>JABWDB010000011.1:6087500-7426931 GCA_019614645.1 Stratiolaelaps scimitus | reverse complement strand
CGCACGTCGGACGAACGCGTAGCATAGCTCATAGCGAAGGGTACGATCCTGCTGAAGGTCAAGCCCTCGAAGAAGAGCTTTGACCTGGTCCCGTCCGTCATAACTAACCCGGTGGACGCACCAGTAACAATGTCCATCGCATGAAACTTGCAATACAGTTGGCAGTGGACCGCTCTGATAGCTCGGCTAGGCTGCAGACTATAAATACTACGCCCGACGAACGATAGTCTGTTTGTACAACAATCGACAAACGACGGCCCATGGCCCGGCAGATACTGACACTAAAATGGAATAGAACGACCCCCAATTCGCGTTATTCGGCGCTATCTGCAACACGGCCAACACAATTGTGCTAGAGTGGTCCCTATTGTTAGGATTGGACTTGAGCACATGTCCGCCGTCATTCTTTAGTTCGCAGTGTACAGCATCCGATCAACTGTCTCGTCGGTGGGTGCATCTGCAGTCCGGCGAGCAGGGAATAGTATACAGATCTGGAATTGGATCGCTAAGCAACTGGACTCGATAGGGTCCGAACACACCAGCGTGTTATCTGCCACTGCGAGAGACATCTTGGTAAGGGAGACATCTTGCTTCTCCCGCTAGACTGGCCTCCGCCTCTGCATGTGGCAAACGCTTACCGACAACTCCTCTTTGCTTAGAGAGTTATCCCTGCGATCGAGCCGGCTAGTGTTTGTGAGCTCGATTCGGACGAGGACGCCAGGCAAAATGCTCACTCCTTTATCACCGAGGATCCAGCTGTGGAGTATTCGTATTAAGCGTGTTATACATGGCGGCGGCGATAACTGCTCTCGGTATAGAGCTAAGGCCGGGCAGCAGAGGACGCTGAAAGTAGCTACGACAGATCGAAGCAGGATCCCTGCCTCGGCCTCTGGCCGTCTCGACCCGAGCGGTCGCTTCTTGCGGGCTACATCAGACGACGCAACGCAGGCCGTAGATGGCGACAGCGGCGACGGATGCGTACACCTCGTATATGTTGGCCACCGTTCCTCGGAGCCCTTCTTTCGTTCGGAAGTAGCTGTATTTGCTATCAGTGCCCCAGCTCGATCGTATCGCCACGCGCAGCTTCCCCACCCGGTGGACCATCGCAGTCAGCCCGAAGACGGCCGGCCGCGCCCGGCAGGGACTGTCCAGACCCTGCTACAACGAAGACCAATCGTGCCAATGTCACTCCCTTCGAGTCCTTCATTGTCCCCACTGTTCGACCCCTCTTCTTAGCTATGTTGTGTGTTCTCGCATGGCGGCGCCAGTAGTTGTCGCTCGGACAGCAGCCCGACAGGAACAGCAGAGTCGAAACCGCCGCGCTGGAGGGAGCCGACGGTCGTTAGACCGTTGGCAGAAGGAAGGCTAGCGCCTGATTCTTGGTTGCCGCCTGCGAGCTGCACCGTGCACTCACAGCAAGACAACCGGCATTTCGATGCCGTGTTCGACGATGAGACGTCCGCTATACCTCACCCGTCGGCTTTCGATAATTCTGATAGCCTCGTAAAACCAGCTGCAAGAGAGAGAGACGGACAGAGAAGGTGCTCTTCCGTCTCGTTTGGCCCGGTCTCATCTCGTTTCCCAGAGGACGACTCACTGACGAGGCAAGGCTAAGGCAGCAGCAGCAGGCCGGCGGACGCCTGCCCTGGCCGAAGGCCACAACGAACCCAACGGACATCAACGCGGCAGCAAGTATCAGCAGGACAAAATGTCAATGCAGGTTGAGCCAACAGAAGCGGGCAACTTCTGCAGCAGCACATGCCTTTAGCAGCGTAGCGGCGAGGGCAGAGTACAGCTCGACAGGTCAACGAAGGCAAAATGAGTCTAAAGGCGAAGGTGGCAAAGCCGGGAACGACAAAACGCGCCCTTCGCGTAGGGGTCCCTGCGAAGACCCCCGACCTCTCTGTTCCCCGAGACGCCCTCGAGAGCCCCCGCGAGAGGTTTCTTTGCTTTCAGTAGCCAAGGCTAGCCCGCAGCCAGCTAGTATGCCATAGTAGCTAGGCTGCGCACCCGCCTTTCCGTGTTGACAATAGCGAAATAACACTGGCTCCACCGCATCCCTCGTCCTTTCCCGCTCTCTCGTAGTGTGGCCTCTTCGTACAGCCCGCCATCGCGGTGTCGTCGCTTTTCCAAGCAGAATTCGATGAGGAAGAAGCCCATGAAGAAAGAGAGGCACGGAGAGGGGGGTGGGGTGGGGGGTGGCTGGGGGTGAACTGGTGGTCATAAATGAGAAGGAGGCAAGAACGAACGATCACGATTGTAACGACCACCCGAGGTCGCTTCAGTGGTGGCAGTGTCGGCCGGCAGGCCGAATAGTGGCTTCGCGCTATTCTCGGCCCCCGGCCGGACGCTATTCTTCGCGGCTGTCCACAGACGCAAGGCCGCCGCCGCCGGGTGCGCCCTCGCGTCGAGGCGCCGGGAGCTGTCGACGTCGGTCGGTGTCGAGTTGCTCGGCCCGACGAACGGGTGGAATGATGAAAGGGCGGGGGGGGGGGAACAACGACGACGACGACGAAAAATAAAACTCACTCAAAGACGCATAAGTGGGGGGACGCGGCGGGCGGTGAAGGCAAAGAGGGCAGAGCACTTCTTCGAGTCGACGGTCCCGCCAGGCGTCACCGCCGTCGCCGCCGCCGCCACCGTCGACTGCAGCTGCACACTGTCGACTCATTTCTCACGGCCCCGTCCGACGATTTCTGTGTGCCTTACCCTGATGTCACCGCCACCAACCACACAGACGCGGTGGCGGCAACGTTCTGTTGTATGGACACCCCGGCTGAGGTGACGCGTAGTGTCCTTGTGGCAGTCAGCACGCTTTTCATGCGGGAAACGACTATTAGGGACGTGGGAGGGGCGCCCTTAGCGCCCCTGCCCCGTCGCTGCTCGACAACCACCTACCGTCAAAGGGACTGCTAAGACCGTCCGACGTTCTGTCGTCGTACAAAAGGAACGCCAATTCTGCCGGCGCCAACAGAGTGGCCGGCACAACCAACAAGAGTTATACGAACGGAAGTTCTACGGAGGCCTGAAATCCCACGGCCTGCGTCCCAGCCAACCACAACCGCTAGCGGGCCCACTCACATCTATGACCTGCAGCGTTGACGGGACTAACGACAGTGTCGTTACGTTACCAGCTTCCTGGTGACGCTTTCCGTCCCGCTCGACAATATAGAAATTCTTCATTGTTCGCCTCCCCCCAGAAATGGGTCAAGACGCCAGCTCTCCTCGTTATTGCCGCGAGAAATCGCTTTCATTAATATCGTATGTACAACGAACTTGGCATGAACGGTTCAATTGTTGTATTGCGCGTTGATTTTGTTCGATCGCATCTGGCAGGCCTCTACAACAGGCAGGCCCCATGTCGTCGAGTCGATGGGTGTTTTTTTCCCTAGACGCGTGGGGCACTATAAGGCTCACCGCTGTTCATGTTGCCTCCTCCACATTGATGTGTAGCGCATAATGTACAATGCATGTACATCTATATAGAACATGCATGCTAAACGGCTTTTTGGTCGTTTGCCGGCCAGGACGACGCCGACCGAATGCAATGGCGAAAGGGCTTCGTCGGCGCGTGTTGACTGCTAGCGGGGAGCATAGAAGCAGTCTTCACCAGTCCAGGCATCTACAGCAGACAATGAGGCAGCCACGCAGAGTAAATAGCTCGATGTTCTGTTATCTGGCAGCCTCTATCTATAATATATCCCCCTAAGTCGCCCGCCCACACCAACGTCCATGCAGGATTTTCTGCCGACTCGGCTGAACGATCAGCTCTGCAGGGCCCTGCACAGGAGAACGTGCTGCCAGAAACCTCATCTGCAAAGGCCCAGACGGCTTCTACTGTGACTGCAGCGGCTGCCATTGCCAGAACGAACTGCCGCTAGAGTTCTGAGAACTTTCGACGACTCTGCACCAGACCCTCGTTGGCTCCTCAGTCAGCTTCGGTTAGCAGAGAGGCCCCCGCAATAGAAGCCGCAGTAGTAATCGCCATCGCTTCCACTCTAAGCAGTCCTAAGCATGCGCGTCTGGCCGGGAATCTGCCCAAGCGGTTTAGGCGTTCTCGGCTGTCGCTGCCGCCGTCCCTTGGTCACCAGCATCCTCCATGCTGCCACTGGCTATTGGCCTGCATGTGCGAGCACTGCGGCCTAACGACCACTCCCTTACATCTCTGTTGCTGCTATCTTTGCTTCAACTACTTTTAAGCCGGCGAAAGCCGTCGTCCTGCGGCCGGCACCACTGCCTTTCTTCGGCGTCCCCTTGTTGGCTCCTCTAGCACTGTTGTTCCTTTACTCCCACCGGATTGGATTCGGTTTCACCGAAACGCGCTGCTGCAAACGCAACCAGCAGCAGCTGCGCGTGCGGAATCAACAACGAGATGGGTGGGCAAGGCATGCGGACGGGGGCCAGTTACTTTCATGCTCTCTAATACGACTACATAGCGCGCCCCTGCCCGCGTCAGGCTCAGGGTCTACAGTTCTTCGCCAACTGGTCCTAACAGTTGCTCTCGTGTAACTCTCGGGAAGCACCCCGAGACTGCTACTACAAGTACAACCACCACCACTTCTGCTGATGAGCGGCCTCTGTTCATTTACTTTAGCGGACGGACTATTGTACAGTCGGCCTGATGATGCTGGGGGTAGCAGTTATCCCACAACATCTGCCATAGCCAACTGTGTTATGGCCCCTCCTCCAACGGAACGAGAGGTTTTGGCAGGGTGAGCGATGCAGGCTTTGACGAGCTGGTGGCTATTGCGGAAGCCAGACTGCAGCTATGCTGTGGCGGACCTCGAAGTGAGCTCGGAAGGATATTCCTCTCAATCTCTCTCTCTCTCTCTCTCTCTCTCTCTCTCTCTCTCTCTCTCTCTCTCTCTCTCTCTATTTCTCTCTGGGCAGATACAGCCGGAGGCTTGTTTGTCTCTCTGGTGATGGCCGGGAATGCCCCGAGCCAGCGGCGGCAGTGCTTCCACCGCCGGCTGCTGCCGCGCTCCTCATAATCTAATTTTAGCCTATTGGTCGGTCTAATCCTCCGTTAGCAGCCGCTCGTGAGCTTTCGCCGGCCGATGGCCTGGCCTCTGCTAACAACCCCCATTTCCACCTACCACCGCCTACAGCCTAAGGCCCCGCGCCACCCAACAAGCCCCACTGCTGTTCGGCTATTATAGGAGCTTTTGACTTGATTTATAAACGGCGCTCCCCCGCACACATCCACACGCAGACATGCTTAGCAATTCGGCAGGCCAACTCCTGCTAATGTTTTTGTTGTTTTTGCTGGCGCAGCTATAAGGCATGGGGTCGCTTACCCCGCGAACGTTGGCAGTGTGTCTGCTAGGGGAATTCGCCTTCAAAATGCCTCTCCCCTCGGCGCTCCCTATTCGCCTGTTCGCACCTCATGGAAAGGGGAATTTCGGGAGAAGTGAGTCATCCGACGACACAACGAGCGCGAGAGACGGAGAGAGATATTGGTGCGCAATTGGCACGGTGAAATGTCGAGGTCGGAGGAGCTACATCACAAGGCGGGCGGGCGGGTGGTGTCTAGCAGAAACGCCAAGCGGCCTCCAGAGGCGCCCTCAGACGCAGGCTCGCCTGCAATTCGCGCGATGAGAAGGCCGAGGGCACGCCGGCGATGAGAAATGAAGGGTGGTCAGCCCAGGGGAGAAAGCAGGAAAGCAAGCAAAACCAGCAAACGAATGGAAAGTCGAGGTGGCAGCCCGCGCAGTGGGTGTCGCCTCGGATATAGGACGATGTGTAAGACGGCCCGGTCCAGTGGTCAACGAGGGCAATAGAGGAAAGCTGGCCGGGAAAATTCAGTCGTCCCCGAAGAGGCCGAGTTCATGTACTGGTCAAACTGTGCCTACGATGTAGCCTCGCAGTGAGACACCAAGCTATGCCATCGAGCTAGCCAATCTAGCGAGATGCGAAGATAAGCAAATGTAGCAAAGCTCGCAAGGTACGCCGCTGTTGTGACGTCAGCTGCAGGGCTGGAGAGCGGGAGAGGCCCCTTGGGGCCGAGACCCCGCATGTCCGGCCATCACTGGATGCCACGTCCGAACGAGAGTCCGCAGGGATTCAGCGCGGGAGTAACAAACTGACGCGACCGAACGACCGGCCAGCCAGTTTTTGCTTGCACTACCTCCTGCCCATATCCTCTGCGTATACTCCGGCGTCCCATACGTCGTTGCATGTGCTTGCACTTGCGGTGCCCCTATATGCTCTGGCGAACGTCTTCCCCCAAGGTCTTCGAAGGACCCCGAAGCAGTTTCCACTTTGCAGCTGACCGCTCCCGGCTGTCTCCGAGCTCCACACGATAGCCGAGCACCGTACGCAGCCTAGTTTGCCGAGGGCAGTTTACTTGAAATTCGAAAGACCCTGACGTCAAGGACGCTCTGGAAGGGATGGATTGATGAGCGACAGTGCGGACAGGATAGCTACGGGGAGCATCTAAAATTTCTTATGCGACAAACCGGGCCCAGGAGAGGCTGAGCCTGAAACAATACTCACGCGTAATCGGAGTCCAGCTGCAACAACAGCTGCAGCAGCAACAACAACAACGGAAATAGAACGAAAAACCTTAGTTGGCTAAAATGGATATTTCGGATTGAAGGCAAAATAGCTCGGGAAATGCTTAACATTGGCGTTTCGACTTATTCGGAGAATACTCACGTCTAGCACAGTTCTACTATTGCATGGAACTCCCGGTATAGTTATTAGGTTGTTCGATATGTGCACACTGTTCGAGTGCCAATAGTCGATTACTCTCGCGAGCTTCGGCGCGTGCCAAGGTCCATGGAGCGGCGTAAATACACAAGGTCCCAGGGGTCCGTGATCGCTGCTAGACAGGCTGGGGCAACGACATCTAGGGATCTGAGGACCAACTACTTCAGTTGGTGTCGCAGTTGGCTCTCTGGTTTATTTTCTCTGATCATCTTCCATGCAAGATGTAAACACCGGTAAGGTGCCCAGGGTACGTCTGCCCACAACGGCAGAGGTGAGACGGTGCTACCATCGTTCGGACTCGGAGTCGACATGGACAAGAGTCGACGACCAATCGTACCAGTCGAACTGACATCAGTGATGCGTTGACCTTAGCCCCGTGCCGGGTAACTACTTTCCGCCTCAGAAGTGCCACGTGAATAGAGGACATTTGAACGGCGTACGACAAGCTACAGTTTGGCCGCACAGGTTAAAAATGAGGACAGCTGCTATATTGTGCACTATAGCAGCAGTTTCCCGTAGACTGCTTGGTTAGCACAATGTCTGGCTGGGTGGTTAGCTCGACGCAGAGATACCTAATGGGCCAAGTTTGTATTGATTGTTCACCATCGGGATACCTAGTGAGATTACGTGCGTGGGGAATTAAGCGTGTGATTCTGCTTAAAGTTTAACGATAACATTGGTAGCGGAATTAAACGAACGATCAGGACGAAGCTTGCTATCGTTCTTGTATCTAGCTAGTCGCACCTCGTGTATCTGATGTGAATATTGTTGACATCGCCTGTTCCGGCGTCCCCGAATACGAGTCCGGTATTGATTTAACCGAGGCTGATTTTGCTCTCCAAGCTCATCCGAGTACGCATTTCTCATGCATCTGCCGGACTTCGTTGGGATTCCTCCGTCCAAAATTCCAAGCGAACGCCCCCCGCTTAAGGAAATAGTTTGATAAGATATATAATATATATTTCGTTCAGTTGTGTTCTGTAGCAGTAGCGAATTTCGGCCATTTGAATCGAGTAAGGATGACGTTCCCCGGGAACTACATCGATCGCCGCTCAACAGACTGAGTTACTGATAGCATGCTCGCCGATATCCGTTGAAGATCTCAGAGTGCCCTTCAATCCTCAGGTTATATCAGCCTGCACTGAAAACGACGATTTCTACACAAGCGCAATGCATGCACCGACGAAGGACGCTGGCGGCTCGATCGATCTAGCCGATCCGCTCTACAGTTCACGGTTTTCATATGATGCGGCAGAGTTTCACAAGCCTGGAGAGTTCATTACTGTTTTGTACTGGGTGTTATCAGTACTGAGACATGTAGGCACCATGTCTCGCAGTGTCCCCAAGTTCGGTCGCTAGACAGCCCGTCTCGGTCGCTAGCCGGAAGGGATGCATATAAACATGGACATTCAATATGTATATATTTCATCCATATCCATATCGAATATCCATGTTTAAATATTGTAAGAGAGCTCTTGTACCTGTGCACCCCGAAGTCGATGGGTGTAACGCTTGAGCGAAAATACTCGTGTATAACTGTCATTGTGTCTAGCTGACAGAATAGATTTAAATTCTTACATCAGAAAAAAATATCTATATATATATATATTTATATATGTTTTTTTATATCTTTATATATATATAGCTTCCCGTGGAGAATCTCTCCCGGGCCTTGCGGACAGGACCTCTCGTAATATTATAAAAAAAACATAGATAGTTGACAACCCTCTACTGAACACCCAACAAATACCTCTTTTTCTTTGAACATAGTGATTTCGTATTGTATGATATATAATGTGTCAGCGCGGTGGCTTGGACGGCTGAGTCTCTGCAAGCAGAAAGCTGGAAGCCGCTGGATCGAGTCTCGCTTCGTGACATGTCGAGAACTTAAACTTTACAAAAAAACTGCAATTCCGCTAATAAACCCTGTATTGCATTGTATATATATATATATATACAATGTGTACATTCTTATAGCATATGTGTACATTTGAAAATAGAATATATAGATCCATATATATATATATATATATATTCTATTTTCAAATGTACACATATGCTATAAGAGCAGTGGCAATCATGCATGCCCCTATAAATATCTGGCTCGCTTCTTAATCTAATACATACGTGAGGTTCACATGATCACGGCGTCTTTTCGTCGGCGATAACCTCTGGTCTCCTACTATCAACCAGGCCCAACATAGACGGAGAGGGCCTTTGTGCTTTTTGTGGTAGAATGATCTGATGATTTGACCCCCACATCCTACCGGTTCCTGTCCCTTTTGAGTGCGACCGTGGTAGATCTGCAAGTTCAGCCAGACACCGACGAAGCGAGCCAGTTCGAAGGCGGACCGACTGAGAAAACGTGGGCTGGGCCGTCGGGGATCGTTGTTGTGTTGGGTTGTTCTTGTATAGTCGGTGGGCTATAAAGCTCCCCTGCCCCAACTTCGCTTTACTCGTGCGTGAACGCTTCCACCGTTATAGTACAGTGGTAGACTGACTCTGGCTACACGCTGGCAGGACTCTCGCCTGCCTACCATCCAACGCTATTACCTGCTTCTTGGGCAGCGTGCGTTCCCATCATATTGCTCTTTGTTGGCGCTGTTCCTCTGTCTTTCGGTGGTCCCCGTTCGCCGTTCGCCCGCCGTCAATAAACAATATCGGGTCATAGAGGCAGGTTTCCTGTTACGGCGCGATGCCGTCTCGGGCTGCGAAGAGGGGCCTGCCTCCGTGCTCTGTTGTCGTAATACGCGACGGCGAACAGGAGAGCCGTGTTGGGCTGGGGTCACTCGCAGCCATTGGGGCGGGCGCATAGGATGCAAGGCGCTGCCGGGCGAGGCGCACTGAGTAAAACGGAAATAACGAGAGCGATAGGGCAGGGCGGCAAAAAATCGGACGCCACGACGGCGCCACAAGAACGGGCGGCGTCCCGGGAAGGCGAAAGTGTTCTAGTTGCTCCGCTCCCTTCGGGCCGTTTACCCCTACGCGGACCCCCGTTGCTCCCTCCTCCCCTGCGTTCGTTCAGCCCCGCCCGCCCCCGCCGCCCCCCGGGGGTTGCAATGGCATACATCCGTACGTATGATTCCGTTGTTCGGGCCACGAGTAATGCCAGAGCCAGCAGTGGTGCACTCGTAAGCATGAAACGAGCTGAGTGCCTGCTCCAGCATGTAGCAGAAAGAAGATAGCATGGACGAGGCGTATTGAAGGTCGAGGCCGATGCGGGCCGGGGAGAAAGTCGGTTATTTCAAGTGAGCGCCTTGTGACGCGCGTCGGCGACGGTAACGGCCGGGGTGTCCCGGCCCTCGGAAACGCGGCGAGGAGTGCGGGCCAGTGTAGTGAAGACGACACGATCCGCCAAGCGCTTCCACGTCTAGCCCCCGCTCGCCCACCCCGGGGTTTGGCTGCCCCGCTTTGGCCCAGAGTGCGGCCAGATAGCGAAGGTAGTGGGAGCGTGGGCACGAACCGTTAGGGCGGTCGAGGCGAGGAAGTGAGCACAGCAGAAAGAAAAAAAAAGGGCAAAAGATTCTCTCCCCATAGCGAAACACCGATAGAATGGATGCCCAGCAGACCCCAGCCAACGTCAGCTACTCCGAGGAGGCCGAGGAGAAGGGAGAAGCCGCCGCTGCAAAGGCCAGCGGAGTGAATAAAGGTGAGACTTTGCCCCCGCTGGTGCTGCTGTGACGACCGCCGCTGCCTCCGCCAGCACTTTAACGTCACCGGCGTGCGAGCCTTTCATACGTGAGTGAGAGCACCTAGTTTCTTCTAAGCTGACCTCGTCTGCTCGTGCGACCTTCGTGAAGGTCCAGCTATTCCTGTTGTTCTGAGTTGAGGGCTATGTCCAGTTCTTTCCGTTATCCCTCCGCCGCTTTCTCTGTCGAGCGCCTTTCGCCCAACGCATCTGGCATCACACCTGAAACGTCGATGTCACTTCACTGCATCCGCTAGATTGGTTCCTGCACACCCCCCAGAGAGAGAGAGAACGCCGACGCTCGCTGGCTAGCTTCGGCGCTGCTAGTTTCTGGCCAGCGAGGGGCCGAACAGCGGAGACGTGAGTCCATTTCTGAGATGTACGCACACGGCAGGATGCCCCGCGGGACGGGGATTCGCTGCCGCCATTGCCGCACCCGTCCTCTCAGCCGCCTTTTACTTCTGCGCTTCGCTCCGAGACGCATTTAACGGCGGTGGTAGTAGTCGCGGCGCCAGCGGCGGCGGCGGCGCCCGTCCGTCCGTCCGTCCGTGACCTCAGCATCGGCTGTCGCGGCTGTCCTGACCGCTCCCGGCTAGCTTCACTGGCTCCTGTTCAACAAAGGAGCTGACTTCGGCTGTCCTGCTTCGTTGACTGGTCCGCTTGGCAGACACTCTCGCTTCGCCGCTAGCTTGCTACCACCGCTTCTGCTGGGAACTTACTCCAACTCGCTCTTCGACTCGTCGTCGTCCGCTGGGACTAGCGTGTAAGCAAGCACAGCAGGCAGGCAGGCAGGCAGGCAAACGTGGTGGCGCTTTCGAGGTGCAGCGCCGGCCAGCCGGCGGACATTACTTATAAAGTAATCCGCCGCCAACCAGATCCCTGACCCCCGACCCCCGTGCGCCAGGGGATCTCGGTCGCTCTGCTTGAGTCACTCTAGACAGCAGTGATTCCCCCAGGGGCTGGGGATGAAGGTAGAGGAGAGAGAGTTAGACGGACCGCGTAACGCAGCCGAGACTACTGCGAAAGGACACCGCTCCCCTCCTGCCTGCGTCTAACTCGATGGAAGCCAGGCTGAAAACAGGCGGGCGACGTAGAGTTGGAGAGGCTGGAGTAGAGTTAGACGGCAGGACCTCGTAACGAAAAAGGTCGAACACCCCTCAGTGCTATTGCCACTACGACAAACACAGGATACCACGAATGACTACAGAATGTAATAGAATAGAAGAGCTACTACGGCTGGTCATGCTTAGTCGTAGCTCATTTTACTCTTATTATGCATACTCTGTCGTTTCTGCATGCTAACCGATGAGAGACATGGTGTAGCGAAGCTGCGTCAGCTGCTGTGCTACTGTCAGAAACCACTCGAGGGAGAGAGAGAGAGAGTAGGGGGTACAATTTGTTGTCGGTGGGGTCGTCCCTCCCCCGTCTCTCCCTGTCCCTCACCGAGAGAACCTCAACGGACGAAGCCCTCACCGAGCAATGCGTGTAGCCTTCTTCGTCGTTTACTTGCGGGACTCTGCTGCTCGAAGCACCCCATGCTAGCGGAAAGGATCCTAATCGAGGGACGCGCCACTGAGTGCCCCCCCCCCGCCCCATCCACGCGTCGTTCTCGTGGGGAGCTGCTGAGGAGAGCTGGTCCACTCGATGCACCGACCGATCCAACCCACCCATGTCGTCCGTACCAGGGAGAGACATGAGGTCGGCGGGGTGCTTGGCGAATAGGAGTAACTGTCAATGCGTCTTGGCTTCGAGCCAAAACCTCCCGCCGATCTCCGCTCCATTCGTGGCCCTTAGCCGTCTTCGCCCATCGTGTCTCGGCAGCGTACAAGATCGCACATCGATACATTGGTAGCCCACCGGCCGGGATCTCAGCGAGCGCGGACGGTGGCAGGCTTCAGTCTTCAGTGTTCCTGCCGAACCCCCAGCTATTCCTCAACGTCTACCTATCGCCACGGGGACGAGGCGCTGCGTTTGCCGATCACCAGTCGTTGCTCGGTGGTCTCTATCACCGCTTCGATCCCTCAACTTCTTCGCAAGTAACGCTGTTATTCCTACGGGCTGTTGGCAGCGGCCACCACGAGGGCGGAGAAGGAGGGCTAGATGCTGCGGGGTCGGCCTATGGCTTCGCCGTACGAAGCTCACATACAAGCGGGACAGAGTGGATGCCTCTTCCCTGCCTCTCTCGTAACCGGTGGCAGCTACCATTTGGGATGCAACAGCCCTGCAGCCGGCAATGCCTACCAATAATGCCTCAGCAACCACTGTCCGCCTTCTCTGCTACTGCTTGAAGCGCTCTTCGGTCCCTCTCACTTTAGACGGTAAGGCTGGCACCACCGGACATCAGTCTGACCGTTACCCCACCTTCAGACAGCGAACGCGAACGAGGCCGTGCCTTCACGCCGCTATCTCTCTCGCGCGCTCGTGTGTCCAAGTGAGTCAGCCAGGAGGACGCCTTGACCATCGCATCACTCACTGCTGCCCCGCATAGGATATGCTGCTGTCGGTGGCATAGATAGGGAAGTTAGTCTAGCGGGGGAGGGCGTATGTGGGGCAAGAGACAGGGCTATAGTGAAGCAGGAGGAAGAAGCATTGAAGGAACCGAGGCGGCAGCATGCCAGACTGGCATCAGGGGGTTCGCCCAGGGGGCTGGCGACCCCTCGTCTAGCGGGATGAGGAAACAGCCGGTGGTGTACTGCCGTGACCAACAGCAGGAGCAGCAGCCCATCGGAGCCAGCCAAACAAATGTCCTGACGATTCTCTACAGCAGCCCAGCGTTCCGCGTCCCTATTTGGGTATTGAGGCAGCCGAGACCGGATAGAGGAGCCTCGTCCGCAGCATGAACGCGGCGAGATAAGCAGCGAATGGCGGTGCCGCAGACGTACAGAACAGTACCACTCTTCGGCGCCATCAACGCTACCCCTCTCTCAACAAGCGCACGGCATGGAAGCCAGCCAGCCAGCCAGCCTTGCTACCAAATGTCCGTTCCCTTGCTCCACTTTCCCTCGTGTCGTTGACCAACTGACGGACATGGTTGGCATGACATTGCATAGCATCCGTGGAAGCCTTGTGGGACTTTTGCTAGCTCTGGCCTTCAGTCTCCATCTGGTAAGGCAAGTCGTCGTCGTCGCCGCCGACTCGGTTATTGGGCTAGTCTCGCTAACTCGGTATGGTTTACTGTCCTGTTTGTTGCTGTGGATGTGTGTGGGTGCGTCTGTGGGTGTCCGCTGAGATGTGACCGTGTGGGATGGGCCGTCCGAGTGTGCCTCTCGTAGTAGATTGGGGGCGACGGTGGTGGCGGCAGCGAAGAGGCACACACTTCACCCTTGGATGGTCTCGTTTCCATTTTTCCCCCGGCAAAGACCCCCGCGCGACGCCACTTCCCGAATCCGCTCCCCGAACTTGGGCGCCCTCAATCGCCCCAACAGACGCGTTTGCCATGTCTTCTCGCTCACCCACCCCTCGGCCAGTGGCAAGGCGACTCAGCGACAGGCTGGCGCGCTTTTGAGTCATTCCGTTGGAGACTAGACCCATTCTTTCCCAGCTGAGTCTGAGCCATCCGAGCCGACCGAACGACCCACAGCGACATATTGGCGCCAGTCTGCCTGGCGTGCGGGGGTCCTGCCGCCAGGCGCACTAATGGAAGCAACGCCAGCAGGGGCCAGAGTGTCTCGGCTTAGCTCGTGGGGAACCAGACGACGCTGTCGAGAGTACGACCGGCCGACCGACGAACTGCCCATCCAGAGGACATCCCTTGACAACGGGACAACCGCTCCTGGAGCGGAGACCGGGCCCCGCTTCAGACTCGATCTGGCGGCTGTTCGGTGGTAGTTGTCCCAAAGAAGAGAACGAAGGACTCTTGGTCTTCAGCCTTGGTGAGGTTCGTTGGGAGCCAATGTCGGACCCCTACAACTCTAGCTAGCCGCTGTGAGTGCAGGCTATAGCGAGCGAATTACGCGAAAGAGGGCACGACAGAATCTTCAGTTGATGCTCCCTTACACTATCTACTTTATTTGTGCGTTTCGTCGTCGCAACGGGTCCGTCCGTCATAGCTGACGGGGACACTCTGCATATCTGAACGATAGAGCCCACTGAATTTAGATGCAGAGGCCCTTCGAACGTCCCATCGAAGGATAACCTATCGATCTGGACTCTCCATATTCTCTGCCTTACGCCTTCCTCGCGCCATACGAATTCACCGTGGTGCGGCAGCTGAGGGCTGGCTGACCGGCCGACACGATTTGTTCCTTGCTTACGAGACTCTTTATTTTGCAGACGTACGCGTAACGTACAGCAGTAAATTTCTTTGTAGAGGAGAAGCAAAACGGAGCAGGCGACAAAGATAGATTGAGACACGAAGGAAGCGAAAGAGATCAATTTTTTGGGTTACTGCTGCAACTACCACCGGCTAAGCATTGGGGCAGCAAGCATTAGTTCTGTTCGCAGGGTCAGAAGACACCCTTTTTCCTTTACATATTAAATGTATATATATATATATATATAGAGTTTTGTCGGCGCCTTTGTAAGCCGCCGCTATCATCATGCCTGCCGCCAACCAAATCGGCCGTTGCCGACTGTGTTCAAAGAAGCAGCCACGGAGACTCGACAAGGAGATGCTACATAAGAGGACTTTCCGCCATCACAGACGCGAGTCACAGGCACGACCTAATAGCGGCTGCACGGCTTGAACCACGGAGGATTCAACCCTTTACGGCACGGAGGATTCACCCCCGCTGCAGCAGTACCAGCTTCATATCAAAGCAATTAGCGGCTTTATCTGATGCCGCTGCTGCTGCTGCTTCTGTCGTTCCTCCAAGCTGCTGCCCTCACCTCCGATTTTCCCAATCCGATACCCCTGACTCCCCCCCCCCGGGAACCCTCTCCCTTCATCGTGTTCGCCTCCAGCAGCTTGTATAGTCTTGCAGCAGCTTGACACAGTCTCCTGCAGCAGCTGGCAGCAGGCTACTCTGACACGGCTTGTCCGATCCAAAGGAGCCTCTCCGGGAGCCCAATCTTGCACCCCCGTCGCTCAGGTCTCGCTTTTGCGTCACCTTTCAGCTTCTCTAGCTGCCCTTCGTTCATCGGTCGGCAGTATTCGCTGTCGTCGTCATTGTGGCCGTTGCTTGTCGCTCTACCAAATATATCGGACGCCCCGACCATTCACCTGGTGCCGTGCGCAGCGCACAGTGCCAGCCAGAGCAACGCTGGGCAATAGTCGGCCCAGCCCAGGCGGCCGACGACGACGGCGACGACGACGATCCGTGGAGGCAACATCAAACGCCCCTTCACATTAGCAACTTCTCGACCTTGACCCTTCCGAGACCCCTAGATCTTCTCCTGCGCCCCGCCGTGACCCCCTCCGCGGTCCCCGTCATCACTCTCCCCCAAGCGCAACCGAATGGAGGCGAAGCCAAACGCTTGGCGCCAGCTAGCAGGCTTGGCGTAAATAAATGCTGCAAAGACGATCGCGGCCGACCTCCGCTGACGCAGTCAAGGAACGTCGCGTCTGGGGATGAACAGCTCGGCGAAAACGTGTTGTTAGAGTTCTTGTGCCTGCCGCTCCCTTGCGCACGAAGTCCGTTTGTGGTTGACCTTGTGGGCCACTGAACAGCGTGCAGTGTATCCAATGTTGGACGCCCGCTTAGCTACGCGAGTGGGCGCACCACGGAGGATCGTATAGATAGTAAACTATTAACTCAATTGTCTTCTTTTTCGTTTCATTATTCACTCATTTACTTCAACCTTGGCTTGGTAAAATTCGATATATATGTATATGTATATATATATATATATATATATATATATATAGATGTATATATATATATTTACTCGGTTCTGTCGTTATTCGACTCTGGCACGGCTAACGTAAGATTGTGATTCTGTGTGTAAACTCTTTGTTGTGTAGTTTATTTTCACAAGATTTACAGTCACACAGTGCATTAAATCGTGCGTATGTTTCACCTTAAACTTGGTCACGATACGCATAATGCATTTGAATTACTGCCAAACCCTCGGTAGTAATTAATAGGCTATGTTAATCAGTCTACTGATGAACATGAGGAACAATCGCTGGAAAGCGACATACGAGGGCGCATATCGTGGGTAAGTCCACTGATGATTCTGGGTCATTAAAGAACACCAACCGGATTGAAGTAAACCTGCGTCCTGCCCAACTGTAAGTCTACTTTGACGTCACCTCTCTACATTGTGCTGCGGTAATACCACACTGTTTTCTCATAGTTGGTGGTATTTTCCTCGCATAACTCTGACGGTACCATTGCTGCAATGCGTAGCCGCTTTGCTTCAAGAACCAAATCATCATCTTAGTCGACAAGACTTATCTGGTGGACCGCCAGGGCGGTAGCGGGAGGCCGCAGGTTCGAGTCTCGCGACCTTTTTTTTTATATGAAGGGGGCGAGGGTTGGCATGCTAATGTATGTCAACATCGTGACCCCCCTTGTGCAACTTTTGACGATGTTCAACAGCACCACCCCTCCCGGTATCGCTTAGCGCATTCCTCAGTAGAATCCCACGACCTGGTGACATTTAGAGGACTTAGGCATGGTAGGAAACTGCAGTTTCATAACATGAACAAGTCAAACCTTTTTTTCTCTACCTATGTAGCCAGCAGACCCACATATGGCTGGGCAATGTCAACCATATATCAATGTGGCAATACCATACTGACGCACCTCAGCTAACCCAGCATGGCGGAAGAAGTATAAGCAGACTCTTTGTGCCTTCACACCTTCTGGTAAATCTCTATTTTTTTATAGGGGATGCTTCGTGCACACCTCACTTCACCGGTGGTATAATATAAATCTCTGCCACCCTCAGCAAATATCGCCCACTCCAAAAGCCGGGCCTAATCGAGGTAATCCGCGTGATACTCTTTTCCTTCCCGTGTCTAGGTTCTGCTGACATCGTTTGAGGGACCTCAAATGTGCCACTTATGATTTCTGACTAGAAAACACCTACTAGACCACTGTGAATCCACTCTTGTCAATTTCATTTTACAACATTGCTCTTAACACCTGAGTAGGGGCCGCAGCAGCACCAGCAGCAACGTCGCCATTGTAGTTCGAGAGACCCGCCGATATGAACCACCGACTCGAACGATGCGACAAATGCACAACGGCAGGCTGGTTGTCTGCTGTCCTAGCCATGTGAACTAATTCGGCTAAGTCTTTTCGTTCTGCCGGGCTTCGCTCCGGAGCCGAATTTGGCAAACCGACTTCGAAACGGAAGTGTCTCCGTTTCCGGATCATAATAATAATCCGAATTATAATAATAATAATAATAATAATCGTGTTTTGTAACGACGCGCTATAACAGTATCATCGAGAGCGGGGGAGAGAGAGAGAGAGAGGAATACTGGCGGAGCGTACGGAGTTCGACGGTAACGTGGGCAGACGTGTGGGCAGGCACGGGCGACCGCGACCGCGGTTGTCGTCCCGGCAGACCCTGCAGAGGAATTTGACGATGGATTCAGCCAGCCTCTGGACTGCCATTTCGATTCAGCGATAGACAGCCAGGGAACATTCATTGATCGCTCGTGCTGATAACTTTCCGTAGCAAGTGTAATAGTTCGCTCTCGACAACCCGTGTCGTCGACGACTGAAAGCAGCGAAAAATCGCCGAAAACAAAGAAAGTTACGAACCAATGAGCTATAATAGATAGCTCGCACAAAGCGCATGAAGGTCCATGATATGTCTTTTGTTTTCATTGCTTTCTCCTATTCCTTCTGCCGAGATCTATGCAGCACCGTCGCGAAGGTGCGGTACCTTTCGCCCGCGTATATATACATGGATGGTAAGTCGACGCGCGAAAACAGATACCCCATCAGCCCTGACACTATCGCCGCTACAGTACCACATCATGTCACTGCGGGCTGCTACGGCACCAGCAGAGTCAACAACAGCAACAACAGGGAACAGGCCAAAGATTGACGGATAAAAGGTAAAGGTAGAGGTTTCTTGGTTTGTTAAAGGAGCTGCAATTTCGCTATGCTTAAGCTCTCCCTTATATGTCATCGTCACGCAGCGGGACTCGAACCTGCGGCCTCTGGCTTCATTCTGGGTGAATTCATCCACCGGCCGGGGATTGTCACCAAGAGAGAGATATGAACGACGGCGCTGGTTGAATCGGCCGAAGCGGTTGGCAGACGGCCCGAGGAAATTCCACCCGAGGAACTATCGCTCGATACTAGTGTCGCTCGTAGCCTTGATTGTATAATCATGTACAAGGTATACGCGATGCGATGCAGTGCAGTCGAGTCGACGAGATTTCAAAGGCAGTCCCCGGACCTGCTTGTTTGATAGTTTGCTCATTGGCTGTTCTTGTTGCTGCTGCTGCTGCTGCTGCTGCTGCGGACCCTGCAGTTGCTGCAGAGTCTGCCGCTGCGAAACATCCGCTGCATTGGTGACGATGACGCCGACGGCAATGCATGCGTCCGTCGGTGCAGATAGCGATGATAATAGGAAATTCCGTCACATCGCCTGGCGAGCGGTTTCAGCTTCGCTCGGCCGTACGTATGTACATTGGGCGGGCGACGGATGCAATGTATAACTTCAGTGAACACCCCTATCGCTGTGAACTCTGTTGGAAACTCAGTTCAAGGTCGCCTGAACTGGACGAGTCGATAGCGATACTGCGCTTGCGACTTTGGGCCCGCTGCCTCCTCGACAGCTTTGGCCTTGCGTGTGTGTGTGTGTGTGTGTATGTGTTCAGCAGGCGTCGATGAAGAGGGGGAACAAAAACACGATTCGGAAGGTTGACACCAATAGTCAACGAATCGAAGGGCGTTAGCAGAGGCTGAGGGATTCCTGCTCTCAGTTCGGGGCCTCCAACCCCGTCCTTTGGGCAAATCTGAATGTGTCGACCGGAGTAGAGCCTGCCGAACACCATGGAGATCGACTCGCGCCGAGTCGACTGCGGAGAACGCAGCGTCATGTACTAGCGACGACGAACTATCATTGATATGCGCAAATCTATACACACATAGCAGTCGTGTTAAGAAGTAGCGTGACGAGCTGTATTCCGTCCCGGCCGCCTATCTTCTTCTCTCTCTATCTCTCTCCCTCACTCAAATGCTTTGTTTCGTTACTGAATGTCTCCCTGTGGAGTGAATACGCACGCGCCAATCGTATGCAATGAAGCTGAATGCGCGATACGCCCTCTCGACAACGGCGCATACGCTGTCGCACCGGGAGGACCCGCATGTTTCTAGCGTTCACAGCTCAACGGTGGCGACGTCTCGAAGCCATCGTGGAGACGAACGACGTGGACACGAGCTAAGCATGTAACTATTGCATGTGCCAGCTAACGAATCTCCGAGTTTCGTAGTACCGACCGAAAGATGAATTTTTGAAGGACTCGTAGCGCCTTACTGTCGGCGATCCTCTGCCAGCGGGGAGAATACTAGCTGCTTGGTCGAATCCAATGAACGATCGATTTGAAATCAAAGGCGCGCTCGTTCAAACACAAAAAGAAGAGTACCTAGAAGTCGGCGTCCGTTATACACACGCAAGTCAGTCACATGGAATTCAAATTCTAACCCACGTCCAATGACATGTATGCGTCTGCATGCAATAACAATTTCCAGTGATCCGTCACAGGTGGATTCAGCGAACGATTTGAATGGACATTTATCTGCATTGCGTCCATCACGCCTAGTGACTGTCTATACCCAATGGCATAAGCAGACGAGTTTATCTGCTGCTGCTGAAAACAGCCCCGCCATTGCAGCATCGAAAATAGCCGAAACTCAATTTTGCCCGCATTCGCTCGGTTTGTCGAACACTTTGAATACAGGTTAGGCACTGTCGTTCGCGAGACTTTGTCTGCCCTATCGCGGACGCGCGCAAAACGACCGTGTGGGGGTTGTCGTGCCCTCGCTACCGTTTCCATGGCATTGAGGACTCCGACGAAACCTCCATCGGTTAAGGAGCCGCTTCTTCAAGCCAGCTTCGTCTCCAGGGAGCTAGGCTTCGCGTTAGGCCCTTGGCGCTATTGTCTGCCTTCTTCTTACCAGGCCTCTTCTACCTGCAGAGGGCCGGCCCATTCGGGCAAGCGCCGGGTCCGAGGTGATCGATCCTTCTGTTCCGACCGCTGAACAGAACGCACACTGCCGAGACCCAGTTGCTGCAGTCGCCGGCGCCGAAGCCGCTCCTCCGAGCTGTACTTGGCGTACGGGAGGTGTGGGCTCCCAGAGAGTGATTGCTTATCCACGGATTCGTTCCTCTGCCGTGTTTCGGCCTTCTCGCCTCTAGCCCCAGTAGACGCAGGCGGTGCAGTGCACCTGACGAGGCGAAGAGAAAGCACCAACCGTCTCGTTCATAAGCACTGCCGCCGCCGTCGCCGCCAGGGTTAACCACCGTTGACGAGGACACAGTGTTGCCGTACGGGGCGGGGGGGGGCGTATACGGCGTATAAATCAAACCTGTCAAGACCGATATATCGAGAAGTACTTGGCCTGGCGGGCTGACGCGTGATCCCTCGGAGTGGTAGAAAGTGTTGGATCACGGACACGATCTCGCACGAAAAAAATGTTGATCGTTCGCACGACTCGTCAGCTGCTGGCCGGATCGCAACTTGTTCACGAGAATCGTGGAGCAGGCTGACTGCCGCCTGGCTATGGTATTAGCATGCACGAACAAGCAATGCAATTTGCTGCTGGTTCGAGCTACGGTGTTTCAGCTTAGCAATCTTTACCAAGATATTCTCTTCTCATATACGGTCCGCCCGCCCCGACGTCAATCTTCCCCCAAACCACGATGTATTGATTACTGCATCGAGCGTGGCCACGCTCAAGCCATGCACGATAGAGCCCGAACTATTTGGCCACGTTACGCGGTCAACGCCTATTACATTAGCGTTTTTAGCCTGACCGCATGCCTGCACCGTCTCCCGGAGCCGTCTGACATCGTGGCTTACCTAGTTAATCATCACGGCGGCGGCGGCGGCGGCTACGCCTGGCCGAAACACGCCCTCCTCCTGAAACTTTTGCAGATTGCCTTGATTTTGCATACAACACAGGGTCTTACCTCGCAGCCGTTGCTCCCCGGCGGGCATGATCTGCTCGTTGCGTTTTCATAGCATCACACTGGGCGTCCCCAGTGGCACATCTAAACAGCAAAGCCCCAAACATTTAGACGGCTTTTGCAAGCATTGCCACTATGCTCGGTGTGCTCGTGGCCAAACACTGAGTCAGTTTGCTTGGGCGAGTGAGTCAGTCAGTCCGCGTAGGATCTGTCCATTGGCGTCAGCGTTGGGACTTTCCAATACACCGCAGTCCCATGTGTCGCTCGGTGTCTTCTGGCGATTTATTGTCTATCGCGAGGCGAAGGAGACTGCAGGTACATAGACAATAACCGACGACGCCGCAGGATGGGGACAATTCTCTGTCCTGTGATTCTCTCGTCTCGTAGCGATTTGAAGGGAAACATCACCGACAAGTCGGAAATCAGAGATCTGACATTGTCGGGCCAGACAGCGCTAGACCGCAACGCGTCTAGCGATTTGTACAGCAATTCTGTGCCATTCGCCATTATGAACAATTGCCCGCGGTGGGATTGTGTTTACAAATAATGGGGCAATGCTCGTCCAGAGACTCAACAGGGCACATAGTGCACATATATATATATATATATATATATATATACAAGCTTAAACGGACGTAAGCAGGTAATCCAAAAAACGTTCCTAACCTTGCTTCACCTATACCTTGTCGCTCATCGTTCTCATCGTCAAGATGATCATGCATTCAATTCAAATGTATCCGAGATTGCAGCAGCAATCGGCTGAAACAAGCCAGCTGTGAGCTCTTCGAAATTGTAAACTTTCGGGCGGCTAAGCCTCTGGCTATCGGAAGCCAGAGGCCGCAGGTTCGACCCCGCCGCGTGACATATAAGAGAGCTTAAGCATTGTAAAATTGCAGCTCCTTTAATAAACCAATAAAACCTTTACCTTTACCTTTACCTTTGTCTGGTCTTAAACAATACACAAAAAAGTATCTCTTGCAATAGTCTCTATGTTATAATCTAGCTACGGAGACGAAGGCAAGGAATGGCCCTCGTGCGACAATACACCCCATGTTCAAATCAAACCATCTCGTGTAACTCGAGCGACCCGAAATTCACAGACGTCGCACAGGCGAATGATGACCCATGCCAGTTCCGATTCGTGTAGCAACGTGGTCGACGAACGGCCAAGAGAGGGTGACGCTTACCAACGACCACTGTCTGCCTTTGTACATCATCCGCTAACATGGTCTAGATTCGCTAGTGTCAGACGGCACGATTGCCCTCTCCGTCATTGCGCGCTGCCGCCTCGGGTGAATGAGGTCGGCCTGGCGAAATTGGCCGACTTTATCGACGTAGTCTTCGACACGCTACCACCGTTCCCGGTGCTGTCGCGTTCCCCAGGTCGATGTTTGAACATGACGTTGGAACCTCCACCGTTTGAGTCTTAGCTCGCCTTCATGTCATTCGGGAGTCCCTTGAGGGAGCGCTCGAGCCTGAGCTGGGCATAGGTAATTCAGTGCAGTTACATCTCGCAGACACAGGAATCTGCATAGATTACAGGACACGTGCGATATATATATATATATATATATAGATGTGTATGCTGGCATATGCGAGTTGTCTATATGCTGGCCGTCTATGTGCCGGTCTCTATTGCAATATCATCATGCATTACATATTGTTATAAAACAAGACTCGAGAACTAGAGATACCTGCCGCTGTCTTAGGATAGTCGCTGTTCGCCAGACGACGGCAAATTTGCAAATTTCGTCAACATGTTCAATAAACGTCGAACGTTCCCTCTCGATTCTGGTAGAAAACCAAGCAGGGTTTCGTTCACTAGCTCTCTCGGGAAGCTCTCTAGCGCTCTCGGGAAGGATTTAATATAAATACATGAAATTTAGCGTCATCTTGTGTGGCCTTCTCCAAGCTCATGGTGGTGCTTTTTTCATTCGCATATGTAGCAGTTCGCCATATATATATTTAATTTTCATTTATGTATGGTATGGTATTCCATGTTTATGGGGTGGCGTATACATAATAAAAAGCAACAATAATAAAATTAACAATATATATATATATATACATTGGACTAATATGAGTAAGTGTACTACTATTAGTAAAATATATTCTTGTATATTGATGGGGGGGGTAGGACAACTACAGGAGATTGATCATATCTCACATCTCATCGGTCTTACTTCTGTCGACACCTCCCAATGAATGGAGCAAGCCACCCGCTGTTATCGTTGTCATTGTATGATTTCAATGATATGTAAATACTAGTGATGATGAGGATACAAGGAAATCATAATTGTTGCCATCAACATCTCAACGAATGACGGAAAATAACATAATCGTCATATTTATGAGATTTGCCAAAAGCAATTCCGCTGGCACTCCTCGATTGAAAACTCAAGAGTGGGCATCATTTGATGTCGTGTCCCCCTATGACCGGCGTGTCCAGGTGGCGATCGTTGTTCGGCTGCATCGTCGCCCAGATACGCACTTAGCCAGCAAGTTAACATATTGTCGCCAAATGCAATCCTCCGATGGCTTCACAGCTAATTGGGAGCAACATGCACAATTAACTGTATAATAATATAATATATATAGTAATTATTAATATAATATATATAGTGATTATTAATATAATATATATAGTAATTATTAATATAATATATATAGTGATTATTAATATAATATATATAGTAATTATTAATATAATATATATAGTGATTATTAATATAATATATATACTAATTATTAATATAAAATATATAGTAATTATTATTCTAATTGTTAATAATAATAAGCATCTGAAATAGCAGCTTCGCTTACCGGCCGCATTGCGAATGTCAGGAACATTTCGAGAGCTCCCATTGCAATACGTCGTCGTGCCCCTGAACCGAACGAGTTCTCAGAGGCTTTCCCGACCTCTCGACCAGATGTAAGTAGGTCCTTTGCTAGACAGTTTCCGTGTAGACGGTATACGCTGAATACGGAAACCTTAGCTAAATACAGGGGAACCCTGCATTCGTTACCGTCCTCCCAAATTGTTTTTATCGAACACTAAACCTTGCCATGGATACAATACGAGCTTGATGGAGGCTCGAAGCCTACACACTCAACGAGTCAGGCCAACGAGAGTAAGAGAGATCGCTGACTCTAGACAGTCTCTCAGAACAGTCATATAGCCTAGCCATGATATGTACGGTGGTCCTCGAAGACGTTGAATTTTTTCCGCCATCCACCTCCTCCTACACGTATGCACCACACGTGGGCCGCAGAGCGTGAAGAGACAGGACGTTCGGTGCAAGCATTGCCTGTTGTTGCGGTTGCCGCATCGATCGGTTAGAGATTTCTGACAGTGCAGGGCGATTCCCGCTTCCTCAGCAACTAGTCTTGAGCCACTTTGGTGATCCCCCTGCTTCGCGACGCGAAGCGTCTGCATTCGCTGTATGTTCTCGGTAGGAACAACCGAAGACGTTTTCAAGTAGCCTAACCTTGTTTTATCGGCGTGATCGAAAAACAAGGTTTGCACGCATCGGTGTGTCCCACCCTAGGTATTCCCCATTGTAGGACGTTATCAGGCTGACCCTGAAGTAGCCTCGCGCGATAAAATACCTTGAGCACCTCACCGCACGCGTACGTAACCGGGTCCACGCGAAATCGCACCCATAGCGCTTTCCAGCACTGCTGGTGCTTCGACCCCCCCACCTTCCCGCATCTAGGTACGGTCATATTGTGCAATAACAAACGAATATAAAATATACATATGTATATAGCAAGATAATTCCTTATAATACAAGTGTTACTAGTTGCCAGCGGCTAGAAGCAACGAAGTAGATATTAGGGCATACGGTTCGAACTCGCCGCTCTGTAAATGCCAAGAACTTTTGAACTAAATGAGGTAGAACAAAGATTTTTTGGTATGAGTTAGAGGTACTCTCCAGCTTTATTGACACACCGATTCCACCGCGCTCTGGGAGTTTTGAGATAGCCAAATATTTACCATTTGCATTTCCATATATAATTTCGTTATCTATTGCTTTTGTGAGTAAGTCGACGGTTGCATATGGAACCCCACCTATTGCCCTCTTTAATGCATGGAAACAGCCATAATCACATGGGCTTAAATCAGGAGAATATGGGGGTTGATGCCATCGCTCAATATTGTTCCTCTCCATCCAGGCCGTAATTTCAACAGTGCGGTGAGGTCTTGCGTTGTCGTCGAATAACCACACTCGTTGCTGTCGATCCCCACGCAATTTGTTCATCAATCCTTTCAAGAAGCCGAGATATCGGGGAGCATTGAGTTTCTCGTTGGCTGCTAATATCTCGTAAATAGCAAAGACCCTTGATATCCAGAGCGAGTATCATCAACACCTTTCGTCCGAATCCATATCTCCACTGTTAAATCGCTTGCACCAACTTCGCACCGTTCGCACGCATAAGGCAGACCTGCCGTACGCGTTCACTAATTGTCGATGGATTTCAGCTGGAGGGTGTTTTTGGAGAAACAAAAACTTGATGTTTTCCCGTTGATTTTTGGGGGAATTTGAACTTTTTGCTGCAGTGTCCATCTTTCTGATCGTATCGAAACCACTCAGTGTTCGAAAGGAAACCATATTCCTGCCGCGTGCCCACTCCAAAAATAAACGCATTGTATCGTGTAGTTCGGATTGTGCGCCATTCGAAAGAGCGGCGAGTTCGAACCGTATGCCCTAATATTATATATATCGTAATTATCGTATATACCTCGCTCTATCCGAGTCACCAAAAGCATAGATGGCAGTGTATCTTCTTGCAGACGCCGCTACTGCCCGGCTGGACTGACATTTACGGCTTCCGCCAATTGCTTTCTGGGTCACCCGGTATGTTAACGCCTGTCAGCCGCTGGCGATAACGGACATTTTTCCTCTAGCCGGTCGGGAACCCTTAGAGGCAGCAATTTCCACAGGGAGCCACTTGCTCATCTCTGAGGTCCGTCTGCGAGTATGAGCCCAATATCGAAGCGGATCAAATTGGCAAATTGAAAGCTTCAATGGTGACTCAGCTGAAGCTTGCGGACGTAATGCACACGTTCGGGGGACGTGTGTACGGCTATGATACTGCGGTACTGGAAATCACGGTCGGATCAAAATCGAGGACGCCCTGATAGGGAGGTGCACGATGCGTCCGATACAACATGATTTCACAATAGACAAAAACAATGGCAACAACACCAATAGTGGCTACGGGTCCTCTACAACAGTCGCAACAACTGATTGTAGATGACAATGCAAATGAATGACGTTGTGCGTCTCAGCGTTGCGCAATAATTGCAGTATATATATATATAATAAGGTGTACGTTAGATACGTGAAATATTACGCTGTAATCGGTAGGCGAATCGAATGCCTTTTGACGTTATTGCGGTCGCTGGATCAAGCTGATGCGCGATCACAATCGACGCCGGTCGACTTTCCGTAGCTATTACAGATTGACACCATGGACACTCTGGCCCAGGGGTCTAATCCTTGGCTTCTGGGCTAATGTCTCCGACGGTGAGAAGCTTCGACATCGTCGAGATCTCCCGGTTAGAGGATCCCGACGGGGTTCAGTCAGAGTCGCTGGTCGATCTTCTACATATACACGGCCATCAAAAGTACAAAAACGCCATCATGAGGCCTCTGCTGATGTTGCTGCGGACACCCCGCTGGTGTCTCCGTTGCTTTTACAGACACTTGCAGCCGATCAACATACGATCGACAGGGTGGCCTTCACGGCTGTTGTGTTCCACCCATGTTTCGCCAGTATTGTAATGCAGTTTGACGAATCAGCACCGCAAACTACCCGGATACGCTCGCCTGCGGCGCGAATAGCATACCCGCTATATAGGAAGACTTTTTGAATGATCTCGTTTACGAGGTGGGACGCGGCGTCACGCCGTGCCATGGATGCTGCGCTGCAGTCGGCGAGGCGAGCCACACAAAAGGACCTGGCTGGCTGGCTGGCGAGCGGACCGCCAGCTTACGTTATGCGCAATAGCCAAACACACTTAGCCGCTGATTCCGCGAAGGCTGAAGAGGGCTGAGGAATGGCCTCGGTAGCGGGAGTAATCCACGAAGCCGCTAAGTCGCCTGTAGCATTATCAGGTATTAGTGTACGCGCGTTCGCGGCTGCTGCAGTTCGGCCGATGATGATGATCACCATATATGCTCACGCTATGATGAGCTCACGCCAGAGTGAGTTGGTCGGAATATGCCGGTTGGGTCGCTTGCTTGCTGGCTGCCACGCGGGGAGCCTTGGATCAAGACGCCCTGGAGCGTCGATCCTCGGTCTTCTTCGTGGGGGGGGGGGGGTGCTGGAGGAATCAACAGCAAGCAACGCCATTGTGAATTGATATATATATATATATATGTGAAGAGGGACCGCGCCGGTGAAGTTGTCGTCAGGTCAAGATCAATAGGTGGCGGGTCACTGCGACTCGCTGGAGCTGTCCATTCCTTCTCCTCGTCGGTACCCCCCTTCGCCGGAATATCCAAGTAGCACCCCAGCTTCGTGGCCCAAAGTGTTCGATAGGTCTGTCAATCGGCAAACCCGCCCGGGCGCCTGGCAAAGTCGTCCGATGGATATATATATCTAATCGAAACTCCGGGACCGTGGCCGTTGATAATACTGTGCTGACACAGATATAATAACTGTTAGCACACGTGCAGACGAATGCACGCCGGTCGACCAGCTGCCCAGCCGACCGAACGGATGTGTGCGTCCAAGCCAAGTCAACCGCGCGGTCCGTTCCTCTCCATTTCGAGTTGGCCTTCCCCAGCATCGTCTCCCAGTGGGTGAATTGCCAATACAAAGCTGCCACGCTCACACCCAGAGATACAGAGTGAGAGTGTGAGAGAGAGGGGTGGATGTGAACATCTATCCATTATTATTTCAACCACCTATTAGTATATTTATTTAATTTTCATTTATTTGCCAAAAATTGCCCCCGCCAGCTAACTCACAGGCAGTACGTAGCGGAAACACGGACGTGAGGCCGTCATCTGTGAAGGGCGGTCTGAAGAGACAGGCAGGCCGACATGTCAGCCAAAATATCCACACGTACGAGAACAGCTATGCTCTATGTCTCCGCCGAAGTCGACCCACGACGATTTCACGTTGTAATCACGCTCTCACAGGTGGACGGAGTTCGATTCGCTGGGCTGGCCGCGCCAGCACGCCCCCTCGTTCGTCTGTTGTCGACGACGTCATTCGTATGTTGCTACATATTTAGTCACACGGATTTGATTGATCTCTAGCGCCCGGCGGTTGATTCCGAGGCCGGCATCGTACGGGGATGTGGGACTGCGCGCGAGGGGCGTGAACCAGCGACTTTTCTCCGAGGGAATCGATCGTCGTGTTTGTCGTCGACGTGGTCTTCGTCCGCAATCCTTCTCCTCCGAGGGAAATGAGCCAAGTTCTATTTACGCACTGCACTTGGTCGAGTACGCCAACAATGGCAGGTGACGCCGGAGCTGGTCATCATTTGATTGTAACGACAACACTTTTGTCGGAGTTCCCCTCGGTGATTTGCTCTCCTGGTGCTGCTGCTGCTGCTTTGTCCTGGGTACAGACGCGCAGAGTACGGACATATATAGTTTGTTCTTGTTGAATAGACGGTTACCATCGAAGGGCAAGAAGGTATGAAGCGCTTATGAGAATAACAACAATAGTTTTTGCAATAATCAACATAATTTTGAATAATCATTTGTTCAGATTGTAAGTAGCCAGCAAGCAAAAAATAAACGCAAAAAAGTAATAATAACAACAATAATTTTTGATAATCATTTATTTACATTGTAAACAAAATAAATAGCAACTTTATCAACAAAGCTGCAAGTTAATACCGCGTCGATTCGCATGTATCCCGCGGGATTGGAAGCGGCCACTCTACGGTTCGAAGTCCCGCGGCGTTACACTTCGTTCGTCAGTCCGGCCATTGGATAAATCCCTATGCGTTTTTAAGCTTTGTTATTTCATGTTCATTTCACACACCGAACGAACGGATATTGAGAACTAATCATAATCAAATCAATGTACATGTTGAGGCTTACAGTCGGACAACATGCCGCCTTCGCAGATCGCCAAGGTTTCCATTAGAGGGTGAATATTCGCTTGCGAAGGTGAGCCTTGCACCGTTAGAGCATCGAATCGTGTGTACCTGCCTTCGTGGCCCGTTCGAATCATCACGCTACGACAGCCGCAGTAATAATGATCTTAGTAACCAGAATAATAACAGTTCCACCTGTGCATTTGAGCGTCACCGCGGGCGTCCGCCGCTACGCCCTCGTTCCGAGTAGATGAAATAGCGCACAATATACAATCTGCTTGCAATCCCTCTCGCCCGCGTCCTCGGATCATTATGGAGGTCCGGGATGTTCATTGAGGTGGTAGCGGTGCTTGTGCTGGTGGCGAAGCCTGCTCGCCGCCTCCGCCGGTGACGTGGAGACGTTTGGTGTAATGCAGTGCGACGCAGAACCCCTGCAGAGGCCTGTGTATCTATGCGGAACGCAGCAGACGAAAATTCTGTCGGGCCGTCCCGCTGAAACGAACGTCGCTCACGCTACGGTGACCGCACGACGGATGATACCCCCCCACCTCTCTCTCTCGCGCTCTCTCTCTATCTCTATAAATATATATATATGTATATATATATATAGATGTGTGTGTGTATTATTAACCTCTCACTATCTATCTCGCTTCGACGGTCGCCACTCAGCGGAAGAAGGCGCCAAATGAAATCAGCCATCACCGTACGAGAGACGATCGATGCCTGCCTCCAGGAGCTAGTCCTCGTGCAGGTCTACCAGTTCGCTGGGACTATGCTATATATTTAGTAGCCCGACTGCGTGTATCTCCGCCGTGTGCGTGCGTACGTTGTTGTTGCCGGCGGGGGCAATGGCGATCAGCAGCGAAGCGGGCCGAAGTGGCTGGGCGTTGCCAGAACGGTGAGTGCGAGTTGAAACGACCGTTTACGCTTGAAGAATTCGATGTAGCGCGGGCTAGCAGCGACAATTTACGCTGTGGCGTCGCCGGGGTGATTCGCTCGAGAATCGCACGAGGTGGGCCCACCTCCGGGTCTCCGCCGACAGCCCACGGCTATGCGACAGCTGTCAACTCTAACCAACGAACGCATGCATTCTATTAGCGTCTCCGGGGGGGGGGAGGGGGGTCTACTCGCCGAGGTTGTGTGTTCTGGCGAGGTCGGAAAACTGGCTGCGTGGCAGGGTCTGCCAAGGAGATCTGGCCTTTCGAAACGCCTGCCGAACGCGAGCGAAACGCCGCCGTTGCGGCTCGCTAATTACGCCCGATGCATTGAACGTTGAAGTTCTTAGTTAGTCGAGGCCGGCGTACGGAGCCTTCGAAGGCACCCTTCGCCGCCTCCTCCGGATAGCGGCCGGCATCAGCCGGCATCAGCCGGCAACCATTCGCCGCATAGCACTCCGTGACGCCGGCCGGACACGGCGACGGGCTGACATTACGCTGCGCTACGTTATTGCTTTATGGCCTACCGCCGAAAGACGACACAGATGTCTACCTCCATCTTCGACGAGAGATAACTAGTGCTGTTTCATAAGTTTCGACCAGAGCTGCCCCATTAATTTCTGGCCCTCTGCCAGGACACACGGGGTCACAGCATCTCTCGCTTCCGCCAGCCGTTGGCGCACCCTCTAGTCTCGCTTGACAGCGTGGTGCTTCTCCTCGAATGGCTCGTCCCAGCTCGCTGCCGCCACCGTGGGCCGTAGTTCCCTGCTATGAGGAGACATGCACGTAATTGACGTCGGATAATTTTCAATGAGTCGCCCTCCCTTATGGTCTCACCCGTGGATGGTGCGTCAGGGTTTCAGGGTTCGAACAGAGCTGCTGGCCAGAGCTTTTCCCTCGTTGCCATTGCACTATAGGCTTTCGCGTGTCGGCTCTAAACCTCTCGCTCTCTCTCTCTCTCTCTCGGACACACGCCGTTTAGCTTGCCAGACGCCGCTTGTTGCGTATTGTTGATATATATTTATATTCTCTCTGTACAATTTTCTAGATATACGAGGCAATGCTACGGCGAGCTTAGAGGCGAATTGTATCGTCGACGATCAGCCGACCCTCGAGAACTTGAGTGTTGCAAAAGGCCAGTTCCGCGAATAAACCGCCAATTTAAATTGGAAAATTGTTCTTACAAACTGGCACGTGAGTGTCTTTCTATTGCGTTAAATTGTTTGAGCCCGACAGGGGCATATCTGTGAGCGGACGCAGCGGTTGCCGTCAACCGTTTACGCCTGACGTTGTCATAGTCGTTTGGACCTCGTCGGCCGGCTGACCGAGCCAGCATCTTGACACGCAGTCGTGGAAACGGGGTATATATGGTTACACAACGCAGAATTACACCCGTACCGTATTTTGTTGGCCGGCCAGCCAGCCAGCCAGCCAACAAAATGGCTGAACACCACGCAGTGTCCGCCTACGCAACTAGTGTCCACTTAGCGTAATCTCCGGCAGGGTAGCTGGCTTCAATTTAATTTAACAGCTACAACAGCTAGCATCAGTTGTTGTCGCAGTCAGCTGTCGAGGGTCCTGCCGAGCTGGTTCCCGGATACTTCGCGGCGATCGTGTACATGATGCCGCAGTGCCTGCTCATGAGGCGACTACCCAGCTACTACTATTACTACTACAACTACCACTACTGCTCAAGCAGAACGTTGGCCAGCCCCGGCCACACTCAACGAACCTCTGCTGATGGCCCTTGCGGGACCTATCCTTGGACGAGCTGACGGAAGCCGGTCCAGAGAGCTTGTCTCCTCTCCTGACGCTTATTCTCCCGTTCACATTATAGCAATTTTTATATCCTCATCTCGTTCCGCTGCCCTAAGGCCCATTGCGCTGTGAGGTAGAGTGGGGAGCGGGCGGGCGGGCGGGCGGTCGGTGGGGGGTGGGGTCCGGCCCGGAGACCCCACACATGAACGCAAGACTCAGACAGCTTCCGGCAGACCGGCCGTCAGCAGTTCGCACAGACTCGAAGCCATTTCGCTTCTAAGGACAACCATCCATGCTGATGCCCTCCTGCCGCACTCAGGGTAGTCATTACAATCTCCTGGAAGCACGAACGCTAATCGCCTTCCCGGCATCGCATCGGGGTCTACGCGTCGTACGTACACTCAAGAAAAACGCCCCCGGAAATAAATTGGTGAAAACTACCGATGGCGGCGGCGGCGGCGGCGATGACTATTGGATGCCGCGAATATTGATCACGTTCTATATGTCATTATGTGATACGTTCCTTATCTTACTGCTGGCGTAGTTCTTAATTTCAATGCGGGGGCGTTGCTTCAGTGGTGGTGGTCCTGCGGGCAATTAAGCCGGCAAAGGATAGTCTATGCGGAGGGATCGATTGCTTCTGTCTACTGTTTCGTTAGCCCGCTCCCACTAATCATATTTCGTTTATTCTAATAATGTTAAGCTAATATAACGGCCTCATATTTGTCTCAGCAGCAAATCTCATTTGCAATGAGACCAGAGGTCCCTATTGCGCAGTAAAAAAGAAATTGCGAAAAATGTTGAAGATGTTCGGTAGATCGGCGCACCTCATATCGTTATGCGTGTGCGTGTGTGCCTTGTGGACAATCGACACGTGTGTGAAATTATTGATTAGAGTATTTCATCTAAAGATATTCATTATCAATTAATTATTCATTAATTAATCATTTGACCTTGAGAAGATCACATCTATTTAATACTAATGACTTCGTCGTAAACTCTCTATGGCCAGCTGCGTCCGGCTGTCGCCACACGTTCCATCTCTGTCGACAGAAGGTGCTCACAGCGAAGTTGAAGAAGTCCTGCAAATCTGCCCTTGCGAAATGCAGCGTCGCTGTTCGCACACATTGAGAGATTGTGGCAATGGATATTAACAGAGCTGCCGACCATCCACTGGCGACTGTCTGTCTGACCGCCGGGCCGCCCGCCCGCCCGCTCGCACAGCTCGCTTACCAGGACCCGTCGGACGAGACGTCAGGGAGATTTGCACAGGAAACCTATAGGGTCAACTGAAGCGTCCTAGCCTCAGGCCACGACGGCTCGGTTGACTTGACAAAAGGCAAGAGAGCGTCAGGCGAGTTGCCAAACGCCTGCTCACCCTCTGGACCGGGGGGGGGGCGCTGGCCTGAGCTGGTCCGGGGGGGCGCTGGCCTGAGCTGGTCCGGGGGGGGCGCTGGCCTGAGCTGGTCCGCGGGGGGCTGGCCGGCTAGCAAGACCGCGATGGGTCGGTCTAACGTCCAGCATTCGCTGCCACCTTTCATCCCGCAGCAAGTTTAGCATGCGATAACTAGGCCTTACAGGACAGAGTAGTGGGCCAGCAAGTCTGGTCCTCTTCTGAGTGGTGGACGTCTGCATTCGCCCTGGCCTAACATAACGTGACAGCAGAATCAATGAAGCGCGCCTCATTATCGAGTTGATAGCTGAGCGTTACCCAAATTAGTGAGGCCGTCTGAGGCAGAGAGGCAAATTGACTCTATAATACCATTGGTAACAAGTCGCCGAGTTTCAACTGTTGCTCGAGATGCCACATCTGAACCTGTGCCGTCATGAGTAGAAACGCATTGTCTCATTGCATCCACTCCTGATCTACACAACACGACAACGTCGCTCTTCATCATCTAATGTAGTATGCAAGCGTCTGAAGTTCTGCACATGCAAGTCATGTCTGGCTTCCATGTTCAGAAGCCACTAATTGCACAAAGCTTGTGCCGGTGCGACGAGGCGACTTTTTGACGAACCGTACATATGACATCGTCGCTGCAAACGACCATAGCAGCATGTACAACAAACATTTGGAGAAAAATATATACTTCGGAATATCGTACTCTGGGACTATTTCTAGCTACTATGGGAATGTACCGTAAATAGTACCCGATAGAATAGCGGGCTACGTTGCAGCAGTGCGAGGTAACTAGTCGCGGCTGACGGTCCCCCGCGCCCCCATTCTAGCTTTCAATTACATCTTACCCAGCCCGCCTTAATTAATCACACCCTTGTATTAATTACTCTTGACTACAGATGCAAACAGATCGGCTAATTGGCTGTAAGTGTTGTTTAGTGCTATACCGCCCATTCGCTGCTGGTCCATACGCGAGACTATTTCGTCTTCTTTATCGATCATAGCCCTAGAAGTACTCGAGTGCGTAGAGGTCGAGACATAACGCAATTGCGAGGGACAGATGAAGATAAATGCGAACCCCCTTGATAAATCGCACCCCCGGCGCCTTCCTCATTACGCCTTCCGTCGTGACGCTCCGGGGGGGAAATTCGCAACGTGAAACGAGGGGCGCACGCGCTAGCGACGCGTACCCTCGCCATAACCAGACCCGAGATAGACACGCAAAGAGGTCCCGTGCCCCTTGTGGGGTTCCGCTACTGCCGCTGGGAAGGCACCAGGCATTATCTATGATATGAGAGCAGATAACTGAATGGAAAAGCCAACCCAGTGAAGCAGCATTCGAAATCGGGAAGATCTCGGCCGAATAGGACAAATGTAAGGAGCCAGGCCAACTCGATTCGCCCAATTATCTTATATGGGTATATAGCCAAGGCCGCATGGGACTCAAGGGACGAGTTTGCCCATACCTGCGAGAGCATGTGCCTAACCCGAAACTAGCATTGAATAGGCAACAAGCAATCAAGGCCAATTTAAATCAATAACAACAGTTGTTCAGTTGTTTGTGTCAGTATGAATTACGCATTCTGTCTCGCTATCATCCGGACTCGTTTCCGTGGACGGGAGTACGCAGCGCACGCACCAGAGACGACGGTGCGTTCTCCTACGAAAACCCTACGCCACCCGCGATGCGCAGGCTACGACGGGCACAATCGTACACAGATGACGCGAGACCGTCTTTGTACCATCAAGGTTCAGGCAGCTATTCCTAGACAATCCAATGTGCTAGGCTACAGGCTGAAGTCAGGAGGAGAACAAACGCAATAGGAGGAAATAATGCACAAATACAACGCTGTGTACTTAATGAGCACATGATGTCAAAGTCTCAGCCGAATTGGACATCTCCCCTCTCACAAGCCTCAATCGGCAGTTGGAGCCCTCCCCCTCAGCAAAAGGCTAATCGTCTTGCATAGCGCATCGCGGCGAGTGCTGCACGCTTGTCAGCGAACCCCGCGCCACGAGTCGCTTGTTATCAGCGAACGATGGCCGAAGCGCGATGGCGAAGGCGGCCTGGCCGACGAAGGGATTTGTGCCCTTCCCGCCATGAGACGTGAATGGAAGAAATGCTACCTCATTTTGCCGGCTTAGCCGCCGCCGGTCTTCCGCAACGATTTCGGCTTCAGCTCCTCCGGACACATCATCTTGTTGTTGATCGCTGACTGATCAAGGGCCGCATCAGAGATCGAATCATGTTGATCTGCGTATGTGTGGCCACATTGGAAGGAACGTCTCGCATTGTTAGCATCTGCCAGACCGTTCGTTGTTAGCCATCGGCGGTGGCTAACGAGCCCAATGCTGTCGCATTGGCGCTGCCCCTGCATCGATGGCTCGGTCGCGCGATACATGTATATATATAAAATACATAGGGAATGTATTCTAGTGTGCAGTGTAGGCTTGTCATAATTAATTCATACCTCATTATCATAATTCATTCCCATTCGATTCATAATCGTTCATCATTTACTATTCATAATCATCACTGACCCCCATGCGGGGTCCATTTTTTTGCGGGAATACTTCCCACTGCGTTCCGTTTGATGTATCATTGATTTCAGGGTATACATCAACATCGATAGATAATTGTATTACGAGTTATATTGTTTTACTAATGATATATCGAGAGGGAGCAATGCTCAACTTCAGTTCAAGCCACCGACACGAGTTGGATCGTCGAACCCCACCGAGAAATTGACGGATATACCAGCACGCTCTGCTATTATTACTATTACTGCGTTGCGAGTCCGCTGACGGCCGAGAAGACCCTATAAAATCACTCTTGTCACTGTCGGCTAACGTTATGCGGCGAGCGCACTGACGCAGTCTGGTGTCTTGCTTGAGGCTAATGTGCCCATAGCGATACAAGATGAAGGCCGCAGGCCGACTGGTGGACAATCGGTGCCATTCTCGTGTCCGGCACAGTGGGCACGTTGAGGCTGCGGCCCAGATCCGAACGACGAGGCCGAACCGGGTCTTATCCGATCCGACCCAAAAGGATCAAGGCGAACGGTGGGCACAGCCGCCCCCGCCGCCGCCGCCGCCGCAAGAACGATGTTGAATGACATGATTGCTTAGGGACTCTCCGTGTGAGTCCGGCCGTATTGCAGCAGACGGAACAAAGGCGACGCTCCCTTGGCGTCTTGGTCTGCGCTATCGTTTCTATTATTTCATCTCGAAGAAAAGAGAGAGAGAGAGAGAGAGAGAATGTGGGACAGCACCAGCTCAGTTGGAGTCGACGGGGGCTAACCATTGCCACCGCTCTTGTCCGTCGTCTCTGACGTCGTACAGATCAGAGTCAGAGATACCATATCGTATTGGGCGAAAAACCACAGCGAGAGATCCGTCCGGAGGGATCTGCGCGCCCAGACTGGATTCCACCTTATGGCGCCTCCAGCCGGCCAGCCAGCCAGCCAGCCAAGCAGGCTCGGGCTAGCAAAACCTCTAGACAATTTCGTTCTGAGGGTGTGTGTGTCCGTTGCTGGCAAACGCAACCTGCTGTCCCTATTGCTTTTGAGCGCACCCGATTGTGTTCGTCCTTGCGATTGTTTAGGGGATTATTGCACAACGAGGCGGCACGAATTTGTAGCATTTGTAAACTGCGTTTTTCTCTAAGGGTTTCGCTCAAGGACGCCGAATTAGCTCGTGGGAGAATGGCGAGAGGCAAGATCTCACTGAGAATAAGGACGCCCGCGCAATGGCAAGACGGCAAAAGGAGGTTGACCAGGCACGAATGCGCTTCTGGAAGGCATCACTCGACGGCGGAACGGTGAAACTCTGGGGCAGTCTTCACGGGACGCCTACGTAGTACCACGTGCAAGGCAGATGTGTGAAGACGCGCATGTGCATGATTTTAATAGGCACGCCAAAAGACTGTCAATGCATCGCTCATTCACAACATTATATGCTAGGTCAAGTGAAGAATAAACGCTAATAGAAACGCAACTCCGCTCACGTTAGATATGCAGATTATCATCATATTATATTCTTCAAGTTTTCGTTAGCCAGCTAACTCAAAAAAGCAAGGGGTTGGACGCCAGCCATTGCCTTCAATGATGGCGTCTAGTGGTCCTTCGGGACCAAACATATTCCGCCGGAAGGCATGATTACTTATCTCAGCTAGCCCGGGCGAAACATGCGGCCGGGACTGCCGCTGAAGTAATTTAGCTCGTCTGAAGCCATACATATAGTATACGCCAAGCAAGTGATCTGCTTGTCGCCGAGCCTGGGGTAGGCGTTAGCCACCGCGTAAATCAGCGGCAGGGCATCCCCAAGTGGCATTTGCTGTGAGCTCTTTATCAGCAGTCACTTCTGCTCTATACCTGCCCGTATGCTTATTCTAGGCATTGTATGGCACCGCGCGGGCCTGATTTTGAAAGCAAACATTCCCACTTGCGTGGTCCTAAGAAAGCTCGGTGGTTTCTTCCTCAACGGCAACGCCAACAGCAGCAGCAGCTGCAGCAGTAGCACCCATGCGATAACGAAGGCTCCTTCCTAAGGAGTCGTGCCAAAGCCAACCGAGAGAGGTCAACAAAGAACTGTTGGCGAAGGATCACCTCACGTGAAGCTAAATTTCATTTACAGCACTCTCTGTAAGCGCATAGCTCATTTCGCAGGCTCTGTATGATTTGGGCCCTTCGTTTTTTAAGAACTCCCTCCCCCCTCTCTCTCTCGTCCTGTTTTTCTTCAGTCTTCGACAAAAGTGTCGATTGTCCAGCTATGAGAAACATCCCACAAACTTAAATTCTCCATGACGTCGTCGAGGGATTCGGGACTCTGCTGAAAAAGAAAGGGCACTACTCACATTTTCGAGACAGTTCGCTTTACAGGACAACGTGGACAGTCGGACCTTGTCCAGCGTCCGGAGACAGCTCCCCGTAACGGCACAGTGGAACAGTCCCACGGCGAATACCACCTCGCGCAGCATTTTCTCCACGTGACAACGACCGCGCGCCTGAAGCCGACCACTGATAGCACGGAACACACAGCAACAACGGCAACAGCGGCAACCACAACGACAACAAGAGCACGGATTCGACGACCAACTTCGCCTGTGCGGAGTTCACAGGGCAAATGCAACCGGAGATGTCACGATGGGAGGGCAATCCGTTCCTCGGTTTCGGCCTCACTCGGCCGATAGTTCACCAACTTCGCGTAGTTAACTTTACTTCCATTGTTCATTCAATTCCCCTCGAGGGAGAAAGCGGGAGAGAGCGAGAGGTATCCTGAGGGAGATGACTTGCGTTGGTGTTTCTGTTGCGTTGCTGGGCTGCAGCGGTGTTCCCGCTCGCTATTTCGGACGGCAGCAACAGCAGCTCCAGCGGCAACTGTCGTTCGAAAAACTTTCCGCGCACACCGAGCTCAAACAAATGATGGGAACAGCTCCGCGTGTCCCCTCTAACACGACGTCGTATTGAATCGGTTTCTGCCTTGTTCCTTTGGGCTTATTGGTTAATTTCTCTCGTGATTCCTATTAGAGCTTAGTGGGATGGCGGGGTTTTACTGGGGCTATGTGGGGTAAGGGGGGGTGGGGCAGGTAGGTGTCAACGTAGCGGTTCTTGCCTCTACGTCCGTTAGTCGTTGGTGCTACATGCCGTCGATGTGACGAGATTCGACGGAACGGGCTGATGTCGAACGCGCAGTGTCCCCCCTGTTCACAATTTCCTCTCTCGGCCTCTGCCTTGGTTGCGCGGCTTGCTTGTGCACGAGGGATCTCTCTCTCTCTCTCTCACTCGCTGCCTCAACCGTTCCAGGGGTGGATTTGGCAAAGTTCACCTGTGGTCTCCCACTTTCTCCCGTTGGATCGCTCCCCCCGAACGAGACGGCGGTGACAATAGCAACAACGTCGACCTCCACCACTAGCGACTTCACACAGTCACCGTTGCATCCGTGTTTCCGTCAGATTGGGCGACCATGAATGAGCGTTATGATATTCTTCAGCGAAGCTTGGCCCGCACGCTGCGCACTCAGCGATGCCGTGTACCGGTGTGGATGCGCCTACGGTCGTCGTCGTCGTCGGCGGCGACGGTGAGCTATTTCATTGAATCACGAATTAACCAACGTTGGGTTGCACTACCGCTGTTGTTGTTGCTGCTGATGCTCCTGATGCTATAACTGTCCACATGTGCTGCCAGCCCCCGATCGTTTTCCAGCCTCGCTTGCTGATTGATTCCGAATTCGAAGGTCCAATATCGTTTTGTCGAGTATTTTTATTCCTTTGTTGCACGATTTCTGTCACATGTCTGTCTCACCTCACCTGCACGGGCTCGCCAACGACGCCCGACACCAGCCACCCGACGACCTGGACGACGACGTCATTCTTCGAAACCAAACCCGTTCTCGCGCTTGCCCTTTCGTCACTCCAGCTAGCGATTCGTCGTTGTCGATCGACGGACCCAGGAGAGGCTCTCACGCGTTCGATTTGTGCATTCGCTGTTGTGTTCCGTGTTGTTCCATTCGCAGCGGCGCGCTGCGACGAGGACGTCCCTTGCCTGTTCGGCCTTTTTAGCGCCACTGGCCGGCAGTTGAGCGGCTGAACGGCCTCGTTTCCAACACTGCTCCCGCGGCTCCCAAGCCACTTCACTTTATCCCTTCCAACACGAGCGGACAACTGCGAGGGAGCGCAAACGGGTGAGGGCAGCCTCAACGAAAATAGGAAAGGGAACAGACTGCCTCAGCTGCTTCGGGCGCCTGAGCTTCGGCTTCAGCGGCGGCCTCGTCCCTGGCCTCCACCGCATCGCCGGCCCTACGCGCTGGGCGCTCTGCTCTGGCAGCGGCTGCCGTGCAAGACTCGTGTATAGTGCTGGCTGGAGCCGGGCTGGCGGCAGCGTCGGTGGCGGCGGCGGCGGCGCCTACGACCGTATGGAGTCGCGGCGGAGGCGGCGGCGGGCCGCGTCGGTCTAAGGCTCTTGAGGCCGATGAGGAGGAAGGCGATTCGAGCGAGGCCCAGAAGGAGAACTACGCAGGGCTGAGCAGGGGTGGACAGCAGGGGTGGATGGGGGGTATGGCGCCGGAGCCCACGCTAGAGGAGCAGCAAGCATCAAGGAGAAGCTAAAATTAGCAACTCACTAGGAGATTGAAGAATGGAAGAAAAAGTAGACGACCATTCATTCAAGGCAGCGGTCCCTCCGCCGCCGCGCCGGCGGTGGCGGCGGCGAAGACCGCCAGGGGCAGGAGGCCACAGAAGAGGAAAGTAAAGGAATAGCTGGCCGTGGCGACAACAGCAGCAACATTAGTTGACGACAGGCCAGCTCCGCGGGCTTGGCGGCTAACGGCAACGATAACGTTTAAGCTCAATTTCAAATCAAATTGTGCTTTATTGACGGAACTGAGTTCATGCAATACTCAAGTTCTTCCGAAGCTCGATAAGTTCTGGGTGAAGTCCCTCGTTATGGTCGTGACAACACCAATGAACCGAGAGAGGGAAGCAGAGAGAGAGAGAGAGAGATCTGATGAGCGATAAACATGAGAGTCCGTGTAGCTGCATAGCCCATAGATGGGTTCTGCGTAGCCCCCAGAACGAGGCAGCGGGAGGCTGCCCTTGTGAGCCAGCCGTGAGGCAACCGATTCACGAGAAGATTCGCGTCCAACAGCATCATATTCACACTGTGCCAGCGCAGCTAGACTGATTTAGATACCTTTATAATCGAAGGCCAGCGAGGAGGCAGTCTCGTTTGCACCTGGCGACAGGCTTGGGTGTCTCGGGGGAGGAACAGGCAGGTTGTGCCTAGGCAATTTCCCCTTGACAAACGAGCCGAGGGGAAATTGATGTGAAGATGAGGCTGAGAGCATGAACTGTTCGCTGAAGCTCTCGCCTTACAGCAGTTGAGCGCGTGGTAACTAGAAGCGAAGCGACACTACTATCTTTGTGTGTATACATATATACTCGGGCCTACTTGGCCTACACTAGCCTATCATGTTGGCACCCCATGCTCAAAGGAGCTGGAAAAGACGCCAGGTGACGCTTTCTCCTTAGCTGAGGAGTCGACAAAGGAAGAGCCCAGCCCTCTGATCTTTCTTTGGGCGCACCCAAACGGGCAAACGCAAAAAGTGGCTCCGGGTGGCAAAGGAAGAAGCCGCACGATTCAGGAGAAAATTCAGTTGAGAAGCCGGTCGAGAACTGGGGCTCGCTGCTGACGCGATCCCTTGGACCCCCTCGCTGGAGTGTTGTCGAGTCCTGTTGATAGCTCGAGCGATATTCTGCGTCCGTCACCTAGAGTAGCCGTAGTTGTTGCAGCACAAGAGGTCGTGCTAGGAGCAGAAGCGATGGGCGTCGCTAGCGAAACCTGAGCTAACAAACGCAACGGTTTGAGGTGTGAGAGCCGATCTTTGATGCAGGTTTTGGGGAGGTGAGGCGCTTCCGAAATTAGAAACTGTAGCGAAAAGAAGCCTCTCCAGGCCGGAGACGGCGTTCCCGAGGCCAAAGGCGGCCTGCCGACGCCGCCAACCCTGAACACTGAAGGGCAAAGAGCAGCAGCTCGAAACTCTCCCCGCCCTTTCGAGGGACGTTCCTATTCGAGCGATTACGACTGAGCGAAGATGGGAACTAGTCGTGGAAAAGCAACCACAAAATCGCCACCCCCGCCGGAACGAGAAAATAGTGCAGTATTTGCCATCGATTACCTTTTCCCAGGGGGTGCGCGAGAAGGACGAAGGGAAATGAAATAGCCGATCGGCCAACGAAAACCGACAAACGACCGAATCAATGAGCGGGCAAATGCGCAACGCCAAAGTCTACTTTAGGGGAAATTAAAAGCTATAATTATAATTATCCTTATTAGTAATAATAATAATACTAATGATACAGTGTCTCACTCGCTGCCTCGTCCCCCCTTAACCTCGCGTTAGCGTTCAAATGTACGTTACGCTGCCGGGAACGCGTATTTTGCTCATGGATCGTGTTAGCGAAATGTGGCTCATGAATCGAAGTGGAGCCATGTATCGCTTTGGCTGGTAGCGTGGAGTCTGCAGTGAGAGGCAGAAGGTGAAGAAAACACTCACATGAGATTCGTGATTCGTTCAAGATGAACCCCTAATCTATGCCCCATTGGAGTCGTGCGTCTACGACGACAACGTCCCAGAGATCTCAGGAGGAGGAGCCCTTCGTTGCGGGAGATCCGCTGTATGCGGCCCTCGGATTGCAGGAGCAATGTACTAAGGGAATACTATGGTACCGACAAGCGTTGAGACGGGGAGCGAGCTTCAGCTTCAACAACTGCGGACCAGATTGAGAAGCTCATAGGAACCTTTGGATTAAAGTGAGGCTTAGACCTTGAGGTATCATTTCGACGAAAGTTGCTGGTATTCATCGGAGTACGAGCTATGGGATTATTGCAGGCAAGAGAAATTCATTTGGCAAATTCGGTTATCAAAGAGACGAGGCATGGGTCAGCACCTATAGACTCCTTTAGATAGACATTGCGGGACGGGAGCTTCGACAGTTCGAAATGGCTAATGTACTACCAGAAGTTTAGGCTTGGACGAACAGCAAGACGATGTATGCTATTGGTATCAGTTGATTTCGTTATTACGAAATGTTAGCAGAAAAAATAGACGGTCGAAATTGATATCTCTCCGTACGAATCGTTACGGGGAGTGTCTCTAAGTCATGCTAAAAATCCTTTGCTCTCGCTCATGTATTCTATTAAAGTTGTGAAGGATTAAATATGAGCAGTTTTGCGTGACACGCCCTAATATTAATAATAATATATTTATAATTATTATTATTATTATTATCATAAAATAGGCGCTGATAATAATAATAATTATAAATATACTCTTTTTCTCTATATTACAAACGACATCTGGGGCATCTTTAATGTCATCGCTACAACGAAGGCTAGCTGTCGGCGAAGGCCTCACGTGCGAAAGCCCTGTGGAGATGCGGCTCACGTAAGCAATATACCACCTCTATCTCGAAGTCCTCCTAGCGCAGCCGATAATGAACCCCGATGGTGAGCTTCATATTTTTCCAAATTGACCGCCACGTTGACTACTGATTTCCGGAAAACTCAAGTGTACGTCGATTGACCGTTCCCGAAGCGCCAATATTGAGTTAGAATCCACCCTTGCTATTTTACTGACAGCCATCTCCGTTGCAATGACCCAACGATACGTTCAAGAGAAAATTCTCTCTCTCTGTCTCTCTCTATCCTTGTGTTCGATGATGGCCCGACATTTTGTGGTTTGTGTTTCAAGTGTAATCACGCCGTAGCCAGCCGTGCTGACCTTCATGTGACCAATTGGGAAAATTGGATAAAGATAGCCGTTTCCAGTCGGAGAACAAATATAGAACTGACCGTTATTATCAAGCTGTCATAATAATAATAATAATAATTTGGGTGTTTACCACACGAGTCGGACAAAATCATAATCAGACAAAATAATCACTTTTTTTATTTCACAAGCGACTTGTCGTCATTTCGAAAGCAACCCAGGGCACGACGTTTGGGAAACCCTCAAATTATAACGTCACAAATAATTTTTACTCGAATAGTGTAACTAGTAGGCTGTTATTGAGTTCGGAACGAAATATAACATTTGAGCGATGAGATTATTTGGAAATGAGATTATTTCCAGACCAGCTGATAATAACAAAAATTACTAAACAAGCAACATAAACTCCCTGCATTCGCTCTGTGTGACACCGTTAGCGCGAACTGCTACTAGCCAACCAGGGTCAGCAGCCGGCCTCAATACAGGTAGTATTACAACTGCGAGACCGATGACATGGATCGTGCACTTCGCAGGAGGGCAAGATGCAATTTACGACGTCCAACGTTGACCCAGTTGAACTCGTTGCTTATAAATCCTTCGAGCGTTTATTCCTGATATATTTCCCCGTGACGGGTTTGGCTGGTGTATGGTGATGCGGACGGATAACGGCAAGGATCTCCTTTCAATGGCATTCACAAGACTATCGATGACTAAATGACGACTTAGCCACGACACCGGTGAAACCCTATTCGCCTTTATGTACGGTTGGGCGGCCGCTCATTGGAATTCAGTTGGCTCCAACTGGGCCAACAACAATAACAATAACAGCAACAACCACAATAGCAGCATCAGCAACAATAACAGAAACAACCGCAACAGCAGCAGCAGCAACAATAACAGCAGCAGCAGCAATAACAACCACAAAAGCAGCAGCAACAGCAACAATAACAACACCCACAAAAGCAGCAGCAGCAACAATAACAGCAGCAGCAGCAGTAATAACAACCACAAAAGCAGCAGCAACAATAACAACAACCACAAAAGCAGCATCAGCACCAATAACAGCAACAACCGCAACACCAGCAGCAGCAGCAGCAGCAGCAGCAGCAACAACAATAACGATAAAGCGTAAGAGGGCAGTCAAGAAAAGGAAAGTCGCTGAGATAGTACGCTACCTAGATGTTTGTGGATTCCGCTGAAAGCCGGATTGATGTCAGTGCAATGGAAGCGTCCCCTTGCGTAGCTCTGGCCCATGAAGAGCTGGAGGTATCTCGACTGAAACACGACGTTCGAGCTCCTCCTATATCCGTATGCAGTAGTTGTAGTTCATGCTTGCTCGCTCCATGGCATCCCAGTTTGACTCTCGTCACAACTTTCCGTTATGGCAATTAGCATCATCGTAATCACGCCGGATTTATATACTAGCAAGTCCTTGAAGCAGATCGAGATACGCTCTGGGCCATGGGACGACCTGAACCATAGCATATGGTTTTATAAGAGGCTTAACTGAGCAATTTCACCCAGCGATTTCGTGGGACGATACTGTCACCGTAATTGTAACTCGAAGCCCGTAGGCCGGGAGTCGCCTTACTGTGAGGTTTTATAGGTCCATTAACCTAAATAGCATTTGGTTCGTCATCTCGCGACCTACCCCGATGTGCGGCTAGAAGCAGAGGGAAGAAGCTCTTCGCGAGACGTTTCTTGCCAGGGCTTGCCTTGGCGAGCCCATCCCTCTCTGAAATGAGAAATTCTTCCAGGGTCGAACAATAAGTGGCCGTTCCGATGAGCATTGGATAACTAAGCGACAACAAGGTGCAGCTAGGAAGCTGCTTGTGAACGCTGAACGACTTCTTACAGTCGCGCGAGAGCGGCTGGCTAATTGGACGCACCTCTGGAAGGTAGGCTGCAAATGGGTTTTTACAAGTGATTAATTGTCAAAGTCATTAGTGCGTTGGAAGCTTTGCAGGAGCGTGAATGATTCTCAGTCGAGAGATAGACGAAGGATAAACAGCAACACGCCCTTCGAGGGCGGGCATATGAGTATACTGGAAATACGCCCCTTGCGCAATGGGTCACAAGAAAAAACATGTTCCAGGAAACATATATATATATATATATATATATATATATTTGCTAGAAGTGTAGTATCTATACGAGCGCACTGCTTTTATCTGGAACACCTTCTTATCGAAGATTGGCGTATGCACTTGTTGTTATACTTGCGCTAGACTTAGCTCCCCAGCTGACCTAGACATCTCTACGATGGAAGTTACGCGCAAGAGTCATGCGATCATTGGGCGTCTCCAAAAAAAAAACACAATAAACAGTGTCCATAGCCACGATTCGCTCCAGTTGAATATTGCTGCAATTATAGCCTATTCAAGTTGAACTATATAATTATTAATAGTTCTACTCGCTCACATGACTATAATATTAATATATAGTACTACCTATTATAACGGCGGCCTAATGAGCCGAGGTGTCCGATTGCGAGGCGTCTGCCATCAGCCTCGCAAGCTGCGGCCGGAGATATAGCGGTTGTGTCTACTCACGTTAGTGTCCCATTGACGAAGCGGACACAGAACGCAGGGAGGGACACATGCGATCGCCGGGGGTCGGCAACCTTCGGACTCGGCAACTGTGGGTCTAGCCTCTTCAATAAACGTTGAAGTCGTTACCGCCCAGACGTGATGGTCGACTAGCGGCGAGGTGGCATTGAGTAACGAACGTGGGTGCAGCTGCCGTTTTAGCTCCAGTTGGCCTACAACACTGTACAGTGCCGCTCTCAGTGAAGAAGAACTCTATGGGGCGTAACTCTCGTGTACTGTACTGATGTGTGGTCTGTGTCAAATTCGGTTTGAATTACGTCATGACGAACAGCGCAATCTACATCGTCGGCTGATTGGGGATCTGTCACCGAGCTGAGCCCCGGTTCCGGTTTAACAATTGTACAATGAACAGCTTCGCCTCGTACACGACTTCGTGGTCGAGCCCGATCGAGTGGTGAATTCGTGTGCGGCTACCTTGCAACCGGGGGAGACACGCAGGTGCTCGCACGGGTTCGATTCTCACCGGTGCACAATTTGCATTTACACACTGGGTTGTCCGTCTTATGAAGCCTCATGCTGAAAGCAGTTCCGTGAACGTTAAATGGTTAAGGCCGTAAAGAGAATAGTTACTTGGATGGATCCCCGCCCTGCAATCATGTCACCGCTGAAGGCGCTCAGCAAGCCAAGCGTATATTTCGAATCGTCTGACCATTTCTGAAAGCGTCCCGCAGCTCGAGTGGAAGGTGTCTCCCGGAACGATCATCACCGTTTATTTATCGGTCAACGACAGTCGATGGCATACATGTTGGCCAAATGCGGCCACTTACTGCCTCGGCACAACTGCGATCGCTCCACGCGCCGCGTGCTTTCATGGCCAAGTGGCAGCGTAATGGTTGCGAGCTATTTTTAGCTATCAACTCACCCTAAATAGCCCAGCCTATTTAGAACGATCAGCCACTGCCTAATTACTTCACTATGCACTACGAGGTAGCCAAATAGGTTATCATCCCGTCCAGGTAGCTAGATGCCGTCTAGCAAATTCATTTGCCATTTCTACTTGGCCGCGTATGCAGCTGCTGCTGCCTGTCCGGCTGATACGCAAAACGCAAATCAATATATTGTCGTAAATCTAGAATGCGGGTCGCTGAAAAAGTAATGGGACAATCCGGGGCGATAGAGGGGTGAGTCGCTTGCCGCCTCTGCGAACGTATAATCATTCCACGGAACCTTGACCTCGAACTGGTGTACATCAGTGTGACGTCAAGGTCTTGCCAATGGAACACCGACCGGAGCAGTTACACACATAGTTCCTATTAGATATCGAGGTAACGCCAAGCGTGAAGTCGAATCTGGGGAAGAGATAGACCCTCAACAGGGAATGGTGGTTTTTAGGCAGGTCGAGACGTCTTGTCATCCAGGTCAACCCTGCAGTGGACCGGGCCACCCTCGAAATAGAGATTCGAATGTCGCCCATCGAAAGTGGCCAGAGTGGTGTCCGTGCGTTTGAAGAAAATTTACTCCTACCTCCTAAAGAATAGGCCAGGGTCCAGGTCTCCACGGTGCTCAAGGCCTTTTGCGAGTAGGAGGTTTACCCTCCAGTGGCGAAGACCTCAGAAGTGAAGGCACACTTTCTATCCAACCTCTCGAAAAAGCAAAAAAAAAAATGAAAAACCGAATCAACCATTGAGCGCTGATGCTTTCAATCGGCATAATACGTGTATAATAATAACGTTATTATTATTATCAATGTTCCAGTGTAGTGTGTGCTGTTGAGAGTAAATTGAGAACCGATTTCTATGATATTTAACAATATGGCAACAATGACTGCAGGAAAAACTCCAGCCTTTGCCAGTATGGGTCATAATGCTTCGTTGAACTAACAAGTCGCCAAGGCGTAAGATCAATGAATGTGCCATTAACGACGATCGTCGGCTGCCGTGTGGCCGGTTAATCGTCGTTACCGAAAAACGATTCCGCCGTGGGCGTTCAATGTTGGATTGTTGTGAGTCCGCCGGGAGAAATTCGCTCCTCTTAATTTTGTCTGTCCCAGAAGAGGCTGGCTTAACCGGTGGCTCAATAACGTCTCGAGCTCCTGCTCGTCGAAACAAACAAACGATCTGTGATCGAAATCGAACTGCGTAACTGCGGATTCGGCCGGGGTGACTGTGCACGAAACACAAACACAATCTTGTAAAGAAAGCACTAGGGCTAACACAACGCCTAATGATGATGCCTGCTTGCCCTTCTATAAATAGCGCTCTCAGTATATGCACCGCGTATAGTCCAAGTTCCGATAGTTGCACCTTGAACCGAACGGGCAAGTGTCGTGACGGCGCACTCAAGAAAGGCTCTCGAAAACAAATCCGTCGCACGTCTTCGAGTCGCCTGTCGACGTCTGCAGAAACCCTTCTGGGTATAATCACCTTAGGCTTAAATGGTCGTAGTCAGACACCCATTGCATTTCTCCAGGAAACGCAAAGTGAGTGCTGATGCCCAGGCATATTTTCACAACACACATACACTGAAGCACGGTACGAGAAATTAACAGTAAACTCTAGGAGCGAATGGGTGGAGACGATGAGAAAGGAAGTGGTAGATTCAGCTGCAATGTGAACGAGGACCGATTCGATTTGACGATCCGAGGGAAGCAGCCTGGAGTGCACGGGGTGTGCTCCTTTTTCATTTAAAAGTTAATGCAGACTACAGTAAAGGTAAAGGTTTTATTGATTTACTAAAGGAGCTGCAATTTTTACAATGCTTAAGCTCTCTACATGTCACTCAGCGGGGCTCGAACCTGCGGCCTCTGGCTTCCGACAGCCAGAGGCTTAGCCGCCGTGACGATGAGCACGCGCCCACAATATTGCACCTCAGGTCTCAGTGACGATTTCACAGCGGGAACGCGCGATGACCCAGAGGTTCCCGTTGCTTCGATAGCGCCAAACATTTGTCAGCGCTCGCAAGAAAAAGAGAGAGAGAGAGGCAGCTCGCAGGAGAGAGAACATTGTTTAGCCTCTGAATAAACCTAATTGCGTCTCCTCACATCCACTTCTGAGACTGCTCGTTCGCCCTTACGCTGAGCCCCGAAGACCCCTCAAGAGGCCGTTGGCCGTAACCAGTCAAGCCACGCAGTGAACACCAGTCGACTGTGCGCGAAGAAATGATCGCCTGCTGCTGCTGCTGCACACCTGTACGCGAACGGGGACACCTCAGGTCTGCTGGGCCGTCGTTCGACTCCATTCCTTCGGAGTGATTCAGGAGCAGCGCAGCAGCAGCCACCGCGAAGCGCAGTCGAGCAAGCAAGCAACACTAATTACATGCCCTGCACACTTAAGCGACCAATGAACAACGAACGACTGATTGCACAAGTGCCGGACTCCTTCCGTAATATATATATATATATATATATAAGGTGGTCGGGGCGCGTAGATTTCGCGGCAGGCCCAACAACAGCAAACGCCAGCAACGAATAGAGGCTGGGAGTAGAGCCGTTGAGTCAATAGACACTCCCGTTCCTCAATACAGGTGGTGATGGTGGTAATATAGGACCTGCAACTCTACGGTCTCCGGTTCGAATCCCGCAGGACACATATAGTTTGGACCAACACGACAGTCGTTACAAACCATAGCCCAAATAAAAATAGAAGTCGTGATAGCAATTATACACTGGCAGGCAGCGGAAACAATAGAGGGAACCCTTTTGGGCTGAAATGATACCTGCCACCCGCTACGCTGTTAACCATGCCACGAGCACACGCAGACCCCTAACGATAATGTTTATTGTATTTGTTCAAGCAGGAATCAGTAACTGCTTGGTCGCTTCGCTGTTCTAGCTGTTAAGTTAACGATAGAACCGGGTGGTAGTGGCGCGTGCAACGGTACGTCTAGCCTTGCCGTGCGTTCTTTGCTTTTAATTGATTAATAGTACTTAGATCAAAACCCGTAAACCCTTACCGTGTCCTGTTGGAAATGGACGCAAATATTGTAGAGGCATAGGAGTATGGCCAGGTACGGACAGATATTTTAAATAAAACATTTGAAGGTTAAAACAAATTACAAGGGAACGAAGCTCGAGTCGTACAAGATCAAGGCAAAATATAATATACAGAAATACGAAATTTAACACCGCTTGGTCAGCGTGGCGGTGGCTTGAACGGCAACGTCTCTGGCTGTGAAAAGAGGGAGGGCGCAGGTTCGAGTCACCGCCGCAGCCGCAACCTGGTGAGGACATATAATAAGCAAAGAACCTAGGCATTGAAGAAATTGCCATATTCCTTTAATCGATCAATAATCGTCTCCCTCTATTCACTATCCCGAGCTCGGTTGCATGTCTCATCATGATCAGTATGTAGAGCGTATCGCGAGATTGACACTAACGGCGCGCAATTTGATTATGCTTGATTGCGCCGTATCTCGTAACACGTGTCCAATTGAGCAAAATCAGACAATTGCATAGACAGTTACACAACTACACAAATTGCTTGAATGAAGTGGTCTCACGTCTAGCGATTGATTGTATGTCGTTTCGAAGATTTAGAAAGTTGCGCGTCTTATGCAGAGATCGTGAGCAAGACGGGTTTGCGAGATACATAGGTGCAACAATAACTGCTCGTGCCTTGCGATCGAGGAGAAGGCGCATGGGCTCGAACACCAACCGTTGAACCATTGCATTGAAAGGGGTCCGCCTTATGAAGCCTTATGCCCGAAGCAGTTCCGTAGTTAACGGTTTAAGGCTGTGAGTTAACCCGGAAAATTGTACTATAAACGACGTAATTACTCAACATCAAGGTTATCCGGAGATTCCGTGGTAAGTTGGCGTCACTCCATCTGCCTGCACACGCCCGTGATACAATATTATTACGCATTCAGCTTCGGGGTCCATAACTTTGTTAATAATATTAAAAGTGCTTTGTTGATTTTCGACGAGCCTATCAAAGGCTACGTCCACACGGTACGCGCCTGTTCAGCCTATGCTTGTCCTGAATTAGTTTAAGATGGACCATCGAGTCGAATTTGTCCGCCGGAGGCAAAATCCCGAAACGAATTGGCGGCAGGCGGCCGTTGTGGAAGCCCCAGGCTTTACTCGAAAAGTCTCTTATATTTCAAAAGTTTAGAGAGTAGATGAAATTGTCCTTTTCTCAACGGCTTCTCCAGAAGCCACTTGTGGTCAGTCGACCCACTTGTTGGCACACTTAATGAATCCAGAAAGTTCTTCCATAGCCAGTAAGCACAAAGCTGGACAGCTCTTGACGAAGTAGTCTACTGCTATGGTAGTGGGTACGTTGGTTTGTTCAGCCTCACATAGATATATAGATATATATATCTCCGAGCACATTTGGCCTATTGGAACCTATTGCTATTTCGAGTTTGGTGCCATTGGAAATTGCTTCGTGGCGGCATTGTGCACGGATATGCTTGGAAAGTAAGAGCAAAAACACAGGCTCTAACGAACCAGGTGTTGTGTATCGTCCCATCAGCGTACGAAATGGCTATATGATTTTAAGAAATTGAAACCTTCAAGAGGTCGTTTGGATTATTTAGGGTTATCGACCTGCTAACTGGTCTGTGCCCTCTCTGTCTCTCCACATATATATATATATATATATACCTCAAAGCGAATTCCCAGTCAAAGATTGCTGGGCGAACATTGCGAAAGCTTTTGTGAAGATTTCGCCATCCCCCAGTGGGAATGGTGAGCTTATCTAATTACACGACGAGCCGACATGCGGTTGACGCCGAAATTCTCCTCCGTACCATGTTCTCTGAGATAGTTAGGCTAATTAAGTCTATCCCCCATTTGGATGGCGTAAGGCAACAGCCATCATTTCTTCACCGAGATCATTTCTGACATTTCGCCGAGAAGCGAGCATCACACGGGGCTTTCCACGATACCATTGGTTTTATCCCGGCCATGATGACGGAAACCATTTTTCACTGTTAGCACTTCTTCTTGATTCGCTAGCTACAGCCATGTCCGTCCATTTCGGAGTTCTAAGGGGCCCTGCACCGTAGAAAAGACGCTCGCGTCGCTGGGGAGAGCTCCAACTAACGAGCGTCGGCAGAAGTGATCCAGTGGGCGCGACTCAGGCCAGCATGAAACCTTACTGCCTCAAGACACACAAGGCCCGGACAGACCGATAACACCTATTTTCCTCAGGCTGAGCAGTTCTGCGAATACCAGCAGCGCCGGCATCGAAGCAGTGCCAAATGTAACGCCGAATCTAGGGGTGAGATCGACTCTCAGCAGGCTGGATAGATGGACTTTCAGGTGGCTTTAGCAGGTAGAGACGTGTTGTCACCCGCGTCAACTCTGATCGGCCGACTTTTATGGAGATTGCAATGCTTCTGGTCGTGTCGGTGCGTTTGACGAAAATTTCCTCAACTCACAAACAAGGAAAACAGCAACAGCAGCAGCAGCACCGCCACCACCACCACCGTGATAATAGACGACCGCTGAGAATCGCTTGAACTAGCTACGTCGAAGTTCGGCTTTCTTCGCCAGCTGTCTACCGATGCGTACAGCGTAAATTGTTATATACAGCCACGTCTTCGTAAGCGTCATCGCAGGACAATCCGTCTGAGAATCGGTTGAATGGTAACGAATGATCGCCAACGACCGACGAACCTCAAACCGAACCTCTCTTCAGGCAGCGGGAGTTTATGAACTCGCTTCTGAAACTTTTGCATACGTCATCGAGCTCTGATGTACAACGGATTGCACTCTGCGAGGTTTTAACCGATAGCTCTAGTGGTAACTCGCCAGTGCTGTCTTATTTGTTGGACAAATTGTCCTTAGGAACCACTCACCGCGATATAAAATGCTGCTTCGATTTGAGGACACTGACCGCAAAATCTGTCCTTTTTCCCAGCAGGCCGACATCCCGAGGATGAGTACGCTTAACACGCAGCGGTTGTAGAATGTTGGCGTCAACCCAAATTGGCGTCTCGATAGTAAACAAAATGATGGGGTAGTTCCCCCAGCGTGAGACGCTTGGCCAATGGTGAGGCCGCGGTTGGTATAGTAATATTTCGAACGCTGTTATCGGACGCTAACTGAAGTATCTATGGCCATTCAACGGCCAGCGTCGCTCGAGCCCTCCGGTGGTGCCGCAGTGAACGCCGACCGGCGGGTGTATTGAACTGACCGATATTGGAACTCGAGATGAACAGGAAAAGGTCGAACAAACCACTCAGTGCCAGATGGCGTCAATTTCTCTCCGTTGGTTGGCGGCCACCCGTCAGACGTTCAGTCTCTGCCGCCGGCGTCCACCGTTCTCAGAGCTACGGCGGACGGCGGTTACGTCAAGGAGAGCAACGTCCGTGTTTGTGCCCCCCCTCCCCACAAACACGGGCGGACGGACGTTGCGGGAGACGGTGCTGGGGAAAGGCCTCGCTCGACTTTTCCAAAGAGCGTCCCCTGACCAGCCGAGTGGCGACTGCCGACGATGTGAAGTATTGGGTCGCTGCATAAGTCCGGTCCGTCCTCAGCTGTGTTTCCGCTTGTGCGTGTGTCAAGCATATCAAGTGTCTCTGGATATCGACTCAGAACTGACAAATAGCATAGTTTTGCCCTCAATGTTCTCAATCAGGTGTGCTTAGCTTGTCATGTCGTCGGCTTGTAATTTCCATCCGCTACCCAGAGATTAACGAAACTATCTGGCAGGAGATTTCGAGAATAACACCCCCTGATTTATGCCAAATAGTCATAAAAAAATCGAACTTTTAATCAATAATTAATTGAATTTGCATTAAAAATCTTAATGCCGATTTATGCTTAGGAGCGTTGCCGTGTTGAAAAAGTTCGACCACGAACACTGCCGCCCCTCCGTCGCATAAACAGTAGTAAATTGTCGCTGAGAATGCGCTGTTACATCACGGAGTTCGCTCAATGACACGAAGTGGGGCTTGAAAGACACTGGAAACAAGGCCAAACTCTCACCGAAACCATTTCTCCCATCCTTGAAAGAGGACCTGAGACACTCACACTGGAAGGCCTGGCATCGTTTCGTTCGCTGTGGCTCGAATTTCGATTCGTCCGACCAAACGCTAGCCCTCCACGAGAGAGTGCGGGGGAGCGCTTCATTCTATATGACTTTGCAAACTTTAGGCTTGCGGCACGATTTCCTGATATACCGGTTGCGTCTCGCCGATAGACGGCTTTTTAGTAAGTGCGCGCCCCATAGCTTTTTAATGAAGCGGCACCGTTGCCTCACTCACCGTTTCATATTAATGTACTCAGCAAATTCTAGATAAGTAGAATGGGCAGGAACACTTCAAATCAGTTTCCTTTGGCGATTTGCCTCAGAGCAATGACAGACAGGTTGCACATTAAGCACTCTGCCTGTTATTGCTCTGAACCGAATCTCCGGAAGGATCTCAGCTTGTCTTTATCATGATTTTGATTCGATACTGTCTCTCTACAAATGATAGCTGTACTTGTAGTCTGAGACAAATATATTTTACGATTTATATTGACAAGCATACAGAGCTTATGATATGTTTACTAGAACTGACACATGCATGCATATCTGATGTCATTTCACAAGCATTATTTAACACCCGATTTTATATCAGAAGTCCAGAAACTTTGACAAAAGACAAATATATATATATATATATATGTCGTTTTTTTAGAGCTGACCTTCAGCTGTTCCCCTATCTGACAGGCCTCAGCTGATATATATATATATATATATATATTATATGCCGACTCAGCATAAGTGATTAAATAAAGAAGATGAATTCCTTGTACTGGAAAAGAGATCCATGAATGGAAATATGCACGACGACAAGCGGTGCACACCCTCAATGAGTACGGGTTATACAGTGGTGTTCATAAACTTAAGGCAGCTCCTATATATTCCACAAATGTGTGCTCTTTGTGACGATTTGTTGAAATATAGGAGCTGTCTTAAGTTTATGAACACCACTGTATCTTCATCTCTGTTGATTTATTGTTGATGTGTCTAGTCATCAACTGCCACATCAAGACTCCTTCCGACACGTCTCCACGAAGTCCGCCCCACAAAGCCGAAAGGGTTACAAACCCCTTCTCTTAAACATTCCAAAATTGAGAGCCCCTGTTTCGAGGGGCGGCGGCGGCGGCCGTCGATATCTGTCGCATCGTGTTCGCGCTACATGAGGACGCCGGAGCATCAAGACGACGCAAGCCCGCACAATTCCTCTGTTCAATCCCACCTACTGGGATGAAATGCTTCCTCCCGTTCCACCCGTGTGATCTCGGCCTCGAGCCTGCCTCTCTCCCGCGCGTGCGCGCTCCATGAATCGCACAAGTAATCAACGTGGGAGTGAGCCGCCGTTCGAATCAGTGACGGGGAAAGATCAGCGCGAACAACCGCGAAAAACCGGGGCGGACTGCACGCCACCTCGGCGGCGACGGCGATCCTAAGCAAAACTGCGCTCAACAGACGGCTTCCAACGTCCAGCGGGTTAGCAGCGCTCCGACTGGAGCGCTGTCCCCGAACGATGTCCATGTCGGAGAAACGACGCCACCGAACAGACAACGAGGCGTGTGCGGGCCAACGAACGCGAACGGCTAGCGAACGCAGAGGCGAGTCTGTGGTGGAGGGGCAAGCCTCAGATCGCAAATGACACGGACGACAATCCCATATTTAACGGAAGTTCCATAATTAACGGAGCCGCCGAGTCGCGATAAGAGCACGTCACACCGTCGTCGAGCCGACGCTAGACTGCACTTGCGGGGCATGCATAGGTTCCATGGAGGCGAGCAATGGAGGCCGGTCGGCTCGAGCGGTCAACACCGGTAAACATTTGTAAAGGGGCCATAGCTGGTGCCACTGGGACAGCCGTTATGGGCACGAACAGCGAAACTCTCGTAAATCTGCCCCACATCAGACAGTTGCGCGTCCGTTCAGGGGACACGCGACTACCAAGCGCAATTTATTTACCATATCATCGCTTCCGGCTTGCTGACGGAACTCACCACGATTGCTACTATAATACGCAGCGTCCCTTTGCCATTTCTCAGCTCTTGCCGTTGCGAGACAAAAGGACAACACCATATATATATATATATATATATATATAGTCCGTTGCCGTCCTGGCCACCGAAGGGATGGACGACGTACTCTGTACTGTGTGTGTGTGAATTTGTATATGGCCTGTATTGGCCTGAGAAGCATGGACTATGCCGGTCAGTGAGTCGTTGAAGTTACGTCCTAGTCATCAAAAATTAATCAGTAGACGCAGTAATCTATTAAGCTTGCGAATGATAGATTAACGGTTGCGATTTCGACTGTTTGTGTGAATTTTTGATATTATTACATATATAATATGATGTGGCCAGCACCAGTATCGCGCTAGCGATGCGCCAACAAATCCAATGCACTCCTGAGTCTCTCTGTCATTGTCTGTACTATGCATGTGTGCCTGTTCGTCAGATATTCCCAAGAAGAACAATGTCCACTGTTGCCAACACCACGATTGCTGTCGGTAAACGGCAGCTCTCCTGACAGGTCCCTGAGGCAATGACCACCCAATGGCTGCACAGCAACGGCACCGAGGCCCTTCTCCCATAGATTTAGACGAAGGAACGCTTCGTAGCCACGGAAAAAGGTGAGATATTGTCGGGATGGATGGGAAGAAGCAGGCGCCGTCCGCTTGCTGGACACTCCAAGCCTGTGTACACACTATTATTTGTTATAACATCGTTGTTGATGTTAACTATTGTATATCTACTGTTTTTTCGAGCTGACCCTCAGCTGTTCCCCTATCTGACAGGCCTCAGCTCTTAACTTTTAGGTATTACATGGGGACCTGTCGGGGCCTATTGTATATCTACGGCAATAGAGGCCAGATCATAGCTGTGAACCAGTAGTAATGGTAGTCACGCCAGTAATCACTGTATAGCAGCAGGTCAGTGTTACCGCATCGTATATATATATGCCCTAAATCTTAGCCGGACTGCCCCCACGTAAGGGGGTGCTAATTGTGCACATTGAACGACAGCAAGTGGCTTGTTCGCCTCCCTTCGGCACGGTTGCCTGCTACGACCTCTGTGACGTTCGTGCGTTCGTTTAACAGCTGTTCCTCGGCGAAGTGACGAATTGACTTGTGAAGATCGGTCAAATTGAAAGAGAGATCGACTCACAGAAATGCCCTCACATTAAAGCTGCTTAATGCCGAAAGCCTAGTCAGGACGGCTCTAAGATTTTCACGAGGTGAGCGCATCACGGTTCCTCCCCTATTCATTGCGGCGGTTGGAACCCGGCCAACGGCGTACTCGCTACTGCCAGCCCTTCTTGACGAATGGAACAGACACAAACGACAGGAACACAACGGAGGCAGTGAGTGCTTTTATTCGAAGCCGGTCGGACCCGCCGAGTTGGACGCGGATCCGGCGACGCAGCCGTTCCAGACCCGGCGTCGCACATTTCGTTTTCTTTTTGGAAAGCAATGAAAACGCTTAGAGAGCGTAATGAAGATTAATACAGCGGCGGCAGGGGTCGTAGACTTTGGGGGAAGTTCGACCGGGGCCCGGGCAAAGGCTGGCCGGCTGTCCCTGTTTGGGGGACTTATTGGTGGCGGGGAGAGAGGTACGCGGACTGCGGCGCCATTCCGAAGCAGCATAGGTCTTCCTGCCTTCCACAAACCGTTAGAGTAGCGTTGAAGAAGGACGTTCTGCTGCTTAAAATGGCACTTGTGGCTCGGAAAAACGCGTGAGTCAGAAGAAGAAGATGATGATGATGAAGAGAGCCGCTGATGACGGCGAAAAGGATTTCGAGCAGAGGGGAGCCTGTCTTCAGTTTCCAACTTGATTGAAAACAACAGGCGTGCAATGGTCTGTTTGAAACGTGGCAGGCAGTTTCATGTGTTGTACAAGGATGATTGTACAAGTTGGCGGTGTCTAATCGGTCCCTAGTGCGTGTCGGCCTCCAGAATGATTGACTATGCTTGGCCTAAGATCGGGTGTTCCTGCACAAGTAGTCACCGGAGTAACCAGATGTAAGAGCACGAATACGTGCGCATAGCTAATGGGCGAATGCAAACTCGAAAAACGTGGAAAGCCGAGAATAATAGCAAGATTGAAAAGGATAATCGCTTTTGGGGTGCGAGGCCCGGATTTGCCCATTGCCACCGTCGTTCCCCCAACGATGAAGGTCCCGGGCAGGTTCCGCGAGCGGAACGCAAAAGAAGAGCCTTGACGTCAGCGACAAAGGCGTCCATCGTCTGCCGCTGTCGCCGGGTATTCATTTGGGTTTTATTTCAACGACCTTGATGAAAGTGGTGGCTAAGGGTGAATAGAACGAGCGAGCCAACCAAAGGCAAAACATAGTGTGCGTACAGGCTATGTGCGTAGAGGCTAGCGCGTAACGTTGGATGCTTACGGGATACGAACTGTCCGGGCACGTAGGGACGCCACCGTACGGACAGTGGACGACAGTCGAGAATGTGCCACGCCAGAAAAGGCCTCGTGAGTGTTCCCCATCTAAGTGGATTCCCTGAGCCGGGACCCAGCCGGCCTGTCACCCAAGGTCGGGGTGCCTTGGTCATTCGTTAGGCGGGAAGGGAAGGGCACCAAGGCTATGCAGCTGCTGAGGCCGTAGAAGCCCCCACGCCCTGCACTGTACCGTGGGTTTGCGTGTTCAACCACATCAAAACTCAGAGAACCCGCGGCGTCGCAAGATGTGGGGATGCACGGATGGCCTTGCAGAACACCGTAAGCAGAAGGACCAGGCAGGAGGTAGCCGGCCCGAGGCCGATGCTTGCGCCGCGTGCAACGAAACGGGACCGCTGTGTACGAGGGCCTAGGGGGTGTTTGGGGTTAGAGGGGCGAGTTGTACATTCGGAGGAGCAGGCCTCCGGTCTGCCGGCCAGCTACCCACGCCCGGGACAGCAGACACCCAGCGTCTGAGAAGCAGGGACAGCGATGACGCCGACGCCACCGCCGCCAGCACTGCTCCCGCAGCCTCTGCAGCTGCCGTTGATGGTGGACGAGAAAAGCGCCTGTCCTCCCAGGCAATCGCTGGCACAGCGGTGACCGCAGCGGCGTCGCGGGTTGGCACGCGCGGACGCGTACCCATGAGGATTCTCAACGTTCACTTCCGATGGGGCTGGTTGGCGCCGGCGCCGGTAACGGCACTTAAAAACCACGTATAATCTTATATAGTTCCGTGATTCATCGAGTTTCATTGTTCAGGAGCTCACGCGTTCCTCGCGTTCGGCGGCTGCTACCACCGCCACTGCTGCTGCTGGAGATGTCAACGTGGATGTCAAGACACGAAAGCGAGTACGATTTGCGATGGCAATTGGAGCCAAAACAGGGGTTGTCTGGTCTTAGCCTTCGCCTCCTTCGCCTCCTTTGGTTACCGTAGCTATTTCAGTTAGAGCTGCTACTGTGGCGATCTTAATGACGCCGATGCTACCACGATAGCTATGCACGGGAAGTTGCACGTGGGAAATAGTGCGCGAACAATTCTCCTTATCGTTGTCCTCGCGGCGTGGGCCTTGTAAGGAGCTCGTCTGCGAGGACAATATGATAATTAATTCACGTCTATAATTGCCGCGGGACCGCGGCGCAATGCGTCGCTGGCCCCGGGAACGCGTTAGGCTGCACGCATTACGACCCACCCGAATCATTGTTGGGGTCAATCACATGAAAAAGTGTACTATTAGCTGCACCATTAGCTAAAAGTGGGAAGCGCAATTCCGCAATTCCGCAATTCCGCAATTGTTTTTTTATCGTTATTATTGTTATTACCGTAATGCCCGCCACGAGCTACCGAGTCCATGAATCAAATTCAAATCGTCCACGTCATCTGTTGTCGGCTGCAAGAGGTAAAAGTTTTATTGGTCTATTAAAGGAGCTGCAATTGTTACAATGCTTAAGCTCTCTTATATGTCTTCACGCAGCGGGGCTCGAACCTGCGGCCTCTGGCTTCCGATACCCAGAGGCTTAGCCGCCCAAGTCATCGCGCCGATGCCAGCCCTGATCTAAGCTCGACCGAGTCGCGCGTGCGCTCACCTTTTTCCTCTTTGTTACTAACCAAGCTTTGCATGTGTTTATTATTAATCATATCTGACCCGCGGGATGAATTGTTAGCCGTGTCACCTTTGACGAGCAGCAGAGGGAGACACCAACGCCGGATGGCATAATGACTCTCGCATATGTTTCGGGGCTATGTTGGGACTCTCGTTAGTTTGTAACTCGTATCTATTTTGGGATTCCTTTGAGAGGGATCACAAAAATTGGCCAGTGCGACAATATAATATTGGTATTACTCAATTATAAAAGTGGGCGACATTGACCCTTTGAACGTGAAAATGCATCTAAGAATACCTCGCTCTGTGTATTCTTAATAGAATAAAATATCTAGAACAAAGAGGCCTCCATTTTCCCCCTCAATATTATTATTATTACTATTATTATTATTATTATTATTATTATCCACACATGTATTAATTCTCATACTGAGTTCAAGCCCGACTCGGGTTGGTTTGAGGCAAATGTCATCGTTGGATCATGTTGGGTAGCACCTGGTGCGACTTTTGTGCGCGGAGCCCATTAAAGCAAGCCTATCGGACATCCTTGAGGACAGGGACGTCAATAGCAGTTAACTGTGTGTCACTCTGCTTAGGTGTGCGGCGTTTTATAAGCGCCCAGGCCGAGGTGCGTCAGCCAATCGACCGGTCTAAAATTCCCGCACTAATCGCTCCACTCTACGACAGTTATGTTTGTTGTCCAGTTACAATTCTCTCGTTGGGTCCATCTGCCACTTGACCATACTTGAATGAAATCGCCTCCTTTTCCGTCATCCAGCTCAAGCAGCTACATCCGGTCCCCGGTGCGAATGATTCCGTCCTGGCAATCGACAGTTAACCCGTTACCTTGCGACCGCTGACCTGCCTCGACCTTGACGCCTGCCTTAACCATACCTTGACGAAGTTGCCCCGCCTGCCCGTTTGCTCCGTGATCTCAAGGCAAGACAACGATACGCTCAAACAGATCGCACTCCCCTTTATGGAAGTGGCGTACGATTTGTTTGAAAGGAAGGAATCCACAGCTCTCGCATTGACATATACCATATCGGCCCTATGGGAGAAGACTAGGGTATGCACACGGTAGCGTTCACCAGCCAAACCACATAGTCTGTCGTAACAAGAGATTATGGCCTTGTCTAATTGTTGCCATTAGGCGAAAAACAACATTCCACTGCTCACAGCTAAGCTTCATATCGTCGTGAAACCACTATGGCAGAAGAGAGAGTCTATTAATGGTATTCGCATATGGCTATGTTTCGCCTCATAGCTGACCCACCCAGGCAACTTTCCTCGGAAGAAAGGCCTCGATACCACTGCTGTGTAACAGGATTGCGTGACGAACCGACTCATCAAGTCGGCCTTACTTGTCGACACTTCTCTGGGCCTTCTCCAACAGGCCTAGGTGATAGAGTATTACGACGAAAACTGCTATGACAACTACAACAACTGTCACAGCACAACATCTACCTTTCCTGACCTTTCCGCATAGACGCTGCTGCGATCACAGCTTCTGCCCACGCCCGGTGACGCTCCGCGCCTCCGGCGTATGCACCTGATGCATGTATTATAAATAGTGCGCAGCGGGATTAGTCATTACCACTGCTGATGGTGAGGCTGCTGCTGTTGCTTCTGGCAAAAATCTAATTATGACGTAGACGTGTGTAGCTTTGCCGAAGCCGCCGTTCAAACGACGTCCCTCCGTCCCCCACCCGATGTGACCCCCCCGAAGGACGGCGGACTTGCTCCGGAGGTAGCAGCAAGCGGACCTTGCAGACGCACCTTGCTACTGCCTCGGTCATTTTTTACCTGCACACACTAGTGTACATATTCGAATACGTATGCATATGTATATATATATATATACATATATATACAGGGCAAAAACTTGCACAAACACCACTAATTCGCTGCGAACGAATGCTGCTGCTGCTGCTGCAGCAACGCTGGAAACTCTCGCGGTGCAAGGTGTTATTACACACGATATATATATATATATATATAATATTATGCATTCATTCGATCTAGGCATTTCACAAATAGATAGTTCACCAAGAAGTACTACTAGTGCTAGCAGCAGGATGAATCAAATGCATAGATGACAGCACCACCATGAGCACCACCAGCACCTTAGTTTCGCACGACCTACCCGTATACGGCGTACCTTATACAAATGCACGATAAACGGAAAACGGAACTGTTGTACCAGCTGTGGATGTCCGTCCCGCAGCAAAATTGTGGAGAGACGTGTGACGGGTACGCCTGGTTCGTCTAGTAAATGCGAAATCCGATTTTACATCTGATCAGTTCGTTCGGTAGAAGAGTCTCCGATCTGTCGATCGCTGGGGATTTCCCTTGCGCATTGATACGTGTTGTGTTTTGGTCATAGCTGACCCTCACCGGACTTTCCATGGAAGAAAGGCCTCGGTACGGTGGCTGTGTGACACCTTTCCTTGAGGGCCCATCTCTCATTACGTAGGCCGCACTGGACTTACCTAGCCTTTCTCCGACAGACCTAGCGAGGGTACATATGGCAGGACAAATGTGAACCACATACCTGTATGATCCCCCGAGCGACAAGCTTTTCGAGCCATCTGGGGAGGGCGGTGGCGGGCTAGCCGGACGAGCTATTTAGTGCGGCCTTTGTGAGTCCCGCACTAGTGTTGCTATGAACCGCCCAACACGTATGTGCATCAGGCGCTCCCGTAACAGTCCAAAGCAAAAAAGAAAATGTATGCTTGGATTTCTGGGAATCGAACCGGCGATCGATGGCAAATCCTGCAGCTGCCCCTCGTGGTGTCGGTGACAATCGCGTTCGAGGAGGTGTGCATTAGCCACCTAGGCGACGCCTCCTCCACTGCGCATTGATGCTACTCCGGTCAGCTCGACGCACACAACGATACGTAGAGATATATCAAAGCCTGCCAGCTGGTTGCACTGTCTAAACCAATCAGCACCCATGTATCACACATTGGGGTGGCATCTGGTTTATATTTTGTGTGCAGAATGTTACGAAACAGGAGCGTAACAGCAGCAGCAAGACCAAGTAGAAATAACCCTGACAACAACATCCTGCAACGATATCCCCCCCCTGAACGTGGCCCAGTCGAAGACAAAAATTGCACCGCAACCAACTGATCAGCCGCCGCCAGAGGCAGTGTCGTGCGGCGGGAGGGATCTATCGATCTCTCGAAACCCAAACGAAATCGGACAATTTGATTACAGCGATAGCTATAGCTGCAGTGACGGAACGCAAATTGAAAAGTTGTTGCCAGCGAGTGTTGGCGGACCCGCCACGCCGGGCCGGGTCTCTCCACACTGCGTTATATCATATTATATATATTATACCACTATAGACGAAAGAGGCAACGAACTTGTGCCACCAGTCTCATTGTCCCGTCACCCATCACAGGCAGACACCGGGATGCGAAGTGAGAGACAAAGCCTTCTCAGCGACGTAACAGGATACCATAGAGAATTGGAGAGATTGTACGCGTCATAGAGCATTGGCTGGCCGGGCGGATCTGGCGGGCATACGGGGGATCACGATCGATCCTGGCCGACCTGCCAAGCCTCTCGGCTGGGGTGGGCTTTTGTAGATTTCCATTGATAGATAGGATTACATTTGACAGAAAAGAAACAGAGATAGAGAAGGAGAAAACTTAACCACCGGGGAAGGACTCGTTCCGAGTTTCGCTCCTAAACCCTCGGCGGATATATCACTATATCAATATTGGAACAATATGTGACATCGAAAATTGCCGTCGGTCGCTGTTTGTGAATGGGAATTATCTCGAAGGCTACGAGAAAAGTGTTATACTATGTATTGACAATGCCAAGGTTGAGCAGTGACTGTTTATTGTGGGCCGTTACTATTGGAGACGCTGTTTTTTAGAAAGATGTTCATGATGTGTAATATACACGCGCCTTCATACATATCCGGTCACCAGCTGACGAGCTTATGATGACCGCAACGATGTCATGCAAAACCGAGCACAGCCATCACTGATATTTTCGTCGCCCACAATCGTCGACCAGTCAGCGTAAAACCTAAGGCGTTCTGCAGCGCCAGGGCAATTCCTCGTGCGCAAACGCACTGCAAAAACGTTCATCATTACGCGCCAGTCATCGGCGTCGGCCAGGCTAAACATTAATCTTGCGCTCGACTCGTGTCGCGCATATTTAGCTAGACAATTGTCATTTTTCCTTCGACTGCTGTGTGACGCCTCGATGACCAGGAGGCTACGGGACGCACACACACACACACACACACACAGACTCGTACGGAAGTCACGAGATACCGCTTCATCATCGGTGTCCTTCATAGGCACCGATGTGCCTTCCAATTCCATCTAACAAATTCCGAGTTACTTCACTTACCACGTATTGAATACCAGGGCGGCTGTTGGCGTCGTGGGGTATATTTGAGCTGCGCTTATCGAGCCAACACGGCCACCGAACACTAGTGAGCACTTCATGTTATGGGCGGCGAAGGGGAACTCGTCGAGGCGAGCCTCGCGATGAAGGGATTGATTCAACAGGCCCGATCTGGAGTGGCGGCCTGAGAAGCCTAAAGGTTTCCAGGCTGACTCTCAGCCAACATTTAACGTCCACGGTACAACTGCTTTTTTTAGCATTGCTTCGTGAGACGAAGAAGCTTAGCTGGCTATTTCACATCTCTTTGAGTACAATTGATTTACGTGGAAACCACGATTCGTGATCGATCGCCAGTTCGATCTCTGGAAATCGCGGTTTGGCTCGGACCTCGTTACCACCGCCCGCGTTTAGCTCACACAGGCACGTTGGAGAAGGCCCAGGTAAGATTAGCGTGACCGACGTGAGAATAGGAGGTCCCTGCTGCCCACCAGCAATGGAACTGTAGCCTTTCCGCAATGGAAGGACATGTGAAGGTCAGTTAAATAGAAAAACCAACACGCGCGATCTGGGATCGTCAGGCGGGGCTACCGAGTCCACCCTCAGTAACAATTCAACTTTCCGTATCTGTGTTTCATGAAAGGCCGAAATGCAATACATCCTAAATGCCTGGTCATCGTCGTCCTCGACGCTACAGGGCCGTATTCAATTGACGACGTACAGACCGGCTGCCGCCGTCGGCGACCACAATACTTAGCGACATCGGTTACGTGCGGCCAGCACTGACTGGGCGTAGCCAGCGTCGCATCCGCCAACCCACTGCAACTCGGTAAAGACCGCTGACCTCTGCGTCCTCCTCCGCCGCTGCGAGAGCACGCGCAGTAGCCGTACACAATAGAGTGTCCTATTTAGCTAGCAGTTGTTCGGCTCGGGCCGCGATAACACGAAACAAATGAGAGACCTCTGTGATCCTCCACATATTGTAGCGACGTTCGACTCAAGAGTCGTCGACGTCTGCAGTCGCCGGGGGGTTGCCGGGGGGAGGGGGCCTGACATCCGTGAGCCTCGTACAGCCATTGGTAGCATGGTGAACGGCAGGCTTTTAGGCATGCGTTTCTGCTGCTGTGCTTTTCCTGGTGCACACTTGTGGTGGCTGTACTGCAGTCGGCGCGGTGTCCCCTCCGACGTCCATAGCCCCCGGGGGCCAAGGGGCTGTGCGGATTGCCGGGCGGTGCACCGAGCTCTAGACGAACCCCGTGTGCTCGGTTTATGTTTTGTTGCTCGCGCCGAAAAGCAGCCGAACTGGCTTGCCCGGAGTGAATGTTCGTAAAGATCCAATTACGGGTTGAAATTCGATTAAAGGCCGCGGGGTCGAACCGGCCTATGGCAGCTAGCAAGCTGGGGTGGGGCGGACAAAGGAACTCGCCGTGGCTCGGCGCTCGAATGTCTGTCTGCCTGCTGGTCGCTTGCTCCCTCGGTCGCTCCGCCGATCAGCTCTGTCATACATACACAAGCGCCGTCAATCCATCCGCCCGACTGAGAAGTTGTCCCGCGCGCCGTTGCAACTGACATCTGCTTAATGAATCGCGAGACCATCGCAATCGTTCGTTGGTCACTCGCCAAGCGATGGCGGAACTGTCCAGTCGACGGTGGTCCGGGTGGCTCAATTTGGACAAATTCAAACGGTTCCACATCTATCTGCGTTTTGTAACGCTGCCACCGCAGCCGCCATTACGCGCGCGACGAAGAGGCCAGCTATTATACCCGCTGTAATACTGTGCACACTACGATATCGCCCGCGTTGTTCTGTTAATGCTCATTGAATGACCCTGAAATGTATATTGAACAAATTTACTTGCGGGTCTGCAGCTGGCGTTGGTTAACCCCGTCCCCTTTCGTTCTGTGTTCTGCCGCTGTGAGCTAGCACAATGATATGAGAGGGCCTTCTTCGCTTACACTTGGCCACTGCGAGTGACTCGAGGAGAACTTGAAGCACTTTCCCCAGCTGACTCTCCCCTATGTGACGGGTTTCGGAAGCACTTTTGAGTATCGGCGGGAACTGGGAACGGCCAGGCCACGCGGAGCTCGACTCCAGTCGGCACTGGCGGTGCCTCGCGTGTCGTGTCTAATATTGCACAATACAATAAGGAAGGTAACAATTTTCTGGTAACCTTGCTTCTCTAATTCTTGTATATTTCTCTTTCGGAGCACAACCATAATCAATATTCGATATAGAGTAAAATAGCCAGGCAAACATATTCTCCTGTGCGAGAATAGTGAAACGAGCAGTGTCAACATACAAATACACAATAATAATAATATACATTTTCGAAAGAAACCTCGATCGCAGTTGACACTCAACGTAAACGTGGACCTGCTAACGTAACCCCATGGTGACCGCATTCTGCCTAACCTAACGCGACCTATACATAACTTACGCGTTGTGGAGGGCAGAATTTCCGTTATACATAGCAAAACTTTGTATTGCATTGCCAGCTCGAGGAATGACGGTTCACTGTTATTTGCGGCCGGTCAAATGAAATCTCGTCGCAATATAAGACAGCTTCAGCATTGTGAAATTGCAGCTCGTTTAATAAACCAATAAACCTTTACTTGCTTACTTTACTTTACCACTGACAAATGGCCACTATTGGACAACTGGCCAATTTGTCTCTGACCGTAAATAGCTGCAGGCCGCAGGCCCGAGTTTTCCCGCGACCAGATGAGGACATATAAAAGGAAAACTTACGCGGTGAAAAAAAAATGCAGCTCCTATCAATAAACAAACAAAATAAATCCGTCATCCTTTAAGTGCGGTTACTGACGACGAATCAGAACGAGTGACTTCACTACTCTACATATGGCGAACGTAACATCCGTAATTTAAAAGCTAATTAGCATCTATTCGGTCAACGCTCCCAACGCCACTAGGATCATCATCATTACCATCATAATTATGAATTCGTTTTAATCTGCGTCGTTCGTTCCTGATGCAGCGTGTACATTGGCGTGACTTTCTTCGGGCGACGTCCCAATTTCTTTCAAAGGTCAACTCGATGCTCGATATGGCATCCGCTGAATATACGCCTAACGTTGGACAGTGCAACTTCGAAGGAATCGCTGGTGATCGGTCTAAAACCGCGCCCACGCATAATTCCCGCCGAGCTTTGAGGCGCGGCTTCCTTTCCGACAACCTTGTCTATGCCTATGTCCGCATGGCCTACTTGACGGCGAATATGCAATTTTTACTAGCTCTGGCAGTGCTGAAAATATGTAAACCATATACTGTAGAATTCGCACAGTAACTCTGAGTGCAGTTCTTGACATTCGTAGCGTCCACGCCAATACATCTACATCAATATATATATATATATATACATATATATATACACCCCAGAGAGATAGAACAGGCGAGAGAAACAAACAATTTTATATTGTCCATCGAGGGTGACCCCTTCTTGTTGCCAGATTACCCCGAAACGGAAATCCACCCTTGTACCGGCAGGTGATGTATGTGCTGGTCCATGGGACGGAACGTGTGTCCCTCAGATCCCATTCGATCACCATCGTTCCACCAGCCTCGCGGAGTCGGAACTAACTCGATCACACCGGCGGCCGCAGGGACACCACATCTATTTATCTATCTCTCGATCTATCTATATGTATGTATGTGTCTGTGAGTGACTCGGACGAGAAGGGGTGTGGGAGCTTGGCCGCTTTTTCGATCATATGACATTGTTATGGTTCGGTTCCGGAGCGGCGGATAACGTTGTTTTTCGTGTGGTCGTGCCCGAAACACAGATCAGACTGTCCCAGACCCCCCCAGAACAGCAGGCGCCACTCAGAGAGACCGAGCGAGGGGGACTCCAGGCTGCAATTTCCGTCCGCGGACTTCTAGCCAGACTTCTGGCCTTGTCTCGTTACGGGCAAAGTAGACACGACGACGCACGGCGTCGTGCTACGAACACCGGCCCACGACGAGTGGAGAGCTGGTCTGACTACAACGAGTCCGACGACAACACTGATCTAATACCTACATACTTGGGCAAGCTGAGAAGCATTCACATACGACAGCCCTCCTCCCCTCAGATACCCCAGCCCCCCCCCAGGGCCGATCCTTGTGGGACGCCAAATGTGCACTGCGTGCATCCACTGATCAAATGATGGATCTGAGAAGCGTGCAAGAAGGACGCCGCATAAAAAGCACGTAGCATTTTTATATAATATATAGATATATGTTTGTATGTATATATATATATATATGCCAGGAGAGCTCACGGCGGACGGGTGAGTTCGACTGTCTAGGAAGGAGACCAGCTGATGGTGTTATGGCCAAACCGCGCAAGCGACAGGGACAAGTCGACTGAGAAGATGTCTACAGATCCGATTTGAACAGACGGGACAGAACGGTGTTGACACTTGTCTTCGAATCCTGCTCGTTGAATCGCTTTGGGCTCGTTTGCTAAGGAGCACCCGAATGCGGCTGACGGCGCATTGCACCTTGCAGGGTGACCACAACAATCACTGAGTGTTAGCAAAATATTCAGATCATTACTCACAACGTTGTTTCTCCGTTATTCAAACAGAAGATGACAAATCCGATTAGCTTATGAGCACGTCTAATTGCAACGTGCTGAGGCGCATTTAGCCCAACTCTTTTTGCCTTCGGATGAGCAAGCTCGCGGCGAAGCCTTCTCCGAAATCTAGCCTTGTCGTGGACTTCACATTTTGCTAGAATTTCAGATCAGCAGCATTCTGGTCTACAGGCAATGAGAACCAGCTTAATTTTACCCATATTACCGAATTTGCTCATTTCATCGAAGTAAATGTTCCGGGCTGACTCCAGCCTTAAGCAATTAACGTCCACGGTGCTGCTTTCGGCAGCTTGCTGCATAAAACTGGCCCCTGTTGAAATGCAAATGAGGGCAACGGCGAGGACCGAACCCGGGTGTGGACCTGAGTGTCTCCTCCTCCGATTGCAAGGCAGGTACAAGAATCCACCCACCACGCCAGCAGGACCATTTCAGCTAGGCCTTACCTTTAGAAGATAACGGTTATGGCCAATCCGTTACGAATGCTGCTGGCTACACGGAGGCGAGCATTCGATGTAGTGTCCGATCTGCGTTGACGAAAAGTTGCCTGCTGAACTAGGCTCGCCGCATTCGTAAAATGAAGCGTGGTCACTCATCGCCTAGATCAGTCACCGATGAGTACCGCCCCGGCCTTTGAACAGAGGCAAACATTCGAGTGTGACTATTTTGTTTTTGTTGTCGCTGGAAGGTAAAGGTTTATTGGTTTATTAAAGGAGCTGCAATTTTTACAATGCTCAAGTGCTTTTCGTATGAAATGTCCTCACCAGGTCGCGGGACAAGTCGAGCCTGCAGTCTCCAGCTTTTTACAGTGAGCCACTTCCAAGCGTCGAAGGAACCGCTCGGTGCGTGTCCCTGCCTGCGTGTACGGGACGGGTCTGAAGCCCCCCTTCGCTTTTAGCTAATTTCGCATGCGTCGGTTCGACGTCTCTGCGGTCAGACGATGTGCGTATGTCCCTCCATTTGGCCGGACCACGATGTACGACATAGCCATTTATCTCTACATATATGCGAATACGATTTCTCGATCTTGCCAGAAGGGAGGCGGCAAGGCTCCAACAATTGGAGAACTAAAATGATTTGATATACCCACGTGGGTGAACAGATACAGATGCGGGCACGGTATCAAGATATTAAGATTAGACGGTGTCTTTTGCATGAGGCTAAGCATTAGGAAGGGTTGGCATTGGTCAGTGACGTTGGACTAAGTTTGGAAGGTATTCGTATCACTATGTGTCTGCGCTGTAATTGAGCGTCAGATTGACTTAAGGCTATGCAACGCCGAGGGGGGGGGGGTGCGATAAAGCGAAATGCGCTAGACATGCCGCATCCGTCCATTTATCGGATTTGTCGTTATCTCCATACCGATGACGACTCAGTACTCAATGTGGCCTCGTTTTTATTATGTAGATAGATGATTTAGCGTTTAATGGCAGTAAGAAAACGGCATTGATATACTCAAGGTCACATACAGTTCCCGAGATGGCTGCTTATATCTTGAGTAAATAGGCCAATGGCATAGATATGTCCGACGTAACAGGTTAGCGGCTGAGTGGGCTCGATGACTGAGGCACATCTCGTTGTTACGCGGTTGCCACCGAAATGACGAGGAGCAGCTGTACGATTTGTGGACCGATCGCCGGTTTGATCTCGAGAAATTGCCGTTTAGCTGGGATATGCTTAACATTGCCCTGCCGTCACATAGCTCTGTTGAAGAACGCCCTGATAAATGTGAGTCATGATCCGGGTTCCGTTGAGACTGGAACGTCTTTAGAGGAGTCTGTGCATTAGAAGAAAATTTCCTCTTCTTATATAACAGAATAACCACCGGCGTGATAGGTTCTTCAAGCGATCACAATACACAGCAGTAGCGAGGTCTGTCTGCCAGTGATAACATAACATAACATTTGCGGTTTATTTCCGAAACTGCAATTTTACAATGCTTGAGTTCTCGATTAAAAAATAGGGTAAAAGGAAGTGATAGAAACGATTGCAGGATAAAATCCTCAGATAGCTGACCTCAGGGAGGTGGGGATTTTTTATCTCCCAGTGACACCTCCTTGTCGTCGTAGTGTTTCCATGATACAGATGCCTAACGGCGAGAAGTGTCGATAACGCTGTCTGGTCTATTGGGTTGGGCATCTGAATCTGCTACGACTTGCGATATTTTCCAAGTTTCATCCTGGTCGAGTTCGAGTTCAACGCCGCTAGCCGAATTGCGTACAGGGTCGTCGAGACGGGACATGCGAGCAACATCTGTTGCCTGTCATGAAAATGAATTTCGCACGATTCTCTAACATCGGCAGGTTCGTGCCCACATGGAACACCGAAAGAAACACACCGCAGGTGGCGTAGGCGTAGCTGGTTAATGTAGACCTACGAAACAAACAGTAGCTCGCCCCTGATTCCTCTCTATTCAGTTCTGTCTGTTTGACGACGTACAAGGGAATCTCCGCGTTTCTCGACAGTTCAACGTTGAAAGATATCGTGCGACGAAAGATCATCACTCGACTCGTTCTGGCTCCCGTTACCGGTACTTACGCTTAGCATCCATCGATCACCGATGTATGTAGATCTTTGTACGTATGTCTACAGGCTTACAGGGACCCTACACTCTAGCAGTCCTTTACTGCTAAGCTATTGTATCGTTTTTATACATATGGTACAAGCGACACAGTCGAGTGCCCTCGATATTCTCCGCACTGGGGCGTACTACAAGTGAATGAGCGTCTTGTACAACTCGAGAGGACGTCTGGCGTATCTGATGTTCTGCCATGCTAGGTCACATATGAACCAGGCCGCGATGGACACGATGAACTCGAGGATATATGTTTTCACATGCACAGTAGCAGGTTAGTGGTACTACTCATGGAATACGCTTCAGTGCATAAGGCAATGTTCGAGGCAAACAATAAAAAATCGCCAGCCCGTATGAGTTCTATCGTGCTGAAGTTGGGTGAGGTTTCATCGTGCCAAGTCTTGATTCTATAGAATATCGCGCATTATACGTTTCAGGGCCGCAGGGCATGTGTGATTACGATGCCTTCCACCGCCACTGGATGACAATCCCTGGAATGATTTATATATAAGTTGTGCGACATTGTCACTAATTAATGAAAAGTGAGAAAGACAGTGAGAGAGAGATAGAGAGCGAGAGATGATGAATTATTGAAATACTAGAACAAAGTCGAGAAAGCGCAAGTTTGGAGCGTTATGCTTAACGCCCTGCTTGAGAATTGCATGCCGCAGGGTATGTGGCCGCTGTTCACATTGGCCGCACGGTGGTTGGGACCGTGGCTGAGTATATGGGCGCAAAAAGCCATAGGTTGCGGGTTCGAGTCCCTTTGAATAAACGCTGCTATTGTATTGTAGGGAAACTCAGCGAACTCATGGTTAGATGTCTGTATTGATAAAAGCTATCTTCCAGATGGAAATTTTCCAGGCTGAAGGTGGAGATCGAACTCGGCCACGAACACTAATGCACTGTAACACTTACTTGACTCCACTCTGCAGTGCGTGGGAAGTTGCAAGGTGTCATTTTTAGAATATATGTATAAGATAAATGAGCTAGAATTTTTACAAAGCTTGCTAGTAATCGTTTCATTGTATGTCGGATACTAATTATGATGGCGCGTCTTAATATATATATACAATACTTAGAGACGCGGTTGAGGACAGGGTGTCAGGCCTCCTGAGGCCGTTATTGTTATCCCGGGGGGGAGGGCGATGGCATTGCCTCTCTGAACAGCGAAGCGCTGCATAACGAGGGATCGTGTGCGCGTGTCCTTCATGGCGGGGATCAGCTTGTGGTTGGCTCCTTCGAGGAAATTAGCAGTGAGGGGGCCGTGGCCGTGTGGACTTTCGAAGGCAATGGGGGAAACGAGGTAAACTGCCTGGAGGGCGGCGTAGTTCTGTAGCTAGGCTAGCTTCGCACGGGATACCGCGGAAGCGGCGGTGGTAATTTTTGCCGTTGTCCTTCCTAAGAGGGCCAGCTCTGTGAAAAAGCCGCCACAGCATTGGGAATCAAGCAAGTTGCCAGTGACGAATATGTTTTCGACAGACAACTGTCAACCTGTGCAAACATTATGCATGCTATACAATATTTAACATATATATTTCATTGTTTCAACCAAGCTGTTAGGTTTTCCAACTTACAAATCGTCCCCTAGATTATTCTATGCACGTGCGTGTCTCCAAGTGTCGTACTAGCAAAGGTTAGCCAAAACTACGTCCTGGTAGTTGGATGTCGTTAGCTATAAAATCTAATATATTTTTCAAATATGATATGATATACATTCTCTTATGTCGAATTATGCTCGACCGTCTATATATATTCAAATCGTGTTCAGACTAATGAAGGCTCCGCCGTCGAGGTGAAGGGCCGAGGCAGCCCGTTGTGCTTCTTCGCTTTCACTGTCGAAGCCACCGTGGGTAGTTGAATCTGGTCAAATGTGTTTTTTTTTCTGCTCGAATGAAAATCCAGTCAACGGGGTCAGTCGTGGGTTAAAAAACCTTTAACGTATACGAAATTCTAGCATGAAGTATCGTGCCCTCAATCATGAGATGACCGAGGGAAACATTGAAGACATTGCAGTTTCAAAGCTGTCTCACAGGTTCAAACTCCACCGTTGCACATTTGCAGTTAAAAAGTCCTTCTGCCGAACGCTCTGCTAGAGGCTGTTTTGAAGGGTGCGGTCTATAGCCTATTTCTCACAAGTAGTCCTTATTTAAACATACTACACAGATCAGGTCAAGCTTGTTACAATCCGTTATAGTAGGGTAGACAAAATTCAATCTGTGTATGTGTGTGTATGATTGTGAATATTGTTAGAAGCACGCTGTCATCTCGCGCAGGTTTCCACGCACTCCGTTTCCACGTAAGATTTCTGAACTCGTTTCTAGGAAACAGGGCCTGGGCGGGCCCATATCGACGTATCTCTCTCATCTGAGCGCCCTGGATGGCTGCAGCGATTATATCGTCATTAGAAGCTCATTCCCTGAAGAGTATGCTGCTGTGATATGTCACCGTTGCCTCTCGGCTCCACTTATAGAAAGCGGTGGAGACGAGTCATTATTGGAGGGGCACGGCGTCTGACTTTTTTTTTGAGTGGAGGAAATTTTCTTCAAACGCACGGACACCACCAGAGGCAGTACAATCTCCATAAAACTGGGCCGATCCAGTGCAGGATAGTTGACGTTGATTACAAAACGCCTCTGCCTGCTAAAACCACCATCCTCTGCTGAGAGTCTATCTCTTCCCTGGGGTTGGCACGCTTGATGTTGATGAACTGATCTCACTCGATTTCACACAGCAACTGAAGGAGTCGGCTAGATGCTGTAGGTGCGATTTCTTTGACGATCTACAATATACTTGTTTATTCCACATCTGTTTCAATCATTCCACCGTTTTGAAAAAAGTAATTATTATTTTTATCATTATTATTTGTGCACACCCCGTGCACCAACATCAACTCTCAACCATAAGAAGGACAAAGCCACCCCAGAGCAAGCGTTGTCCTGCTCGCCTCCCACACAGTATTCGACTGTCATCGATCCCTACCTAACCTTCTAGACCTAGCCCAGACATTGCCTAGGCCACCAGTAGGCCACCCCCAGTCCCACTAGAGACCGTGATGTGTTCATGCACAATCGATCGATCGGCTCGTCAGCGCCCCTCGCGGTGCAGCCAGCAGCAGGAGAAACATTAATGACGTTGAAAAGGCAAACGTCATTAGCTCGAGCGTTCGGATGGACGAGTCGATCATTAGACGAGCCACGTAGCTACAGCTCATTCGTCTACGGATAGAAGACAACGGGCGTTAATCGAAGCAAAAGGTGGTACCCACTCTCGCCATCAGGAGACTCGAATCATTTACGGTTACTGCGAGCCGAATTCACTTCTTCAACCCCGCCGGGTTCACAAATTTGGATATGGAAATACATATATATATATAATAGTTATGGCATGGTACAAACAGAGAGATTGCCAAATCAGATGACCAGTTAGCTTTATTTTGTATATATATGACTGTTTTTCGAGCTGACCCTCAGCTGATCCCCTATCTGACAGGCCTCAGCTCTTAACCTTTAGGTATTGCTATGAGGACCTGTCGGGTGGAATCACTCACATCTATTTTATATATATATATGTATATATATATAAAATACATTTTCCGGGCTGATCCACACCCAACATTTAACGTCCACGGTATATATAATATATACATATATCTTATTGACACGCGGTGGCCACCGTGTCAATTTCGATTCCTGGTTGAATGGGCGGCGAGGCCGGACAACAAAACTCATTTTGCGGCGAGCGGCAACATCGTGTGTCCTATCCTGTGTGCTACGTTGCTCATTCTGGATGCCTTCACTCTTCAGTAATTCAGGGGTCGTATCGGATATTTTCCGACCTCTACAAAACACAGTACAACATTGGGAATCGCATGCGTCGGCCCTGCGTTAGTCGACGCAGTTTCACAACTTTACGCCTCAACGAAGCATCGTGGAAGTGGCTGGCCTATTCGGCCGGTGGCCGAGCATCGGCGGAGTTACGATCCGCTGAAAAGTGCCGTAAACGACCGCCGTTACTGGAGATCCGTCTAGAGCTGCGGGGAGGAGTCTCTAGGAGTCTCTAGCCGGGGATTTTGGAGCGGCACATCCATTAAGAAGGGCCATTCCACTCCAGTTGACAACAACAGTTACTTACTGGTCTTTACCATAAGCAGACGTCGGGCCGGATCGCCCGTTTATCTTGGGAACCCCGAGACAAACGTCGAGTAGTCTGAATCAGACGCGGGTATAGCCACGCCACGCATCGATCTCGGCAAATTTCGGCTCGTCGTTCGCTCGTCAGGCTTTCGTACTCCAGTGAGTGCGGCCCTTAATGAGAGTCCTCCTCAGAAACGTAGTATTTGCCAACTAATTAACGAATATCTCTGAAAATCTACTGTGCAATACTAGTATACTGAACGCAGAGTGTGTTCGTTGACAAAAAAAAAACAAAGGATCAACGATCATCTCTGAAAGTGCCCCACGTACCAATGAGTGTTTCCGGGTACGCCGCGTTGAGCCGCAAGTCAGCGATAGGGAGACACGAATCAGAGACGGCCCCCCGGGTGTAGCGACTGCGTCTGTTACCGGATGCTGAAGCAATGAGATAGGCTACACATAAACAAAACGTTGAAATTTTTCCAGGCCGACGCGAACAGTCCATTCGGCATTCAATATCGCATCTAGACGCTGTATAGTTGTGCCCGACATGAGTGATTGAAGCAGAAAAAATTACATATACAGTTGGGTTCGTTGTGTATTGCTATTTGTAATTTCGAATCAGCCGAGAAAAAGGACGCTGCGGCGATTGTTGATATTCACTACGCACTCACCATAGCAATCACCTGTTTGGTGGATATTATAAAATTTGATATTTTTACAGATCGCAATTTGCCACAGTTGTCACTGGATATAAATCCTCCAGTCATATATGATAAACGTACAGAGAATAACGTACACAGATCAGAGTTTTCAAGAATGTAAATTATATATATATATATATATATATATATATATATATAACATTGCGTGCAAAGATACGGACAGCTTCTTCAGGACAGTTGAAGGCGAGGAAATTTAGTTGAAAAAGCGTTGTCTCTATCCAATTGCGCCTTAGGCTTATTTCAGTTCATGCACTTATGTATATATATATATATATAATGCACATTAAGGCACATACAGAAGAGGTCCTTTTAAGAAACGTTGTCGCGAAAATATACGACACGCAAAATTGTCGTTTACGTATCATACCTTTTCGGGGTATCAGCCTACTCCGCCTGTTCGGCCTTCATCATTGAGATGTGTGACACAGATTGTATATTTTTAGCGGCCTGTGTTGCACACGCGCCGCGTGTTTGCTATATACAATCAAGCGGATGCATAGCTTCGACCAAGCGTACGAATGCCTGCCATTCAATAGACATATCTTCAACGAGATCGTTGAAGGCTCCACGGGGGCGTTGTTCGTCTGCAACTCAACTTCGTCTCATGTATACAACATATACGACCTAGCCTAGTTCCCGATAAAGTAAAGTAAATTTTCCGAGCTGACCTCCCTCTTGCTTGGGAAACACCCCGAAACACAACAACCTCGTTGTGGCAAGCAACGAAAATAGGTCGGTTTCCAAACCTAAGTGACCTGGACGATTCGTGCGCGTGTCCACGGCGGCGTTTTTCTCTCCCACGTGGCGGCGGAGGTGGTTGGGGGTGCTGTGGAGTGAACTGGCCGGAGAACTTCGGCGGAGAATTCCCCGTGCATGCAAAGGACGAATTGTCATTCTGGGGCTTACGTCTGATCATGTAGCTGCGAACAAAACCTTGAGCAGTACCAGCCGGCAGTAGTACGGGAGCACTAAACACTAAACGTTGCTGAACTGGCGAGTCCTGGAGTCCTCAAGTGATGATTCATCTACTCGTGGAACCGACAGGTCCGGAAAAGCTGGTACAGCCGGCCAGCTGTACCGGAAAACCTTAGTGACTTCGCCGGAGTGCTCCGGTGACAGTTACGCCCAAACCATTTCAGCTGTACGCCGTGATACCGTTCTCGTGACAAATTCTCTCTGCATTTGCGCTCTCACGCATGCTCGCTGCCGAGCTCGATGTTCGCTCGAAGGGCTGCCGAGTTCAGCCGACTGGCACAGCGATCGAAGCGATAGCCGGCGAGTTACGGCGGAATTACAACGCCCGAAGCGGCAGTTCCAGCAATGCGACAGCGTTGCGCACAGAGTTAGCGAATGAGTATTGGAAAGAATGCGCGGACAGGCCTGTGAACCCATAGAAGACCAGCGGGACATCGGGTGGTACGATCGCTCATCATCAATGCTCGCCAGGGAAAGATGAATTAGTTAGCACACCCAATACCCCTCTCAGGGAGAAGGCACGAACGCGCAGGCGGGCGTTGCATGGGCCATGAACAGCAAAATGTAACACTGTAGCTGTAGGTGGCGGTGGTATTATTGAGGCGTTCGATTTGAATTGAATATGTATATATATATATAAAAAAAAAATTTTTCTTTTTAATTTAATCCGGATTTACTGATTTGCAATGGACCAGGATATCGCTTCGGGTATGTAGGTCTCATGGTATCATAGAGCACGTTATAGAAGTATAATAATACGCTATACATATTAGCGGATTTGAATGTTTTGCTACATTCGTTTCAATAGTTTCATAGTTTTCATTTCGAACAAACGGTGTTAATAATAATAATAAGCGGATTCATATAAATTGTACCTCGGTTACTTGAACGAATCAACGACCGCTGAATATCCCACTATTTCCGTCTCCTGGATGGAGGGTCGGAACCACTTTCGCTGGACAATATGTAACTGTGTTCTACACGTCGGAGCTAACATCCGTAAGCCACAGCCTTTCCCAGCCGGGATTCTCTTTATATATAAATATGTCATAAGGGCGAACCCTTCCGAAGACAACCTTTTAAAGAAGAGCCATTTTCCACGGGGCATAGATAGTTATGTATTTTGAATAGACACAAACTATACCTTCGAGCCATTATTTATAGGCCAGATGATTACGAAGAGCAAGGTGTGCAGTTCAAGGTTAATGGAGCGAGTTGACTACCAAACAGTGAAATCCGGTGTTTGCACATAATGGATATTTGTCGTCAACTTCGAAAAAAGGTAGCTAGTGAATCACCTCCGCATCGAGTGCACCGATTGAATACCCGCCTGTTGCTTGCTTCGAACAGCTGTGTTTGTAGCTGATTTAATACTTTTCATTTTTCTTATACGCTTGCGTGGGCTGCATGTACCGCGTCTACATGAGTCCTTCAACTGGCGAATGATACACATACGTCACTCAGCCGTAGTGGGTGATGGTGTGCGACGCACAGGCTTACTAGGCCAGGGGTCCTACGCCCACCCACCCCCCCACGGCTCGGAAATTGCTAGGTATTACTTCAAAGCCGTGGGAGGTCGAGAGCCTATCTATGGGTTCATATATCTGTCTACTCGTATTTTCTAATGAGTATACATATTCTTGTCATAGTGCTAATTATCGCACGGCACTTCCCCTCGAGATCCGATTCACAGTTAAGCCATTGTCAACAAAGTAAAAAAAAAGCTTCAAAGGTCATCTATTTTTTATACTCCTTCACTAATCAGCAGACTCCGAGGGCTCTCCTCGCCTCGGCCTCCCCCTCGAGGACAGACAGGCCACGAATGCTACTCTGCTCCGGTACACGGATACGCATCGGAACTCTGACGAGAATAACCAATTTGACCTAGGTTGCCCCCCACACAACCGTGTGTGCCAGCCTACAAGGCGACGTCAGGCTCTCGCTCATACGGGGGCTTGTCATGCTTCTCCTCTCCTCCTCGTCCTCCTGAGTCGCCATTTCCACCTGTTGCCCTCTCGCGATCGCTCGCTCGCTCTCATGCTTACTAATGTGCTCACGCTGGCTCGAACACTGTGCTGGCCAATTTCAGGGCATCACCCACCTGAGCTCGGGCTGCTACTGCAGAACCGAGCGTCGAGAGCGACTCGCCAGCTAGTTCATTGCGCAGTTGAAACTGTTTTGGTTAGCGCGTGGCTCGGGTTCACGCGCTCGAGAATGATCCATGAATCCTGAGGTGACTGATCGTTCGATGTCTTTCACTGGAACGTCAGTTCGTGCAGCTCATGTATATAATAGAGGCATTGATCGATTGTGTCAAGATGTCACAGACAGGCAGATGCCGCTATATTATATAATAATACTAACGATACCAACGGCTGGCTCAGAGCGACCTTCAGCGGTGGGTCCTGCTTCTTCATATGGGCGATCTTCCCCGACCGTCGGCAGGAGATATGGCATCTGAATCTTCGAAAGGCTTGCGCGTCCACCCACTGGACGACCACTTACATGTCATAGCGGTATAATATTATATATCCGTTAAACAATCAAGGGAGAGGAAGGACATACTGAGAACAGTGTCCGCACGGAGCTCTACAGGTTCCGTGATTCCGTTCAAGTGCAGACAGACCTATGTTTTTTGTCTGACAGACCTTGGTCTGCACCTGTCACCGGTATCACCTATCGCGATGACTACCATGAGGAGTTGTTGTTGCAGGAAACGTTTGAGGAAACAGAAAGGAAGTGGAGGCACCGCCGTCAATCCACTCCAATCCATCTATGTATCGCTATCCTTCCAATGTCATGCAGTGATCCTGCAAACAGTCCCGTTCTTGTCACGCTCGTAGATGTCCCGGAACACAGCGACGAGTCAGTTGTCGTCGCCGGACCCCGCCACCAAACACCATAAACGTAGCCTACGTTTCGAGCAACACTACGGCGGTGGTTGTGCTGGTCGTGCTTTCGGCAGGGCTTTCCATTGAAAAGCGGCACAGCCGTATCACCTGTTAGGCATTCCCCTGACCGCCATTAAGCGTGTGTTGGTCCCGCATCGAGCTACATTGCAAGGACATAGGCAAGGGCCATTTCGCGTTGCCATCGTCCCATCGTCAAACAATGCCTCCGAAGTTTGACTTTCCGGGGGTTTGAGGGTGGTATACACCACTCGCAGTGTTCGCGTAGGCAGAGCCTGTCGCGTCGCCGGACATGAGCCGTCCGGCCTTGTCCTGACGACACTAGCGTTTTCCACGTCCCAGCAGGAACCTGTCACAGGATGCTGGCTTCCTTTGACGTCCTGCACGTCTTGCCGCTTGCTCGCTCGCTCGCTGTGTATGTGCGCAGTAGCAGAGTCTGCGGTAGCGGCTATTCCGTGAACGCCATGAAATGTCTAATGTTCACTCGCGGCGCCCGTGTTGTGCAGTTCCAGAATGGCGAAACAGATCAGGCGAGCTGCTATTTGTGGCCATGGTGAGCGAGCGAGCGGCATGGCCAGCGACTGCGTGCGGTGGAGGGTGATCAGGGACTCGGAGCTCGGGAGCTCTGCGCGATGCCGTGCGGAGCACACCGAGCGACGCTAGTCTCTACTGCGTACAGGGCGGCAGTCGTTTGCGGTGGGGTCGCTGGCGGCCTAGTCCTTTTCTTGCGCTTTCGCTGCGACATTAGCGTGTGTACCATACGTCAGAGGGACTCTTAATCCGACAGGCAAGAGGCGGACTCACGCGTCCAGCCTGGCGAGGCCTAGCCGGTCCGACGAAACCGACGGCCGGCCGGCCGGCCGGCCGCTCCGGCAGCAAGCGAGACGAGCCACTTTACAGGGCCCGGCACGGCGCTCACATTATGCCCGGCGCGATGATAGAAAGAGCGCTAAAGCAAGGCCATTACGTGCGCACGCATCGAGAATTTATCGAGATCGCCGGAGAGACATTGAAATATATGGCCGTGGGAGTTGTTGCAGCCGGACGTCGCGGAGCTGACCGGAGTACCCCGTCTGAACGGAGAAGATTTACGCTGCACGCAAAACGGCTCCTTGTGAGAATATGTAAGAATGTTATGTGCGCAGGGAAACTTCGTCTGGAAGAAGCTTTGGAAATGGGGTAGCCCGGGGGGGGGAGGACGAGATGGGGAAATTCTCGGACGAGCTACATTGATAAATGCCCGCGCGTCGATTATCAGTTTTCGAACGTAACGAAAAACGATTCGAAAAGAAGACAAGCCCTTCTATGAAAGGCTGCTCACGCAGTCGGGCGAGCCGCTGCAGTCGATAAGAAGCGTTTTTGTAGCTGTGGCAGGCTGAACAAACCGGGGGCGGCAGGGAGGAATTATTGGCGGCTGGTGGATGACATGGCGCTAGGCCGACGGCGCAACGTTGAAATAGACTTGAAATTGGTGTATTGGGTGGTAGTGTCGACGGACGTTTTTGTCACAGTGTGAGTGCACTTGTGCCAGCACGAGATCGTCCATAAAAGTTATGATAGCATCTGCCGCCACACGGGGTGAATGGCACCAATCACGCGGGGGTAACTTCGATAAGTTCGATTTACTCAATCAGACGGGATTTGCGCTTTAAAGGACACGCCGTATCGGATTGTTTCTACCAGCTCGGTCTTCGGCGGTTATTGTGTTTGCTTGAGGCTGCCTGAGGATTGCCGCGTCCTATTCAACTCGCTGCTGTGAGAAAGATCTACATGCAGCTCACACCTGTCTGACTCGGCTCGACGACACAACGAGGATTAACACCGACTAAACATCTTCACAGCGTCGGTATCGTCCGACGTAATGCGAGTCGGTCGTCACCTTAAACATCATCCATCTGGTGAACTTTCTAATTAGTCTCCTACATCGAATAGGCCCTGGAGCAGAAATAGCTCATTGTGCTGTGGCCTCCGCAAATCGAGAAATTGCCCACACACGTGACCAAACAAATCATAGGGCCCACTATAGAGTCTGGCTTTGGCGAGCTTCAGTACCCAGTGCATGGAAAATGACTCGTGTTGAAGAATCGTTGGCATCGGAAAATACAAATGTATTTATAGTTTATGAAGCGTTTTCAGGACCAGCAGTAACCAGCAGTACCATCATCATCGTCCCTGTCAGTGCCCTGTGTGGTTTGGCCACACCTCGAGCTAATATATAAATAGCGAGAATCATTTCATGCGGTGCTACCATGCCAGTGGTAGCATTGGAGGTGCTCAGTTACGCCTTCGAGGTAATCTAGGCACACCTAACCGATCATTAGAAATTCATTAGTCATAATTACCGGTAACGGCTGAGAGTTCGTCGCGGCCGAAACGAGTGAGGTGCACACAGGGGAACTACGAGAGAGGATTTGGGGGGTCAATCAATCCTATATAGGACGGAGCTAGCAAAACACGGGTTATTACTGGCAACTAATATTTATATATATTTATATATATATATATATATATATATATATATATCATGTCAGGCACACATCAAAGGTGCAAGCGACCAACAAGGTTATTCGGTGAAGGCTTGCTCAGTGGGTGGCCTGGTATATATATATATATATATATATATATAATACAAAACCGCTAAAAAAAACCACAAAAAAAATATATATGCCGCTAGCTAACATCCCCTAGGGGAGCTGGTGCTGTAAATCTGGGACCACCCTGGCGACACGTCGATTTACCTGTCCACGCCCTGATTTGTGGCCGCGAACCCTCTACCCTTGTGTTTAATGATTTAATTAGTACGACTGGTAATACCATTATAACTATCTGTAGTCGACATTTGCACAACCGATTGGGGAGAATGAAGCCGTTGTTGCTTCTGCTGTTGTTGTTGAGGATTCTGATCATGGATCGAGACACCGCAACGCGCGAGTGTTGCCTCTTCAAAGTCCTGCATCTCGGTATGTTGCCATAGCCATTCTGGGGGGAGTAGTTTCGCGGCATCCCGTGCCATTTGAGTCCACCGTCTCAATATCCCCTATACTGCGCTGGCTAAAACGCTTTCAAACAATCGCGAGCGGTAACGAGGCCCGGGGCCCGTTGATAGATTGATGGTATCATCCGCCTGGCTACCACCATCGCGGAGGAAATCTCCAAGAAGATCGAGGAGCGAATTACGGAAAGACCGACGAGCGGTGGCAACTAAGAGAACGGCCGGGAGGCATGAGACAGCGCGGATCGCGCGTCAGCTATGCCCTCAACGAGGCCGGCCTCTTTCCTCGGCATCGAAGCGTTTCAGCGATTTTGCCCAGCTGGCCAATACCACTAGGGACCGCGCAAGAGCTGGAACGATTCGGCTCGGAAAAACAAAAGGTTGCTAGGGGTTTAGCCCGATTCGCACTACGACGCGATATCGGAAGAGCTCCACAGCGGCGGGGCGGAGAGATAAGAAGAACCTGAGTTATTATAGAATACTGATGGATCTGGCCACTTTGTCCCGTGGTGCTACCAGAGGTAGAGAGAGAGAGCGCGCGCAAGGTCCGGTGCTCCATCCGGTGCTCCTCCTCCTCCAACGGGAATTCACTAGGAAAGCAGATTAACATGAAGCACTGGAGAACGTTCCCAGCAATTTCCTAGCCCTCGTAACTGGCTAGGAAATCCCCACCGTCGCACATTTGCATTTATGGGTTCGTTGCACGAGTCGCCAACGTAAAATTGTTGGCTGAGAGTGAGCCCCAAAGGCATTAGTCTCCGATACGGTCTCAACGACAAGTGTATCGCGCAGTTGTTTGATAATCGTCATTAATCACGTTCCAACGTGTGCAAACGTAGCTAAACCACGGGGCGGGCGAAGTAGATTGAATAATTTAGTCGTAAGCAGAACGCCGGCAAGAACATTCGCGATATAACAGCGAACCGAACGTTGTCATCAAACCGGACGAGGTGAATCTTTCATGTCCGTTACTTTTGATACATTTCAGAGGTTCTGCTTCGTTTCGAAAACTTTGTCGACTATGATCGAAGTATTCGCATGTGAAGGGCAGAATCGGTAGCAACGGTTGCCGTTGTTCATGTTCAAGATGACACCCAAGAGAGTGCACATGCTCTCATATATAATTGCATAGGCGTATGAATAGAATGCAGTGTGTCGACGAGGCAAGGCATGTTTCGACGAAATCCGGCCTCAAGCCGCCGCGCCTGATTCGTATTGTCGTTCACGGGCGATAGCTCGTGACGGGATAGGGTGACGGCGGGAGCCTAGGCTTAGGTAGATTCACTCGTTCAACGAGAGGCGACAAACAACGGTGCTGTATCGACTGTGCTTGCGTCCACTGTGCGTCGTTGACAAGGCAGGTCTCGCGAAGCCTGACACGCAGCGGCTACTGTTATGGCAATGTAGCTGACCTGTCGGCAGATGCCGATGGAGCGGGTCACCGGCGGCCCTTGAACTACGCACCGTATCGACATAACTATTATACAGGATGAACGCGTTACGGTCGTCACGACGTGTATATATGCTTTACGTTCTCTCGGGCATTTCGATCACTCGTGCCCGTGATTTTAGAATGTCCTTAATAATCTGCAACCTTAGATCAGTGCTATATGTAATGATTTGGGTTCGTAAGGGCTGTTCAAAGGTAACGCGCTGTGATGGTTTACCCGCCAGGTTGAATGTCGTTACGGGAGCCCCCCCCATCTGTCGGTATCATAGTCGAAATGACCGCCACCGCGCCACGGGCAATTGTTCTTTACCGGGTACCGTGGTTGCCGCTAAGAGGTTCCAGTATAATTAATAACTGTTACACGGACGACATGTCCTGACCCTCGGAGGAGACATGTAGGTGGACGGGTTCGATCTTCACTGTTGCCCACATTTGCATTTTTAGGGGTCCGTCTTAAGAAACAACGCTAGGAGCAATACCGTGGACGTTAAATGTTGGCTGAGAGTCAGCCCGAAAACCTTGACCCACAAACCGTATGGTCATGAAGAATCAGTGATATATATATATATATATAAAGTTCATGGACTGAAATACGCCTAAGGCGCAATTGGATAGAAACAACGCTTTTTCAAATAAATTTCCTCCCCTTCAACTGTCCTGAAGGAGCTGTTCGTCTCTCTGTACGCAATGTTTAAAAACTATTACGTTCTCATACTGATTAAAAATCAAACCAATCCACGATTATCTATCCTCTATCCGTTCAAGTCGCTCTCACAACGTAACCACAGTGTACGGGGCAATTTCGAAGATTGCGTTAGTGTCTCTTCTCATCGCCGATCCATTGCGTTCAAACGTGACGCAATTTTTAGGTGAAATGGATCTGAGCGTCGTTTCTAATATCGGTAATTGCTATTGGCATCGAGGGTGGCCGTGATGTCAAAGATGGCTTTCGTACACTGAAGTGCATTCGATGAGGATGATGGGTCATCAAACGCATTAGTGCTAAACATAAACACACACACACGCACATATATTGTACACACTAATCATTGTATATTTAATGTTATACAATTAAATGTGTTCAACTAGAATGACGAAATGTATGAAGAAATTATTTGGGGGGCGCGGGGTGGGGTGCCGTTATCAAAGAGCGCAGCCGGAGAGGTACCCCCGTTTGCGAGCCCCTACCGCGCCCGCGACCGATGTTCAGGGATGTACACATACGCTCAGGTGGTAATGAGAGAGAGAGAGAGAGAGAGAGAGAGCAGCCGTCATCAAAGGGATACAACCAGAGCATTTTCTTTCAAAGAAACGTGCTTCTCGAAAAACGCATTCCGGGGTATTGTCTACTGCGAATGTGGCCGTCAATTATCAAGATGTGGCAGGTCCGCTCAGCTGCGTAGGCTGTGATATGCTACGCTAGGTTGGCAGAGCCACCCGCCCACCCGCTACGGCTGGGCGGGAGGGTTTGCCCCAGAGGGGGAACTGAGGGATAGGACATGGTTGGAATCAACTGCCGGTCGCTGCAAGGCACTGACTGAAGGAATACTTGTGACAGTCTCGGTCAGTGCCCCAAGTCAAAATCGGTTCTGGGTTTAGTCAGTAAGAGTCGGACACTACCAGGCAAATACCTCAGTGTGAGGCCTGATGTCGATGCAGGCTTTACCTTTAACCTCTTAAAAAAAGGAAAAAGGTTGGCAGAGCCTACGAAGCAACGAGGGAGAGAGAGAGCAGTGCCGTGGATGTTAAATGTTCAAGATTGAGGGTCAGCCCGCAAGATTTAGCAGGTTAGCAAATGATTTCAATGGTTAAGGAACGTATTCCTTCCGAGCTGTCCCTCCCGGTCGTCGCAGCTTCGAGAACAACGACTCCACGTGACCCCGAATTCGTCAGGCCTAAGGCTGTGAAAGAGTCTACCTGCCATACTCTTGCTTATCGCTTACTAGGAGTGTGGGCCTATCGCCATAGGGATGCCGGGCAACTCAGTGCCTTTAACCTGCGGCCTCTAGCTATCGGGAGCCAGAGGCCGCAGGTTCGAGCCCCGCTGAGTGACATGTACAGAGCTTAAGCATTGTAAAATCGCAGCTCCTTTAATAAACCAATAAACATTTGCATTTATTTATGCAATGGTGCCTCGTATATCTTGTATATTCTGAGTCATACAACCTTCCGGGTATGAGATTATTCACTGTAACTACGACGTTTAAATTAGCGCACCTTTTTTCTATGAATGGCAGATTGTAAAAATTGCAGTTCCGCGAATAAACCGCTCATTCTAAACGTTCTGTAGCAGTTCGAGCGCGCTAGACTTGCTTCGGACTCTTACCACAAGCTTCCGTTTGAAGTATCGCACCCCGTAGCGTATCACGGCCGCCCAAACGTCCACAATCGCCCGGGACAGGTCGTTCGATCGCTCGCCAGCGATTACATCTGGGCAAGGTTGACGGCCAGCGCTAGTCAAAACGATCGCTCAGGTCTCCCAGCATAGACAAATATGCGTCGCTTCGCTAGTCATGACGAGTCTCTCTCGGTAGATTGGTTTACTAGCTAGGCGGGCGTAGTGGCGGTGGAAGGCTGCTCTTGAAGAGCCTTGAATGGCTTACACACCGCTCAATATCAACAGCGTAAGATTGGACCGGGCAAGTGATCAGGGATCATTCGAGTCGCGCGTCCATTGCAAGTCCTGTTCAATCTCCATTTGAAGTATCTGGTAACGTCAAAGAGAAGCGGAGCGAATTCAGCGGAGGCTACGCCCCACGCCCCACTCCCCCCACCCGGGGGTGAACAGATGACCGCCGAGAGATTCGACTGTCTAGCCTTCACGGTATCGGATCTTGATTTGACTGTGACGCCAGCGGGAACGAGGGCGCCAATAGCTCAATGAAAAGGATATACTGATATTGCCGTAATAATAGTAATAATGAGGAGAAGATGAATAATGTTGACCTTTGAGGCAGAAGTGCCCTCAAAGCATTTAACGGCGAATTTAGGATGAGGCACTGTCAATCTCCCTCCGACCCCCATCAACAAGTTTTCCCGAACAACGAACAGCAGAGAGAACGGGTAGGCGCAGTACGCATGCTGACTCGGCAGCATGTCGCGTGATTGCTACAAGAACGACTCTACACCAACCAGATAATGAGAGTTAAGGAAACGATAATGATTCGTATGTTAATTGCCAAAAATGGTGATCCATATGTATGGATGTATCAATCAATAGATGCTAATGATAATTACAAAAATGTGCGTCTCTTCTCATATTCCAAAATGAGTTAGCCAAAACATTCTCTTGGGCGAACAATTGGCCCAAATGAACGTCTGCCCATGCTTAGACACATAACACGCACAGATCATTCAGTAGCATGCAGCGATCACTCCTGGTGTGATCTAATTAGCTTGTTAATTACACCCAACCGTAAAACTATAGCATTATTATCATTAGGGGCCGATATCGGGATAGGTTCCGATATCAAGAGGTAATGCTGCAATGCAGGGTTAGTGGTATCGAGGCATTTCTGCCGAACGAAGACAGCCCAGTGGCCATCAGCTATGGAAATAGGCGGGTAGTGCTAATTAGTAATAGGTATCGTAATTCACCGTACCGTGAACGTTGAATGTTCACTGCGAGTCAGCCCGGAATAGCTACTTACTAAGTATCGTAATGGAAGAGTGGCCTACAAATGGCAGCAGCTATCCCATGGGGCCACCAACAGAAAGCAGCTCATTGGCACAAGGATTCTGATCTCGTCTGTATGTCAATCATCACCTGATTGATAGCGCGGGACGGAGATCTCATTGCAAACAGGCAAAAATCAGCTGACAGCCCAATGCATACTCTCTGTGTGGGCATATTGCGTCCCGTGCCTAAAAACCGGCGGAACAGCGATGGCTTTGGGCGGCGACGGCAGCCGACGAGGCCGCGCGCATGACCCTCGTTGGAACCGGTCTAGCGTCGACGGAAAACAGCCATCACGGCTGCCGCTCTCCCGCAAAGATCGAGCAAGAATGGAGCGGATGTTACACACCTATAATAGATGGGTGGTGAGCGATAAGTCCTTCCAGGCAAAAAAACAGAATGCTCTTGGAGTTGCGCTACGCAGCGCTGGCACGTTCATTTGAGACTCGCCCCTTATCTGTTGTTCCCGTGCTCGCCTGCATGCGTCAAGACAATATCAATAATGCCAAGACGAACATACAACAACAACAACGATAACAACAACAACGTTGCATAGAAAGAGCTCGAAAATTTGATGCGCTGACAACTCCTCCACAAGCTTTCCGCTAACGTCGGACTAGTGCTAAGGCAATCGTTTGCCAGCCAGAAGAGCTTTGTCAACCGCAAAGGCCACAATATCAGGCTTCTTAAACGAAGCCAAGCGAAGTAAAGGAGTGACGTCCTATTTTTCTGGCCAGAGAGGCAGGAGAGCCGCCGCCGCCGCAGTGGTCCAGCTTCGTTTGTTGAACAACACAATATAGGCTACAACATCTACGAATGGACGTTGCACTGGGGCCCGCCTTGCAGCTAAGGCAAATCCGGCCCCCTGTATCATTGGGCACGTCGAGAGGCCTAAGCCAATCCTTCGTCCAGAAGTTGAAGAAAGGCATTGCTGTTCCCTCTGCCAAAGAGTTTTTCCTTTGCTAGCTGATTCTTAGCTGACTCTCCGTGGCAAGGTCCTCCTGCGAAGTCTGCCAATAGTTTTGTGTGTTGGCCAGCCACCCGGTCGTAATACGCGAACGCCGCCGGGGATATAAATGCAATATGAAATGAAGGCCCACCGAGCGGCTGTCACCGTGCAATCGAATTCGAATGGATGGATAAACTCTCGGATAAATAGACATGTTCGATTCGATTAATGGACAGCTTAATGATTGGCGACTTTGTAAGTCGCCGTGCCGCTGTGCGTGTCGCTGGGCGCGCCTTCGCATGATTCGTTTGGTTCCGTTGCTGTCACTCGACGTGGACTGGGTGAAACAGCATTAGCTGAGTAAATCTGAACAACGTTCGATCTGAGATTTGCTCATCTAACATACGAATGCGTATACTGTGGCGAGGTGAGTTTAACTCGAAGGTCATTTGTATGCAATAGCTCGAATATTCCTTTCTGACAATAGAGTTACTCGAAGGTAACTGAGATTGCAAATGTCTGATGCAATCGATTTTTCGGATGCTCGTGGTCAGCGATCACTGATACCTGATCGATTTTCTCACAACCGAGACAACAGAACTCGCTCACGAGATAACTGGCATGTCCACATAATACCTATTCTGCAGTATCTCGACAGGTCGACGTACCATTCTGTAGTTTGCTGCGCCAATGCCACGGAAATACTCATACGTTGGCTAATACACGCCTGACGTTATCGCTATTATAGTGTCACTGTGCAGAATGACCCTTGAACCAGTTTTACCGTACGTTTCTATGACGCTGATCTTTTCTGTTGGTGATTACGGTGTTTCTTGTGCGAGAGGTTTAAGGCTAAAAGCCATCAAGGGCATCGAGTTTTCGTGTCAGGACGCGAAATCTGCCACGTAGTATGAGACTCTCACTCATTAAAAGCCTTGGACCTCGAGGACTTGGGCCGATTTATTTACTACTTCAAACCAAGGCTTGCAGGGTCACCTAACGGGTGAATTCCTGTTACTCGTCCCGGTCCATCCACTCGTCGAGTTGTCCGCCTCCCCCAAACGCACGAGGTCTAGAGCTAGGTATCACTTCTCACTATTCCCCTGTACCTGGCCACGTAGTAGCGCCTGCTGTCGGGTTCGTCAGTTTGTCTGATCAATGCTGATGTTCCGACTCTTCTTCCTATTCGATCTTCTTCGATTTAGGTTTACCTGTCCCTTCATCGTAGTGCACACATACGTCTGACAGAGCCTTTCTAATGACCACGAAGTAGAACTGAAAATTCTCGTGTTCTGCAATATACTGTGTGAGTAAATCAAAGAACACACCCCACCTCCAAGTCGGTAAATCCAGCCACGGATCACCAATATTACATCTCGTGTTCTGGCTCCTGCTCCACCATTTGCTATGGTTTCCTATTCTTGTCATGCGGTCATCGCCTCGAGCCATGCTTTGCCCTAGCCCGTGATTGGGTCGTTGCAGTTCTTTGTTCTCTCCGTCGCCTTTAAGAGAGAGAGATATAAGAGAGCTTAAGCATTGTAAAATTGCAGCTCCTTTAATAAACCAATATACGTTTATCTTTAGATTCCAGTGAATACAACCTTCTAGTAATAAGGACGCAGATGTGCTAACTGTGCGCTAAGCTTGATTGATTCTTAAAGTCAGGATCGTCTGTGTTTTTTGGAACAGGTAAGGTAAAGGTAAAGGTTTATTGGTTTATTAAAGGAGCTGCAATTTTGCAATGCTTAAGCTCTCTTATTGGTGGTTTTGCATTAAATATAAGCCAAATTACAGGTTTTTTTGGCATAGGCTTTTACTGCCACTGTTGGACGGTGCCACATCGGAGCTCCGAATAAGACAATTACTCAGTCAGCTCATTAGAAGGTTTCTCCTTCCTTCTTTTAGCCCAAAGATGTAAAGCATAATTTTGTCAAGCCTACGCGAAACGTTTGCGGATTCGTTTTTGCTTCCAGCCTCAAGTGGTGAGCACCCGCTAAGCCTTGGTCTAAGTGTACTCCTAGGTATCTGGTTGTGTTCTCTAACTTGATATCTTCTTCCCCGAGAACTAGGTTAATGCGAGGAGTCATTTTTCATCCAACCAATAAAACTGCCTCACGTTTAGCGGGAGCAATCTCTCGGCAGGTTTTTTTCCGTCCATAACGAAACTGCCTCGAGTGCTTCATTTGTTCGGAGCTCGATATCAGACGCTTCTCTCGCGATAACCGTCACCGCCAAATCATCTGCGTAGGCAATGAGTTCTGTGTCTGGCGGACGGGCCTTCATTCGTAACACTCTGTTGTAGGCTGGGTTCCATAGCAGTAGATCTGAGATAGAACCCTGTGGCCTGTCACATAGGGGAACAGCTAAGGGTCAGCTCGAAAAACAATTATAGAACCCTGTGGTACACCCGCTGTGATCTAGAACACCTGTCCCTCTGACCTGATTGCTCCATTTGTTAGGTAATCAGCTATCATGCGTGTCAGGTAGGACAGAGTTTTGGCTTTCTTTAACGTCCATAAAGGGAATCCTCCCCTTTCAGGATTTGGACCACGTCGGCCCTTTTCTATGCACCCGAATATTTCTTCTCCTAGGTATTTTGCTGCTATCTTTGTCAATATCTTGGGGAATACATTGAGCAAGAATTTCGCACCTGCAGGGGAGATCGCGTCAGGACCAGGGGCTTCGCCTGTCCCACTTCTGCCTCCTCCCTAGCGGACCGCAGCGACTGTTGCCTCGGATTTGTCCTCGTCGGTAGCAGTTCCTCTGTAGTAGTGTTCTCTATTAAAGTCCGGGCGATCTGGGAACAGCTTGCGAATGATCTTTTCCTTGTCCTCAGGCAATATTAGTCTTTTGCCTTTCGGTGTGCCCCTGACTAGTTTGTATGGGCATCCCGAGAGGTCAATGTGTAGCGCTCCCCGGAACTCCTTTGAAGCATTGAAGTCGCCAACGAACATCGCTGGGATCTCGTCCAAATCTTAAGAGCTGACGCGACTAGATCGTCCAGTAATTGTTCAAGTTCTTCAACCGAGACGTCGGGAGCGCCGTGGCAGAAACAATGCCGGCAAACCTTCCCTCGAGCTCTGGCCATGTAAGCCTGCGCCACGTCCCTGTTTCCCTGACTTGGTGTTTAGTTCTGCGATGAGTGTTACCATCTGTTCTTGCGTCTTTGGCCCAGTGATTATTGTTTTTCACGAAAGGAGATGCATACGCTTAGCGCATGCTAAACTACCTATGCCTCGGAGATCCCGTTATAGCGCTGTGCAAATTCCGCCGCACCCCAGTGAGCAACATAGTGATCCCGCAACGATTCCGCAGTTTTCGTTGTCTTCCATTGGAGGTAACCCTCCATGCAGTGTCCACCACAGTGACGTACTATTATTGAACTAGCATTTATTTCATATCTCATATGCTTAGCACGTGGATAATTATATTTGTAAGGGAGCTAATCAGTTTCCCCTTCAGCCAAGATGATCAAGATACAGTCGAATCGGCGATGGCCGTTTCCCTCTGCACGCCCAACGATAAATAAGCTTTGAATACGAGAGAATGATTGAATGAATTGACGGCGCACGTTCGTCTCCCGTTGCTAATTATTTAATCAATCCGCACGCACTTGAAACCCTGAGCACCACGCAAGTCAGGGCGAACCCCGCAGCGGGTTTTGCCCAACATATTGTAGCTTCGCGACAGTTCGCACTGAGACTAGTTCACAACTTAGTTTGATAGCTCGGCCAGAGAAAGGTTGTGTCACAGCTGAAATTGGATAACATTGGTACAGTCCAATTGAAGGACTAACCACTGAACGACCTTGGCCTCTTCGCACTCGCATCGAATCAATTTGTCCGTTGAACACTGAGACAGACAATGGCTCCCTTATATAGCCTTGAGGTAAGTGGGAACACATAAGTCAATGTCGTTGTCAGTCATTGTTTATTAGGGTATGATGTTATAAGTCAATCAAATGAATAAATGGGCGAAGATGCAGGTGACATCATCTCGCTGGTCCACTACTCAACGTGATTTAATTCGAACAAAAAAATATCCTGCATGAACGGCGGTCGCTCTCCAGATAAACGGAAACCAAGCTTTCGTCGTAGATGTTCTATAACTAATAATTATAATCATAGAGATCGACAGCAAGCAGCCTTCTTTTTCCAGTCCATAGAACTCTGCCTAATAGTCTAACATCCAAGGCCACGCTTTGTAAGCGGAATCGATCAAACCAGCTCTGACGAGCTCGGCCGCCACAGCCACCAGCAGCAGCACCACCACTAAAGACAGAGGAACGAGCTATTTTAGTTTATGAATCGGTTCTCGCAGCTTCGAGTCGCCGACGGGTCTTGGCCACGAAGGGAGGAGCTGCGAGAAAAATGGTTCAGCCGAAAAAAAAAACAAATATTCATCCAATCCGGGTAATCCCTCTCCATCTTCATCAGATTGGCTGCAGATGGCGGGGCCTGTAAACGATTTCCAATGGCGCTTACTCTCTCAGCCCTTCGCTGATGTTCCCTAAGATCTCCGTGCCATCGTAGACGATGACGGCGAACTAGGGCGCTAAAGTGACCCCTCCCTCTCTCTCTCTCTCTCTTTCTCTTTAATTCTATAAAAAATTGCAGCAGTAACATTCATGCGTGCTCGTTCATTGGCTCCATTCCAATAAACGAAGAACTTAAATCATAAAACACAAGCCAAACCTGCACCCATACGCGAAGTGCAATAAAAAAAAAATTGTAACTGCTATTATTACGATAAGTGTCCTCATTGCGGTCGCGAATGTCTATCGATTAGCTTGTACTTCGAAAATAACTAATACTCGCTTTCATCTCCGTATCTAAATATTATGTAGATAAACAGATAGCTCCCTATAGAGCGCCATGTTCTGTGCTCTAAATCGCTGTGGCCCTGCTTCTCCTCAATAGCAAAACCATCATGCGCCGAACTGGACTGGCTAGATTACAACAGATGAACGTGGCCCACGTGGCCAGACGGGCGAAGCCGGCTGCTCCCTGCCATCCACCGCCATCAGCTGTACCGCAACTCGTCCTACAGGAGAGCGGACGCCAAGCGCGCTGGCTTCGTGCCTGCCATCTCCTTTCGTCACATAGATAACACGCCGATGCGGAAGTAGGCGTAATTGCATAGAGCCTATTACTCTTCCGTTAGCGGGCTGTGGCGTTCAGCTAGCCCGGTCGGGGCAGGACAGCAAAATTGTGTCGGGTGTAACGAACATGGCAACGAGACGGCGAGGTCGTACGTCCCAGCAGCAGACAACGACCAGCCTCGTTCGCGATCGTAACGTGCGGCTGGATATGGATGGATGTGGGTAGAAATTGCGTCGGAACGCGCGTGCGCTCAACTTAACTCAAGGGGAAGTTCCGTAGGGTCGCCGAATTGAAAATCGTCTTGTGTGCTCGTCATGTATAATAGTATGTGTTTGACTAACGTCAAAAAACACATGGATAAGTAGTTGGGCCATAGAGGTGGCATAGCTAACAACAATTGATTAGAGAATGGGATGTTGGAATACGGATATACCAAGGTTCGACGGCATGTTCTTTACATCTTGATATCCAGATAACTAAAGGCTCGTCCAGGAACAACCGAGTCAAATGCGTCCAGTGGCAATTTCGTTGTTGGAACTGCTTAATTTTTCACCTGCTGAGCTCACTGACAAGCCTAGTCCTCCTATCGGACATAGAATTTTCGACTCCCGAAACTCTAAGGGGTCCTTTATCCTCTTCGTCTATGCTTTCTACTCACGCGGCGCCGTTGAAGCGAAGCCCTTAGCCTCGCTAATCGCTTTTGAGGTCAACGGTTGCCAGTGACTAAAAAAGTTAGATTCTTACTGAAAGAGGATACTCCAAAACTACAGCGAACCCCATTTTGTCGAATCCGATAGCGTGGTGCACTCGTGTGCGCCTTACAATCGGAGGGGAGACGTAGATGCACGGGTTCGATCCCCACCGTCGCACATTTGCGCATTTAAAGGGGTTATCCGTCTTATGGAGCAATGCCGAAAGCAGTTGTATGGAAAGCAGTTGTTGGATGTCAAAATGCCGGCTGTGTGTCAGCATCCGGAAAAGTTACAAGTCAGAATATTGCATAATACTAGCAGACAATATAGACACACCAAGCGTCCTGCTATAAACAAATGCACCGCTGAATCAAATTTGATCAAAATCATCGAAAAACAATCTGAAAGCGTGTACAGAACGGTATCAGCACGACTGCTGACGGTTTTAGTGTAGACGAACTCGCTTTCAGTATCCGGCAGAGAAAGGCAAAAGCGGAAGGTTCAAATTGATTAGTTAACGGAACTGAAGTATTTGCAACGCTCAAGTTGTCACCAAGGGACGACTCGAACCTGTGCCCTCCGGCGATTTGCCGAGAAGCGAACCGAACCCGGCCTTCTTGGCAATGCCGTTCGTGTCCACTCGATGCCTAATACTAAGGAAGCAACAGTATCTCATCTAAATGGTTTTATGAACCCAATTAACATATTAAAAATTATGAAAGTATTACTTTTCGTTACCCCCAAAGTACGATGTCGACATATGCTCATACTACATTGGATGACTATAAACATAAGCATATCCGCTCCCGCCGCTCCCTCATTGATCTGTCCGCTTCGCCTATATATAATAATATAAAATTCAAATGGTACGCTGTAATCGCTACCCTATCCCCCTTAGAAAATGTTGGTGTGCCTTTCGCTGACCTTACTGACCTTCAGAAGGCTCTCCTTGAACATATACCGTCTTATGGAGCAACTGTCACGGGATCGATCTATGTCATCTGCGAAATACCTCCGATCGTTCATATGTAGCTGACTACGCCCCAACTGGTGGGATTTTAGCTACGGTTTCGTCATCGGACGAGTTAGGTAAATAGTTAGTTCCGGGGCGTGCAAATCAAGAAGAAGCCTCACATTCGAGTGACCACGAAGTTCTTATGTGAAGTCAGGTGGCCTGCTTGTCACCCTGTGACGTGGACAAACCGATGATCAAGGACATCACATATGTGGGTATATCAAAAAGCCCCCCGGCATTTCACTCCGTGTTCGTCATAACGAAGTGAAGGTATCGTGGACTCGGTGGCACATACCTGCCGATAACGAAACAAAGCCAATACGTTGGCGGCATCACTTGCTCCGCATCTATCATTAGCAGAATTGGCCTTATCCATCTTCATATGACGGTGGGAAGGCACTCTCATCAGTGACGGTTGCCTGTTAGGACACCTAACCGAGATTCAACCTGTAGATTCAACCAGTTCCTCGCGTGGACGGTGGTCGATTTGTCTCTGGCTGTGCGAAGCCGAAAACCGCACGTTGTCGAGTTGTCCCACGACCTGGTGACGTATCGAGAACCTGCACGTGTTGCAAAAAAAAACTGCAGTTCCGTCAATAACCCAATATAACCTTCTTCGTTTATGTACATAATCTCATCATAGGATTGAGTAGAAGGAGACTATTGCAGGAGGTTCAGGTAGTAGTTATTGCTGCTTAAACGTCCCGCCCTCCTACGTCGAAGGGGGGCATAGTAAAGAGCATGCTGACCTATTTTGTCACCCTGCTAACAGAAGATACAGTCCGACGCACAATAGTCGCAGTCGGCACTTCTAGCACATTTCGAGCCGATCTTCCGAGTTGACTCTCGCTAATGTTACAGGCCTCGGATCCACCTGCGGGTATGAGTCAAGGGAACATTGATTCTATGTCGGATATTCGTTACGATTGTACGCACTAAAAATATACAACAATAATTCGCTGCAATACATACAATATACTTCACAGCCGGTTGCTACTGCCGCTGCCACTTATACCCGATGACTCCCTGCTATAACCATCGTTTATACTCGGATCTTATCGCGGCTGCTCAACAATGAGTCCGTCCCCTCCCCATCCCTCCGTCAACGGGATATAAGTGCTTCGCTGAGATACACGCCAGCCTCGCGTAGGGTCGCGGCTACTCGACGCTTAGCTATCCATAATCTACACGAGGCTTAGTTAGCGATGCTTCGAGCGAACAACAACATGAAAAGAGCCGGGCGGAGGGCGGCCAGACTACGCCTGATGTCATCCCAGCGCTATTATGCAAATGATACCACTCGGAGTTAGGCTGAGCCCCCGCCGAGTCTTCTCAATTTGCTCGCAATCAGGTTAATCTCATGCGCGAGGACGCTAGATATGCGGGGACATCTTTTATCTTCATGAGGCTGTCGGCAACCGGATCTAGTTGGATTGGCAAGCAACCAGCAGTTATCGCAGTTATCGGCACCCTGCGCTGTTGTTTTGCGGACGAATCGGAACCTGTCTGATGATACTATTATTGTGATTATTACGATATGATTTAGTAGTTCTAATTAATCAAAAACTGGCAATATTTACGGCCAAACGAACGGATAGCGTTTAGCCAAGGGGCCAATACGACAGGCTACTCTATCTGTTGAATGTAGTCGTGAACTAACAGGGGCATTAGCGACGAAGATATGTTATTATTAATTATCATCATTATTTATCAGTATTATTAGTTTCAGTATTAATTGTTATTGTTATTAGTTACATTATTAATTATCATTGTTATTAGTTTCATTATTCATTGCTATTGTTATTACTTTCATTATTAATTATCGTTGTTATTATTTTCATTATGAATTAATTTCTATCATTGTCCGCGTAAGTAAACGTTGTCGCCTATTCACTGTTGTGCAACGCACTCAAAATTGTGTGAAATTGTTTGCCTGAAGACGTCAAATCCGGTTCATATGGATGGTGATTCGTCCGAGAGAGCCGCTTCGAGCTCCGTGACACGTCTTTTTGTCCTTCGTAAATAACGGGTAGCCTTAGTTATAACATCAACAAAGTATGTAAGGACAGCAGTTCATAGGAGCGTCAGGACAGCTGGGACCCTCCCAGGTTTCGTCTATCTGTGATTTAAATAATAAATGGTGTAAATTATTAACATGGGAAGTTATTACTATGAATAGTATTTTGGCTATTTACTCCGCCGTCAAGTAAGATCTGTAGCTGCATTCAGACACCCTGCTTTGTGTCCTACGGTGGCCTGCGGTAGTACCCCTTCCCGGAATGGGCCTTATTCCGGAACAGGAGAACTGACGTCCAGAATCGACATCCCCCTCAACGGCTAGCAATGCAGTGCCATCACCCCTCCATGTCCTAACCAGCGAGTCGTTGACGTCTGTTAGAGACGAACCACGTCGATGAGCGAGACATGGGCGACCTGAGCATGCGGTGTTTAGGCTCCCGATGAAATATACGATCTGCTTATGGCCAACATGTAGCTTGGACGTGTGGAAATCTGCACTCGACAGTAGGACAAACGCGAGAAGGCCTAAACCTCGAGTGCATTTAGAAGTCGGGGTAGTCGTGGGCGTTAGCGCGCGATCATCTGTCTTCAGGCGGAAAAGCCCTTCCTCAAACACTTCACTCATTAGGCTAGAGCCTTGCGGGCCTAAGTCAGATCAATAGATCAAACCACCGTAGTCTTCCGCGTCCGTCACCCTCGAAACGCTTTCGTCTGACCCTTTTGTCGAGCTTCAGGTTGATCAAGGCGTTGAGCCATCCTCTAACCTCCATCCAAGTCCCAGCATAACTGAGTATATAAGCTACGATACACATTTTAATGGACCAGCCTCTCCTTCCCACTGGTTGAGTGTCCCTCAGTGTAGCACAGTGCGTTTTACACAGCATGGCTCGATCTTATTTATTGACCCTGTAGGTTTGTTGCTCAGTTGGCTACTTTCATATACAGTAAAGCTTTAAAGCAGAGACTTACCCGTCAGCGCGGTGGCTTGGGCGGCTAAATCTCTGGCTGTCGACAACCAGAGGCGGCGGGTTCGAGCCCAGCTGCGTGACACATGAGAGAGCTTAAGCTTGTGAAATTGCAGCGCCTTTAATAAACCAAGAAAGCTTTACCTTTTCCTATATGTGTGTGTCCTGCGAGATTCGAACCGGGAACTCTAAGGTTCCAAGTGCTCGACGCTACCGCATCCCGCTCGACTCCCAAGGGGGCCGAGCAGGGCCATCGTAGCCGAATGTATTCAAGTGGTACTAAAATAAAGTTATTATCCAGCCTCCAGATCATTGGGACGAGACGAGCTCGAGCTGGGGTTTTCGTGGGTCGACAGAATGAGGCCCACACTACAGAGGCGAACAGCATAGTCGTAGAGCGTGATGTGCGTACAGCATGTATCGTCTTGCCTAAAAAAAAAAGTAAGTCAAATATAGAAGTGTATATTGACAAACGGTAGCGTTAAAATCAAATTTAAGGCCAGACGTAAGACTTCGAAATACAAGCTTTAACCACAAAGCAACGGACGGAGGTGGATGTTCGTTCTTGGCTGAAAAAGCGTCAACGGATCGAGCCTTCAATGTGCGAACTCTTAACAGACTTTTAGTCATCGATACACAACCGTTACGCCTGACGCTAAGCGGTGTCGCCGCGGCCAAATAGATTAACGTCCGATGAGAAGGTTGCAGATTGGAGGTCATGTCGCGGACGACACGTCGGACCCTGCAGTCATCGTTTCCATGGCGAGGTGTTTTCTCAAAGATCTCTGGGGGGGAGGGGCGTCTATTGCATGGCTCCTGCCCATAGACATTCACCTTTAAAGGCGTTCACCTCCCTATCCCTCGACTGTCCCTCTGTAAGAGGAGAGACGGTAAGAGGCAAGCGCTAAGTGGATCAAAATGACGAGGCACTCAGACCAGAAGGTTTTTGAATATATAAACCTACCTTGTTATTGTATAAAGATCGGTCGAAATATAAGTGTTTTATTAAATCGTTTATTTGTTAGTTAGCGCTAGTTGATTTTTGGCGAGAGCAAGCCACAACAAGCTCGTGCATTTATTCACGTTTTTAAGCAAGTGGATCTACGTTGTTTCGACACGCTCTGAATATGACTACGTGTTTTGTTCACTTCAATGGCTTGCTCCCGTAGTCGGAACGTGGCCACTTCCGACAAAGCACTACGCGAGAGAAAATAGATTCAACGCGACCAGCCAGCAGGTCAAATCATCCAGAAACGCTCAATGCAGATTCATTGCATTGCACCACTTTGATGTGTACTCTCTCCTCCGCGAGCCTCTGCTCGTTAATAAAATAACGATAATAATAATTATTATTATTATTATAAAAATACTAGATTACCTCTGCCTTTACTTATTGTTCAAGTGGAGTTTACCTGTCACCCCGCTGAAGCATTGCATCACGTTGTTACAGCATCTTTATCTCCCGGACCGTTTCGAAGAAATCTATCTACATTTGCATGACACCTTGCAATTAATTTCACTTTGAGCTGATGTCACTATAGCGTCCCGGACGCCGATCGACATGCGTGCGCGCGCTGTAACTAGCACTAGCCGCGATAAGCGTTCGAGCCGCCGTGGTGGCGGATCGAGTCGGATGTGCTTACAGAACACGTGTCCATTCCACTCAAACCCGCTCGGATCACCGACCAGCAGTAGCTGGCCTGACTCGGCGCCTTGAGCGCATCGAGACGAAACATTACGGAATACGCTTTTACACTTCCAGTGAACGCATGAAGCTGTTCAAGCAGGCGGAGCACGATAGCTCGCCACGCGCCGCCTCGTGCGAAACTATCTGATACACCGTTGCGATTGCCGTTCACATCAATAGCGCAGCATCCAGCAGAGAGGTACGATGAGGACAGCGGATTCATCAATGGCAGCAGATTGTATGATTGACAGGACCTGGAGCGTGACGGCATAACGCTCAGTTCTGGTGTCGCGCGTTCAGAGGTGGCACCTGATCTCAGAAGTGACCCCGAAGTAAAGCTCGAACTGATTGAAATGTCAGCTTACGTCGTACCATATAAGAGACCTTAAGCATTGTACTTGAAGGGATTCAGTTCTGGATGGAACAACACGGACTCGAGCTAGCGATATTGATGTTCGGACACCGCCTCAAAAAAAAGGAAGAGCATTGTAAGTTGCAGTTCCTTTAATAAACCAAAAAAGCTTTACCCGACCGACTGGGGTGCACTCCAGACCGATTCGGCGTCTCGCAATCCGCAATGCAGTTCGCAGGCTAATTCGGAGCATAGATGATCTCTTAATTCATGAGGCAATATATTGCTGTCCAGCCAGAGGTGTTAGTCAACTTGAAGCAGCTCACTGCTTCTGTGCTGCAAGCCGATCCTCAGCCTGATCATCAGCCTGATCCACGATCTGATCGAAACAATGAATTTCTCCTTTAATAAGTAGTAAATCGTGTTACAAAACAGGTATCATTGGTAGAATACGCGGCGGGGTACAAAAACATTAACGTCGAAATCCCTACATTAACGTCGAACCGAGAACTTACGCAGGGTAAAGAGAGTTTCCATGGAAAATTTCACTAATTCCAGAACTTTCATCATTGAGAAAATCGCAGACCTTCGCTATATTCCCCCGCGGGATCTAACCCCGATGGCACGACCACTATCACATAGGAGAGAACTGCAATCCTTCCCGTCAATGATTGGGTATTTCGTTTATTATTATACCATATGGATCAAGTGGTTCTCGTGCAACAAGTCACGTGAAGCTCATTACGTCGAGCCAAGTGGGGTTTTCCTTGAAAATTCAAGTTAACTTCAGCGACGTAACGGTACGATATCGTTCGGGGCTATTAACTTACAAATTTCTTGGGGGGCGTAGACGTTTCTCCGCCATATTTCTCGCAGAACACTCTCGGGTTTGTATGGCACAAATCTTGACAAAGCGCCCTCCTTCGTACAATGGATGATTCGATTTCGACGTCAGATTAAGCACGCATTGCACGTTCGTGTTGTCACAGCGTGTCCCTTCATTCGTTAAGGCATTAAACACCAAGTACCGCCGAAGATCGTAATGAAAAATTTGTCGTGTCGACGCTTATGTGCAACGCTTACGAATACGACTCTTTCCTTCGTAACTATTACTTATTATATACCTTTGAGAGAATATGTACAATTAGACCCTGGGCGGGCACGGCCCTCTCACTGCGAACTTCCTCGAGGGGGTCTACCATAGGTTGATCCGCGCCACCGGGGACAAGCGCGCTGGCTCTTTCCTCCTGCAGCGCCTGTCCCTCGCTGTGCAGAGAGGCAATGCCATCGCCTTCCTCGGGACATTGTCGTCCTCACCCCCCCCCCCCCATAATCCCTAGAAATTCCGACCTATTGTAACGTTTAATATATGATAATAAATGTACAATTATATTAAATGCATACCGGTAATGCTAATTATGTGATGATCTAATGGACGAGCGTCAATTCCTAATGAAATCCGTTCCGAGAGGGGTCGCCTCTATATCAGCACAGCTATATTATTCAATAATACTACTTCCTATATTTTATGCATCAGCTATGGCCCTGCCGTATATATTTCACTATTGACGTTCGTGTTGATGCATCATTCGGTCCATATCTATCTACCTGTTTCCTTCTACCATGATTCCGAAGGGAGATCTATAATAAATGCCATTTTGAACCGTGCACTTTGGGCACCTTGCAGCTGGCAGCGGTTGATGGAAAGGTGACAACGCAAAGAAATCAGAATTGACTCTGCTTAAATTTCTGCTCGAGTTGCCATCTCGAGCAACATTAAGCAACATAATAATATAATGCACATTAAGGCACATACAGAAGAGGTCCTTTCAAGAAACGTTGTCGCAAAAATATACGATACGCAAAATTGTTCACGTATCATACCTTTGCGGGGTATTAGCCTACTCCGCCTGTTTGGCCTTCATCATTGAGATATATATATATATATATATATATATATATATATATATATATACATATATCTGAGTCGGAAACTGACATATAACCAACTTCAATTTTGCTCGCCATTGCGAATTTGCGGCAGAAGGTCCCCGCCAGCTGGCGAACATCCTACGCTCTCGTTATTGGGCTTTCACCGCGCAATCAAGCGAATGCCGCTATACGGTGAAACATGCGAGGATCGCTGCCCAGCAGATGACAGCAGGTGACGCGTATAATGAGTGGCGTTTGATATACAGGACGTCCAATTTACCTCAGGGACACAGCGGCATAATTGCACCTTTAGCATATCCTCCTCATTACTCGTCCGCGTGAGAAGGAATAGATGAAATTGAAATGAAAAAAGTGATCCTTTCGATCGCATTTTAGAAAACAACAGGACAACTGATTGCAGGCTCACACATACGCACTTCCTGCAGAGAAGGCCCTGCCGTAAAGTCGCTTTGCAAGAGCTGTCTGTCATTCGGACTTGTGGCCTGTTCTTCTTATGTGGCCGAGTTGGCAAACAAAGGGAATAATGGTTAACTGTCACTCGTTCATTATCAGCCCACTGCGCGATGTCCGCTGAAAACGCATCTGCGAGCAATTGACGATTGGGTCGTCGTCGTCCTGGTTCATTGGACTCGTTTCTTTTCTCCTACCGCAATCGATTACCCTCAGCTGACTAGTTTACGAGCAGCTGCAAAATGCCATATATGCGCTCTCGGTCGAGCGTCCACTCTCCGTCCTGACGAGGTGTTCATTGTCCATTTCGAAGAAGTTGCCCTTCGGTATCCCTGTCTCGACGCGGCGTTACGGCATGAGAGAGCGCTCAGATGGCGACGTCTGTGCGCCAAAGGCGCTCTGTCTCAATGGACAGGCGAAGGATACTCGACGAGCTAGATTCGCCGGATAGCAGCGCTACCAAGTGCAGTGAGTCCGTGGCGCGCGTCGGACGTTGGCGTCGACTAGACACGGTGGAATCAGTGGCGAGTGCAATCACGAAACTCGACAGGGGTCAAGATGATGATAGATCCTTCTATATTATCGATCTTGATGATATTCTTAGGAAGATCCAACTCTGGAAGAAAGCTTTGCCACGGGTCCGACCGTTCTACGGTGAGTTCATGACGGCTTTTGAGTTATCCTTCTGCGTTGGAGTCACTCGCGAGACGGACGCCTCAGTAAGTTCCGCAAAAAACCGCCAATGCCCAACCTCTCGTTAGTATCATTGATAATCTTGTTATCGAGCGCAACATCGCAGCTACGTCGAGCTAGCGTCCTCTAGCGTAACTATGTGATCTCCACTATTTACTGCGGCCCCCTCTATTACTGCATAAGTCCTTCGAATAACAGCTTAGGGAAAGTAGTTGTCATTCTTTCGTACCGACATGATACATGAGTTCTATCAAACTACTCCCCTGAAGTCGTCCAGTAACGTATGTGCTCAGTAATAATGATAAAGGAAAAAATAAGTATAGGATATATATATATATATGTATGTGTATATATATGTGTGCGTGTATTTTTCCTGATACACAATTTCGTCAGGCGGAAATCTACGTTCACGTACCACTTTTGTTTTCATCTCCGCTCTGTCCAGCTGTCAAATGCAACCATGATCCAGCCGTTCTGCGTCTGATAGCCACCGAACCGTTCATGGGGTTTGACTGCGCCTCCGGCGCGGAGCTGGACCGTGTTGACACGCTTAACGTACGAGCCGACCGCATTGTGTACGCCCACCCCGTGAAAAACGCGTCATATCTCCGACAGGCAAAAAAGATGGGCGTCGCCAAAATGACGTTTGACAACCCCGGCGAACTTGACAAGGTCGGTAAGCCTTGCACATGAAACTACAACGGGATCAGAAGAGCACGTTGGCATTTACGCTTTGCCCACCATTGTGACCTTATAATCATTAGCACTATTGTTAAAGTCAAAGCTTATATATTGGTTTATTAAAGGAGCTGCAATTTCACTATGCTTAAGTGCTCTCCTATATGTCATCGTCAGGCAGCGGGACTCGAACCTGCGGCCTTTGGCTTCCGACAGCCAGAGACCTAGCCGTCCTAGTTGAATGTATGCTATCTAGACCCTATTGATAACAGTATGGAATAATCCACGCTCACAGATAGCGGAACATTGTCCATCAGCGGAGTTGCTTCTTCGATTGCGAGTAACTGAAGGGGATCTCGTTCACATAAACGACAAATTCGGCTGCAACCCCAATGATGTCCGGAACTTGCTGTGCCATGCCCGAGCCCTTGGCCTCAACGTCGTCGGATTCAGGTACGGTGTCATGGGTGAATATATCCTCTCTGATATTGGATCCGGGGGATCATTTGTAGGCTTATGTGGGGCTCGACTAAGCTCAAGTCGTACATACTTGAGGTACACACATGTATAGTATTATATATGGAAGTCGTGTTGCAGCAAGGTCTCATTAAGTGCTTAGTTACTTACGGGTAATTAGCTAATGTTAGCAATGACGACGCTGTGCGGGTCATTACCTGATGCACGTAGGCGAGCCGACGATATATGTATAATCAAGTGACGTAACACAGCCAAAGGTAATTACTATTATTATTATTATTCAATCTCAGAACGTGTTAGGATTCGTCTGTTGTCTACTGCCGAGCACAGCTTCCTGAGAAATTCCCAGAATCGAATATCCATAACGTGAACCTGATAGATGATACCATATGCCCGATTCGGACAATATCGAAACAGCTAGGCCTTTGCAGATGCCAGCTTGTAACCAATACAATAAGCTGCATCTTTCAATCTTGTCATTGCTTTGCCACCGCCTCCGACCACCATATTGAAACTGCGCGTCCGATATGCATGCTCTGTAGCATGGTCTTCAGTCGGAAGAATATTCCGACTGGAGACCATGCCACAGCAGAGTCTCCTTATCATGTTTGTGCTCGTCAACTCAGTTCAATTCAAATCATAGTTAATTATCGGAACTGCAAAATCACAATGCTCAAGTTTCACGAAATAGTGTTCGGCTCCTTCCGGCTTTCAGCTTTCACGTTGGCTTGAACGCGGCTTCGTCCCATGCGTACGTGCACGCGTTGAGGCTTTGCGCAGATGCGGAAGTCCTCGCCGAAGAGGTGGGTTTCAGGATCCGGCTGATCGACATTGGCGGAGGCTTCAACGGCTATATCGGGGAGGAGAGCAGCTTCGAGGAGGTTCGTCTACGCTGTACACATCATGGATAGCTGGGATAGGGTACCTCGCCGACCTTTAAACCTCTATCGCCTAAAGTAAACCGTACGATCCTGGTACTGGGAACGTACTAATCGTCTTCGGCTTTCGAAGGCGTAATCAATTCAATCCCAACTTGTCGCTCTCGTCACAGCGACAAAGCAAGAATTTGACGCCGAAGTGATGACGGTACGGCGCAAACGGCGCAATAATCAACCGAGGACTATATACCTACTTGCGTCTTTCACAGATAGCTGCCGGAGTTCATCAAGGTCTGAACATCTACTTTCCAAATCCCTCCCGCCATGAGATAATTGCCGAACCGGGGACGTTCTTCGTCGCCTCGTCTATGTCGCTCTGCACCAAGGTCCTTGGGTCAAGGATGGGAAATGGTGGGTTTTTCATTTTGGCCATTTTGTTCCCCTTCATCATTATACGCTATGGCGACACTACCCCAGCGAGGACATCCGACAGATCACTGAGGCGCAGATCATGATATATCTGATTCGACGGAAATGTTCACATTAGGGCGGGGGTGGGGGTGGGGTGGGGTGGGCAGGGCATGTATCAAATACAGAGATCCACTTCTGAAATGATTATGGCTCGGTTCAGCGCGGACGTATCTCAGCAATATTTCGAAGCGATAACGGATATGTGGACGACAATGCGAAAATTAACAAGACGACGTGCACAACTGAATGAAATTGATCTCCCTAACGTCGAGATGTCGAAACCACATTGCAGATCAGCACGAAATATATATCAACGATTCAGTGTTTATGTCATTTATGTACGCCAGATTCTACGGTAAACACCTCACAGCTCAACGGCTCAGTGTAAGTACAACTAGCCTTCCTCACGGACGTTTTAAATTCAACTGAAGTTTCAAGGTCGTTGGGGCACCTTGGCAAATTGGCTCAACCGGTTTATCTAGACAAGAGCAAGCCTTGCGCCCATTTCGTAACGGCACTGCACAACGCTATCTTAACGAGTAGTTAATTCAAACGAGCACGAATGATGAGCCTGCCGTGTTTCGCTGTTTTTTTTTCTTGCAGCTTTCTGCCGCCCTGACTCAGTTGCCTCTATTGCTGCCTGTTCCAGGATTTGACGTTGTACCCATTGCATCGTCCAGGCTTCATGCCGCCATCGAAACTCAACAGTACGGGCCGCCACACGCAGCTGGAACCGACGACTGTCTGGGGCAATGTTCTCGCTGGTGTTGATATCATTGGAAAGGATTGGCATCTTCCCCGAGGCATTGTCGAGGGCGAATGGCTGCTGTTTCACAATATGGGCGCGTATACTCTTGTTGCCGAGAGTGATTTTAACTCATTTCATCATCCTGAGCGATTCTACAGGGCGAGCAGTCAGCGCGTACTAATCAGAGGCTGCAAATAAATTGGTGCTCTGCCGGGCGCACAAGCTCCCCGCCCCGCCCCCCCGACAGGTAATAATACCTTCGTAATATATGAAGCGGTACCGAGATGTGCCATGAAAGGAAGGCAAGCAAATATGATCTTTTATTTCGATATGATTTAGTCATTAGGAACATAACTTGCTGACAATAAACGTATAAATAATATATGCCTTGGGCAGGCATCCCTTGTTGACTCACGGTCCAGTAGCGATTTCGAGTGCAAGCACACATTGGAGCGCGTACCTATTGACCGTCACCATTATACTACTCGTTTTGGACGATGACGAGTTGAACCGTGACGGAAGCAACCGGTCTCAAGGGACTCGACTATTATATATATATATATATATATATATATATATATATAAGAAATAAGGCTTATAGAAATGAAGTTTTTATTTAAATAGATAACCAGATGAGACCAGGTGAGAAGATTCAAATATATATATATATTTGAATCTTCTCACCTGGTCAATTAAAAACCACACTCGAAGCGGGACCTGAGGTAGGCTATCGAACAAGAAAGCCTGAGTCTCCCCTAGATCTGGAGACGGTCTTCTAGAAAAAACCCGAGCATGTCACGTGCTAGGCATTCACAAAAGACGAAAGATATGCTCCTACTCTACCTTATCTAATATTGTACTCTCAAACCCCCGAAACTCCCTACTGTTCCAGCGACACATTCACAAGACACATTCGAACGGATCAAAAAAGACTGATAGTTTATTGGATGATAGCCTTATTTAGCTCTTCTTCATGTTGTCGTCCTCATCATCTATTGTTCATCACGCCCCTCCTCTCTCTCTCGCGGTATCTTTTAGTCAATCCATAATACACAAATGGCATTTCTCGTGATATAGAGAATGACTGTTCGCAACGACCCGAAGGTCTGCCACGGACAGCCCCCTGCGGCGGGATCTGCTGATCGACCGTCCGACCAGCCGACCTCTGAAGGAAACCCTACCGCCGACATCAACCATTTAGTCAACGTTTCCTCCGAACATATTCCCCATACCGGCCCGCTTATCACCATCCATTCCACCCATACCACCGCCCTCTCCGGCCACGCCCATCTTCGACATCAGCTTCGTGACGAGCGCCATCACCTTGGGATTGCCCTGGTACTTCATGAGGTTGGCGGGATTGCTCGAGATTTCCACGAAAGCGGTTGCCACCTCGGGGTCCTGGATCGCTGCCATTACATCCGGGTCCTTGAACAGGTCCGCGAACTGTTTCTGCATACCGCCCGGCATACCAGGGAAACCGCCGGGAGGCGCGCCCGCACCGCCGGGTACCGATGCTCCGGCAGCAGCCGCCGCTGCTGTTGCCGCCTCTTGGGCCTTCTTGCGCTCCTCTTGAGCTCTTCGCACTCGCTCCTGCCGTTCAAGGGCCTCACGATCTCCGCGTTTACGTTCGAGCTTTCGTTTGTGGTCATGAAGCTTCTTTGCCTGTCAACGAGAAGATGCTAGTGTAATAGATATGCGTCGCCACCAGCAACTCGACACCAGCAACTCATGCTGGTGGTAGGAACTGAGAGAAGAGCTCGAGAGAGCCTAAGTCTGTTTTGGAGGATCATACTGAGGAATTGTGTTCGTTAGGTAGAGAACAAGGCGACGAGGCGGCTGGATCCTACAAGACCTTTTCTTCTAGACGGATTCTCCAAGACCTACCTTGAGCTAAGTCATACAATAACGATGAAGAGGCTTTTAAAAAAATGGGACCTTGCAAACCAGCCAAATTCACAGTGGGGGGAGATCGGCAAAAATACTTACATTACCGGCGACTTCTCTCAGCCATTCATTAGCTTCCTCCGAGTAATCGATGTTCAGTGAAGTGTTGAGGTCGCTGGCAGCTTGCTCCCAATGACCTACAATACAATACGCGCTCTATTAAAAATTCACTCGACACAAGCCACACAGGGGGTAGGGGAGGAGAGGAAGGCCTCGTTGTACACTAACCAATAGGAAAAAAAAGCCTTAAAAGTGCTCACCAAGTTGACCGTGGGCTCGGCCGCGAATTCTGTACGCCAAGGGTTGATCAGGATTGAGCTCAATGGCTTTTGAGGCATCTCTAATCGCGTTCTTGGGCTTCCTCATTTTCAACAGGATCCTACAAGCGACCACGCCGAAGCATGTAACCGTACACAATAGCTTTGATGAGAACTTCATCCATAATAAAGGATTATATACTAAACACATTAATATATATGACTTGACACATTGAATATATGACTTGACTACGAGGTCTGCCGGTGCTCATGTGTGTGTTATGTAGTTGCAATTAGAGAGGAATAACGACAGAGGTCTTCGCCTCCACTCACTGGGCTCGTTTCGCGAACAGTGCCGCACTCTTCGGGCTGAGCTTAATGGCATCCGTGAACAGGTTCAGCGCCGCCTCGAAATTGCCCTCACCGGTCGCCTCCGCAGCCTGGCCCCGGATCTGAAATATCAACAGTAGCGAACGCGACGATTTCACACTGGTTATTTGATGACGTCACGAACAACCGACAACTTGCCTAGAAATGACCCCGGCCAATGAATGACACGTCTACGCGCCGCCTGTAGGCGAAACATTATTCAGGTAGGTACACCGGCAAGTCCAGTAAACCCCTGGGCGGGTTACAACTACAAACCTCAGCAATTTTCTCCTCATCTGCTTCGGAGGGTTCTGTGCCAGGCTCTCCCATGTGCAGGTCGAGATCGTCATCCTCGGAAATCACTCCCGACTCGTCCAGCTCTGCAAAAATGAAAGACGCACATTGGAAAGCAATGGTGATGTGCGCGGAAAGCAATGGTGATCAGAATTAGTTGTGGCGGCGGCGATTTTTTACGCTCGCCGCCGCCACAACTAATTCTGATCATTCCGGCGCATCCATAGCAGCCAGCTAGCACGATGTGGTCAGGCAGATCGGCAATTTCAAAAACATCCAAATCCCAAATAAGTATGCACGAGTAGTTACAATTAAACTATTTTCTAATATTATTATGATCGCAATTTCTAATAATATTACGATGATTACCCGTTCAATTCACTAACTATTCGTTATTCAACGCAGAGCGTTATTATTTAGGGATTAGCAGAAAGGCGCCAACAGGGGCGAAACGCCTAGCCAAGTGATTCGGATGGTTTCGAGCCTATTTCAAGTCCGCGAATTCCTCCACTCGCTAGAACTGCTCAGGGGTGTCCCTTGATATCTCGCCTACGTGTAGCTCTTTCTTGAATTGAAGAACTATACACTTTAATTGAGGTAATTGAAGGCATATTATTGAAGCGTCTTGGCAATAATCTCGAATGAACTACTTTTCCACAAAGCCGACTCACCAACATCGCTCTCCTCGGACTCCTCGACCTTCGTGGCCTCTTCGGCCTTCGCTGGCTCCGGTTTCGCTCCAGCGGCGTCCGGCTGTGCCTGACTGTTTGGCCGTGATGGCAACTTCGCTTCGAGGGACTCGAGGTACGTCTGCAATACGTCGGCGATTAAAATAAAGCGATCTCGTCAACGGAATATCGTTGATATTGAAACTAAGCAAAGACATTGCTACGTTCTTGGCTACAAAAATGAACGATGTTCATGCAGCAAAGCTCAGCCGGTGTAACTTATTGAATATATTAAAAAATGTATGTATTTCATTTTGGAGTGAACGAAATATGAAATTATTATTGAAATAATACCCTTTAATTTTTATTCGTAAAGATAACCTAGACGAACGAATTAGATCGTATATGTTACAGTATCAATATTCAAAGATGTTCAAGACTCCCACCAAGGAACGAGAATCAAACCCACTCTTTCGCACAGCAGCATTTCACTCAGTGAATTAATTATCCTGACTGCAAACGTCTCGGTTGAAACCCAACACAACGACAACGCAAGCAGGTCAATTTTACCTTGAAAAACGCCAACTCCGGTGTGTACAGCGTCTCCGGTTTCGATTTCACGAGCTCGATGAGAGCTTCCAACTTCTTCATGTCCTGCGGGTCCATACTTCTGACAACAGGCAACAAAGATGTACGCCTTAATGTAATATCAATATCGAGTAGCACCACGGGTCGCGACTGCTCCCTGTGAGAAATTGCACCAGCTTGATTTTGACCGTGTTGTCTCCCCTTGTTGAATGCAACAAAGGCTAATCAGTTATACCCGCAGCCCAGAAAACTCTGATCATATACGTGTACATATATAATACACACAAAGCACGCACATACAAAACTGTGATACTCGTCCCGAGTTTGTTTACCTACCACCTATGGGGGACACATCGATGTGATATTTCTTCCTTTATATTAGCTTCTAAAGGTGGTCAAGGAAGAGCAAAAGTGACAACACAGGACTTAATAGACATGTTGTTATATTGCTACCTGACAAAGGTGAACGAATCAATGAATTCAATTGTAATCAGTTGATGGTTGGGTAATCGAGAAGTAATAATGCCACAGACTCGATATGGAATGGCGCTATGAAACGCGAGACGCCGGGCAAATCCATCTCATAGAAGGGTAGAGGCGTGCGTCGCATGAAACTCGGGCTCTTTAACGTAGATGTTATCGTAGCCATATCATCGATATTTGTTTGCGTTTATGCTGGCCACTGTCTCGCCATGTCTCAGCTTCGGTAGGTATCGACGGGAACTAATCCGTCCCTCGTCTCCTTCAGAACCCAAAACCCCTCGCCCGCCCCCACTCCTCCAGACGCCGCCCGGTGCCGCCTTCGTACCGCTGTGGACAAGACAGCGGCAGGTCTCACGCAATTGTTCCGTCAAATGAATCATCGCAGTGAAAATGAGAAAATCTCTTCCAAATCGCAACTCGATCGATTGATTGATTGATTGACTGACGCGAAGCTGCATAGGGAGCAGACGGAAAGTTGATTTACACACAAATTGATTGTTTGAATTGATTGAAAGTTGATAAACACAAAATAAACAAGATTGCCGCCACTCTGCACGAACGTCGAGCGCTATCATTAATCCGATGCGATAAGCGGACGGCTATATAGCACGCTGTCCAACGAAACGACCCGTTTGCCAACGGGATATGAACATGGAGACTGACGGCCCGCTCCATCCAGCGTTCTGGAGATGGAAAATTCTGATTGCATTCCCACCTTGCGGCGCTGCCCCTCGGAAATACGGACTCGGCCGAGGCGTCGGCTCATTTCGACAAAGTGACGGCTACAGGAGCTCATGACCGCACGCGACCACATGACATGCGACACAATATGCCTCGACGCCGTCAACGAGTCAAGAGAACGCTAGGCGATTGTTGGGAGTCGAATCTCGTCTTCAAGAAGCAAACACTAACAATGCCAACTATCGTAGCCGATAGCGATCATTGTTTAATCGGTTGACGTGTCCGTCGGCCAGATTCAGCTAGTTCTGCCTGCCGCTAAGCTGAACTTACCTGTTGAACTCACGATACGAATTATATTCAAGAAAAACACGAAACGATACTCTTATAGCAGTGGCTCACTAGCGCACAGAGAGCGTCGTACGATCTGCTTACTCAGTCAAAACGCCGCAGATTTATCGCGTACAAAGCATTCGGAAAACGAACAGACTGCGCGTATTTATATGTCTATGTATAGCAGATGACACAGCAGACGACATCCGTGAAGGATAGGGAGCCCGCGAAAATTCATCTGGCCAATACTGCATCGTCTGCGCGAACGCCGACCAGCAAATTATTATAACACCCTTTTTTTTTAGCAAAAACGCTATTATCAGGCACGAGGAAACCCATGTGCTCAGGTACTTATGAGATGTAATTCCGAAAATCCTCATGTATCATATGTTTTGCGAAATGCGTAAATCTTAGGTAGATGAGAACCCCAATAGAAACGCAATCCTCACTGGGAACTTTGTTCTACGGTAGCTACTGTATACTTAGATGCGTATGTATCATGCGTATGTATGCGTAGAATCTTTGGAGTTCTTTATTATCTTTCTATATCTGAAGATTCTCACCAGGTACGCGGAAGGAAGAGAATAAGCAAAGGTGGCCCCTCTCATAGTAATACCCAATAGGTTAAGAGCTGAGGCCTGTCAGATAGGGGAACAGCTGAGGTATTTCAGCTCGAAAAACAATTATTAGATGCGTATGTATCATATACGTGCTTCGGTTGAGAGGGTTAAGGCCACTTTCAGTCAAGATAACCACCATCTGGAAACATTATCATTATTATTCGTTTCGCCTCGATGAATGTGTTTCTCATATACAACAGCTCTCCTATGGTTTATTTTTTCTTGGATATTACTGCCTTGCATATTAAACGCTGTCATGTACGGGGAGGTGCATTAATATACAAGCAGTCATTTCTCATAGATGAGTGCCATGATGGGGGGGGGGGGAATTGACGTCAACAGTTAAGTTCGGCTGAGGCACGAAATAGTCGTTAGATCATTAGGGATACGGACTCCGTTGGATGCGTACCAGGTGCCGGCCGTGACCAATGACAGGTCACTCGGCCAGCTATTTTCATGGATTCCTGCCCGAAGACGATTCTATCGGAGACGATTGGCGGCTCTTATTAAACCGCGCCACCTGCTTAGTAAAGCGTGGGAGCCTTTTATTTCGAGCTCTAGCAGAAGGTAAAAGGTAAAGGTAAAGCTTTATTGGTTTATTAAAGGAGCTGCAATTTTACAATGCTTAAGCTCTCTTAAGAGAATGTTACAGAATATATAGTCATTACATTACATCCATTGGTGCTTTCTGGACGTTGGGTTCTCACCTATCCAACCTGTTCTAGGTATTGGTGTAATCCTCACCCGAGGGCTCCTGTCGTGTGTTGAGTCGCAAAGGCATTTCGAGGCATATTTAATAAATACTATAGAAACACACGTGTTCCTCATGAGGACCATCGCTTTCGTGGCTCTGGCGATTCTTCGTAAGATGTAATAAAAATCCGATTCAGTCAGATCGCTTTTGCACGAGACGAAACCTTCAAAGGTTGCCTTCGGGCTCACTAGATAGAAAACTAACCCCGTCGAGATGGAGAGAGAGAGTTGCGCTTTTTAGCAGGCATCGAAGCAATCGTATTTCTCATCGTTCCAGCTCAAGTCAACAAGTGGCTGTCGACACTTGCCAACATCGATTTCGACGTCACACGACGGTGCCAACACATCGTGAACAGCAATATTGAATCCTGCTCCGGACGATGCTCCCAGGAAATATAGAGGGGGTCGAATTGCGCTGCGCTGCTTTAATCCCGCCGAACAGCCTCTCATGAAGGGACGCGTTTGACGTGCACATACACGGCGGGATATATATATATATATATATATATATATATATATATATATATATATATATATATATATATATATATATATATATATATATATGTATATATATATATGTATATATATATATATATATGTATATATATATGTATATGTATATATATACGAGAACTTAAGCGTTGTAATATTTCGCAGTTCCGTCAATAAAGAAATAATTGAATTAAATATATATAATATACTATTAGCTGAGAAAGTTGGGTTTGTCTATTATTTGCGGTGCCAAACTGGCCCTCGCAAAGCGGTCAGTCCTCTTTGTGATTTCCGTCGTGATTGGCGTTGCTTGAAAAGGACGTCCACTTATACACTTGAACAATGTATCAAAAGGTTGGAACGCTTTCGAATGCTTGAAACAATTTAATATATAAGTAGATAGTAGATTTAGCTGTTTGGCAAGACTCCATTTCTTGACTACCATGTTGTTGCATATATATATATATATATATATATGGCAGCACCACGGGACAATGTGGCCGGATCTATCCGTTTTCTATAATAGCTCAGGTTCTCCTAATCTTTTCGACGCCGCTAGACGTTAGCTAGCGGTATATACATATGCTGCTTGCCATCGTATACTCGTGCTATTCATGTGTATGGAGCCTACGTGAATATATATATATATATATAGTAACGAAACTCGAGGTATCCTGTGAGCTCTGCTGCAACAGCGGTCGCAGCATTATTAATAACCAAGATGACGCAAAACAAACAAACATAGCTACAGCTAGATCGCTTTTCATGAGCCTTGCAGAATTCGAAGGGGCCGCCACACCATGCTTCGTTAGGAGCTCTACCGAGATGTCACCCAGTTTATGGAATAGATCAATATATGTTATCAGGCGATGACTAGTCACCGCTTCCGTGGCTGCGTGCCGGCTTGCGTCCGAAGGAACAATTAGTAATAGTAGTAATTTGTGTGTATCAGACGAGGACTATTTCCGGTAATTAGTTCTGTGAGAGGACCTTTATTCAGAAGCAATTCTTCGAATGGTTATAGGATATTTTCGTCAAGGATCGTCCGTCGGCGTCCACCGACGACAACAATGTGTGTTCTACAGACGCGACGCGGGGGGGCGGCGCAGGTTCGAGTCACGCGACATATCGAGCGTTATAAAATCAAACACCAGTTTCGTTAATAAACCGATAAAAGAATATCGTTAGCTTTGCCTTTCATAGTAATATCATAGTATCGAAGCACCAGAACGATCAGTCGGTTATCATTGTTGTCTAGATTGCCAAGCCGCATCAGCAGTTCATTCAACAATGTCAGTGTCTAGCTATACACAACGAGAATGGGTCGCGTCGTCACCAATGTCGCCGCTCAACGAACCAACTTACTCACAGCCACGTCCCTAACCACTGGGCGACACAGCCGAAACAGAGGCAGTCCCCGATAAGCGTTTGTACCAGAGATCTATCGTTGGTACCGCGGAGTTAACGGGCCGTCGCGCGAATGTCGCTATTGTCCAGTTTCGCTGTTCAGAGGATTCGTTCTCTTTTTGGGGTGTATGCGATGGGTCCATGTGACAAAAGTCGAACAGCGCCACCATTGTGTCACGATAAAATAGCCAATGCTCTATTGTGTGCACGGACAACATCCGTATTGTTACATAATCTGTCACGTATATATATAGATATATATATATATATATATATATGTATATGTATGTGCATGTGCTAAAAACCTTCTTTCCAGCCTATACCTAATGATGTTTTGAGGTCAATTCAATAGATCCACAATTCGCTATCCCTTTGCAATGCTGTCTCTTAGCATTGAAGGCCTGGCAACACAGCTAAGCACGATCCGGGTTGGTGGATTCGAGAGCACACATTTGATACACATTTTTCTGTGTGATCGTATCATTGTTGCGCTCGGCGAGCTGAGCTTGAAACCCAGCGTCAGCGGCCTCAGATCACGTCGAACTGGCTGATATTACGTTATCTTGACTGCGCCGAGGTTCTCGAGAACCGTTATGAGATTGATCGGATTGACCCCACTGTCGAGACCCTCACTCAGTTCCTCAATCGTCAACGGGTCGGTGGCCGCCATGAGCCGATCGAGTATCGGCCTATATTCGATATCGTAGCTGATCATTTTATCCTCGCGTCTGTTCTCGAAGAAGTCTTGACGCTCGATGACATCGTTGTAGATCGAAGACATGAAGGCGACCTCGGTGCGGCCGTCCTCGGACCAGGTGGAGTCGTACGACGTCGCCGTATTGAGGGAACAGTCCGCAGCGGAGTGCTTCTCAGGTTGTTGCTTCGGCTGAGGTGGCGTAACCAAGCCTGCTGCCCCTTCAACCGAAGTGGACGATTTGGCGCTTTCGGGCGACTTCGTCGCATCGTCCGCCTTCGCCTCCTCGTCATCATCGTCCAACATCACGATTTCATCGGGGTCGATGTCGGTCTCCTCGTCCTCTTCGTCGGTCCCGTCACCGAGCTCCTCATCGGCGTTCTTATGCGAGTACTCATGCGCAACTCGGGTGTAGTAAGCGAAATGCTGCTTGTTGCGTAGCTCGACCTTGGTCTTCATCGTGTAGTTGGCGTCCCCGTACACTCGCTCGACGTTGAAAGGTGGCAAGCGATTGGTCATGAACTGGCCGACCATGAAGTCGAGCGACGGCTGCTTCTCCTCGTCGCTGAGTTCGTCCATGCTTCGGATAGCCTCGGCCAATTTTACGAGTGCGTCAGCGTAGACCTCTTTCTTCTTCGAGCTAGGCAGGTTGTGATAGCCGACAGGCAATCCTCGCCTAAGGTCGACGCACTCCGATTCGAGTCGTTCGATGATCAGGTCGAGGGTATGCTTAACGAACAGGCCGACGTAATGGTTGCAATACGAGGACAGGATCACGTAAGCGCTCCGGGTGTCTGCGCTAGCCCTGGACTCGAAAATTGTGCCTCGCGGCACGTAAAGGACATCACCGGCCTTCAGAGTCACGGTCATAATCGGATCACCGACTTTCGCCCTGCTCAGCGTTTCGGAGAACCTGATCGGAAGTTCAACCTGAGCCTTGTACAGCTTCCACGTCTCTGACCCCTCCGTTTGTATGACGAAGTAGTCCTCATTGTCGTAACGTAGCGGCCGCATCTGACCGCCAGGTGGTGACACATAGCCATTGATCCTGACCAGACAGCCGAGGAACGTTTCAAGGGGCTCGCCAAATGCGTGAAACCCTCGCTGGAAACGAGCCAGATTGGCAAGCTGGGCAGAATAGCCGTCCGCCAGGACTGACCTCAACTGTTCGACGGTCATGTGGTCAGCCCGGCATTCGACGAGACGCTGTTCGAGCTCCACAAATTTATCGTCGACAGTCTTCGACACGTAGAAGTCCACGTGATAGAACAGCTTCTCCATCCTGTTCTTGTCGTGCGACCGGACTTCGGTGGTCTTCAGTGCAATCGATGTTGACGGCATTCGAAGGCATGCAACGAAACGAAAGATCAAACAGACCGTTAGCAAATTATAACAATTCACGACTTCGGATCCGATGCCGTCGGCCTTCCTTCGGCAGGGCGCACGTGGCAGGGTAATTAGCGACACTCGCGTGCAAAACTGCACGCCTGCAGCTAATAAGTACGGAACGCCATTACAGAAACGCAGCTCGTATACTCGCCCGTATCGAGCATCAATAGATGTGTACGTTGTGCGTTGCTTTTTCATGAAGTAAATCTAGGACAACTTTTTATTGCTTTATTTTTCGGCTCTGTATTAATTTCACCCGTTACTAGTGTGCGACAAACGAGAGCTTCAGCGCTGTGGAAAACCGCACATTTCTGCTAATAAAGCAAATTTGTGTAGAAATAGAAAATAAAAATACTCAATTTTAGTGAATTTTTTAGGCAGACCCCTTACAGCCTTTAGCATTTAGCTCAGTCCACGGTACAACAATAACTGCTTTCGACATAAGGCTTCATATGACGGACCACTTCTCAATGCAAATGCAGTGCACCGGCCCTATGAAGCCTTATGTCGAAGGCAGTTATTGTCGTACCGTGGACTGAATTGAATATCAGACCGCGGAACATTGACTAAAACAATAACTCAAAGTGAGATAATGAGCTCAAATTGTTCAAAGCTCTACTCGACACTTGTCAACGAATGATTATCATGCCAATAGAGAGTGTTAGTCCGGTCCCGTCTACCTTCACCATGAAGTCGTAGCCGAACAATAACTTCAGCTTGCTCGTCTGAGCTTCGGAGTCCTTCGTCGGCACCACGAGCGGGAATTTCTGCCAGGTCGTCTGAATGAATTCGTCCACGCTCATCTCGGCGTGCGATAGAAGCCATCCGAGTGCGTCTTCCGGCCGTCGGAATTGTTCACAAAACGCGGTGACGAAGGGGTCCATTCTGGAACGGGAACAGGGAAACATCATTTAGTGTGTCAGGGTTCGCGAAAGCATCGCGCGTAGACACGGCCAGCGCACGCTACGAGTTACGACCGAGTTGGTCAAACTCGTCGCGAATCCGTCAGGTGGGCAGGGAACGGGCTGGGGAGATGTCCAGGGGGAAGTCGATTTGCCACGAATCGAATCCCACTTCGTGGAAACTGATAAGAGGTCTTCGCGCGCGCAAAAACCGATTTCTTGCCGCAAAGATTTAAGGCTCTCGGACAGCATTCGGCAATACCTACATATATTCGATCTTTGAGCAAAATATCTCTCGACCTGTTTAATCAGATGTGGTAATACTATGGCACGGTGGGCCCTGTGGCGCTACACTAGGTACACGTTAGCGGTCAGCAAAGTACGACGAACTTCAGCGACGAAGATCCAACACACGATTCGTATCGTAGCCTGATCAAGGCAAGTGAGGATACAGCCTTTCGTGTTGTGCCTACGACGTCGAAACGCCTATGAGGCGAACAGATGTACAGATATGCCTGGATATACGGAGAAGTATACTAATTCGTTTGATAAAAATCAATATTGTGTCTAGATAGCGGCGCAGCCTACGTGTTCGAACCACTGCTCGCAACAGTTCCCGGAGAACCTATGGGAACTCACCGTGAATACGCCTAGGTGTGTTGACATCGACGATGTTGTTGGGTTGATGTCAAGAGACAGCGTACGTAATGCAAAATAGTAATAATGATGCTTGTAATACTAATGATAGTAATGATATTATTATTATTAATAATAATAATAATAATAATAATAATAAAGTACCAGCTAGACGTCGCATTACAGTATTGTTAGATCTCGTCCTAAGAGAGCAGAGTCGCTCTTCGGACAAAGTTGAACTTCAGCCCCTGACGACCCGACGGCGCGCACAGATCATTGCCGATCCCCAGCCACGGTTACGAACATACGAAATGTGAATCCCTATACGATGTCGCTATAAACGGCTTCATTGTCAAGCATTGCTAACTCAGTCGCTTGCTTTCTAAGTATTCACTTCTGGCTCTGACGTGCGAAGAGCATTGGCTGGCTGCCAACAGCAGTCAGTGGAACAGCTCACCCGATCCGTCGAGGGACACACTGCGGGGCGATCTTCCTCTTCTCGAGTCTTTGTGCCTTCGAAGGTGGAGCGATAGGAGATGCTTGCTTACGCTTTGTGCCACCATTCATGACGGTGCGATTGATCGATCCTCCTAGAGAGACACAAAGCAAGATTATTGCTCGATTACGGAATGGCCTCTTCACCCTGATGACACAGTTCCACCGGGAATCGAATCGTGGTGTATTTGAAATGTATACATTTGTTGGCAATGCACGCAACTCGAAATCCCAAACGTACGATAGCGATAGAATAGTCGATGAGGGTATGCTGAATGTTGGCTGAGAGTCAGCCCGGAGAATTTAGTTATTAGCAGAATACTTTATGAGAGATCTTCCCGGCTGGACGGCTAAATCGAAGTGGGCTATTATCGTCCGCGCTACTCTATATATAATATATAACTTACACTATCTCGCAGCTGTGCCGATCGCATCAATTGCATAGAGTAGTTGTGTTTTTTTTTATTTTTATATCTGTGGAACTATAAGCTTCGGCCTGCTTGCCAGCGAGGTGCGTTGAAAGCAATCCTCAGCAATATGCACCGCTGGGATCCTGCGGAGCAAACGTCGCATCGAAATCTTGCCCACTTCCGGCTCGCTACCTTTATCAGCGGCTGTCTACCTCGGATCGAAAGATGCCGAAGTTGTCGCACGACGTCAACATAGAGCTCATGTATCACCGACGTTCTCAAGGCGGACGTGACGCACGCATCTCTCGCAAGGAATAGCCCTTCGGCTGAAACACGGCCCTTCGAAACAAACACACCGAGCTAGTCAGGCTTACCAGATGCCCGTCTCGGGGCGCTAGGATCCAGTCGACGTCGGCAGTAAACGCGCCACCATCCGAGAAGCGACCTCCAGTCAATCTCGTGCTCCCTTGTTCTGCCCGAGATTTGTTCCTCGAAATCGGACTCAAAACAACGAGAGTTGTCCCAGAGCAAACGCAGGGGGGGGAGGGGGGCGAGGAGTTGTTGACACCCCGTCAGCCAGGAAGGCGAAGGCTCAACCCTCTCAGATGCTGTCGCCGGTGCCGGTATCGTTGTTGCAGAATCGTCGGTGGCACATTTCCCTCATTTCGTCTCCTTGCGAGGAGAACTACACAACGGACATCGATGCACGTGACAGTGTCCAATGTGTCGACGACGTCGGCTACGTTACGTTCACAGCACATCAACGTCAGCCGGGAAGGCCGGCGGGGGCCGAGGCGGCGGCGGCGGCAATCATGATTGGATATGCTCGACCTTATTCTCATGTGCCAAGCTCATACGAGACGTATATTTTCGAGATGCGAGTGCCACTGAAATAACGCTGAGAACAAGGGGAGGAGGCATTGTTTTCTGGTGGTAGTGGTCCTGCTGCTCTGTGATGGGGGGGGTGTCTGTAGAAGGCTGCTTTGACAGCCTGACCACCCTGTTACCGTTTATTGAGTAAGGCAAAGGTTTATCGGTTGACTAAACGAACACTGTAATTTCTTTAATGGCTAAGTTCTCTTATTATATGTCCTCACCAGGTTGTGGGGCGACTCGAACCAGCGCCCTTCAGCTTTGTACAGCCAGAGACAACTTAGCCACTCGTCGAAGCCGCCCATCTCTTCCAGGTGTATGCTGTGCATATGGCAAGGAACGTTTTGTTTAGAAACCATGGCGTAGCGCAAATTGTCATCCGATATCTTAGAACGTAGCATATATATATATATGCTCCGTTCTCAGATATATATATATATATATATTGTCGAGGCGGATACATAGTCCACTCTGTTCGACTCTTGATTCCCAAGTTCAAAATTGCTTTGACCAATGAAAATGTTTATTGACATGGTGACAACAGCAGTCATGACCATATTTTCGTCGTTCTTCGATATACTCGGAGTCACCCACCGATACGAACTCGTTCTAGGCTAATGCCAGCAGGGGATTAGCGCTTCATTGAACGGGTGACCTCGCGGTCTCCATGAACCAATGTGGTGGCTAGCAAGTGGGGTTAACTAACCCCCCGGTATCGCGAGAGGGGACTCGTAAATCTTCCACACGCCAGCGAGCAGTATCGATTCGCCCTCGCTTGTCAATGCAAACCTGAGACCTAGTCCGACTTTCCTCAAACTACTATCAGTATTACGAAGCTAGTTGTGAAGACAGCTGCAACCCTATGCGAAGAAACAGCCGCCCTTCAACGATTCGTGTGACGATCCGGAGAAGTGCTACCTTAGCAGTATAAGCGTTCTGTAGTCATCTGCAGTCGTCATCGATAAGACTGGTGGTACGCGGTGCCGCTGACGCGATCTCCGGGGGCGCGAACTCGTTCGCAAGCCAACAAAAAGCTCGAATAAAAACCTAGACCCGCAACGAATACAAGGTCAGGTTTTGCTAGCTGAATCAATGACGATGCTATTTGCTAAAGAGGAAATGCGCTCCCGTTGGATACTGAAATCTGTGCTCGGCAGCCTCAAACATCTCGGAATTGGCCCGTTTGACGGAAAAGTGTATGTACAAGGGGTGGGCTCATTGTTCCACGATTTAGCTATGGATTGATCTTGTTTCGTATCTAGATGACCTTATCGTATATTGTGTCGAAGTTTAGCATAATGTGATTTGCATGTGGTGCTCGTGTTGCTTTTGAACTCTCTCTCTCTTTCGCGCGATGCAAAATTCACATAGGTGCTCCAAAATGTCACTGTGACAATGAATCTGTGAGGTCAATAAACGCCTCTAAAATATATTACATCGGTTATCGATAGGTGACAACAGGTCATCGGTAACAGCCAAGTTCTCCATTCGGGCTATTGAATATTAAGTCGGCGGGGAAGCTTCCCAGGCGAGAGCGAGCGTGGTTAGCCGGAACTGCTTGGCATTGGTTTACACTAAGCAGACCTTGTGATCGCATTTACTCCCACGTACTACATATCTCCTAGCAGCAGAGTGTCCAATACTTCACTTCCGTTAAATGACAACTCTGTATTGTATTGTACTCTCTGCAAATCCTCGCAGTTAGTACAATCCTCGCGTTGCAAAATCAACGCGATGTGACAATCTTGTACGAGGCGTTGAGGGAGTCGCTGAGCAGTTCCGTTGGTACAACGTTCTATTTACGGCTCGCGTCTCTCCGCTCGTCGTGGGAGCTTTTCAATGTTCCGTTAAAAGTAATCCACGACATATTATACGTTATGTTTAAACGACAAATACTAAGGATTAGGCTCAAACGCATACCACTCTTCTACTCACCAACCATTTCTAAGCTGTACAGCGACCTTTGGATACTACGTCAGAAGCTGTTATAAAGGCAGCTCTCTTTCATCCTGTGTGTTTCCGCATGGTTCTTCCCGTTCCGCGACCACCCCCAGCGGGATGAGTGGCCAGGGGGTGTACCGTCTCCTCCTGCGAGCGCTGCTGTTCGTATGGCTGGCGCGCTGCGGGCTCGTCCTGGCGTTCAACATTGGCAAGGGCGAGACGATGAAGCGGGCCATGGATCTGGCCAAAATCCTTGGCTGCCTTGTGTTCCACTGGAAGTTCTCGCAGCATCAGGAGGCGATCTCGGAACTTCTCGATACGATGGACACCTTGAGGCACGACTGTAAGCACTGTCAATATGTATTCTGTCGTGTTTTGTGTCAGTGATTCACCCGAGGGAGGTCAGCAGGGGCACGGATCTCTGGACTTCTGCAAATTGACCGAGAGATAGAGGACGAATATTGTAGAGAGCCATAGAATCGCCGTACGCAAAAAAAAAAAAACCTCGAAATAATCCCTGTGCTATCCACGGGGATTTCAGCCATTATTCTCAATCGTATCGAATCAATCAAGTAATCGCCTAAAACTCAAACGAGTATAAAAAATAAATAGGAAAGATCACACCGCTCCACCGCCCACGATAGCTGGATCTGAACGAGAGACCAACTAGAAAATATAACATTGGGGTCCATCTAAATCGCCAGCTACCCCACAAATAACCTCAAAACTTTACCGGGTGACTAACAAACGTGAAACTCCTTCGCAGTTCTGAGCGGGGACCGCTTGTTCAAGATCTCGAAGTTCTCGATCCTGATGATGTGGACGTTCGAAAGCGTCCGAGTGCCTTCCGACTATGTCAGCTTTATCGTTGAGCAAAGGTAAACTTGAATTCGGATCAGCTCACATCACCGCGCGCACACATCGGTAGAAGCCTGCAATATACTTAATGTACGACCCGGCAAACATTGGCGCCTTCAGCCGTAGCAACGGAAACCACTCCTCTGACCGTGTCGTGCCACAAGTATTGCCCTATATTAGATTCAACTGTCAAATGCAATACATGGGTCTGTACACTATTGACAATGCCCCTCTGCTTACTGCTCACTAATCAAAACGCCATATTGTCACAATTTCGGTGGGAGAGGCCCAAATACCATATGCTTTATCATTTAGAAATAATTATGGGAATTTCACTTCGTTGAATAAACCAATACAACGTTGTCCTTTGCAGATATGATTCGTTCGTTGCTCGAGACCTTCTGCTCAAGCCGGAGGATCTCTCAGATTCAGCAGCGCCAGTCGTTCACATCATCGCCATATTCGTGTTTTTCATAGAGCGGGTCCTCTTGTCAGGGACGATGTCCAGCGTCGTATTGTTCTTCAGTTTCATCAACATTGTCGTATTCCAACTGTGTGAAATGAGCACTGTCAACATACATAGACTCTCTCTCCCTCTCTCTTTCTGTGACCTCGCCACTCGGCGGATCGCTCGGGCTTAGAAACGCCTTCGCACCAAATCGCCTCAGCCACTTTGACCTTGCTTACTATTCTGCCGGATCGTGGCTTCCAGCCGAATGATACAGCGGCACTTATGCATGCAGGCGTGTTCACACACGTTTATTGTTCCATAGGGTATGGGAGGTGGGGGATGTTGAGATAATCAGCCCGGGCCATATCGGAACGGGCGATCACAGCCGGATTTGGTCCGAGCGCATGGAGGTGGGGCCAACGCTTCGGCAAGACCGCCAGGCCCCCAGTGGTCCTTCTCTTGCTGCCTGCGGCTAATGATTGAAGTGCAATAATAAGCACAACTCAACCCGCGATCGAGATCTTGATCTTGCGGGCCTCCTAAGGCAGAGGATTTTCTTGAAAAATTACCAACGGGTAGAGATCAACGTGTCGAGAAAGTTGTACTCCCAACGTTCGCGCGTGCTCAGAGAAACTATCTACGGGGAGGGGGCGAAAGATGCACGCTAAGGTCAATGATTCTATAATTCACACATTTGAGTTACAGATCAAGTGCTGGGGATCACAGATCATCCGCACTTAATCTGTAACTCCCCGAGACGTCGATAACTTCGATCACCCTCAACCTTCAACCCTAATCACGTTTAAGCCGTTCGGCGACAAACGAGCACAACGGCACGCCTATGTCTGTGGACGTTTATAACGTGTGGACGTCTCACCGTTGACCAAGTGAATAATTTTGCTAATTAGCCGCTAACTAGTGTCCGCCTACGCCTCTAACAAAAATGATTCTTGTTTCTCACAGCTATCGATCCACAAGTTCAATCGCTACGACTTCCTGATGACGGAGATGTTAAAAGGGGGAAATATGAATCAATCCGCGGAGATGAGGAAGCTGCGCTTGACCCACGCCGGTTTGTCAATATTCTCGTACAATTCATTGATTAATAGGTTGCGGAATAGAGGCATTGCCCAAACTGAAATTAAATGCGTTCGAAGATGATGTAGTGGTGATGATGATGATTATCTGTAGTAGTAGTTGCACCGGTGGACATTTACATTTAGGGGTCCGTCTTACGAAGCATTGCGAAAGCGGTACCGTGGACGTTAAATGTTGGCTGAGAGTTAGCCCGAAAAAGTTTTTAGTAGTAGTAGTGTAGTATAATCATATTTATACAGAAATCGTGTCTCTAGTTAGACTGTCCATTACGAAATCTGATATGCTAGAGTTCAGCTTCGGCTTGACATGATCGGCGGCTGAGCTCTTCATCGTTAGAGCCTTTTCATGTTGAAAAGTTCACATTTCTTAAGGTTAGAACGTGCCGCGTGTCGTTGTGCTTCGTATAAAGCAAGGCACACCAAACCGTGAAGCGTTTGAATTGACCTTGTGTGAGGTGTACGCTGTGACCACTGTGATCCACAATCCTTATTATCGTATCTAGTAGCACCTTGTCCACAAAAGGGTGTATATATATATGTCTTAGTCTCTGGCTGTAAGAGGACGGAGAGCGCAGGTTCGAGCCCCAGGAGGTGAAATATCCCTTTGAGTGAAAGCTGTATTTCGATTGGTGTATGTTAGGTGAGTCTTCGGCATAGCAGATGCCCGATATGTCTATGATATCGCATTTGCTTTACTGAACCTAACGTGCGTCTGTTTGTTTCGTTCCAGACCTCTGTTTACTGGTCGAAAAGATCGACGATATCTTCTCAACGATGGTCTTCGCGCTGCACATGTTAACCACGTTGCAACTTTGTATCGAAGTTGACAAATTTCTCGTGGTAAGAGTCCGATCGATTTGCCACCCGGTAAAAAAAGTAGCACGGGAATACGGGTTTGACAAGCGCGTTCTTCGCTCTGTATGTTTGTACATAGGTTTGTGCCGTGCTACAGAAGTACCGCGGTTCGAACCGCGGCTTCGGTCAGAAGCTCGAACAGGCGAATTCGTACTGTATTCGACGTATTCTATTGGGTCTATGCATAAGTCAGTGATGAGAATCGAGCACATTTCAAACGACAAATATCTACCGAAACTTTTCTTCTTCGATGTCTTCACGAGCTGCAAAATCCCTCTTTGACAGAGGTCCCGAGATGCAGGGGCCAAGAAATCGCCCTTTTTGAGTATGTCTAGGGAACTGAAGTTCTGATCATTCAAGCTGTTCTGCAGCGCCCAGAACAACCTGTGATTATCTGAAGGCGCAAGATACAAAAGCAACATGGTGGGAGCACCAATAATTTTTATCGGGTCACTAGAGAAAGGTGTGGTCCAGCGTTTTGAACTGGTGGATTAAACTTGATTCCCATCTGAAAGCCCTTCAGTAAATGTCTCATAACAGTTTATCGGTTTACAATGTTGGGTTCTTGCCCGATCTCTCTAGTCGTCAAACACCGGTCGGACCAGGTCTAAATCTCGATTCGATCGATATCAGCAGTGACTGGCGGATTGGAGCGAGGTGGCCCCCTGGAGATCAAAATCTCCGCAACGAAACCCTGCGAACCACTTTTGCGATAGATAGACACGTCCGCGTACGACACTCTCTCCATGCACGCGGCATATCTCTTTGTGCGTTCGCAGCGCGTATTCGCCCTTTCAGATATGAAAAAAGGCTAAATGCATTAAAAAAATCGCATTTTTTTGTCATCCATATCCAATAATACGATTTAACCTCGTCATCGAGCGTGATGAATATGATCTCAAAATGTCGGCACATTGTGCCCGCGGTCAAAGTGATATACACGGAGACACGTAATATGTATGACTCATGCGCGAGCGGAAAGACAACTGAGAACGGACTTATGCATAAACCCTTTTATTTATTTAACTTCCCCCCAAAGGCGTGGAACCACTTAACGAGTATGTCTTCAGAGTCCTCCCAGGGGGGGCGGCGGAAAGCCTCTAATTGAGATTAGTCCTCGAGAACCGGTCCGATTCCAGATGAGGCCTCTCCCGGTAGGCCTCTTATCTTCCTTCTTATCTTAGGTCCCGCCATCTTATCTTTCATAATTCTTCGTTTTTCCTCATCAATCCGTCCATCAACCATAACGCGTCAACCCGATATACATATAATAATACATATGTAGATAGGGACCTTGGTTGGCAACAGCGAAAAATGTCTAAAATGGAGTTCGTCTTTTTTGTTTATTTCAAATTTAGAGATTTATTGACGGTGAACTGTGTCTTTATGAGCATTTCGGCTCATTTCGAAAACAAGCATATGAACGAAAAGTTCGCCGAATTTTTATTGAATGGCCTTAACGACCAGTTGGTCCTCTTTTGGCCTCCTCCGGGGGCCATTTCAGATGTCGGCGAGTGGGCACCGAACCACGTTCGCATTGTACAATTGGGCGTTTGATGCAATCTTTGCGACATCTCTGCTGCTCGTACTGTTGTTCAGCTCGGCATTCGTCTGTCAGAGCCCCACGGGCTCTCTGCCCACAACAAATCAGGTATATATACTACATATACATATATATGGCTGTTCTGTATAACCGGATGGATGCTGTGTATCGGTATACAGTAATGAGCTACCATTCGGTAATTATACGGTAACAATATTTTTGTTTATTTTCGTGTTTCACGTGTGTGTGTGTGTGTCTCCATTTTCTTGTGTACCGTATGTCCACCGCTTTCATTCGTCCTCCGGCTCGGCCTTCAACGACGACAGTTCGGCCTGCGAGACAACAACGAATACTTCGAGGACCAGCTCGAGCTCACACAGAGCCAGATGGGTGTGGTCGACGTGGGTATAACCGCTGGCAAATTCTACAAGATGGACCGGGGGACGTTCATTACCTCGCTCGGTCTTATCGCTTCGTATGTCGTGTTCTCGATGCAGATGCCGGAGCTGACCGGTGAATCCTAACGGGAGAACGGGGAGATGCAGCCGCTAGCAGCGGGGTGGCGCTCATACGAATGGAAAGGTTTCTATATATATATATGGACTCGAGGAAAGGAAAGAACGAGGGATTTGACAAACGAAGAAAAAAATCGGATTTTTGCTTTTCGACTGAGCGACGATCGGGGAACCTTTTCTCGCGGTTCGTCATCGTTCACGTTTGGAATCGTTTGAAAATATTGCTGTTGTTGTTGTTGTTGTTGTTGTCGTCGTCGTTCATGTCGTTGAGTTATGCCGGAATTCGTGATCTTTGATTGCTTGCGAGGTTAATTAATAGTGCCAGTAGCGTCCTGTTAGGTCGACTCAATTCATAGACAAGAATTTGATTGGTCGCTACAAATCAAAGGTGCATGTATCGATAGCTTGTCTTGTTGATGAAATTATCAAAGCAAGAAACGTTATGCCGTATGAAAAAGGCCTTTACCTGTTGCTTATTTAGTGATCAGATTAAGTAAGCTGCTGGTACGAGAAGCTCGACTGATTGAGGCTCAAATCACTTCAATGAAAATATAGCAAGAAATCGCAATAGGAATAATGACCAAAAAAAAAAAACTGCTGGATAATAACCTCATTGAGAATACAATCCGAGGGACCAATTAACCATGTTCGGTTTAGGTTCATAAAATGATCGATTATTAAACAGCGAGACAATGAGATAAGGACATTTAATCAGACATCAATAATGGAAGGACCAATCCATATGTTGTACTGAACTCTGATAATAATTCTGAATACAAAAAGTAAGCTACAATCAAAGCACAATGCAAGTAAACATCTTCACAAGTAACCAAACTACGAAAATGATATAACCAAAATTTAGGTACAATAAACAGTTCAGTAATAACAGTTCAACGCTATACGCGATTGTGCTTTTCTCGGCTAAGTTTACATGTATACGTTGAAAATGGCAATAAAAATGGCAACCGAAACAAAACCATGTTATATGCCACAAACGTTATATGAAACAATTCCTAATGATTGTCTGTTTGAATAAATTACAGTATATATTGTAAAACGTTATATTCTAAGATATTATTGTTATTACACTTATTATTATTATTATTGTTACTATCCGCACTGCCACTGGGTTAGATATGTCTCAATGCATTCACGTGCTAATTCGGATTCGTTCGAAGGCATCCAATTGTTCTCGGCCAGACTCTCAGCGATGAGCGTTTCATGTCGACGATATTGGACTTGTGATATTTTCTTCGTAGGACAGACTCCCAAAATGCAAATGTGCCACGGGTGGGGATCGAACCCAAGTACTTCTCGGCTGTAAGGCGCACATGAATGGGCCACTCGCTTGACCCGGTAGCACCCGTGCGCGACTGGCCCACCCTCGTTCGAGTTGTCGCCACCCGTTGGCTTACGCAGCTTGAGAGTCACGTGTGTACAAGCCTGTTGGTGGTAAGTGTCCCTATGGTGGTTTTCATGGAACAGAGAAAATCCCCGTAGACACCATTATACCATTTTAGCGACGAGGGATTGTCTTTCCTGTTTATTCGCTCGTGAACTCGCAACTTGGGCTGGGTTTCCGAAATGCAAGCTATTTGAAATCCGCGCCGCGCTCACGACCTGCGACGCGATGTTAGCGCCACCAGGCGGGGTTGTCGACACGTGAGTCCGGTTCCGAACTCTTTTCCGATCGTCTACCTAACAGGTCAGTCGTAGTATATTGCCATCAACAATGAATATGAACCTAATTAGGCGAGTAATGTGCCCAGATTGTGGTTGATTCGATTTGACGAGTTAGACGTCACTGACCAGTGAAGTTTCTCGTGACTGAACAGCGCGAAATGTGGTGGAGTTTTTTTTGTTTTTCTTCGCGTGCGTAACTTGTAAGGTTAATGACCCTGGTCGTCACCACGTCGTCGATGGAATCAAGCAAATGATAACAAAATGGTAATCTCGCCGATAATTACAGATAGATTAGTCCGGTAAAGGGGATGCTGTGGTATCTTGAAGCCGCCGAGAAGGACCTCGTGATCTTAAGCATACCTAAATACTGCAGTTCCTATCAACCAATACTAAAACGCTTTACCTCTGGGTGTAGAATTTGTTCACACATTTTTCCTGATGAGTAAGCCTTAACTTTCTGACACCTCTTGTACGACCTCCTCCTGTGGGTTGAAGTGCTTCGAACTGAGAAACACCTTGTGAGCAACTTAATCAGTGATTAAGACTGCCTCGGCAAACTTGTGCTAATTGAATATTTTTACTACGTATTTCAGTCCTTAATATATCTTCGGATAACCCCTAATTACTTAGCATCAAGATGGTTAAGGGGGACAGGAAGACGTGGAAGGCTAATTACTTCCTAAAGATCGTCCAGCTTTTGGATGAGTATCCGAAATGCTTCATCGTCGGAGTTGACAATGTCGGTAAGTCGGTAAGATAGCTTGACCGAACAAACATTTTGTAGGAACGCAACTACTTCGTATTTTCCATGATGATTGAACGATAAATGATTTCTGACACCTCTTACGAATCACCGTGTGTTTACCATGTTCACTTCTGAAAGGCGAAGGAGCACCTGAGCAAATGGCTTCACGTATGACCTCGAAGCGATGAACCTACATTATCCTTACCTATTTTCTTATAGGGTCGAAGCAGATGCAGCAGATTCGAACCTCGCTTCGTGGAACTGCAACCGTCCTGATGGGTAAGAACACCATGATGCGTAAGGCTATCAAGGGACACATCGAAAACAATCCAACGCTGGAAAAGCTCCTGCCCAACATCAAGGGTAACGTGGGCTTCGTGTTCACCAAGGACGACCTATGCGAGGTTCGAGAGAAGATCATGAACAACAAGGTTCAGGCCCCTGCCCGTGCCGGAGCTGTCGCCCCCGTCGATGTATATGTGCCCGCGCAGAACACCGGCCTCGGCCCTGAGAAGACCTCATTCTTCCAGGCCCTGCACATTCCCACGAAGATCTCGAAGGGGACAATCGAAATCATCAATGACATCCATCTGATCAAGGTTGGCGACAGGGTCGGAGCTTCCGAGGCCACCCTCCTCAACATGTTGAACATCTCGCCCTTCTCATACGGACTCGTCCTACAGGCGGTGAGTAAGAGTGAACGCCTCGCTAGTTACATTAACACGAAAGTAAATGCTTCCCTTCAACTGATGTAGCCAAACCCTTCTGACACCTCTATTGAAAGATGCAATGTGATAATTTTACTGTTCTGATCCCTAAGGAGGGCACAAAGTTTTCAGCTGTTTACAACGATGCCCGTTTCCCGAGAGTAACAGTTCGTCTTCTATTCACCTCTCTTCTCGGTGGGTTTCTTTGGTTCGTAGGTGTACGACAACGGCACGATCTTCGCCCCTGAGGTTCTGGACATCACTCCTGATGACCTGAAGGCGCGCTTCATGAACGGAGTCCGAAACGTGGCCGCCGTATCGCTGCAGATCGGCTATCCCACCCTTGCATCGGCTCCGCACTCGATGGCCAACGGACTCAAGAACCTCATCTCTATTGCCCTTGCCACCGACATCGATTTCGAGGCGGCCAAGATGGCCAAGGAGTACCTCAAGGATCCGACCAAGTTCGCGGTCGCAGCTGCCCCCGCTGCCGCGGCTGGCGAATCCCCCACGAAGGAGGCCAAGAAGGAGGAGAAAAAGGAGGAGTCCGAGGAAGAGGATGAGGACATGGGCTTCGGCCTGTTCGATTAAGACCAGCGAATGCGGGGCGGCGGCCGCCGCGCCGCTACGGGTGTCTTCAACGGCACAGCGTGTGACCGTGAACGGAGTCTGATACTCGAACGGGCTAGCCAATGATTGGCTGGCTACCAGTCTGATGTCTAGTCATTTACCGAACAAAAACCGCTGACATTTTCAATAAATGCCGACGGTGAAACTTATGTAGCTGAATGTGACTGTCTTTTTACTTGCAGCATATATGGACGGGGGGAGGGGTGATAGTTTCCCTGGGGAAAACAAGCAAAAACACAGATGAATTTAACTAATCGCGTCTCTCAGTTCGTATCTATTATTGCGCTTGTTCCCGAGAAGAAAATGGACCAATAATATAAGAGACAATAGGGTCAGATCTATCGCAGATGACACTATCACACAGCGCACGTTCGATAGCAAAGCGGTCAGCAATATCCAGCCAACGAAAGTAATAACACCATTAATGTACAGCTATAATGATTAAGATTCACTGTGTGAATGCCGATTTAGAGGGGACGTTAACATCTACCTATTCACACGTTTAGCAAATAAAATAAGCAATGGTGAGCCCGACGAGTGCTCAGAGTAATACCTGAAGGTTCAGTGCTGAGGCTTGTAGCAGAGGGAGGAACACAGCTGAGGGTCAGCTCACAGCGAAAACTAACGTTGTAAAGCTATAATAATGGTTAATAAAGTAACAGTGATAATATAAATCATTCTAACTAATAATAAAATAACAATAATAATAATAATAACAATCATTCTAATAATAAGATTAATTACATTTGAATGGCAAAATGTATATATATATATATATATATATATATATTAATTTCCACCTGTATGCCTGCCTTGTGTTCATGACAAAGACAAACAGATAAACAGCTGATCAACATCATCTCCAATCGGCAGAACTCGGCAACGATAGAGCTGTGTGCAACTCAGTTAATCCTCGCTCCGGACCGGTCATTTAGGTCTAAGGTAAAAGCAACGATTAAACGGACAACTGCGTTCCCTATTCACAGTGGAGTGACCTCGAGTCCGAGGGGACCTTGTCTTTGAGTCCATACAATGGCAATCGGTGGTATTTTAGGAAATCGCTGATTAGTGACATTGCCCAGAACTCGTGACTGGCTGCTCGACGAGTCACGATGAACGAAATAGACACACACAGTGAGACCAATGTCACCTTCATTGGATGCTACAGCAACGAAATGCGGGACCCTCCTTTTTGTTGAGGAGGTAACGTGCCCGATAATTCGATGCGGGTTCAACGGCGGACTGCGCCTTCCTGTGGACGATATACCCACAGGAAGGACATTATATTTAGCTATACACAAGCGTATTTCACCGTAAACTCGTATGCGTCCATAGTTGACGGGGGTGTTGCACCCGTCCAGCATTGTAAAGCCGGATTAGTCATGGCTGCCAGCCACATTGATCATCATCTAATCTCTCATATCGAACAGCGATCTTCAATTCGGACCGAGGAGAAACGACCGTGCGTTTTTTTCAGACCACCCGAAAAATCGTCGAACGTTATCCGACTACAATCGATAGATGTCGAAATCGGCCACCATCTCCAGTACCATCATGATTTCCCATCAACAGTGTTACGCAGCTACCACGCCCTCACCTGCCGAGTCGGCTGGTTAACTAAATCTGGACGAACCCGAATCGAATCCATATTTTGCCCATTTTCGCCCGAACTGACCGTTTCGAGAACGTCAATGCCGAAAATTTCTCCCCCGCAGCAGGTGCCTAGCTTTTCTAGCACGCTTGCATCAATTTCAATAGCGATATCAATAGTAACGGCTAGTATTGTCTTCTTCCCATTCACTTGGCAGTCGCTGTGTTGCACTTCCGCTTAGGAGAGGGCGTTGCTATGCACATTGCCGATGGCGACAATGGAGAGGAGTCCATCATCCCACGGCAAAGGTCGAGCCCGCATCCGTCGGGTCACACATATGGGGGGTATGCACCGTGTGTGTACATACTCGACGCTGGCTAGCTGATGGAGGAGAGATTGTTCGATCGTTCCATTGACGGGCGATGTCTCGAACGTAAGCTCCAGCAAGCTGCCGCTATAGCTGTAAAGGTGGCTCTGTCGTGAGGAGCTGCTGTTAGCGTTGCTCATGCCGGCAGGCGCCGTCGGAACTCTATGACGGACCGGAGTCTCGGTTCCGTTCGTTGTTCCTGCTCGAGATCGCTTTAATCATTACGGAATTAGCATAAAAGTCGAAGGCGGCCCCGTCAACGAAAGCGAGTAGATGATTTGTGTCTAGTCAGGAACAGGAAGAGGAAGAACTTCGCAGGATTCTGCTACACGAGCAAATCTCTCCCTTCTCTCTGTCTCTGGGTGTGTATGTGTGTGAAGTGTGAGGTAAACTAAGACGAAGACGACAAGGGAGCTGGGATCGAAGAGTATCGTGACTTCATCAGCAACTTCAATCGTCTCCCCAACTGAAGTCGACGAGCGTTGACTAGGCGAGCAAGTGACGAGTCTCATTTCAGAGTCCTTCTAGCGGACCTATGGTTTTTTACACCCCTGTGAAGAGGATCGATCCTGAAACAGGCAGGACGATGAGTCAAACTGACCTGAAAACCGCAAGCGCTCATCCGCACAAGGGCAGCCACGAGCAATGCTACTACACGCTTGGGTGAGTGAGCGATCAGATGTCATTTGTTCCGACCTAGGTGCGCCGGTCCCTATACCAATAGATAGGCCACTGACTCGCAGGCGATCGGGGTCACCTCATGGTGTGGGATGGCTTGAGGGAGAACACCCCCAACGTGAACCATCGCAGGAGGTAACTGTTTTTCGAGCTGACCCTCAGCTGTTCTGCCCCTATCTGACAGTCCTCAGCTCTTAAGCTTTGAGGTATTACTATGAGGACCTGTCGGGTCCACCTTTGCTTATTCTCTGCCTTACTCGTACCTGACAGGAGGTGGAATGACGGAAGTCGAACATATAGCGATATAGCGATATAGCTGAGAAAGTTTGCACTTTCTCTGAGACGAAGGTCTGTAACAGCTGTGATTTGTTGGGAATTTATTTCAACTGCAGATGTTCGCTTCTCGGCTCGAACTTCAGGTCCCCGAGGCCTGTATATGTTACGAAAAACCATACACCAATAAAACACACGCCCATTTGTTAATAGGAATTAGATGGGTTTCGTTTGAGACACCCTTTGTCTAAAGATGTGTCAAAAGATGCTCTGTACATTACAGCTATGTGTTTCATGGGCGTCGTTCGATTTTTGATGGTCTCGCCATTAGCGACGGCGTTGGTCACGGAAGAGATATCATATTTAATTCAAATCAGTCCTAACAACACGAGCCCGCCACGTGGGCTATCGACGAATCCCCGTATCAATGTTTATGTATGATAATATTGGTCACTCCGAATCTATCGATCTATCTCTGGATAGGTTTATTGAGGGATATCAATCGTTTCGTATAGTTAGGTCACCTGTTCCAAGATGAAACAAGTGACAATGGAACTCATGTGACGAACCAAGAATGGCGAATGCAGTTATGGTTGGTATCGTATTTCGATAGTGTTCAATCAGGCTAATTAATCACATCGATCTGAGCAAATTAATAACAAAAAGAGCAGGTGGTGAGCCCACTAGAACAGAGAGAGAGAGAGAGAGAGAGAGAGAGAGAGAGTGTTTGATAGGTCGATAGGGAACGGACTATATTTTCCATTTCTTTCTCTATCAATCTCCGTAGCGCGAAGAACTTCGAGCCGCTCCGCGCGCGCCTCAAGTCGTTCCAGGAGGTCTATCATCAGACGCATCGAACTGGAAATGCTACCAACGATAGCGGCGAACAGGAATCGCACGTGATGGAGTGTGGCCTCGATCCGTCGGGGTCCCGGAGACGTCGAGAGCCTATAAGTCACTTTTGTCAGTTCGGAATCGACAAGCCGATCAAGGAAGACCGACGGAGCTACGAAGACACTCACGCGAATGGTAAGCAATGGCTATTCTTCGAAGGGGAATTCGTGTCGAATACACGAATTACGGCACTTTCCCTTCTCGATGCTCTTAGATGATTCCTAGCTGATACAATCGTTCCGCTGGCACATGGCTCTCTAGGTGGCTCCGACCTGATCAACGGAGATACCACCCCGCAAGATGACTTATGCCAGCCAAATAGCTAAACAGATAACGTACGCTCACCGTGTTTGCAGGTGTAGTTTTTTTTTTCTGTTACGAGCGGTCACTTACCAATTACCTTGTACGCCGGAACAGAACGTAATGCCATTCATGATACGAGGAGACGTTTATTCGTGAATTATTTCGAGACGCACAGTATCGATTGTGTAGTGGCACGAACGTAAAACGCTAGAACCAACTAGGGGCGCGCGACGGCACCGGATACAGTGTGAGCGAGGTGCGCGCACTTTTCGTCACCCAGAGTACGAATGTCCCTCTATCCCGTCTCGTACTCGTGTTTGCTCGGCGCAAGGCGGGGGTTCACAGGCGACGTCCGAAGCGGTCAACGCCTTGCAGGGCCTGTTTAATCCACCTCGAACTCTGGAGGACTCCGTCGATCCGGACACGCGACGGCAGCGGAAGAACTTCGAGAAGCATCTGCGGAAGTTTTTTGTCGAAACGCACACCCGAAGGCACGCGATAAAGAACTACAGCACGTTTAAGGGGGATCCACAGGTGAAGACTACGTGGATCGTGCATCCCTGGAGCGATAACAGGTACGTCCAATTCAGAGGTCGAATTGAATTCACAAGTCCTTGTTGCCGTCCGAAAATTGCGTCCACTTCTCGATCCCCGAATCGTCTCGCCTTTTCGGAGTCTGAAGCTTCGTAAAAGCGCGCAGAAATACGCCTTTGAACCTATGGTGCCTATGACATCCCGTGACACATGCTGCGTATTCTATGAGCATATTCGAAGCATGCTCAAGGCGTTGAATTAATAGTATGATCTGAAAGGAAATTTTCCGAGATATCGCTCATCGAATATTTCTCGCTCACGGTACAACTGCCTTGTGCATTGCTTCATAAGATGGACAACTCCTCCAATAATTGTATGTATTACCATTATAGTAATATTGATATGAAGCTGAAATTCGGATTCCCACAGCGCTACGTATATATATATATATATATATATAAGGGTCCGTTGCCAACGAATTTCTCGTTGCAGATTGCGTTGGGACCTTATCATGGTGTTAGTTTGCACCCTCAGCATGGTGTTGGTTCCGATTATGGTGGCTTTCCTCGAATATTTCGACTGGTGGGACGAGTGTTTGGCGTTCAATATCGCCTCCGATGCAGTATCAGCCATTGATATCGTGTTCAACTTTCGCACCGGTACGTGTAGCCTACGGACATAGAGATATAAATTGCCTAATATGGGTCTCTCTCTCTCAATTAACCAATATATATATATATATATATATTGGTTCATTGGTTTATTTGGAACTGCAGTTTTTCACAAATGTTTAAGTTCTCATTGTAAATAAAAAAAATTAAAAAAAAACTATATATATATAGAGGGAAAGCTCTATTAGACCAACCAAAGAAAAAAATAATCTACAATCGTTCTTTTCTGGCATTAGTAAACTAGATACCGGTGACAATGATATATTTCGCTCATATCATTTTTGGACCGCGAAGCCTTTGGACTACCTTGGGAATACACGGAGGGTTCGTGCCTGTCTCAAAACGCTTCGCTGGTGTATTTCCCAGCAAAGAGACTCCCGGCATATCCGTTCGAATAAAAAGGAGCTTAGCTTGAGCCTAACGAAATTGGCGGCCTTTGACAGTTGAGCAGTGTATTTTCAGCCATTCCTACTTTGAGGCTTCGTTTGATGAATTCGGCTAGCTGTATAACAAATCAGCTAATCTATCGCTCGATGTATCTAGGTTTCGTTGACCGCAGCGGGCTTCACCACAAAGTGAACCTGATGCCGACGGATATACGCACTTACTATCTTGGGGGCTGGTTCGCTGTGGATTTTATATCTACCTTTCCGTTTGACTACACACTACCGAGGATCATCCAAATATTCTGTAAGTTTTCAATCGGCTTAAACGTTCCATTGTTATAGGCACACAAACATACACATGCAGGAAGGTATTTTGAACCGGCAATATTTCCCGAATTTAGAATTTCGATCTTGCAGTATCTGGCCATATTAGTGGTAGTAGTAGTGTTATACTTAAGCGGCAGATCGGAGGGGTAAAGCTAGAGCGGCACATCGGAAGGGGGTGACGTTCTCTAGGGGTGTCTAACGTTGGGGGTAGGGACAGGAATACTTTCAGGGCCTCCCTGAGGAGGGTATGCGGGATTGCGGGGGTTTTCCAGGGGGCTCCCTCCCCCCCATGGAGGCGTGGGGAAAGTGGGGTAGGTATTTCCGTTTTTCCTCATAAATAAATTAAAAAAAAATAGTAGATATACTTGTCTCACCGACAGGTGCGATAACTAATGCTTGTACACACCACCCGCATTACTGAACGAACGCGCTAAGCGACACCGGGAACGGTGGTGCTGTTGAACATCGTCAACAGGTTTAGAAGGCTGGCGCGGTCATGATGTCGACATGCATTTGCATGCCAACACTCCCCCTTTGAAAAAAATAAAGAAAAACAGATCGTGCGATAACTAAAGGCTTATGATGATTATATTACACACATATATATATATATATATATATATATTTTATATATATATATATATACATTCTTCATGTATTGATGAGTCAATACGGCAACAACTGAAGGCCGCCGACGTTAATGTCCCGTCCCGCTTCACGACGCTGTCTTGTCTACGCCTGTTTCGATTTCGGCCTATACCATCACCAGGTTATGAGGACTTTGATTTGAGTGCTCGACTCCTAACCCTGGGCAAATTTCTCGGCCTTCTTCGTCTGCTGCGCGTCTGTCGGCTTGTCCGTTACATGACCAAGCTGCAGACGTCGTTCTCCAACTCGACTCAGTGGGTGTTCCTGCGAACGCTGAACATGGTCTTACTCATGATACTGACAGCTCATTGGAACGGCTGTCTTCACTTTCTGGTCAGCTCGTGTCTCGGCTTTCCGGATCGAGGCTGGATCTCGCGCACCGGCATCAAGGCAGGTGATGATCACGGTCATATGACATTTGTTGTTATTATTATTATTATTATTATTATTAATTATCGACAAATGGTAAAGTAGCTAACGCAATAAAGGTACAAACATTAATTTGAGTTCACTATCGTCCGCCAACTTGTGATTTCCAACAAGAACATAACGATGAAATTTTGTCAATATCTTTGGGAGTTTCATTTATAATTTCAATAACAATAATAATAGTAATAATAACAATATACCACCATATTATAGGCATCTTTTTAGAGCGGACACCGCATAAGCGTATCGCTTGATATTCCTTCTGTAGCCTCTGGAAAACGCTGTCTGTCGTCGACTGAAAATCCCTTTCTCGCCAACTAATTAATCCGTCGATACATGCTAATTATTCCCGGGAATTAGTCAATACAAAAACGGAGTGTGCTGACGACATTGCCATAGGTTTATTGTGTTGGTTTTTTTGCGTTCCTAACCTTTAAGTTCCTCACAACCTGAGCGTCGTCCTTTGCCTATCAGCGCTCGAGGGCGTTCTTGGGCTAGTTCTTAGCTTAATTGCTAGGCAGGCGATATCGCGAATGCCAACAAATCCCGTTGCATCAAACACAAGACAAACAAATAATCGAGTCGGGTTGTCCGATCAAACGGGGAATAGGTCTTGATAATATTGATATATATAGAACAAAAAGAAATATTTCGTGTTTTCTTTTCTAGATAACGTTTGCTACATGACGTCTGCTGAACATGACCGTCTCTTTCTGTTTCTGATCGTGCCTGTCGTGCTATTCCATGTCGATGCAGGACTCATCCTGGATGGTCCAGTACTCGTGGTCACTCTTCAACTCGCTATCACAGATGCTCTGCATTGGGTACGGCCGTATGGCGCCGGAAACCCTCGTCGACATGTGGTTCACCCTATGGGGAATGCTCAGCGGATCGGTCGGGTTCTGTCTCATAATTGCGCATATTGCCGCAGTTTGGCAACAGATGGATGCACCACGGAAACTGCACCGCCAAAAGGTGGGTCAGACCGGGCCGGCGCCCCCTGGGTCACCTCTGCTCGCTCAGTTCCCCATGTTGGGTTATGAGACGCCCAATCATCAGCGTATTCGATCCGAGACCGAGGGGTCAAGCCTATTCCACTGTGTTTACACATCTTATCCGTGGCTGCTTTTTTTTGTCTATGAAACCAACACCTTCGCAGGATCACTTTCTTTCGAAGTTGTCATGCACCGTAAAATCGCAAAGGCTGTCACGTAGCGATTAAGCGGCTTACCAAAATCATTACGGGCAGCGGAGTTCTTCCGTCTAACGACGTGACCTCTTCCTGTTCCCAGATGGCTGAACTAGAAGACTACATGTCCTACAAAGGCTTCGATGGAAAGTTGCGATCCAAGATCCGGGACTACTTTGAGCAACGCTACCACGGTCGTGTATTTGACGAGGAGAGCATACTGGCGTGTATGTCCGAACCTCTTCGAGAGGTCAGTCCCGCCCTCCGGCTTGTGTAATAATAATAATAATAATTAGTTCGATTGATGTGATTTTAGCTTATCGTCGTATGTGACTGATCTACTTTTTTTTTCGAAGGGAATTGTCTATAACCCCGAGGTGAATGCTTAGTGCCCATAACGTTAAGCGATTGTTTGACGGTTGGCTTTCCGTTGATTGGTCACGAATACATTCGGCTTTTGTTTTTTTAATGATACTCTGTACACTATCAACGACACCGCTCTCCAAGGTGAAAATTGACAGTATCACACCTATGAGATACAACCATGACGCTCTTGCCTCAATGGCCATTTAGTCTCGCAACGTTTTTTTAGAGGAGAAAATTTTCCATGACAAAACGCCTCAATTCGAAATTCTCAACTGACCCGGCAATAGCTGGAGAGCCTCGTACGAGTGCCCCGTGCCTCCCTGTGGGGGTCTTGTCGGGGACGCTCCCGCACCTAAAGCCCGACCCATTGATTTCTCTTCTACTACAACTAATAAATAGTGCTCTCGAAATCGCACTTCTGTGTAGCATTGACTGCCAGGTGCCATCTTCGATTGTCCAGCAGACTTCGCACGTATTTGTATACCGGTTAGCGAACTCATTTACTTATCGCTTCAGTGTTCCGTTTCATAACTCGCTCTTGAGGATACTCTCATAAGGCACCCCATATATGAACGAAGTGGCTGTCACAGTAGAAAAACTTTATTATAGAACCTCCTTGAGCCGGCGCTTACGTGCACTGTATCGTTTGGTGGGACTTTCTCTAAGCAGCTGATATGATATTGCACCGTTGAGTGTAACGTCACTCGAACCAATGTTCGGGATACCAAAAATTCACAACAATCTCGCCTCCTCGCTGAACATGGCGTTCTTACTGTTTCCCAGATGTGCTAGCTCTGAACGGAATCACTGATACACAAATCTCTGTGTGGATCAAAGATCAGAACATCGTGCCTCAAAGATCAAAACTCGTCAGCCCGTTCAATATTCTCTCCGGAGTGACCACAGAACGCTGACACGCTCTCAATCAACGGAACGTAGAAATTGTGCGATTAGGTTCCCAACACATGTTAACACAGTGTTACATATGGGAGTCATTTTTAGTATATTCACCCAATTTTAGTTACGTTTGTAAATCATAGCTAGCTAAAATGTCGGTTTCTGCAAACGGACACTTGCACCGGGATTGTATGTTTCGAATAGAATTAATTTCAACCCCCGAATCTCTACGATTATTCGTTATGCACACCACTTCATGAATCTGGCCCGAATCATTTGCTTGTGGTGTCCTCTCCCGAAGCTCAGAGTTGCTCCACGTTCGTCTCCTGACGTTCAAACCCGCATGTGATAGTTGGAATACTCGAATATCTTCGAGTCTTCGTTGGGACATTGATTATGACCTTGCGACTTAAAGTAGTAGTTCGCGAAGCAGCTGGGGACAGGGTGTGGGTGGACAAGGACCACCCAAATTAATGACCAAAGACACTCTAATTAACACGTTTTCACCACCACTTGTCCCTCCCTCCCTCCCTCTCGCTGGGGCTTCGTTCTTGTTCCCCTAGCTGGTGATGCGACACAACTGTCATGCGATGATCTCATCGTTGCCGTTCCTGACGTCAGCAGAGCCACCTTTCCTCAACGAACTCGTCACCCATCTGAAATTCGAGCTCTATCAGCCGGACGATATCATCGTATCTCACGGCACTGTCGGTCAGTAGCCTTTCAGCAGACCCTCTCGGTCCTCTTGCGTAATGGTTGCGTAAAAATCTATTTTGTCAATAATCGACTAGAGGTGAGGTTTAAGTGTCGGATGAGACGACACAGTGACAGTATGAGTTAGTGTGATGTGATAAATCTTGACATGGATGCGAACACCCAGGTGCTCTCTAACGAATGAACTCAATCACAACTATGGATGGGTATGTACACCGAGAGCAATTATTAACTATTTGTATGTATTGCAAGGGCCGGGGAACTTCCCTGCTGATCGGGCTCTGGTCGGATATGGTCTGAATCAATACGAAAGTAGTTCTGAACCATATCAGGTATCAGTACCTCCAAGGTCAGAAATATAAGGGACAACAGGAGGCCAGCCTTGAAAGAGGTCGTGGTTGTAGTAATCCACGTGTTGCTTCATAACGTTACTCACGATCCATCACTCTTCGGTTTCTGCTCTGTTTGACTTGCCGATCTACGCGGGCCAGGCGAGAAGATGTTCTTCATCCAGAGTGGCGAGGTGACCATCCTCAATCACCATGGCGCTGTGCTGGCCTCACTCCACGAGGGCCAGTACTTCGGCGAACTCAGCCTACTCGTACGCTGTGAACGCAACGCGACCGTACGCGCAGCGACTCACTGCAGCTGCTTCACTCTGGGCGTGAACGACTTCCGGCAGGTAGGGGATTTTTGGGACATAGAATAGTCCCCACAGGCAGGATTTGATCCCAAACTATAAACAACAGGATATGTGGTCTGGAATCAAATCCAGCCGCCAGACAAGAGTATTTGGAGTTCTTTATCATCTTCCATTATTTGCGGATCCTTCTGGCCAGGTACGACCGGCAGAAAACACTAAGCAAAGGTGGGCCCAACAGGGTCTCATAGTTACACCTGGAGGTTAAGCGTCGAGCCCGGTCACATAACATGGGCAACAGCTGAGAGGGGGTCAGCCGAAAAAGAGGGAGGATTTGAGAAGCATATATAAATAATAACAACTTTTTGTGGTTTTATTTTGACAACAGTGTTGTTTCTATGCCTGTTTAGGCGCGTAGCCGGCTGAGTCCAATATCCTGGCTGAGCTCTTCTTTCTGGTGCTTAATATCAAAGCGCATTCGTTAACGTGGAGCGGGGCTTGATCATTACGATCGTATTATTCGATATTTGAGCTGGTTCGGGTCCCGCAACCTGGTGATGACACATAGGAAAAGAACTTAGGAATTGTAAAAATTGCAGGGTTCCTTTAATAAACCAATAAACAATTTGCCTTAACCTAACTCTTACCAGGCGTCGGTATAGCAAGTATAGCGCACGAGGTGCAGCTTGTTAAGTGTTTGCGAGGGCTCGCCAAAGATTCGGGACCAAATCGCCACTAATAAAGTTCCAAATCTGACGCGATTAACAGCTGAGTTCGACCGACGATGTTCACCCGCGGTGCGACACAAGCACAATGCAATTTAGCCACTTGCTTGTACCGGTGTCTCATTGATTCGCTAGCGAAGTGTTCATTCCGTCTGTGAGGTCCGATGTATTCGATGATTGTGGTTTTGTCTTGCTAACATTTCTAATTCATTTTGTATTTGTAACCGGATCTAGGTTCTTGTGCACTTCCCCCATATCGGCACCTCTATCCGAACGCTTTCACGAGACATTCATATCATGCGCGACCGCATGTCACAGGATGGCACGCCCGGCGTCGTCTCAATGTCAATGATGACCAGCACGCTCTTCGACGCCGTCGAGCCACTGGAAGCGGCCATAGCTGACGATGTCGAGGCCCCACCGGTATTCGCCGATCCGCCAGACAACGCTGTCACCGTTGGAGGCCCTCACCTGCGGTCATTCATCGTCACTTGTTCCGAGCCATCGACACCCTTCGCTCGAAGCTACCAAAACCGGTGACAAAGGGACACGTACCAAGGATCTTCGAGGAGGTACACCAGAGGCCTAACGGCGATGGAGGAGGCGGCCGCCTTTGAATTTCGGACATCACCTGTACAGAACGGCGGCAACAACGACACCAACACAAAGACACACTAATTCATTGTTTCGGCACGGGAACGCCGGGATTCTGACCTTCGAGCAGAGATACGAGACAGCCCACTCTCTCTCTTTGCTTCGAGATTCTCTCGCTATATGTCTCTGCAGCTCCATCGTGCTACTCGAGGAAGAATCGCAAAAAAGATGCTCGAATGTGTCCGACTCGAAAGGACAACGTATTTCACTCCGTCTCCGGGGTCGGATTTCCACGGAGATGGTCACTGATGATCAATCGTTTCCCCAGCATCTATCCTCTTGTTGTTCTTGTTGTTGTTCCTTCGTTAGCCGAACAGACCGGAAGACTTCGAAGTTTGTTGTACATAAGTTATACCGCGGTAGCACCTCGGCTGAGCTTCCCTCTCCATGCATACTACGTATTGTTCTACCAACAAAAACGTGACAGACCTGTAGCCACCAGCTCACTCGATTGTATAATTGTTCATTAGGTATATAGTGAGGAGGGCAGTCATCTCTGCTACATCCGAGCGTTTAGAGAGCTCTGACTGTTGGCAGTAAACTAACGGCTACCTAATCTAACATATCATTGAGTAACCTACGCATAATATCAAATAGCACATAACAGAAAATATCGACTAATTTCATAATCTAACCAGGAAAATGTATGGAGAGGGTATTCACATTTGCATAGATAGCCAGTTCCACATTTGAAAAAAATATGAATATGGTCATATATGCGAGAATCGCAAGTGGCTTCGGTAGCGAGAAATTTGTTTTTGGTGCAAAATGTTCTATTTTCGGAGCGCGAAAAAATATACACGTTGTAACAAGCAAACGCACATGGTATCAATGACCGGTTTAGGTTGCCCATATATATACATATAAATATATATATATATATATATGTCTGTAAGGAGTCTGGAATACACGTGAAACGCCTCCCGAATCGATCTCTCCGCTTTTATAACACAGCAAACTGGGCACGGTCAGAACAAGGAACCGTTCTGTATCGCGCTGGTGGAATAGCGAACGGGGGACTCCTCATGCGAAACTGTGGCCGATGTGCGTGAGTGTATATAACTATGTATTTATTATCGGGCCAATGAACAATCAGTGCAGGTCTCCTGCCAATCAACGACACGCAGCGGGGCAACCATGCAACTGTCTCGGATTTTGCCATTTTTTAACACGATGTTGTCAATGCCGAATAAATCTTCGAACTGTACTAAGTGTGTTTATCACAAGCAACGAAAATAAAACTGGACCCATGTCCAAGGCAAAGCAGAAGTATCCGTCGCCGTCATTTCGCAGAAGTTTACAGCGGTAGGGGAACTCCGCACAAAGTTCGACGGAAACTACCGGCGTTTGTGGTTGGAAATTCATTACGACGAATTCTCATAGTATTCTAACGTTTAATCTCACTCAAGCAATGAGACGCTTTCAAGCGGCTACCGCAGACACATTTTGTACATGGTACCGGAATTAACTCACATGATTTTTTGATCATGATTGTGCGTCTGAAGCGAGCTGACGTGCATCCGTTCAATCCTATCGTCCAGATAACCGTACTATTTCATGGGTCACTTCAAGCGGCGCCATCAAAGAGGTATCAAAAGGGAGATTATTTCTAATGCTCTCGGTAGTCACTCATCATCTCATTTCGCAATTGAATTCATGATTGAAGTCTCTCGGGGGCTGGTATCCAAAGGCATTATTCCCCATATATTAGTAACTGTTTTTCTTTTTAATGAGACACAAGCTTTGCATTTAGATATGAACTTGTTATCAGCGATCTCTATCATCGGCCCGTTTGCCCGGTCGAAATATAATAGAATCGGTCTTCAGAGTCAGAATTAGTGAATGAGCTTCGATACGAAATTCATCCCGTGTCCATCCAAGGGCTTGCTCTCGTGTTCACCGCTAGTCCCCGTCTCTTATCTCGTCAGACATTTCTAGCTATAATCAAGTATTGTATCGATTTGATGATATTGTGCGCCTTAACATATAGAGTAATTGGCTACTAGCAACTTCTTTACTATCTTATCAGTGCGGCATTTCGCGATAAGGAATGGGCTGCACGAGCTCTTCCGCCGCCCGTGGATTAGCGCGGTAAGCGACGGAACGCTGCTCTCTGCCCTCCCGGAGAGCGAAGCATCCTTCGTTAAGCGGTAATTAACAAGGAAGGCGCTCCTGGCGTTCGACCCGTGCCTGCGTGCCGCGAATTTATCTCTGATAAGAAGGATCAGGTCCGGCCCGTTGTCACTGCTACTCAGCCAGCTGGCTTTGCTGGGGGTAAGTTTTAGCTCTGTATCCAACCAGCTGATGTGTATGCGCGGTTAGATGAGGAGACCTGCTAACTGGCCCAACCAGAGTGAGCGAAGGAAGTCAGCGGCAGGATGATTCCAGTCGACGAAAGGATTCTGTCCACTTGTTGCCATGAAGAGATACATGTTGAATGCGGTACATGCGACTCACTGTGCAATGGGTCAAGCGGTTTTCGAACCTCCACCGTAGACGAAAGCTGGAGGGCTCTCCGGACGAAGGATGCCAAACAGATGACGCTCGTATAGTGCCAGCTGACATTTCCGATGACATTAAGCCACACTGTGACGACAAGCAATAGAATAAGTGTAGAAACATGTTTTCCCCAAAAATCTATGCTATATTTCATTAGGTAACAATGCTCGTGCACTTGACAAACTTATCAGTGAACTCACTGATATCTGGACTTTCGAACGGGACACTTGTCCTGGTTTGCCTATCGCCTGTATATACTAGGCCCGACAGGTACTCATAGTAATACCTAAAAGGTTAAGAGCTGAGGCCTGTCACATAGGGGAACAGCTGAGGGTCAGCTCGAAAAACAATTATGTATATACTAGGCCGCAGGCGAAGTGTTAATTAGCGTACAGCGATAGTTAGTAATAGTGGAGATGCATTTTTTTTTAATTCGATGAAACGTAATATGGGGAGGAGGATATTCGGATCAAATTAGTGAACGGCGAAGTGCTCTTGCCCATTTGCAATATACCGACGTGCAGGCGTCTCTCGGGTGTCGCGACGTTCTGTCGGAAACTGGTCATGTTCTCTGATTGATTAGGTTTGCTTGAACGACAAGTTCAAATGTGTATTGAAGGCTTCGCGTGAGCTGCGCCGCTGAAAGTGTACATTTTCCATGCCCGCCGATAAACAACTCTTCTATAGACAAAATATACTAGGCGTTAATTAATAGGATAGATCAATCAGTCAATCGAAGTCGCTGAACGTAAGGGAGTGATGTTTAAATTTAGCAAAATATATTATAATAAATATATTTAGCAAAATTATTATACTTAGCAAAAACGTGAAAAGGAATACCTGTGAGAGGAGAGGTCAGTCACATCTGCCGAACGTCGTCCAGAGCGACGTTTCAACCTCAATAGATACCCCGTCGATTTGTGGAAAATCCCTGGGAAAAAGCTCTCCTCGAGGCCCCTACTGTCTCGAAGCAGTCGGACCCAACCTGCTACATGCAACTATCCCCGTGTGTATACAGGAACGAAACGTGGATAACGTAGACGATATTACAAGGTACACGCGAAAGTGGTATCCTCTTAACGAGCACTGCCCGGCTCGCCTCTAGAGAGCAGCACCAGCCTTCTTTAAGGGGTTTATAAGTGGGACCCTACTCCTGGCCTCCGCTAGCTGTCGGGTGAGTTATCTGAGCTGTGTCGAGCGGTGCGAACCGGCTTTTTTATGCTATCCCGCTAGACACGATAGTAGAGGTTCGTGACAACCAGAACCTATTCGTTGTAGGCGAAAGGGTTTCCTAAATTCCCTCGTCTAATGTGCATCTGTTCAGTCGTAGATACATGTAGGTTTTGCTTGTCATACAAACGCTTCGTGTGTGGCCATTCGACGGATAATATAGGTGAGACATCTGTGAAATATTTGGCGCCTGGCAATAGCAGGCCCTTGTGTTCTGCTTGGTTAGTTTTTGCAGTCATCTGCTACGAGTGCAATTGTAGGGCCGTTGCTCAACGTTAACTGTTAACAGTTTACGTTTTGATTTGAGATACGATTCGAAGGCGAATCTGCTCGCAATGATCGATTTGTTTCCGGTGGGTGAAATATTCGTGTGTGCGTCTTAAATTAGCTTTAACTTACGATAAGTACTAAAATCACATGTGTTTTTTTTTCACATACGTTTAGTACTTATGAAACATATATCTTATCTACGTTGTGTCAGCCCGAATTGCCCGCATTTTATAAACGAGCCACGTGCGGGAATTTGAAACTAAAGTGCTCCACGGTACGAGGTAATTTTCCTTGTGCGCAAACGTTGTCAGCCAAAAATAGTCGCAGTCTATTTCTATCGTACGTTTGACCTGTGGATGATACTCTATTGCAATGGTAAAGTCACAGGTAGACGTTCGGATTTTTCAATTTTTTCTCTCTCTCTCTCTCATTATCTGATGTGGATCTTCGAACGCAGAAAATGGCTCAAAGCGCTAATTCCTCGGAGAACAGTACATCTTCATTGATCTGGAGCCTTCTCGAGGTCAGCGAAAAGGCCGCCCGAATTGCTCGCGAATGCCGGGCCCGCAAGGAGCTGTTTGAGTTGTTAGTCGAAGAAAAAACAGGCAAGGACAAGAATCCTCGCATGGCCCAGGACTTCAAAACGCTCGCCGATGTCCTCGTTCAGGAAACAGTGAAACATCACCTCTGTGCGAAGGTACGTTCGTTATGCGCCACTATGAATGCTTACCTAACTTAACCCCTCTATAAGGAAATAACCGTATATATATATATACACAATTTGATCAATGCTATCACGACCCGCTGCCAATTCGGTAACGAGACCCACTCTGGCACAACATATACGTATATAATATATATATATATATATATATAGACAAGAGACCGCAAAAAAAATGCTGACCGATGCTGTCGGAGGAGACAAAATTGCAGCTTAATATGTATATGTGTGTATACATATATATAATATATTTTCTTCTGCATCATTTCAGTGGCCAGCATTAGGACCGAGTATATTTGGCGAGGAGAATAATCTGTTCACGAACGCGAAAGGTCAGGGTATCGTAGTCGAGATCAAGCCCAGCGAACAACAGACAGCTGAACTCCTTGAACAGGTGACTAGAACAGTTTGTCGATCAGGTCACTTACGTAAGTAACCACGTGACTGGATCCGTACATGTGTTGACGCTTGTTCCCTTGGACGATCTTCGACGATAGAAGGACTGTCACGAAGCAAAAGGCCGATGTAGCACTCAATAGTACCTTCCTGCCTAGTTGTACGAACGATGAATGAATTAAAGGGGGACATTGAAGGTGACGCATGTCTGAAACCTAGCAAAAGTTGAGATTCACAGCGAGCCGTATTAGTTGTTTGTCACATATAGAAATATTGCCAGAAAATGGCGACCAAGCCACGAACCTGCGTATAGCGGGCTCAAATAGATATTCTTCTCGCGATCAACGTTACACGACCTTCTTGCAGGTATTGGACGGCAACTCAACCGCGGCAACCCTCTTGGCACGAGCCGTTCATCAGGAGCCGGAAGTTGAGAAATCGATCCAGGCAGACTTCGATCGGTTGAAAGACGCCTTGGACGAGCAGGATATACCGCTGGATGATATCGGCATCTGGATTGACCCGATTGGTGAGCAACTCGGAACTCGTGAAAAAGGCTCAGAAAAAAACGCATGATATAGCTAGTTGTATCGTTAGCTAAAGTAGACTAGCATGGCAGTTAAAACGAACGGCTGATATTTTTCAACAGGTTGTTAAAAATCGCTAAACGACTTGGACATCTAGCAGAATAATATATGGTATATACTTGAGAAATGCTTCTACTGCGTCAGCTTCGACTCGCAAATCAAGCAAACGTTCTATTGTAATCATGGATTATTATTAGAATGCTTCACATGGCTGTAATATTTCGTTTGAAGAGTACCTTCGTATCCCCCCGCCAGCACATCAATCTATCAATCGACCTTAGACCGGTACAGTACATCGTCACGAAGGCTCCCCTCTCCTGGAACATTTCGCTTATTTCCGCCCTCATTTCGTATTATACGCATCATTCAGATGGCACCTTCGAGTATGTCGCCGGCATGTGGGACTCCGACTCCGAGTCGGACGTCTGCACGCCACTCGAACAGCAGAATCCCCACCGTAAAGGTCTCCGCTGCTGTACCGTTCTCATTGGCGGCTTCTCGAAGTCATCTGGCAGCCCGATCTTCTCCGCGGTGTCGCAGCCGTTCGCGACACCGCGCGACGGCCCGACAACGACGTTCTTCTGCGCCCGGAGTGTCCACAACGTCCCCCATCTGCCGGTCAAATACAATGTCGTTGTGTCGACGGCGGATCGGCCGGATATCCGCGAGAAGCTCGAAGAGGCGTCGTTCACGGTGACCAACGCGTCGGGGGCTGGCTACAAGCTGCTGATGCTAGCGCTCGGCTGGTGTGAGGTGTACATCCTGACGCGGGGCAGCACCTTCCGATGGGATACGTGCGCACCGCAGGCATTGCTCGAGGCGCTAGGCGGAGGCATACGGCAGTTCGAGGCCGACATCCCCATTCGGTACGATGTCTACGATAAGCAGTTAGCATGCAACAGCGGTGGCCTGATCGCATACCGAAGTGAGGCCGTCTGCAGGAAGATACTCAGAGTATTGGGGATTGAGTAGAGAAGCAACGATCTTCAACGGAAACGACCACCAATCAAGCCAATGGCCGGGTGGTCAATGCTGTACAGGGTTTCGTATGCAGATTGAAAAGAGGAGCCATATATACATATATATATATATATATATATATATATATATATATATATATAGGGAAAAGTTGTTCTCCTATATCTTTCATATTCTATGGCATACTGGGTGTTCAGAATTTTTAAAAAATTAGTACAATGCAGTATTGAAATAATAATAATCATAATGACATCGCACAAGAATAATATCAGCGGGTAATCAAAACGCTGATGGCTGCTCGATTGTGGCCCAGTTTAATTCGAAACATGTACAATAAGTGTCCTCTCTTCACCCCCGATAACGTTTGTGGGCGGCGCCCCCCCCGCCATTATGCAACAACAACAGCAAGAACAAAAACGTATACGTCCGCGATATGAATAATTGAACGGGAACACGAACAGTGCAGTTGTATACAATTAATATGTTTCAATAGAGAGAGAGAGAACATTGGAAGCTAGCCAGACCTCACTGGGTGTCTGGCTAAATACTGGAATATCATACCTTGGATATTTCCTCATATTGTGTTATGCCTGTTGTATAGCTTATAGTTTGGAATGAACAGAGTGCATGCATATATATATATATATATATATATGGCATGATAAATACATATACACGAGTTGTTGTTGTTGTAGCGAAGACCTCGATGCAGGTCAAGATTTTAGCCTCGAACGAATATAGCGTATTCGGTGGCACCTTCACCCTGTGGTGAGCAACCCCTGCCTGCCAAATGGAATTGCTTACGGGCATCCATCGAAATCCCTGTTTATTATTTACTCGTTTTGCCACTTAATATTTACACCTATATACACAGTTATTACGATCATTGATGACTGTTAGTGTCGTTCCTGACTCAATCAAGTGACCACTGAATGGACTATACTGATACGACTAGAGGGAAACCAAAATCATGATGACTATTGCAATTTGTAGTATTTAGTCAGTAATTATAAGACAGTAGTCAGCTCCTCAAGCCACATTCTTTTAGTTGGTTATTACAATGTACATGCCGCCATATACACACACATATATATATATATATATATTACATAAAGATCACGGTCTGACTTGGCACTCGTCACTGCGCTAGCTGTGGGCCGACTATTATTATCGAAGATATACATACACAGATATATGGGTCATGATGCAATAATAATAATAACAATAATAAACATAGTTGTTATCGTATGCAGCTCATGCAGTTACACAGAAGGCCAGTCAAAGTTGTAGTTTTTCTGGAGGAACCGTATGACAGTCGGCATAAAAACCACCCCACCAGGAGACAACGCATAACGATCGCTGTAGAGTGTCACTAGACGATGTGAACCAACACGATAATAAATAGGAAGCAGACCAAGACCTCCGTTGTCTCATCGCACAGACAAAAAACGCCCTATTCATTTGAGAGAAAGACCACGAGAGTCTGTATAATGATGATGCAGATTGAAATGTAGACTTGAACCAATATATATATATTTTTTTTTCAAGGAATCCGTCTTATGAAGCAATGCCGAAAGCTTTACTGTGGACGTTAAATGTTGCCTGTGGGTCAGCCCGGAAAAAATATATATGTATATATATATCGAATTGGTCTATCTTTGGTGTGAGTGTTCCATAGGTATGGCATCCACGATTACGGAGCTCCGCTTTATGTGTAAATATCACTGGGTCTCCCCCTTGAGCTCAAGTGCCTGATCCGTTCTAGAGCGTTCCAGTTCACTTTCCATCAGGAGAAGATCCCTAGGCCGAGTGACCTTCCAGAGGAGGTCAGCATCTCCTGGCAGCATCTTCGCTCGAACCCCACAATACCTGACGGTGAAAAAGGAACTGTTTGGGTAAATTGTGTTTCATTTCAGCCACCGGTCGGACTGGAACTCGTACGATATTTATATATATATATATATATATTTATGATATTCGTATGCACTGCGCGGTCACACAAACAAAGGCATTCCCATCGACACGTTCGAGAGCGCCAGTAGAGCAGGAGATACATCTATTCTGTAGCGAATCGTTAAAGGGAGCTAAAGTATCAGCCACAGTGCCACAATCCCAAAGCAGAGTTTTTCCTCTGGAAAAGTGGATTAACGACAGATCATTGGGACGTTTTCCCACCAGAATGACAAGTATCTGCTGGTTCACGAATGCAAGGAATAGATTTGGAACGAATCCTATCAGAGCGACACGTACGCCATTTCCTATCTTATCCTTTTTACATATATATGGCCTAGATAGGGTTCGGAGCGTACGGTGAAAATGTGGCCTTCTGCTCATTGAGTATAATTACAAAGGACGTTTCGTTTCAAAGTTACCTCTCCCCCTTCAACATTCGCCCAAATCTGCTAACACCCACATCATGTCCTTGCTACAGGACTACATCCTAATCAATTCTACAAATTGTTTGTTGTGAATCCTATTGCTGGGTATATTTTGTAAATTACTATATTGTCAAGCGGAATCGCCTCAGTGGCAACATGACCCAAGTTACAACACCTCCTACTGGAACGAGACATGTGTACATATTAATTTGATCTCGTATTCATTATCGTCGAACACACACCACGTACCTGCGGACAAGTTCCAGGCATTCGGTCCCGTGGAGGAGCTCATGCTCGTCACACAGGGAATAGGCCTTGGCAAGAATCGAATATCTGAAACGAATGAATGCAGTCGAATCTATGAATATAAGCGACAAACAATGCAATGGGGGGTTATTCAGATCAGACAATTGTCTTCTCATCAAAATAAGATCCATTTTGTCACAATCGGCGTGAACAATTCTCTTCACAGCCAATAATCGACTAGTTCGTATTTTTCCTTATATATGATGTATTCGCAACTGATAAATCAATCGACTCCTGTAAAGAGGCTAGGACATCATTTTTGTAAAGTAGAAGAGCGCCTTTGAGCAGGCCCTCTCTCGCTCACCCACGATTGCCCTATGTGACTTCAGCACTTACTATTATAGGTATTATCTTGCCATGGCGCCTTACTGGGGTTCACCTTTGCTTATTATTTTTAACCTGTGTTTTTTTTCTTTTCAAATCGGTATCTACCTCTTCTTTTTCATTTTTTACCTGACAAGCATCCGCAGATAGAGAAAGGCTATATATACTTTCATAATTAACAGAATTTTCAACAATCTTTCATAATCGTATTCTACTCGTGTTTGCCAATGAGAGTGACAGCTATAGCTCGTCCGCAACAAAAGCTGTCAATAGATTTAGATTGTTACACACTGGCGAAGACATAGCCACCATTTTGTCGGCATTTCGCAAATCGACAAAGGGCCTTTCGTTTTCGCGGGCAATATTTCTACCGCGCTGGTACATAACAAATCGCGTTTACGTGATCAGACACAGTGTTACGTTCCGTACGTTGATTCGACATGAGCAGCTTGTGCGACTTGTGGTGTCCGTCGAGATGAATGACAGCCTCGATGTCCCCCTCCGATGATCAGTGACGCTCACCTGAACGCTTGCGGCATCTCCGAGTTGACGTGCAGTCTTCCCTCCCGATCGGCGTAACGAGGGATGGTGTCTTCTATGAATCCGTCGGCGTCGATACGTAGAACAGTGGACACTAGCGGGACCCAGGGTCCCGCGGCCCCGTGCTCGTCAGCGGCAAGTAACAAATTGTCGACCAGCTGGGCAGGTTAAGTTAGTGTGTTACTACGTGGATTCGATCTTTTGTCAGAGGGTGCGCACGCTATAAACCGATAGAGAGAGAGAGAGAGAGAGCGAGTGTTCTTGCCAGTGACGTACGGCTGAAGGAAAATGACGAATCGGACACTTCGTAGGTTTGCCTCATAAAAAAAGCACATACATAAACTCTATAGTGAAATACACTATGTGGTCTTTGATCGTACTTCACAGGTATGTGTGTGTGTGTGCTTTGAGGGAAATATACGTTTATTCATTTCATATATACATACATAAGCATATATATATTTGATCTTCCCATCGATGGTTGATGAGAAACTCGATCGTATATGTAGCTATTTACCTCAGCAGGAACAACGGGCCGGACAGCGTCGTGCACGATTACAAAGGAGAATCCCCTGTCTCGGAGATGTTCCACACCCTGGGCAATTGACGAGTGACGCGAATCGACGGCACTTGCTGGACGGCAGATGACCTCTACGGAAGCGGAGGGATTTTGCGTTGCAGTTGCTGATGATGGTGCAGGTTTGTCGTCGCCCCGCTCACTGCATGCCAATATCTCTATACCTCCAATTGCGACGCTGTAAGGGGTAGTAATTTGTTTTTTTTTTTTTAGAAAAATTGTCAACGACATTTTGCTTTGATAGCGGTTCGCTAGATAGGGCACATCGCGACGAAACGCATAATTGATGATGGTCAAGCTTTGCTAACTATTTTGTTTAGCTGGCCCCTCATCTGGTACAGCTATGATAACTGCTGCGAAAATGGGGTACTCTACAAAAAATGTCATTCTTCTGCCGTCGCCCGTTCGACCCAAGTGAACACAACAACGGGCGTCCTATCCCGGCACTCGGATCTAGAGATACGCTGCAATGGACAGTGTCTGTTTGTTAGCACATCTCAGCCAGCGTGCCGGCTCTGGGGAAGTAATACACTCTCAGCAGAGGATGGTGGTGGTTTTAGCAGGCAGAGGCGTTTTGTCATCCACGTCAACCCCCCTGTACTGGATCGGGGCCCACTCTTTCATCGAGATTGGAAGGTGTCTCTGGTAATGTCCGTGCGTCTGAAAAAAATTTCTTCCTCTCTCTCAAAAAAAAAAGCACATCACAATCGATCGTACCATCTTGAGTCATCTTCATTGAGTAGATTGTTCACGTCAGCTCGCACGCGGTCAAGGAGGTCTTCGGAGGTGACGACGACAATTAGCTCGACCCTGGCGACCTGCCTCATACCAGCGATCGTGTGTGCCAGAATCGAACGGCCGCGAACTGGAATCAGCTGCTTGGGCCCATGAGGCAACGCGCCCATCCGAGAGCCAATACCACCCGCTGGAAGAATCACGGCCACTCTTCTGGTAGACATATCCGGCGATCTGAGATTTCCGGAACGTGCTCAGATAAAAGAACTCCGCGGGACGTGCATCAGAATTGCCTCAGATCGCTGAAAATAACAGGGAGCGATTCAGTGCACGAAGTCACGATTCGTAGGCATGTTCAAAAGGGATAATTATAAGAATAATAACATGCCAAGTAACACAGACTGTTCGGCAAATTACTACAATCGCATTTGCATACACACATCTTTTTGCATACACACATCTTCAATTCACCATGCTCGAATAGCTGCAGCAACATTGAAAGCACCTGCCGCGTCTCGCTCGCCTATTTCACAAAATTCTGTTATATATCTCATCCAACCGTTGAACATCAGTTGCTGGCAGCAAACATTTACTGAACGCCTCACTAAATGCAGTCTGCCTCAATCGAGATCACTTTATTGTGCTTTTTAAATGCCACTACGACACTTGAAACAATAAACACCAAGTTTCTTTGTTGTTTATTTAAGGCACTCGCCACTTGGCGCGCCACGATTTGAAAGCGAAATGAGCCGCCGCCGCCGCCGCCGCCTTGCTCAGGCCGGCGAGGGCACTGAGCGAGTTGTCCATCTAAACAAGCGTCAGCTGAGCCTGACTCGTTTCCCGACACGTAAAGTGTTGTTCTTCGAACTTCATTAGTAATTGCCTGACGTTGTCGTCCGACGAACCAGCGCTGTGGTGAAGAACCAAGAACCATCTGGATTACTGAGTTCATTAAACGCAGACGGGACCACGATGGCGAGACTAAACGAATCAAACGGCTTTGGTAAGTCAGCTAGAGATCGGCAGCATTTTGGATAGGAAAGCGTGTAAACACTTACCTGAGCCCCCCGGAGTTCTCTGTGTGATTGTTTCGGAACGGGTTTTTTTCTTCGGTTCTGGCCGCATTTGTCATGTTGAACTGTCGTTGATATGTGGAGCGGATTTCATTGTAGACCTGCTGCCGTGTTATCGAATTCGATCGAAATACTATGGACAATTAGGCACTTTACTTTATGTCGTCAACCGGAAGTCTCTCCACTGGTTTCGAGGTTTTGGCGCACAATTTTGTTTACACCAATCGTTCAGGTGGTGGTGGTGCTGCTGCTGCTCATACGATGCCCAGGCATACATCGGATGAGATGTACCGCGGGATAACTTCAAAGTACAGGTTAACTCGCGGATTATTCTCTGATAAGTTCGACGAAGAATCGGATCAGTGTCTGTATAGAATTCGTAGTACGCAGGAACCAACGATATAGGGCGGAGAGGTTCGATCCCAGTCTCGTTCAGTGCATCCTGGACACCAGTCCTGGACATCCTGTCAATATATTGTCTCCGTCACTCAGTGCAGCTGTTCAGTGATCCATCTCGAGGCAATCAGTTCAGTGATTACCGTCTCTGTCTCGTTCCATTGTTTCGTCTGGCAGCTAGAAGCCATGTCTGACGTCTCGGACACTGAGGATGTCGAAGAGATCTCATCGGCTGCACAGGTCGTACAGAAATTCCAGGAGTGGTGGATATCTGAACGAAACTGCCAAGTACTGTTGCCATATCAGGGTGATCTCGTCGACTGCCTCCTCGATCAGCTCGATCATATGCGTCAAGGTCTCGCGCAGTTGAAAGCTAACGATCTCCGAGCGGGATTGCATCGCCTGGAGGTGGAACGCATTCAGTATCTTATCAACGACTATCTTCGGTGCCGACTACAGAAGATACACCGAATTCTCCCGCAGAAGCCAGCAGCTGACGTCGAGGAGCTGCTCTCCGAGCAGGAGCGAACCTTTGTTGACGAGGTCGTCAACGCCACACAGGGCTACTTCCACGAAGTGGGCCTCTCGCAGATGCCTGTCGGCATGCAGCAGCTCAACTTGCCACCGAAGAACGAAGAGAAGGATCATTACGTGTTTTGCCGGGTAAAGAAGGCTGCACAGGGATTGATGGTCGATACGGATCTATTGGTGGACTTTGAGGAGGGTTCACAGCATATCGTCAAGCTGGACGCGATCCGTGCCTATGTCCATAATGCCAGCTTCATCCTCTTGTAGAAATATATAGGGACATTTAGGTGAAATGTATACATAGTTCTCTAGGTAGCGAAACGGGGAAGTCGACAGGTCAATTGATCAAAAAGTGGTTCGTTTGGGTACTCGAAACCAGCGGGTTGGCGGACGGGAAAAGCTTGAGACGATTTGACATTTTGGCAAATGTGCAAATCATTCAAGAAAAATAATTACGCCATCTGTAGACAATAAACAGATCGACATTCGGTGAGATGGGATAAATTATGTGTTACTTTTTTTGTTATTATTAGGTAACTTTCTTAGAGATTTCCTTAACCATGCAGACGTGAACGAAACAAGCTAGCTTCAAAGAATCAATGGTTTTTAACCCCACGTAGGCAGGTGTCTTAAGGTTGAAATTTATAGACTTGGCGGTCTCGACACGCACTCCGTGGTAATACTAGCTAAAGGTTCAGATGTGTCATGGGATACTCCGCTATACACGTACGGGACAGGCCAGTTTTCAATAAAACAAGTGCAAGCACATGTAGGTCATTTGGATAAAAAGACGAGCAATAATGATAGGCCATTGAAAATTGTTAGTCATCTAGTTCTCCGACAGCCTGCAACCAACATATATAAAGGGAAACGATGAATTTTATGTAAAATAATATATTTATAAATCTCGCTTTCTTGTGGACATCTTCGATTTCCTTCGCTTGTTTCGAATTCAAATCATAGCTCGATTTCCTATCGCAGTCTGCCACCTTGCTAATCTCTCCCAAGATCTAGGTGTACGAGTCACTGCATGTCTTGACATGAGCCGTAATATATTGTGTCCGTCAAATCCGTAACGTTACTAGCGAGGATAATTTATTATACAAGAACTCGACTCTCATGTTCGCCTGTACAGATTACTTCGGTTCCTCGATGCTTCCACATTACTCTCCGCGTGGGTGCCTCACCCCGTGAACGTACAAGCAGGTACAAAAGCGTTAGAGTGTGCCAGCTGTAGGCCAACTGTAACAGGCCAATCTTATCGAGCACCTTTTTTCCAAGGTCGCACCGAACGATTTGACGAAATGATTTTTACATCTGCTTTATCCGTCAGATGCTCAATCCTTAATCGAGGCGAACGCTCACCGCACTGAACCTATTCGACAGTCCCCTTGTTGGTGGTCTAGTGGCGAACATCTTGGACTCTTAGACAGAAGCGACACACGATCTAGGATCAAATCTAGACGCGGCGAAAACTTCGAAGTTCACCGTTATCAATTTCATTTTCCCGTGGATTTTTTTTTGCCAAGTGCGACTGGTGGAACAAGGGTGGACCCGACATGTCGTCCAAGTGACACCCAAAGATGAACTGCTGAGGTCTCTCACATAGGGGAACAGCTCCATGAACTCTCCATGCGGATATACGAACATGGATCAGTGATATATACCTCCGCACGATGAAAATCACGGCATTTTCGATTCGTATCGGTTTCTAATAAGTATGCTCTCATTATTCTTTATTATTAACATTGTCATCATCATCGTTAGGCAAGTCAACACAGTCGGCTACCCAGTTGACGTCGACAGGAGCCGCGGTGAACGCCAACGAGGAGGAGATGCGGAAGAAAACTCGTCCAGTGCCTGTCGTCCTGTGGAAAACCGTCGACGTCATGAAATGGCTGAAGAGATGCTGTGCTGATCACTACCAACTGTATGCGCACCTCTTCCTTGAGCACGATATCACGGGACGGAGCCTGGTACGGATAAACGATATTTCGCTCGAAAAAATGGCCATCCGTGATAAAGGTCACAGGTAAGCCTGATTGGGTGACATGCAGTTACTTGTATTTGGTTGATTTAATGAGATCATGTCGGTCGACGTACGTCCAACGCCATATCAACGAATATTCTTGTTTTTTTGCACGACACATAGGTGTCTTAATAGTGGCGCTTTCAGTGGGATTAAGGTTTTTGTATGGGCGTCAAGTTCTAACTGGAGGCTGAGTGATTTTTTGTTGTGTTTTCCAAGAGAAACAAATATATATATATATATATATATATATAGTTATGTGCATCATCACAGTTTGAGTTCATGCATCGACCGAATTTCGTTATCGTTCATTAGCTTTCTTATAAAAACAATTTAGTTAATAAATACGGTTGGTTTAGAGGCTTGATCTTCATTTACGATTTATCCAATTCCAGGAGCGAACTCCTCCGTGAAATCCTTAAACTGAAACTCAAGAGCGACATCCTTGAGATCAAGGACCTCGAACGTGACGGGGCGGAGTTCTTCAAGACATCCAGCTAAATCTCATCGCCAATTATTGTAATTATTGCGATAATTACGACGTTAACCGACAATCGTCCCCTCACAGAACAAATGGCTGACCCTAGCGTAGAATGATGTCTACGTCGCAATGATGCATTCAGCTGTGACGACTGCCAACCCCCCTCGAACGCACTTTTCCGCCAGTGAAATATACTCACAGCTCAGGTCGATTTTGTATATTGAATGTCTTATGAACGATTTGTCGTATGCCAAAATCCGGTCAGAGCTTCGGACTAGAGAAAAAAGAAGATGTTCTATTTATTGTGGGGGTCATTGTAGGTGTACGCGTTTGTCTCAGGATAAATCAAATTTGGAGCGATGAGGGCTAGTGTCCGTCTGACGAAGCCAACATGAGGACATGGGGCATGATCTGAAATCTATGGCAAGATATATATGAATATATATATGATAAGCTATCGGCGAGGTCCCGGATCAAATTGTTTGCGTACTTGTTCGTCTAGTGACGTCGCTAAATTCGGCAGATCGCAGCAATCCGCCAGAGAATGGAGCCGCCCAGTGCCTAAGTTAACAGAAAGAACGCGAACCTATGAAGTATGGCAGACTCTTTACAGCCTTTAGCATTTAATTCAGTCCACGGTACAATACTAACTGTTTTCGACGTTGCCACATTCATAGGAGACCCCTTCAATAAACACTGTAATTGTTAATGAAATGGTAGTCTCGGCCAGGCTATCATCATAGGTTCATATACCGTAAAATGTGTATATACAAATAACATCACCCAAATCGAATATCAGACGCGCTTATCTCGCATTTCATGTTATCATTCATATCGTAGAAACTGTATTGTCGAACAGCTGATCAAGGGTGACGATGTAGCTCGGACGATGAGGCGAGTTCGTGGCAGATCAGAGGAAACGTTTTCGCTTTTTGGAAATCACCACAGGACACATCTCGTAGACCTTACTCATATTTACACATAATAATAATGGTTATCGTTGTAATTGTTACTATTATTAGTATTGGATTGAACTCCACTGTGTATACGGGAATGATCAAAGGAGATACTATTGACGTAGCGTTTCCTCGTGAAATTGAGTCTAACCTAGGTTGTATGTAGGTAATACATTCAGGTGCAAAGAAGGGTAGTACTAATACGTAAAAGGTTAAGAGCTGAGAGCTGTCCAGATAGGGGAACAGCTGAGGGTCAGCTCGAAAAACAATTACTTAAGTGCAAAGAACGATGTGCAAATGTGCGAGGACTGAAAGTTGATTAATCGTATCAGCGAGCGTTATGGTCCACATTAAACCGCATTTAGATTCGAGATCAATCATGTATATTTCGGGCTAGGTAAGAGTAGATCTCGAAAATTTGACCACGCTAGCGCCTCTACGGAAAATAATGGCATTCATCTTCCATGTATAATGATAATAAATTAAAGAAATTACCACCAATGTCCTTGTAAAATAATGTGAAAAACATAAAACACGATTCTGACTTCATTAAATCTCTGCCTGTGTGCTTTCTTTCGTTTCTCGAGCAATACCTGTACGGGGGCGACACTGGAATAAACTCCTCTCTTCTTTTCTTAACATAATCCTCGGGCGCTAATTCCGTGAGGACGAACTAGTGCAAGCGGATCAAAAACCGAATTAGGTGTACCAAACCGAAATTGTTCATTAAAGGAAATGTTTCTTAGTAGCTTTTTACGTGGGTATTACTATGTTTGAGGTAGAAAAAAAAGAAAAAGAAAGAGAGAGGAATAGATCTCAATCTCCCACCCCGGAAGTTTGACATGAAGCTCGACTCACGAGTGCTATAATACTGATGTATTTAATATCAACGTTTATGTCCTAATTGGCAAAAGGCTACAAGGGAAACTCTCCCCTTGGCAACGTTGTGAAATAAGTATGACCCCTTATGATTGAGAAGAGATGACGAAAAAGCATTCCCACTTTTTCCTCGTCGAGGTGTCGATCCCCACGTTGTCGAAGTGCGGTCGCTATATTGAAAGTTCAACGGCGCGATTTCTACATCGCGTCTGTGATGTCCAAGCGAAGTTGAATCCCGAGTATGTTTCTATATATGAAATACGGAATAACGGGAAATTTGGGGAAAAAAGGTACATATATCTTGTTTTTTACGTTAATACGGTGAAATACGAGAAGAAGACTTCTACCCTATTTTTCGCCTCGAATGAGCTTAGTATATCAATAAAATTAGTATCTAATAAAAATTAATTATACTTATAAATAAAACTACTATATTTAAAGAATAAAACACACAATTTAATAACTATTATATTTGCCTTTTCCTTGATTGATTCAGCGACAACCGACGGGCAGGTGTGACCCGCCGTTGAACCCATGTATATAGTGCTATTTCTTTATTTTTTTTTTCAATTCAGTGTGAGGTTTATTTACTGAACTTGCAATGTACACACGCTCCTGCTCTCGTCTTAAAGATATGTTAAAAGTAAAACAATATAAATGGAGCACGTGGCCGCGAAAAACATTAACATCACACTGAGTCAACTGATACGACCCTCAAGTATTCGATCTGCATATATATATATATATATATATAAATGTACAACAATTTTAGCTCCTCATACACAATATACTATAAATAATTTACAAGAAAGAAGACTCCGTCCATGCAAGCTGAATATTCCACAGAGCTGAATCGGAACCATTTGAACAGTTGTTTGAGGTGAGCGAAATAAAGAGACGTTAGTTTTATTCGTATTGATGGCGAAGCCAAACCTAATAAACGGTACCACGATCTCTTCTACCCTTAGGCGAGCTTTATTATTATCGTCTTGCATCTCAGAGGGCCGGACAACCCCTCTGCCTTACTCGTACCTGGCAAGAATCTGGAACAGCTGACGGTCAGCTCGAAAAAACAATTATTATTACAGCTTAATTAGTGTATTCAATGCAATCGTTCTCGTAAGTTGTACAGTGATTAGGGATGATGCTGTAGCAGAGTGACCCGAATGTATCTCATAATGAATACAATAACAATTATACTTCAAGCGCTGTTTATTCATGTCAAGCACAGGACATGGAGAATATTCGAGAGCCATCCGTATATTGGTCTTCAAATGGTTTTCGTTGTCGACCTCATTACGCAGGAATCATTTTATCACCGGTGGGGGGTGAGGGGACGCTTCTGTTCACCGAGGTAAACAGCAATGTCGGCGGAAGACCATATGAAGTCCACGTGTTTCGGAAGGCTTTTGTTTATCTACACAAGTATTATATATTCTACAATAATCCTGCCTGAAATCACTGTGCGTGCTTACATATATATATACATGGCTGGATCATTGTTGTCAAAGGTTGCAATCATTTTCACGAGATTTATTCTTCTCTGAAATCGGATTCATTTAAAAAGACGTCTTCTGATACTCTATGGCTGGAATGACCCATGTCAAAATCTTGTGATCACTCCCCTATGGTAACTAAATTACTTTTTTTTGAGCTAACCCCCAGCTCTGCCCCCCAGCTCTGACAGGCCTCAGCACTTACACCTCTAAGGTATTTACTATGGGGACCTGTCGGGGGCCACCTTTGCTTATTTTCGCTACCTTATCCCTACGGCAACTACGTGTGTGTACAAGTGGAGCACAGATACATATTGGCGTGGCAATTTCATTTTTTCGGTACGTTGGTTACGATGGGTTTCGGTCGCGTCTTAAAGATAATCTTCCTCGTGATCGTCGCTTGAATGTGGAACGACGTCGCGTCTTTGCCGTCACCGCGAACTCTTCGCATGGCCAGGAGCGGCTTATCGAGATCAACCGTCTTGCCATAGAGGACGTGATGTCCAATGAGAATTACTGGTACGCCCTAGAAGTAACAGCAGCAGGAGCAGAGTGTTACGAGTGAACACAGAGTTGTTTATTGGCATTAGGACGTAGACGTTTGAAACCTAGGTGAAGGCATTGTGTTTTTGCCAGATTAACTATACGCATTGCGAATGGTGATATGAAAGGTGCAGGCTGCCAGTTGATCGAAGTAAAATTTGTTTTGTCTCACACTTAGTATATATATATATATATGTGGGGATACCTGACGAGTTGTGCGAGGAACAGTGTCCATGTGATCTAATCATTTTTTTCCTACGCTAGGGTCGCTGGTCAGGGGAACAGACAATTTTGCAGCATGCTATTTATTTCTCGCTGACAGACGAGAGCGGAGCGTGCACAGGTGGGCTCGTGGTAGCTGGCGTCGGCGCGACTTTAAAATTGAACAGGCGCAGGGCCCCTGAGATGGTTAGGAGATGAGGATTTCTAATCGTTACCACGGCAGACAATAGCCTTTCAGCATTTATCGGTGACGTAAGAGCCAGCACGCAGGTGCCTTTAGAAGTTCTAGTAGATCAAGGTATGGGGATTTGTCGACGCAGACGAGTGGTGAGGCTGAATATCTAAGGACGTCCTCGGAGGCGGCAGGTCCTCCACGCGTTTTATTAACGGCGAACCAGAACTCTATCGAGGCCGTACAGCCGTCGACCAGGTCGCGTGAGCCCCCAATCAGCTCCAAGTCAAATGATCGTACGAGTCAGGCCGATCTCAGGTGGTTCACGTAGCTGAGATTTAACCAAACACAAATAGACTACTGAGCCACTTGTGCACTTAAGTTTGACCAAAATTGAGGTCGTTCTTGGTGAAACATTGGACACGAAAAACAAAACTCCATAAAAATAGCCCTCTATACATCTCCGTACACGAAACAGATGACTATCCTCAAAGTGTGATATTTTAAGGGAGACACAATTAAAATTGTCGTTTAGATGAACACGTTTCCTGAGAGTGTGCGTGTCCCACCTCCTTCGTGTAGTGAAGATCACCTAAGAGAAGTTCATGTAGAGGTGTATCATCGCCATGACGGTGCTTGATGTCGCCCTGCAGTTCAATCAAGCCCCACTCGGGAAGAGCTGCCGACGGATCGAGGCTAACAGATCAGAGCAGAGCAGAAGCACAACGGGAGGGCGATAATTAGATGTTGTCAGACACTGAAAATAGATGTCTTCGGCCACTGGCTCTCAGCCTTAGACATTTCACGTTGACGGAATTGCTATTTGCATCGAATCGTAAGACGGACAACCCCTTTAAATGCAAATGTGCAACAGTGGGGCTCGCTGACTTAAAACGGCTCGCTGACAGCGTTCTTTCAATTTTCAATTTCGATTTCGAGAACACCTTTATTAACAAAGGGTTTGTATACATTTCGTTTACAAAAATGTTCATTACTGTATAGTATAAGCATTCGTGTGGCTCGAAAAGAACACATATTGTTGACTCGTTCGGTTCTGGCGAATGTGAACAATTACCTTATATTATAATTAGCTTATAACCGCTACAGATTAATACGAATGGATTAACCAGTGGCTATTTTTTTTATAATTTGAACAAATTTAATAGCAGATTAAAACAGATCAAATATATCTTTTTTTAAACATTAAAAAAAGATACATTTAATCTTTGTTAAACCCCTTTGTTTGAGCATTCCGACAGATTAGGTATGCTGTTCGAAAACATTTGAACAGATTAAATATATTTTTAAATATTTAAACGGATCTAATATGGTGTAAGTAATGAAAATTTTAAACCGATCTCATGAGACTGCCTCAAACTAGAACTCGGAAATATGCGATGAAAATTTTTTTATAGCTCACCACTTTACCATGAGCTGGACCATGGTAATGAGATAGGCTCTATTTATCAGACACTTATACACTTGACAAAAATGAATTAACACTTGTGTTAATGATTAACAGAGCTAAAGAAAAGAAAAAGTCTTGCGAACACAAAACCATACGATTCGCCAATACGAAAGCGACAGCTGTGGCGCCAAAATTGTTTATTAAATCAAATATTGCCGCGGTCCGCTCGCGAACGGGATGGGGGAATCTGCCAGCGGACGTCTGCTAGCGTTTCCCGTTTCGAAACCTTTTCTGATCGTCGACCTACCGGGTAAGTTGTGTGCTCTGCAAAATTCGTTGATTTTTCCACAAAATCTGCTCATAAAGTTCATCGAAATAGCGCTACATGCCCACTGACATCATGTGTATTAGTTCCTACACGAAATTTATAGTGAAGACGTCACGCAAGCTTCACTTTTTCCCATATGAACGACGTACACGTGGGCGGTCGATCGGTTAACAGTAAACATGGTGGTTAAGTCACGCATTAGCTCGATTTAGAAATGCCCCCCGACAGGAATAATGTATATACATTTGCCATTGTATCTGCCTTGTCCTATTGTCGATGATTTTTATGACATGCAGCGAAACGAATCGTGATGAGTGAGCATGTTTTTCTGACACCTCTTGTACGACACGTACTGTGGGTAAATCTGCTCAAACAACTGACTTGACGAATCGTGTAACAACGTCATTTTCTAAATTTGGCGACCGATGGCTCCGAACCCCATATGTAGGCGTCAATACAATATCTAACGGTTTTGATTTTTCATGGGGATTTTGCAGTCCTTAATATATCTTCGGATAACCCCTAACTGCTTGGCATCAAGATGGTTAAGGGGGACAGGAAGACGTGGAAGGCTAATTACTTCCTAAAGCTCGTCCAGCTTATGGATGAGTACCCGAAATGCTTCATCGTCGGAGTTGACAATGTCGGTAAGTGTGTGCGGACGCTCGATTTCGCGACCGGCGGAAGGGGAGGACCTCTCCGTTGGCTTTTGGCATTCGTATATCGTTCATGATGATTGAACTATAAATTATTTCTGACACCTCTTACGAATCACCGTGTGTTTAGAATGTTCACTACTGAAGTCCCGACCAAGGACTGCCAAGGAATGGTGGCTATTTCATCACGCTGACTGAAAGGAAATATTCAACATATGTTGAATATATACGTTGTTACAGGGTCTAAGCAGATGCAACAGATTCGAGTCTCCCTTCGGGAAACCGCCGTTCTCCTGATGGGTAAGAACACCATGATGCGTAAGGCGATCAAGGGACACATCGAAAACAATCCAACGCTGGAAAAGCTCCTCCCTAACATCAAGGGTAACGTGGGTTTCGTGTTCACCAAGGACGACCTATGCGAGGTTCGAGAGAAGATCATGAACAACAAGGTTCAGGCCCCTGCCCGTGCCGGAGCTGTCGCCCCCGTCGATGTACATGTGCCCGCACAGAACACCGGCCTCGGTCCTGAGAAGACCTCATTCTTCCAGGCCCTGCACATTCCCACGAAGATCTCGAAGGGAACAATCGAAATCATCAATGACATCCATCTGATCAAGGTTGGCGACAGGGTCGGAGCTTCCGAAGCCACCCTCCTCAACATGTTGAACATCTCGCCCTTCTCATACGGTCTCGTCATCCAGGCTGTAAGTATTAAATGTGCTTGCAAATGAACGTACTTCAAATAATGATGATCCTCCTAAATGTCCGACACTGGATATTGAATATTTCTGTGTGAAAACCCATTTTGTTGTTGCTGTCTGAAGCATTAAAAATATTTGCGGCGTGGTTGTACCTTGTATAGCTAGCCCGTGGTACTAATTTTCTTATTGATCTTACCAATCTTGTCTTCTGTGTTCAGGTGTACGACAACGGCACGATTTTCGCCCCTGAGGTTCTGGACATCACTCCTGATGACCTGAAGGCGCGCTTCATGAACGGAGTCCGAAACGTGGCCGCCGTATCGCTGCAGATCGGCTATCCCACCCTTGCATCGGCCCCGCACTCCATCGTCAACGGACTCAAGAACCTCATCTCGATTGCGCTTGCCACCGACATCGATTTCGAGGCGGCCAAGATGGCCAAGGAGTACCTCAAGGATCCGTCCAAGTTCGCGGCTGCAGCTGCCCCCGCTGCCGCGGCTGGTGGATCCCCCGCGAAGGACGCCAAGAAAGAGGAGCAAAAGGAGGAGTCCGAGGAAGAGGATGAGGACATGGGCTTCGGCCTGTTTGACTAGATGGTGCAAGATCCCTACGACGAACATCATTGTTACAGCTCGGGAACTATAATGGCGCTGAGGTTTCGGCGGGAACCTCGGCTGCCTTGACGATCAATTCGGCAAACAAGAAAACCCAGAGGAGAGGTGACATTATCACAATAAATGATGGTGTAACCAATTCTACATGCAGTGGTGTCCTTGAATAGGGATGGTGGCAGGTAGTGGATATAAGCTGTGATATACACATTGTACAACTGAATGGTCTTCAGTTAAACAGATGAGACTTAGTGTATTCTGGAGGGCACTAGGGGCTCTAAAATAGCCAAAGTTATCCAAATATAATCAAACGATGGCTCTGACAGATCAAACGGAGAAATTCTAGAAGATAATCCGGGGCTAAACCGCCGGAAGTCTCCAATATTTGTTTTGTATGTCTGACCCTTACCTACATGTTATCTATGCTGCGTCCCTCGCTAGTACTTCTCAAAACGCTCAGTAATTATACACTCATTGACTACAATAAATAACACTTATCCCTGGCTGATCGATTGTAGGAGAGACAATTGTGGGCTAGCAATTCTGATGAAGCCGTTCATATCTTCCAAGCTCCTCTTGGACAGCACACAGTCTCCCCATAGTAGCTTAAGCTAAACCCCTTTGGTGGGTAGTACAACTTCACGCTTTCAGGCCACGACTGGTCCTCAGCCTCGTCTCCCTTGTTGATTCCCTCGTAGTTTCACCTTCCGGAGTATTGTACTACGGCATATGTCAGGGGGGGGACGGGACGAGGGACGCACGGCATATACAAGCGAGTTTCAATACATGACAGCTGTAAGTTACTCTAACTACTATACGTCGACAATTCATTCACCAGTTTTTGGCCTTAATTATTGATCCTTATTCCATAAAACAGTGGGTGTACACTCTAAATACCCCCCAATGTCCTCTTCTCTTTGTGGAGACCTCTCTGTCTAGCTGATGACGAGTTATAATCTGTAGTCCCTGCTTTCCTCATTGGCACACTTCCCCTGACAGTCCGTAAATGTCTGCATGTGATGTACACCCAATCGCACCTCAACGCCCTGAATACTATACTATCTATGTTTTCGGGCTGACTCTCAGCCACAACATTTAACGTCCACGGTGTTACTTTTGCATTGGCGCGTAAGACGGACCCCGAAAAATGCGAGTGTGCAACGGTGGGAATCGAATCCATGCACCTACGTGTCTCCTCTGATTGCAAGGCGCAAACGAATGCACCCATCAGGCCACCGGGCCTGGACAAAAGCGTCGCTGAAACATTCCGTCTTATGAAGCAATGTCTAGAGCAGTTCTGTGGACGTAAAATGTTGGGTTTGAGTCATAACGGAATAGCTTACCTCAAGTCCCATAGCCTTCCCCGCCCGAAATTCTTAATAATTATTTATAAGACTGGTCTATCGATTTGTAAGCTTATTCACTATTTTGCTGTAGGCTGGACGTTCAATTTCGGCAATGATTTGTTCACATTCGGAGCACAACAATGTATGGATTACACAGTTTAGCTGAAAGAGATACCGAATCCATGAGAGAGCGAAAGAAAGGGAGAGAGAAGAGACGAGCATAAATTTGCGTCACAATTATTTATTTCGCGGTAGTTCACACCACCTGAGGGTGTCGCTGTTCGCTGATTGCGTGAATCGATGTGTATTTTCCTCTATTTTCCTCGCTCAACCTTCAACCTCCTCTTTTGGCTTTGCTGAAGAAAATCAGTAGCCTGAAGTTCCATTCATCCACGATAGTATGAAAGTCGAAGTCCTAATACTCCGCCTAGTAATTATTATTCCTTTATAATGTCTTCATCTGTACGTGCATTCGTCACTCTTCCGTCATTGGCGGAAAAAACGTAGAAAGATTCAGAAAGACCGTGCCCTTTAACACGGCCGTTGCATATATATATATATGTGTATATTTACATTGATACCATGTCGTGCAAGACCATGCCGCGCCTCACAAGCCTAGTGCTTACTTGTGTCGATTCTCGTCTCGAAGGGGTGCTTACAGTTTCCAGGGCGACACCGTCATCCCGGGAAGGGAGCCCAACAGCTTGCTACCCCACATGCGCTCCGACACCAATTTGATGAGCGATTCTGAGCGTCTTGCTGTGGCCAGCGTCTTGCTAACGGATTGTTGCAATGGATCATACTGCCCTATAGATTAGCAGGGGATATCGTTGCCGTCGATTCGTCGCCGTCGTCGTCGTCGCTACCTGTGACTATTCTAGGTGGTCCATGGACATTTATCGTTATCGTTATCACAATTCAATTATCGATCGATGGTGAGGCCCCCTTCCCCGAGTTTCTGTCGGTGCTCCCTATCTCCGCTTAGCTAAATACACAACAACTCTATTCGCTCTATAAATACAAACATACACGCTGCGAGCCAGACCACGCTGGGCCAACCCGGTGTCGAGCATAACCGCCTCGATCCCATACCACCTCACGTTTGAGCAGCTCACTCGATGTTGTCGCCGTTTTGCTGTGGCTGTTGTCACTGTTGCTCTCGTCGTTGTTAAATTCTGTGTTGCTCGCGGTTAGAATCCGGATGCGCTATCGGCTCGGTCGATTGGTCGACTGATAAGAGGGCGGCGACGAACAATGACAATCCTCCGTGAACTTCAACTGAGAACTAAATAACCAATAACCGCCCATCCCCGGACAACGCACTGCTTTCCCTCTAGGTGGCGTGGGCGAGCGGGTCTGAACGGCCCCAGGCTAATTGAGGCCCCCTTGATCCGTCTGTTCGTTCACTGCCTAGCATAATCGTCGCGCCTGAATTGAATCGCTGCAAATCGCCAACGAACGTCGCCGGTTGTCGGACGCACACAGCGGAAGGAAGGGTGACCCGATCGGTTGACTCGGGGGCCAGCTACCCATTGATCTTGATTACTCTAATTATAGTAAGCGGGTTTCTTGACCTGGATGCCGTACTCGCCGAGTGCCGAGGTCAGGTCCTCCGTTGTGAGGACGTACTTCTTGTCCTTAGGCGCCTTTTTCGACGATTGGCCAGCGCCGCGCATCTTGCAGTGCTGGAGAGCGTCGTTGGTTATGTCTGCGATGAATTTTTGGGCGGCGAGCGAGATTAAACTGATCAAAGGAAAATAATGAAACATGGGATGAGAACGGGCTAAATGCGACAAATTCATCATTAATGAGGCTGGTGACATCGGTCACAAGGGCGACATCGCGTGTTGGCGTGTCTAGTGGAACAGGGGTGTTTGTTCCTCGGTAGATGAGATTATAGGAAAATAAGACCTCGACTCCTGAGCTATTCACGAAGCATGTGACATGCAAATTTCTGTGAGCTGCATGAAAGAGAATATCGGACAAAGCCTACACTAACTTTAAATGCCGGTGTACCACTCATATTGGTTCACTCGGAGATCATTTTATCGCCGACCGCCGCTACTCAATGGCGACAGCCTGGGGGGGGAGTGAGTCATTTGAAAATGTACCGGACGCCTTGTTAGAAATGAAGATTGAAATTACGCTACACTTACCGAATGACCTTCGGATCTGAGGTCTCTACGCCCGCTGTGTTCATATAGTAGGATGTGACCGCGTCCGGAATCGTTGGCTGGTACTCATCGAGCTGTGCGAGAAGCTCCTATAAAGGACAAGGACAGACATGAGTAAGACTATGTCGCTAGCAGTGAGCTCGTGGCCTGATTCAGACTCCACAGAGTCTATGTAGCAATCAAGAACAGTGCTGATAGGTGCATTTGATTTTCAGTACGATAAACAAAAAAAAAACACAAAAAACCAATCTGATGCAAACCGTACGATTTTCTTGTAAGTAATCCATCCAATCTGCATATAAGAGAACTTAAGCATTATATGCAGTTTCTCTAATAAATCGATAAAGCTTTACCTTTACCAATCTGTATCAGAAAGTGTAATATCACCGCGGAGGCTGAAGATGACTGTCATCAATTAAGAAAAAGCAAAAAGCGATTCCTCTGGCAACTGGCCGTGTCAGAAAACAACCGTTGAAGAAAAATGGAACCATTCTGCCATGTTACGTGCGAACTTCACGTCACAACGTAATCTGGAGCTGGTTTCGTTTGTTGATACTAAGGAGCCACGCAACTCTGAACCAGATCCCTATCGCTAAATAATTGATTAGAGCGGGTCTTGCTAAATGAACAACAATCACGGAGCAATAAAATATGACTCACCTGCATCGAAAGCTGAAGAGGTGGCGAAGGCTTAAACTCCGATTGTTGCGAAGTGCTACCTGAAGCAGCTCCCAGGGCGGGGACTTTTTCGCCGTGACTCGATGAATCCATCTGCGGTGTTCGTAGAAATAGCACAGTTATAACACTATGACAGAGTTCGTCGTTCAACCCGAAGTTTCACCCCGAAGTGAGGTGCCACGGAATTGGATGGTTACGATCGTTTCCATGCCATATTATTACCTTATGGAGGTCTGTGAGGAAAATCTCCGATCAGCAGAAAATTGTGCAGCCAAATAACGATAACACTATTCTACAACAATCTATTGGCAATCGTAAACAGCCGTCGATATGTAAACTACTTCTCCATTAGAGTTCAGAAGAAAGAAATCGAGACAATACCGAAAGTGGACTCTACAAGAGTCGGCTCTCTCTCACAATGAGACCAGCTGAAACACTTTCAACACAGCAGGATGGCAGTACAAGCCATTTACTCATGCACTCGTCAAAGAGATCCTTCCTCAATGAAGCAACGATAAACACACACACGCACACGCGCAGATTGAGTTTAATAGATAGCGTTACCACTGTGATAGATCGATCGATCGATCGTACACTTGAATTGTGATGTATTCTCACGCTGTCTCGCCCCAAACGGTTACAACTACTCGCTTTCTTCTGTTGTCAATAAGCTCGTTGTCGAGATTTTTCTCAAGCAAGCGTTCAGCACGATGGAAGACCCGAGGCACGCATCGATGAAGAACTCATCAGGAACTCAAGAGCTCTAGTGAGGGACTCGAAACAAAAACCGTGCTGACACACGAATAAGTTCGGCCACGGCCGCTGCTCTTCACCAAGTGGTGCCGCTGAGGAGCATATATCTTCAGTTGTGGCCAAACAGAGGCCGATGCGGCTGGATCAAGCACGAGGCGCTGGATCTGTGCTGTTTCACTCGTATGATCGTATTTCGCAGAGTCATACGTCATACCTTAGCATTTATCTTTCGTCTCACTCAAAGATATGTTGGCCAATATCAAGATACTAGATAGGGTGTCGTCGATCTTCCACATGGAAAATGAACACGAATGAAAGCGCAATGATGATTATTTATCCTCTACTCGATACTGAGGATTTTGAGCTGATCGGTAGACATTGCGTTATATTGTCGATGGACACTGACACGTCGAACTTGATACTAACAATAATAATAATACATAACAATAGTTCATTGTGGTAATTTCGCATTTCTGAGCGAAAATAACAACCCTCCCGGTATCGAATGTATGTGTGTATGTTCATCACTGTTTTCAACGCTGTTCAACAAAATTGTATTCAACTTTACCTCGTAGAGGAGACACGATTGTAGAGTGTGTCAAAATCTCATTGTATATTGTCGACACTATCGGCCCCATCGAGCTTGGTAGTTGAATAGGAAATGAGAAAAATACATGCATTATAAAAAATAATAGTTAATTATATAACCGACACAGATCCTTGTGGTTCATATCGACGCTCACCATTTCAGGCAATTCGGTCGAACAGCGGTTCCGCAGAGTTCGTCATCCGCGAATTTTGCTTTCAATCGAACTTGCTGCATTTGTTTATATAGGTGCTCCCCGATGTTGATGTCACGCGTTTTGCCGGCGGCCAAAAGTTGACCAATTGACTCTCCGCGTGTGTGTGTGTGTGTCTGTATATTTTTGTCACGTAAAAGCACGAAAATAAAGGTTGCATTTAAAGTGGCGGTACATTTTCAGGTGTATACCACTAATATTTGGCTCATGAGCTGACCTCGGCCCCGGTCTCCCCCCCTCTGTGGAAATCCGCGCCGGTGAACCGTGATTCGAATTGGATGCACGGAGAGAAAAAGGGAGCTGATTTGTGGTTTCTTTGCTTAATTGCTGTTTCTAATTGTATCTGCTACGGCGGTGACTGTTGACGAACACCGCTGAGGCACCAAACTGACTCGACAATGGGTAAAGTTCGCCTGCAGCGGTACCGCGAAGATCGAGATGGCGACGAGTCGTCTCTTAAAGTCAACGTATCTGTTAGCGGAGCAAGCACCAGTGCGTTCAACGTGTTTCGAGCGAACAGCAATAAGAGAATTATTAATTCATTAAGACGAGCAGGTCCGGGATTACAGAGCAACGGTGGGGGTAAGCTTATTTCCCTCTCTCTGCAAGTAACCGAACTTATTCCATGCCGCCTTCCCAATTCATTGTCGTTATCGGCATTAATCATGTAGCAATAATTATTTGTATAATAATCATCATGACGATACGTAGGTGACAGTCAGATGTTAGAGTCATTTCATGTTAACATTTATCCATACAATGCATAATAGCCATACACAAATCGTCAGCATAAGAAAATATAGCGTCGACGCCGACCTCTTTGTATCGCTAACGCTCATGTTTGCATACGTGATTTGACGTTTGATCCACCCAAGTATCCTCCTGAGTCGTTAACATCTGCTACTCGTTCATGTTCGTTGTTGGTCGAGAGACGTTTGCGAGATGCGAATTGTTACTATCTGTCTGGGGAATACGGGTTAGCCTCGCGAACAAAACAAATCCCATGAGCAAGATATCATCGGTGGTGGGTTTTACTGCGAATGATTAAGCTTAGCCTTCAAGGAGAAGCCCTAACAATCCAGTAAGAATCACCTCCGAGGTCTGTTGCGATTCTACGTGATTCTGATGATTTAATATAATGACACACGAAAACCGAATGAATATTATCGTAAATTAGTCACCCTGTCCCTAACCACCTTATTTAATTATTGTTGATTTAAAGTTGTTTAACTAATTGTAACAAACAAACGTTTAGGTGGGATCGAATGGGGCTGTGTGGTGAACGAAATGCGAAAAGGAAATTATTTATTATACGAATTAATTATCGATTAGAAAATTATCCATGATACGATCCGAATGAAATTAAAATCGAAAAAAAAACCACCGCATTTTCTATCCGATTTTGCTCTATCATACCACTACTTGAAGATGGGATCTCCCATGAATGGACGGCGTCAACTGTTTAAAGGACGAAAACGCTAAATATAATCATGTGAGAGAACTCTTCAGTTGGCTATGGTTTGCACTGATATCGAGCGGTTTCGGAATTTCATTTCGTTAACCTATTTAAGAACGGTGCGTAATGTTGTAACAATGCATTATTGCTTTTCGGACTCGTGTTTGATTCTGTGCAGGCAAAAAACGGGCTCGACGAAGCGATTTCGCCACCAATCAAGTATCGGCTATCGACGAAGGTGGGTGATTTAGGAGGGTATACGTATTATCCAGCTGTACACGTCTGCGTGCAACCTCTGTGTAAATATTCGTTTGATGCAACGTCGTACGACCTTACCTCGTAGATGTATCGCCAAAAGGGAGTCTCACATGGTGTCTATCTCGAGCATAGTTTGTGCCGTAGGTTCCAAATGGTGATCTCCATGGTGTTACCCTGGGCTACAAGTCTATTGCTGAATGGTATTGGTGATGAGACGTTCCAGCTACCGGTAACAAAAACAAACAAAGGGAAAACAATGCAACAGTGCCATGTTCTAGTTCTCGTGGAAATCGATCAGAACGAGCGAAGTGGTCCGTCCATTGTTTCAATTCACGATAAAGAATCCTTGTTCCGAAACCATCTTGCAGAAACATCCCTTAAGCGTCTACGCGTCGACAATCGATTCGTCGCTGTAAACAGCGGTGGCGACGCCGCCGCCTTCGATGCCGCCCTGGGAGCTTCGACTCCGTTGCTCTCCCTCCTCGGCACGGGCGGAGGTTCAAAGGCCGCTTCCGGTGTCTCGTCGCGTAGTCGCAGTCATAGCTCTTCAGATAACGCTGGCCGAACTGTTCGACGTCAAAATGCTAACAACGGTGGACGGCAGAAACCGCAACAGAAACAACAGTTGGATGCAGGTGACAGCTCGGAAGGATCCGCTGCTGACGACGATGAAGAGCACTCTGACACTGACTATGACCGCGTCTCGGACGGCGGAGGCAGTGGCCGGACTCAGCTACTTCATCCTCACCTCAACCGCGAGACGGCTGATGAGCAAGTTGACAGAAGGGTAGGAAGGAGGGACCCTGCCACTGGTGGTATCGGTGATGACAGCACGAGCGACCACGACGACGATAACGACGTGTGCAACGAGGACGATCTGCGAAGACGCATGAATAGCCTCCTGAGCAAGGCAAGCACACAAGGTCACGAGGCCGCTCAGGATCTGCAGGATCAGGAGAGCAGCGGCGACGACGAGGAGGACATCGTCAGTCGGAGCAGCGAAAACAGCCACGGCATCGGCAACAACGCGGACGGGTCAGTTTTAGCACTGCAACTGCTGCTGGTACTACTCCCTGCTTGCGAAATAATTTCAAGCCCCGCTGGGGTCGCTAATGATGTTGGGTTCACCCCACAATCGTGTGGGGTGACGATGTTACCCCCTCGGCTATGTTTTCGATTGTTTCTCAACCGTTCTGCGTGCTCGGACAACGATCGCTATCGATCGAACCTGTTGAGAGGATGATCCTTGGAACCGATGGGCGGATATAATTATATGAACACGTTCCCTAATTGTCTGGTCTCAGTTCCCTAATTACCGTTCAACCAACATGAATCTGTACCACGGAACTAGCCAGATAACATGCAGTACCAATAATGTATCCTATTAATGGAATTTATTATTACACTATATGCATATATTGTATTATTATTATTATTATTATTAATTATTATTGTTATTACTAATATAATTTCATTCGTTGAACTCTCTCATCTTGTTGTCGATACTGCTTATTTCAATGCATACAACAGCAGATCGGTGGCCTCCCGTCAGCTGCATCTCGCTAGTGGCGGTAGTGCTGGCGGTGACGGTGTTGGCACTGCCGGCGACCGTTTACCAAGCGGGGTTCGCCTGTTCCTGCATCGTGGTTCGGCCCTCGTGGCACTGAGCGATCTCGCGGTGATCAGTTTCGCTGGATCGGCCTGGCTTCAAGTGGCTCGCGGCAGTGTCCGCGTCTTTGGCATTCGGCTTCGTCCGTGCGACGGACCCGTTCACCTGCAGTCGGTGCCTGGCAGCTGTCTACTCGTCACCAACACGGGCCCAGACGGCAGCCGTGACTATAGGTGAGCACTAATTTAGCACGAGTATTTTGTTGCGATCAGACTTCGCTTGACATCAGACAGACCGTGGATATTCCTCGGAACGTCGACAGTGTCACGTCGCATTGAGTTTGAACCCGTCCGAACTGTTGGCGGGTGTTATAACGGGCCGTGGATAACAGTAACATCCAACATCTATTAATGTTATTATTGGTATTAATAATCTATGCTATTAATGTTAAAGTGCCTATCATATTAATTATGTGCCTGTTCTTATATCATGAAACTTTGTATGATACTGACCGATGCACAGTAGCAGCGATGATGACAGAGGTTCGCGCCAACAAATCGAGTTCTAGTTCCAATGCAATTTTATACAATTTGCAATTTGGTATATATAAAAATTTGCACCCAATATTAATTCATCGTCATCAATAACTAACTCGTTATGATCATTCGTCGCCATGTGTGTTTCGTGCGTTGTGACTGTTGTTGTTGTTGCTGCTGCTGCTGCTGCTGCTGCTGCATTTCATATGTTCATTTCCGTAGCAGCCAGAGCCTTCACGACAGGATGCAGCTGATGGGTGCCGGCGTGGCGTTCGCGAAAGCCCAGGAGCTAATCTCGCGTTTTCCGAGAAAGACGATCGTCGTCATGCATGGCCTCGGCGAGGGGGATCGCTACAGCAGCCTGAAACCAAACTTCCGCACCGCCAGCGACTCCACCCCGGAGAACATGTGGTCAGACTGCCGATTCTATGTTGCGCCCGCCGACCATTGCTGGGTGTCTAACAACAGCATTGGCAGCAGCAGTAGTAAGCGGCTGGACGAGCTGATCACGACCGTGATAAAGGCGGCGAGTCGAACCACGGTACGGCTGGCCGTTGTCGGCTCGAGGAACTCGGGAAAATCGACGATGATGCGCGTCCTCTGCAATCGTATACTGCACTCCGCTAGCGGGAACAGCGAGCGGCAGCAGTTGCGCGGTGATGGAGGCGCCTCCTTGTCATCGTCGTCGTCGTTAAAAAAGCCGGTGCCGATATTCGTTCTCGATCTTGATCCTGGCCAGACCGAGTTCACGCCGGCCGCCTGCGTGTCCCTCGTCGAAGTCAGCTGCCTGCTGATGGGACCTCCTGGCACACATCAGATGAAGCCGCGCAAGTCTCTGCTGCTGGGCGACAGCACGCCGGGTGCTCGACCCGAATCCTATGTGGCGGCGGTGAATAGCCTCATTTCGTACGTGAACAACGAGCTCACGTTTAACCACATTCTCATTGTGAACACGATGGGCTGGCTGATCGGCATTGGCGACCTCCTACTGGGGACCGTGTTGGATATCGTCAAGCCGTGCAAGGTGATAGCGACGTCGGACGGTGTTGAGTTGCCAATGATGGCGTGGCCAGCAAAAGAGGTTCAGATTGACGTTCCTATTATGCGTTTGAAGCCGCTCGAGGGGCTGTTCACGCGAGATCCGTACACGAAGCCAGTGAACGCTTCGGAACATCGGAGGGCGACAATTATCAGCTATTTCGGTGGTCTCAGCCTCCTGAACAGGAAGACGATTGCCCTGCCGTGGAACTCGGTGGCGCTTCACGAAGTCTCAGGTCTCTGTCCACCTCAAGAACTGCTCCGCCTAATGAACGCTAACGTGGTTGCTCTGTGCTCTGCCGCCGAGGACACGATCTGGAAGAGCAAAGCGGATCCGACACTGCCGATGCTGCTGAGAGAAGCCTCGGGCGCCGGTTACGAGCCTATCGAGTGTTTGGGCTTCGCGTTTGTCCGAGCAGTCGACATGGTACGAAAGACAATACATCTCATTACACCCGAAACGGAGGAAATCGTTCGATCCGCTAACGCGCTGGTACATTGCACGGGGTTAAATCTGACGGAATATCTTGTGACGAACCAGAATCGAGGCGGCCGACAAGGCCCGGCGCCATACTCGACGGGCGATAACACGGCTCGGCTTATTCGCGAACTATAACAATAGTGCCTCATAAGGCGCTGAACAGCCATCTGTTGTAAGTATGTAATAGTATATTCATAAGAGTGTCCCAGTGTTCCGTTGCAATTTCACATAGAATGAATGCGAGGAGAAACCCATGTTCGCTGTTCACAATTCTCATTCTGTAAAGCAGATCGCTGTCTCCTATTCCACTGACTAAATGATCAGTGGAATAATGATGAATTTAAGTTGAAAAGAGTCATCCAATACGAACGCGATTCAGTTGTTCCATGTGATCCCGCTATGAAAATGTGGCGGTGAGATGTAGTGTATCACATGCGGGCTGTGCACCCAGCGTTGCCAATCTCCCTCAATCTCTCTCTCTGTATTTTGGTGGCTGAGCAAATATTCGGTTTGAGTGGATGTCAACAGTCGCAGATTCATGAGAGTCAATTTAGCAGGCGCGCGCGTGTGCAGTAGATCAGCAGCTGCCGTGGTCCTGATGGACGATGGATCAAGGCTACCTGACCAATTGGTGGCTTTCGAAAGCAGATGCGGTGGTTGGATGGTTTGCACCCGTCGTCTGCGAAGCGATTTAGCTAGATTAATGCAGCATGGATTGCCACGTCGGCACGTGTCTGTGGCTTACGTTTCAATGCGGCATCGCAAGCGCAAAATACGAGACGCTATGTACTTCATTCATTCACAATTCAGAGAATTAGCAATTTGAGAGTGAGAGTTCACACCGTTCACAGCCATCTAGATACATAATAAACACAAATATGCACGTACCAGCTGGAAATACACACAGACACACGAGAGCCAAACACAGTATCAATGACCTATACACAAATTTAGGCTTTCAGGATCGTGACAAAGGAGCTGCAGGATTTGCTTTTTTTTTGTTATCAGCGCTACAGCAAACGTCGATGTGGAAAACACTGAAATCATCTTTATGCGGATTGCATCGAAAACATTGCAATTTTGAAGGTTGATGGATATATTAACTAATTAGTTGGTCGCAATGTCAACTAGTGATTAAAGAAGGTTCCATTTCACTCGTTCTCTTTGCGTGGCGAAGAAAAAAAAAGGAAATCAACGCTATTCGTGCGGTGTGTACACAGTGGAGTAATTGATGTAAAGAAAAAAAATTATCTAGGTACATCCTAGGTATTTGGCGGAGGTTGGCAGCCTGCAGAGGTACGAGCGAGAAGAGGCGCGATATTTGATGAATGTAATATTTGTCTCAAATAAAGTTTAATATTTGAGTGAATTAGGCTTATTGTGCTAGCCGTGAATTAATGCTTAGACTCATTCGTGAAATGCTTCCGCGCGTAATGTGACCGGAAGACGTGAAGTTCAACAAAACGTCGCTCTGAAGACGATGTCCCGCATTCGAAGCCCATTCGTGTCGTCTATGGTATCAGATACCAGCCCGAGGGGCAGCGGGTGGTCAGTAACTAAGCTGTCTCCGACTGTACAAAGGCAGAAACCGCAGGTTGTCGAGTTGTTCCGCGACCTAGTGACATATAGGATAACTTGAGCATTGTAAAACCGCAGTGTTCCGTTTAATGAACGAATAAAACCTTTACCTTCAGAGACTCGACTCGGCCATCCGTAGACTTGCAGCAACTTTCTTAATCAAATGTTCCTTACAATGAGTCAATTGCAGAACATCCACACGACAATATTTGTTAATTAATGTTAGTGGATAATAATTCATAATAATGGAGTAAAGCATGTATATGATATTCTTACAGAGTCAACTCGTTTCGTATAGATCCACTAAAAAATCGCATGCCATGAAATGGTTCCAGTTAGATAAATTAGCATTAATTAAAACACCTATATCTACCAGCACCCCCATCAACGATGTCCTACGGCTAACGCGAGCATCCGCCCGAGACCAGGACAGATAATGAAGATGCCTGAACATTTTTTCAATTAATTTGACGTTTTTATTCGATTTTCTCTCATCTATTATACATTTTTACAATTTGCGTTGCAGTATCGCGGGACCAGCCCGCTATATAAATTCTATATAAATATGTATAACTCTAATCGACGCACACCGGCTGTTGTGTGCGACGATTTCTTGAACGGATTTTTTTGCTTTTTTTGTAACAATATTTGCGACAACCGCCACAAAGCGTCGGCAGAATAGCTTAAGTAGTCCAATAGAAGTGGGGGAAAGTTTGCGCGAGTGGCGAGAGGAAGATCAAGCTATCCACCACCATTGACGATATATGCTCGCTCCCTCTCTCTCTGCCTGTCTATAAATAGATGTGTATATATATATATGTATATATACGGTTTTGTAGATGGGATAGGGTTCTGTGGCAAAGGTGGCCCCGACAGGTCCTCTCATAGTAATACCCAAAAGGTTAAGTGTGCTGAGGCCTGTCAGATAGGAGAACAGCTGAGGGCCTGTCAGCTCGAAAAATGTTCAGGGTTCTGTGTGGCAGTTCTTGTAAATCTAGCTGCTAGCCGCAAGCATCATAGCACGAGCAACGTCGCGGTGTCCAGCAGCGTGTCTGTGTGTGTGTGTGCAAGGCAATAGATGAAGATGGACGAGTCTCAACGTTCTGTGAAGCAGATCGCTAGCGAGCGTCGATATATTGGGAAACAAAGCAATGGGAGCGCGCTTAGGAGAGAGATATAGGGACACGCTGATGGTGGCGCGAAGGGGAAATCGAGGTGTCTGTGAACAGATGATGATATGATCGAAGCGGAAAATTCGAGGTGAGGTTGCGAAATGAAATCGTGATGAAGAAGCCTTTCTAGAGAGAAAGAGTTCGAGTCAACTCAGTAGAGGCAGAGAGGCAGAGAGAGAGCGAGAGAGAGATAGAGAGACGGAAAGATCAGATAAAGGGGAATTGGTCGAAAGTTGAAAGGCATTTTTAGATAGTGAAGTGCAGCGAAACTTCGAGCAATGAAGTTCATGAATGAAGTTGAGATAAAGATAGGAGGAGTTGTGAAGGGATTGCTGAGGTTGCGCTAGGCAAATGCCACAGGGATGAGGCTTCATCGCAAAGTTACGTGTCGATATCGCCTCACGCTCGAATGACGATGACGGTCGATATCGTTTGGCAAATAGCACAGAAGCGACTAGAGTTGTAGTCGCCGATCGATGAGAGGTGATACAGGTTAAGGATGGGGGCGAGGTTAGAGGGAACAAGTTGAAGGGGAAAATATTCAAGTTAGACAGGGTGGACTGAGCTGGGATTGACTAGAAAATGATGCAGGTCGAGGTGCACGTGAAGGCCCTTGCGGAGGGGGCGGGGGCGGCCGATGATGCGAAAGGCAGATGTTTTATGAAGAGTTGAAGGAGGCGAGAGTTCGTCAATAGGTCGATGGATAGTCAGATAGATAATGAGCAATAGAATGAGACGGTTACCGGAGCTTGCTCAAGATCGAGGTGAGCTTAGCACCTTGAATAGGTGTGCCGCCCCAAGCGCGGTCGTTGTCGCTGTGCGAGCGAGTGAAGCGGCAACCAGACAGCCTGCCATAGAAAGGGAGGTCCTGTAGCAGAAATTTAGGTAAGGGAGGAGATAGGAATATAGTGGGGAGGGGGCGCATGTGAGTGAAACCTCGAATTTGAGATGGGGGGTGATATCGAAGAAGTTGCAGTTTTAGCGGAAGTGTGTTCCTCTTGTTCAAAGAGATAGGTGTAGCTTCACGTGTGGCTTGAACCTCGCGGCCTCTGGTCATTTGACAGCCAGAGACTTCGCTGGTCCAGGCAACCCCGTGGGCGATTTTCCGACGCTGGCGTGTCCACTGTAGAGGTCGACACGGTTCAGGTGTGCGGTAATTCGAGTGCCATATATGTTTCGATAGATCGTAAGGTCATGTGGCATTGAGGAACAACAAATCGTTTAGGGTAGTGTGAGAGAGTTCTGAAAAACGCCTCTGGGGAACGCGTCAGGCGCATGAAAATACAGATCTACCAGCGAATGAGGTTAGGTGCGAAGGAGAGCGAGAGAAAGAGGGAGATCATAGGATCGGATTGAGGGCAAGGATTACTATTCATTCGGCTATGGAGTCTAGGTACAGAAGTGGGCGTTTCGTGAAACTCAGCACTGTTGTGTGATAGACAATTCGTAAAGTATCTCTATAAGCTTATAGGGGGCTAAGTGGCAAAGAGCAAATAAGGGGAGTTCTCAAAGGGAGACAGAGAGAGACAGAGAAAGAGAGAGAGAGAGGTAAATCTCATCAATGAGTACGCGGTTAGAGTATAGGAGGGAGTCGATGAGTCGGCGAACGTCGCCTACGAAGACAACGACGCCGGGCGGCTAGCCTGCGGACGCCAGCGTCCAACTGCAAGCCATGAGTCGCCATAACGATGGTATTAAATATTGTATAGTAGTGGTTGTGTATATCGTTGAATAAATTAGTTGATCTCATTATGATTACTATTATTATTATTACTATTATTTTTGATTAATAATAAAATTATGATGGTTGCTGATGCTGTAAGGCACAGCCGTAGGGTTGGCCTGTGCTGTTGAGTTGAGCCTGTGACCTGTGCCGTCCCTCGAATCAACACGCACACAGGCTCAATCATTCACGCTTATGTTCATTTCTATCAAACGTATCCTGCTGTATAATCATGTAGGTGTGGGTTGGTGGATGGTTGAGTGAGTGGGTGTCTAGATGTGCCTCTCGATTGCGGTATAAAATATATCTGTCCGCATCGTCGGTTGTCCCTTACTATACTTATATACTTAGCTCTGTTTGTGTTTGACTGTTCTATGTATCTCGCGTGTTGCTATATTGTTGCTGTTGCGAATTTCGACAACAATCGCGATGAAGTATCCAGGTGTCTTCCGCCTCTGTGCACCAAACTAACGAGGCTGCCGTGGACGACGCCTTTGTCGGTGCTCGTGTTCATATGAGCGCGAAGTCCTGAATGTTGACGCATTGGCATTACACACCATTGTGGTTTCGCTACGAGGCGGGCGAAGAACTCGATAGGAAATGAAATTTAGAAAGAGTTGTCATTGCCGTCTTGTGTGTCGCCTGCAACATAAGGTGACACCTAGGTCGGGATCGTTTATATCGGAATAGTCGTTGAATAACACTCGAAGCGTGCAATGCACGTGTGTCAGCAGTCGACGCGGTAGATGATGCAGTTCATGCAGCTCCAATACGCGTTCGTGAATGCCGAAGAGCGTCCGTGAGGTTATGTCATATCTGGTGGCCGACAGCGTTTGATCACGAGGTTGGATACCGCGCCTAGCTTGCCGCGCTAAATGTATGCACTACTTGAGGAGCAGAATTTCCCAATTCATTAATTGCTGTGCCTCCATAGTGTCTAGCGTTGTAGCACAATCTCGCGTAGCCTCGAAGCCTAATGATCCTCGAGAGAAGGGTAAGGATGTCGGCCTGGACCAAACCTATGTGTGGGGGTTGGGAAGGCTCTTCCCGATGCGCCATTCGCTGCCGCCGTCCGTTCTCGCTACTCCACTGGTGAGTTCTCTAATTGCGGGCACGTGGAGAATTCTTCCGAGGGCAGGAGCCGCTCCTATTCGAGTTGGCGCGTTCGGAGCATTACAGATCTGAAGCTTGGGCGGGGGGGGCGGGGGAGCGGTGGAGATGAAATCATCGAGTGGCACGGAGTTCCGAGAGCTGTTCGGAATCTTCTGTAAGGTACAGTAGTGTAGCGTACGAGAGCAAGGGTCGAAGGCAATGACGCTCACGTTTGGCCTAGAGTATTGGTCAGCACTCAATAGGCTTAGTTTATCGGGACCCGCTCCCGTCTACCTGGCGGCATAAGTATTCCGTGTTGACCCGTATGATAGAGTACGACGTACACCTCGATCAAGTGGATCCCGATGTGGTGGAGAGGATTGCGACAACGCATGTCGAAGAGGTGAAGTCTGAAGTTTGCAGGGAGGCTTCGACGTCATCGTTCAAAGGGTCCACTGCGCGCACTCTCCTATGAAGTGTCGTTGAACGAGGGAAAAGTGTCTCCACGAACTCCAAGTTGTCAGTATCGAATCCCGCTAGCGGAAATGACAGCTGGAAGTGGCGCTGGACATAGATAAGACGTCGGCGATGATGATAACGAAATGTAGATAACGAGGGATAGGTGGAGCGCGAGAGGGAGGAGTCTGCAGAGGACGCGCGGAGAAGTAGCTTCGGCACGAGAAGTGAGGTTAGATCGAGATGAGCTGCAGTATAGTTGAGGGTTGCCCCGCCATAACTGTTGGCCTTATCCGCTGCTGGCCCCGACTCTTCGGCCTGCCAGCCGTCCGGGTATCCGATGATGAACTCGTTCAGGTGAAGGCCGGTACGGCCTGCCGAACTGCCGGTACTGTGCGAGGCACGCGCCTGCGAGCAGCGCCAACAGAGCGAGGGCGTAGAGTAGCCGCATGCTCAGAGGGGAGCTGTGGGCTCTGCCCATCGGTGGGGTGCCGGGACCGTGTCAAGCAGTGGTCAGTGGCCGGATGCAGAGGTTTGCCAAGAAGGAGGCGGCCGCCGGACAAAGATCAGAGGAACGAATGACGAATGGAACACCGCATCAGCAGTAGCAGCAGCAGAAATCCGAAGCAGACAATGAAAGACAATGGAAACAAGCCTCGGTTAGTGGTCTATATAAAAACATCGCGAAATTGAACGCTGTTCAACTTTCTTTATCACACTTACGTACCTGTTTTTGTTGATGTTGTTGTTTGTTTGTTGTTAATTTAGGATGGGTTTTTTTCTGCTTTTTTTTGCCTTTATTAGATATTAATGGGGTAGATGGGTATAATAATAATGATTATAATAATGCATTACATAGAATGAAGAAGATTATACGTAAAGGCCATGTGAGTAGAGCCTTGCAGGAAGTGAAGTTTGGCAATTTTTTTCTCGATTCGAATCACAGGCGCAAAAAAGGGGTCCAAATCCACAGAACAGTACCTATGTGGATTTTTGCCGACCTTAGGTCGGATGCCACGCTCCCAAGCCCTAACCTCTTCCCATCTATAATAAATTCATGTGGGCACAAGATAGCACTTTGACAAAGCTGAGCAGAGAGGCACCCGCCTATCTGCGCCACTATCTACCACCTACCGATGCGGTCTGTTGAGAGGTACGAGGATGAGAGACTTCTGTTGAAGTAGGGACAGGACATCGTCTCCTTGAAACACCATCAAGCCACGCGCGCGGCTAATCGCTGCTCGTCAGCTCGCCTGCTCCACCCGGCGCCGAACAGAGGGATCGAGAGACAGGGAGGGAGAGAGAGAGAAAGGGAGAGAGAGATAGCCGAAAATCAGCACTGATAAGGGTAAGAAGCACAACGATGCATAAATCCGTGGGGTTAAGGTAGGTGTCGTACGGGATCACCAGGAAGACAGCGACCCTCACAAACAAGCACGCACAGATAGATGCACAGTTGAATAGACATACACGTGTACACTGAAACACCTCTATGGATTACGGGTGTAGATGCCACCGAAATCAAACGCGACTGAAGCGCCTCTCGTCTTTTTGGTTTGGTCAGATTTAACGCCGACGTCACCGCCGATTAGCGCCTGCCTAGTCCGACGGCGTTCTCCACAACTCGGGGCTGTCTGCGAGCGTCAAGCCGCTAGCGGAAAGACTCGCCGACCTGTGCACGGAACGCTCCGTGTGAACTCTCACTTGTGCCACTCGCTTGTCGGTCTGCGTCGCGCAGTTCGCTATTAGATGGGTTGGACAACAAAGCAAATCTTGCGTGTGTCCTCCTCACTGTGTGCGATAAAATGGAAGCTGCCTCGCGTAGACTGCCCCGCACTACCAATCGCTGCTGATCGGCGTCAGCGTTCGACGGTAAGCACGAACCGACACGACCGGTGGGACTACGGCGATCTGGTCGCATCGCGGATCTCGCCTGGTCGGGCGAATCTGCCGCAGATTGCGATCGCGGCCGCCGCCGCCGCCGCTACAGGAGGAAATAACGCCTCAGCTGGTCAAGGAAAACAAAGATATGCCCTTGCCCGCCTCGCGAGCAACTCAGGGGAAGATTCGTCGCTCTCACATCAGCCGAGCGCTCGCTGGACGCTGCCGCGGCAAGACGCCGCTGATAGCGGCAACGTCGGAGCGCGCGTTTCCGCCTTCAACGTCTGGTGACGCTATGGTGCAGGGCGTCGCGATAGTCAACATGTGTGTGTGTGTTGAGACACTCGGGTGGCCGCGAGAGCGACTGTATTTTAATTGGCGGTAGCCATAATGTTCTCATGTTAAATGTGTTGACACGGTAAACGTGGCATTTGTCCACAGGCAGCCGCGAACGCCGTGGAAAAACTCGTCTAAGCTACTAGTCGATACGGCACGGAGGGGGACAAGTCGCCGGGATGCTCTCCGCCGTGAAGCCTTCGAGAATACGAAGCAGATACATCGTGGATAAGTAGTAAATAAGCGAGCCTACAGCGTTTGGGGACGGGGAGACGAGTTTTGACGAGTCAATCGCGATCGTCGAGGAGAGAGCATCGCATTGTCATAGGCTGTCTGTGAATCGATTGCGCATCAATGTGTAAGATTGGCTCAACGACAAAACGCAATCCTGTACATACATACATACATATATATATATATATATATATATATATATATGATCGAGAAGAACTAGAGAGGAAGATCGATGAAAGAGCAGAAATACGACGAGGTAGAATTGGAAATTCGTTCGGCAAACGAATTTTGGACAAGTGGGCCCTTCGCGTAATCTTCGACGAATCGGGCCACACGCGCGAATGATGATCGACAGGTTAGACAGAAACGGCCGCAGAAACAGTCGGTGGCTGTTATGTCCGGCCAACTGCTACGACCCATTCGGAATATCGCCTCTCGGCCACTGCAGTGCATATTGGAAATACTCGCTAATATCGGCGACGGAATCAGCGGCGGCGCATCCGCCTTTTGACGCGTAGCCTTGATGATGCGAGCCGTCCGCTGGTCTGAACTAGGATTATACATATATATATATATATATATATATATATATATATATATATATATATATATATATATACATCTTGTGATTATGTTGCTCGGATAGCTGGCCGGGACGAGGGATCACCGGCGAGACAGCGTTGTCGCGAGATGTCGACCGAAGACAAGGAAGTCTATGACAGGAAGAGGAAAAGATACCAATGAACAAACAACAAGAGACGAACCTTTCTGCGTTGTCATTCTCTACGCGTTTTGCCTTTGCGAGCGGGGAGGAATACAAGTGCCGCACGTATATATGTACATATATATATATATATAGATATATATATATACTGCTGTAGTTTTTCCGTGTGCTTGTCGTTGTGTGTGCGTGTGGGTGTCGAAGCGATGGTGTAGTTGCTGATGTTGATCGCCTTGCACGCGTTTTCAAATGTGGATCGCCTTCCATCGAATTTTCTGTATGGATTAGCTAGTATAATAAGCCAAGCGGAATATGTGTCAGCGTCCCGGGGGTCAGCGTGCCGACAATTCAAGTTACACGTCTTGCAGATGGTTTCGTCTGGTGGTGGTGAGCGTCTCGAATTTCTAGACACGAGAGATATATGACTTGGGTTCAAATTGTGCACTGGCAGATGCTTTGGAGAATCATTGGGTTTCGTCACCATCATCTTTTTCTCTCTCTCTCTCTCTCTCTTAATCGGTGGACTCATGCCAGGAGGTATACTGTATAACGTTGAAAATCAAGTAATAGTGGCAGCTGACATGTCCTCATCATGACACAACGCAAAAACGTTGAGCCGACGCCTGTCGGAGAGCTCAGCTCAAAAGGAACTTTGCAGTTCAAGTTACACAGACTGGCACACACACACACACACACAGGCCCCCCTGGGACAACATCAGGATGAGGCAGATTTCACTTCGGGAGTCAGATCTCTCTCGAGAAGGAGAACTTGTTGTCCAAGTTGTCTGAATCCGAATATACTCCGTTAGCGAGTTTAATATTTCACTATAATAAATTTCCGAAATACTTCATGCGGATCGTGACTCCTGAGGCCAGCGATCAGAATCCGCCATCGTAGCCAAAATCAAAATTTTGAATGTCACCGACAATGGCCCCCGAGGCCCTCGGCGGGAGAGCGGGCGGGGGCACTCTAAGTTGCAAAGCGAGCACAATTGAAATGGACAGCAAGCCACTACAAGCCCAGCGCTACAATGTTGCCTTGACGAGCTAACAGCGTGCGCTGCATATTTCCACGCTCCACAGGTTGTTGGCATTTTTCATCCATTGCTGATGATCTCGAATCGAATCGCACATCGTACGCAACGTGCCAACTGCCCTCTAGGGTACAATTGCGATAGGTCCATCGCGATTTTTCCCATCAGATGGCATGACGCGGAGTACGCCGTCGTCGCCGCCGCTCGATTTTCATCGACGCGAACGCGTTTCGTCGACGTCATCCTTGGTGTTGCCGTTGTCGTCGACGTTGTTCCCTTATTCCCGGGATGAGAACACGATGTAGAGTACCGAAGAGGACAAACGCTGGAGACACCGCAGCGAACTGGCGACGAACCACGGTGTTCCTCGTACACGGCGGCGACGGTGGCCTCCTTCACTGCTCGGCACGCGGCTTTAGCCGTATCGCGAGCAAGCCTTTGGACAAACGCGAAACGCAGGTCACGCTCAACGGATAACATACGTGGGCACACGACACGACGCAGAGGATTGGGGCACGCTCAAGACACGCACACATATTGACACGGAGAGACACGCAAGCGATGTTCCACCTACCATGATGTGTTCTGCCTGTGAGCGGGCCGCGGTTGAAGACTAGCTTAAGAGCTATCGCTACTGGCACTGCGAAGATCACCATCCGCTTTCACTCTCTCTCGGTTACGCGCTCTCCCGCCGGTGCCACCGCTGCCGCCGCCGCCACCACCGCTGCGGGCCCTACCTGGCCCGCCACTGTTGCTTCTGCTGCTGTTGCTGAAGAATAAAGGCCGACGAAGTCCCGAAGAGGATGAGGGCATGCCGAAAATAGGCCACGCCGAAGATGCCGGTTGGCGGTAAGAGCCGCCCGTCCCCGTCCGGGCCCCGGTTGCCAATAGCGCCGCCGCCGCCGCCGCCGCCGCCGCCGTCGTCGTCGGTAATCGTCGACGCACAACGTCAAACAATCCGTGAGTTGGCGCTTGGCTTCGTTTGCTTCGGCCGATTTCTTGCCAGCTCGCCTTTTCGTTGACTGCTCCTCGCTATGACGGCGGGGCTCGGGCTGCTGCGTCGTCGTTTTTCGCGTCGCAATGTTGCGACGTCAGCCCGTCAGCCGCCTGCTGCTGCTGCTGCTTGCTAGCTATAGCCGACCGGGCAGTCAGTCAGTTAGACCGAGAGACTCAGACCGACACACACACGTTCGCACACGTCGGTCGCTGCGAGGGCCGCTGCCGTTGACGACGTTGCGCCTCTTCTGCAGCCGCTCCCCTACCCCCCCGGCGCGTTTCCCTCCTCGTCGCGGCCATTGGCAAACGGGTCCCCCCCTGCTCGACGAGCTGCTCTGGCGTCGCCGCCGCCGCCGCTTCGGGGTGTTCCGGAAGTGAAAGTGGACGCCGAGCGGTGCCGAAGCCAACGGTGCCAGCATCGTCCGACGGCTGAATCGCCGACAGAGCCGTGGCTCCTGTTGGTGATGGTGGGTTCTGCCCGGCTGGAGCTCCTCGTCGGAGCTCCAGCTGGCGGCGGCTGGCAGGCCGCTCTGCCGCTGCGGAGCCGACCGACGATGAATCGGTTATGTGTGTTGAGCCTGCCGAGCAACGGAGTTGCTGCTGCGGGCTGTGCCAAGCTGGCTTGGCTTCGACACGGGCCCGCCGGCACAGCTCAACAATACGCCAGAACGGCAAATCACGGCAGCAACAGCAACAGCAGCAGCAGCAGCAACAAGTGAGTCTCAGCCCCGCGTTCGTGCGCCGTCTGAGAGTTCCCCCTGATGCCGGCGCGCTGCCTCTCACGCTGATAACGGCGTCGACAACGGTAGCACAGCAGCAGCAGCAGTCGCCGGCGGCAGCGATTCCACCAAAGCGGTCGCGGTCCCTTCTGTCATTCAGTCAGTCAGTGGGGCAGAAGGAGAGAGAAGGAGAGATAGGGATGTATATATACACACACACATATATATATATATATATATATATATATATATATAGAGTGAGAGAGAGAGAGAGTAGCGTGGATAGCAGTCGAACGGTGTATACCAGTTACAATTGACGTTCGCGTGTCGGATGGACAGGGATGGCCGGCGAGAATTGAGCACTAGTAGTAGTGGATCAGTGGTCGCGGACGCTCAAACACGACGATGGATGGATGAGCGCATAAAATGAAGAGGGACATCGAATTAAAGGTGAAAGTGACGACAGCAGTAGCAACAACAACAACAAACAACAGCAAACAACAACAGCACGACCAGCAACAACAATAACAGAACCACGACGCTAACAACAGCAACAAGAACAACACTAACAAGGCCGAAACAGGGCAGGAAGCAGTTTAGCAACAGTTTGATAATAACGACGATGACAATCACTGAGCACGTGTCCCGTCCGATCATCGATCTGTCTGCGTAGCGGTGTCAATGCTATTCTTGTTGGTGACATCGCGTTGCCGGGCGGTTGCCGCCGTTCTCTCGTCAGTGAGAATTGTCGTTGATACCGGCCAGCACGAAGCGGCGATCTCCGATAGCGTCGTATAGCGAACGTGTCAGCGAAGGAGGGCGAGGGGCCGCTTTCGACGGACGATCGATCCATTGAAATCGCGGGAGTCGATGGCGGAGAACTTCGAGAGGGGGTCGAGGGGGGCGGCGACCGAAGGGGACACAGCGTAAATGATGCCGATTCTCGTGAAGAGGCTGCTACCCGCGGCGAGCGCCGTTCTCTGGGGGTCTGGGGCTGGCCTGGAGGACTCGGCGGAACTAGCGCGTGCGCCAGGCGACGCGGGAAATCGACAGCGAACAGGGAAGCGAATCAGCATAGATGATTGATGGTCAATGGTCAAATACCTATGGGCTGCTGCTGTGGTGACGAGGAGAGTGGTGGCGCGGCGGTTTGCAGCGGCGGACAAACACGAGACAAATGAGAGCGAGACACTTCAACTGCTGCTTGAAGTAAATAAATATAAGGAAGGAATATATATATATATATATATATATATATAAAGGACGGGGATTAGTAGTGTTTGTAGGGGGCGTCGACTCGCCCACAACAATAGCAGCAGCCTGCTGTCTCGTGTCGTTGTTGATTCCAGCAACAGAGTGTTGCTGATTTGTCGACGTCGGAGGATGTGTGACCCGTCCGTTGCTGGCCAATAGCCACGCTATCAAAATGCTCCTGCATGACAGGTCGTCCAGTGCGTCCATCAGCAGGACTGACTCGAATCTATACATATGTATCTATGATCGACGCAAACAATGACGACAACGTCGATGACAATCTGTTGATCGCTGATGGAGCCAACTGATGAATCATTACCGTATCTATTCACGTGAATCAATAGATAGCCGTATACTCTCAGGATGACGTTGTTTATCACTTCGGCTTCCGTATTGTAGTGGATTTTCCTTATTTCAAACTATGGGTGTACGATTGCTATGCGCCACATTGAGGGGTCTTCAACGAGAACAGAGGCCATTTGACGACCCTTGTGGCGAACGGGATCTTCACGAGGAAGGCGGCAACGTCATTGAGGAGATGTTGTTAGCTAGTCAAACTCGATCAGCTGCCAACGAGGAGGTGGGTGGGCAACCAGAGGCAACCTGCTCTATGGAGGCTTTTTTTGTTTTTGGGATTATATTAAGTTGTAATACTATGGTAGGAAGCACGCCGCTCAATCTTCATGTTGAAGAACCATTGAACGATGATAATAATAATTGAACACCTTCAAATAGTGTACACATGGCGCCGACGTGTAGCGTAATTATTAAATATATATATATATATATATACTGCATATTTGAACTACTCGGACAACTTTCACTTCGCCGTCACCGCTTAATATATGCCTAAGATATATATATATATATATGTATATATATCCGCCGAATAATCTTCCCTCGCGTCATTCAACCCCCCCCCGCGCAGGCGACCCCTCGGCGTGTGCCGGCAAAGGAAGGTTACCCAGAGCCGGAGCCCGTCATTATCATCACACACAAATCCTCCTGCTACATCCGTGTCTGTCCGACAGTCTACGGGAACGGTTTAGCGAAACTGGGAGGAAGGCAGCTAGTTAGTGAGGCAGCCAGCTTATTCAGCCGGGGGTTAACTTAAACGAGCAAACCCCCCCCCCCGCCCCGGGGGACCGCCGGGGGATGCAACGGCACAAGCGAAGCTGAGAGCTGTTTGCTGCTGCTGCTGCTGCTGAACAGAAAAAAAAGAGCGAAAAAAAAACCGTTGGTGTCGGAACGGTGGGCAAGCGGGTCACGTTGTTGTCGAAGTTCTGACGAGCTGTCGGCCATCCCGGAGACGAGCGAGATCAACAGGGCGGCTCGCCTAGCCACACCGGCAATCGCAGCGCCAGCAGACGCAACGACAACAAGAACGACAACCGCAACTCGTCGTCGTCGTCGTCGGTATCAGCCTGGGCGAAACAACCGCCAGAGGCAGGCAGGCAGGCACGCACGCACGCTTCGCAGACGCGACTCGGACAAGGGGAGATCTTGGACGATGAGCGGATAACGGAGAGGAAGACGAAGAGGATGAAGAGCGTCTGAGCAACGGCTCCGACCGAACGAGCGTTCGCGTTGCTGACGCCGCGATACCCCACAAAGACCCCACCGGTCCCCCCCTCCCTCGTCATTCTTCCTTCAATGGGACCGAGGAGAGCAAAGTGGAGGAGCGTTGCCGCTCCAAATCACAATGAGGGAAAGGACCAGCGGCGGCGGCAGCAGCAACAACAACAGCAACAACAAGCAGCACTGTTGAATGCTATGATATGAGCAAGGAGGCCGCGCGATGTTGAGGATTCGCCGAGCAAACGAGTGACGATGATGCCGTGGTCAGCCGACGGGAGATGGGCGAGGGATGAGGGCGCTGGAGGTGGATAACAAGGGGGGGGTGGTGGGGGGTGGGGGGCTTGCCGGCCATTGTAGATAGTGCCGGCTAGAGCTCTATTCGATCTGCCGATGTAGCTGTGTATAATAACGCTAACGCGACGGTGGTGTCTCGTCTCATCGTGCTGGCCCCAATTCGCTGTCGCTCGGCGCGGAGAAAGTCAGGCCAGCAGATATAACAGACAGATGGGCAAATTGACCGAGGGAGATCGCTCGCCCGGCAGCCGACGGTTGCCGACGGCGGCGGCAGCGGCGGCGGCTTCGAAGCTGCTGGCACTGCTTCGGCGGCGGTGGTCGCTCTTATCATCGTTGGCTCGGAGCGATGCTGGTGCGGGCTGGTATCGGACAGGAAGTGGCTGGTGGCAGATCTGACCGACGGGGCCAAGCAGTGCGAAGCAAAGCACGAACGCTTGAGCCGGACCTGGCTCTCTTCCGGGATAACAAAAACAGCGCAGCAGCGGCAACAACAATAGCAACAATTGTGTGGCCTGGACACGGCACCACAGCGGTGACTATCAACCCATGGAGGGTCGTGCAACGGGGGGGATGCCTTGAAGTCCATATATATATATATATATATATATATACGATAGTGTACGATGATCATGTACTGCATATATATATATTTATACACATTTGTGTATAGCGATTGCGTCCAGATTCGCTTGCTATTAGTATTACTATGATTATAATTATTTGGTAAATTCTGACAGCGCAGAATTGCGCGAGCGCCGCATCGAAGTGAGGATCGACAAAAACTAGTTCATCGGAAGCCGACATTTACCAGCAGCAGTTGTCATTATCATCGTTGTGATTCAATGGCTGTTGTGCAGGGTTGGAGACGCGAAGCAGGGCGAGCGCACAGAGTTCTTCTTGTTGTAATGACAGCGAGACGACAGCTGAGGACCTTGTCGAGGGGAAAACCAATTGCCGACAACGTGGTAAGCGTCTGAATGAGCCAGTCGATTGACAACAAAGTGGTGTCTGTCGCGTTGTAACTAACGTGCAATGGGAGCTGGTGTTGTTTGATGATCGTGTATGATATCGTATGCATATGAATTAGTGCGCGCGCTGCGATGTTGTAGCCATCTGGGGGCCCCGCGGACCCTGGACGGTGTCGTCCGGCACGAGAGGATCTTCGAGTTCTGACGGCGTTGCGGAGCCACGCATGAAGCCACGCCCGACCGAAATATCGATAACAGATAGAGGTAGAGAGACAGAGAGAGAGAGAGACGATACGAGAGACCTGCTAGGCATACTCACCACAGTGATGATGAGTACTATATTAGCAAACGTCGCCAATATGATAGTTAGGGGTAGAATCGATCGATTCTACCCCTAGAATAGATCGATCGGATATCTACGTGTCTACCGCCGGAGGAGGTGCGCACACGGCGGGATTGATCCCCACCGTTGCACATTTGCATTAAATTAAAGGGCTCCCCTATCCGATGAATGCGGCTACGCCGAAAGCAGTTGTTGTTGTTGTTATACCTTGGACTACAGCCACAGTATTACTGCATCAGTGGCACAGGCCTCCATCATCAGGAGCCGGGAGGGAAGAGACAGCCTCTTCATAATTAGTCCCGTCCTCGCATAAACATACACAAACGGTGTGTGCGTTCCGCGGCTATGGTACCGTGAAAAGCGACAGCTCCGAAAAGACACAATCGCCTGACTGACCTTAAGATCTCCCCTCGAAGGATATATATATATATGTACCCGGCTAGATCAATATAGTATATATATATATTCTTTATCATCTTTCTTTATCTGAAGATTCTTGTCAGGTACGAGTAAGGAAGAGAATAAGCAAAGGTGGCCCCGACAGGTCCTCATAGTAATACCTAAAGGTTAAGAGCTGACGCCTGTCAGATAGGGGCAGAACAGCTGAGGGTTAGCTCAAAAAAAAAATCGATATAGTAGGATGCCATCCATCATCGGCTCGAGGCTAACGGCTGCTCCTGTGGCAGGCGTTAACCACGAGCCGGTGGTAACACATCGCGAGCGATCCAGAGAATCATTGAAGAAAGCACTCGCGGGCCCCTCCGAAACTGCTGACTGCTGCCCATGATGACACCGAAGAACGCGTGAATGAGACATGACAATACGTTGATACAGAGAAAGTAATGAGAACAAAGAGATAACCAGCGATAAACAGATTGAACAGAGGGATCTACATAGTCAACTCTGACGCGAAAGCAACGCATGTCGAACATTATATACATATATATATATATACAAATTTTGAAAGGATCACAGTGACCCCTACACAATGTATCGTAGTTTCACTAGTTCGCTTATGAAATAATCGCTAAATCAGCGTTGTCCAACGATAGCGTACGTATTTATTCGAGAAGGACGCATGCATGCGCGACCAGTGCGGCCCCTCTGCGCCAATACATGATCATCTGCGAGCCACATGCCCACCACTGTTGGCCACCTGCTAGTCTACAAGATGTTCGCTCTTGGTTCCGATATTACGTTATGCACTGCCGATTTGCGATGGGAAGTGTACCTCAGAAGAGATCGTAGGATAATCCCACAGTCGGGATCAAAAGGTATTCCTATTTTTTACAATAAAAAAAAGGATGATCCACACGTACCAATGTGCTCGCAATTGCGTACCATTGTTCCATTGTAGATGACACCTAGCGTCCTCGAACACACCTATGTTGATAAGTCAAATGTGGAGAGCGTACACGCGCGCGGTGATCTGCTTGCGTTGAAGATGTCCACGGCTTAGATCTTCGTCGTCCGGAATCCCCGTCTCGCTTGCCGCCGTCATTAGCCTCTCTAATTGCTCCCGGTTGCGGTGCTCGTCGCTACCTACTGAACCTAGTCGACAGGTTATCTCGCCTACCGTTGGCCGTCTATCTGGCGTTGCCCTCCTCGTGAGGCTCGTTCACGCACTCTCATTTCATGAAAGAATTCGTCAATTAACGCGAAGTTCGACGAAGATATAATTTCATCTTCGTGGAGAGCTTCAACGCTTGATCTATTCCCCGTTGATTAGCATGCATATGGTACTAATTAATAATTCCGAGAATAACAATATAAACGGCGATCCGATGTGTGTAGGTTACATATATATATATATATATATATATATTGTGTGTACAGTGTGTGTGTGTGTATAATCATGCAGTAATCAGCTGCTGGGTGTCTACGTAATTCGTGTTGCAGGTCAACTTCCCCCACCGAACAGCCTCTGGCTCATGGGCACACTCACTAATATATCCAAAATGTTGTTTACATGCACTGTCCGGGCACAATTGTCGGTCCTTTATTCCAATAACAAACTTGGGAAAAGTTGGAAGAAGCTCTTAAGAGCAAAATGACATTTAAGCGTATGGCGTATTCAAATCGTCTTGTACACCCCGACACTCAGTTGCGGCTATTTCCTCTTTCCACGAGAACGTTTTGCGCATTGTGATGGTTCCAGCAGTTTAGTTAACAAACCAACAACTATGTATTGTATTTAATTACCATCATCATCACCACCAGCATCATCTGCTGCTTCTCGAACAACGAAGTCATATCTGCGACGAAACGTCTGATATCGTCCACTCATGCGCAGCAACTGCAATTAGCCGTTGGCAGCATTTGGCACTAATTGAACGACATGTCGCTGGCGAATCATTGGCCGCCGCAACGAGAACACACAGTGCACACTGATCTCTGCTGATAGAGCGGCCACGGCCACGGTGAACAGCGCAATGCTGAGGCAACATGTCCCACGAAGATGTCGCAACCGAAGGGTCAAGGCCAAATCATCGGAGGCGACGACAATCGCCTGATGGCCGCCTCCCACCTGATCTCCGCATCGCGTTGATCCGAAACACTCTCGTAAAAGTTCTTGATGAGCACGCCAATCCTTGTGGGGCATTCCGATCAGTGCAGAGGCATTGGGTATTTCTCTACGCAGCAATTGTGCTTCCCATATTTTGGCAAAAGTAATGGCCTTGAACTGGTTTTCGCCCCCTGTGATGTTCGGTATCAGAGGCAATAGGTGGTGCTCGCGGAGCACTGTCAACATTCTGCTTGGCCTGCGCCGGGGGGTGTCCACTTCGAATGCGGTTGCGTACGCTATTTCTCTCCTATATCTCGTATCGTTTAATGGAACACCAATTCTCTCCCTGACCCTGTCCATGTCTGTGTCGCATGCGCGTACTTTCGTTGCAATACTGATGTACACCTCAGCCCGCATAAAGTCAGTGGCCTTTCGGTAGGGCAGATCATACGCGTCAAGGTATGGATTCCCCTGGAATATCGTTAACCTTCGATCAGGCTCGAGCATTTCGCTCACAACTTTCGACTTGAATTCATCCACAATGAACATATTGAACAGAACAAGAAATATGGCCAACAGCAACATTCGGGGTGCTTTGTACACACCAGCTATATGGGGAGCGTGGACCTCGTACGGCGTCAGAACGCTAACGATGATCTCGTACAGGAGTACAGCAATGTTCCGAGCTGAACACAGACCAACTATGAGACACATGAAAAGCGTTGCCCAGACAGAGACGATGGTAAAGATGCTCAAGACTGGTTTGAACAACGCCCACTCCGAGGGTTCCACCTTCGCGAGCAGTTCCAAGCAGCTGATGCTAAAATATAAATCAAGCTCTTGTCTATTGTGTAGCACATGCTGCTCGCCGTCTAGAGCGGCTGGACCGAGATAGAATTTGATCTCCCGGTTTGCAGTGGCACTCTCATTCAAAGCGTTGACCGCGCCTTTGTTTGGCGGGACGGGCACCGTCAGCTTCACGGTGACGCGCAGCATATGTGGCATTGTCGAGGGTATCGCAATGCCCCGGAGTATCACTGGATCGCGCCTTCCGCCTGGCGCTCTCTGCTCGCTATGAGGGTTCAGCCTGTTGGCTGGATAGGAGTGCGTACCGAATACGTCGAAGAGAATATGCTCCTGGGTAACCCGGCACTCCGTCACGGCTGCGAAGTCGGAGTCGCGCACCTGCAAGCTCAGAACGGGCCGGTTTTGAATCATGAACAGCACTCGTGATGCAATAATGCGGAGGACGTCGGCATTCGTTATTGTCCGTGTTGCAGACCTGGTCAGCTCGTTGCACAGGTAGAGCACAATGTGCATAGGCGTCCTCGAGCAAGCCTCCGCACAAAGCCTCTCGGGCAGGTCGGAGTAGATTTCTGCCTCCGACTGGCTCTGAAGGTACCTGAAAGCTCTGTCGTAGTCCAAAATGCTATTGTCAGCGTCGCCGTCACACGACAAACTTGTTGCGGCAACCGTCTTAAGCTCCCTCGCCACCGCGACGCTGAACTCGGGCTCGTATATACAATAGCCCAGAAACAAGAGAACGCTTTGCTCCGACCTGACACGTCGCATCCTCAAATGATCCAAGAGCAGGGTACCGAGTCCACCACGACAATGAAAACCTGGCTCCCGATGCCGGTTACGTAACAACGCCGTCGGCGACACCGATATTTGATCAATTGGGATGCCGCCAAATCGAGGTATTGCATTGACGCCGGGTGCCGGATCGCGCTGGGTGACATGAACCGCGATGACAACAAGCGTCAGGTAGAGTTTCATTACGCACACGTATGCTATGTCGAACAACAATGAGTGCGGCTTCGGCCAAGCTCATTGGCGACGACTTTGCCAGCGCACGTATCTGCACGCAGGTGTGACCTGAGCGCGGGATTGCGCAATGGTTTCTCTCTAGTGGGTCGTCAAATAGGCCACGTTTTGTTTTCCTTGTCGAATGGGATTCTTGATTGAGTGTTCACGAGCATCCGCGAGGGAAGAGGGAGAATTCGAGAGGAACTTCGATGATCCGGCAATCCTATCAATATCAGCCTATGCCGAGCAACTTGCGGTGAAGTTGTCTACGGTGGCTACGCACGTCATGGTGTCGGTCACTGTGATCATCGTTTGTTATATAGGAGAAGTAGTATATTGGACACAATCGCAGACAGAGCTCAATATCACGGACGTAATGAGGAGGATTTGTTTCGGGCCAAAATGATGACGTCCTTGCTCGTAACCACGTGCAGACTCTCTCTCACTCACTCCATCGTTGAGTTAGCTGATTAGCGCCAGCAAACTCGGCCCCCCTTTCAACAAATTCCTGTCAATCGCTAATTGTCAGCGGGAATAAGGAGGGCCGTCGACTGTTGTCATCCTCCGCACGCTCCAGTCTACGCCTTCCCGCAGATTGTCTAGCCACTTGTTGTTAGAAACTGCGTAAATCTCCCACATCAGCAAAGGTCTGCTATGCCGTACGGAGTGCTGAACGAATCAATGAATTCCCATCGGATTTAGCAAACTCGAAAGAAAGAAAACGAAAGTCGAGATTACGACCTCGGCCGAAACTCGAATTGTTTGCCTGAGGTCGTAAACTCGACGCCACCTCTCACGGAAGCCTTCCCCCTTAGGAGCGAAGCAGGGGCAACGTTTCCGCTCATAAGCAGCAGCAGTAACAAGCGGACGAGAGCTGCGGTTCGATATATACGCTGCTATCGAATGTGGGGCCGGCGATTCCGCCGAAACAGCAGGTGTTTTCGTACGGGTGTTAGGTGTACATCCATGGGGAATTCTCGACTCGAAGAGGTCATCAAGAAACGTCACTTGGCGCCTTTTCGTTTGAACATATGATCATAACGGGCATATGCCATGCTGCCAGGCCCTGACAGCAACGGGACTCGAAAGTGACGAACGTGACTGATGTTGGCTCTGGAATCGCACGTGCAGCGTGACTCTCTTATGAAAGTAGTTCGTAGTAGGTGGCGATTTCAATCGACAATAGTTAGATAATAATAACTCTTCGATTCGTTTGTTCCGTGTTAGCCCATTTTTCCGTAGCCTCACACATGCAGATTGCGATTGTTCGATATAGATAAGTTTGACAAGGATGTCGTTTGCCGCTGGCTGTCGATCCGTTGAAAGCGTTCCGAGGTTCAAAGGTCGCCGCGAATCGATAGTAGCAATGTTGGATTGAGTCGAGCAAACTCGCCGGACGTTTTCTCTTGACCGAAAAGTTATTCGTTCGCATTAATGAAATATGATGGATGTGCCATAAGTTTAGTCCCTGAGAATGTATTACACGTCGTCAACTGGCCGGTAGCTCTTGCACAACCTTCATGTGACCTCAGTACGAGAGGCACTACCTCTCTGGATACGCACTCGACCTCGTTCTAATTTTGGGGCTTGGCAGCTGTCCGTCTAGTCTTCAATTTTCCAAAACAACAAAGGTCTAGCCAGGTTATATATGCGGGTGGACCCCACAAATTGATCTTCATCTTGACCAAAAACTCCTCAATAACAGCACGTGGAGAAGCCGCGCACAGGTAAAGGTTTATTGGTTAGTTAAAGAAAATGCTAATTTTTCAATGGTTAAGTTAATCACACGTACGTCTGTATGCCGCAAGCCACGTGTCCAGATTGTCCTTCAAAATAGTTTTCAACACTGAAAGGTGACCGAGGTTTTTAGGGGGTGGGATTCTGCAGAAGTTGATTCCATTGAAATCCATGGATGGGTCCATCCTCATGCAACGATCGTCATGGCCTCTCGACTTAATAACAGCTTCACCAATTTGAGTAAATTAGGCCAGTGCTCTTGCGGGACGACGAATTTGTTAAAACACCGTTTTTCTTCGAGGGAAGTTGTCGTTTAAATGGATTTTCCTTATAATCCACCGGTCAAAATTTGCTGTCTACACTCCCCCCATCTTACAGAAATCTCCCCTACCTTGATGTAGGCGCTGCCTAGGAAAGCGTCTAACCTACATGAAACGAAAAATATAAATCCATCAGATATCTATCTATGTACTCGATCTATGAAGGGCTGACATCCTGCCGTGGCTCGCCCCCATTAAGGGGTGTCGATTTTTCCTCCAATTGACACTGCTTCCTCGTAGTCATGTCTCAGTGCTCCTAAGCGCGGATAAATATATGATCGGAGAGACAGCGGGATTTGGAGGTTGTAATTCAGCCGACAACGTCAATGGAAAAAACTCCGCTAGAATAAGCGCTGGCTGCCATCCTTGTCGTTATGTGTCTATTTGTGCTGCTGTTGCTCAAGGAAGCGCTCATTTCTTTCGGCTTACAGAGCTTTTACGGCGCGTTTTTACGGCTCCCCGATGGCGCATCGGCAACGTCGGGCAGCACCGCGCTTGAGACGTGTAGGCGCTGAATTCGCCGCGGGGAACGCCGAGCCGGCGAACGAACGTCTCTGCGCTGAACGCCGAGAAAGCGAAAGTGCTTCCCCGATCCGCTGGTCGCCTACTGATCGGTCGATCGGAGCTTCGGAGCGGCCGGGTCGCTCGGATCGTCGGCCCGACCCGCCGGCTAAAGTGCCTTTATGATAGTGTAGTCACTATATACGTCTATAGTGACATTCTCCTCAAGCTAGAAGCCGCCACACCCGCTGGCGCTGGAGCTGTCGGTGGGGGTGACGGTGCCGGTGGAGAGAGGGGTGGGATATTGTTTTTCTATTTTTGGTAAATGGCCACGTTTGTCTACCACGTACAAATAGCCCCCCCGCCCCAGAATCGTTCATCCATTCATTCAAATTGAGGTTAGTTAACGAAACGGAATGTGTACGACTCTCAAGTTCTCGTAATCATAAGAATAGTACCAAAAAACAAATATTCAACACATCGTCGTACGACGGCCTTACGAGTCCCAGGTTACCTCCTCAATTTATACTGTGAAGCCATCCTGAAGTAGGCCACAATATGCAGAGATTGCAGGGCGATTTTGCAGCAACTTCTCCTTCGATTCTTCATTAGTCACGAACACCTATTGTTGTTCATTTCTTTTAGCTGACCTCGTGTCTCTCTCCCTCTCTCCGTCTCTCTCTCAGCTGCAGGTCCCCTATGTGACAGGCGTCAGCACGTAACCGTAGTGGGTAGTACTCTGGGGGACCTGCCGGAGCCACGTTCGCTTTCCTTTACCGATTTCATATCTGGAAAGAATCGGTAACAGATACAGACAGATGATAAAGAACCCGCAGGAGGTCCAAGCAAAAACTACGACGTTTCTCCGCGTCTGACAATAATCAAAACAGGCATACCCTCCAGGTACTAGTACCATGAGAACATGTCGGGGCCCACGCTTTCGTTCAACTCTGTCGTCAAGCGCCTAGCGTAGCGCCTGCCAAGAACCCCACAGATAGCATGAGCATGGTAAAGAAATCCAAATATTCTTCGCCGCATCCGGCCGCACCTGGCAGGATTCGAACCCAAGCCGTACGTCTGTCCCGGGCACTTTAGCAATACAAGACGCTCACCACTCGGGCTAAGCCATCGGCGATACAGTCGAGTGTTGGCACCAGTCGAACGCTGCCCCAATCCGGCGTTGTAGAGAGTTCGACATGGAATACAAGCACGGTTGCAAAGCGCCGATAAACAGTCATATACATGGATGCTACAGCCGCCATGAACAGCCGCTGTAGCGGCAACGAAAACCTCACTACTTTCAGTGCCTGAGGTAGCATTATCAGGCGGCTGCTATCAGCCGTCGCGGTGAGCGTTCCTCCCTTCAGAGGGGATTCGACAGCGCGAGGTCGGTCGGACGGACGAACGAACAAACAGATAGACACTACTGCCGCCGCCGCCGCCGCCGCCACTACGGCAGATCCCACCGTCAAAGTCACTGCTGCTGCTACTGGTACTGTGCTGAGGGTTTTGTGCTGATAGCGTCGGGCCCTGCGGTGGCTAGACGCATGGCTTCATATCCTCAACGAAAGTCCCCTGGTAGAAGCTCGCCTGCGGGGTAAGCCCACATCGTTGAGCGTGTTTGCCTATCCGGCAGTCTGCCCGCCGGATCTGCTGCAGCAGATGCCGAGCCAGGACTGTCCCTCTCTCTCTCTCGCTCGATCCCTCTGCTTTACTCACCACTATATACCGCTATTCATTATTTCTTTCTGTCGATGGATCCGCGTCCCGCGAAACGCTGCAGCTTTAACCCCCCTCTCCTCTCTCTCATCTTTTCTCTCAGTCCGTCTTCGTTGCTGCTGTCAACACCGGCCGTGGCCACGGCGGCTGGCGGAATCTTGTTCATGGGAATCTTGTACACAGCACTTTTTCCTATATTTTTTTTTTGGTCGTCGGCCCGGGGTCCCCTTCCGCGACGAGGGGAAGAATCGATGTCGACTTTCTCGGCTGTTCGTTGTTCGCTGGCGGTGCCGATTGTAGCCGTTCGGGTCGGTTTTTGTTGCTGTTGTTGTTGTTGTCGGCTGACCGTAACGCGACGTGGCGCCGTGCAGAAGTCGCAGTACATCGAGTCGTCGCTGAAGTAACGAGTGGCGTTCGCGCGGCTGAGGAACAGGTGGACGCCTGTTCCTCATCAGCGGAAAACGTCGACATTCAATGATCGAGGCTTCGACGACGGCCCCATGATGATGATAACAACAACAACAGCAACAACAACAACGGCAGCAACAACAGCAACAACAACAAGAACAACAACGGCAGCAACAACAACAACAACAACAGCCGAGGCAGCAGCAGGAGATCGACAAGCAGCTCTTCGACGAAGACGCTGCTCATATTGATGGTGTCGACGGTAGCTATTGGGCAGAGTCAGAAACAAGCTATAGTTAGCAGCGCCAGCAAACGCGGTGGCGCCAGCGAACGCGGCAACCGACGCTCGGCGTATTTACGCCTCCGCACTTTCTGGGTCGCTTGATGCCGCCGTTGCTTCTGAAGCTGTTCTGGGTCTTCATTGGGCATTGCCTCGATTGGTAGACGCGCGTCGTGCTTGGGCTCGCACGTTCGTGGCGGAACGTGTGTAAGCATCGGTCGAGGTTCTGTGCGGCAGATTGCCCATAGAAGTACGAGTCACTCATGGACGATTGCGCGAAGTGCGCCGATGTGTGCATACATAGTGTACGATGGTGATAGCGAACGTCCGCTTGAGTGAATGAATGTGTGTGTGTGTGTGTGCTAGATGTGCTGGACGCATGCATGAGTCCCGTAGAATATACGGTAGCAGTGCGAGGAGACGATGAGGGGTGAGCACGGTGTACGAGTGAATCGATCTCGATCCAAATGCAAACACTGCTTTGGTGTTAGCGAAGGGGTGGAACTATCTAGAAATCGATAACAGCTTGGAGAAGGGTACAGCCTGACAAGGTGATGGATGCCGGGGAACTAGCCATATGTATTGCTTCGCCTTTGTCTAATCGCTAAGCTCGCACTATTGTGCCTAGACAAGCTATCGACGCATCCCCATCTGCCTTGATGTATATATATATATATATATATATATTTATGTAAAGGTAAAGCTTTATTGGTTTATTAAAGGAGGTTTCTTATGTGTATTACATGATATGAGATGATTCGCTTCTTCAGCCAGCCTCGAATCAATCCCGGTCTACGCTCACTCATGAATATCAACGACAACTCATATCCCCTTCATTGGTTTTCGTAGTTCTCCCAAAGGGCGACTACTTCACATGCGCCGCTTCACATGTTCTCACTACCGTCAACTGGCAACGGCTTCACTACGGGGTTCCGCACAGAGCGGGTCCACGCTAACATCGCACCGGTTATCACGGCGGCGGAGCGCCATCGGCAGCCGAAGACGCCGCCGCCGCCGCCGCCGCCGCCGAGTCAGCCGAGTGACCTGATTGTGGTTCCGGTGCTCCGTGGCCCCCTTGCGTTCCGCGTTCCGCTGTCGGCGAGCCGCTTGCCAGCTAGAATCATCGAGCTGGCACGAGGAGCAGCGCGGGACGAGGTCGTCGAAGAAGATGAAACAGGTAGACGTGAAGGTTTCGATTGGTAAAATGAACAGAACGGCAGTTTTACGATACTTTCTGAGCAATGAACAAGCAGCGCACAGCCGGATCGAGCGAGCAGGACGAGCGAGCACTTGTTCCCCTGAGAGGCTGGGTGTCTGAGACAGCAGGTTCCCTCGTCGAGGGCAGTACCTCGCCCACTTCCATCGTTCGTCTGTAGCCGCGTACACTCTCAGAGGTATTAGATGGCATCGCCGGGGAGGTCCGCGTCCCGCTCGTCCGGAATAGAACTTTGTCGGGTCCACGCGTTCGGGTGTACCCACAATCGAAACCGGGTTCATCCTTGCAACAACCGCAGAGGCATTCCGCTAAAATGTGTGGTGTACGATTCGCCACGTGTGGCACGGGGCAGCTAGGTTGTACCTGCCTCTTCGAGCACGTACCTCTTCCTCGTCGTAATCGTGATTCGATCGACGACGTCGTATCGTCGTAACTTACCGAATAGCAGCAGCAGCAGCAGCCACAACACGAACAACAGCCTGCCTTAGGGGGATAGCGCGACACAGCAATCGCTGCAGTTGCTGACGGAGCCGGGAACGGGCATCGGTGACGGACTGCGGTAGCCTGAAGCCGAGCGCCTCGACCAAAGAGCATCGATCCAGCAACAACAATATAATATCGGCTCACGGTTGTTGCTAACTGCATCGCGTTGCTGTCGGATTACGATGGCACTTCGTGTGTGTTCGTGTGCTAGGTCTGACGTATTGTATAGCTCACTCGACGATCGTACAGGGTGCTGTCAACTCACTCTGTAGCGGATAACCAAGAATAAAGGTGGTCTCGCCACAAAAACGATTGCTTGACTCTACCTGTACTTATTTATTTTATTATTTATCTTTGTGTCTGAGTTAGGACATAACTGCTGGACAACAGGGGGCAGCAGCAGGAGGAGGAGGAGGAGCAGCAGCAGCCAGTTAACAACGTGTCGTTTGGGATAGCTGCCGTTGACTCGGACTTGGATGATGCGACCGAACGCAGATGTCGTCAACGGCCTCGTCTGATGCTATCCGACACACAGCGTAGATTCACTAATTACGATCATTACTACTAATAATACTACGACTATTACTACTGCTGCTGCTACCACTGTAATTAGCAGCTGCTGAGCATAGGAAGGGCCCATGGAGGCGACTAGTATTCGGTATCAGATTCATGTACAACAACAGCTTTGCGAGCTTTCGACGGTGACCCGTCGTTGGTGTCTTCTATGACTCGTATTGACCTACATGGTGCGCCAGCTATCAACATGCCTGTCTTTATATATATATATATATGTGTGTGTGTGCGCTCGATAACTACACAGTTGGGTTCGTATGCAAAAAATGTGTTATCAGATCGCCAAATGATGATACCCGTGCGTGTATCTGTACCTGTGTGTGTGTTTGCCTTATCAATCTGTTGGCGTATTCGTTCAGTTCTATGCGATTAGTTAGCATTGCTTTGGGTCGAGCAAATGAACGGCGACAAGCTCAAGCGGGAGATGGAGGGCGGGGTTGGTTGAGTTGTATTATCGGGACCTGTCAAATTGGCTCCGGTTCAGTCTAAATTGACTCCATTCGGAGGTCGACACCATGGAGACAAAATCGCCGAACTTCTTTTTCAGCTTCTTCCCGATAAGGTTACCCCATCCTTCGATTGGGTCGATCGCGGGGAACTCGCCATATATATATATATATATATATATATATATATGTATATATATATATATGACTGAAAATACACATATGCTGAAGTAGACGTCTTCGCGCCTTGTCACATCTGAGAAACGCACGAAGAATGTATAACAGGAAAAACTATGAAATGAACTAGAAGAACGCAAAGGCGTTTCTTCGTTCCTTAACAAGGCGAGCCCTGGGAAACACTAGATGTAACCTATACTGCTCCATCTGTGGTGAAATTCAACTTCAAAATGAGATTTACTGCTTACGGAATTGCAATTATCTACAAGCGCTCTAATCCTCGTTGAAAAAAATAAAGCAAAGGTTGAAATTGCACTTTTTCAAAAGGTGCACCAACACCAACGAACACGAGACATCGACAAAGATTGGCTAAAGAGCATATATATATATATATATATTTTTTAAACTCTTTTAAAAAAGACATGTGCAAGTTTTTAACTTTCGAAAAATGCGTTGACTATCCGTATGCTAATTGAGCTAAAATTGACGTCAAGCAGCGCAAGCCACAGGGGCCCCGCTATCCAAAAAGGGATTTGTTAGTCACTATTACCAGCGTTAGTTGGCAAGCAACAATACCTCGAACACATAGTGAATTCGTGAAGTCAACATGTCAATATTTTTTTTAAGTTGAACACGCTACAATTAACTTGAGGCTGAGAAGCTGGCGGCGCATTTAGCGTACAGGAGCGCACCGTATACGCTATACGTGTTCGAATGAACTTTTCTGGACAATAGTGCCATTTAGCTAGGATAAACAGTTCAAGTTTCCAACTCAGAGCATGCTGAGAAACTTATATATATATATATATATATATATATATATATATATATATATAGGTGTTATGTAAAACGAGGAAGCAGTGCGAACTCATCTCAGCAGATGTGCCGACAACTTCGTTCGTCCAAACCAAAACACAGCTAATTCCTCTATAGGCCACAGCCAGTAGGGTCCGGTGGACCTGTGGGTACACAGTTTGCCACAGGACGATCATCACTTCCATATTTGTCGAATATCCGAAATTCGCGATAACCGAAGCCTCAAATCTCACTCGTCACCCATCAGCGGTATCCGACACGCTGCATCTGATCAGGCCACCCCCGGCTCCCCCAACCCCTTTACCCCCGGCTGGTCCGCGTGGCGACGATCGTCTCACCGCTCTCGTACGGGTCAGCTATTAGACAGATCGCCGACACAAGCCCTGCTGCCCCCCCCAGACCCCGTCGATCTATCTCCTGAATATCTGCATCACTCTTGCGCACTTCGCACAGTTAACCACGGTGATGTTATGCTATGTTCGTCTGTGGACTCGTGAAAAATGCGGCACACACTATTCCACAACAGCGTCCAAACAAACAGATATTTCACACACCACACACACACACATATATATATATATATATATATGTATATATATATGTGTGTATATGGCTAGAGAAAACATGAACACCGCTTCAGCTATGACCCCCTCGCGTTCGCAAGCGTTCTATCCGTGGCCGTTTATTAAATTACTGTAGGTCAGTCAGAAGAAGCACGAGTTGTTCGCACGAGCAGCGAAGATGGATGAAGTGAATGGAGTGCCATTTCACTGCGTTAGTTAGCGCCTCGCCGCATTTTTCGCTGTTGCTAATTGCGGCATGCGCCACGACATGTGGGATCTGCGCCAGCCAGCGCGGCGCTGTGGAGTTCTCTATTCCAGGCTGCCACCGGCCGAGTTCTCCCTTTCCTCTCTCTCTCTCTTTTTCTCTGTGTGTGTGTGTGTGTGTGTGTCATTCCCGCGATGATATCCCCCGGGACTGTTATAGTCGTCCGTGCAGTACTCTGCAGGATAGTTCAGTCTGATAATAAGTCTTGTTGCTGTTGTTGCTGCTGCTGCCGCGATGTAACGAAGTCGCTCCGTGTTATGCTGCGATACCGCTGAGGGAACGCAGCATTATGGCGATTCGTTCCGACGTTCATGGAACAACAGCTTGGGCCTGTTCGCATCAATTGCCGACCCCGGGAGGATTCCCGACCAAGGGGATACGGCCACTGGGCGTCGGGTTCACCAGGCAACCGTCGATGGCAAGGGAGCGAACGGTGTGGACAACAGCCGTGAAAGGGGAAATGATAACATAGGTGGGGGGTAGTTTAAAGGTTCTTCAGGTTCGACCGTGATACGATGCAAGATCAAAGCGATATTTGATGAAAAGGAGCTCATAGAAACAAGGGTAGAATTCAATACAGATAACGTATTTGGATAGAGGAAACAATCCAGCGCCAAGCTATAATATTACTGCGATTGCTGTAACAAAACATTCGATCCTTGTCTAACCTATTAGGTGTGTTAATTTTCATCTCTAGGTGAAGGGTGCGAGGATAGGACATCTACACTTGTCTCATTTGGGGATACTACCTGAGGTTGTCTTCGTCAAAATGTTCGAGGCGTGCTCGACGATAGAAGGAAGATATAATAATAATAATAATAATAATAATAATAATAACACTAATATATATATTTAAACAAAAAAAAACCAAGTTTCACTTAGCTTCACAGATTTTCCATCTGTATTCATCATCCAAAGCGGATGTGGCTACATATTTACATAGTCATCTATTACATAGCCTATTTCCAATCTCGAATAGACCTTGATGGTGACGATCTAATGACGGTAGCTTAGCCATAACGTCGGATAAAGTAGAATAGATAATAGGTGTCGGAGGTACGTGCCCATTGCATCGAGGCAGTCCCTAGGCAATTTCTGAGCCTTCCCGGTGGTGAGCTTAGCCTGGTGTACCATATAACAGGCTATGATAGTATTTCGTTTTCCGGCTGAACGAATTGATCAGCACGAAGCACACCTTAAGCATTATATGAACGAATACCAACAGAAAGTCGCTCTACAAAATACAAAAAGTGCTCGCACCAACTCCCAAGAACTTATCTACGTCGAGTTTGTCGAAATCGAACTGCCACCAGCGTGGTGGCCTGGACGGCTGAGTGACGCTGGCTCATGCTTACAGAGCCAACACTAGGTGTTACTCATACGTGAACGTAGAATATACATCCTATGTCGAATTTCTCACATTTCACCAGCGCTGCGAATGCTATTCGTAAGGTGGCAAAAGAATTACTCATGTTTGCCGGCGATTCCAACGAGCGTCAGGCACCCTAAAGATATTTTCTTTACAAAGGTCCATCTATACTATGTTCCTTCTATACTATGTACCATCTATACTATTTAAACATTATCACGCTACCGAAATGTATCCATTGTATCTATAATGCAATACCATATTCAAATATGCACACACAGAAAAAAAAAAGTGAAAACAATGGATTCGAGAATTAACGGTGGAATCGTTGGTGTCTTAGACACAGGCAGATTATTTTTTTGAATTTTTAGTTCCAATCAGAAGTAGTTAATTAGTCGAATCGTAATCGAAGACGAATGACCGACAGTTGGACATCGTTGTAAATCGACTTCAATTAATACCATGTAGCTTTAACTGCTATTATTAAACATAAAAGATAAGCATTCGATTTGAATTCAACCATTCATGTAATTTGTATCAGAATCGTCCCCCCCCCCGTGAATGTATTAATTAATAATTAACAAGGGTATCACGTCGAGTCAAAAATGACTCACTCCCTAAGGATCTAAGTGTACCCCAAAGCGGAGGTTGCGCTGCTTCTATGGAAGTATCCATTAACAATCTTGCGTTTATTATTATTATTATTATTATACCAAGCTTTCAAAGATGGCTCTGGCCAGACAAATGTTCGCGCCCTTTTCGATCGTGTAAACACAACGCGTCGATAATTCGACATCCTTTGATAATGTCGTATTTGACAATGTCGTGTTCGTCGAATTTCGACATTATTTGCCAAAAGCAATACGAGTTCTAGTCTATGCTGATACGGTGGCTAGACGCAGTGAAACACTATTCACATGTTTATATTTTGACCTGTTATAATTAGACCTTCTTCGGGCTTACTTGCTCTCCTGACAACAAACGTGCACGGAAGTGCTCTCGCATCTAGAAACGGTGATTTACCTCGCAGGAACCCAGCGATAAATGAGTATGATAAAGAAATTCGACGGTTCTTCTCGGCATCTGGCACCTGGCGGGATTCGAACCCAAGCCATATGTCTGTCCCTCCTGTGTCTAGCAGGCCGAGACGCTCACCGTTACAATGGGCCGTCACGGGGGCACAAATATGGCATCGGCCTGATACTCAAACGATTATAGCTGGGCTTCGCTCTCGACGCCATATCAGCATATCATTGTCGCCGGTAGTGGTGTTGATGCCAATGTTACTCGTCATGGTGACGCTCATTACGAACTGCTACAATAAAAACTCGATAAATGTTTTCAGGGGGTCCGACTTTCGGACACAAACATTTAGTATCCACTGTGTCACATTTATTATCGATTAGTTTGTGATGAAGATAAATCCCTTGTGTAAATGCACATGTGCGCTAGTGGAGATTGAACCCCTGTGTGTGCGCTTTCATGTTGCGCCTCGCCGGAGTTACAAGGCGCCAGGCGTGTACACGAGTCCACCCCGCCTGCAGGCCATCATTAAAGGGTTCAGATCACCATCGAGAGAAACAGATCACCAGAGCTATATAATTAACGCTTAAGGAAATTGACGCCATTTTAGCGATAGAACACCGATCAGGCCATAACGAAGCTGGACATACAGCTTCGTATATTTCCTATAGTAATTATTAGCAACATGTTATATATTGAGTATATGTGCGTGACCAAGTCTGAGCTTTGCCCAGCAGTCAGCGGGTTGAATTGATCACGTGGGTGTGTTGTTGTGTATTGATTAAAATTAAATTAATAGAAAATAACATTACAGCGCAATCGAAGTGAATATTCTTAACGCTCAGCGAAGAACGAACGATAATAACATTTACACGGAAATATCGAAGATGAACCAAGAACCAATCTTGATTCTAGTGATTTTTTCCCCCGAGTTGATTTCAACAGATTTTTCAACGACGCTATAATAAGCGCGCCGCTTTGCCAATCATTGATTTAATGACCACGGTCACCATGGTCCACAATGAGCTCTCGACAATCGTCTGACCAATCGGAAGTTCATCGACGGCTGATAATCGGCCGCAGACAGAAAGAAAGAAGACAGACACAGACATTTGTTGATATTTTATTTTCGTCTCGTTGTTGAAATTTCAACTAATTATTTTATTTGTTCATTCCCGCTTAGCGTTTCTGCGTGTACCGTCGTAGACGATACGCTGAACGTGATGCCGACCTCTCATAACGATCCGTTCCGTAGAAGCGATTCACAACGAGTATCGCCTCTCTGACAAGGTGGCCGTTCAGGTAGAACAGCGTTGATCATAGGCTAAATGTAGGCGACAAGGCCGCATCTCGACAGGTCTTCGTTTTTATGTACATTTCTACAGGAAATACAAGCTGCTTATTATTATTATTGTTATTATTATTATTAATTATTATTATTATTACTATAACTGTTACCATCAACGTGTGAGTGTGCATGATCATGTGACATAACCACCGTATGGCGTCGTCAATCGATCAGTTCTAATGAAGTGATCGCGTTTTTGTACTATTCATAGAAGACCGCTCGCTTCAACTTGGCTGACAATGGCGATATCATACAGTTACGTGCAGATATGATGTCAACTTGATCAAAAAATAGCAGATATATATATATATATATATATATATATATATATATATGTATGTTTATTGCACCCTGTCGCCGCGATATGTAATCGTGTGCAGCAATCACAATATCATCGTTGCGTGTTAAGCATTGCTAGGCGATAAATGCGTGTCGCCATAAGAGCGAACGAATTCATCGTTTCACGGGAAGAAAAACGTAATCTAACCTAAATAGTAATATAACAAGGAAATGAAAAGAAATAAAAAAACAAGGTGTGTTCTTGTTGGTACAGCGATCAGATGGATAGGTACACAACAGTTTTTTTCTGGTATGCATTGATGAGCGCAAGGAACTTCATCAAAGTTTAAGCTCTGAAAGACTCGTGTAGCGAGGATCACACGAAGACGACGACGTTGTCGTACCACCCAGTGATTTTCATATATATATATATATATATATATATAGTAACTGCTATGCCGCTCGTTTGTGATTGATCACCCCCTTTTCCGACGGGTAGACGGCTGAAATTGCCGAGCAAAAATTTGTAACTGGGCGACAAAATGTCGATCGCTGTAGCTGACTCTTCCGGCTTCTGAGCGGCCTCCGTTCCCATATATATATATATATATATATATATATATATATATATATATATATATATATATATATATACACGTAAATATAAATTGCGTTGTCCCGTTGGGTGTCTAAGGAAAATCTTGGCATTAGAAAATCTAGGTTACATCCCAAGCGTAAACCTACCGACGGGTACATCGAGTAGGGTTCCCATATGAGAGGAGGTAACAGCATTAAGCCAACCTCCAGCTCAAGACCTACTGATGGCTTTTAACTTGACTCGTTTTACATCGCTCGAAGCCTAAACGAGGAAAGACTGTTTAACGAATCCATGAGAAGGTGCATCCATTTGCGTTGAATACCCAGATATTTTAACTGTATCTTGTTAACTAGGTTAAGTTTCGCATTAAGTCCATTTCGGGTTAATACAAGTAGTGCTTCCAAGTATCTTCCGATGTCAGTTTCTTGACCGGATCACACAATACATTAACGCAAAGCCGCTGGGCCCAGCCGGAGAAGCTGCTTCTGTCAAGCCAAGTCCACCCATTCCAACTGAAAGGAATGCTATCGGAGAAAGTTGAATGTTTAACAAGGAGGACAACGTCAAAGTGAACATTGCTGTTATGCGCTCCAAAGCTTCAAGCGACATCACGCCTAGAACTGTGGATATCTAGACGATGTGCTTCGTTGTTCGTATGTGCAATTTCTATACATTCTCTAAGCTGATGTATGCCGACGGAACTAACCTATGCGCACTCAAGGACCCTGTCTCAGAGATGCCACCGAGGACGGCCAGAACGTCCGCGGCCAGCGAAATGCACGCAATCTGCAGAACTGAATAGCAACAGCTCACTGGGAGCTCCCACTCCGCCAGCAACAAGAATAAATCGGGAGTGTTCCGCCAAGCAGAAACCGGACCCACCGGCTACCGTACGATCGTACTTCAATCGCCTGATACGGTGCGTCGTCAACAGCGAAGTTTGCCTAGACGACAGCTTGCATCTATTATTTGGCGCCATTATTTACAGAGTATGAGGATAATATGACAATACAGTATCAGCACGAATAAAGATGGGGCGCGGACCACAGGGTACCGTCCGTACGAATGGACACCGTTTAGTAAAGCTAAACCTGCGGTCATCATTGATGGTAATATTTGTCTGTAACACCCAGAAAGTGCCCAGAGGTGTGTGTGTGTGTGCGAATGGGTAGGTGGTGTTTCTATGTGTCAATGTCTGAAAAAGGTTCACAGGCTAAGAAAAAGCTTCCCTCCTAACTAGCATAAGCCGGTTCGTGTTCTTGTGCCCGCAATCTACCGGAGCCTGAATGAACGCGGCAACATGCCGCATATGCTTGCACAGGTCTCTCAGCTACCGGCATTGAGTGATTCGCATGAACAGGAAGCACGCTGTACCCGGGCAGGGCATATGTTGACGGGTTAGAGTTGTCTCGAATGCGGCTTGAGGTGCGACAATACGCAACGGCGAAACTTGTCTGTGGTAGGTTTGCCTTCGTGACCAGTGGGAATCGAATGCAATCTCATTTTCGCTCACGGTCGGCGATTGCCACGGCGAAGTTCACCGCTGCGAAGACCCAGAGGTCGCACGTTGAAATCTCAGCCATGACACATACCTACCGACAACTTGAGTGTAAATAAATAAAGGAGGTCGATTTTAAGTCGTATGCGACGAGTCCGATATAGGAATTGGGCTAGATAATGTCTCCCCGTGACGAAACTGTGGAAGAGACAGACCCTTAACAGAGGATGGCGGCTTTAGTGGTTAGAGACGCTTTGTTATCCACGCCAACCGCCCTGCACTGGATCGGCCCACTTTCCACCGCGACTGGAGCATCCCTAGTGATGTCCGTGCGTCTTAAGAAAATGTCCTCCCCTCAAAAAACAATATTGTTTCCCTATGGTTTCATATTCTCCTTAGGCTGACAGCGTACGTGAGGGATCGTGATGACGCAAGCTGCTCTTATGACGCGCTATCCCGCCCGCTGTGAACACGATGTACTCAAACACAAAGGGAATGGAGGGAATTTCTAATGTACTGCAAGACAAAAGTCAAACCATCCGCTTTCTTCAGCTCGAAGATCTAATCGAACTTTTGAATAACTGCTCGCGTTTGCCGTTCGCCAGTAAGGCCGCCACGATTCGCCGGGTAGCTTACGCTCGAGTGTCAAGATGGCCGGCGGATTGGTACGAGACACTCGATCGAGCAGCTGCCTCGTTCTGTCCGCTAGTAACTGTGGACGAATCGTCAATTTCTCTATCCTATATCGCCGCTTGTTCCCGCCCGTCGTACTCGTCAGCGTTAATTCTCATTGGCCAACACTCATCAAAGCGATATTCGGCATGTTTTTCTCTTAAAGAAGACGACGATGACGAATATCACATCGCGCCGTTAGGTGACTTACGCTATCGGACAACGCCGCACCGTAGTGTGGCGAATAAGCAAGCCTTCATGGGATGTCAACTTTCAAGTGTGCATGTGTGCGTCGACGTTCATTAATATTCAATAAAGGGAATCCCCTGTTCTCCAGGTGTCGGCCGAAGAAAGACCTTCGTTTCGTGAAGAAACACCTTCTCGCACATCGTAGTGTCCTACGGGTGTTGTCCTCGAATCAAACGCCGACTCTTCTTTGCTATCACTGCGTGATAAATATCGTGTCCTCCATCATTAGCCATGCCTAGGAGAGCCTCTCGCCGCCTGATGAATGCCCCTGCGACGTAGATACATTTCGTGTACGTCGATCAAGAATAAATGTATATTACATATGTGTATATATACAACAGTACGACATTATATGCACCATTATTCGACACGAAAAAATCCCGATCTAATCATAAATAATTATATAGTGTATGAGCCTATCATCATCATTATATATATATATATATATATATATATATGTTATGTAATAAAGATCATAATAATAATAGCATTTAAATAATATTGATATTAATACGCAGATCACTGCCGAAACACATCATCGTCATTCTAGCATCCACTCGGTTTCGACGTGGTAGAAATCACTTCAGTCAGGATGGCCGCTTCCTGACGGCCGATGCTGTCCTGGCCATCGGGACCGGACGAAATTGAACCGTTTGGCCTTAGCGGCGCCCGTACGCGTGGCCGTGGTCCCTAGTGCCGCGGGCTTCATCTGGCGAAACTTGCAGAACGTCGCTCCTCCCACCTCGGACACCTGTCGGCGGCAATCAACAACAGACAGTAGATAGCTTCACTTATTATTATTATTATTATTATTATTATTATTATTATTATTATTATTATTATTATTATTATTATTATTATTATTATGGTATTAACTAATATGATCGTCCTGGGGTGATCATAGTCATCGTCACTCGATTTTAATTCGTTCAGACGGAAGAGGAAGGTGTCCTAACGAAGGACTGTGATTGAGAAGGAATCCGACTTCTCCAGTGTCGAACGTGGAGGAGGCGAGCTTCAATCATTAGAATACGCCCTGTACTAAATTTTGAAGGGTCACCTCTCTCTTGAGCGTGTTGATGCAGGGGACGCCTGTGTACTCTCACGACATATATGACATATTTTCATAAATATATCTATATATATATATATATATATATAGGTGGAGCGTGCACGGCTCGTATGTCGCCATTCTGCAAAGTAGCTGTTCGAAGGGTCCCCTTGTCAATAACTTTCTGGGCCACTACACGGCTTCGTCTGCTGCTCCCCAGGCCGAAAACCGGTTGTACCGTGAACGTCAAATGGTGACTGAGAATCTGCCCGGACAGTTTGCAGTTTGGACGATTAATCAAAATGGTCTTGAAACGACATCATTGAATCGACAGCAAAATAACATGATACCTCACCTCGCATAAAGGGGTAAGTTGCAAAATATTAGATCTTTCGTCTGCGGGTCGTCCTTTTTCCTTTGTTAATTGTTCACGTAATTAATTTATATTGCGAGGATAATACTGCAGTTGATGTACCCATGCAATTCATAATAATAATAATAATAATAATAAATGCGAAGCTTTTTACCAAATAGAGTAGTTCGTATTGACGACGAAGTATTGATAAATAAATCATTGTCTTGTATTCTACGACATCTTGTTTTTGTAGCTGATTCTTTCTCTCTCTCTCCCTCTCTCAGCTGTAGCTACCCCATGTGACAGGTCTCGGTGGTCAACCTCTATTGGTATTACTATGAGGCCGTGTCGAGGCCACGTTTGATTATCTTTCATTTCAAGCTTGTCCAGAGAAAAAAGAAGTTGACAAAGAAATCCAAAGATCTGTTTCCGCATCAGGCACCTGGCGGGATTTGAACCCAAGTCATACGTCTGTCAATCCTGTCTAGCAAGCGAACGACATCGTCCCAACTAACCTGCTTGGTCTTGACTAAGATCCCGGAACTCAGCCGGTCCTGCTGATTCTGGCCAATCATGCCCGAAGTGTTTGAGGGTACGGCAGGCTGATACGAGGTCGAGTCCTTGCTCCGAGACGGTCTACACTGCATGTGGCGCTGCGACTGCAGGGCTAACTGCTGGACGAGCAGGGGATTCACCGAAGACGGCGACGGGAGCGTTAATGGCAGCTGAAGCGGCACATGAGGCAGGTGCGGATGACCCGGCCCGAGCTGCGGCGAGGCGGGCGACGCCAAGTGAGTGTAAAGGGCCATAGGTCGGGGCATGAGGGCTGGCCCTAGAAGTCCCGGCTGAAGAACAACGAAGTACGTAGCAGACTTTGAGATCATCTTCCCTAGAGAACTACATCGACAATGACAGCGAACACAACTACCGCGGCGTAGTCAACCGGCAGTAGTTGCTCGTCGTCCGAGCGGACGAATAGTAGACGGCTGTCCACTCATGAATTGGTGATCGATCGAATACAGATCGTATACAGATCGATGGTTTCTCCAGCCGTTATTCGTAGCATGACACTGGTATAGTGCACAATGCGGTGGCGTATATGAGAACGTACACATTGTACTCATGGCAAGTTTCTATAACGAAGCAAGAAAAGGCTTATTTTTATCGTTGGCAGGTAGTACCCGTACACTGTAACGTAATAATAGGCCTTTAACAAATGTATATATATATATATATATATATATGTTTCTGGCCTGAATCCGCATTCGAAACCAATATCGGTAAGCTTCGCACGTGCCATGCTACACGCTATTGTCAAGCAAGGTGTCAAGGGGCGTTTAACAAAGCTCTCACGTCGATGCTCACCTCAAAACCGATGATCTGAATATCGTCATCGCTCCCAGCAGACATCTCCGAGACGTCCCGCTTCAGCGACAGATCCAGCGGCTGCTCGTCGCGTTGCGTCCTTTGTGGATCCTTTCGCGAGATCTTCAGGTTCAACAATCGGCGCACGTCCTCTGAGATCCGTTTCCGATCGAAGTCGCTGATGTCGGCGGTGCCACCCATCGAGGCCTCACCGGAGTGGTCGTTCACGTGGTTACCGTCGCTGATGGCACTGCTGCTGCTGCTGTTGTTGCTGCTACCGCCATGCGGGCCGCTGCCACGTCCGACGATTGGTGTAATTGTCACCTCGGGCGTGAGGTGCGTCGTGGGCGCGAAGATCGCCGGACACAGGAGGGTGAGGGGATCGCGCGAAATCGACGACGCCGCCGCCGCCGCCGCCGCCGAAGGCGCGGCCGCATGCGGACTCGATAGTGGCGCGCGGAGGACGACGATTGATTCGCTCGTGGCCGGAACGATACTTCCGATTGGATGCGGTGCCGCGTGATGGGGAGCTGTCAACGTCTGAAATACCATCATCAACGTCCAAAATCGGGTCAGACGCTGCCGGCTCGTGTTGGACAGCGTTTTGTATGTTGCTTTTACCGTGCTTTTCCTGATACGGTGAACCTCTTACTGTCATCTAATTCCATGAAGTAGTTAGCGATATTGCTAGTGATAGAGTGCATGAAGTTATCAGGCATCAGGGGTTATGACCGTTAAGACGTCTGAGGCTATGACGAGCACAACGCGTCAAAAGTCTAGATGAGCCCAGTAAAAGCTAAACAAAATATGCGTCCTCATAAAGCCACAATAACAACAGCGGCAACAACAATCATAACAATAGCAACAATAGCAAAAGCAACAACATTAACAACAGCAACAACAATAGCAACAGCAACAACAATAACAACAGCAACAACAATAGCAATAGCAACAACATTAACAACAATAGCAACAGCAACAACATTAACAACAGCAACAACAATAGCAACAGCAACAACAATAGCAACAGCAACAACATTAACAACAGTAACAACAATAGCAACAACAATAATAACATTAACAACAGCAACAACAATAGCAACAGCAATAACAACAGCAACAAGGTATGCACGCACAAGTACAAACCTCAGGAGATCGACAGTTTTGCTGTGTCAAAAGGAGTCCCTGTTGAGGCGTTTGTCCCTGAGACAGAGGCTGTACGCCGGGCAGCCAGGGCGTTGAGGCGACTGTGATCTTCTTCGTGCCATGCTGTTCCTGTAGGCGGGTGCTATCAGGCCCACCTCGGTGGCCCGTCTGATCGGAGGGCACAAAGTTGTGAAACTTCAGACAGCGACTCCGGAAGCTCGAGGCCTTTGAGGCACCACCGGCCGGTCCTGCTCGCATCGCCCCCGAACGACAGTGCGCCCCTTCTGTCGTCTGGGGCCGGTGTGAAGGACCTGCAATGCGATTAGGCAGAAAATGGTTCGTGATCTAATGATGATTCAATGGTTAACAACGAGAGGGTGAAGAGCGACTCTTTGAGAACGTCGTGTGTAACACCGCCGCACGAGACGGTACGGCATATTCTATACAACATAGTCGACTACACGACTCGACAAAGTGGCCGCATTCGGCTTAATAGCATGTGATGTGATTACGATTATGTCACAAACTAGCGATTGACACGTAACTTAGCTACCGGTCTATATATATATATATATATATATATATATGTCATAATAACAGAAAGAGTAATCCCAAAAACACCGTGGATAGTAAAGATGATGCAAATTCACCTCTTGGTCGACCGAGGTTATAAATGCATAGCTATGATGTTTTGGGTTTTTTACGCGTTTAATTCGTAATATTGAGCTATTGTAGCATGTGTAAGAATCACAATTTTATTGCAGCTGCAAATGACGGATTTATCAAATGAGCACTTAGCAATTTCTGTTAGGTTTTGAACCTTTGTCGGTAGGTTATCACATACATATGCTTTTTTGAAAAGAAAATATGTGTGAAAACAAGTGGATTTGTCCTCTAAGAGAGGGAGTGAGAGAGAGAGAGAGAGAGAGAGAGAGAGAGGTAAAGGTTTATTGGTTTATTGAAGGATCTGCAATTTTAAAAAAGAGAGTTTATTGTAAATTTATGCTATAATCACAAAACCGGAATAATACAGAATTAGCCACTAATAGGGAACCGATTTAAAACTTAAAACGAAACCTTTAGAAATCAGTAACAAATACATTTTAAATTAACGTGCAGTTATCACTAATTATCATGGAGACGGGTGTAGCGACATGCAGGAGCGGCCACAAGGAAACCCTTTCACAGACTAGCCTCTCCCAATCAATTATGGCTAAGTTGTAAAGAGAGGGCCGCTGAATCATTCAGTCAGTGTCCGGCCGCCTGCTTGGTCAGCCAGCCCTGGCTGCAATACACCAAACGAAATAGCGAGCGTCTCTCTGGCCCCCTGTAGCGTGAATATATTAGGGAGGTGAGACTAGTTTGACTTATACATACACTCTGACGGACCATACCTATGTGTACGGTTGTTCGCCGTCAGTAGGCGGTCGGTGGTGGCACTCGCTCGTGGGCACCGCGCCATTTTGTGGCTGACACCTACGAGGTGACGTTCTTCGAAGAAGTCGCCAGCGCCACTCAGGTGTAGCTGTTATCGTTTTGTCAGTAAGGGTTAAGTCACATAGCGACTGTAGATGATCATTACCCGTTATATCATTAGGGTTGACAAATGTACACAGTTGACACGACGGAGCGAAACAATGGCGCAGGATCTTATTATTCTATGATAGAAACAATGGCATTCGATCATCGAATAATAAGAGAGGATGCGTCTGTCTTGTAATAGCGAACGAAAATTGCGTTGGATAAATAACTCGGCGAGAGGACGAGGACGATCGCTTAAATGAAAGTGAGTCGAGTCAAGGCGACGAATACATGAGGACATAGCGAGCGAGCTCAATGACGAGAGAGCATCCATCGTCATATGGACAGTATATATATATATATTTTTTTTAATATATATATATAAAATATATATAGAGAGAGATAGAGAGAGAGAGAGAGAGAGAGAGAGTGAACTAGGTACTCATTCTTCAGAACTCTTTCGTGTCATTTGTTTGTTTACAAGCCAGAACAATTAGACAGCAGGGGGGGGGTTCAGCAGGGGGACCCGCTGGGCCCAGCCCTCTTCTGCCTGGCCCTCCGGCCCCTCGCTGTGTCCCTCCAGTCGCGTCTGCGGCTGTGGTACATGGACGACGGAACGTTGGCAGGTGATCCGGCGACCGTCGCCTCCGACGTTCAGCGAGTACTCGACTACGAGGGGCGCAGCGGCCTTGCCCTCAACCCCACGAAGTGCGAGATCTTCTCTTTAGACGCGCAGCCCGACCTCCAGCGGTCGCTCCCAGGATGCCGTCTCACTCAGAGGTTGTCCCTCGAGCTCGTCGGCTCCCCTCTCACGGACGAGGCCATCCGGCCGCTATTGGACCGTTGCCTCGAGAGGACGGCCGTGATGCTCGACCGGCTGCCCCTGTTATCGGCTCACCAGGGGCTGTTCCTGCTTCGGTCCTGTTTCTCGGCGGCACGCATGCAGCACTTGCTTAGGACATGCCCGGCCGGCACTGAGGCTTCAGCCCTTCACGAGTATGACGACTTGGTGTTGGAAGCCCTGACGACGATCCTGAACCTCCAGCTCCCTTCCAGTCCGCTTCGGTGGCCTCGGCATCCTCAGTGTACGCCGCTTGGCTGACGTTTGCTACGCCGCGTCGCTTACGGCGGTTGCCGACATGGTCGCTACAGTCCTCCCCCCCGAAGCGCTCGCCCACTTCTTCGCTTCCCAGGAAGCTGCCCTTGACCAGACGGGCGTCCGCGCTCGGGTCCCTCCGGACAAACAGAGCAAGCAGCGGGCATGGTCCGATGCCCTGCACCAGGAGCTGCGGGACTCCCTCCTGGCCTCTGCGCCACACGTTGCTGACCAAGCTCGCCTCCGGGCTGTCGACAGGCCTGGTGCGGGGGCGTGGCTCCACGCGCTGCCCTCGTCGTCCCTTGGTACTGCTCTAGACGATCGCTCCCTCCGCTTCTGTGTGGGCCTTCGCCTCGGGGCCCCTGTAGTTGCGGCCCACAGCTGCGAGCGTTGCGGGGACCCCGTCGCAACGAATGGCCATCACGGTCTCTCGTGCGAACGCAGCGCCGGTCGCCATCCGCGACACACGATGCTTAACGACACGCTCGTGAGGGCCCTCCACTCCGTATTCCTTGCACAAGGTATTCCTTGCACAAGGGAGCCACAGGGCCTCGACACCTCTGACGGGCGCCGCCCTGACGGCCTCACTCTTATCCCCTTTCATCGAGGCCTGCACCTGGTCTGGGACGGCACTGTGGTTGACACTCTAGCACCTTCTTATGTCAACCACTGTGCAACCATCCCCGGTTACGCAGTAGCGCGTGCGGAACGGGCAAAGCTAAGGAAGTACGCCGCACTCCAAGCAACCCACCTGTTTTCCCCCCTTGCCTTTGAGACCTTGGGCGGGCACGGCCCTCTCACTGCGAACTTCCTCGAGGGGGTCTACCACAGGTTGATCCGCGCCACCGGGGACAAGCGCGCTGGCTCTTTCCTCCTGCAGCGCCTGTCCCTCGCCGTGCAGAGAGGCAATGCCATCGCCTTCCTCGGGACATTGTCGTCCTCACCCCCCCCCCCATAATCCCTAGAAATACCGACCTACTGTATGTTTGAATAAACGATATATTAGACAGCATTATTTTTTGTGTATATCGGACTTACTGTGCTTTGTTATTTACACATCAGCGTTCAATGGATTCCTTGAGTAAATCGATATCTCGACAACCAATTGTACGCATTGGTCATTGATATTATATATATATATATATATATATATATATATATATATATATATATATGTATATATATGCAATAAATTAGACCCTGTAGACGATCCGGAACAGCTGAGTTGGCTCAAAAGGTGTCCTTATTTTTGTGGACGGTCCGCGAAAGTTGATATCTTTCCAGCGTTAATCATAGAATATCGGTAAGCAACGTGTCCCTTTGCAGCTTTCAGCCACCAAATCATCATTATGATTAAAAACGATCACGGTATCCTTATCAAGTCTATATGGGCCCTCCCTCTCATTTATTCAATAGGTCACTCTTCTTTCTGAATGGGTCTTTTGTGTCGTCAAGCCCTGAGCTCGCTCACTCGCACCACCTTCCGTTCCATTCAGTTACACAGGTAGCACCAGATGTTTATATATCATATATATATATATTCAGAAAAAACGGCGATTTCATATATTTTAAATATCCTATATTTATATACACACACATATACATAATTATATTTATATATATATATATATATATGTATTTGTTAAAGGCCTATTATTACGTTACAGTATATATATAGATATATATATAATAATCAAACAATTTTGGTCGTTCTGATAAGCTTTTCCTCCATCCATTTGGTGCGTTGAACTCCTTCATTATCTGGTTTTCTAAAATACTTGCTCCCCTTCTGGCTATCGGAAGCCAGAGGCCGCAGGTTCGAGCCCCGCTGTGTGACACATAAGAGAGCATTGAAAAATTGCAGCTCCTTAAATAAACCAATAAAGATTTACCATTTACCTTTCGTAAAATCTTTTTTGACTAATATATATATATATATATGTGTATATATATATATGTATACCTAACTGAACGAGTTTTGGCAATCACTCCCAACGGGAAGAGAGTTCCCTATTCTCCTCGTGTAATTCTCGCGCGATTCGTTCTTTCGTCGGCCGCAATACCACATTACAGGGTGGTAGTGGCGGCGGCAGCAGAGGCAGCAGCAGCGGCGGGGTGGGTAGACGGCGACGATATGTTACAATACAACAGGTAGCTCCCTTCCGTTACACGTGTATGCTTTCCAGCGAGCAACGGTGTATCATCATATAGTTATAATATAGTCTCATTGAGCTCATAACGATGTTGTCTATCTGTTAATGATTTATAGTATCCGACAGTTCGGGGCTGGCGGAGGTTGCTTTCACCTTGGAGTGTCCTTGAGAGAAAGATTGCGATTTGCGCCGCGATCTTTGTACTACTCTCTTGTGACACGGCAACTGCGTCGTCTTGATGGAGTGCGAGGATATCAAGTGAACTGTAGGGCTATATATGCATATATTGCGTCATTATTATTATTAGAAAATTTATCTCACACTGTTCGTGTAACTATACAGAGTGCCTGAGCCACATATATATATATATATATATATATGGGCCGAGAAGGCGAATAACGAATTCAGCTGCTGCGATAGCAGCAGCAGACACCGACCGAGTGCACTCAACGACAGCAAGCCCGACAGCGCGGCTAGAGGAGGCTCGTATGAGTCTACACGTATGGATATAGAGAGAAGAGAAAGAAATAGCTAGATCGTGAGAGGAACGGGGCGAGAACCTCATATCCTGAATACACACACATGGACACCGCCAGAGAGAGAGAGAGAGAGATCGACAGGGCTCATAGCCTGAAGCCTGAAGATAGTGACAGGCACGGCTTTGTGTTCAACAGGCCGCCGGCCCCATCGCCGACGACGGTGGCAGGCTGGCAGGCACAGTGAGCCGAGTGCGTGCTTTCCTGCAAGCGTCCGCCGCTGCAGCTCTGGCTCGAGTGACGGCAACGTGGACGTGGCTGGTATGGTCAGCAGGTCTCCCGATTCGGAGTGGCACTCAACAGCGCAGAGCAGCGCTGCTCAGATGTTTCTGCTGGCTCGCGTCTCACAGAGGAGCATCCGGGGAGAGAGAAGGCGCGAGGCGGTCTGGTTAGCGTAGACCTGGGTTTCTTACGGGCAGAGCTTATTATTGGTGTTTGTTGTCTCTGTGAGTGTGTATTTGTATGTGTGCTGTGTGTGTGTGTCTGTGTCCGAATGGCGAATACCGTGTGCTTGTTCTGGAGGGCCGCAGACCCATCGTACAGACTTCCCTATATGGACAGAGTCATCGGTCCCGTAATGGCGCTGCAATGCGCGTCTTGCTACTTGAAACGGGCGATGAACGCCTTGCCGTCCGCAGACAACGGCCAGTTCTCCTCTTTCGGCTGGCCGGTGTCCGAGTGGTTAGCTCTCCGCGCGTGGAAAAGGAAGTCGATGATGGGGGGGGGAGCAGGGAGAGAGATGGGGAGGGCCGTTTCTTCTCTGAATTTGGAAAGTACAGGTAACGCTAGATGAGCCTGACGAAGGGAGCTGACCAAGGCGACTAGGGCAGAGCGATCGGCCAAGCCACGAGAAAATGGGTGTTGCCTATGGGTGCTGCGCAAGCATACCCGCGCGTGGCCATGTTCATGTGGTGGGACCACTGGCCACAGAGCGAGAGATTCATAGACACTAATAGATCGAGACTCCGTCGTTGGCAAGCGTGGACGAGCGGTTCCTCGTTCCCCCAGAAGGGCCATAGTAACAGGTGGAGGTGGCAGAGGCAGGTGGCTGGCTCGATTGGCGCTTTTGCAATACAATACAATATTTAAGAGTTATTGTCCGAATTTCACTTGCGATGACGCTTCGTCGTAAGTTCTCGTAAACAAAGCCTTTGAGTGCGTATGAGTGTTTACACATTATTGTACATTATTGACATATTTAATATTTACATTTTGTTTATTGGAACCTTTATCTCTCGGTCAACATGTTTCACTGAGGTGAGGATCGGCGGAACCCGAAGGGTATAGAGGGGGTTTAGGGGTAGTCCTAGTTTTTTGGAGGAGACATTTCGACCTAGAATCGAGTGCGTACCTCCGACTAAAAGCCATAGGGACAATCAGATAGAGAAGATGGAGAAAGGATTGAGCTACCGTAAAACGTCTAAATGGCAAGCGCGTTCGTTGAAAGATCTAAAAGTGGAACGCGTCCACATCCATTGGGCGGTTCGCGCTTATTTGACAGGTTAGATTTCAGGGTGTTCGCAATAGTTGAACTACCCTACGGGAGAATACTCAAACGTTGACGGTTTCGGAGATGATTTTCCAAGCAATTCGATTCGATTTGTCAAAGAGCGCACGTGTGGATAGCACAGGGTGTTTCAAAACAACCTTCGAAATAAAGAAATCGAGAAAAGTGTGTCCTCCTACAAAGCGATACACGTCTAAACAAATCTATCCACAGGCCAAAACAAAACCTTTGTAGTAAAGGTTTCCTTTCAACGTTTCAAATGTTCGTAGGTCTCCCATAAGACTGCGTTACTTTCCAAGCATCCCGTGTACGTAAACGCTGAGTTTTTCACATTTGAGTGTAGTTTCCGCAAAGTACAGAGATTATCCGCCGGGTATAACGCATTGAAGCCATCGTTGTTCGAAGGACAATAAGGGACTGAGCACTCAGCGGCCTGTCTATCTCTGGGGGCCTGGGGCCTCGAGGATTTTCTCGCAACTATGTAAAACTCTACAGAGTCACTCATGTAAGGGATTGATAACAAGTGTTTTTTTAATGGGAAATGTTTCCGGCTGATTCTTTAGGGCCTTAAGCGTTTCACTCAGGCCAGGGCAGAACTACAGCTTTCGGCACAAGGCTTCAAAGACGGGCAACCCCTTGTTGAATGGGAATCTGCAACGGTGGAGATCGAACCCGAACATGTGCGCATCTACGCGTCTTCTCCGCTTGCAAGGCAACAGGAGCACACGAATGCACCCAGCACGCCATAGGGGGATAGGTTCGACCAGTGACGTGGTGAATTCGGTTTTTTTATGGTAGAACCCGTTAAACAGTGTCCTGCTAGCAGAGAGGATTCGAATCGCACCCGATCCCAATGCTAAGTGGAGGACTAAGTTGCTTAATCGCAACGTGCGCCATAGGAGTAAACGCTAACTAGGACAATTAGATAGCGAAACGAAGATAAGGACGTGTTGGCCTTTGGCCTGAGACTGGCGGACCCCCAGAGCCTTTCCGACATCGGATGCGCCTCGGTACTCCTTGTCCTACTGGCAGCTTTACGGCGAGAAACGAATGCCAATAGGAGGTAGATCGCACAATGATTCGATAACATTCAGGTAACTGCACCCGAGTCCTAGTCAAAGCAGCACGCGAAGTGTCGATGACTCGCCGGTGACGCCGGTGAGTTCAGCAGCTATTTGGGAAAGAAAACATTGGCAGAATATTTTGTGCGGTGCTTCGACTGGAACTTCGCCGCCGTGCCGTCAAAACGGAGGTACTGTTATGGACTTCCACTTCCGTGTGCCTATATCGAAGATCTACTCAACTCGATGCATAACGTTGCATGCGGAAGTTAGTCTAGAAATTAAATTCTAGAAAGCTGTTGCGGGCTGCTCTCTGTTTGCCGTAGCTTGTCTGCCCAGCCAGCCGAAATACATCTATCCATCTGCCTTCATTGTATTAATTAATCATTTGTCTAACCCAATGGTTCGTCCTCCGCCACCATCGGACGGATCCGTCTTTGTATTTGGAGAATTCAAAGTTGTACAAACATATATCATATGACATATTATCGATTGAATTTTGGGGTAGAGGAAAAATCGTCATCCTTTATTGATTAGTGTCTTGTGCGATTGCCCTTTGAGATTTGATCAGCAGCAATACGCCATTCTCATACGTCATTGTTCTAGGACATACGTTAGTTCCACTGGGAAAGTTGGGAACTATTTCATTTGGCACTACACAAGCCCGAACGATTCTAGCTGCAGCCATAGAACGTCAAGCGTATGACACAGCGTGAGGCACGAGGACAAGATTGCCATCGTCCTGGCAAAAAATGTCGCTGGCACAGAGGTAGCCGTCAACCTCGCCCCGGTTTACGGAGCTGTGTAGATCTGTTTTTCGACGAATGAGGGAGTGCACCGATCGAAGCTGCCTCATTGCTCGATGTCTATTTGCATTTCAAGGGGTACGTCTAATGAAGCCTAACGCCAAAAGCAGCTATTGTACCACTGTGGACTGAGGTAAATGTCAAATGCTGCAAAGGGCCAGCCCGGCAAATGTATTTTGCTCGCTTGCAGACTGTACACCGATCGAGAGGTCGTGGCCTTTTGCTGGCGGCTTCGACACCGGTTAAGGAACATGTTTAATCGGGATGGCCGCAGTGGGCTCGCCGAGATATGCCCCAGACTTCGCAAGCTTCTTTCTCGAGGCGCAGGTTGAGAACGTTCCTCTGGTCTCGCATCTGCGATGACGAGTGATCATGGAAACGCATCCTGGTATCATCCATCGCTGACGAACGAGAGAGATCCACTCGAATCGGGACCTGCGCGGAATCCTGCGCACTGAGGAGTGTTAATAACCCTATCGTTACGAGCTTACGGAAGGGGAGCGTACACACTCGTCCTTGATATTCTTTGGCACCCGTGTATGGTTATCACTGTTAGGCATTTATTATGTTATACATTTTGTCACAGCTTGAGACCTTGTAGACGATTAACGTTGCCGTGCGATCTCGTCGGATTAAGTCGGAATTATTCGAGCAATTTTATGTGAGCCTGTTACTATACTCTCAAATGAATGCGCGACCGTTGAAGAGTCAATCAAGGCCAGGCCTCGACGTCCTGTTGTCCCCATGATGGCTGAGACGATGACGTCGCAGAACCTAGGGACACTGCTTTAGATAAATGGACCGATAGTGGGGATATACCCCAGAACGCTGTTTCAAATCCTGCCGTGGCTGGCCTCGGACAGGTGTGAATTTTTTTGCCCCAACATTTTCACCTACTCTTGCTAAAAAATGGTAGAAATACCAGAAACAAAATGGAAGCAAAAAGCAAACAGCCGCGTACACGACACGTCATCGTTATTGATTCTTACACCACAAGCAACTAAACGCTGACAAACGAAATCTCCCACTCATGGCAACCGCAACCCATCGCCAATTGCCTATTTCTGAACCAATTTCTCCCGAGTGTACCAAACCCTCGGAACCTATGAACACGGCCTGGCAGGTCTTTTTTTTTTTTTTAGAGGAGGAAATTTTCTTTAAACGCACGGTTACCACCAGAGTACCTGGCAGGTCTAACGAAGTGAAACTGCACACGACAGGGCGATAGAAAGAACAACAACTTTTTCGACAGCAACACGAACACACGACGGCTGTATAGGTAAGCAACGAGTAGATTATGATGAAAATACCAAAGCCAAACTATGGACCTGGCGTAGCAGCACACACGCACACATGTACACGCACAGCGTTCAACGTAAGTCTTACCAGAAGTCGTGTGCGCTATTGTGGCGATTACATATCATCAGACGATGTAGAATACTCCTAAGCCTGTGGACAATGCGCCTGATGCGCCTCGCTCGACAGCTCGTAACAGCTCATTCACGCCATGGTGAGAACACACTCAGCAAGTATGCGAGCTTAAAGCTTCAGCACGCAAAAAATGAACGTATCCAGACGGCACAGATTGAGTGTGCTGGCACTGAGGCTCACTCGTTGGTCCTCGCACTAAGCAAGTCCTCGAGGTGGATGTAACATATCCAACGTTTGTCGTTCCGAAGTCGCCGAACCCACTGGGGTGACGAGTCCACCTGCTGGCGAACTGTGCTCGTTCAACACATTCAGCCTTTGGCTGCACTATTGTTGTTTGTTCATCCGGGTGCTTCATCAACTTGACGAGGTCATTTCCGTTTGGCGTTGATCATCATCTATCATCCTAGTGACCGCTGGCAGCGAGCTCACTCGGACGTACCCCGAGGCAACATCTCGACCCTACAGCATGCATTTAGCATGCAGACACCGAGCGCACAAATCGCGGCCGACTAATCGCGAGTCACACTGAGTCAGCTATAATGTCACTTCGTCATTTCGCTTCTGTCCGCGCCGACTCGAACACACGACGAACACAAGCGCGCACGATGACGAAGCGAAGAGATCTGCTCGCTACCCCCCGGTCGTTTCGACCTCCGCCAGATAAACAAATGTTGCGTAATGTGTTGTATTCGTCGAAGCCGCCAGTGCGTGCTGTGTGTATGTCGCCACCTTCGGGCGTCCCGGGCGAGAGCTGCGAGCCCGGCGCATCGATCGACGCGGTAGCACCAGAGCCGCCCGCCAATAGGCGGGTGGGCGATCTCGAGGCGCGCCGACAGACACCGGCACTGCTACTCCGAGCTGCTGCTTCGGGGTAGCGGGTCGGGCCGCAGCTTGCCGCGCGGAAGGCGATGCGCCAGCACGCTAAGGGTCCGCCGTAAGACTCTATGGCCTTGCGCGCCTTGGGCTTGACCTCCTCCGGGAGAGGAGGTGGCCACAAGAGCACACCACGTACGCGTAGCGGTCCGCGTGCTGGCCGCGGAACCATAGGCATGGCCACATTCGCAGGCCCTACACGCAGGGCCACTAGCCATCGCCAGCCTTCTCGCTACGCTGTCACTCCCGCGCGCTCTTCGTCATTCCTCTTATCTGGCTACAGAACAGGCCATGCTCGGACAAATGGAGAGGCGAGAGCGAGCGAGCCTGTGAACGTGAAGAGCACCAGCAGAGAAAAGTATGAGAGGACCGGTGCAAGGGGCGGAGACGATGCCAGCCGCACCGGTAACAACGACAGCGACAACGCCGACGAGGATGAGCTTTGAAAAAGTGCGCCGCCACCGAGACGGGCAAATATAGACAACTGGTACTGGCACCACGACGGCGGCGGCGGCGGATGTTGCTGCAATGGCCGATGTGGGCATTCTCCCCTTCGGAGGAAAAAAGAGCAGGAAATTGCTGTGCATGGTCGGTCGGTCGGTCTGTGGGTCCGACCAGTCCGACGCTCGGCACGCGGCTGACAGGCATTGCCAACTAGGGAAAGTGGACCGCGGTGCGGCGGGACGGCCTGGTCAGGGCTGGTCAGGACAGAGCAAAGCAGAGCAGGCCCAGCCCGGGGTGGCCTGCGGCATAGCGCTGCACCGCTGGCTCGCTCAGCAAACGGCGGTCGGCGAAGAGGAAGAGATATTGACCACTGATGGGAATTACTTACCATGGGCATACGCCGATATCGACTCTGGCCGACGACGCGAGGGCACTCAGACACAAAAACACAGACGTCGACAGAAACTGGCAGAACGAACGCTGGTCGGCCGCCCAGACCCAGCCTCCACACGACTGATCCGCACCCAGCCGTCTAACCCATTTAGGCCTAGGGGCGGCGATGGTAAGCGACGTAAGCGACCGAGTAAACGGCGACGCTGAAGAACCTCATGGAAGACCCGACGAAGGAAAAGACGTCGAGGCAAGAAGATCGAAGGGACTATTACCACTACTACTACGACGTATACTGCAACGAAATGCTACGGCAACCCGACGTGAATGGCGGAGCCGCAGGCGATTCGGCTAGGTTCGTTCTCTGCAGTGCTATCGATATTTATGGGTGTATCATACACGGCCAGTCACCGTGATCGCCTTCATTTTTAGCCAGCAGATCTAGCTTTGCCGTTGCGATCTGACCCGCTGCATGGTCTGGCGAAGGGACGAGCACACAGTATCGCTAACGCCCTGCCCGTCATCGATGGGCGACTGACCATAGATTCGCTCTGGCCAGCTTAAAACGCAGACGGGCGAGCTCAGCGATGCGTATCAATGTGAGGACACCTGCTAAGAAGGATTCTGATGGCTGATCGATAGAGGTCTAGGTCGAAAGGTTCATTTGAAAATGATTCGCTCCTGTAAATTCAAGACAGAGCTTCGTGGTCAGCTCCCAATATGGCTAATACATTCGTTTCGGTAAATAATGATTACGGTATGACACTCATTTGTTGTATGTATTGGATCAGCCAGGGGCCAGCCAATTTGGTGCTACGAGCTTTGAAAGCTTCTATACAGAAACGGTATATATATATATATATATATACGAAAAATAACTCGGATATTATTAGTCTGCCAGTACAATCACTGCTTGATTGGATCGAGCGGTCTATTTTGTCCCTTGGCGTGACCTTCGCAAGCGAACAGGAACAACCTAACCTAATAGACAGTCGTCACACGATTCACGAGGAGAGCTGATAACGTCATTACCTTAAGTACCTGTAGCCTGGCCACCTGTAGCCTGGCCACCTGTAGTATTACCACCTTAGGTAGCCAACCATGAAGTCGTCCTAGCTCCTCTGTGAACTTCGAAGCCAAGGTCGGCTTTACTATCGACTTTTTCATTGCCATTATCTAGCGATGGTTCGGTCAGCCTCGAGCTGACCGAACCCGTCAAACTCAGGTTGGCCGCCCCCATAGTGCGCCCCCTTCCATGTGACTATCAGGCAACAAACGAGAATAGAGACCACGGGAGTGAGGGAATCTTCCATGAAAGATCAGCGGTTGGTCAGGGAATAGACCAAAAGTTAGGTGATAGATGTTACGGGTGTGGTTGAAGTGACCCCCCCCCCGGTTACCACTCGGCTCGTGAACGCCCGTGTTCAACAGGAGAAGACAAGACACGAGGCGATCTTAAAACATAAGAGTCAACGTGTACTTCTGCAAGGTTCGTCGACATCGAATTTCATATCGGAAAGGTCTGATGAAAGGTCCAATGGCCGATCTGCGGGAGCTTAATAAAGGTCTAATTTCTGGTCTGTAAGAGCTGATTAAAGGTCCGTTGATGTGATACCCTGATTTTTTCCCGCTATCGAATTCGAAGGCAAGCGTTGCACGGCCACATCATTGGGCTCAACCCGCGATCTCTGGAAACGCGTGGCGTGTAACGTCGAACTTAAACGTGTTAATGGAGAGCGGGATCATGCGAGAACTGTTGCTTGCCTGTGTTTACGCTCGCTCCCAGACTATTATGCAGCACTTGAGGACGATGGTTCGAGGATATGTGCTCACTGCAACGCAATTTCAGCACATAGTGCACACCTCATAGGGGAGCGAGATACTGGCGTCACTCCGCCATCAAATAGCTGTTGTCGGCAGAAACGACATCGTTGCGAACGCGCCTGCAGCGGGCTCAGCTCTACGTTACCGCCTTGGGAGGTCGCCCCCAGCGAGGACCTTTCCAGTAAGACGGATCGGAGCGAGGCTTCAGGTTCACAGTGGAGCCTTCTCTGTTTGCGAGGGTCTTAGGTTCACAGTGGAGGCAAATGCTTGTAGGAGAGACAGGGAGCTAACCATGAGGCTGTGCCATCGAAATTGCCGTCGTACTGGATTTAATTTTGAGAGCTCATTAACGCTGAGGTAACGTCGAGCATGGCGGAGCTGCGTGATTGTCCCTATGCAGTGATACTAGGTGGATGTGACCTGCTCAATGATACTATCATTATCAATCACAAGCGACAGAACGGTTGGCTGAATAACAAACTTGATTTGAACGTAACCTTCAACAGCCCAGCCCCCCCCCACCCCGCGGAAGGCCGGCAAATTGAAAGTCAATTAGCGTAATTAAAGAGACTGACCAGCTGTTTTCTATCTCACCGATTTAACTTTGTTGACTATCAATAATTTCCTCCAGCTTTCTTCCAACGATTTTCATCGGCCTATTTCGATACTCGCGTACGTACGTGTATATATATATATATATATATATACACGCAACAAAATTCATAGTGCACACTCATTTTTGTCTACTTAATATTTACACGCCTAACCCATTTCTTCGTGAGCCTAATGCTTGGTGACCTTGAACACCGGCGAGCGTTTCTTGAATCCGAAGATGCGCTCGAACGCGTCCGCATCCTCGATTCCGCCTTGATGGGGAAAGACAATCAGTGGGTCAGTGGGACGCGAGAGGCGGTGAACTCGAAGATAGAGATTGGAGTGCTTCTCGCCTGAAAGTGAACGCAAACAGCCCCGCACAGTGGTTAGACGGCCTATGGCTTGACGTTGTCAACACACCCGTCGAAGCGCTATCTGTGCGCGGGGGAACTCCGCGGATTTCGGCATTTCCGTTCGAGGGTGCCGAAATCGTACAATCGCCGTCCGGCGCAATGGCGGGAAAAAGGCTGAGTTTATTAAAATTTGTAGGCTAAGGACAGGCTAAGAGACGGTCTAGCTTGCATTTTTTGCCGATTTATATGATGACAAAAGGAGCACCTTTGAGGAAATTTTTGAATTTGGCTTTGAATTTGGCGGAGAATAGGTACGGTTCAGTATCGCCTGAAACTTGGGCGCGCGAGAGAGAGAAAGAGGTTTTACTTCCAGCAGAGAGCCGCCCCCGCTGAGCCGCTGCCGTCCGCTCCCACTTACCGCTGTCACGTTGTCTCTCTACCGCTCCAGAGACAGTGGGTCCCCAACTGCTTCACGAATTATTTTTTTGTGTAATTATAAGAACGTTGCACACATACGTTACGTACTCGAGTTCACCATTTATAGCTATGGGATCATGCAAACTATTACATCGTCATGTAAACTAACACGAACGCGATAAGCGGGAGTAAACGCCCAATAAGCCCGATACAGCGGGCCGAGCCGATAGCCATTGTGAAGTCGTTGTAGCCTGGTCACACCAGCGGTCATCCCATCGGCGGGAGATTTTTTGTCACCTATCCGCATGGATGCCCACGCCACCTTGAGGTCACGGCAATATCCGACTTTCACTAACGGCGCCGGCCCATTCGGAGCAGGCGGGGTCGTCCGTCCATTTCAAGAGTGCAATCGACTAGGATCGGACGCTTTGAGATGCACAGCTAGAATGCACGAACGTAGAATAACACATCAGCCTCGTACATGTGTTCGTATTGACAACATGAAACTTGCGAATCGACTGATAGTAGCATTTCAACGGTGAATCGGGCACCGACCCCAGTTGGACGGGGTATTTACGCAGAGATAGGCTATTCGTTATATCTTAACGCCGTTGTTGAGGTGTTATCCACGTCTGGATATCGAATGTATTCGTGTGAGCCCGCCCTTCAACCAAAGAGGTGCAACGCCTAGACAGACGCATGCACACGCCTGTTGATTCGATCCCTACCCGCGGCAGATCCACATTTACCAGCGGGTCGCTCGTCCGACGAAGCAATGCAAAAGCTGTTCGACCGTGGACGATAAGTGTTCAGCGCTGACAGGAGTCGGCCCGAGACGGCGATATTTATTTGAAAAAAATCTGCGTCCCTCATAAGTTTTGTTGGATTATATATATATATAAATATATTTGATCTAAGTCACATAGTGACTATATATATATATATTGAAGGAAAAATCACTGGACCCATATTTTTTTATGTTTACAAAGAGATATGTGCTGCGTCGTATTTCTTCGTCAAAACTGAACTGCATCCTCGTCAATGTGTTTCTTATCCAGGAGACGCTATATATATATATATATCTCATGATCAGTATAAATAATGCCTTGAGACCATAGTACAGAATCGAACATAGACGCATACCATACCTACCAAGCATGTATGTTATGCTTACCAACATCGGTGATGTCCATTATGTCGTCGGCGTCTACGACAACATCCTTTCGATGACCAAAGAAGGTTAAATGAGCCACGCGAACTTTATCCCTAGTCTTGTTCTCGTAGACGGCGCCAATTAAACGTTCGGAAAAATAGCCCAGAACGTAGAGGCAACTGAGCGCTACCGTTGCGGTGCCCACCATGCACCACGCTTGATCTGAAGGGAAACCAAGTAGAATCCACAAGGGTTACCTATGGAGCGTCTCGTCAACGCCTCCTCCTTCTCTACATACAGATATGCAATTAAGACAATTTGCTACACGATACAAAAATGCTATTCGGATCACATCGTGCGTTTTCAACAGCTTCAAGAAAGGACCCTCAATAATATCTGTGTTGTCCATCTACTTGTCAGCATAATTCTCTCGTCTTCTATCTCTCCTCTCTCTCTCCCGTAAGGAAAATAACGGGAAAAAATATCGAAGGAAAATATCGATTGCCTACTGTAGGTGAAAACGTTTGGTTTCGGTGTTAATTGTTGCTTTGTAGGTGGTGCCCCGAAATCGCGTGCTCTTTCCAATCTCATGAGCCGCTTAGGGTATCGCTATTAGCTTTAGCACACTCCCAATGGTTTCGACTGTTTGGACATATATATAGAGCAATTGGCGTCAACGCGCGCGGAGTTCATCTGTCTCGTCGCGTGAACAGTTTGTCACGGAACAATTAAGACGAACTCATCGAATGTAGATACCGCTTGTTGCAAAAGCTACGGATAGTCTAGGGTATATGTACAAATATGTCTATTCTACTATCTCTGATGTCATCAACATTTGTGTCTCTATTTTACCCGTTTACTCGTTATTGTATTACGAGAACTCGACTTTTGCTGTAATCGCCGTTCCGGCAACAACCTACATCGGCATGACAACGTGTCGTAGTTCCGTTCGTCACAGCTGGGCACAATTCAGACGACGAATTCATAGTCGTCGCTTACCGTCCGAGTCGCGCCTTTGATTCGTGCTGGCCTGGCAGGTAAGCGATCTGTCCAAACAGCCCAACGCTTTCGACTGTTTGGACAGATGGCGACATTGCATGTCGGTGTCGTGTCATCAACATATAGAACCACCCGAAATAGTGTAATTTGTGCACGTCAATAATTCAAGGTGATGATGAAGCTGGCTCTGAAAGTTTTCCGCAATCGAATGATATTGCCTATATGTATCTAAATTAGTGTATCGATCTAAATATGACTTCCTTTGTGAATCTTAGTATGACGACGACGACGACGATGATGATGGTAATTAGTATTATTTACCGAATGTAATGAGTTCAACACGGTAGGCCCATCCAACGGGCCCTAATGACAGCATGGTAGCCAGGGTCTGGTAGACTTTCAGGCGCATAAGGAATCGCACAGTGGTAATGTGCGGAAATTGGTAGATGCGAACCCAGTGTTCTTGATCTATTGGATGGACTTCAGCAGGTGGCGTGTCCGTCTCGGCAACGACCTGTGGAGCCTCCGGTGTCGTTCTCGCATGGGAGCAACTCGTTCCTCGTAGAAATCGCCGCTGCAAACGCGAACGTATGAAAGGTACATATTGATGAGTATCATTTGTCTGCTGGGAACCAATTGCTTTTAAGCCGTTACAGGTATAAGCTGTCACCCTAGACACACACACACACACACGTTGCAACTGAAGATCACGGTGTCGTCTGTGAACACAGGTGGTCACGTTTACGTGTTCCTTAAAGGGATACAATGCGTCTGTGTCATGTGCAAGATATGAAATGGTCCCAAAAGAGCGAAATTTTAGCCACGTCAATAGTTCAAGCTTAGGAGGAAGCAGACTCGAACAGATTCCCGAGAGATCCGCAAGAGGTATGGTTGATGACGCCAATGGTTGGGGATAGCTTCGCACAGGGGCCGTTGGGAAGGACGACGCTCACCAGGTCACCTGGTGTCGTACAAGCCTTGTAAAAAAAACTGCATAACCTTCCGTTAATAAACAAATAATAAAACCTCTAGCTTACCTGACACCTAACAAGTGGAAGCTAAAAACAACAAGAATGAAAACTAAACCTAACCTAAACTAAACTATCTGAACTAAAAACCAACATGAATGCTACGATAATCAAGGTCAGCTGCAGTTGCCATCGAAAGAATCATTGATTCTGCTGCTGTCGCTACGCCGTCACGAGATACCGAACGATTCCCTGGGCATTCCCTTTTTGCGATTTCATAAAAACCCGTCAATCATCGATGTTCATTGATGTCATACCATTCATATTGAATGACGCAATGTTTGCGGCATAGTTGCAGCCGTACGTTCAATTGTATAGTCCTCGATATGACTAGCGATCATGGAGACAGACAAAAATCCGAACGAAATACATTTTAATTGCTCACACGCAAATCGTAGCCCTGACGAACGAGCAATGGTCACGCTCGCACGTAACGCGTACAGAAGAGAGCGCACACAGGTGCGATAGTTTGCCAAAGCGGTTGATGACAGGCAGTCGTATTGTGTTAAAGAACGACATTCGCATTCGGACGGCCAACACCTAATTACTATGATCGTTAGGCGCACTTCGTGTCATACTCACGTCAATCGACGCAGCAGGTGATAAACATCGCGGCGTTAGGCTGAGTCCCGACGTGGAACGTCCGACGAAGGCGTAGCCGCGGGTTAGTCCGCGGCCAATTAGCGGAGCATTGTTTCGCAGAGCGGAGAGCATCTTGTGAAGCCCGGGGGGATGGGATGAGGTACAAATCGTACAAATCGAATTTTCACGTTCGCCCGGCGCGGTTTCTTCTTCATTTATGTTTGTGGTGGTGTTGACGGAGTCATGAAACAGATGAGAGTTGTGTGTCACTTTGAGGAGATGCTCGGAGACCGTCAAGATAGAGAGGTCGGCGGAAGTGTAAAATTCTACTTATGACTTCGATCAGCGTTCTCGATTCATTACAGCGGGCGCGCTACTGGCGTTCGGTGCCCGGTACTATTATGGTGGAACCGTAGGCTAGGCATCTAATTATATGGACGCATTATGTTTTCATGTGATCATAATATATGTATATATATATATATATATATATATATATATATATATATATATATATATATATATATATATATATATATATATGTAAAGTGTGCAAACAACGGATCATCCGGTGGTACATACTGAGAAGCCGGCAGGTCAAAACGCATGAGCATTTCGTTGATACACCTGCTCCAGAGGCCGCAGGTTCCGAGTCCCGCTGCGTGACGATGACATATAAGAGAGCTTAAGCATTGAAACAATTGCCGAGTTCCTTCAATAAACCCATAAACTTCTACCTTTATCCTGAGCGTAGCTACATTGATCATAAAACGAGCTGTGCCCTAATACAACACACCGCTTGAATACAGCTCACCAACCCCTAAGTCTATTGCACTGTGAGTTAGATAACTCACCAAGCTAAAAGGCGTTCATTAAAAGTACTCCCTCACTTTATCACACAAATAATAAAAGGAGACAAAGTTATAAAAACATATCAGTAGTAGCAGTCAGCGTACGATTGTCGAGTCTCGTTCGACATTCGAACGAAAGTCGCTAACAAATCGCGCAAGGGGGCGGCCATCTTGAAAGTACGGAGATTTGAATAGAGTTTGGCGGGACATCTCATCCCTGCCCTTGTCACGTCGGATAAAACACAGAGTGATTCAGGTGGGCGGTTCGATAATCATAAAACTTTATCGTTTACATATATATATATATGTATAAACTTATCACACTGTTTGTAAAATAGGTATATTATAATATTACACAACTCGTGTGAATAAAAGAAAGATGATATGATATATATATATATTTTTTTTTTTTTCGATTGAATATCACAGTATTGGATATGGTGGTCGAATGCGGCAGTATGATACTTGAACTAATGATTCCACTTGTGTTGTGGAATCATAGTGGGATCGACAGGTCCTCATAGTAATACCTAAAAGGTTAAGAGAGCTGAGGCCTGTCAAATAGGGGAACAGCTGAGGCCTGACAGCTCGAAAAACAGTTTTTGTGGGAACCATATTTCCTGGGCGTTGCTATCGAATAGCAAACTACGACTTGATGCACGGAATAACTTCGTCTATGCCGTGCCCAACAGAAATTGGCTGAATTACCACACGACGGATAGTGTGTGACACCAGTTCGTATGCACCATGCCGATTTGACTGATCACTGTGTCGTGTTGTAACTGAACTATCAGTTCCAATAATTACTAATTCACATTTAGATGTAAAAGTGCCAAAAGTAAAACACCGCGACGCGTTTTTGTGCGTCTCTCAGTGACAGAAATCATTCAGTGGCGTATAGCTCCCGGAGAAAACTCTGCAGGATAGTTTCGCTTTCGGCTGACCGGTTGGCCGCAATGTCCAACCTTCTCGCATGGCGACTCGACGACCTTGTGCAGGGCCGCCACGGAGTTGCCACTTCCCATCACAGACAATTGGCTAGCGCACTGCGCCAACTGGTAGCTCAATATGACATGCCATTTATTCCAACGGAAACTGTGGGTTCATCATCAGCTAATGATTCATTGGTAGTGGACAGCGATCGTACAAATGCGATCTCGATTTGTGCTTTTCCAGATGGGCAAAGGAAGAGTCCATAGAGAAGGTCCTACCTTTGCGGAACATATACATAAAGGCAGTCTCTTACAATCACGACGCTAGAAGTCTTACGTTTAAAACGCTGTATTGGTTTCGGATCATAGGAATCGATTGGCAGGACCATAGAAATATTGTCGAGCCCTTTGGTAGCATGGTGGTGCATTCGTGTGTTATTATTCATGCGCCGCGGTGCAATCGGAGGAGACACGTAGGTGCACGGGTTCGATCCCCACCGTTGCCCACATTTGCATTTAAAGGGGTCCGTCCGACGAAGCAATGCGAATAGCAGTTGTACCGTGGAAGTTAAATGTTGGCTGAGAGTCAGCCCGAAAACCTCTGGGATCATAGGAATCGATGGAGAGAACACGAGGTTGTTCAAAATACAACCCAACTCTATCTGATATTGCTGTACGTTCGAACGAGTGCCCGCAGAGGCTCAAGCGTAAGAGCGGTCCCTTGCCAATCCGTCTGACAGGCACCGATCAAAGAGAAAGGTTAATTTTTGCTGGAAATATCACGCTTATGTTTGCTTCGGTCGAAACATCTAGGTACCATCACCGAGACTAATTAGCTAGGGGTGATTCTCCGCGGGGCAGTGGTGGCTGTGTAATAGTATACATATATCATATAGTTTCAATTCGAGACAGCCGATGCGGAGGTAGGAGATATCACGCGTCTACTACGTTTCGCTGAACATGGAACAAGCAAACGCAGGGACATGCTGCGAAAACGTATTTGTCTGTGTTGAAAGGCGACCCGGCTAATGTATCATTGACTGGATCGCTATGCTTTTGAGCGACTGTCCATCGTACGGTGCTCAGGTTGTCTTAGCTCGATAGTGGCACGATTGCCGCCATTCCTGTCCCCGATAATAGCCGTTTATGGTCCGACAAGGCGGTGTGCGACAAGTGGACAATAATAAAAACATGGAAAAGTAATCTCGGCGATGACTGGCCGCGACGATCACACCAATGATAATAATACTAATAGCAGCATCCCTCACCGCGCTCGGCAGTCGCTGCGGCGGCCAACAGGAGAAGAGACAATGTCTGTGCGAGGTGGGACAGTGTCTTGAGCTGGCGGAGGGAGGCTGGATCCGCCGTTGCGGTAAAGGAGACCGGCGTGGAGTCACCGGTGACGAATTGATCACGGCGAAATTTGACTTGCTTCAGAAAGTTGAAGATTTACGCCCACGACGGATGACACCTCAAGTGACTTCATCACCGCATGAAGTCGGTACACGCGTTGCAGCGCTGCACTCGTGTCGTGCTCCCCGTTACGAGCTGTTCCTCAGCTATCTTCCGTCCGTGACTTCAGTGGTCTTCGGGATCACCTCGAGCGGTCGAGTGACATCAACGCTGCATCTGTATCATGAGAGATTTTGAAAGCGCCAAGGTCAGCGAGCGACCGGGCCTGACTCAGAGTCCAGGTGATGCTCTGTGATCCGAAATGTTACACGAGTGGTAGATTCTGATACGGATACCCTCATTCTATGACTACGTCTTCGCGTGCCAGAGTGAGTTCGCACGTGATCTGCGCGTACCACATTGGGGTGCCAAGCACGTCGTACGTGTCTAGAAGCGTTTCCGCCGGGATAGCGAGTCACTGAAGAGACACACCGTTGGCAAGAAATAAGCGAGCTGTTTTTTTTTGCAAAAATAGGACCCAACTCTAATTAGAGGCGGCACAGCGCACCACTTTGTAAAAAAAACAGGTACAGCCTCGGGAACTGTGACCTGAAGGATTGCGGGCTGAAAGATGGAGGACACCGACGTTGTACAAGTCATCGGCCGCTTTGGGATTTACCATGGTGTGTGCATATATATATATATATTTTTTTTCCGAGCTGACTTTTAGCTGTTCCCCTATCTGACAGGCCGCACCATATATATATATATATTGATAAGTCTTATCTATAAATATAATATGACGTGCGTCGTCTACTCTAAGCCCGCGAAAAGAAGCTGTTATTTGTGAAGCTTTTGAATGGATTCATGGACTGTGAATGCGAAGTGAGCCAAGAATTGCGTATTTATATGTATATATATATATATATATATATATATATATATATATATATATATATATGTATATATATATATATATATATATATATATATAGTAACAAAGCAGGATACTATCGAGTGACTATTTCCGCTATTTTTTTTATTCATCTTTTTCTTTTATTTTTGTTTTGCTATTCGGTACGTTTCACAATTTCACGAAGAGTATAGGCGTTTTTGTAGGCGTAGCACCCACTAACTTTGACGCCTTGGTCCACAGGGCTGGTCCTGCTGCTCGCCTGCCTCCGGGCGTACCCGATGGCATGGACGAACATGATGTCACCCTTGATGGCAGCCGATGTGCCCCACTGGTGCGCCCCCCCGAACTCAAGCGTTCCAGAGGATTGGTGGAAGGACAATGGAGTGCCACGCCAATCAGATGATGCCGAGCAGATGCCAAGCGAATGTCTCATGTACAAGTGGATTCCCGATCCTGACACGGAGTGGGGCGGTCGCGTCGATCCGGAACAAACGCTACCTTGCACGCATGGATGGGTGTTCAACAACAGTGCCTACGGCAATACGGCTACTGAAGAATGGCTACTCGTCTGCGGTGACGCCTGGAAGCGATCGGCGATGCAGAGCCTCATTATGGCCGGCTCCTTCGTCGGGGTGGTCGTTTGCGGAAGGCTGTCTGATATATTCGGCCGGAAATTCACGTTTATAGTTGCAATGGTGGTACTGCTGTGCACCAGCATTCCGGCCGCGTTTGTCCCGAGTTTTGCCGTGTTCAACGCTTTACGCTGCGTGATGTCCGGCTCGATATCGGGTCTGACCGTTGGTGTCGTGACGATGTTTATGGAGATTATGCCGGAGAAAGATCGGATCTATATGAACGTCGGATTCGGCATCGGATACGCGATACCACTAATGTTCATTCCGCTACTGTCGTACTACCTGAAGAATTTCCGCCACATGCAGCTGGCGATAGGCCTCGTCGGATTTCTACTGATTCCTTTCATATTCCTCTTACAAGAATCCCCCAAGTGGTTATTGGCGAAACACCGGCTCGTCAAAGCTGAGAAGGTCATCGTCGCGATTCTCAGGCGAAACCGTCGGCCAGTGCCGGATATGTCGCGGGTCATGCCGAAATTAGCCGTTCACGCTGAGACGGAAAGTGCAACCAAGAGTAAAAATCTCGGCTTTGTCGATCTCGTCCGAGTTCCGATACTCCGACGGAACATCCTCTTCCTTGGAGTGCTCTGGTTTTCGGGTTCGTTCACCGGCTATTACATGGCGCTCAACGCCCATCGGCTGCCGGGCAATGCGCAGCTGAACTTCGCCATCTCCACTCTCGCCGAATTTCCCTCAGCGCTCATCGGGATGTACCTCATCCGCAAGTGCCGGCGGCGCCAGTCGCAGATTGTCAACATCGTCCTCGCTATGATTACGTTCAGTGTTGTCTACTTCCTCGACAACGAGTGGAAGCTATCGAAGGTGTGGGGCATGATGATTGCGCGATTCTTCCTATTTACGTACGGCTTCGTCAAGTGGGTGAACGTGCACGAGATCAATCCGACGCCGGCGCGGAGCGCGGGTTTCGCCACGTGCATGATGTGCTCCCGGATCGCCGGCATGATGGCCCCGTTCCTCAAGGACGTTGGCGACTGGACCCACTACGCCGTGCCGTATCTCGTCTTTATGATCCTCTGCACGATAGGAATAGGCTGCGTCTATATGCTGCCAGAAACCCTCAACAAGACACTACCGGACACAATCGAAGATGTCAAGCTGCTCCAAAAGCCGCTAGCCAAACCGGTCAAAGGGGCTAGTTTAGTGTCGCAAGATGAACATTAAGCGAACTATCATGTACATATGTAGCTATACCATGAGAGGAACAATAGACCCGAAGGGAAGGGAGGGAGGGAGGGGCTATGGGTTCACCGATTTCGAAACTTACCGCTGCAGGGTTTCTCCGCAACTGTTTCTCGCTCACAATGAAGCTCAGCTCATTGGTACTATGAATTGAAAATGAACGCCGCGTTTGCGAGCCGCCAGCGCTCGAAGCTAGATCAAAGCAAGCCGAATTACGGCAGAGTTCTTTCTGTCCGTTTTTCCCGTATTTGCGGACCTTCACATATCATTCGTTCGTTATCGAACGTCGTCTGATACAGAGGAACGGTGCAGGTGGAGACTGTCTTTAGCAGCGGTCAACATGGATACAATAGGGGAAAAAGGAACGACTTCGTCACTTAGTATCCACCTGACGCCCGCTGATAGAAGGGAGCCGCCCCCTGCTGAGACCCTCCGCGCATCGCCTCGACGACATCTCACCGCTGATTATACAGGCACCGTCTATCGAGCGAGCGATATCCCGTTGGCACTTGCTGCTAGCCGTGTCTCTACCTCAGCTCGCAAGTGACTCCAGCGCGGTTGATGTCAGCTCCCCGGGGATTAGGAGCTGCTAAAGGCGAAGGGCGGTCATAAAACGTCAAACGACCGTTTGAATAGGGGACCCACCGAGGTCACACAGCAGCCAGTGGCCGATAGAGGAAGCGAAAGTGGAGCAAGCTTAACGACGAGAGAAAGAGAGAGCGATCCCGTTGATGCCAGCGACCTTCACGAGACGACCGCTGTGCCTCCGGTAGCGATTGGCGTTGCAAGTAGCTCGTTTACACTGCGGGGTCCGACTCGCCAATGGCGTGCAACTAATGCCTATCTGTAGCAAGGATACAAGCGGAATAGAAAGACGCCGGCGGACGAAGCTTCGCGTTTGATTAATCAGTTTCTACATCCGGAAGGGCGTCGGAAAGGTCAAACCGTAGGCGGTACTCGTAGGCTAAGCCAATGAACCTCGATGGTGCTGCGAGTGGGCCATCCCACGATCGCAACCTGTTTCAAGCTGTCGACCCTGATGAGCTGAATGATTGCGACCTTCGAATGAAATGACGTCCGAGCTAAGGTGCGTGCATCGAGAAGCAGTCCTATACGCGCAGACCAGTGAAATCGACGATTCGCCTAGGAATAACTAACGCCTAGGTCGGGATCAGGAGTTGCAAAACAGAAGGCCGGGAAGCTGCGCTATCCTGAACTCCACGAACGGTTTCCTCGGCGGAACGGAAACGGCACCGAAACCTCCTGGCTTTAGCGGAGCGCCAGAGCACGACCGCCGACGTTGTTATGGAAGACACCGATGTAGTGCAGCTGATCGGCCGATTCGGAATTTACCACGGTGAGCGAGTGATTGATGAGGCAATGCGGTTATCTAGGAAGCTTCCACGGGGAAATTGCAGCATATAGTTTGATTAGGGTTCATGTTGTGATAGAAACGATGCTTATCCTCTCAATCTCATTTATGTACACAGCATAAAGGGGAGTACACAGCATAAAGGATGCCACGTTACAGGTGGCATTTTGTATCAAGATGATCGCCGAGTTGATGCGACTCTCACATAGCAGTAGGCGGTGGTCGAAGGTACGATAAACATTAATGAAAAGGCTGGACTTATTTCGATAGGTCAGTGTACCTAGCTGAGTGCGATGTGCGTCTCTCGGTCGCAAACGATTTTTCATGAATCGCACCTACCACCTAAGGTTGAAGTTTCCGTCCACAGGGCTGGTCCTGCTGCTCGCCTGCCTCCGGGCGTACCCGATGGCATGGACGAACATGATGTCACCCTTGATGGCAGCCGATGTGCCCCACTGGTGCGCCCCCCCGAACTCCAGCGTTCCAGAGGATTGGTGGAAGGACAATGGAGTGCCACGCCAATCAGACACTTCGCAGATGCCAAGCGAATGTCTCATGTACAAGTGGATTCCCGATCCTGACACGGAGTGGGGCGGTCGCGTCGATCCGGAACAAACGCTACCTTGCACGCATGGATGGGTGTTCAACAACGATGACTATGGCAATACGGCGACCGAAGAATGGCTACTCGTCTGCCGTGACGCCTGGAAGCGATCGGCGATGCAGAGCATCATTATGGCCGGCTCCTTTGTCGGGGTGGTCGTTTGCGGAATCTTATCTGACAAGTTCGGTCGAAAGTTTACGTTTGTAATTGCTCTTAGCGTATTGATCTGTACAGCGCTATCAGCGACATTTGTCTCCAGCTTTACTGTATTCAACGTTCTACGCTGCGTCATGTCAGGTTCAATATCAGGCCTAACTGTGGCTGTTGTCACGATATTCATGGAGATCATGTCGAAAAAGGACCGAATTTACGCCAATATCGGATTCGGTGTTGGCTATGCGATACCACTAATGTTCATTCCAGTGTTGTCGTATTATCTGAAGAATTTCCGCCACATGCAGCTAGCGATAGGCCTCGCCGGATTTCTACTAATACCTTTCATATTCCTCTTACAAGAATCCCCCAAGTGGTTATTGGCGAAACATCAGCTCACGAAGGCTGAAGCAGTCATAGTCAAGATTCTCAAGAGGAACAGACGACCGGTGCCTCCCATGTCGAAGGTCATGTCAAAGCTCGCCGTCCACGCCGAAAGCGAAAGCGCTGCCAAGAGCAAGAACCTCGGCTTTGTCGACCTCGTCAAAGTTCCGGTGCTTCGACGGAACATCGTGCGCCTCGGCCTTCTCAGCTTCGCCGACTCGTTCACCGGCTACTACATGGCGGTGAACGCCCATCGGCTGCCTGGCAATCCCCACCTAAATTTTGCCATCTCGACGACGTCCGAGTTCCCCTCAGCCTTCATTGGGATGTACCTCATCCGCAAATGCCGGCGACGACAGTCCCAGATCGTCAATCTGCTACTTTCCATGATCATGTTCAGCGGGGTCTACTTTCTCGACGACGAGTGGCAAAAAACAAAGGTCTGGGGGATGATGATAGTGCGATTCTTCCTATACACGTTTGGTTACGTGAAGGGGCTCATCGTGCACGAGATCAATCCGACGCCGGCGCGGAGCGTCGGCTTTGCCACCTGCATGATGTGTTCTCGAATCGCCGCGATGATGGCTCCGTTCGTCACGGACGTCGGCCGCTGGACTCATCACACCGTGCCCTTCATACTATATATAGCTTCGTGCATGCTGGCCATTGGCTGTGTCTACATGCTTCCGGAAACTCTGAACAAGCAGTTGCCCGACACGATCGACGATGTGGAACGTCTCCGAGAGGCGGCGCCTACACAAACGAACGGGACAACGATTGTCCCGCAGGAAGATAATAATTAATCAATATATTCTCGTAAATAATGAAGATGATTAAGCGAGTTGATTGCTGAAGAGAGAGAGAGAGAGAGAGAGGATTAGGGAAAGGGGGAGGGCCGATAGAGTTTTCGAGTGTCGATACATTTTAGATTATTTGCGTGCGCTCCTTAATAGAACAGAAAGAGCAATTACTGTGAATAGAAATTTCGCTCGTGCTGAACACCGAATACACTCGTCTACCGATATCCATCTACAGATAGTGCAGTTCCGCAATTGTTAGCGTGCTCATACACACCCGGATGATTGAACTCAATTCCTATCAGATCGCAACGCTAGACCAGCAGCATTTTCTTCAGCAAAACACGAAAAATCAGTGAGTTCAAAGAAATAAGTTAAACATAGGAAAGCGATAGTGAGTATGACGATAGAAGGATCTCCATGTTGAGATTGCGCGGAGGCCGTCAACAGTAGCAATGTACTGGTGCGGAAAAAACTGAGCACTCATTAACGTGCGTGTAGGCGGGTTCGAATCCCGTTGCATGATATATAACAGAACTTAAGCACTCTGTGCAGCTCCTTTAATAAATCAATAAAGCTTTACCTTTACCCTTACCGCCTAGGAGGAGTTGTATGGTGGAAGCTATTGCGCGCCCCTATATTATCGTGTCGCGCACACGCCTTTAATTGTACGATACGATACAGCGTATCCAGCTATTAAATGACACTTCAGCGCGCCTAGGAAGCCAGGAAAGTCCCGGGAAAATCAGTCTAGTCAAGATTACTGTAAATGCTAAAAGCGTAACAATGTAGCTCAGGTAATATGTTTTGCTTTGTTTTATTAACAATTAAATAGCTACATAATGATGCTTAGACACACACACCGCATTATCCTACCATAATCGACGAGAGCTCTACAATATCTGGGATTCACCTCGAGTCACTGCCCCCGCTTCGGCCATGGGGCAGTGCTCGACAGGCCCGAACAACAGGACCCGATAGGTTTCTTGTAGGACTCCGTCCCTCTCCCTACACTGAGAACGCGTCGAGTGACGCGTTCTCATGTGCACTTACGGAGTGCATCACAAACTGCCGATCTGTTACAACCTGTATACGTTTCGTATGGTGACCACACAAGATGTAGTTATGGCCTCTGTCATTCATTGTTTTGCATGAGTGAATAAATACTATAGATGCCGCCTGTTATTGACACTTAGGACATGTTTGTACTCTGGATATATCATAAATAAACATGACAATCTTACAATATAATAATACTAGCGATAATTGCCAATTAACAGCGCTTCATTTTTGCCAGATGAATGTTTAGGGCGAGCTTCGTGTGCTGCCTCACGTCATCGTCGATCAATCCGCCGTATTCTCGTCTTGTGAATTTAGTGGAAAAGATCGCATCGTAAAACAACCGGACCGATTCATTTGTTCACACACAGTTTCAGCGAGTGGTCGATTTGACACGCGCATCAGTGTTATTCAGCGTGAACATCTGGGCGGGTCTCGTTGGCATGTTACCAGGACCCCGAGCGGTCGGAGTCCATCTGTCTGCTTGTCGTTGAGGCACGTCCTCCGCGTGGCCTGATTCACGAGCAGCTACGCTTCGTGCGTAGTTAACGATGCCAAAGAAGCAAAGGAGACGAACGGCTACACATCAGGTGAACATGGTGTGCCGGCCCACGGGCGGACAATGGACGAGGCCTCATCCAACTGTGAGGCCCATGCTCACGAGGGCGGAGCACCTAAGAGGTTCATACTTTTGAGAATTACAGCTTCGAAGAGTACCTTCGAACTGAGGACAGATATGTAGTCTCGCGGAAAGCAGAGGTCTCTATGTGGGTGTGTTTGTATATTCTCAAATTATGAAATCCTGTCAAATTGTTAAATCTGTATGTAAACGACAACCTGCCTATGTTCTCCATACACCCTATTCGCACGATAGCACGTTAGAAGCTGGTTGTACTATTTATAAATGGCAAAGCCGTGTGTAACTATGATAAGGTAGAAATCAAGTGGTAAAATCAAATCGTATCCCGTCGACAGACAGCAGGTGTCGCAAGCGACTGCGGTATTGAAGTCCAATTCGAAGCCGGCCACCGAAGTCTATAATAGTCAATCACACAGCAACTAAGGAGGCGCACACATTGTACGTGTGCACAAGCCACGAATCCGCTCCTCCGAAAATGTCCGACCTGATCACAGGATCCATTCAGATCGACTCGTCAATGTGAGCCGTGGCGAAGGTCACCAATCGACCTCGGCCGCTTGGCAACGCGCCTTGATCAAACGGGACGATACTCGCCAAAGGTGGTGAACAGATGAAGTCTCAATGTCGACCTGGTAGCGAGCAACGAGTCGCCGATCTTCCCGAGGTGGCAAATGAATGTCGGCTCCTCGATTAACGAGTTGACGTTAGCAATGCGTATTGCCTAATGTGTTCACCACCAGCTGATACGGCAATGAACACGGAGCTCGCACCTTCTGAACGAAAACATATGAGTGCATAGATTGGTTTGCGGACACTGTTCCTGCTTATTGCACACGTCGGAACGTAAATTATAAAAAAGAAAAAAAAACAACGAAGACTTCAGTGGAAATCGTATTGACGTGTCTGTTGTATGGTGCAGATGGCTGCCTCAGGCGGGGTCCTGTCACTGGCTGGAGGAGAGCGCATTTACTCTATATTCATAGCTCGATTCTGCCTCCCATCACTACGAGACGATAGCACCACCCGCGTTGGCGATCTTATCCTGAAGATCCTTGAGCGCCGTGTCCACCCTCTTGGACATGCCCGAGAACTTCTTCAGATCGGGACCGAGCATGCTGCACAAGGCAGGTACCTGTGTAACCCAGTTGAATACGTATGAGAAACTATTTACAGGATCGTTTATTATTTAGGTTAAATCTACTTGAGGTTGCTGATAATATTTCGCGTGTACTCGGGCACAATTGATCATTTTCGAAGGAGAGTTCTTACTAGAAACGACGAACCCCTGAACATATCGACCAGATAACGTCGAAATTAGCTGATTTACCTAAGCTGCCTTGCTTCTTGAACGTTCACGTCGAACACATTCGTAATCTTTCCCCTCATGCGGCAAGAATAATCCACTGTTTCCACTTGATCGCCTCAACAGCAAAATCGCTCCAGATACAGCGATCGCTAGCTAACAGCTAGCCAGAATCGAATCACACAAAGCAACAATTGGTGTCACTTCTATGAAAGCAACGGCTAGCTTCTCCGGCCATTTCACATTCGATACGCGCAATGTCCGAGAGTAGCTCGAAAGAAGAATGGTGCAAATTTTCTGACGACAAAAACCGCTTACGTCATTGTAGCTGATCTGACAGAAGCGGAAGAGAGCTACGAGCGCCCGCCAAGAGGCCTCCTCACTGAGGTCGGAGTGAAGGTACTGAAGAAGGGCGGTTGCGAACTCTGTTGCTTGATCGTCGAACAACTAACGTGGCCATTATGAACGAACAAACGCAAAAGAGGACAAGAGGACGATGTCATTAATAGTTAATACTATGCACAGTAATAGACACAAGCCTTTTTCAAATGTATATATATATATGTATATATATATGTATATATGTGTGTGTGGTAACAGCATATATATGTATATTTATATTGGGAATTGCCAATGCTACAACCAATTCTACAATCGGAAGCCGTACCCCACAAAACATCGCATTCAAGTTGCACAATCAACCAAGCGGGAAATACCATCCAAACTCGTATTTCAGCAATTCGAGCTGGTCGACATAGTCGCCATAAAATGTGTATGTATATCGACAGGGCGGGGGGGGGGATAATGTATTCTCACCTCTTTAAGGGCGAGATTGTACATGAGCGCGGCAGCTTTCTCCTGGGTCTCTTTACGGTCGCATAGAAGTGCATGTACCACGGCCCGCGTGGTCACCTAATGAGGAGATTGATAATGAGTACTATCGATTAGTGAGGACGGTAGACATTACTTGAGGTGGACAGCAGCGGCATCACAGCGCGATCGTGTCGATCAATGCCGAATTGCATGAACAACGGCGAAAACTGGAAATTGCAAGATTGCTCATTGTTTTCGTTTTTCCTATGAATTGAAAGCAAGTGAATATGATAATTTTTCATAATAATAAAAATACCTTCGTTTTGGCCAATTATGTTAGCGCCTAAGCCCGCTGATGACCTCAGCAACCGACTACGCACAGATGTTACGTGGTCGAATTTGAAGCGAAAAAGCTTAGCTACTCAAGTCGCCGGACTGACCTTGCAGTTGTTGCAGGCACCCGGCGTCCCATCGTCTGAAGGCCACTCAGAGATATACATGAGCCAGTCGAACGACGAGTTGTTCTTGCACAAATTACACATCTGCAAATGTACGGAAGGGCTGTAAGTGGACTTAAATTTATCGACATCAATAACAGGAACGCCAAAACGAACAATGTAGCCAAGAGCAGCAGGAGCCTCAACAATATCAACACGCCCCAGTTTGTAAAGGATTCCTTGCGACTCGATACACAGCGAGAGAAAGAGAGAGAGAAGACTTCTCTTCTACTATTGCTAATCCTATTTATTATCAAATGTATGTGGTTTGGCGTCATTTCTGGCCACAATGCGTATCTGAGTTAATGCGTATATAATATATATATATATATATATATATAGCAAGCTCAAAGATAGAACTTACCAAAACGACAACAGCATCCTGCTCGTCCGCGGGCAAACGCTCAATTTTATAGACGTAGTTCAGGATCGCATGGCTCTGCAATTTCGACACAGCAAGTGTATCTAGTAGAAGCAGCATAAGGGCCCAACTCGACCGAGCAACTCCACTGATCACAAGTTGTGTCCCTCTACACGAAAGTCGGGTAGACTATAGAGCAATTCCATTATGTCTTAGTGCTAGTTAATACCTTTCTATCCTGGTGTAGGAACAGAATGAAATCGTCCTTGAGGGCGCACGCCGCCAAGAACTGTATTGTGGTCAGTCGAATTCTCGGCTCCTGGGACTCGCCGAGGAGGAAGCCTGTTCACAGTTGAAAGAAACAAAGGAACAATATAATGGTAGATTGATCGCTCAGTGAATGCACAAATGATTAATATTTTCATTGTGACCGCTAGCCGTAATTTCAACGCCCCTTTCAACTGTTGATCTTCACAAGATATTCACGCACCGAGAAGGTTGAGATGAAATTCGCCCAGCGACCAGCTGCCGCAATCGGTGTTGATGTACTCAGCGAACTCTCGAAGGCAGACGGCATCCTCCTCGGATAGTTTGCCAAGCAGTCGTTCTTCGACGACCTGCAGAGCTGAGGTCCCCTGAAATGCGTGTACAGAAGAGTGGAGTGACCCCCGAGTCAGATATGGCGACTTTAATTGATTGGATGGGAACTTCGCGAGCAGAACGGAGGGCAGTATATATATTTTATTATACAAAAGTGTGAACATTTCCCACAGCGCACACCATCGACTGTCAATCAAGCCCTCAATTGCAAATCAAGATATGGCTTGTCAATCAATCAATCAATCAATCAATTGTCGAGCTAGCAAATGCCGAATCTCACTGTATACTACACTTGGTCGTAGCGAGACTCTCAGCAGGAACAGGAACATTCATCCAAGCACCGTACATGCACACACGTCTAAATGATTCATGCATTCATCCAACATCATATAAACGTACATCAATGGGCTCGAAGCAGATTGCAGGATCATCGAATTTTCTCGTCTTGCGAGGAGTTAGTGAGGGCCTTCGCTCCGGGGATTCACTGGCACGGCCCGGATTCTCGACTGTATCCGCCATCTGCGAAATGTCGACTCTTTCTTAGTTCGTGTTTTTACGTTGGAATTCATTGTATGATTACAATTACTACTGTAATAACAATAATTAACAATTAGTGAGACCGAACAGCCAGACACTGAATGAGACCACGACGTGCTGTGTGCTAATCTTACAATGAATGATGAGCTTATCAGCTGGTGAGGCCCGTTTCCTGCATGACTTACATTGTTTCCCTGTGTCTCGCGATTATTCGGTTGATCAGGAGCGCACTAAAGCATTCACAGGAGCATGAAGCGTGGACAAAAGATACCGGACACGTTATCAGGAGTGTTGTTATTCGAAAATCTTTACCTATCGCGTGAATTTTTGGGTTAGATAAAAACTGGCGATACAACTCGATCAGTCGAACAAGAAGCTGTGGCAGCGAGCTATAATAACAATCAGCATTTCGCTGGTAACTACTCGAGTCGCGCAAGAGTCGCGCACGTGTCTTCCTCGCTCTCTCTTTCTCACTCTGTACCTCGCTAATTCTAACCTGTGCTAAACGGTTGTTTTCCGAGGAGTCGTTCGTTGGCTGGGGGTGCGTGCCTCCGTTTTGAACAGGCGAAGTGTTCCTTCGTTGTGCCGACACCCGGCCACTGTCTGACTGAGCACCCGTCTGGAACTCCTGAAGGGCACGATGCTCTAGGTTGATCCTGGCGTTTTCCCCGAACGAAATCCCTCGAGCACTCTCGCTTCGGAGCGATGTTTGAGCACCTAGCAGCTGTCCGATCTGGGCGCCGAACGGCCTATGGCGCGACGATGATCACGAACAAAGATATATCAGAAGAAAGAAGAATGAATATAAACAATGAGACATTAAGGCAGAGGAACGAATAGTCGAGAAAAAGAAAAGCATACTTATGTAAATGAAAGATATCTCTCTTTCATCGGCCCACCAACGTGTGCTATATCTTATCAGCTTTGATTGGATTTCATTCGACAGCGCGGCCGTCATTGTCGTCTTACGGCGGAAGCTGACATCACAGACATGCGATGATGATGATGATGACAATGACAATGAGACTGGGCCGGCGAACGTTCTGTCAATTCATACCTAATATAATAAGTAATACTAAATAACACAAACGCACACAAATGGTCAAGCGGGGTGCTGGGATACTCTCCAACAACGAACCACAATTGATTCTACACACACACACAGTGCGGGTGCAGCACAGCCCATCATCTCGTTCTACCCTGAGCATAAAACCTAGGTACATATACCTACTACGCAATTCGCTTAGATGCATTCTCCTTCTTTGTCATTATAGCAGCAATCCTAATCAGTCGCGCTCTAACATTCTGCATCGTGTGCTAATCACGTTCCGCAATCACGTATGATTAGGAACAACGAATCGCACCCCGCGAGGAGATCCGATCAGGCCTAGTAGTCCAGACCGGAGTATCTGGCCAGTGACGATCAACAGCCACCGGTGGCGAACGCACGGCGCTCGACAAACTCGGAAACACTCAGGTGAGAATCATTCCATCCGGGTGGGCCAGATTCACTTGCAGATTCAGGCAGACCTCTTAGATCTCGGTCAGTTCTCGCTGGTACATCGGAGGCACTGCCATCGTTCGACGCCGCTAATAGCATCTCTCTCCAATGCTCTCTCTCTATCTCTCTCTCTCTCTCAGTCTGTGCAAGATGACGCGTTTGTATTTTTTCTCTTAATATTTGCTGCACCAACATGAACATTGCGTCACGAGTCGAGTAACAGCGCGACACCCGCTAACGATCTGTAATCTCGCCGTGCGCCCGTGTCTTGTACGGGAGCTCAGTACGGCTCGTTCGACCGACGCCAACGACACCGACGTTTGCAGCAGCAGCAGAGCCATCATCAATGACCAATCTACAAGATACATCAATCGTGGTTAAACGGAATTGCCGCGCGTACCGCAGGAGTCAACAACGACGGACGGCGGCGGTCCAGGGGGGCGTTGGATTTGGACGAGTTCGCGGCACGATCGCCGAATCGCAGCACCGCAGAGAGCGACAACGCAGCACCGTCACTGACGGCCGATTGGACACAGCTAAAAACCGCGAACGCAGAAGTGCGAACTGGCGGCGTCCCTCGTTCGTGTGGTCAACTAAGAGGCGCACAGTCTCGCAGTCACCGAGGGTTCCTGCCGAGCCCGATTTGCGGGTGGCTTCCTCTGGCCGCTGCTCGCCGCCTGCCGGCCAAAGAAGATACACTCAACGCTCTTCCACTCGCTCACGAGCCCGGTGCCGCCGTTCGGGTGGTGCCAAAGGTGGAAGCTGTCGCAATGCATGTATGGGTCTGCTGGATGGCCCACGATACAGGACGAAGACATCCCAGACAGCTCTTCAGGGAGAGATAGAGAGAGAGAGAGAGAGAGAGGAGAGAGATAAAGAGAAAGATCGAGAGAGAGAGAGGAGAGAGACAAAGAGAAAGATCGAGAGAGAGAGAGTGAGGGCCAGAACAGAGACACAGACAAGGGCCAACGGCATCAACTCCCCGACGAGAGCAGGCGTGTGTGCGAGTTGCCGACGAACGGCTACGCCGATCGACTCGACCCTTGCGGGGCCGGCCTAAGCGGCCAAGCTAGTCACAACATCGGCGGCGATGGACACCCGGCTCGATAAAGCGCCACCGAGTGTACGCGCTATGTAGTGGCGACCAACGAAACTCATCTCTCCCGTTGGTCGGTCGGCGGGCAACTGCCTGAGCGACGAGTCATCGGATAGGCTGCTCTGCCGGCTGCTCTCCACCAGCTAACACGGTCTCCCGAGTCTACCAACGAGTGATTACCAAACGCAGAGGTGGAACAACGCCTGCAAACGCTGTCAATTTCGAGGTGCTAGAGAATCTCTCTCGAGGAGGAAAACAGCTGCAGGGGTTGGTGTTTGTTATGCTCTCTCTCTCTCTATCGATCATCGGCAGCGATAACAGATGTCTACGGAGATTTGAGACGCTTGGAAAGAAGGCACGACGAATCCCGGTAAGATCAAGGCGGAGTTCAGGGGGGTTCACCGAGATCTGCGATACCGATGACGCGTGGCGGTCACGCGCCCTCGGGGAAAAAGCCTCCCGCGCGTCGCGTACGCTCTCTGCGCAATTACACATCGCCAGAATGAGTTCCGGCGCTTGTGTTGACGCCTTACTGCCGGGCATAGACATTCTTCCACATCTACGCGCCAGTTCACTCACGATGTTGCTAACTAACGAAAAGCGAACAAAAGCTACCCACTCAACAACAACCCGAACGTGGTTACGACTATGGGATTCGCCTGTCGATTACGGCTGTTCTTCTCTATGGCTGTGTTCGCGATTGTGATTGTGTTTCGACAGGATGCGACGTCAGGGGGAGGGGGTCTTCTCAGTCAGCTGCATATTGGCTGCACGATACCGCATCACGTGCGTCCTCCTGTTTTAAGGAAGGGTCCTATTCGATGTGAAATACGGCATCACTTAAGCCACTAGAAAGCTGAAGTCGTGAAAAATGCTGGCAGGGTTAGCTGCGAAATTTGACGGAAAGTGTCACACGGTGCCGGTAGTTACCAATGGAATACACGTACACAAAACGTGCTCAACGTGCTCACGTGGGACGCGGCTAATGACGAACGGATGTAAAGTTATACGTCTCGCTCGCCCGTGTATCGCTATGTATATAGAATATATTGAGTCGAGTTTGTTCAATGGTCGAGGTTCGGGTAGAGCTTGCCGGGTGTCCTCCGTACGCTCCGCGCGATTGGACATTGTCAGATATCTAATTGCCTGGATGGGAATGTATCGTATATATATAATGAACAACAGCGAAACGGCAGCGAATGACTGCCAAGATGTGGGAACTACAAAGTCATAAACTTAGTAACCCGCCGGGTTTCCATTAAACGTATCCGCGGAGCTCGGAAAAATTGCTCGTCATTAATTACTTCGATATATAACTTGGACAGCTAAGTCTCTGGCTATCGGAAGCCAGAGGCCGCAGGTTCGAGTCCCGCTGCGTAATGATGACATATAAGAGAGCTTAAGCATTGTAACAATTGCAGTGTTCCTTTAATAAACCAATAACGGACCTTCCTTACAGTTACCGTGATTGGGCTACCCAACTCGTACGTGCCTCAGCGGCGATATCAGCTTGAGTTCACATCTCACTCATGTACAGCGTCGATGAATCGGTCATATATTTGTATATTTACGGAACCGCAATTGCACCAACGCATAAGTTCTCGTCAAATAGCACTGTCGGAACACCACAGCTGGCCCGGCAGGATGATTATTCAGTTTTAATAATTACGCACCCATTAACACAAGCCTAGCAAGACTTAACACCTTTAAACAGATTGGACCAACGTCCCCGCGACTGCTGGCGGATTTTTCGACAAATCAGCAAAATATCGCCCGCGCCCTTTAAATCGTGTCCAGCCCGTACAATTCACTCGAAAGCACTTTTATGTACAAATAGAGGGGACTATTTTTCACAGTTGATTTTTGTATCGTGTGTGAATTATCGTCTTATGATGGTCTATCCGCAGCCCGCGGAGAATTCTCAGAATCACATTCGGATGAACAGTATCAGCAACAAACGAACACATGACAATGCCGACCGAACTTTAGAAGCCCGTGTCTAGCCCTCAAGTACGAGCACCGCATTTGTCAACACCTATCACCTACGAGTAGGCCGCACTTGTGGTTGGGACACTGCTGCTAGATCTGTACACGCTACGGAATATACTTTGACCGCGCTGTCCTCCCTCTCAGCTGCTCCCCAAGTGTTACGTGCCAGACCCTAGCGCTGAACCTTTCTCGATGGTGATACGCCGAGCACATGTGGGGGCCACATCCACTTCATTTGTCAGCCTTGTTATATGATTGGTTGGAGGAAATCGACACTCTGCTAGCAGGATGTAAACCTAAGCCAGATCTGTATACCCCAGTGAGATACAGCAGGTCGAGCGAAACAACTAATAATCTTGCGGCTATCACAAAACCGATACCCTTTCTGCATAGTCGGCAGGGCGTTTTGTGTGCCAGTCGTGATTACCAGTTGTGTAATCGACTCGATCAAGTGTCAACCACGATATATATACATATACACGATATATATATATATATATATCGAAATAGCGCAACACTAGTGACGACGTAGGCTTCTGTGGGTTGTTTTAAACGTGGGCTTGACCCCCTGTCACCGAAGTCTGCTAAACGGTCTCCTGAACGAAGTTGTATTATATAACAACTGGCAGAGGAGCTGTCGTCCGTCTCGATATCCGCGGCAGAACTCGTTCAAGCCTTGCGGGCTTTGTACTTGCAAATATCGTACCTCAGCGCCGTGACGCAATTACCGGTTAGGTTACAATTAACAGTGTATCGTACGGCAGCTCGCTCTCAATTCACACGTTCGGCTCAATGCGCGAAACAGATTGCGGAAAGAGAAACGGAAAGAAAAACAAAAACAGATTACGAACAATCGGCTTCGGCTGCGGATAGCGGGGGCAAGCCCCCCCCCTCTCTCTCTCCCCCGGGGGACAGCTAGGGACAACGGCCTTAGAAGCTAGTCACTCTCACTAGGGACACAAATAGACTCGTCGAGACGAGCACGGTCTCTCTTATCACGAGTTGTTATCGCCTCCTGCGGCCGGCTGGCAGCCGATTCAGTCGTTCAGTACACCTCTCTGTATCTCGTTCTCCCGTATTCATTATAGCCATAGGCAAGAGGGACCAGGCTGTCATCTTGAGGCCGGGGCTGTCCGGCGTACGTCGTCGACAGCTACCACTGATGTGGCTCTCGTATGCATTTCGCAATGGGTCGTTGTCGTCGGCGGCGGCGGTAGCGGCGGTGGTGGCCATCCCAATCGGATGAGTTTACTGGCCCCTGAAAGCGTGATGACCCGGCGAGAAGTCGTATATCTGCTGTCTGCCAAATAGCGAGCAGATCACGAGTCCTAAGTGATCACGCCTTTAGGCATGAACGCACGCATACACGTGCAGGATACCAAGACAATGGCCGATTCAATATGTGGACTTTGCCACACTAGAGGAAAAATGATGCCTGTCTAAATATAGCTGCCTAGCTTCGTATAATCATGATTATTATTCTTATTATCCAGTAATTACTTAGTTGCACGATAATAGCCCGATTCGTGGCTAGTTGATTAGACGCTTAGCAGGTTTCACGAGAGGAAAAGGCCGAGTTCGTTCGGGCTGTCGAAGGTTTCCCTGCTCAAGAAATTTGTTGCCCTTAAATTGAGCCGAATGTTCGTAACGATCAAGTCTTCGCTTGCCAGCGTGTCTATTTTATCTCACGTGATCCGACCTACGGTGGCGATACGTAAAAAGCAGCTTGCGCAATCGGAGATGTCAAAACCACCACTGTCTACTGGGTCTCGAACGAACGCTGGGACCGCTGGTGCCGCCGGGGATTTGATTCAACCCCCAAGAGTCGAAGTTTATCTAAACTGATACGTGCTCCTAACACCCACCGCACGGTCACGATCTAAAAATAAAGATCGAACCTGATATCACCGTTGACAGGTTGCGATTTACCCTAACTATGCCTAATTACCAAACGGGGACAGAGGGGGGGGTATGTCGTAAAATCAAGAGGTGACTGTGTCCTCTACATCGAAGCGGCGAGTTCGAGGAGAACGACGCACCTGCGCTCATCGAAATGTAGATCACCACCTGTGCTCCTGAGATACTACACCATTTCGATAGGAGGTCAGGCTCCTTCTTTCTCTCTCTCTCTCGTTTGTCCTTATCGTCTATCGTGTTACTCATCACGACAATATGTATAATAGCCAATTGGTGGCCGCACAATTGAATGTCGTACTTACGTGCCGAGCACCTCTTCTGGCAGGTCAAGGATCTCCTGGGGAATACTTTTTCCTGTCAGGAACTGCGCTACCTCCTGACTAAACGTGTTGCAATTATGCTTGAACAGGTCGTACGCACTCCCCTGCAAAAACACGCCCCACGATGGCAGGCAAAACGAGAGCGATTTCAGATTTCGGTCAGCTGAAAGAAGATGCTGCTTATTTCAGAGCATAAGTCTGGCTAGGCAGACGAGACTGGAGAGGGAAACGTCGTATCTACCTCGTACGCATTTAGCACAGAGCGCCATATGATATATATGTACATGTACGTCAATAACATCGGTGGTAATGCTCGAATACGTCAACGTCAGATAGGAATAGTAACTTACAACGATCGTCCACAACGAATCGAGTTATATAGAGTTTAGTATCTGTACCATTGCTGTTGCCCACCTTGAACGAAGACTCGCCCAGCTCAAAGACGTACTCGAGAAACAGCGCGTACGGTATCTCCGTTCTTCCCAGCTGAACGATCTGCATAGGCTCACCGAGGATCGTGTCGCCGGGCGCGCAGGACTCGATGCCCATGCCTCCAAAGAAATACTCCCTGAAAGAGCGCCAAAATCCATATAATGGAGAAGGGGTGTGGGGTTAGACTGACTAGCAATGCGGTCGTGGTAGACACGAAGATACAACGGACAAGGAAAACGCAGGATCCAGAGCCAACGAATACCCCCGGCTATGCAGAGAAACGGGGAATTCGTTGGCTAAGCACCGCGGGGTTCGGCTGCGGGGTTACGGAAATCCGAGAACTTACGGGGGAGGAATTACGGGGGCAGAGTCGGCCTTCTCAACGGTGGCGAAATTTTCAGAGCTGACTCTCAGCCAAGGTTTAACGTCAACGATGACTGGTGATAGCTACGATGAACATGGCCCATGTTGGGCCTTTTCAGTAATGGGAATTACAGGAATGATTCACCCGTGGAATAACATTGTCGGTGGAGCTGTGCAGCTCACAAAATACTACATACACATCGTCTACTAAGAACGATACGCACCCCACTGACTCCTATTCATGATCGGTGTCAAAGAAGAAGAATATTATTTAATTATTCGTCATTTAACAGACGACGAGGCTCATGCCGTCATCGAATTTTACGAGAGTCCGATACTCACCTGCCGAACGCGACGACAGAGGTGTGCCAGATTGCCGGAATCTCCTTGCCTAGAAAAACAGACGATGGGGTAAACACACGCAACGGGCGCTAATTAATCGCTTCAATTAATTGAATTCTCGTTTTGACGAGACGCTAAATCTACTTCACCAACTGTTGCCTGAAGAGCCACAGCGACCAGTTGGTGCATTGCACTAACTGGCCCGGCCGTTCACGGACTTTGCAAAGCATTTTGTTGGGCGCCATACCGTTAGCAATTAGCGATATTGAAGGCAACAGCCACTATGATTATTATCACTACAACACAGACTGCTGAACGCTGTTCGGCGTTGGCGGCTGACGCAAACTAACGGGCAACGAGATTTCAAAAGACCGAAATCATGCCCGGGACCCCCCCGACACACGAAGGGCTTTGTTCGAAGGGGACTTGAACTGAGGAAGCCTCATTAATTGGTCCTTAATGCCGTTAAATGAGCAGGCTTTTGGTAGCCGATAATTTATCTGCCCCCCCAAGATCAACCCTAAGTCGACAGCAAATAGGTCGAAGAGAACAGAGCTTCAACACGAGATCGAAGTATATACATGTCCCAGTCGGCTGCTGCCGATCTGTCAGCGTCAAACACCACGATACTGACACAGGAAATGTAATGTTATTAAATCTAGTGGTGGACCAAAATGACAATGGTGTTACATAGAAGCCTTTTTGTGTATAGCTAGCTAAACGTCTACAATGAAACAACATCACATATAATCGCGTCGCACACAAAGGGGTGTTAGCAGCTCGGACAGCTTGTGGTTATGTGAGATCGAAGCGGACACATAAGCAAGACTCTACAGACGGATACAACTCTACAAGTACGGGTTACACTTGATTAATTTCTCGGCCAAATGTGCTTGGCCAATCCGCTCAACGCCGGCGGTGACAGTTTGCGAATGACGCGTTTGGCATCACCCGCTGAAACAGCGGTACGGCATCGTACTGTAAAGCGTGGGGTAGGCGAAGGCATATCGCTGCAAATTGATAAGCCACTGCAAATCTTCACGGCGGGTTAGAATTAGGTCACTCTTATACCAACAGTTCTCTAGTCAACACCCCCATCTCTGGCTGACCGGCTGCCTCTCACTGCCTCTTACCGTTGGGGAAAAATTCTGAAAGTAACCATAATAAACGTCACGTTAAAATCTGAGGCTTGAACATGTCGGGCCCCGGCTTGAATTATGACCCATGCCGAGTGTGGACGGAAGCGCGCAGCAACGCACGCGCACCGATGACCCGGGGCACGAGATTAGTTTCGGTACGCTGAAAATATACACTACTTCTGATGCATGAATAGATAGATGGGTGACTCGAAGAAATCAAGCAAAATCCCTCAGCACCCCAATGCTTTTGTGCTGACTCGCTGCCGTAAACATTTACCGTGGAAGACCGACAACCCATTTAAATGCAAATGTGACGCAACGGGGGGGTTGAACCTATGTGTACAGCTACATGTTGCAAATCCCGTTGCAAGCCCCAGCCCGATGGCGTCTGACGCCGCCAGCAAGGCCCGCAGAACGCGTCTATGAGCAAAGGTTCGGTAGGCATTTCGGTGACGGCTGCTTGTCACACTCATGGTCTCGGTGGCGGAACAATGCAAATCTCGCCGGTTCGCCCATCGTTGGAGGCGTCAGGTTAGGCCTACGGGGAAAAGGCTTACTTAAACCTCCTCTGCTGGTATCGTAAACGAAAATACTGGAAAATATATTCACTGCTGTACAGATATCAGTGTGCTGGACACGGTAGCGAGGGTGGCTAAGGATGAATTTGTTACTAAAAAATGGTAACAGGCAAACTTCTAAGAATGTGTCGTTGTTACCACCATCTGGACGCCGCAATATACTTAAATGCCTTATTTGCTCGAATCCCAACGGACTGCTTGCCGCTTTATTCCAGGGCGGCTTCTTCGAACGTGGCTAGACGTGGTTTTACTTCACTTAGGATTTACACAATATATATATATATATATATATATATATATACACATACACCGGCTTCCTATAAAAGTTCAAATGTACACAACATTCACTGAACCGATTCCCAGCTTGAGTACGCATTCGAGCGCATCGAGCCAAGGGGAAGGGTCTACTTACGAGGCCTCCCACCTGAGCGGCCTATTCAGTGAATAGCGCCGATAATCGACCCCGCAACATATTATAGCCACGCTTAACATAGGGATAGCTGTCTGCGCTGAGCAGGTCGACGAGTTACTGCCGCAGCACCACAACGTGAATGAATCCGTATATAAATGTAGGCAGCATGTGGGTCTCAGTCTCGGCGTGAACATGAATACCCAAAAAACGTGATCTGGAAGGGCAGCCGCGGACACCAGAGGGAAATTTCCCCAGCGGACGATAACAAAGCACCGGTGCCTGTTAATTGAATCCCCCTGTTGCTGAGATACAACAGCACCATAGAGCATGTACGCTCCTCCGCTATCTTTGTCAGCCATTTCGATGTTGTTTGAATGTGATCGGCCTATCGTACATAATGCATCTTGCCGATGTGAGAACGACACAGTAGTAGTCATAGCCGTGGTGGCAGGTGAAGTTCTACGATTGGTACCTGACCAACTTGATTACGAATTACATACTCAACTAATTAACAATGACTGCCGACTGAATGACTCAGCTGTTACTCATCCATAACTCCTACAGCCTCTCGCTCTCTCTCTCTCTCTTTTGTTTTCGATCGCCGAATCTCTCGGCTGTTGTAGATGCGTCCCTCCCGGCGATTTCTTTGCGAAGCCCGTCGGCACACCGTCACGTTTGAACAGCAGCAGCAGCAGCAGTCAGGTCCTTTGGCCTACCAATCTCCACCGCCTCCGCCGTCCGCGAGCACAGCAGCTCGCGAAACGGACCGCCGGCAGCAGCCTCGCTGTATCAGGCCGCGACCACGAACGGGGTGAGCAAACAGTTGTAGTAGTGGCCGCAGTAGTAGAGCCAAGTGCCAAGAATAGTCAAGAGCCAGTCAGCCAGTCTGCTCGGCGGCAGATCAGGCGCACGGCGGCCACGGGAACGAGCGCGTGGCCTGGGCCTCTGGCCGCCCGCAAAGGGCAGCAGTCGTCATCATCAACATCGGGCAGCAGCAGCAGCCACCCGATGCTGGTAACACGCACGACACTGACCATCAGGACCGCCCACCCGACGGACAGGCCGATACGAGACACACACGAGACAACCGCTACGGCGGCTCTGCGGACTAGCCACATGTACACCGCTCACGGTGTCGCGGCAGGGAGGGGCGCTCGCAGAAGGGCGATATCATACCTCGTCGAACCAGCAAGATTGCCACAGCAAGGAACGAACGCTCGACGTCGGCTACGCGGCGTCGCGGCGTCGCGGCCACTCTCGTCTAGATGTTGTCTCGCTGGGCCGCCCACCCCGGGGGGAGCTAGTCGAGTGTCCGAGGGTCAGTCACTGTGACGGGGCGTAGACGAGCGATCTGATGCAGCCGCCGCCGCCGCCTCCGCTGCTGACGCCTCTGTCCTAGCTATCGCGACTTGGTCCTGCATGACAGACCGGCACGGACAGTCACGATAGGACACGGCGAAGAGGAGGAAGAGAGTTTGCTTCCTCGCGGCCACAGAGGCACATATCGAGGAAGGCGACGTCTACATATCTGGTCTCCCGTGGACAGCCGTGGGCACTGTCGAATAGAGATACACGGGATGGGCAGGGGGAGGGGTGGGTGGACAGCGAGCGACCCATAGAAGGGAAATTGACGATGAGCGTTGGCTATTACTATTCTGAAACCTTCTTCTGGGACTGCGGTATCAGGCCGCGGCCACGAACGAAAGGGGGCCTGGGCAACTGTCTACTCCGGCCTATTCCTGCTGCTATATTAGGTAGAACATCGTGGTGTATCTCGAGGCGGAAGACGCGATCCGCTTATCTTTCACCTCAGTGTGGGCATGACAAAAACATGGGCATGACAGAAATAAACCCGCACACAAAGTAGGCGCCTGTTAAAGGAGGCGAGTAGACGCTCATTGAATGTTTGGTGGCTTTGAATCTCGATTCGGGCTCGGTGCCGGCGGCCATTTGATGTTGACGCAGATAACTGCGAGAACTCGGACCTTTAGTTAGCATTTCTGTCATCAACACCGCTGAGCGGATTGTGTTTAATGGATCACCGTTCGAATTTGTGGGCGAAACAGCGTTCAAATGGTTAATAAACATTGTTATATTAGCGCTATTGTTACGCATTGGTTATACGCTGCTTGAGTTTGTTGACTTGAGCTGCAATACTCATTCCTTATAAACTTTAGTTATATACGATATATTTCGCTTGTTATGTGATTTAATCAAGAATAGCTTGAGTAGAGCAGCAGATTCGTCGAGTAGACCCGTTCGAAGCTTCGAAGCATCAGTGGTGTCATATACGAACGAGAATAACTACCGCAGATCAATCACCTCAGTGTCGCATTGTTTTTAGAACATACACATTATATATATATATATATATATATATAATCTTAGGTGAAATTTATTTTCTTCTGATAGGTATCCTACTTCATTTTCTCTGAATCCTGATCAACCGTGCCATCTCTACCCCATGGCCATCATTTCAAACAAAAACACAGACACATATAGTGGATCATTTTAATAATTGACCCTGCCATCCTGGTAAGTACATCGTCCGGGATGCGGCTCAGCCGACGTCCACGGTACAACCGCTCTTGGCATGCCCACGTAAGACGGACACTCATAATGCAAACGGGGCAGACCGGCCACCGCGCCAGCCTGCTCAATTTCGCCTTCATATGTGACAGGCACTTGAGTATTTTTCTATATCGACGAAGTTGCAGTGACGCCGAAGGCAAAAAAGTGGCCCAATTCGCCCTTGGCCAACCGCCGTGCAGCTTCTCTACAGCGACAAGAACAACTAATCCCATCGCAAACGCGCTCTTACGGGCGACATGCCGCACTGGTCTGGATTTGATCTTCGTCATCGTCACCGGCTTCTTCAACGCTTATCCCAATGTCCCCCCGCTCCGAATCCATCTTCGCTCTGACGCGCGACTCCGGGCGTGCGCGAGTTTCGCTGCTGTCTCGCTACGGCCGACGGTGTCTATCAATCGAGCTGGCGGCGGTCAGCAGCAGCGACGGTTGACGTCATATACGGACAGCGACGGCGGCGGCAGCATCAGCAGCGGTGGGCAAGATCACAGAAGATCCAGTGGCTCGAGAGGGCGGGCGAGCGAGCGAGCCGACGCACAGCGACTCAGCGCCAAAAAAAAACCGCTGAGTAATGGTGGCCAGGCTTCTGCTGGCCCGAGGGCATTCCTCCTCCACTGAGGTGCAAATCAGCAAACTCAATTAAACGCAACACTTAATGAAGCCATGAAACAGCAGCAACGTCACACACAATGATCATCTCGTATCGATTAGTCGCCGTTGTTTTAGTCGGCCGCAGCCGCCACCGCCCACCTGGATGGCTGCTCCTTCTCAGGCGCGGATCACTTAGTTGAACGCGGTCGTATCTCCATTAAGCGATATGCGTATCGAGAAAGAGACATTGGCGTTCTGAGCGTTTCGTGTTTTTAACTTCTCACAGAAATAACAAACACTATCCATATTGATCACTGAAGCTTCTTTCCATGCCGAGGTGTCGGGGTATGTATGACGCACATGAGTTACTCAGTCGTGCTGTGTAACTCGTGTGGGACCCACTAAGCCCGGGTTGATACACCACCCCGCACTCACACCCAAGCCGCAGAAATTGCTAGACCTTACCTCGGATGACCCCTGAAGCCTGTCCGTGGCGAACGTCTCTTACTACATATACATTCAACCAACAACGGCGTGTGTCATTAGTTCGACATTAATCCCAATAATCTAGGAAGTCGTCTGTTCTATCGAAATATTTTATGGTGCATCTGTACATTGTAGCTCCGTTACTTTCCAGCAATAACAGGGGCCATAATGATGGCACGATTGTTATTCGATGATTAAGCTTAACTCTAATAGTATAATTGTACATTATTATTATTATAATTTTTAGTCAGTTTTGAGGTAAGAACCTTGATTGCTTTCTACTAAATCAGCTCCAAGGTACAGCAGGACCGTGAAACAGGACCCACGTGGCGATATTCAGCAGCGAACAGGCCAACCACTAATTGAACTTGTTTCGACTTATGACTATGAACGTTGAGAGCACTACTAAAGGTCTAGTAATTAGATTTGTTGGAACATCCTCTTGCAACATCTGTTGTAACATGTAATTCTCAATGTTCTGATATTTGAGATCATTGCTATATATATATATATATACTAGCAATAATAATAGACATTCTGTTTCATAAATGCTCAGAGTTCTCGATTTTCGGTCGACCTCGAGTCTATGAGGTATCACATCAGTGCCAGTAGCCACCTCGTCTCTCGCAGGGCTATAGAAATGGAGCGAACGCAATGAAAATCTCAAAGAGAAGACACCCTGAAAACGAAACACCTGGAAGGTGTTCATTCGCACACGATATCCGCAAGTACATACATATATATATATATATATATATATATATATATAGTCAGATGGACGGACATCATTACGTTAATAAACACTATAAATATGCATATGTATATATATATATATATACTGTATCTGTCGACAGGTATTTCATTGCAATCGGTGATTGCTGTGACGATCGAGGGTCTTCGACCTTTCCTCAAGCACCAAACACTCATACTCACCTAGAAACATCGGGCTCAACGCTCTCGCCATCCCCCGCGACAGGTCGTACACATACAACCTGACCTCGTGTGCAGTGTCGCCCATTTCTGCAGTTTCACGTTGTCACTAGCGGTCGTCTTCAACGCTTGCAGACGCACCCTTCTGTTGCGGGAATAGTACCGGCTCGTTTTGTGGTTCCTCTCGACAGAGCAACTACTGAAGCCTTCCCCGCGTTCACCCTCTCATTTCGGTTAACTTCACTGAAGGGGGACTCTTCAAATCCGTCTCGCACTTGAGAACCACCCCTCCTCTCTCTATAGATACGTGTAAACACACGTACACGACCACCGCGATTAAAGAACGGCTTACGCGCGTCGTATTGTCGTCAACGATGATGTTGGCGGCGGCGGGGGGCGGCGGCGTCGAGGACGGACGACAATCGTACTCGGTAATTAAGCTCGCTTAATTACTGCGTCGTAAGACTATTCGAGCCTCTCGACCTGTCACTGACTCCAGAGGCGAGTTGTTCTCTGACCGTTGGCCGTTAGCAGGGTGCTATGATGGTGCCTCTTAGTGGTGTCCTTGTCGCTTGCGTTTAGAACACGTCCATCCTCATGCTGCCCAGCGCCGAAACAGCTGATGATCTGTCAAAAGTCCGGCAAGGAACAATCGATCCGTGTTCGGGTAGAGTCTCGGTATAGCCGAGAGTGGAGAACGCTGTCGCACGATGACACATGCGAAACTGATCCTTCGAAACGGTGTAGAGCACTATCAATTCACAGCAGTAGCAGCAGCAGCGCCCGTGAGCGACGATCCCCAGCTTCCCCCACCACCGTATTACGTTGAACGTACGGACAATATCGAGACAATGGAATCGGGTCGTCGACGTATGTCACCGTGAATCGTTCGCGTTCGATTCGTTGGTGGACCGAGTTCACCGGAGCTCACCTGTCATCGCGTTGTACACCTCGAGAAATGTGCGCTTCACGCGCGATTGGCGTCACGTAAGCGTTGTCCGTGTTCCGTAAACAGCCGAGTCACGCTCGGAGCTTGCTGCAGGTTGCTGCACAAGTCGCTCGTTGCTGCCGGCGCTACCAGACGCGATGAGCTTGCAGTGCGATCGAGCCAGCCAATGGCAACAACTGATAAGCGGTACAAGCGATGAATCGACCGGTCGCCTGGGTGGCGAGATTGCCGCCCATCGAACAAACTCGAACCTGGCGAGAGATCGCGTTCGAATATATGAATGTGCTGGCCGGATGTGGTCGATGAGTAGTGGTCTGTCAGTCTCTCGGCGCTGCCGGAGAATTGCTGCGCGCCTGGTGACGAGTGCTCCTCGGCGGACGAACTGGGCGGCCCTCAACGCCAGCCGAATCGCGAGCGACTGGCAGATATCTCCGTAGGCGGACGAACGGCCACTAACTACAATGCGCCCTACTCGCTGCCCAGCCTAATGTTGACGGTGTAGCTTCATTCGGCGACCACCTGATGGCGCTACGATCTGCCAGTGGATTGCGCTCGCGATACGGAGCAGTGACGGTCAGCTGGTTCATTTCCCTGAGTTGTGAAGAAATGCTGGACTTGTCGTCGAATTGGTGAGCACCGTTTTTAATGTGAGATATCTTTCTATTGACGAAAATCGAGGTATGCCGATCGAGAGGTTCCGCTCTCGACAAATGCCTCACTAATTATTGTATATAGGATCAAAACACAGAATAATTATATATATATATATATATAATATAGGTATAGCATAGCAAAGAGGGATTCGGTTGAAGTCGCGGGATTGTTTCGGATATTCTGAACATTCACATTGTTAGTAATAGTACTATTATTATTATTATTATTATTATCTTTCTTATAAATGGTACTGTTTTTCTATTTATACAAGTGGGCGACAAGTTAAATGTTAGGTTAATAATCATTTTCGAAGCCGTTGGGGACAGGGTGTCGGGTCGAGGCCGGTGTGAATTGCACTATCTGCTAAACGTGCAATACATCTAAGAACAGCCTCCTCTATATATCCTCAATATATCAGAATATCTAGAATAAGGAGGCTCCACTACCCACTACACAGTCCCTGAGAGCGGGTGTCCACCCCCCCATTCATATTAGTATTATTATTAAATAAAATTATTATTATTATTATTATACTAATAGCAATTGTGCATCGCTGGCTTCATCTGGCTATCCTCCACCATATGAAAGTTTGCCGTTGATCCACTCGATCGATGCGAATCATCCACTCTCAACCTGTCACAGTAAACCCTGATCTGCCAGATGTCTCTGTGTGCCTTTGCGTGTACGGCAGGCTGAGTTCGTTCGCCGAGTTTTCCCGCCAACGACGTTCAAATCCTCGACCGAGTCGTTGGCAATCCTCTATCGCTCGCTTAGCCGCCTCGTCCCGGGCGGGCTGGCTGACTGACTTCTCCCCGCCTCTGTATCGCGGCCACCGTCGACGCTGCGGCAGCGGACCCCAGACGCACGTGGCGGGGACGATCGCTGGTCCCGGCGGCGGCTGACGACGAGTCTAGCGCTCTGTTGACGAGAGAAAGAGAGCCCATTCTTGTGGAGACGCGCTGGTGTTCGATTTCGTGGCCGCGTGCGTGTGTTTGTTGTTGTTGTCGAACGATGATGCACTTGTGTTGAAGCGCTCGTGTTTATAATAAGCGAAAGTTGTTGTGTCGTGTATCTGCGGACTGTACGAGGCTGGTGAGCAGGTAGGGGCGAGCAGGTCCCAGTGACCGCACAAGCTGACGACTCCTCAGAGACGCCACGGGCGTCGCTAAAGCGAAACAAATTGTGTATTGTACGAATCGCGTAGCGTTACATTGGTTGTATGAGGGGTGTGCCGGCTGAGAGGACGTGTTCCAAGCCCGACGACGGCCTGCGCCACTGTCGTGTGCGTTGTTGCTTTGACACATGTACGCTTGGCTATGGCGAGTTGACGATATGGCGCCAAGCTGTGTACGTGTGACGCTGAGTTCCGCGATGTGCGAGACACCCTCACTGAACGGAGGTTCGGCGGACCTTTGTTGGCCGCCTTTGATATCGGGTCTGCCGTTCGATTTCGGCTCATCTGCATCAGCATCAATTCTGTCCATTCTTGTCTAGGCAACGCGTATTGCATTCTCTTATACAGAAATTCTCATTGGAGGGCAACATTAGGCAAACAATTGGAATTGACTTGGCTTGGCCACCAGGGAGCTCTCAGTTGCTATAACTTAGTTAAATCATCCTTATTGTATCATTAAATGTCATTGACGAGCCTAAGTGGCCGAGTGGCCCACAAGCCCACCGTTGTGCATCGTGATTATACGAAATATATTTGAAGTAGTAATATGCGATTTTCATACAAATAATAATTAAAATTGTTTCATCTAATTGGCATTGTGCCTTATTGAGCTAGGCCACACGTGAACTCGGAACTCGTGTCACATTGGATTCCCGATTCGATATCTAATTTGAACTGAATTTTTCGATACTTTCAGTGACCGACTTTTCTTGTAGAAATGGCAAATCCAAAACGGGCAAAGACAGCGGGCGGCGACACCGGCGACGATAAGGTCCAACAGACACCGCTAGGTAAGGAACACACCGCTAATGGTTTCTTGGAACCCCTGCCCCCCATCCTAATGTTCCCGGGGGGTAGATAGACTATATGTCGCTGTATGAAGCATCGCTCTAGTGAATATTGGTAAAGGTAAAAAAGCTTTATCGGTTCTGCAATTTCACAATGAGCTCTTAAGCTCTCTTGTGATGTCATCACTACACAGCGGGGCTCGAACCCGCCACCTCCGGCTTTCGACAGCCAGAGACCACTTAGCCGACGAAGCCACCGCGGTGACACCGGGAATCCGGTGTGAAATGTCAGCCGACGATTGCGGAATCAACAACAGTTTGCGTTCGTTGCGGCGCGAGTTTTGCTCCTCTATCTGCATAAACGATTTATATATAGAGAGACCGTGCCGGCCCATGTAAATCACAGCGGACGGAAACTCGATGGCGAGCCGAGGTGGAGCCTTTTTCGCCGCCGAAAAAATTTAACTTCGCTGGTCGCTCATTCATCATATAATATATTGTAGTTGACGTCGGAAAAAGCTCGTCATGGAAAAACATCTCGAAGGAGAGAATGTGGCATTTTGTCAACCGTTATCGGTGACCGTAAATGGATCTGATCAAATACCCTCACCACACTAACTGTGGCACATTCGAATGGATCGAGACTAACATGACCCTCTAAAGCAGGTAGAAATCTGGCCGATACGGGGGTGAGTTTTGTCCGTGGAGAGGTTTCAGCGTGAGGCAAGAAAATACGATAACACCTAAGCGTCTTGTCGCAGTAACAAAGTCGCCTCCGTGCTGTTTGGGCCGGCAAATGATGAAACACCAGAACCGTCTCCTAGACACACTTCCATATCCGATAATATATAATCTAAGTATAGTATTATCCAAGTACATATAATAGTATAGTTGTACCCTAAAAAATATATATGTAAATCTATAAAAAATGTGTATTATGTATATATATTACATTTCATTAGTGGTTTATTTTCGGAATTGCAGTTTCACAATGCTTGAGTTCTCGCACAAAAAAAAAAAATTTGAATAAAAGCTGTATATAAAACAAGGTTAGGATAATCTGACTTACAACGTGGTCAGGATACGCTGACCGCGCTCAATCATTCCCGACCTGCTGACTAATATATATATATATATATATATATATATAATAAAAAAATCTATATATTTATACTTGTGGTAATAATCATAAAAATCATTTCCGTTTTCGACCTGCCGCAGCTTACGAACACTATAATAGTAATGGCCGTAGTAATCATCACCTATGTTGACGAAGCAACATAGGTGCTGACGAAGTTCCACTCGATGTTCTCTGAGGCCCGAACCAGTATTGTTTCAATCTGCTTAGCATATATAACTCGAATGTATAACATGTTCTGTTATTGTTGCTTTTTTCGTCTGTGGCCAATGCAGAGGGTATCGAGGGTGATGACGATGAAGCGATGTCCTCAGACGAGGAAATTGCCAATGCTGATTCTGAGGACGACAGCGACAATGATGATGATGACGACTCCGAGGGCGAGGACACTTCTGAGAGCAACGACTTCGTTAACACCGTGGTCAACATTGATTTCGAGGCGTTCTCCCCCGTTGATTCCGACTTTCATGGTATCAGGAAGCTGTTACAGCAGGTAAAAGTGAAATGGAGTCGGTGGACTCTGAGGGATGGGTGCACCTCTCGCGGGTTTCCAGCCATAGCAGGTTGTAGGGGGGTCTGCGGCTTCGTTGTGCTCGTCGCGGCTTGCCTGGCCACAGGAACGCTTGTCTATTCGGTGGCTGGACCACGTTCGGGGATTAGGTAGATCTCTGGTCAGGTGACTGAAAGCCGACGGAGCACCTTCGCCTGCCGGTTGGCCGTGATCGTTCCGGCGGCTCGGATCTATCTAGCGCATTGAAGAGACGATCTGCACCATCGATAGCAGCATCGCCTACTGTGGCACCGTGGTGGATCTTTGCCGTACTTGTCAATAATGCCCAACAAACGTTCTTGCTCGATGCATCTTGCAGGTGTTCCGTAATGCCCGCGTCGACGTGTCCGATTTAGCCAAGCATCTGATCGAGCTAAACAAGCTATCTCTGATCCTTCGGCAAGCTGACGAGGTAGGACATCCGCTGTTTTTTTTTTTTTTTAGTAGGACATCCGCTGTTGCTCCACGTTATACTGTGCTAGTCGTGTGTCTATCGTCCACATGTACCTTGTACACATGTGGGTCCCTGGGGAGCACCATGGCAGAACTCGAGCAATGCCTATATAGCCTTGTAATAGTGGATTCGACTAGGGGCGAAACACTAGCTTTCTGCTGCTTTTTGATCAAGTGACCCCAGGGTATAAACACCGTTCCCTTGTGATTTCTTGTGAACGCAATATGCCCCGTTGTCTAATAGGACATAAAAAAAAAGTTCTACATCTCGCAAACAAAAAACAACTAATTACTTCTGTTACTACTACTACCACTAATTATTGACTCACAGTTGAAGGAGTCGTTCGGCTCCTCGTTCATTAAGCTGCCAGTTCCGCTACTGAAATGCTACTTTCTCTAATCAATCGAACCGCGTCCGTGGCGCGTCCCATTGTGGCGTCAATTGTGGCGCGATTCCAGGATATGAAAGGCGCTGACGAGGACGATGACGACGACGATGACGTCGACGAAGTATACGGCATCTCCGGAGTGATCCCGCTCCGAGGCGAACGCGAAGGCGTAAAAAGCGTCCGGAGCTTCCTGTCTGAGAGGGCCGCCGCAAGCAAGGTCGGAACGTATGACAATATACCACTTGTTTAATAGACATCACCATAATGCGATAATATACGAGGCGAATGATATGCGACCTCTTGTGAGCGTCACTAGCCGAAGAAGACCTTCGACATAGCTAACTACATCTCAAAGGACCTTTTCCTCTGGTGATGCTTTTAGGATGAGTCGATCCGGTCAAAGTTGGAAACGTTGTTGTCGGAAGGCAGCGTAGGATTGCTTGTGTCGGAGCGCTTTGTGAATATCCCACCGAAGGTCGCTTTGCCGCTGTTGGAAAGCATACACGGCGATTGGAAAGAGGTGAGATAGCGATGCATCGACAGTGTGACACGAGTTTCACAGCGACCAATGATGGGATATATGGACTTGAGAAAATTAATTGAGAAATCATCATTGACGAACTATATTGCGGCTTTTGCCGATGAATGGCCATCATGTACACATATTTTTCTTACCATGATGTAGTTTCATGCAATATTTCATGGGTGTTCCATTGCTTTGTGGTTGTAATCATTCCATTGCTTTGTGGTTGCTTTGTCGTACGTTTACGATACTGGCGATATGACATGGCGCGTCGTTACCGGCGAGTGCCGGTCGCTGACTTTTGAATTTGGCTGAATTTTGCCATCATGCCGCGGCGAGGTGACATCCTTCGAAAAAAATCTTTGTTGCATCTCTTCGGTTTTTTTTCCGTCACGATAATTCGATAATTGGCGCCAACTCGCAATTTATTCTAAAGCCAATAAACCGCTAATTTAGCAATGCAACTTCAACACGCACAGGTGAAGAAAACAATACCATCGCTATCGAAAATCCAGCACGTTATCATGATATGCAAGCAGTACGCGGGTGCCAAGGAGGTGATTTTTGCGAATGGCGAAGAGGAGCTATTCGTTGACCTTGCGGAGCTTCAGTTCGACTATGAGGTAATTGTCGGCGTGAGAGGAGAGAAACGCGATGCGTCTCTGCGTGTCCGTTTGTATCCCAAAGCGGTGACGCTTTATGTAGGAGCGTTTAGGTAAGAGCCTTCTGGTTCGAACCATTAGGTAAGAGCCTTCTCGTTCGAACCTTTAGGTAAGAGCCTCTTGGTAAGAGTCTTTAGGTATGAGCCTTCTGGTTAGAACCTTTAGGCATGAGCCTTCTTTTAGTAAGAGTCTTTAGGTAAGAGACTTTCGGTAAGAGCCGTCTAGTTAGAACCTTTAGGTAAGAGCCGTCTAGTTAGAACCTTTAAGTAAGAGCCTCTTGGTAAGAGTCTTTAGGTATGAGCCTTCTGGTTAGAACCTTTAGGCAAGAGCCTTCTTTTGGTAAGAGTCTTTAGGTAAGAGCCTTCCGGTTAGAACCTTTAGGTAAGAGTCTTTAGGTATGAGCCTTCTGGTTAGAACCTTTAGGCAAGAACCTTCTTTTGGTAAGAGCCTTCTGGTTAGAACCTTTAGGCAAGAACCCTCTTTTGGTAAGAGCCTTCTGGTTAGAACCTTTAGGTAAGAGTCTTTAGGTATGAGCCTTCTGGTTAGAACCTTTAGGCAAGAACCTTCTTTTGGTAAGAGCCTTCTGGTTAGAACCTTTTTGGGTAAGAGCCTTTAGGTTAGAACCTTTTTAGGTAAGAGCCTTTTTGGTAAGAGCCTCTTGGATTTGTTTGACACCGATAATCGAAGGTAAAATGCTAAAGTTCTCTTATATGTCACCAGGTCGCAGGGCTCGAACCTGCGCCCTCCGGCATTTTACAGCCGGAGACCTAGCCACCGTTCCAGGTACTCCGCTGACAGGTTTCTGAAAGGTTCCCCTAGAGAGGAGAACACCAACAGCTGGAAAAAAACTTTCACCTCTCGTGTTGAATTCTTATATCAACGGTGTTGGAAAGCGCGTATATTGTCTAATGCGGATCTACAAGAATTCACGCACAAATTCAATGAGTCCCCATACTCGTAGATTTGTAGCTAGGCAAGTAGCGTCAAGCCCCACCTACCGGACACTGGTTTAGATTCAAGCCAAAGAAATGCTATCCGAAGATTCAACCCGATTCTCACATCGATTCTAACATCTCTTCTTACCCATGCGAACTTCGCAGGTCCCACGGCAAGATGCGGATACCGCCCTCGCAGGCAAATGGAAAAAAAGCGACGAAGAGCTAAAACAGATCCGAAAGGTCGGTGAAAACCCCTCAGATGGGGAATCCCCCGGGGGTGGGGGGTGTCGTAGGGGGTATTGTCGCTCTATTTATTGTCTTTGCTTCGTACTGCTTGTTCTGACATTAACAAGCTCGCGCGCGTTACACATAATGCTAGCCGATGTCGATTGAGATATAATAATAGCTCAGCTGTGTCTGCCGCCCTCGCTGTAGGTACTAATTAGCAACCATTGGCACCATTTTGTAATTTCGGCAACTTCCAAAATGAACCGCAAACTTTGTTTGTTAATGCTCTGCTTTTTGCCTTACTGCCATTATTCATCAATTCATGAGCGTCCACCTCATTATGTTGTTAGTATTTGATTATTATTATCGAAGACGTACGTTCTTTGATAAATCCTACTTTTGCCACACGTCGCTGTGTAGGCGCTTACAGCAACGGATATCGGATATGTGTGTTGGCCAGGACACGTTTCTTGACACTAGCTCTCATTACGATATTTTGCTTGTCTGACTAGCTTGTCTAACTAATAATAACTGCACCGCTTGATGTGTTGCTTATTACTCGAAGCTGGCTGCTGGACCCCACCTTGGCTCACACTGGACGCTAAGTTCGAAGTTATCTCATCAGATCCGATCCTTGCTTTTATTAACCAGACATTACCTAAGCCCAATTGGGGAAGAGGCAGCTTAGAGCCCCCCGTTTGTCCCTGTGCCATCATCCGCTTCCCTCTCTACTCAATTCTCAAAGGTTCCCCAGATCTCTTCTCTGGTGTCGCTCTCAATTCTTCTCAAGATCTTGATTTGGAGTTAGGACTCTACTCAAAACGTCTACCTTTTGCGCGCATCTATCCAACATGCGTTTTTTTTTGTCGTACGTACGTTCCGCAATATATGTTTATACGGAACAACAGTCGCGAGTGAACAACATTCACAATTGACAGGGTGTACGAATCCGGCAAGCGAATACGTTAGATCGACTAGAGAAATGATCCTGTGAAACGATGTCGAAAAATTGTTTTATCGAGAATAATCCCACCGCAGATTTTCTTTCTTGATTATTCTAAAATGTGTTTTCCGCTACACATTACAGGTGCTTCTGGTAGACATCAAAAAAATCCCCCAGATGATACAGCTCGTCAAGGAAAACGTGTAGGAAAAACAGCGGGGGTGGACCCGCGGTAATTTGGTGAATTCGATTCTTCTTTTGTGTAATCTTCTCAAACGCCGGGAAATCGCGAGATTGCTATATATATATATATATATATATATATATATATATATATATATATATATATATGTTTATGCTGGTGGCTCGAAGCCAACAATGCATATGTTATCAGTGGGTATATTGTTATCGTGAAAAAAAAGGGGATGTTAAATGTAAAATAAATTCGAATACATCACTCAGCAAGGCTGTTCTCCTTGTATTCTATTGAAGAAGAAGGAACAGTTACTAATAATAATAATATACCAAATTGTTTATTACAATTGGCAATTATAACAATCATATCACTGGTTAAACAAAAGGTTATCCATTATAACGAAAATACGCACTTGTATCTGTTCAAACAGTGAGCCTAGTAAAAGTCAATGTTATCGATTGCTATTTGGTTATAATTGTAATCGACAAAACTTCAGAACTGGATATGCGCCGATAGTTCAGGGCTCTGGGGGGGTTCAATTGAAGCGTTCCTGTATTGCTGGTCTATACTAGTATTTATGTGTGTTAGTGTTTATGATGCAAGCGAACGAACACAAAATTATGATTCTGTACTGAACCTCGCTATGTAGAGGCAATCGAGATGGATTCTATAAAGGGGGGGGGGGGACTTTGGCTGATCGTCACCTTATCAACGCTATTATCCTTGACAGATAGCAGATAGCCTAGCTTTAGAGGTTGAATTAATTTAAGCGTGTCTCGGATTAATTAGTGCATGGCGATCTTTCATCTTCTTTAGCCTTGACCCGATTCCATGGGGACGTTGGAGTACAGTACGCTGAACAACTCGAGCAGCCGTTTCATCTAGTTAGTCAAACGTGCTACGAGGGTTTGACGGCTAGGGTCCGCCCCAAAATTCGCTGTAAATTATTACCTTTAATGCTGCATGTATTCGGTTCACAGATTTTGCCGCTTCGGATCAATCTGTGTCTCGGTTCACTTGTCCTGCCTCGAGTTCGTACGATAGTTACCAGAGGTACGGCAGGGGGTCGTCTGAGTCAGTCGACTAATATAAATACTGCTCCTGCTGGGGTTCGAGTAACGCCAACATGATTACGCCCGATGGCGTGACGGGTGCATTTGTTTGCGTCTATCTTGCAACCGGCGGAGACGCGTAGGTGCACATCTGTGCAGAGAAATCCCCGCCATTGGACATGTGCATTTAAGCAGGGGTTGCCCGTCTTATGGAGCCTTGAGCCGAACGCATGCCGAATGTCCTGTCATGTAAATGTTAGCTGAGCGTCAACTCGGCATTTTTTTTCTTTAATACAAATGTATATTTCGGTTGATTTCCGAACGAAGTCATTTCTCTAACGAATTTGACCAATCCGACCATTCAATGCTCATTTGAGGTCAACAGGAGAGAGAAGAGAGAGTTAGAGAGAGAGAAAGAGCGAGGCAGTTTTAATATAATGATCCATACATTTTGCCTCTAATGACGACTTGCCCGTTGCAGTAGATTATCCTGTTTTACATATAAGAGAGCTTAAGCATTGTAAAATTGCAGCTCTTTTAATAAACCAATAAAACCTTTACCTTACATATAGCGAAACCGACGTGGATTTCCGCAAATAACAGTGTAATGTTGGTGTTGAAATGCTAGGTTGACTACGGCGCGTCTTTGGCAGTGTGCATTTATCCCCTGGAAGGGTCGCTGTTGACGAAAATACGGCTAATAAAAATCCAAAGTACCGAATAACGAAAATTGTGGATGGGAAAAATTTGGCTTTCACTGCCCATAAGCCTCGCGTACCCTACGCGTTATCAGTGCTCAATGCGCCCAGCGTTAGCGTTGTCAGCTCGCGCTAGGTAATTAGAGATTTAACAAATCTCTCCTCGGAGTTTCACCCAAGAGGTCACCCGAGACATGCGTGCGCTCGTCAAGGTCAAGGCGAGCGTTGGTGTTCCACAGCTGTCGCTGCCGATCTCGGGAGTCGATGTCGACCTGAGGGATTCGTCCGCAGACCCCTCAGGTCGACAGCGGCTTCGAGATCGACAGAGACGATCGACTTTCGCCACTCTGACACTAGCAATCAACAAGGCGCATTAACTGATCTGGGTGTATGTGTTCTCGAAACGACACCACGGGCACCCCTCCCGAAGAGCAATATAGCCGACATAGGCAACGAGAGAGGCATTGCGCGTACGAACTTGTCAAAAGTGATTTCAAAAACAGACACCCACTGCACTGCGGTCCGGCCTTGTCTCGCGTTCGCTCGATGCAGATGTGTTGCCTGGATGTTTCTATAACGTACACAAGCCATTGAATGATTCACGTGGCCAGATTGAACGTTAACCTCTATCGTCTCTCCTATATTAGCACAGATTGGAATTACGCGGACGCCGGCCGTGGCGTCCTCCTCTCCGCATGTGGCGTCGACGCAATGGATTTAGGGTGATATCTTTCGAAAACAGGAGCACCGACGATGTATCGTTGCCTTGATGGTGACTACATATATCGGTGAATAAATAAGGCTTTTGTTAATGTTGCTCGATTTGTGTTGTTGAGCAAAAGACTGCCATTTTTCTCTGTACATTAGAATTGTTCACTTGAAATTGTGCCATAGGGCACAATGTAAGAGACCTTTGCGCCTTTGAAGTATATAGCTCCCAACGATGAATCTCACAAGCAATTTTAAATTGTAGATGTGAGGGGTACCGAGGCAAAAATATATTCGTCGAAAAGAAGCATATTCTAATTAAAAGAAGTGGAATTTCACAAAAATACAAACTACGTAACCACTTCAGAACACTTGGCTGTGAAAGCCGACCTCAGCTGAGTAGGGACAAAAAGTTAGCTGGTTGTTACTGCAGACATTTTTGTCGAACCGAAAATGTACATTTCGAGACGAGTTAACTTACTTTCAACACATCTTTACGTAGCTATTAATATATACAATTATATACATACAATATATATGGGTGTCGCCTCATGAGGCTTGACCCAGCCAGTCATAGTTTATGCTAACTCGATCCTCTCCTGTGTAAGCTGAACATCTGAAAATATAATGAACAGAATCTCGCCTCCCGGCACAGAGGTCCCGAAATAAATCCGATTTCGCGGAGCCAGTGAGCTCAATATCCCCAGATTTCAGCACAGCGCATACTGTGGTACTTCAGGTATTTCGTCGGCGACAACATCGTACGTGTCAGTCGCCAATGTACATGACGCAGGCCGTGTTTGCTGTTCAATATCAGAGATGACTTTGATATCAATTGATTGACCGGGGAGCCGAATTTTCACCGAGCGTCGACTGCTACACGTTCATCACGGTCTCGACTTAGCTTCCAGACGAGCCAGGAGCACGAGGAGAAGTGCAGGCCGGCCAGGCAGGCAGGCCACGTGACCCGCTGGCTCCTTGTCCACCAGCCGTATCTTCGAGTCGTTGGGACAGCCTATTTACAGCTCCGTCGCCGCTGGCCGCCATCGTTTGCGAGGGAAATAATAAGATCCCGCAGCCATCAACGACTAATTAGACTCGATAGAATGAGACGATTTTTACAAGTTGTCTTAGACTCTCTCTCTCTCTCTCGTCCCGCCTCCCCCGTCACCGGCATCAATTAGTCCAGGAGCAATTAGTATAACGCCATTTGCGGCTGTACGAGGGCGCCATTAGGACGTGGCAAGGTTCTCCGTTGATGCGGCGATGGAAGATATTGATGTTGTGCAGGTCATTGGACGGTTCGGCATCTACCATGGTGAGAAAGATTGCTACGAGCGCATCTCCGACTCGCAACTCGAGTTCGCTCGAGTGTGATCAAGTGCCAATCGTCTTGTTTTCCGCGGCAGTGTTTTCGTATTTCTGAAGCGGGTAGATTACGTAGGGTGAACCGAGGTGTTTCAAATAGCTATGTGATCAGATTTGCGGTCAATGCGACGTGCTGTTCCGAGAGTTCCGGAGGGACTCGTTGACGGCTACACCCACTCAGTGAAGATGGCAGCGCCATTGTACAAGGCTATGCGAATTCATAGATTGGTATCATATACACGTGATGCGTGTTAATCTGTCATTACTATGAGGAGTGCTGAGTGAATCTATCGTATTTTGGCATTTTCTTCTCCGCTCAAGTCACGTTTGCCATTTGCTGGCAGAATGGTAATTTTCCGAGTAATTAATTGCATAATTCCCATCCAATATACGCTCGCCGTCGCACATTTGCATTTATAAGGCGTTGCCCGTCTTCTGAAGCCTTATGCCGCGATAGCAGTTGTTGCACCATGGATTGAGTTGTTCATATTTAGGGGGCTGAGCGTATTCCAGCTTGGAAATATTCATCCAATATACGTTATAATGTATTAGTGGCATTTGCTCATTGTATACAGTAAATGATTTTCACCAGTTGACAGGAATAGGATTCCCATAGAGGCGAAGAGAATGAAATACTGGCGGAGCATGGTGTTGCTGAATCGTAATTACATTTGTTGCAATTACTTCAATGACCGTGGATATCTCACCGCCTATTGATGCGGATTGGCAGTGTGATACGACGGCGGCAGTTGGTAAACGAAATGATCCGGCTGTCATTCGAAGACTGCCTTGGCAGCAACAAACGAATTGTATGGACTTGGAGACGGAATCAAATGCCGCAGGCGATTCTCAATCGTTAGTTATCGAAGTGCCGATGAGGCGCACCTGTCTACCCGGATCTGCCCATGTATCACTGTTCGTTGTAAGCTGCCACCAGCTCTTCGTTATAGATACTCAGCTATAATTAGCCGCCGATGAACAGCAAGCAATAGCAGCACTGGGCTCATTTGTACGAATCAGAAAAGGAGGTCTGGAAAGTCGCTGAACCTTATGCGGCATATTGGCCGGTCTTCGACATTGTCACTCCCTTCCCTGATTTTTCGAGCTGACCCTGAGCTGTTCTGCCCCTATCTGACAGGCCTTAGCTTTTAACCTATTAGGTATTACTATGAGAGGAGCCGTCGGGGCCACCTTTGCTTATTCCCTTCCTTCCTCGTACCTGGCAAGAAAAAAAATAGTCCCTCCTCTACCGGAGCCTTCTCCGATGGCATCGTTCGGCTCGAATGCTATCTAACACAGGCTTATCAATCATTTCATGGCATACTAATCTCGTTCCAGGTGTGGTCACGGCGTTGGCTTGTCTTCGCGCCTTTCCGGTTGCGTGGACGAATCTGATGTCGCCCCTGATGGCGGCCGACGTCAAGCATTGGTGTGCTCGTCCGAACATGAGCATGCCCAGCGTTTGGTGGAGGGAGAACGGCCTACCGCGCGCCTCCGAGGCATCACCCGAGCCCAGCGGCTGCTCGATGTACGGCTGGATAGCCGACCCCAACGAAGAGTTCGGTGGCCGCATTGATCGAGAACAGATCGTTGGGTGCAGCAACGGCTACGAGTACGATCGCGAAGGCTTCGGGTTGACAGCCACCGAGGAGTGGCAGCTCATCTGCGCTGACTCATGGAAGATGTCCGCGATGCAGAGCATCGTAATGGCCGGCTCATTGGTCGGCGTCATCATTTTCGGGAGGACGTCCGATAAGTTAGGAAGGAAATACACGTTCTTCATAGGTCTTGCCCTCTTGCTGAGCACCGGAGTGGCGGCAGCGTTCGTGAACAGCTTCGTCGCGTTCAACACATTTCGCTTCGTGCTGTCGGCGGCAACGTCTGGCATGACCGCGTCGCTGGTCACGGCGTTCATGGAGATCCTGCCAGAGTCCGACCGCATCTACATGAACATTGGCTTCGGGATCGGCTACACCCTGCCGGTGATGTTCATACCGCTGCTGTCCTACTACCTGTTGAACTTCCGCTATATGCAGCTGGCGATCGGCTTATCGGGTCTTCTGCTGCTGCCGTTCTTTTGGGTTCTACACGAATCGCCGAAATGGCTCGTAGCCAAGCACCGATTCACCGAAGCCGAACGGGTCATCGTGCGAATACTGAAGATGAACCGGAGGCCGATACCCAACATGATGGAGGTGATGCCGAAGCTTGCCGTCCACGCTGAAAGCGAGAGCGCAGCGAAGAGTCGCAATTTGGGCTTTGTCGATATCATGCGAATTCCCATACTGCGGCGGACCGCACTGACCCTCGGCGCGAACTGGTTCTGCTGGTCGTCGATCAGCTACTACTTTGCAGTGAACGCACATCGGCTGCCTGGCAACCCGCACCTGAACTTCGCCATATCGACATTCGCCGAATTCCCCTCCGCCTTCATCGCAATGTACCTCATCCGCAAGTGCCGACGACGTCAGACGCAGATGTTCAACATCACGGTGGCGGCCTGCATCTTTGTCGTCGTGTTTTTCCTAGACGACAGTCGCGAGCTGACGAAAGTCTGGGGCAACATGATCGCGCGCGTCTTCGTCAACAACTACGGCTTCATCGTCTGGGTGTCCGTGCACGAAGTCTACCCGACGCCTGTACGAACCGCTGGCTACGCATCAGCTATGATGCTGTCGAGAATCGGCGCCGGATTTGCCCCGTTCATCAAGAACATCGGAGACTGGACTCATTCATCGGTTCCGTGCTTCATCATACTCGGCTTGTGCGTGTCCATTATTGGCTGTGTCACGATGCTACCAGAGACGCTGAACAAACGACTGCCGGACACGATTGACGATGTGAAGGATCTCTATCATCGAGGGGAGATGAGTGAGAAGAAGTCGGTAAAAGCGGTGCCGACGCATGCTCATTGAAAGTGCGTGCCGAAGTCAAGCAAAACGAGAAATTATCAAGAAATTGATAATTATTAATAATACTAGCAAAAACGATAATAATAATAATATTAAAAATAAATACCTTTTGTATTCTCTGGTCTACGGTGATATATAATAGACAGGACGTCCATTGACAAGAGGTAAACGCCTAATCGATTTTGATTTATTGATAAACATTTCCGTGAGCTGCTCGTGAGGCAAATAATGAACTTATCACAGTGCTCGTCAGGGGACTAGAGTCATAAGTCCCGTTTACAAACACTATACGGATACCGATGGGGTCATATACAATATACCTTGTGGGGGGATTGCCGTGTAAAAATTGCCGTTCCTTTAACAAGCCTCTTTTTGTCATTACCCCACGCTGAGTAGATCGGCGGAAAAGGCCCAAGAGCGTATTCAATCACAGTATAGGAACGAAGTGCACCGCCTTAGTCTACAAGTCGCTGCGATACAGGAGGAGGTCTTAGGCAAACTCTGTGCTATGGGAAAGTTTCGGCCGCCTCCGGAGAACTCGCGAACTGCTCAACCTGACCGAATTGTATCATCCACCTGTACCACGAGCCATGGGGCGTCGTCGAAGGAGACCGATGATGGTGTGTTGACGTTAGGCTATTGCTATATTCCCTGTTCCAACTCAACTTAGCACGTTAGGATTAATGAGCTGCTGATTCTCGCAGCCTACAAGTCAATCGTAATTGCCCATAGCTAACTTGGTATATGCCATAGGCCCAATGCGTGGCTCTCACATGTGGCAACCCTTTAGGACAACAGAATTTGTTACTAAACGCTGGCCGTACGCACCCTCGGTGAATTACGAACTCGTCGTCTATGTCCATACCGAGAGGCATCCGCCCCGAATACGAAGTGAGAAAGAGTGTCGCATCCAACATTAAGGAGGAAAATGCCTACGGCAAGGATATTTCTTGAGGCCTCGGTTGTCATTGCAAAAAAAAAGAACGCACGTATATGGGTGCTTGCACCTTAGCTTAGTTAGTCCCGAACAGCGAGTTTCCAGTGTCTTGTTCTTTTGCAGTGAGTTGGTTGGTGGCATAATTTTTGACGTATTCTTAAGTGCATTCGGGATGACTGCAGAGGACTACACCGAAAGCGACTCCCTAGAAACAACAGTTCCCTCGTTCATTTCGAGTGCGAATGGCGGAATCGACAAAGCGGAGCGGTGTTACGAGCCCCTGGAACACCGATTTGTCACCGTTCTTCCTGAAGCTGAGCCCCTTCGGGTATGCTAGCGACTTGTTGGATACTTCTATAGGACTTGGCCGACAAAATATCTTGCTCAGCAGTCGATATGTTAGGGTCGAGATTTTCATGTTGACGGGTCGTTTAACCCGAACCTCTTTGCCGGCCCACGGTCGAAGTCCCGTACGTAGATAGCACCGATCCGGAACCGCCCAAAAGCTTGCGAGGCCACAAGTGGGGGAGGTGGGGTGCGCGCTTTAAAATTACGATCTCTCTAGGTCTATCGTTTCTAATTACAACACTGAGAGGTTTTGCCTGCGCTCGGCTGGAACAGTGAGGATTGCCGAAAAGTTATCTTATTACTTGATGTTTTTCTAAAATATCACGGAACCTATTTTAGTCGTGTAATTTTTATCACATTTCGTGTTCTGAAATCCAAAGAAGCGCCACTGTCCTGACGTAGTTAGATCAAAATTGCTAATCGCATTTGAGCAGGAATTGTCGCTCCGCGCGCTGTACCACATGTGGAAATTGGACAGAAAATCGTTCAAGAGGCACGTCGCACTGATTGATCAGGTTCTTTCGTTGCTGCCCAACAAGGGTACGTGCAAGCAAAGGGACTCGGACGCCGCTGCCCCGGCGGATGCGGCGAGTCAAGCAGCCGGCCCCACCAAGGATGAGGCGACCTTAGCGATCCCAGAGCAGGTGTTTGTTCCTGCTTAAATTGTGAACGTACAAATATATATGCAACGCGTTAATTATATCGAGTTGAATGAGCTCTTTTTGTTAATTAGAAAATAATAACGGCAATTGTCTATTGAGTGGGTTATACCGATCGATTTCGATAGCCTTATGCTACAGTTCGTGCCGAGTCGACCCCGGGCGACTCAGTTCTGAATTTGGCTTATAACTCGGATTTATGGTTGTCTCGTCTAGTACGAGACGGCTTCCCGAGCTTTTTGCCAAGATCAATAAATTCAAACTCTGACCAAGGAATCCAAACCGCGGCGTGTGATTGGATCGTAATCAAGTCCCAGTATTGCAGTTGACATGCAGTTGACATTGAATTACATAGGTAGTTTTGTCATGTCTGCCGGGTACAGCTTCTCGTGACGTGAACCGCTGACCTGCCGGAATTAACGCTATCAGCACTTCACTGTGTGACTACTGGTATCGATTTTTCACCGATGCAATTTTTGTATCTTTTATCTCCTTTCCTCCGAACTGGAAAAATGCATGAGGGATTGTTTGTGATGATATCGTGTCGTTCCGAATAGCAACCCCCCCCCCTCTATTCACGATCTCCGTTTCTACTGAACGCGGGCAGGTCGATTCGTCACGAGTAGACACTACCATTCAACTAATCATAGCCTTAATCAGACCTCGCGGAGTGACGCATACCTACGTAGCCATGCGTGATAAATAATAAAAGCGGACATAAAAGGTGCCATGTATTCATTGACTTTCTGGCCATCCCTCCACGAGGTTCGTCACCCCCACCCCCCACCTCCGCCCTTTCACAGAAGTGCTGAGATATATGGGCAAAGAAATCATCCCAAGGTATTTTCGGATGTGTCCAGAGAGTGAGAGGTTTAAGTATTAAATCGTTCTGTAGCGTCCGCAGCCGGTGACAGTCTGAAATAGGATCAAGCTATGGCGGTGAACTGCACCAGATATCCCATCGATTTTCGCAGGGTCCTCAATGAAACTTGTCGGCGGTCTAGCGTTGTTGTGAACGGGCGCAGTTCGGGCTCCTTGTACGAGGCTCTCTATTGGGCTTCCAGGTTTTTCCTGACCCGTAATCATTCATTGGTTTCTATTTCAGCGAATTGTGATGGTGCTGTGACGAATCTGATGAGAACTCCCATCGGGTGTAAGTTGCGATTACCCGTGGGCTTCAAAAATTACCTCAGTAAATATGAGTGTAAGGTTTAATTTACGAGAGATGGCCAAATTTACCGGGGCTGCCTCACTCGCTGGTGCTCGCTTACGGGAGTGGGTGGGAGAGGAAGGCGAAGTCGACAGGGAATACTGCGCTCCTCAAAAAGTGAATCAAAATTCGGCAAGACATTATTAATGTCTTCCGCAGGAGGACAAACTTTCCTGCTAATCGTTGTACACAAACAGATATTATAAAATTCCTTCGGGAGAGGATTAGACAAAATGCAAATGCTAAGTTTCTCAAGACAGACCTTTACACCCGAGTGGCTTCGTTCGCCGTCGATTGCAGTAAGTTCCAAGGGCCTGTAATGGACACTAGTTGAGGGCGCGTAAAAGCGGAATCTACTGTTCATTTTCTAGAGCTCTATGTGACATAAACCTCACTGTCACCGCAACGTGATGCGAGGGAATAGCTCGCCTTCAAGGATCGGCTCAACTGCACTGAAGTAAGCAAAAAGTCCGTTGGTCTCACATATTCGTCCTCCTCTCTGTAGCAAATCTCGCAAACCAGTTTTGAATCGGAATCGCACAAAATTGACTATCAAGGATTGATTATTGATCAATGGTTACTTATTCTTATTGATCAATGGTTACTTATTCGTATGGGGTCTCCTGCTTTGGTGATAGTTCTACCATAAACACCCCAGCACTGAAGTAATGCCGAAGGGCGGAACCAGTGCGGGTGGTGAGGAATTCAGATCAAATGACTAAACCAAATGAAGGTTAATAGCCACTTTCAGCGAGGTTTCTTGGACGGCTATGTCTTTGACTGAAGGCGAGGTTTCTTGGACGGCTAGTCTTTGACTGAAGGCGAGGTTTCTTGGACGGCTATGTCTTTGACTGAAGGAGCCGAAGGCCGCAGGTTCGAGTCCTACTGCGTGACATGATAGAGAACTTGAGCGCTGTAAAATTCTAGTTCCTTTAATAAGCTTTTTAACCTAACTACCAGTGGCTAGTCATCAATATCTGATTTATTTCAAGTACAGAACAATCTTCCTTCCAAAGAACTTTCGACTCCCATGCATTTATGTCCTTTTGTTGCTATTGCACATTAACTTTGCTAATATCTAGAAATCCCTATAAGCGATCTCTAAATTTCTAAAGCTTCTCGGTCTTCGAAACAAACAGGTTTTTGGGCTGACCCTCAGCTGTTCCCCTATCTGACAGGCCTCAGCTCTTAACTGTTGGCTGACTCTCAGCCAACGTTGAACGTCCACGATACTGCTTTTAGCATTGCTTCGGCCTTCGAAACACTGTCTATCTAAACCAGTGCTGGCAATATATAGACCCGAAGGATGATATTGTTGAAGATTCGACTCCCTGAGCACAGCGCAGACCCGCTAGCTCAACACATTCGCCATATTTGGGAAATTTCACATGGGTTCTTTTCTTCTCTCCACCTGCCATAGCTTTTGCTTACCGCTGCCCACTGAAAGTTATCGCAGAGGCAACCGCAACCGTCGGTGTCACGATCTGTATCAGTAACCGCCAGATCAGGCCGCCTCGAAAACAGAGCTATAGCTTAAACTTCGTTGACGAAGCGCCCGTGCGCCGTCTGCAGTTCCACCTCTCGTTTTCCACCGATGACAACGCTGCTTATCACAAGCGATTGCATAAAGCTAGAATCTCATTGCGCCGTGGTGTTTTTCTACTAGGATCGTCGTACTGGAGAATCTTGGCCCGCTACGTAGCGCGAAGCTCATATCAGCCCATATAGCAGGGTGGTGACGTCCCTAAGAAATTTATCTTTAGACGTCGACTGTGGATAGTCGAAGTAGATTCTCAAAGCGATGGCTGCCGCTAATGAGTCAGAGGTGGATATCGAAGGAGTTGAAGAGGCGCCCGCTACAGGCCAAGGCAAGACAAAGAAAGGAGGAGATGAACGGGCCGCCCGAGATCGAAAGAAAACACGACTACCAGAAGTTAGAGAACGGCCCGCCACGGATCAGAGGAAAACGCAGACTGTAGGAGTTGACGAACCCGCTATTACAGGCCCAAAGAAAACGCAGACTGTAGGAGTTGACGAACCCGCTACTACAGGCCCAAAGAAAACGCAGACTGTAGGAGTTGACGAACCGGCCTTGACAGGCCCAAGGAAAACGCAGACTGTAGGAGTTGACGAACCTGCTATTACAGGCCAAAGGAAAACGCAGACTGCAGGCTTTGACGAACCGGCCTTGACAGGCCAAAGGAAGACGCTGAAGACGGGTGACATCAGGACGACACCTATGGCCTATCGAAATGAGTCTCCCTCAAACGCCACCGGGGCAATTAGCACCGGCGCGAAGCCGGCTGACGAGAGTGCGTTTATGCGGGTGAGCGAAGTTGATGCCTGGGTGTGGAACAATTACGAGTTTATTCATCGACAACGTCGTGCACGTATGCGGGCCGATAACAAGCCGACACGTTCGTGGCCGAAAACACTAGCGAAGTGCATTGGAGTGTTATTGTGCCTTCTTGTCGTGGGCGCCGTTGTGTGGGGTAAGTGCAAACCTGCATCCGGCTATGTTCCATCTATGATTATTGTTTCTCACGCCTTCACAAGGGAGGAGGAAGCGTTTTCTGCTGTCTACAGGTTTGAACACTAAGCTATTGGTGCCATACTGTAGTGTTTAGTTCACTGTGCATGTCACTGTCCCGGAGACTGTCTGGTGGTGAGCGTCTCGGGAGCACCAAAGGGAGGGGGACATAGCGACTCGGGGACTCGCATCGTGCGAGACCTGGAGAATATTCGGATTTCTTTAATCTATAGATTGTTGCCAGATACGTCATCGAAAAAAGAAAAACAAAGATGGCCCTGACATGTGCTCGTAGTGATAGCTAGAGGTTCAGATCCGAGGCCTATCACATAGGAAACAGGTGAGCACATATAGGGGACTGCTCAAAGAATGTTTATGGTTTATCGTCTATGCCATTAGTATGGATTCATTGTATGCGTGTTAGCGGGTACAATTCGGTCTATTGCAACATTGGATTTAAGTTCCGATGAGAAGTTGATCGACGTTTCTTGCTCATGGATAGTTATTCAGATTGTACGTTATAACGAGATAAAAGCTTCGCCTTTATTAAAGGGTGAGAAAGCTTTGCTTGCAAGTGTCGCTGTTGGTAATTGTTCTAACACCAGCCGAGTGCCTTCACTTGTTGTTTCTGCCAACCTACTACAGCTGACAAAAGAGCGCCGAAGGAGTAATGAAGAGTTGAATGTTGATTGGAGGGACAGAGACCTGAGCCTTGAGCTACCAGAGCCTGGAGCTTAAGAAGCACCAAGCCAAGACGATGCGTGTTCGGGTAGAGAGGCTCGTTTGTGGGACCAGGTCGCAGTTGCCCGGGTTGACTAGATCATTAGGATTTTGTCGCTTATTGTTATGTGGATACGTTTCCGGTTTCCCAAAGGGGTTTGCCATTGTCCGCTGAGGAAACTGCCTATGTTATGAAACTGGTCCGGTGCAATATGGTGCGTCATTCTGCCATTACGAGATTGTCTGACGAATCACGTGGATAACGGCAACGAAGTGATGATTTGTTAAGATTAAGTAAGAGTTGGCGGCTATACAAGGTTGAGAGCGAGTGGCTCACATCTTTGTCGTCCGTCGACGACGGGACCACGAATCGGCGCGGTCCGTTTTGTCTCAATACATAACACAATTTTGATAATCATGGTGGACAATCCACAATATTAACAAAATCATGTTGAATGATTAACCAAGATGAGTGAACTGGGACGAGCGATCCGAAGGGTCTGGACACGTAAATCGTGGAGCGGCTCACCCCAACTCAGCTATATCACTGAACACCCCCTCCCCACGGCTGCGAAACCCCACACAGTGAACTCCTCGACGATTATGACGCTATGGATCGAGGAGTGCGCCCAGCCGCAAAGAGCACTAGGTACAGTGCAATACCATAAGTTTCTTTGTTGACAAATGTCCTTCGTAATAACGTACTAATACATTTCGATTCAAGGCCTGTCACAGAACCTGGCGATCAGCTGAGATCAGCGAGTCAGCTCTGACTATGTTCAGGTGGCGTACGGAACCCTAAGTTCTCGCGAACTCGAGCTAGAGAACCAACAGCGTAAACGAATGCTGTTGAAAAATATACCGCCTTTGCGAGATACCGACTTCTTCCATTGCGTTTCTACTCTAACACACGGCATCTTCCCCAACCTGTCTATTATGCATGCTGCTTGCGATTGCGGCGCGAATTGGAACACCGCCGAGAGGCAATCTCTGTGTGTCTATTGTTGTGCTTCTCGCATCTATCGATCGTTACCGACCAATCCCGAAAACTTTTTTTTTTGTTATGGGGGGTTTCGGGAACGCGTAATGCCCATGCGTGACAGAACAGCCTCTTGTCACCACCTAGTGTGAGAAACCTCATAAACTCACTAAAACCCCTGTTCTCTCCCCCCACCCCTAGTTGGTTTGGAACGGCGCAAGCATCCAAAATCCCGACAACCTAGGCATGCAGCACTAAGAGAACGTGGACATTGATACGGGGCCTCTGCCAGCTCGTTCTAACTACTTGGCCTCTAGCTGTGTTTGACGCCTTCTATCTGGCTTCTCTTCTTTCAGTTATCTTTGCAGGGCCATTTACAGGCTGTGACCGCGACGAAAGGGCAAGATGCGCTGATCAGAATGCAAACTGCACCAAATCCTGGTATAAAGCTAGCTGCATATGCAACATCGCCGGGCAGAGCTACTACAAGTCGAGGTGTGAATACCAATGCGATTATGATCCTCGGGGTTTTTGCCCTGGTGGAGTATGCTACATGACACATTGTTTTCGGGACGTGGCCGCGTTCGTGGCGTTTATCTACAACAAAACATGTCGTGAGTATAAGCGTTCATTTAGGAATCATTGCCTGCATACGTATAGAGCATGGGCATATTTAAACTAGAGCAATTTTTATTTTAGTTTATGAGGAATGACATCTAGATTTAGCTGGAACACCCTGTACATATTGTATATGCATAAGTGTACTCACATTGGCCTTAATATGAATAGCATATTCAATTGTATAAAAGCCCTGTGCGCATTTAACATAGCAGCTCAGAGGTAAAACGACGCCCGCTATCTTGTTAGGTCTGTGATGTTGTCTCAACCCCTCAGCCTTCATCATCAAGCTCTGTGCGATGTCCAGCGTAGACTTACACTGTGTCTACAGATACTTCTAGCGGAAGTAACTTTAATCCGTGGAACTAATCGATCATTTCCTCCAAGAGCAGATAACTTGATTTTCAAGTTAATCTCATGATGTAATGTCCTCGGCGAAATAGCAAACAAAAACTCTGAAAATCTAAGTAGAAAGGTTAGCATCCGCTACAGGTGGACCCACTGTGCAATCGAGTTCATTAATGCAAAGGACGCAATTTCTATTTTGGGCACACGCTTAAGAATCCCGCTTAAGTGGGAATCCTTCTCACTTTAGATATTCTATTTAGAATATATAGAGGAGAGTGGTGCTTGGGTGCATTTCGCGTTCAGTGAGTACAGTTGTTGCCCACTATTATAATTGACTAAAAGGAAAAATAAGCTGTTTGATTGGTTTAGATAAAGAAAAATCTAATTTCCCCAATTGATCATAGAATTAATATGGTTTATATATATAAATATATTTAAAAGGTACGACGGAGCCATATTGCACCATCACCTGTGCCGAGATCATAAAGCGCGTCTGTGCTGATCGGACATCGAATCCGCTCTTCTGCAGAGATCCAAAGCCGACGACCTTTACGGATTTCTCATGTCAACGCAAGGAAGGTACACTCTGCCACCCTGCAATTTCTTATTTCTACATCTGAGGCGGTACATTTAGATGAACACAGACAAATATGTTAGTTTGAAATGTAACCTTCTGCTTATACTGAGCTGATTCCTACCGAGTGAGTACCTTTGTGGCGCAGTCCACGTTGAAGGACATATACTTGGGCCAAACGCCACAGCGTTCTCAGCCAAATGCCTCACAAATACCCTGAGACCAGCGTCCCGTCCAGTGATGTACTCGACTCTATGCAAATGGTCCTTGATTAAACCTAGTTACCAATAGCAATCGCCCTTCGATTGTGGAAAATTGTGCTGCATCCTTCCCAAGGTTGAACTTCCACTATTGATTGCCGAAGCAATTTTTGAAAATGTTTCAGGATGGCTTTCAAGTCGAATACTTGATTGTGGTTTGTTTCTTCCAGATATCACAGTTTATTGTCAGAAATCAGTGACGCAGTTGGGCAGAATGGGTGTGGGGACAGCGGGGTGCCAGGCCGAGTCGGTCATGGCCACCCCCGAGGGAGGCGATGACATTGTCCCTTTACCTCACAGCGAGGGAAAGGCTCGTTGCAGAAGGAAGAACCCTTCGCGCTTGGCCCAGATGGTGCAGACCTCCATGTGGCTTTGTTTAGTTACCCCCAAAATTGCGTCAATTTAACCTGCAGATGGCAACCCATCGGATGGATTCGTCGGACTGACGCCAGCTGAAGAGACCGAATGCGTTAAGGATGCAAATTGCAAAGCCTTAATGGCTCTGTATCCATGCCTTGCAGGCTATGTAAATAGAGGAAGTGCATCTTGCTCCAAGGTGTGCGCTATGCCACAGGGCCGCAAAGGAGAAGCTCTCTTCTATCGGGGATACTGCCTTCTCAAGGACGGTAAGCGGAGAATTGTTTTTATATATCGTTTGTCTACGGAAGAAGCACAGCAACTGCTAAACGCATCCGCTGTATATGGTTCAATTATACACTTGACTCAGGCTATTTGAATGTAGTTTTTAGTTATCAGAATTGCTCATTGTACAGGGTTCCCGCACACGCGCCAGTGCTAGAAGCATGGTTTCTCACTGTTTGCGGTGGATTGCACTCGCTTGTTTTGGTAGCTACCTTACGAGCTTCTGCTTTGTAGAACTTTGTTAGATTGACTTCAATGATGGTTCTTCAATGAGGTTGGTTTTACTTACGTAGGTTTCCCATCATTGCCAATATGGCCGTTGACCATTGTTGATGCTATATTGTGCTTATCCTGCGATGGAAGTTTTTTAAGATTAGTTTGTGCTCTATTTCAACTCGTTGTCCGTATAAGCCAATGCGATAAGGCGCTTTGATAATTAAGGCAACAATCAACTAGCGGCGAAGAACTGGAATGTACAGACAAAGATTTTCGGTATTCTGTAGAGGACATACTATGGTCCCGAGGAATGATATCAACACACCCAAAATTATTGGGGTTGCTGACGGGTGATGGGGTAGGATGTTGAATACCGAAATGCTGAGGTCACAATTTCTAGATATCTTAAGAGGAGAAGATAGAATAGTTAAACATGTAGCACTGGAGTGAGCAACGCTAGGCATACTAAAGGTATACAATGAAGTTGGGTTAGATTTTACAGAACAAGTGCGGCGCCAAGAATTAAAGCAAATCGAAGCCTGACCGTATGGGACAAACAATCATAAAGTAAAGAAATGGAGAACCTGGGGAGCATGAAATAATTAACAATAATTGTATAAATAATGAAAGCCGCTGCGGAGCAGACGCCAGAACCCTCACGAGTTCTGGTTAGAACCAATGAAGTATTGTTTTTTATTTAGTTTTTCTTGGTCTAATGAGTGGAATGGGAATACTTAATTTGCTTGGTGCGAAGTGTCTTATCAGGACACCTGCATTATCATGAGCATGGAAAGGTTTATCTAAGCCATAATCATTCGTTGGTTTTTATTTCAGAGAATTGTGATGGTGCTATGACGAAGCTTATGGAAAGTCTCAACGGGAGTAAGATCGGATACCCGTATACTGAAGATGATTTAAAAAAATATTATGACTGGGGAACGACGAATTTAAGGAACTTTCCAAATCTGCCGAGGCTGCTCTATCCGCTGATGCTCGCCTACGGGATCTTAGGAGAGGAGAACAAGGTCAAGTTGAAGTGGGACGCTTCGAAAACGGCATCAGAACTCGACGATCAATTAAAAGATAACCAAACACGAAATCTACTGAGATCGTTGTATACAAATAGCACGGATATTATACAATTCCTTCGGGAGAAGATTAGACTTCATCCAGATGCTAAAGCTTATCAAGACAAGTTTTTACGAGTAGCCTCCCTAGTTATCGATTGCAACTGCACGACGTTTAACGAGTGCCCGGTAATGGACAATAATCTAGGCAGGCAAAGAATAGCCGTTTGGTCACAAGAAGGCGGAATCTATTGTTCACTCTCGAGAGCTTTATTTATCAGTAACTTCACTGTCAGCGCACCGTGGTACGATTCGATAGGTCGTCTTCAAGGATCGACTGAACTCTCAGCGAAGTCCGTCAGCTTCATATATTCGCCCTCCTTCGTATCAAATCTTATCTCGAAGACCAGTTATGTAACTGGGGCGAGGAGGCTCGACGAGGACGTTTTTAAGCGAAGTAGACAGTTTTGTGACGTCGAAGAAGACGTCAGAGATAGCAGCAGCAACGTAGTAATACCCATGGCACTCAATGGGTTGATGGACAACGAACCAAAGCAGCCTAAACGACTTAGTACCTTCGCATTAATACTGGCTAATGCAGTATCGGTTAAAAATGCGACCTGCAACGAGGTACGCTCACTTCCAAGCATTGACTGCGAGTAAGTGGGTGGATGCATTGAAGATGCAATTTCATTTAATTAGTTGCCAGTAATAGGGTAAGGCAAAAGTGAACTACAGTTTCACGTACACAAACCGAATTAAGCGAATGACGATTGTGGCCTTTCTGGGATGTCAACTCGGTAGCATTTTCAATAAGTGTGCACAAATTATTAGATTCTCAGGAGAAGGTGTTTGCCATGGTTATTTGAATCACTCCTACTGACGAATATATTAACCGATCTCGCCTTGCTATTGTCGAGAAATGACCCCCAGTTCCGCTCAAATTGACCGGTTCAGGTTCTTGAATTTGCTCCTATTTGCAGACTTCGTCTATATTTGGCGTTTCTTCCATTTCTTCCTGAGCCTCGTAAAGAAGAAAAGGACCTAATCGCGAACGATGACAAAACTTTGGTGTATTTTACTCTACGAGCAGTTATGCGTCGACAGCTGTCATGGAGATCGAAGGCTCCCAACAATACTGAGAAACCTGTCGACAACCCCACGAAAGTCGCCGAGGCAGCACAACAATTCGTTACCCATTGCCTGGCAAGGATGCCCAATTGAAGTGCACTGTGAAGTGCTGCTACCGTGGCTGGTAAGATTTAATGTGTTAATACACGGCACTGGTGCGTGTCCGCCGCCCCCCCCCCAAACGAATGTCATCATCTATGTGCTCGGTACGCGCCACTTCCAATTGTGCTTACGGTCTCACCTCTTCGTAGGTTACACCGGTAATGACTAGAGATGCAGAATCTATAGTATTTATTAGCTGATGAAACACTTCCAATAACACCGCTTCTAGGCATAAGCAAAGCAGAGCTTTCTGGACCATTTGCATTTGACTTAAACCATACGAAGTGTGGTGGCCCAGAGATGCCCCGAACGGGTCTCAAACATCTCTGGGCCACACTTCAGATAAGGGCGCCATGTACCAGAATGGTATAAGGCACAACCAAACATAGGTTGACCAAGAAGCCAACTTGTTTAACAATAATCCAACGGAAACCCTGTAGCTCAAACGACATTTGTTATATATAGAACCAAAATTGAATTAAGTGCACATCACAACGCCCGAGATCCCGAAATGTATTCTCTGAAGACGGGAGTTGCCGCTTAAGTTGTAAACGAAATCGTGTTGCGAGGAGTGATAGAACTGCACAGGTATGGATATCATGTCGTCAGGCTCGTACCACTGTGCTACGGTGTTCGCTGATGGTTGTAAGAACTTCCTCCATACAAGGTTATAAGAGGAGATATCAGATCAATGTCATATCATCTGTAGAAGTCCGTGAACAATGCAATCCTTTGAAGATTCGATATATGCTAGGTACGCAAGACGTATCGTTTTGCGTAAAAAAAACCGCTGGGGCACTCCTGACAGGCAAATGTCGTTAGATGGTTAGTAAATATCGATGGACAGAGATGCCATTCCGCCAATGACGCGTAAACGGTGACATCTTGCCCCCCCTTTTTGCCAGGGCGAGACAGCGAGAGAATCCCATATTGCCCGTTTCGCATATTATCGTGTGGGGCACAGTTACAGACTCCCATGCTTATACGACTGTCTTCCATTGAAGTACATAGTAGAATGTGCGTTCGTGCATGTGTACACGTTAGCTAATATGGCTAAGGGTAATTGACCATCACCCAATGTCCCAAGATACGAAAGATTTCAATACGAAAAGAGTATCCACGGTGTTGTTCCTGTCGGTTTAGGCATGATTTCTAACGTGCATTCACGGTGATTACAGGCAACTCCTTCGACAGCATCGTTCCATTGCTAATTTCCAAGTTCAAAACTGCCTTGACCAAGCAGAACAGTGTTCCGGAGCAGGTTGGCCGTCACTGTTCTTCGAGAAGCTGAGCCCCTTCAGGTGTTATAGCGTTCTAATCGCATGTTTGCAGGAACCATGCGCTCCGCGCGCTATATCACACTTGGAAATTGGATAGAAAAACGCTCAATGTTTACTGTGAACAAATAAAGAACTAAGAGCTAGAGGTTAAGGATACAAATCTGCATCCCTAGCTAACGAATTCGATGTTCATGTCTGAGATCGCTTTATTTTTGGTAAAACAACAAACATCGCCGTGTGAAACCAGAATCGCAATCAAAGCCCGGCCGACTGATACTGTTCGCATTGAATGACATAGGTTGCGACGACTAGAGCTTCACCTCAGCTTTTTACAGATCTAGATGAATTAGGTCGGAATATTAACACTAACAGATACCATTGTAGCCCCCCTCAGCGCAACTACGGGCTAAACGATTTTTGACAATTTAATTTCTAAAATGTCCCGTTTTTCCTCACATGTAAAATATATGAGAACAATTTTTTGTCATGTATCGTCTGAGATCAGCCGCGGTCTGCTTTTTTCACTGACTTCTACTTGCAATGAAGTTGGATCCTACACGATTAGACACAGAGAGGATTAATTAACCAAATAGAGACTTAATCAAGCCTTGCGAAGCGACGCGTACCTGCATAACGTGATAAATAATCTGGTAGACATAAAATAATGTGTCCATAGCGATCCGATCCTGATTGAGGATTAGACGTCTTTTCTTTACCATTCCTACCATCGAAATTAATAAGATCTATAATTAATACTTCTCTGTAAAATGTCTATGCATCGGCCTGCAAGTCGCTAAACATCCCGTCAATCCTCGCGAATACTCCGACCAGCAGAATAATTGTGTATTCAAAGTCTTGGTTTGATACACCGAAGTCCGTAGCGAACACCGAGCGAGGTTCAAACTCGGAAGTTCCATGCCATTCAACGACATTCTGCCATCTCTCCACTAACTTCGTAATCAGTCTTCACAGAGGTGCTGAGATATAATCAGTCAATCAATCAAATCAAGGTTTATTGTCGGAACAGTAGTTCCATACATCCGTTACCTATCATTTCCATTCCTTCTCGAGAATTCGAATAAAAAATTACATTTACAACGGGGTGGAAACTAAAACGAGTGTTGACTTCGAGGATACCCGATGCAGAGGCCCATATTTTTAGGGCTTCAACATAATGTCTACAACCACCCGATTCCTACACAATCGTTATTATATACGAACTATAATTTTTCTGACTGTGTGTCACGGCGACGTCGAGTGGTCATATCTCTCTCTCTCTCTCTCTCTCTCTCTCTCTCTCTCTCTCTCTCTCTCTCTCTCTCTCTCTCTCTCTCTCTCTCTCTCTCTCTCTCTTTCACTCTCTCTCTACCTTTCACTCTCTCTCTATCTTTCACTCTCTCTCTCTATCTTTCTCTCTCTATTTTTGAAGTTCAGGGACGATGTACTTCGCAACACGTTTCATCAATTTGACGTGGTACTTCGCCACTTCAATTACAATTGAACGCATTACAAGATAATCTGCATGGAGCAGCACACAGACTCACAAATCGGATGCTAGCTATTGAGCGGTGACTGTATCTGACACAGGTAACTGAAATTAAATGAATAAATATAGATAGATGAATGAGTTCGGTATAAAAAATAGCATTGTGCTCACTATGAATGGCAGCAATGTGAATTCCATCACAGATTAAGAAAAATACCAACCGAGGCTCGGTCGCCGCACAAATTTCGTAGGCGAACCGCCCGTTCTCGTTCTGTAGGGCTGCTTCTCGGATGGATGACGACACTGTTCGCCACCAACGAGTGTGGAAATCCGGTATCTGTTTCGCGCAGTTTTGGTCTGCCTCGCCTCTCGAAGTTCACGCTTGCTCTTAGAAAATGGCTGCCGTAGGCGAGCCAGCGTCAAATCGAGCCGGAGATGAACAGACGGACGGTCGAAGGAAGTCGAACGAGGAACGAGGTGAAGACTGACTTACTACAGTTCAAGGGACGACAAAGGAGTCAGGAGGTGAAGACGCGGCAACTACAAGTCGAAGGAAAGCAGCGCAAGTAGAAGATGAAGACGCTACCACTTCAGGTCCAGGAAAAGCAAAGGAGTCAGCGGGTGGCGATGCGGCAACTACAAGTCGGAAGGAGAGCAGAGAAGTAGGAGGTGAAGACGCGGCCACTTCCGGTATAGCAAAAGCAAAGGAGTCAGGAGGTGAAGACGCGGCAACTACAAGTCGAAGGAGAGCAGAGAAAGTAGGAGGTGAAGACGCGGCCAGTTCCGGTATAGCAAAAGCGAAGGAGTCAGGAGGTGAAGACGCGGCAACTACAAGTCGGAAGGAGAGCAGAGAAGTAGGAGGTGAAGACGCGGCCACTTCCGGTATAGCAAAAGCAAAGGAGTCAGGAGGTGAAGACGCGGCAACTACAAGTCGAAGGAGAGCAGAGAAAGTAGGAGGTGAAGACGCGGCCAGTTCCGGTATAGCAAAAGCGAAGGAGTCAGGAGGTGAAGATGCGGCAACTACAAGTCGAAGGAGAGCAGAGAAAGTAGGAGGTGAAGACGCGGCCAGTTCCGGTATAGCAAAAGCAAAGGAGTCAGGAGGTGAAGACGCGGCAACTACAAGTCGAAGGAGAGCAGAGAAAGTAGGAGGTGAAGACGCGGCCAGTTCCGGTATAGCAAAAGCAAAGGAGTCAGGAGGTGAAGACGCGGCAACTACAGTCGAAGGAGAGCAGAGAAAGTAGGAGGTGAAGACGCGGCCACTTCCGATATAGCAAAAGCAAAGGAGTCAGGAGGTGAAGACGCGGCCACTTCAAGGCAAGACCAAGGAGTCAGTAGGTGAAGACGCCGCGACTACGCGTCGAAGAAGGGTATCAAAAGTAGGAGGTAGCAACGTGCCAATTAGATGTCGAAGGATATCAGCGACAACAGGACGTGAAAACGTAGCCCCTAGAGGTCATCGAAAGGTCAAGGGTCGAAGGAAAGGGTCAAAGGTAGACACAAAAAAGGAGCGCCACAATACCAACCAGTTCGAAGAAAGGCAGCGGAAATAGATGACGCAGCCACTCTGCGAGTCGAAAGAAAGCACGGACGGCAGGTGGCATAAAGACGGCCTCTCCAGACGACTCAAATGAGTCTCGAACGCGGTCATCCGAAATGTGCATGATCGATATTACGTCGACTGAGGCACGGAGCAATCCGAATCGAGAATCGCTCCGCCGAGATCCGAATGGCGGGGATGGCTACAACAGGCGACTTCGAAGACTGTTCGGCGTCGCGGGCCTGCTGCTCTGTGCCGTTGTAGTACTGGGTGAGTTCAACGTAAAAGGATACACATGGTTATGTATCAACTATTATTATTATTATTATACATTCACGATTATCAATATGTTTTTCTACTGCCTAGAGGTCTGGAGACGCGAACTGCGAGCTATTGGCATGTTAATGAGATACGCCAATAGCTCGCAGTTCACCTCATTAACATGGACGCCAGTTATGATTCAGTTCAGTGGTTCCAACCTCTGTAAAATGAGTTAGCTCTGATGAGCGAGCCACGACTCGCCTGCGCCGACGGAACCTTGACATAAATAGATAATTAAGGAAAAATCAACTAAGCAGTTGAAAAACTGGACCAAATAGCTGAGGTCGGAAATATCTGGAAATCTCGAAAAGAGGAAATAATTAAACAGGATACATGGATATACGGGAGTGCAAAACGCCAGTTGGGTTAGGTTATGCCGAACTAATGCTAGCACGAATTTGATGAGACATATTCAGGAGAAATAGACAGTAAGCAATAACAATAATCGTTGTTGGACAAACAAGGGCAGTCAGTAAATGGAAAGGCGGAATCCGATTTCCAAAGAAGCTATTGAGAAGTGATGTGCTTTTTTTAGCTAGAAGATGGGGACGGATGGAGTATTTTATTTCATTAGTTTCTTTTTATCCAAGTAGTAGAGCGGGAAAACCTGGAGAAGTTTCTCTAACCCCTCAATCACTTATTTCTTTTAGCGAATTGTGGTGGTGCTAATTATTCAACGAGACGTTGAAAGATACCACCGCACGTAATCTACTGACATCGTTGTGCACAAAGAACGCAGATGTCATACAATTGCTTCGGGAGAGGATTAGACAACATCCAGATGCTAAAGTTTATCCAAGACCGGTTTTTACGAGTTGCTTCCTTAGCAGTCGATTGCGCTTGTAAGACGTTCAACGAATGCCCGGTAGTTGCCTGTACTCTGGGAAGCCAAAGTATAGAGAATTGGGTACAAAAAGGCGGAATCTACTGTTCACTTTCGAGAGCTCTACTTATCAGGTGAACTTCCCCGTTAACGCATCGTGGTACGATTCCATAGCTCGTCTTCAAGGATCAATTGAACTCTCAGCGAAGTCCGCCGTCAAATCGTATCAAATCTTATCTCGCAGACCGGTGATGTAACTGGGGCGAGGAGGCTCGATGAGGACGTTTTTAAGCGGAGTAGAGATTTGTGTGATTTTGAAGAGAACGTCAGAGATACTAACAGCAGCAACATAATAGTACCTATGGCACTCGCTCATGTACTTGGGTTAATGGAAAACGAATCAACTTAAGCAGCGTAAGCGACTTAGCAGCGTCGCATTAATACTGGCTAATGCAGTATCGGTTAAAAATGCGATCTGTACCGAGGAACACTTGCTTCCAAGCATCGACTATGATTCGCTCAGGAACGAGTCGCTCCACAAGCTGTACCGCACTCGGAGATTGGACCGAAAAACGCTCCGTGTGACAGTTAATAAACAAAGAACCTCGAGGTAGTATAGAAGTTGATGATGTATGTATTCGTGGCTAACGAATGCGGTGTTTCGTCTAATAAAAGACCGGTTTATTTTTGACAAGAACACCGCGGACATCGGAGCTTAAAGCCCAGCCGATTGATACTGTACTATCACTGAATTACATGAGTGTTCTTATTATTTTTTTATTTTACACCCTATCATAATCCTATGATAATTTATCACAGGATATGATAGGGTGCCTTATGTCTGCCTCGTTTAGAACTTCTCTCTCTCTCCCTCTCAACTTTATACGTAGATGTAGATAAAGGGAATTTCCTGACGCTCGGTATCGAACCCCAGCACTGTTCTACCCAAGTAGAACCTCGGAATGACTACTAGCATCGATTTTTCGCCGTCTGCAATTATTGCCATTTATTTAATGTTCTCTCTCGTTCTTCCGTACGGGAAAAACGTAGAGGGAGAAATGTATGTGGTTGTCATAATATCGTCTAGATCGTAACACCAACCGCGCACACGTATACAAAATCTCCGTTTCTGCGTGACGCATTTGAGTTGATTCGTCACGGGAGGTCTAATCAACAGACGGATGGCGAGGCCTCTCGAGGCGACGCCTACACGTGAGTGGTAAACACTAATGATAATGGACAGAAAAAAAACTGCATTCATTTTTTCGGATCTGACCATATAATTGAGGATAATTAAACATGGAACTCGTGTTTGATCGTTTGCGTGCGAGTGTTTTTGTGTGTTTGCCGAACACCCACGTGTGCTCTCGTTATGAAATCTCGGGAATTAGTTCATGCTCCGTAAAATTCGTGCTTAACCATTGTTTTGGTAGATTTTATAGATAATTTTCGACACTACCATTCATGAATTGACTTGACACACCATCTGTTCGCGTAGCATAACCCACGTTTGTTATATGCAGCAGCAATTACTTCTCGTGTTCGCCTATTTCTCTAGTGTTATATCGATGATCGTTTCACCTCGAAAGAGCTCGTCGTCGTCGTCGTCGAAATGGTCGTCATTCGACACAATTCGTTAAAAACTTCGAAACAAATTGCGATTTGCTACCACCCGTTGCGATGCATGGAAATGTCCTTTGCAAATGGCCTCCACGTCGGACAACCCGCCCGTGGGAGAATTGTGGGTGCTTCTCTCTTGGCCGATCAATGAATCCTTTAATGTACTTCAATGAATCCTTTAATGTACTTCAATTTATTCGTCACGATCGGCGTCTTGCTTCAAGCCTGTGACGACCTGCTTTCCTCTGCTCCGCTGTCCAGTCGCTCGGTGCAGTTCTTTGAGGTCGTCGATTGTGTCCGGCAATCGGACATTGAACGTTTCCGGCAGCAGGTACACGCAGGCCATAATGATGCAGCAGAAGACGATAAATGTGAAGTGCGGAACCCTCACATGGGTCCTGTCGCCGATGTCCTTGAGGAACGGCGCGAGTCCCGCACCGACTCGTGAGCACATCATGGCCAAGGAGAAACCCACACCGCGAACCGGTGTCGGATAGATCTCGTGCACCGACACCCACGCAAGAAATCCGAACGTATTGAGAAACATTCGCACTATCATGCTGCCCCAAACCTTGACAAATTCGTGGCTGTCATCGAGGAACGAAACAAAGGCGAAGATGACCGCTGCCATCGCCACGTTGACAATTTGAGATTGGCGACGTCGGCACTTCCGGATCACGTACATGCCGATCAGGGCTGAGGGAAACTCGGAGAACGTTGAAATGACGAAATTCACATGTGGATTACCGGGAAGCCGGTGCGCATTGACCGCTAGATAGTATCCGATTGTTGCGCCGGTGAACCACATTAATCCGAGAACGCAGGCGTTCCGACGGAGGATCGACACCTTCATCACGTCGAGGAAGCCGAGATCCTTGCTCCTCTGTGCCGAGTCGCTTTCAGCGTTGGCGGCTAACGTCGGCATGATATGGCTCATGTCGGGTATGGGTCTCTTGTTCGTCTTGAGGATCCTCAGTATCACTGTCTCGGTTTCATCGAGTCGATGCTTTGCCAATAGCCACTTCGGGGACTCATGGATCAGCCAGATGAACGGTATCAGTATGATGCCGGATAGACCAATCGCCAGCTGCATATAGCGGAAATTCAGCAAATAGTATGACAGGAGAGGAATGAACATCACGGGGACGGCGTATCCCATTCCGAATCCGACGTTCATAAATATTCGATCTTTTTCCGGCATTATCTCCATAAATTTGGTCACAATCGCCGCCGTCATGCCGGCCCCCGCCGCTGACATAACGAGACGTAGAGCGTTGAAGACGGCAAAGCTCGGCACAAACGTGGCCGAGAGGCCGGTCACCAGCAGCACGACGAGACCCCCAAAGAAGGTGAACTTTCGTCCGAGTTTGTCGGACGTCTGACCGCAGATGATGACGCCGATGAACGATCCGGCCATGATCAGACTTTGCATCAGTGATCTTTTCCAGGCTGACTCGCAGACGAGATTCCACTCCTCGGTGGCGGTGAGGCCAAATCCCTTACGGTCATATTGCCAGCCATGGGTGCAGGGAACCGTGTGGTCCGGGTTGACCCGGCCACCGAGCTCCTCATCGGGGTCATCTATCCACGCGTACATGAAACACTCAGCAGGGTTTCCGTCTTGTCGAGGTACGCCATGCTGTTTCCACCACTCCGAGGGTGTGCTCGGGTTCGGTGGGGCGCACCAGTGAGGAACATCCGCAGCCATCAGAGGTGACATCATGTTCGTCCATGCTACGGGAAACGCACGGAGACAGGCCAGCAGGACAATGATGCCTGAATGAATTAATTAGTTGATTAAAAATCCAATGCAGACTAGCGAATAAGGATTGCGCGACTATCGCCTCACAACGCATCACCATAGGGTGTGTGTCCATTGCTTGATATTATTACTTCGTGTACTTCAGCCTTCGAGATGCCTGAGCCTTTCGATGATGTTACACAGTTTTAGCTAAAGCTAAGATTGAACACGATTTAGTTGGCACAGCCGCTTACCATGGTATCTTCCGAAACGGCCAATTACTTGAACGACATCTGTTTTTTCCATTGTTAAGGACGATAGATCCGCTTCGTGTCTTGCAGTATCCGCATAGAAAGACTGGCAAAATTTGCCGAGGAGCATGCAACAGGCTGTCAATTAGGACCGAGGTTGACAATCGTCGCGTCCTGGATAGGCTGGCACTGTCGCTGACACAACCCGCCTCGCCATCGAGGAGGTTGTAAACTGGCCAGATGTATGCCTTTGGGGGAATAATATTGTTAGACACTAGGCTGCTGAATGCGTCGTCCGTTCCTTAGGTTTGCAAACCTATCAAGAAGGCATCTGCGGATCAATTCGCCATGATAAGATAATCACATGGTCGTACTATGAAGATTCGTTCCTATTGTGCTCATCTCGATAGAAATAGGCCCACCCCGCCCTATGGTGGAGTACCTTTCTGTCTGGACATCGGCTCGGTCCGCGTCACGAGCCGTACTCATCGTTCATGAGTTGGTATGAGAGTAGATGGCGTCGGACGGTTGACACTAGTACGTTGCCGTGTTTAGAGCAACTGGCGAGATCTTCAACGTCAGATCAGCCGAGATAGGACCGAGAGATCTCCCTCGTCAAACTTCACTTAAGCGTAGAAACGACGCCTTTGTCTCCTATTAAGAAGGCCGGCATCTCGCGTCTGCAATCGACGCCGCCCTTCTACTGCAGTGCCGAATTCGTTCCTGGTTCGGCGCTTGTCGACGATGTTTACATTCGACTTTTTCAATATTGATTTGTATGTCGTGAGCGTTTCTGTTCCGCTAAGCCAATTCGATTGCCCCGGAGCAGTTGCACAGTGCTTTCTCTAGAGATCGAAGTAATGCCAAGCGTAAGGCTGACTATAGGGAAGAGATAGACTTTCAGCAGAGGATGGCGGTTTTACCAGGTAGAGGGGTTTTATCATGATGATGTATATGCATGTAATAATCACACAATTGTTTAATCGTCGTCGTCCCCCTCGATCTCAAATAATTAGTCATATAAAGCGTATTGACACACACGTCAATGCTAGCAGCCCCGCGATCTCGCTTGGTCGATTTTTTTTGAGCTGGTAAAGACCTCCATGTCCGTTGTCAATTCGGTTGCTGAAAGATGTGGTCCCGAACAGTGTCGGTGTTGTTGACTCACGAATACTGTAGTACCAGCGGTGGTAGCAAACGTCACACCATCGGGAAGTGGGATTTTTCAACGCGTGTAAGACAGCCACGTGTGTCTTCCGTTTTGTGTCACGAGGCGACACCGAGCCTCGAATTTCTCCTGTACGTTAGCGATGTGTCAAGCAAAGCGATCATTCGTGCTCAGCTGTTGGGGAAAATGTCACGGTGTAGGGTGGTTTTTACTACTCGGACGATCAATAGACGCCTATGCCCGGTCTGTTCTACCTCTGCTAGGCCTGGGGGGATGGGACCCTCTGAAATCGTCAATCGTGTACTGCGTACGATAGGTGTCTGTCATCAACGAAAAAAAAATCTAATAAAGATAACACATTTACTTTACGAAAAATATCTGAGCAAATCCATGATGATCCTGCTTCGCTGCGGTTTCCCGGTACATCTGAATTCGCTCCGCGTTCCCCACTGTCCCTGGAGTTGTCTTGCCTTCGTCTATATTGTACAGAGATATTTTCCTATTACGTGCTCATGTTGCCATCACTGTAAGAAGCCGAAAGCCACAGGTTCCGGGTCCCGCGACCTCTCTTTCTCTCACTAGCGCGCCTGTTCTGTTTTCTGCTCTCGGCTCTCATTTCAACCCTCAGGGACGAGTTCGCCGCCGCCGCCGCCGCCACCGCCACCACTCAATCAACTCCCGATCATCCCGACGTCTCGGATGGGGCGGGGGTCCCGCAGGAGACTACCGTTTTCGTATGGTACAACCCTATCGTGGTGGATGTCCGACGAGTTCCCGCTCGACGCGTCCGGGCGATAACGCCATCAAAAATCATCTCTCTCCCCGTTGCTGCTGTGAGCTGCCCTGAACCAACCCCCGTCGTCCTCCGCTACGCAATCGTGTCGTGTGTGGACAATGCGTGCTCATCTGCGGAGAGGAACGCATACGCACGCCCACCTTGTGGCCACCGCCGCGAGCCCCACGGCTGCCCAATCAAGCATTAGAGTCGTTACACAAGCAGTGGCGATAACTGTGAAAAATAGCAACAAAAAAAAAAGACGAAGAAGGAGAACAAGTAAACCAATATCAATCGCAGTATCAGTCGCCTATCTCAAGGTAATACTCAAGTAGTAGCAGCTAATGGTCCCTACTCCTGTCACATAACAAAGGAAACAGCTGAGTGCGCGCGCGCGCGAGAGAGAGAGAGACAGCGAGAAAGAAGAGGGCTCAGGTCAAAAGATGTCACTATCAATAGTTAGTTTCGCCACAGCGGCAGCCGAAACACCAGTCTAGTGGCCGTATATATAGTCATTGTTTCTCTAGTAGTGCTACTGCCGTCGCCGCCGCCGCCGCTGCTGCTGCCACGGTAGCGTCTCGACTCTCGTCGGCCCTTCGAGCCATTGCAGTCTCCCTGTGTACATGTGTCTGTCCGTTCGCCCGTCAACGCCGGCGGCAGCTTAACCCCAACGGTCGTTGGACGGTTAGTTGGTTGGTTGCGTCGCGTCTCTCCGCTTCGTGGCCTGCCTGCCTGCCTGCCTCGCTGGCCTGCAGAGTCGTGTGCGGCTGCTGCAACCGACAACAGCAGTGCGCGCTACGCTAGACTGTGTGGCAGTGTGCTCTTCTGTTGTGCGTTCTACGGCGGTAGACGAATGCCGCTGGTGGCTGAAGCGGCGGCAGACGTCGTTGCTCGACTCTGTTCATGGGAGCAGCAGCGGCGGTGGCGGCGGCGGCGGCGACATCAACGGCTACTACTTGGTGGTGCCGAGAGACAGGACAGGGTGATCCACAGGAGCAGAGGAGCCCATTTGCTGCTGTGGCTGTTACCACCGGTAGGGCGCCGGTTAGCGTGCACTAACGGCCACCACCACCGCCGCCGCCGCCGGCTCTACCACAGCCACTAGCTCAGCACAGCAAAGCATAGCATCCACCGCTGCTGTCGTCGTCGTCATCGTAATAGTCCTGTGGCCGCCTATCTGTCCGTTCGCCGATCGCGCGCGCACCCGCTCCGCCGTCAAGCAGCCAGTGCGGCGAGACCCATTTCACTGCGTCTCCCCACAACTTCGACGACCACTGGCAGCAGTACCACCACTGGCACCAGGTGATCGTACGACGGCCGCGGCAATCAGCAGTGCTAGCCAGCGCTGACCAACTAACTAGCGCTGGTCTCGTGCCCGTGGAGCTGTTGACGTGAGAGGGTCAAGTGGAAGCAGCACTGGTCGTGGAAACTCGAGTGAAGGCCCGCCGATATCCGTGCGAGGACGATCCGGCCGAGTCGAGGCTGCGAAGAGCAGCTGATACCGTTGGAGAGACTGACCTCGTCCGCGCGTTCGCTCAAACGAACCGGCTGGCGAAATCGCCTGGTCGGGGGGGCGCGGTGTCTAGTCGATTCGGCTGGAAGAGAAAAACAAGGATAGAGAAGGAACAAGAAGGAGCTATAGCGATCCTTTGCCCGACCTGATCCTGAAATCAGCCAGGCGGAGAGGAACAGAGGGAGAGAGAGAGAGAGGAGGTCGGGGGTTGGTGTAGGTGAAGTGAAGTGCCCTCCGGACGATCAACGAGCCTGCCCCTTCGAAGATATACATTCGCATGTCATGAAGGCGTGGGCTCGAACGCGTGCAGAGTACACCTAGATGACGGTTCAAAGTGCGTGTTTCTGGTGATCATTGTGATCGTGCAACGGTGAATCAGCTATTGGAACTTTCGCGTAGACCACGCAATGATTGTGATTGGGAGTGGGCAAACTTCAGTGGACAAAACGCATAAACTAACAAAACACGTGTAGTATGATACATGGTGAACCGCGCGACATGTGTCGCCGGCCTTATCAGCCTTGTTGCGCCGGAGTGCTTTGAGGTGCGCAGTGCTGAGCGTGTGCTGAACGCTGACCAGCGACAACACCTAACCGTTGTGGATGGGATTTGGGATTATTTCAATATTACACCTGATACAGTATCCCGGAAGATTGTCCAGCTCGCCAGGCTGAGCTCGCAGACGGCCGGGCCACCGAACAACAAAGGTAAGAGTAACAACTGCCATGACAACATGCTGTGTCCACGCGACGATATGTAGACAATTAGCTGGCAGCTGGCAAAATAGAAGAAGACACCGTCGACAACGACAGCCAAGGGGGCTTAGTCGTTGACAGCCGCCGATTCGTTCACTTCTGCGCGGCTCAGCTGGTTATGTTTAGCCTACGGTCAGGCTATCGATGGTCGCCGGAAGGTACTACGAGAACGCCTAGATACCCAACATGGGACAGATGCAAAGCTGCTGTTGAACTTGCACCTCGAACATGGAAGTTCCTCTTGGCTTTAGATCGGAGGATGCTGCTTCACCGATCACCGTACGTTGTGTCGCTCTATAGGGTAGCAGTCTTTTCATGTAGACGATGCCGAAGTGTGTTGTGTATCATGGTCATGTAGCATGGTTAATGGTCTGGTCCGTTTCGTCTCCAGAGACGCAAATTCGCCACAGCCGATATTTCGATCAACGTAGACCAGCCCCACCGAAGGCGGTTGTTGTGCCGCGGACGTTAAGGTGTTTGTTGACGGTTAGCCTAGAAAAATGGATTCTTTTTCTTTCGATTAGAGTAGGAAGCAGTCGCTTCGTGTTGACATTTGGCAAATGTCAACCACGCATTGAGATGTCAGAACGATGACAGTATCCTATAATCGCATTGCATAATGACAATACTACGTGAGCTCCAACGTGGGAGCCACGTTGGTAAAATGCGTTTCTCGTGCGCAAGTGCCTCATTATTGGCAATAATTCGACTTTTTTCACGCCTTTTTTCACGCGAGGGCCCTCATGAGTCTTCATGAGTCGATGTTCAGCTCGATGTTCTTCAGTTCGCTTCGCCGTATTCGCCCTCGTCGCGTCACTCTGTCAACGTTGACCTCCCACAACGTCGAAGTCAGCTCGAATCGCGCCATTCGTCCACGCACCCGTAGCCTCAGTATCGGCCTAAGCTCACCCATTGCCGTGCTCTGATACGTGGCTACAGTACACCGTACGGCAATCCGTCGTCCTTAATGAACATATCGATAATTCGGCTGACTAATTAGGAATGAGTTGAATTTTCGTCAAATTGTGTACATATTGTTACCGACGTTGCCGGAGTCCCCTTGATCGCATTGCTGCGATCCGGTACGGTCGGTATCTGTGCCAGGCTCAAGATCACGGCGACGGGATGGAGAGAGATTACTGCTGCTGCTGCTATAGCTGCATTGTGCTATTCGTTGGCGTGTCTCTGTCTGCTTATCGATCGGCTGTGGCGGGTTAAGAGGAAATCTCTCCGATGGACGGCGTCACGTGAGGGCCGTCTGAGCGGCCGGTACCCGACCTTATGTCAACATACTTAATGGAGGACTTACAGATGCGTCGCTGCATTGCACGATAACGTAGAGCTTGGCGTCTCCTCGCAACAGCATCAGTGGTATTATATATATATATATATCTGAATCTCATTGAGGATACTGGTATACTTTGCATTGTTCTCTGTCGTGCAGTGTTCCATATATCCAGTATAATATATATATATATATTATAATTGCGAAATCAACGGTGTGGCTCGTTTGGTTTGATCGTCGATTTTCGAACATATTACCTAATGCCAGTGTGCAGCCCTACGCTCCATGAATCTTGACTTATAACGGGGAAGCTCGATTCAGAGCAAGATTGCTTCATTGCTTTAGCCCTCAATCCGGCCCTTGATTTACTTAGCTACGATAGTTAGCGTGTGACATGATCTAAGCAACAGCAAAGCGGAATATGCAAAGGCGATTGTCCAGTTGTCCATATATATATATATATATATATATATATATACGTACGTACCTAGCTACGGGCTAATTGTAAAAAGCCCCCGTCAGACGATTCAGAGTTTCCGCTGTTAACAGAGCCACCAACCCCGCTGCGATATCCTTTCGTTCAACGGACATTTCCCGTCATACGTTGTTATACCTATCATAATCGAATATTTCCAGGCGTGTCCACCAATCGCGTTCGTCACTGCTCGGTAGGAACACCATACGACCCTGACAAAGTTAAAGGGGCATGTCTCTCATACACCTTTACAGAGTCCCCCTATCAAGGGGGGGGGGGGGGGTATAGAGTCCTCCAGTCAAAGATCCCCACACCCAGTCGTCGTTGGTCTACTACGGCTCCAGAAACCCCTCCGCGGAGACGTAGTCGCAGACAGCTGTTTTCGGCCATTGCCTCGGAGCGCCGTTTGTGGCCGTCTAAGGTCCCACGCTAGGCCGCGGTCCGACTCGCTCCGGCCGGTGCAGATCGGCAATCGCACCTGCCGTTGTCTGATTTGTACGACTCCCTAGGCATATATATATATATATATATATATATATTATTTTTTTGTTTCGTCTTTCTTACACATTTAACACGTCCGTGTATGTGTTCATTGAAGATCCATTGCGTCTATTATCGATCCAGCGGCTGGCTCGGCTCGGCTGCTCGTTGGCAAACACATCGGGTGCCGGCAGCGGCGTCCATTGGATCCGATCTTCCGGGCTCGGATTTTCTGTAGTCCCGCTGCTGCTGCCATTGATGGGTATAGATACGATGATGATGATGTCGGCAGGCATTCCTCAGCCAATATCTAACTGGCCGCCACCGTGTAGGTGGCTGCTGCGTGTGTGTGTGTCTGTTTAAGAAACGGATCTAAGCAGAAAATACATTTCTGCATCTTGACTCGGCCCGTTTGTCCAGCAATGCCCCATCAGGTGCTGAGGGCCCGGCCGACCAGACTATCATACCCTGCTCCTCTGTACGTATCGTCGTATGCGCGGTGAGCCTATTTACATATTGGCATTATCGTCCTCATCATATTGGCTCGTCAGCCAGCCAGCCAGCCGGCCACGTACTATCTATTAGCTAGTTAGCAGGGGTATTTTTGCCACACATCGGCAGCAAATCAAGGACAAAGGTTGTCGGCAAACAGGGCAAAACGATTGGCGCGCATCTATTGCTTGTCGTTTCGTCCGTTCGCCGGCAAAGCGACTCGGGCGATCGTCCGTTGGGTTGTTCTTCTTGCTGGCCATTTGTGGCCGACAGTCCGTGGGGTTGCACAGGCGGCGGCGGCGGCGGCGGCTGCGGCTGCTGTCTACTGCTCGGCCATCAGATCTGGTCAAATCTGACTGGGAACTCTCTCGCGGTGCGCTGATTAATCATGTTGGAACAGTGCGTATCAGTGTTGCTGGCCGCTGAACGTCGATCGGATGCGCACGAGCGAGATCTAACGCGAACATATAACGACGATCATATTTCTTGATTGACTCGCATCGGGCTGCAGCATCTATTCGTTAGTATCACCGATCCTCAGTGTAATATATATATATATATATATATCTATATATCTATATATATATATATATGGATGCATTGTTATGGCATGGTACACATGGCGAAACCGCCAAATCACATGACGAGTCAGCTAACTGACCATCAGTAGAGATCAGTCGTCGATTATTTGCTCGCGAGCACGCATATGTCTGGCAGCAGATGGATTGACAAGTCAATATGGCACCTATCTCGCCCGTTGCCCCTGGCGAGGCCGACTTTGGAACGTCTGTCTTCCTCAGAGAAGACAACTTCACCCATACGCACATCAGTGGACGTTTGTATCTTCCACTTGTTTTGTCTTCTTTGGCTCGTGGAGGAGAACGCGCGCGTCGTCTAACCTCTCTGTCTCTCTGTCTCGTTCGTAACTCGCTGCATAACTCTCACACCGTGCATAGCCACCCATGGGAGAGCCGCCGGGCCGAGTCGAAACTGCCAGCAGCCGTTGGCAGAGCCGTGCTTAACGGGCCGCGACGGCGTTGATCCCTTTAACATCGTCGAGAACAGTCGGTGCACGGTGCCCGCCGCTGATAGACGCTAACGTACAAACCGTTGAGGATGACCGTTGAGAACAGCATTGACGGCGGCGGCGGCGGCAGCCCAAGGAAACACTGGCCACAGGTGCACGCTACTTAGGCTGCGCTGGGGCGGTACGCGACAAGTGAGACCGGCCCCACTAGACCGCGCGGTCGCTATCGGGACCACGACGCGATCGCTAGCAACGACAACTTCTTGGGGGGGTGGGGGGACTCTAGCGGCGGCGGCGGCGGCGCGCCAAATAAAACGAGAAAAATTAAGCGAAAAGGACATTGACAACGTCTCGTACGCTAAGGGACGAACGAAGCAGGTAGAGACATCGGGGGGTCTGGGGGTCGGCAGGGAGGGACTGTCCGTCTCGTGATATCACTATCCAAGATGACAGGTAAAGAGATTACTGGGGCTTGGGGGGGGGGGGGGGGAGACTAACATCGATGGTTGATGGTGCAAAAGCTTGATGGTAGGATGATGCTATGCCTGATGGTTGATGATACTGTTGAGGTACCGCGACCGTTACAGCTGATGATGGTGACTCGATGTTTCCTCGTGTTGAACCCTCGCGTATGTGGGCATCTGGCTGGCTATTATACCTAGTCAGAACGACAGGTACAATATCTATATATTACCTGCGGCAGCGTTCTCGCTAAGCTCCAATGGCTGTGACGACGGTGGCGGCAGCGGCTGCAGGCAAAACAAACATAATGGCTGAGATACGATCTGAAGCTTCAGAGACACAGAAGCGTTTGTCCGTTGACGTCCGCTAACTTTGCGGGATGGCGGGCAAACGTTTCTAAGCGGCGGGCCACGTGTGAATGTCGAGCCCAGCATGGAGTTATGGGCAGATGATCTGTCAAGCAAACGTCTCTAATCGTCGAGGACTACTTTGCTGCGCGACCTGTCAGGCCAATATATAACACTCAGCTGTCCGTTCACTTGGCAAGCTGACCATGTGATCACAACATTAGTAACATTTAACACACTCATTGTATTGCTAACAGCTAACAGGGTACGGTAAAAGGTGAAGATCTTATTGATTCATTGAAGGAACTGTCGGGAGTTTTACGCTAATTCACGCTGAGACGCATTGTCGTCATATACCCACAGTGACAACGTGCTCCGGGACGGTCCATCGTGAGGAGGTCATAGAACAACGGGGTGCTACGCGCCCCGAGTATAAGTGGCCCCACTCCCGTAAGTGCGTGTCCACCATTGAGCTATCACCTACGCGAGGTGTGATATCGCGACCATCATTGTGTCCACCTCCTGCCGATCTCTTCGCGCGAATCTAGAAACGTTGAGCAATTCCACGAAGCGAAACAGCTAGGGGTAAAGAGGTAAAGGTGAAGGGTTTTCTTGTTGCTTTTGTTAAAGGAGCTACAATTTGACGGTGCTTAAGCTCGCTTGTAGGGGGGAGATGACGCTTTTGGCTTGTCGTTCACAAGCATCGATCAGCGTCGCCGTGACGAACGCGTCAGGGTCGTCTCGACTAATAAGTGTTGCGCGCATCAGCCTCTTGCAAGACGCGGGCATGATTTTTTGACACAAACGAGGCGGGGACGACACGCCGCAAAAAGGGATCGATGCGAGGCACCACAGGAGGTCGTGTTTCGTTGTCACTTCGTGGAGATTCGGAGATATATTTGGACGACCGAGAGCAGAGCATGTGAATTATTTTTTATATGATGTGCATGCAAATGAATCATCTCTTATCTGGCCGACGGATATACATGTGTTATTTACATATAAAGGTGAAGGTATATTGGTTTATCAAAGGAGCTGCAATTTTACAATGCTTAAGCTCTTATATGTCACACAGCGGGGCTCGAACCTGCACCCTCAAATAAAGGTTAGCGTATCCGTTCGGTACCATTTCAAAATCGGACTCTCTGTGAAAGGACAACAAGGGTTGCGAAGTTAATAATTAATATTCAAGTGTTCCTGGGAGCATGTGCCCACCATAGAAGGGCAACTCTTGTTGCATTCTCAGAGGAAAATACGGGACAATTTATATATATATATATATATATATATATATATATAAATATGTATCTGTCCCGGAGAAACTGTAGTTGTGAGTTCACAAAGAAACTCACAGAGGTTATATTCCTTCTCTCTAAAAAAAAAAAACAGTTATATTCACGCGATCCCCGGGCAGTACTCTAGAAAACGCCCGACTTTCCTTCATATATCGCGTAGGCGCGTCTTTCAGTCTGTATGTGTCGATCAGAGCCCAGAAAGTGACACCCACAGACTGCGAGCAGCGTCAATAGAGGAAACATTGACCTTTGTCAGACTACGAAGTCAATAGATTAGGGAATCAATGCCGTTGACGGCTTCAATATATACGTATGTTATGTGAATTAGTGGTGCGCAATTAGTTCATTATATCAGTGGTTCTCGTGAGCTGATGTTGTGACCTGCTACACGTCTCGCAACCGACACCAGCGCTAACGGTGCGTGGATGTAGTTAAGGCCACATATCACGTCTACATCATCGCTTCGCGTGAGCTATAGGTCACATAGCGAATGGCACATCGAACCTTGTCAATTTCACCGTTGCCACACATAATAAAAATGAGTAACGTGTGTCACACAGCACGACTAGCTGTTTTTGCACAGGGTAGACTACGCTCTAACTAAAGATGTCCAAATCTGGAATTGCCTTCCACGTATCACCTTGCAAGGCCGAACGTGCTCAATAATTTCCTGCTTTTTTTCTGAGTTTGTGGAGCTGGGCGTAGCCCAGATCTACGACGAATCCCTCTGGGATTCGGTTGGACAGGAACTGAGCCTGTTCTATTTCATTTCATATTCTTCGTTTGTATTAGGTCCTTGCTCGGAAAAGGCATAATCGATTATCGGGGTCGAATTTGTACGTCGTAATTAGCGACATTCGAAATGATTACATTTTATGTGTTATATAATTAGTCAGTTAGCGCAGTTTCGGGTGAGTGGTGGTGGGGTCGTGGCCTCCCCGGAGGAAGGGAATGGCTGGCGTCGCTTTTTGCACACACAAACCTAGGCATAGGCGTCACAGAAGGAATGACACCTGCGAACCTGTCACAGTGCAAGAGGATGAGGGTCAGGGATAAATTATAGAAACCATAGAAACCACACCTGATAGACTAGGTACGGTCAAAATTCGAGTTTTGTTAGATTAGTAAATTGCATGCCGTCATGTGTATGCAAGGGCGATGTCCGCAATGTGGCCGCCCCCCGGAGACTTTTCGTCATTGTCATCACGAGGTGTACCATTTTTGATGATACCATCATATATATATATATATGACCCTTCGGCAAAAATTGGGCGGCATTTTCGAAATCTCCTGCCGGATATTGTCCTTCAGCTCGTCGATGGTAGCGGGCCTAGTTGCGTACATCTTGCTCTTCAAAAACCCCCACAGGGAAAAGTCCAGTAGTGTCAGGTCGCACGAACGAAGTAGCCAAGGAAGTGGTCTGCTTTCTTCACGATCCAGAGTCCATCAGACTTTTAGCGAAGCAGCTCGACTGACACCGTCCTCTTGTTAACACGTATTGTCCAGATCAAATCAAGTGAGCCTCATATGAAAAGATTATTTTTGAGGCAAAATACTCTCCTCTGTCTGAGACACGTCGTTGGTGAGATATCATCAATTATATATATATATATATATATATATAAAGAAATTGCGTTTCCCTTTTGATTATATATCTAAGCAAGATCTTTGCATTAATTAATTGGTTCAGCTGTAGAGGATGCTAACATTTCTCCTAATGTCTGAACAATGTTTAATGACTGTATCCCCGGTCTCCCCATGTTTCGAAGGCTACAGGTTTAGTAGCAGTAGTAGCAGTAGTCATTCGTCAAAGAGGCGTATTTTCTGCTCTTGGCTTGTTCGGCTCTGTTGGCCGCATGACCAGGCTGTGTTGATCCGCAGGTGTCAGTGCGAACAGTAGAAACATAAAATTTGCCCAATCGAGACGATGACACCGGTGTTTCTCCGATCAGAGTTTATCAGCGGATCCGACAAGATCGATCAGGCTTGTAGGCAGCACTGTTTTTCTTCGTTTTCTTTTGTTAAATTTCGCCCGCCACCAATTACCATTGTAGTTTATGTTCTATTGATTTCCGAGCCCTGAGAACACTGTCGACTGGGCGCGGCCTGATGAATTCACAGGTAGCTCGGTCCACATATCTGTGTCCTAACGTCGGCCTCGTGTTTCGGTGTGATCTCGCGTCGAGTGTTTCGCCCCGACCCGTGCTCGAATTGACGACTAATTGAGTTGCATACACCGGACTGGTCTGTCGCTGCCAGCGAGACAAGACGGCGTAAAGGATACATCGGTCTTTGTGGGTTGGCCAGGACGCGTCCAACAATTCCTATAATAGGTTCCCGCGAGGTGGAATTGACGGATGATGGCTGGCGCACAGATGAGGTCAGCTGTCAAGCTCAACTCATCGACAACGAAAACAAAGTTAATTGGAAATGCGTACGTGAGCAAGCGAATACAGTATAATAATGCTAAGCAAATGCGGTGGGGAGGGGATTATTATTGATATTATGTCTGCGGCAGCTGAAAGTTCGCAGGCGGAATTAGCCGAAGATACGTTGACAGACTCTGAGGCCGAACCAACGGAGGCCTATCTGTTCGTAGGGTATTATTACTGAGTTCGATTCCGATCAGACGATTTCAGATTTTAAAGCCATTTACATCCATATATATATATATATATATATATATACGGAGAGAACGACGATGGCGGATGGGTTTAGAGAAAGAGATGATATAGCCCTATATCTATGCATAGTCCTTATAGCAAGCCCTTTGGTATTGAGGGTTATAACAACGCAACAGCAAACAAACATAATTTAATACGTCAAATCTCGTTGTGGATGTCACCCGACAGAACGTACAAACAAAGTCAGGTCTAGGTTGTTAAGTAACAATGAGACTGATCGACCGATCGATCGATGCAAAGGCACACCTCCATTGCAATCAGCCCCGTGCTATACAATGTTGTGTCGGCGATTCAAATAGCATTTGTCCAGTTTCTGAACAATGCTGCCGCCGCCGCGTCGGGCAACACCTGTCATTTCGATTCCGCCTCGTTTCCTGCATTGCGAAACGCGGATCATTGTACAATCAACCAGCGTTTACAACGATTTCCGTATAGCGGTGATATCGGTCCCCCCTCTTGTTCCGCCTCTCAACCAGATGAACCTTGATTGCTTTCCCGTTAAACTCTATCATAGTATCGTACCCAGCGACTCTATCAGAAGTAAAGGCTCAGACCTGATCATCATTCATCCAGATGCATTGAGCGAAATTAGTCGGCCCCCGAGTTGTCGTTAGGTGTCGCCCCAACCTGGCTGGAGAGCTTATTTAGTGGCTGTATGTGCGGCTAGATGGCGCCACCGGTTACAAGTCAAGTAGCAAAAGTATGGTGGCTACGCGAACTATTGTATGCCCGAAGTGTCTGGCTGTAAAAAGCCGGGTGGGCGCTGGTTCGAATCCCGCTACCTGCTAACGCATAAGAGGAGCTGTTAAGCATTGTAAAAGTGCCAGTTCCATTTTAATGAACCAACATAGCTTTACCTTTACTGTAGGGCCCTGTTGATAAAAAAAAATGGTCTGTCTAATTTCATACAAGGTCAATTGCAGATTGACTGAACGAAGTGGATGATATATGTAATGGATTTTGTAATTATTTGTTATTCTATTAAACATTAACGTGAAAAAAGGGGCTACCAGGACGAACAAGATGGAAAACGGCTACAAGAGTCGATATTAGCGCGTCTCATTTTTGCGTGGATAGAATCCTCCTCATTGCTCCAGCAGCAGCAGCAGCAGTAGCAGCAGCAGTGATAAACTTGCATTGCGGACAGGCAGAGCAAATTCTACGAAAGCGCTCCACAAACAGGCATCATCTTGCGCCAGTTTGTCCGAATACAGAAGGGCGCGTATACTATAATCACCAGCGGTTGACAGCAGAAAGCTCGCGGTTCACTGGCGACTAAACGTCATATTCGAAGCGAACGATTATTCCTGATGTCGAAATCTTACTGCGGCCCAGTCGCAGCGTTCTTCGTTCAGGCCACGAGTCGCAAAGCAAATGTCCTTACCTATTGCAGCTCCTTTAACAAACCAATAAAGCTTTACCTTTTTACCTTTAAAGGGGGGATTTGGCTTTAGACGCTATTGTCCCCGTTGGTTTCTGCTGCCTACCGCGCACTGGACTGGTCATCGTTTCGGCTTGCCAAAGCCACAATTGTCCCTTTGAATTAAAGGGTGCGTATTTGTCAGGAGCGACTAGCATCTGTGGACAGCGCTCGCGAGCCGATTTCGGCCGTTGGTCCCCCGGGCGCGTCCCACCGCCTGGCGGCAATTGATCATTGCCAAGAACGCCAGACCCGCTCGGGAGCACCAAATGGACAGCGGATCTCAGCAGCTCAGATTTACGAAACCAGACGCGCAGTGTACGAAGAAATGCGAAGCTTCAAATGCCGATCATCAGACAGAATGTGGGCTTCCGTCGACTTCCACCGTTTCAGAACGGTAGCAGAACGTGCAGTGAAGGGCCTTGATGTACCAGACACGTTGTGTGTCTCCACGTGTCCGTGTGGATAGACGACTGTCAAAAGGGAGGCTAATCTCCGATGCGAGACGGGCATCAGCCCCCCCCCCCTTCCAGCTTTTTTGCTTGCCTTTTTATAATTGATCTTCGCATTCATACAATCACCTAATGCTATGAAGCTGTATTCTAACGGTGGTATGGCACACACACTGCTATACGATAGAAAATCTGCCTGGCCACACGAAACAGATCGACATCTCATCATACAGTTTCACCATATATATATATATATATATATGTATATATATATGTATTGTTTGTGTATACCACAACGATTGCGAGTAGAAAGTACTTCATTCCCATACATCTAGCACTACTGAACAAAATTAAAAATAAAATAAAAATACATTTTTCGGGCTGACATACAGCCAACATAGCACCACTACTACTGCTACGATTACTACTGTCTACGGGCGTGCTGATGGATACGCTCAACCGGAAGGGTATCAGAGGGTAAATTTGCATTCGATTCGTGGCACTAGAATTGTTGCACTAAACATAAACAAGCGAGTAGCTCAATGGGGTAATTTTTCTCATGTAGACAACCCCCGCCCCGGCTCCACCCCCACCGCCACGCACTCTCCCCTGAAGGTGCAACTTTCAACCATCGTCGTGCTGAGCAGATTAGTCAACCATGCTATGCTATTTATCATAGCATTTACTTATAGTTATGTCTATAGACAGATATGCTAATTTTCGTTTGATTTTCCCTTTTTATATTTTTCTTTATGTATCTTTCATTAAACTGTAGCATTATAGTATCCAATCATCGCCGCAAAGTTCGCTACGTCCATGCGCGTTTATTTACGAAGGATACTGGGAGACCCGTAAAGCATCTAAATAAATAAACAATAAAATAATAGACACATTGTGTTCTTATCGATAAAAAGCTTGTTAAAATGGGTCAATTGTGTTTAGCTTCGTGTGCGCCCTGCAATCAGGTGAGATACTCAGGTGGATGGGTTCGATTCCCACCGCTGCCCACATTTGCATTTAACAAGGCGTCCTTCTTATGAAGCAATCCCAGTTGCAAAAGGTTTGCAAAAGCAAAGCAGTTGTACCGTGGACTGAGTTAAATGTCGGCTGTGAGTCAGCCCGCAAAATTTAAAAATATTATTTTGTTTGTCAATGATACATCTTCACTTCGCCACTGATCCAATTCAACGGTATATGCAATATATTCCTGTGCTCTGGTCCGCCACACTTTAGGCTTTTACTATTATTAGTATTATTATTATTATTATCAATTAGTATCAATATAATTATCATAATCGCCATCGTGATTGTGTCATGATTACACGCCCGTTATTTCTTTGTCGTCTCATGCTATTTACTATTGGCTCTGCAAACGAACAACGTTGACTGACGAGACATGGGAACGACCACCACAGGCTGCTGCTGTATCAGTGGCTTCGAAAGTGTTGTTTCTCCTGTTGTTGTTGTTGTGCTTGCTGCCGCCTACCCGACGCTGGTAGGCGACATCACCTTTGACGTCTACAACGAGACGAATGACCAGACCAGCTGCGTTCGCCCAATTCGTCGCTCGTTGTTTGCATCGCTTTCGAGCGACCACAACTCAACCCCATGCGCGTATTGATCATCGCTCACGGCTTCCACAGCAACATCGGCGTTGGTCGCAGGTCGCAGTCACGGCAACGGTAGAAACCTAACCTTTCTCTCTTTCTCTCTCTCTCTCTCTCACTTTCTCCCTGCCTGCCTACCTACCTACCTACCTACCTGTCGATCTACCTGGCTCTGTCCACCTATAAATTAGATTTATTTTGACGTCGATCTAAAGAAACGAAATGCGAACAGCAAATGTGGCCCGCGGCCAGCTGTCGCCAATTGCCACTGTGCTGCAGAGGCATGATGGCCCCTGTAGCGAAGGGCCAGAACGCTCGTCCTCTCATTGGCTTACCTAGTAACGGCGCGGCAGCAGCAGCAGCAGCAGTTGCAGAGGCCGCGGGCACAGATAAATGATGTTTGCTTATGCTCGTCATGTTCGGCGAGCAATGAGCTTGAAATCGATGTTCGACGAACGAACACAGCTGACGACAGCAGTAGCAACGCAGGCAGCAGCAGTGTCGTCAGCAGAGATAGTCAGGCCGTGTATCCATCCAAGCCTCCCGTTCACACGCGTACGTCCTCGCGCGTGTGTCGCTGTTTGGAGGGGTCTGTTCGATGGTCAGCATATGAACCAGCAATCATGTCCAGGGAGTAAGTGGCCTGCGCTGCTACAGCCGACGCATCGCAGGGTTCGAGCTCGTCCGAGATCTGCTTTTCCATTGGAAACAAGGGATGACCAATGCAATCGCGCCAATTATGACGATATTGTTACTTAATCGGCGGCGAAGTCCCCTTGAGGGTCAGGTGTAGTGGTAAACGTCTTGGACGGCTAGACAGGCGGGACAGGCGTGCGTATACTTTGGGATGGGAAATCTCGATTTTCCCGATCATCTTTGGGTATCTGTGATTGATCTGTGACTCGGTACGTGGGAATAATAAGCGTACGTCCTCATAACAATAATTATACGTGCTCATGAGGTCAAGTGCTGAGGCCCGAAGTTTAAGGCTTTCAGGCTGACTGCTGTGTGTTGGGTTCAAATCCTGTCAGACGCGGAGAATCTTTGGAGTTCTTTATCATCTTTCTTTATCTAAAGTTTCCTATCAGGTCGTTGGTTGCGAACGACGAAGCTGCTGCCAGCCAGCTCTCTGAAAGTGTTTCCGTGTTTGAGTGTTTCCGTGTTAGCGTGTTTTCGTGTTCTGTGCTGGGTGGTGGGGTGATGCCTCCGGACGACGTGACGAGGGTGCCGCCCTTGAAGAGGGCGAGGTCTGGAGCGGCCGACGAGGTCGCTGTCGTTGGGAATGACGACGCGAGGGAGAACGCTGCACCGTTCACGGAGCAGCGGACGAAGGACGCCAAGCGTCGCGCGGGCCGTGAGGCTCGCGCACTGGAAGCCCTCCGGGCAGGCCTCAACGCAAGGTCCCACGGACTATTCAAGGTGACCGTCCGTGGCAAGGCGGTCGGGGCCGGCGGGCCTTCCCCCGCCTTCGAGCAGGGCCAGATGCTCGCCCTTTTTAAGAGCGCGCATGAGGCTCTCCCGGGCTGCACCCCGGCTGGTGGCGCCGACGGGCTCATCATTTGGGCGCCGACCCTTGAGCTCGCCCGCAAGGCGTTGACGCTAACGACCCTCGGAGGCGTCCCTGTGACCGCTCATTGCTCGGCCCTCTCAAGCACCACGGCCCGCATCACGAACGTCTGCGCGGCTTTTACCGACGCCGAGATCCTGGCTGAACTCTCACCCCTCGGCGTCACTTCCGCCCGCCGCCTACCCGCCGCGCCCGGCCCGGCTCGTCGCTCGCCTCGGCCCGTCCTGCTCACCTTCAGCGGGCCGCCTCCTGCCTCGGTGTTCCTCGGCTACAGGTCCCATCCGGTCGTCCTGGAGCCTGACCGGCCACCACTCTGCTTCAACTGCTGCCGGTCGGGCCACATCGCGGCACGGTGCTCACTGCCTAGGGCCTGCAGCAACTGCGGTGAAGCCGGCCACCTCGCCGCCTCCTGCGCCCGTCCTGCCCGCTGCGTCAACTGCAAGGGTGCCCATCGCTCGGGCTCGGCGTCGTGCCCTCGGGCGGCCTACCTCCGCGAGCGTCAGCGGCTCGTGACTGAGGCCAGGGTCCTCGAACAGGTGAAGGACACCTCACCCCTAGCGTCCATTATGCTCATCGAGGCCCCGGTGTCGACCCAGGCGCCAGCCCGCTCGTACGCTGCGGCGGCTCGGGGTATTGTGGTCCCCTCCGACGGTGCTCAGGTCCCCATGGTCCTGCTGCCGAACCCGAGGGCGATCCCCGCCCCGTCGCGCCGCCCCGCCCCTCGTCGGCCTGCTCCTCGTCGGCCTGCCCCTTGTCGGCCCGCCCCTTGCCGGCTTGCCCCCCGTCGACCTGCCCCCCGTCGAGCCGCCCCTGGTCGACCTGCCCGCGCGGAGCCTCGGCGCCCCACGGCCGCGCCAGCGGTGCCAGGCATCGTCGCAGCCTTGAGGTCCCTCGCTGAGGTCTTGGCCCCTCTCCTCCAGCTTCAGCGTCAGCTCGCCCCCCTCCTAGCCGCTCTCAATCCCCCCCGTTCTTCATGAACCCAGGTCCCATCGCCCCAGCTCGCGACGCCACCCCAGCTCGAGACGCCACCCCAGCTCGAGACGCCACCCCAGCTCGAGACGCCACCGCAGCCCGAGACGCCACCGCAGCCCGAGACGCCACCGCAGCCCGAGACGCCACCGCAGCCCGAGACGCCACCGCAGCCCGAGACGCCACCGCAGCCCGAGACGCCACCGCAGCCCGTCGTGCCGCTTCAGCCCGAGACGCCACAGGCCCCCCGCGTGTACCGTGCCCGCATTGCGAGGGCAGATTCACCCGGCGCGGTCTCAACAGGCACATAACGGTGCGGCACCCGGAGGTCCGTTCGGTGCCTCAGCCGAGTCCAGCGCCCCAACCGCTCGAGCTACGACTACAGGCGGCCATGCGTGAGGCCCGAGTCTTCAGTATTGTCCCGAAGGCTACGCGTTCCCTAGTCGCCGTGGCCCTCACAGACGTGCTCCGGGACGTTCATTCCAATAACGACGCCTCCTCCTGGGAAGCGCTCCTGGCTTTCGCCCGAGTGGTCTTGCAGATGCCGGACAAAGGCGACACCTCCCGCTCCCTCCCAGCCGTGATTCGGGGAAACCTAGCGGCCTTCCGTGCTGGGGCGCGCTTGGAGTACCGCTTGCGTCGTCAACTCCCCCGCGGCCCTCGTCCTCCGCCCACGGATACGGGCCAGATGGCTGCGCGTATAGCCACCCAAAAACTCTCCGAGGGTGACATCTCTGGTGCCGCCCGGGCCCTGTGCTCTACCGACTCGGCCACGGACTCGGCTGAGGCTCTCCACGCCCTCAGGGCGAAGCACCCCCCCGCCCCTCCTGATTACGCCTTCCCCGTCCGTCCCCCGCAGGTCGACATTGCCCCAACGTCAACCGATGAGGTTTTTGCGGCCGTTTCCTCTTTCCCCCCGAGCTCGTCAGCCGGCCCCGATGGCCTTCGGCCGCGTCATCTCAGGGACCTGCTCTCTCCGGCACTCGGAGCCGTCGCCACTACCCTCGCCAAGGCCCTCGCTAAGGTGGTCGACTGCATGCGGGCCGGCACGGTTCCACCGGCGCTACGGCCTATACTCTTCGGCGCGCGCCTCATCGCCCTCAAGAAAAAGGACGGGTCGATACGGCCCATCGCCTGCTCCAGCACGATTCGTCGCCTGGCTGCTAAGATAGCCTGGGTCAACGAGAGGGACACGGTCGTGACCCTGCTCGGCCCAACCCAGTTGGGTTGCGGCCAGGCGTCTGGGACGGAGATCGCTGCTCACGCGGCTCGCGCCTTCATCCACGCTCATCCGGACGCGGCCCTGGTCAAGCTTGATTTTCGCAATGCCTTCAACACGGTCCGTCGAGATCTCGTTCTGCGGGAGGTTGCTGAGCACGTCCCTGGGCTCTTCCCTCTGGTCGACCTGGCCTATCGTGGTCCCTCCCATCTGATCATGGACAACGCCGTCATCAGCTCAGAGTGCGGGGTCCAGCAGGGGGACCCGCTGGGCCCAGCCCTCTTCTGCCTGGCCCTCCGGCCCCTCGCTGTGTCCCTCCAGTCGCGTCTGCGGCTGTGGTACATGGACGACGGAACGTTGGCAGGTGATCCGGCGACCGTCGTCTCCGACGTTCAGCGAGTACTCGACTACGAGGGGCGCAGCGGCCTCGCCCTCAACCCCACTAAGTGCGAGATCTTCTCTTTGGACGCGCTGCCCGACCTCCAGCGGTCGCTCCCAGGATGCCGTCTCACTCAGAGGTTGTCCCTCGAGCTCGTCGGCTCCCCTCTCACGGACGAGGCCATCCGGCCGCTATTGGACCGTTGCCTCGAGAGGACGGCCGTGATGCTCGACCGACTGCCCCTGTTATCGGCTCACCAGGGGCTGTTCCTCCTTCGGTCCTGTTTCTCGGCGGCACGCATGCAGCACTTGCTTAGGACATGCCCGGCCGGCACTGAGGCTTCAGCCCTTCACGATTATGACGACTTGGTGTTGGACGCGCTGACGACGATCCTGAACCTCCAGCTCCCTCCGGAGGCGGCGTCGCAGGCTACCCTTCCAGTCCGCTTCGGGGGCCTCGGCATTCTCAGTGTTCGCCGCTTGGCCGACGTTTGCTACGCCGCGTCGCTCACGGCGGTTGCCGACATGGTCGCTACAGTCCTCCCCCCCGAGGCGCTCGCCCACTTCTCCGCCTCCCAGGAAGCTGCCCTTGACCAGACGGGCGCCCGCGCTCGGGTCCCTCCGGACAAACAGAGCAAGCAGCGGGCATGGTCCGATGCCCTGCACCAGGAGCTGCGGGACTCCCTCCTGGCCTCTGCGCCACACGCTGCTGACCAAGCTCGCCTCCGGGCTGTCGACAGGCCTGGTGCGGGGGCGTGGCTCCACGCGCTGCCCTCCTCGTCCCTTGGTACTGCTCTAGACGATCGCTCCCTCCGCTTCTGTGTGGGCCTTCGCCTCGGGGCCCCTGTAGTTGCGGCCCACAGCTGCGAGCGTTGCGGGGACCCCGTCGCAACGAATGGCCATCACGGTCTTTCGTGCGAACGCAGCGCCGGTCGCCATCCGCGACACACGATGCTTAATGACACGCTCGTGAGGGCCCTCCACTCCGCCGGTATTCCTTGCACAAGGGAGCCACAGGGCCTCGACACCTCTGACGGCCGCCGCCCTGACGGCCTCACCCTTGTCCCCTTCCATCGAGGGCAGCACCTGGTTTGGGACGGCACTGTGGTTGACACTCTAGCACCCTCTTATGTCAACCACTGTGCAACCATCCCCGGTTACGCAGTAGCGCGTGCGGAACGGGCAAAGCTAAGGAAGTACGCCGCTCTCCAAGCAACCCACCTGTTTTCCCCCCTTGCCTTTGAGACCTTGGGCGGGCACAGCCCTCTCACTGCGAACTTCCTCGAGGGGGTCTACCATAGGCTGATCCGCGCCACCGGGGACAAGCGGGCTGGCTCTTTCCTCCTGCAGCGGCTGTCCCTCGCCGTGCAGAGAGGCAATGCCATCGCCTTCCTCGGAACATTGTCGTCCTCACCCCCCCCCCCCCATAATCCCTAGAAATCCCGCCCTACTGTATGTTTGAATAAACAGTAACATAGTAAGGCAGAGAATAAGCAAAGGTGGCCCCGACAGGTCCTCTCATAGTAATACCTCAAAGGTTAAGAGCTGAGGCCTGTCAGATAAGCGGAACAGCTGAGGGTCAGCTCGAAAAACAGGCTGACTCTCAGCCAACATTTAACGTCCACGGTACTGCTTTCAGCATAGCTTCGTAAGACGGCTGCTTTAAGTGCTCAGGCCGGTCACATAGCATGGGGATCTGCAGTTGAGCGGGAGAGAGTTGGCTCGAAAAATGCTTCGGGTAAATAACGAAGAGTGACGAGCTAGCACCGTTTCCATACGATCGTAACATTAAAATATATACGAATTTATTTTCCCCTATCGTCGTCAAAAGTATATATATAAGGAGTATGTCTATTGATCTGCTATCGATCTGTTGTTTGTGCAGCCGAGCAGGCGCAAGGTGTTTCCGAGGTCAACGCGAGCAAAGAAACTGTAGTTGACGAATGTGACTCGCAGGCTGGCCAACTTCTACCAAAAATTCTACCAAAAATAGATGACACCCTGTCTGGCCACGCGTCTATCATTTCATCATCGAAAATATGATACATACCCTTGCAAATAGGCATATTGAAGGGTGGCGTCTTGTTGTCGGCTGATAATGTGTGTGGCGCCGTGATGTTCTGGAGGGTCCGGAATTATAGCTCGTTTATTAATGATATCATGTGTGTGGGCAGATGGGTAATTTTCTCATGTGACTTATTTCCTAGCATAAGGCGTGTGCTACTTGGGGACATCTTAATGTAATTAGACATATTCAAATTAATGAGTGCTGAAGGCTGGCTGTAGCACGAACGACCACGACTCGTTCAGTGGCGCTTTGACTGGCGAAGTTATTGCTTGAAGCAAGAAACGAAGAGAAGTCTCCTGCGCCCTATCCCTCCCCTCCAATTATTTTACTATTTTTATCAACCGTGTCTTCAACGAGGAAACATTTCCGAGGTATGAACGTGTACATGACAACAGATTGAGATCTCCAAGAGTCCAGGACTCGCGGTACGAGAACTGTACGAGAACTACGCGCTTTCGGCTCGAAAAATTGTTCTTGTCGAGCAAACGGCCAAGACAGAGGACCCCGATCAACTCTGAGGGGGCGTCGATCCGAGCGAGCGTCTAGCGTTTGCCCATGGCTTGCCTCATAGTGTGAGCACCTCTTCAGACTCAGCTACGATACCATCAGGAAAACCAAAGATAAAGATAGCCAGCTAGATGACTGTTGCCGCCACCGTTGCTGCTGCCGCCGCCGCCGCGGCCACTGCTGCTATGTCTACTCCTGTTGTAAAAGTGAGCCAACACGGCGAGATCCTTCGAGAGAAAACGCGGTGGTCGACTCGTGTCGCTCCGCTTCGTGAAGGCCGATACGAGAGCGTCTCCACGCGCGTGAGTTCCAGACTTCCGTGTCGTCTCGTCGACGTCGAACGCAATGAGGCGTGCAGCAGCGACAGTGACCGTCACATCCCGTGTGTCTGTGTGGGTCGTGTTTTCGCCGGCGCGTGCTATTCCCCGAAGTACGGGCGTGGTGAGGTAGGTGGTGACTTCGCGAAGGGCACTTCGAGAGGTGGGCATGAGGGACGTTCGCTGCTGGATGAATCGTGGCGTACGGCGTGATCCCGATGGATGTGTACAGCAATAGCGATGTGGGCGTTGTCGTCATCACCGTCATCGTGGTGAGACGACCCTGTCTCGGGTAGACGGTCCTGACGACCGAGATCTGCCCTACTGTTTGTCTGTCTCTCCGTCGCCTTGACCGTGACTCGAATGTGTTGAACAACGCGTGTGGATATCTATAATACCTATACTATATTCGATGCTGGTGACTGTCTATCAGCAGCCAGATGATCTGGGCAAGATCTACCAGACCATCCTCGGAATTAGCTGGAGTCTAAGGAAGGGGAGCTTCTTTCTATCACGGCCTGTGAACGAACTCTTAATCAATAGTCTGACTACTAATTAATTATGTATGTTAGCGCAGTGGCTTGAACGGCTAAGTCTCTGGCTGTCGGAAGCCAGAGGCCGCAGGTTCGAGCCCCGCCGCGTGGTGACATATAAGAGAGCTTAAGCATTGTAAAATTGCAGCTCCTTCAATAAACCAATAAACCTTTACCTTTACCTTTAATTATTCTCTCTCTCTATCTCTCTCTTTCTCTCCCGTTCTTGGTCTTTGTCAAAGCGAGAGAAGCAATTTCGCAATGAAATTCTCATTTTAATTAGACTTACTTCGTTCGATGCCCGACCATTGGGTAACGCGATCATTTTTCCGCCACTTCTCTTCAACGTGTACGTTCTATCACGTTGTCACGTGCTTGCCAACGCATGACGTGCGCAAATCATATGGGTGCACAGTATCTGGTGAGATTTCCCCCGAAAAAATGCGCGTTGTGTTGGTAATTGGCTGTTGACTTGCGTATGTAGGCGTCGAATTTCGGCGGAAAAAAAAAATTTCCAACCGCATCGATGCACACATCCACAATAGCCATCTTTCTAGCGGTTGATCGTGGTGTGATTGTTTGTCCAATCGGCGACGACATTGAGAGTATACCGTGAGTTTGATCACTGTTTGTCATTTGGCAAATCAGCTGGTATACCTACCCACACGGTCAAATGGACCTGTCATCCGGAGCCGGGCCCAGCTGACACCATCTCACTCGGCGGCGTCTTACCAGTGTTTGTGCTAGACAACCCCCGTTTCGCAACTCACAGTGTTGCGATATGTTGTCATATACGTTTACTGCTCAATCGACGTTGAATCGCGAGCCGCTATTCGAAGCCTGAAATGAATCGGCGACAATGAGCGAATTAATCAATAAGATGACTCATTATCATTAGCTGTTGTCGAACACGGCAACGGACACCGGCATGCGGACTCCGAGCGTGACCCGTTCGTGTAAGTCTCCATTTGCTAGCTGTTATTCATTCATTTATCAGCGACTTGGCTTGGCTTTGCAGGAAAATTGTTGCAACTGTTGCATTTGTGACGTGAGCACACACGTGTGATTGACGTTCCACGGGATCTGTTGACGTTGTAGTATGGACGATGCTGCGCATCTGTGGGAGGAAGGGTGGAAATCAGAGATTTTTCAGTGTCGGCTCAACACTGAATTTGCGTACGCTCAAAAGAGGTCTGTTCACGTCGGCGGCTCCTGCCACGAGTCGATTCGCTGAAAATATATTGTATATTGATGTACATAAACACATACACACGATATCGCATCATTCAATAGCTATATGACTATCTGGTTCGTAATATATATATATATATATATATATATATATAATAGCTGTGATTGATTTCTGCCGTCTCGTTGATGAAAATTTGACGCGAAGATCGGTTCGACGGACCCCTCCCCTCCCCACGACCTTCGGATAACTGGCGTCACACTCAGTGAATATGATCGAATTTATCTGTTCATTTCTAGTGACAATAAACGAACACGATATTTGTCAAAGCTGTCAAATTCTGCTGCGTCTGATTGCTACGATGCAACTCGTTTGGTCGAGAGATGCAAGCTAGAGAAAATCGATATACATATATATATATATATATATAGATATATATGTATGTGTGTGTACGTGTATATATATATATATATATATGTATATATATATATATGAGACCAGATGTTATTATTGTTTTTCCGGCGTCCGACTATTTTTTTAGATATTAAACGGCGCTGTGCCAACGGATGTGCCCGGACCACCGAGTATTAAACGGTCCACTCCATGTTGTTGACACTGTTGTGGTCCATTATATTGGAAAATTCGCTGCGAGTCTCTGTTCGCCTCCGCTCCTTTTTCTCTATGTCGGCTCCTTGTAACCCTTTGCATATTCGACAAAATTAACCTAAACATTCGTTAGAACAGTGGAGATATGGACACCGATGACCAGCGAGGTGGGGACCAGAAATCAGGTGCGACAAGGGACGAACGGATTGACAGAATCAAGGCAGCTTTTGAGCAAACCAGAGCTTGGTCCATGAGGTCTTTGTCGGCTGACACTGGGATTCCTCAGTCAACGTGTCGTAGTATTATCACCAATATACTGAAGAAAATCAATGCAAAATGGGTTCCCCGTATACTGACTGCTGAGCAGATGAAAATGCGTGTGGAGTGTTCGACATTTAATTTGAAGACTTGAAGATTTGTTTCCATGCATTAAAGAGGGCAATAGGTGGGGTTCCATATGCAACCGTCGACTTACTCACAAAAGCAATAGATAACCAAATTATATATGGAAATGCAAATGGTAAATATTTGGCTATCTCAAAACTCCCAGAGCGCGGTGGAGTCGGTGTGTCAATAAAGCTGGAGAGCACCTCTAACTCATACCAAAAAATCTTTGTTCTACCTCATTAAGTTCATAAGTTATTGGCATTTAAAGAGCGGCGAGTTCGAACCGTATGCCCTAATATATAGACCTGTCTGACTGTTTGAACGCTATGGGGTTGTGTGACTTTACAGGCATCCCGTATGCATACATATAATACAAGTTAATTTGACACAAAATGTATCATATGTGTGCGTTTACTTAGCACACTTGTTCCGTCAACGATCGTTGGTGGTACAATTCTTGATGGTGTTTGATGGTAATCACTTCGATGGGTATACGGTATTACGAATGGCGTATTTGTTGAATTGATGGGAATTCACTGCCGCGGCTACTGGCGTTCATTTACTTGCTACGGATAGTACTGGTTGAGTGTATGCGGCCGTAAACGGTTGCACTGGGTATTGTCGATGTGTGCTGTCTCCGTTGGAACACATTCGTAAGAAATGGGTAGCGCTCCGCGGCTAGCTCGTGAACCATTAGCTCGTGCAGACAACTGAATGTTCCCAAACAATCACACAATGCATTATTATTATTATGATTATTATTATTTTTATAAGAACGTATTTAACAATTGTACATGTAACGAAGAGAGTTTCAAAAGACTGAACATCTTTTTTGTTCACGAAACTGATATTTGTATATGATTTATTGTATGATATGCACTCAGCGTTCGTCATTTATTTACTTATCAGGAATACGTCCTTCAACGTTTTTCGGCGATCTGGCTCTCAGCGTTAAACAATTAACGTTCACGAAATTTCTTGACCCCTCTTCGAATGGAAATGCGCAATGGCGGGAATCGCACCCGTGTGAGCACCTATGTATCTCCTCCGGTTGTAAGAGATAGGCGCTCTCACCGCGCCACCAAAAGGGTGGACAGCATGAATATGTCCAGCAACCGACACCAACGCGGCCGTTTCGTCGCTTGAGAGAGCACACAGTGACATCTTGCCTCAGGAGTTGTAAATGAGACCTCCTTTGCAATACGGACTCGAGATGGCAGAGATAACGTAGCCTAAGCGACTGAATGGGTGTCGTCGAACAAATCCACGAAGGCGTTCCCTCCGCTCGTCAGCAACTCACAAAAAAAACCACTTGTTGTGTCCAGATGCCAATTAACCGAGGAGGACATCGCGTGGTCGCGCACCCGGCGTAGACCGACTAGACAAGACGCAAGCCACTCGACTTCTGTGCAGAGAACTACGGAGAGGAATAACAATGTCCCATTCCGAGGTATGGACACAAGGTCTAAAGTGCGTATGATAAAATCGAGCGTCGACAATCATTTGTAACGGCCTCTCTAACGGAACGGGTATCGTATCGCGACCTAGCATAGAGTCATGTCTATTTGGCGGCTTGGCACCTTGTTTGGATCTATTTATACTCTCATTGAAAGTCTGTCTGAGTGCGGCTTCATTTACGTGCGTTGTTTACCGAGACCTTTGCAGAGAACCAGGTTGGGCAAGCTTTATGCATGCAAGGCCTCACGACTAATGAGTATTTGTTTCATCGTATGCGACTTTTGCTGCCCACCGACTGAAAACCCAAAGGGCCGTTTTTTCGTTGCCTTTATTTAAGGTCCGTGTCTATGTAACTATGCCCCTTTTCGAGTGGGTACATAACGCCTCAGGCATCATAAATCAATTAACAAAAATCAATTAATAAAACACCTCACAATTGGGAATTTTATGGGATGCCGAATAAATACAATACTAGATAATGGTGTGTGTATTTATATAGTAGATAATTATTATTGTTATTTCGCTCGTTTTTCTTTTTACAATCATTATTGAAACCATTATGCTTCGTTTACCTGATCTATGTAAAAGAGGAGTTGTCGTTTTCTGCCTTGTATGATACAGTTATGTTTGCTACGGCTAAGAAAATTTCGGGAAGTCCATCTCAACTCTAACGGATCGCAGCAAGGATACACGGGAATCGTCCACACCATCTTTTGCGTCCTCGGTAATTTCTACTTGTTCGCAACGACAGGGTTAGTTGCAGACGAGTAGACTATTGAGCAAACACTCGGTAATATGGACCTTGTGTCGCGTCAATATGCTATGGTGATTGTTGCGATTGTCACCTGTCGGGTGGAGCTCGTGGCCCGAACTACCAACGCACCTCCGGAGACAAGGATCAGCCCGCTAACGATCCCGGATAGCCAACAAGAAACACGGAAGGGCCCGCAGAGCCGTCCGAATCGATGCCACCGCGAAGTCGTACGCTTTGGTGTTTGTCTGGAACCATCGTCACGGGATCGACGTAAGCACGGTTTCCACCACAGCATACTGAGGGACTGGCGGGCGTCCCGTCATAGCGAACGGCAGAGACGAGGCGAGGCGAAACGCGAAGCGCAACCACAAGGCCGAAGGACACTGCGACAAAAAGCCGCAATCTTTGCTCGCGGAGCCCTGTCGTCGAGTGCAACCACCACGACATCGTCATACATTTTCTAGAACCTTTCTCTATCGGTGTTGAATTTTTTTGAGCTTCATAATAAATAAGATTAGACTCCCCAATCATGATAGATGTGTTTGTGAAGGCACTCGACTATGATATTGTCGTTCCCGTTCTCGAGCCGAGAGTAGGTTCGCGGCAAGGGTCACACGGAGTGTCAGCCAGCCTAGGCTAGTAGGCTGGCAAGGTACAAGGCAGAAAAAAAAGAAACAAGCATATTCTGCGAGGAGACGTCCACGTCTCGCTGTTGGCCAGTGTCAGATGTCAACAAATGGGTGACATGACGGCAAGATGACGCCACAACCACGAGCGGCAGATGGTTGAACGTGGCAAGCGATGGATGATTAGCAATGGGCATTGGTGTGACTCCCAGGGGGAAACACGCACCAGGGTACCATTCTGTGGCAAGGATTTACCCATTAAGAAGTCTCTCTCTCTTTGCGCATCAGACGTCATTAACGTCAGGATCCATCGACGTATAGTAGACGAGCGAGAGAGTCTTAGAGTTGAATCGACGTGGAGCAATTATGAAGACGTTGAAATCGGCGGCGGCTATGGTGATAATAATGTCGACGAGGTCACGTAGGCGAAAGCGATTCAAAATGTCGCTTGTCGCGTTATACAGTGTGCGAAATTCTGTCCCACCAAATAGGCAAATACATATGAAAAACAGTAAGCTGGTTCGTATACATACATACACACACACACACATATACATGTATAGATATGTAAAGAGGATGGACTGACCTCGATAGTTTTCGACTATGGGCACGTGCTGGCAGCTGCAATGATCGAATTGATAGGCTGGTGTTGAGTTGATTTCAGTAGCGTTGTCAATGTTTGATAAATATGTTTACTCAGCCAGCTGCTTCATTTCGGTATGCAGTAACGTTGCGTGGTGAATTTCCGCTCGACAGTCGACACCAAACGGGGCAACATCTGATCTAAAATAAACCCCGAAACCCTTTGCTTTTTGCCTGTTGAAATCGAATCAAGGATTTTACAACCATTAGCTAGTTTCCGGCGGGCACCGCTCTCCGAAGTTGCAGCAAGGCAATGGCTGTTGCGCAACGTGTACATGAAGAAACACGATCGTCGGGATTTCGTCGATCGTTGATACTCTCGGCGCGATTCGAAGTTGTCGCCGACCAGCGGGCCACGGCGGACAACGTATGCAGTGAGCGCTCTCTCGTGAGATAACTGCGTTTGACCAGCGTTTACGAGGGATGACGGTGTTCGACGACGAGTTCCTTGCCAGGCTATGCCGCCGTAGCTTTCAAGGTCGCCGTCAAATCCGCGGCTCGTGCCGTCCACTGAACCATTGGGCGTTCCTCCGCTGGTGTGAACAACCGCGCATTACTAGTTCACAGCAAAATGGAAATCGCTGCCCCTTGGCGGGACGCTGCTCGCTATTGCTTGGGTCAAAGCGAGACGAACGCTTTTCGCAGCCGGCACCCGCAAACCCGGTAGTCCTTCTACTGGCCACAGAGGTGTGAACGATGCTGGAATAAGCCACTAGCCTTCGTATAGGCGCTGCGTGAACGAGGCACTCACGTGTTTCCGTAGCCATAAATCAACCTAACAAACGATTACATCGTGAACGAAGCGAGGAGCAGATATTGGACACATGTGTTGACACTCTTCCGCGTTAAGCTTATGGTCCAGCGGCGGTGACATGCGTTGTGCCACAGGGCGCTGTGAAATGGATGAATTGGAAGGTGTTGAAAGGTTAGGCGTAACTGAACGGAAAACAGACGAGTCTGCCCAAATGTATTATATATATAAATGTATTATATATATATATATATATATATATAACACTGCTCAGTGTACAGATGTGGAGAAATCGAGACAAGTCGAGGAAATGTTTTCGCATGAGGTAGCAAACCTTCGCAAAATACCCATTGCAAATGACCTTCGTAGAGGATTGACCATCAAATTAACTTCGTTCATGGACAACTCGGTGGGAAAACCCACCCACCGCTGGAAAACAGGTCCATTGACGACCTGTCATCGAATTCGCGTTTAACCAGCGTCACCAACAACGAACTCGGTCGGAGCGAACCATCTCGCATAGAGTACAATTAGCCAATGGGAATTCTAACAACCATACAAATGCTGGCTAAATACAGAATATTAGTGCGTCGTCTCATGCTATCCGCTGCCATATGCGCATATATATATATGTATATATATATATCTGTCTACCTATCGCTCCGTAATGTAAATTTTCCAATCCACAATAACAATCGCAGCGACGATGACAAGAAGAGATTTAGAAATTAACATTGTTTCTACGGAGAACAGCAACAATAACAACAACATCGACAACAAAAGTAACAACAACAGCAACATTAGCAGCAGCAACAACAATAATAGCCGCAGCAGCAGCAACAATACTGACAACACCATGTATCTGCGTTGAATGCGGCTCGCCGCCGTTGCAATGGACAGATCAACCACGAGACGAGTCGAGATGACCAGTCAGACACTATCACTCAGAGACAATCCAATCCGCTCTGGCCCTGACTCCCAGTTGTTCCCTGCCTGTGACAGGTCTCAGCTCAGAGCGTGTAGATCGGCTCAGAGGCGGCCAGCGAGTAGGTGGTATTATATTATCGGTACTCCGTCGTCCGATCGTTGATGTTGAATCACAAGCATCATTGAGCGTCATTGATCAGAGACGTCGGCGTGTGATGCCTGCCCTCCACTGGAACATTCGGCTCGGAAAGTGAATTTTTTTACAACTGCTATTATTATTATTATTATCTTCCAACGTAACTCATTCAATAATGCGCACACCTCTCGCTGTCGCGTCGCCGTGCTGCCCCTGCAGCGGCACTTGCTGCATGACTGGGTCAAAAGCATATTCGCGCTTCTGATTCGTGTAATGATCTTTTCGTGGTAATAAATAAGTAAAAATGCTGATGCCCAGCGACGATGGCGAAGGTGGCTAGGATAAATTTCAGCGGAGATCTGACGTCATCTCGGGTCAGCTGACCGCGAACTGTTCGAGGTGCAAATGCATATAGATGGACGCGTCCATTAGCGCGAAGCGCGCCGAGAGTGCCAAATGTATAGTACTCGTCGACGAGAACAAATGCGAGAGCAAGTCCAAGAGGCGGCCAGAGAGAGGAGAGAGACGGAATCAGTAGTTCTGTGCATGGGGCGCAAGGGGGGCCGATGCATGTCGACCAGTGGTGTGGCTATCTTCGACTGCTACTCCGATATGAAGAACTATGAGGGCAAGACCTCGGTGGACAGTGTCATCAATTGAAGCGAGCACGAGAGGTCACGTGCGGCACTCGAGGCAAATGCGCGCGATTGCCTCGGCACCATGGGGCCACCCTCGGGAAGGCTGTTTTCTCTTAGCTCGATCTGTGGTAATATGCATAGTATACATTTGCAAGATGTTTTGTGAGAACGTGGTACTGGCCGCCGAAGGGTCAATACTGAAATTGTGTTATTTTGAAAGTTGCTGGCTAAACATCTCGCTCCGGGAGTGGTGGGTTCCGTCTCGTGACCTCGTCGGGGTGCTGTCTCTTGTCTAGCGTAGAGTGTACCTGTTGGCTTGATGTGTATTATTACATAACATAACGTCGCTATTGTGTAACGCAGGCGATCTTGCTTGCTTGGTGTGCCGACTATTCCCCTCTGATCGGCTGTTGACCACTCTCATTGACTCGAATCTATGAACGAATGCAGTTGGTCACCGGCGATATAGAAGACATTGCGACTCGGTAGTAAAGTCAGCAGGATCTGCACCCTGCAGCCAAACTAGCTGACATGGCCCCCTTCAAGGTTTCGCATCGGCTGCGATTCTAAAGAGAACAACGATGAGACTGTTGCAATCGACTTCAGATATTTGGTATAAGAATTGCTTTAGTTTTAGAAAAATGTTAATTGCCTTTCTTCGTTAGGGGGGTATATACACACAGACAATTTTCTCATGCCACTATTATGGCAATCAAAACAAGCGGTTATTATTCTAAAATTTCAGATAGATAACGAGTTGAATGAGTTGTAAGCTTTGCTTTCGAATTGTGTTACAGTACAGGATACGACAGTAGTGTATGCATCTCTTAACGTCGATCAGATATTATTATTGTTATTATTAGGTAAATTGAGCTGATGGAAGCTTCCCTTTGACCTATTCCTTCCATAGGTAAGAAGAAAAAAAAACGCCGTTCACGTTCACGAACCTTGGTACAATACATAACATATGCCTGCCGATTGATACGCGCCTCATACGTAGTGTACACTTATACACACACACACACATTCATCATTGGTGTCGTCTGCGTCATTGACGTCGACGGGGTCAATGAAAGCGCACGCGTCAAAAGCGTCTGAAGCGTTGACGAGGCGTTCAATTTCAAATTGGTTCTCTACCAAATATATTGAAGTATATTTGGCTGCGACGCTGATGGCGACGGCAGCGCCAACGGCGGCGGAGTCGAGTTGAATCGCTCCCGCTTGAGTTGCCTATGAATGGGCATGACATCTTAGATAAACTCATTTGGATGAGATTGACTCGCATAGACACCATGCATAGGGCGAGACTGATGAACACACGTATACGCGTAGAGGAACTCAATGACAACGTTGACTTGAGGGGGATTGAGAAACTCGATGGAGTGCCACGATCTTGTGGCTCCATCTCGCTGTCTCTGAATCTCCACACCCCTCTGACTCTCTCTCACTTTCTCTCCCTGTGGAGCCTTGTGGGCAGGTCGATTTTGTTTCCTGTAACATACGCGGATCTTAGCCACTTCCACAATGGCGTTTGGCAGCTCGTCGCCTACTTCTAGCGTAAACCGCTCATGTTGAAAATGTACATTAGACTCGATGCATTTCTTGAGATCGATTTCCAGCCTAAAAAAGGCAGATACTCAACCGACATTTATTAGTCGTGCTTTCGGCATTGCTTCACAAGCGGGAACCCCGTCTAACCCCTAAATGCAAATGTGCAACGGTGGGGTTCGAACCCCTTTGTGCACCTGCGCGTCTCTTCCGGTTGCAAGGGAGACGTACATGAATGCAGTACGCCCCGGGAGGTTCCATTTGTACCCTACAATCCGCTCAACGATTTCGTTTAACATATGCACGCACATACACACACGCATACACGCACATATGCACGCAAGCTCTGAAGCGCACGGAGACCCAGATACGACGGTGCTACGTATGGTACGCTGCTGCTGCCGCCGCTGCCTGAGCGCGTGACGCACTCGGGGTGCACGGACAAGCGTTCAGCTGGCATCGCCATCGAGCGGCATCGACAGAGCGGTGAGGATCAGCCGTTCCAATGATGAGAGTCCGCTCCACACAGACGCGCTGCCGGTGCGACGCGCTGCCGCCAATCGGACACAGCTCTACCGCCACTCTGATGGCGCAGTTCAGTGCTGCGCGATTTTGCGGTTGTCCTCCATAAGTCGGACGCGAGGTAAACCACCACCATCACCACCATGGCGTCTACATACGACAACGAGAAATCTGTTGTCCGCGCCCGGCCGCGTTCGCGGTGACGATGATGAGGGGGACTGTGGTGAAAATCAGCCGATTTGCCGTTGGTGGATTTGCCAATGGCCGAATCACTAGAACAGTTGCGGCGGCGGCGGCGGTATCAGCTGGATTGCAACAAAAAAAAAACAACATCACATCCACACACACACACACACACACACATAGACACATATGATGTATTGAACATTGAAGAAAAATGGAAAAAAATATGTTTCAGGAAAACGAGAAGAAATTCTATCATCAGATCAATCGATCGATCGACCGATAGATGGATGTATCGGGATTGCGTGGGAAGTGTGGTGGGCATTTGGAGACGATTTCGCTCGTCTCTGATCTTTGTGCGTTCCGGCCGCACGTCAGCCCCGTCGGATCCGAGTCGGATCAAGGAACACCCAACTCGGATCGAAGTAATGCTGACTGAGTGAACAGGAGACGATGACACGTCAAGGACATATTTGCCACTTTATATATATATAGATATATATACAGATATATATATATATATATATATATATATATATATATATGTATATATATTTTCGATTTTCGATTTTATTTTTCCTTATTGTTTTTTGAGTCTTCGACAGAAATCGAGGATCGATATGCCACAAGTGGCTGGTCATGTCAGCGCGCAAATGGTGCACAGTGCTGTCCCGTCGATTATTATTGCTAGATACATGTATATTTTGATTATTATTATTATGTAACATAACAGCTGGATACGTAGGAAATAAATTCATGCTTCGACGGATGATCGCGGTAAAGTGAGATGTATCTTTTTTCATGATGGTATCCCTAAGGGTAGGAATTGTCAGCTACCGAGTCAGCTCATGGCTTCATCAGCTTATACTTACCAGATAATTATTTTTTGTCACATTTATCCGTTGTTAACGTCAGAATGACATCCTATTAAATGTATTAAAGTACGCTAAAAACATTAGTGGCTACCTAATGATTAGTTAGTTGTTTGCATGCTTGGTAACACGCTGGCTGGCTAACGGTGTGCTGGCTGGCCGACGTGGCCAGGTGGCCGCGTAATCGATTCGAAACTACGGCATTTGAGTTGAGTGACATTGTAGAATAAATAGAGATTTTTTAGTCTATATTGTGTCCGTGTGGGTGTGTGTACGAGTGAGCCTTGCGGAATCGCTCCGTCGAAGTTGAACGCCCAGTAAATTAACACTCCCATGGCGCGCTTATAATAGATGCACCTATTTCGCCCAGTCCTAATAGCAGGCCACCGTAACATGAATCACTGTAAATTGTATGCGAATTAGGTATGGGATAGCCTTAGCAGGCTGCCCTTCTCTCCACGTTTGCGCCAAACCGAGAGAGACCCGCAAGAGAGAGAGTATGGGTTGCGGATGAATGACGGCGCACACGCGGTGTATGCGTGTCGTACGTGAACAAAACAAAGGTACACTGGAGGTAAATTGTGACTCGACAACTTGCAAGATCACAAAACGAAACGAGAGCGAACTTCTCCGTATCAAGTCTGTTCACCGTCGCGTGAATCAGCGGCGGGCTCCGCCTGGCGCAGCGTGCTGTCACGAGCAGATATTTCACAAATGTTGGAATGTATAGACACTACAACGACGGGATGCGTTATGAATGAATTCACGATGGCAACTGTTGCATTTGCCGTAAACGGAAGGCGTTTCGACGGTTTTAAGTAATTAACAGACGACGTCTGACTCATTAGCGCTGGAATGATCGCGGAAATATACTCCAATCCTGACGGCGGTAAAATGCACGAGGGATCTATAACAATGACATCCCGATGATCCGTCTCGGCCAAGGCAGTAATCCGCTGCTTACAAATGGATTACCAAGCAGCAGCAGCAGCAGCAGCAGCAGCCTCAAGAGCAGTCTGAAAATAGATTATTAACAATGTGTTGTCGCCGCCGGTGAATTAATCGGTTCACCTGACTGATATACATATTATAGCTACCTAGGTGGAAGAGAAATATAGGGGATATTTTTTTTTTTGAGAAACAGGCTTAAATTCACCTTAATTGCTAATGAGTAACAGCGGGTATGATCGGGCCAATATAATAATCTTATATGAGTTTTTGCAATTTGCACTGCCAAATATGATTGATATGCCTCCGTTATATATATATATATATATATATATATATATTATTATATAGATTGACAAATGAACTGTTCCTTGTTCGAATGTGTCTATACGTGTGCCGTGCCATTCCTATTCGTTCGATTAGCGGGAAATTAATTGACATTGAGTGCGTCCATCCACTTGGTGTTGTTAAACTTTCCGTATCCACCCAACGTCGATATATATATATATATATATATATATATATATAATAATCATAATAATATAAATTCCCAACCCCTGATTATTCAACCGGCAGATGATAGCATCTTGCTCACGTCGAATGTGAACAGCCTGAGTGGACAACCCGTGGTGACAAGCTGTCAATTATTACATAACATATTGATTGCCGATGCATGATCGTGTTGTTTATTGCTGTTTTCATTATCATCCGCATCATCATTACAATCGTAGTGACCATTCTCGTCGTGCTCAATAGCTCACCCGATTCACTCTGATTCATCTCGAACTTCCAGGAATCGTTATCCCGGTATCGATCCGACGTCGTCGTGAGGCAATGGCCGAGTCCAGGCGTAAGCGGGTAAGTCAGAATGGTATTATTTAACAACAGCAACAACAAAAAAGTTCAGAGTGACTGAGGAGAAAATTGACCAGCGAACGGTATTTAGCGAGATGCCGCTGGCGATGAGTGCAGTTGGTCTTTTCCGAGAAAAACTAACAATCGACGCTTATCAGCGCCACGCCGAGGCTTTGGCGTGACGCGAATGCTGTGGCTCGCCACCGACGAACGCGTAGGCCCGGGGGGCGGCGGGGGGCGGCGGGGCGCGGCACACTCGAACGTGCCGTAGAGACCTGCTCATGTCCGCCGTGGTATTTATTCGAGGCGTTTTCTGCTGTAACGGGGTCTGTCATCGGCGCTGTTCGTAGGCGTAGTGTTCAGGTGATTTACCCTTGAGCGGGTTTGCTCGTGGATAAGAGCGAAATTCATCCCTCGAAGTATTGCCGACGGTCATCGACGTCTTTGTCTGTGTACGTCGCTCAAGGCTGATTGTGACTTGATTCGACAGTTCGTGATGAGCGATTACGAAGCAGTGAATGCGAATCATAGGGCATCACTTATTTTCTTCTGTATCGGTGATAATTAAGTAAATAAAATAATAAAGAGTAACAGTGGCGAGGAACTTCGACCAAAGCGAACTTATTCATCGCAAGGATCCCAACACTGTAATTGGGATACACAGTGATATTTGATTGCGCCGGGGCAGGCGGAATTGACGAATGATCATGTCAGTATAAACTGCCTGTTGCTAAGTAGGCTAGCCTACTGAGACATCCGAACGTGAAAATCGACCTGTACCATATATATATATATATATATATATACGGATAAGTTGCGTTGGCTCCTAGGTATATATATATATATAGTTGGTTCCTCCACTCCCAGAAAGTTTCTGCCGTCAAGCATTTGCCCGTATCTTGTTTGATTACCAACATTGTACCGGTCTTCGAGATTGTACGTCTATGCTGCCGGTGACCGACGAACTTAGCCACTATAAAATACCAATTACCCGTTTAGTCTTAGCTAAGATAGGACCATTTTGGGGTATGTATCGATACACATGTGAAAGTGAGACATTAAATTACGATTATCTTTTTGTCTGACCGCCGCTCATCGTATATATATATATATATATATATGTTTATTTATTTATTAAATGTACCTCATTCAGCTAACGGATCCGATGCCGTCGAAGCAGCGGCAGGTGTTGTCGTATCCGACTCATCATCCAGTAGTTCAGGGGGTCCGGCTCTCGCTGTCCGTCCGTCCGACCGTCACGGCGCGTCACTTAGCCCCAGCGTCCGATCGACCAGAGCAGCAGCAGCAGCAGCGGGTGATGCAGTATACCGCTTGTGGCCATCGTCAAATGTACACAGCCTCCTCAGCGCATCCCGCCTCGGCCGTTCATTTCTGCCCCGTCCTTCTCGGCAATGACATTGGCGGCGACGCCATCGGCGGCGGCGACCTTCGGTCAACCGGGCATCCAGAGGCGTGCGGCCGTTCGGTTATTAGCCGGCGCGGCGCGGCACTATTATCGTACGGTAATAACCATTAGGGCGGCCGGGTTGCGGTGAGTTGTTGTTTTTCGCCTCGATTTCCCACGACAAATTCGATGCAAATGCAATAATAATAACAACAACAACAACAATAATAAGATCTTCACATCGTTCCAGCTCGTCCCCACCTCTCCCTCTACAACAATCCATTTGTCTATGGCCGGGGCCGACCAAACAGCGAGACCCCGGCAGCAGTGTTCCACTGGGTGGTAGCTAACGCGGATGCGCGTCTACCCCACGCCCGCTCTCACCTCCCTCCGGCCCTTTACGAATTTCTGCGATACGTGTGAATAGTGAATATGTTTTGTGGTGGCGGTGTCCGTCACTGCTGTATTGGGAACAGAATACAAGAGCGTATACATCTATATATATATATACATATATATATAATAGATAGATAGATATATACACAGGTTCGAATGGCTTCATTATCTGTGCCGACGCAGAAATCAGTAGGAAGCATGGTGTAGCGCAAAGCTGTATTGTACTATGCACCATACGTATATATATATATATATATATATATATATATATAGTTTAATTGACGATGTGATGTCGCTGTTCCTATGCGATGCTGGAGCACAACTGATGCATAAAGTTGTGCCTCCTGATGGGTGCTCACCTTGATCCGTTCATTTGTTCGGGCTATCGATGAGATATTGATGTGGACCGATACCGACGACGGATGTGGCGAAACCTGCGGAGCGGACGTTGTTGTCGTACAATACGATAGAAAATAGGCACAGGTTGGGGGGGCTGGAGAGGGAGGTTGTTCCGATTAGATAGCAGGTATTCATAGCATTGTCCCTTGATTTTGCGCAGGGGAAATCGTTGTAGGAATCGACGGCAACAATGATTTTGTCGTAATGGTAATTTAGCTGTTGTTGTTATTATTATGATGATTATGATTATTGCTATTTACTTTGTTTATTGCTATTTATTAGAATTATTATAGATAAGCTGCTACATATATGAAATGAAAGTATCGGGATATTGAGAATTATCTTCTGGATAAGGTCCGGATCATTTTTGTTTAACCATTTCTAATCATATGAACTGCTATGCGCGTTGAGTTCATTCGACGTTGTCTGTTGTCTCAATCACATTTACATTTGTATATATATATATATATATAATGATAGCTTGGATCGCACAGTCGAGCCCGAATAAGGTGTGTGTGCATTCGTGTATGCCAACCTTATAATCGGCGGAAACTGAGATAGGTCCACACACGGGTTCGATTCTCACCGTTGCCCACATTTGCATCACAAGTGGGGCGGGGGATCAGTCCTTCGAAGCAGTGCCGAAATCAATACCGTAGATCAAGTTAGGTATTTAAGGCTCAAAGTCGACCCACAACCCTTTGTAGGTTGGATCACACCGCTATGCGTGCCGGCTACCGTTGTCATGCCTGTTCAACTTGTAATATCTTTGCAGCTGACGACTGCTGTCGATTATATATTTGCTGGAACGAGTGCAATCGCGAGTGTGAAAGTTTGCCCCTAAGTGCTAACGTGATAACGTGGCCATGAAATATGCCGATATCGCTAACACTGATTTGTATATTCGACATATATATAACATGACGATTTTTGCCGATTTCTTGTTCGACCCCTGTGTGCCCCTCTCGTATCAACGCACTGCAGGACAACACCAGCACAGAACATGGACGTTTCCTACACGCATCTATTATATAGGATAGATGCAAACGCTGCATCGATATAAAAACGTGTACTTCGTCATAGACGCCTATATATATATATATATATATATATATATATGTATATATATACTTAGATATATATATATATATATGGTTGAGGTGTAGCACTTTTGTACAGATTACCTCAATCCATCGCTTGATGACCATGATGCCACGTCCACGCCACCTCAGTCGTTACACGCGGGCTATACACGTCTACGCATATATATATATATATATATATATATACATATATATTTGTATGTAATATGCAATATAACACACACACACAAACAGACAGACATTCAGCCACAAAATCACCCTGTCCACAGGGGTAATTGTTTCAGGAAAATATTCCGAAAAAAATTCTGGCATCAATCTTCCTCTGTCTTTATTGTTGTTGCTGCTGTTGCTGTTGTTGCTGTCGCTGTTGTTGTAGTGGCTACTTCTTCTGCTGCGGCTGCTGCTGTTATTGTTGTCCAGATGGCAAATTTGCTCAACTCGCCGATCGTTGTCGATGGACACCTTGCTGTTTGGCGTCAGCTGCCAGAACGATCTTGGTGGATTTTCAGCGAAGATTTTCAATAAATCACGACTTGCCTCTTGTCGCCGGTCGCCCCGATCGGTCTGTCGATCGAAGAAGATTCGCCTCGGCCTCAAATACTCGCCGCGCTGCTGCCCCCCTCGAATCCCCTTCGAACAGACCGCATCAGGCGTTCAGGCCGATTGAGGAAAACGCGTTGAGCTAAAAATCCTCCTCCCCCCGCCCCCCCTAGCCGCGTTCGGCTTGACGCTCGACTAGACGCACTAGGATCACCATCAGCTCGGCTCAGACTTTCGCTCAAGCAGCTCAACCATCGATACGTCGCCCTGCCTGAGCAGCGGAGCGGGGGGGGGAGGGGGCCCAGATGGTGGGGCTGCAGATTTGATAGGATAAAGATATTGCACATTTGCAACTGCACAACCCACAACTGCGAGCCACACACGCAGACAGACACAACTGCCTGGCAATAGTGATCTGGCGGCTATATCTCGTAGTGGTTGCTGTACGCCCTTGAAATACGCCATTACGTCAGCGTGTAGGTAAATCCGCGCACAGAGCGGCGGTGTGTGATCGCGGTGGTGGGCTGATGGCGCCAGCTGAGTGGGCTGTATGTATGCCGTGTTGTTGGCTGGCAACGAACGAGCGGCCGTTGTGTGTGGGTACATCTGTGATCTGAGCAGTGGATATTCTGCGTCTGGGCTTTGAGCAACTTTTGGATTGTTTTTACGCCGCCGCCGCCGCCGCCACCACCGCCGCTACCGTCGAAGAGTTTCGCCAAGGAGCTAAGCTTCGCGCGCTGAATGATTTAAGCTGAGGCGCACTGAGGCGTACATAGGCAGAATGGCATTATTAGTGATCTTGCTCCGACAGTGACCGCGAGTGTTAATTGTACATCACGCGAAATTAGCATGACGAGAATTAGGATGGCCGATTACGTCGATACTATCGAGTGAAATGCTGAGAGGTCAGCGATCAACATGCTCTATCAAAATGTGCTTAATTACCATAGTACAACAGGTAGCGACAGTGGAGATGATGATATGATCCATCGATTTGGGTACCTCCCATAGACGCGTCACAATCACACTTTGTTAGAGGTTTGAATACAATAAAAACGACTGTTAGTCGATTAAATCGAGTTAGCCAACACAACGAGCAGACCTTTCCTGGAGTATATTGAATGACATTGCGAAATATAGATATTTTTTTTTGCAGATCAGAAAAATCATTCCTAGATAATCCGAATTTGCATCGAGCTACAGCAGTACCATGGACGTCAAACGTTGTTGACCCCATTATTAATTATCCGCTGAAAGAATAACAACGATTAGTACAGTACACACAGCAGCTTGTAATGACCTCACTACCATCTCGCTCGCACGAGATCCCGTTAGTGTCTACGACGCTCGTCCGTTGATCACAGTTTATCCAAACGAAACGTGTCTGCTGCTACCAGCGCCACTACTAACAACGCCACTCCTGCTACTCGTATTAATTAATAATAATTAGTCGAATTTCGAATTAGTAGTTCCTCCTCGGACACGAGTTTGCCCCCGAAGACAACTCTCTGTGAAACTCATTTCCTTCGTCCCCACCTCCCCTCGAGCGAAAATCCTTAATCCTTTCATATTTCTTGTTCTAATCGACGAACAAGCGTATTTCCCATTATGTTATATGATTCAACCACCGCCGACATCGTCCGCGGCGGCCGCTCGGTCTCGGTCTAGCTTTTCCCCGGTAGAAGGCCACAGGAAGCGATCTTCTTGATCAATCTTCAAGATGCGACAACTCGTCGATGGCCAGCCCATGCCTCTCTTTCTCTCTCTCTCTCTTTCTCTCTATTATATATATATATATATATATATAGATATGTACGTGTGTTTCTTTGTGTGCCTCTTTTCTTCTCTCTCTTTCTCTCTCTTGCTCGTAGAGTGAAAATCCATTACTAGGTGGCGATGATAATCACAGTGAACGTCAGCTTTGTCACTCCTTATTTGTAATATTCTCATGCGGTGAATGGCCGCCGCCGCCGTCGCCGCCGTCATCGTCGTTATTCGCCAGCCAGTGCTCGATGTTGACGTTGGTGCACGTCGGTAACACCGTCTATCGTATCGGCCCGTCGCTTGCGCCTTGCACCGGGGTGCGAGGAGATTTCCCAGCTCTCGAGCGCCCACCAAAGCTCGACGAGATACGGGGGGGCTGCAACCGGCTCCAGGCGGTCTACCCCGGCTCGATCCATTCGATTTTGTTGTTCCCGCGCAACGTCGCACGGCGCTCGCAAGGGTCCTGTCCATCACTATCACGTACAACGTGGCAAAGTCGACCGGCAGCAGTGGGTTGCTGTCTCTGATATCTGTCTGCTATCTTCGATGTCGAGAGCAATGTGGATGGATGAATGCGTGGCTATTGTACGAAGCGATGTTTTCCGATGCACGATGCAGCGTTTCCTCTGCCGTCGCCCGGTGTCGGCTCGCGTAACGGCTCGATCCGGTTTTTCGGTGTTGGCTATTGCATGATGACACCGACCGGGCCGAGTTTCGTCTTTCGTGGAGAAAGCGGTGATGGTCAGTCAGTCAGCCAGCCAGCCAGCCTTACCTGACCTACTGACGTGAGCCTTTCGGCAGCGCCAGTACGCGTGGCGACCCTCTAATCTAATTCAAGAGGTCGCCGCCGCCGCCCTTCGAAACGCAGCCTGCAAATATCCAACAGGGTCCTGCTTCCGAGACTTGAGATGTCGAGTAGACGATGTGATTGAAGGACCATGGTTGGCAAGAACAACTCTATTGCTGGCCTGACAACGGGAACATTTCGCTGCCATGTTTGGCCTCGTAGAGGGGGATTGCCGGTGCCGGCACAATGTACTTCACGTAACGTGGCCCCCATTGGCCTGTTCACGGAAGCCGGCCAGATGATCAGCGTGACTGCAACTGTCCTATAACTGCGGAGAGGGCCGGCGCCCGCGAGCGGGCTCATAATTCTTGGCCTAGTGCCTCTTAGACGGGTAGATCAGCAGATAGTCACTGTGAACTTCTGTGTATAGATACGAAGCAAAAGGCGCGATTGCACCGAAACTGCTTATTTTTTTTTGGCGAATTGACGATATTTTCCTCTGGCTGGAGCGTTTTTAATTTCCCCTACGGATGAGTGTCTTAGAGAGGGCATGAGTGCAATGCTTTGGAATGGTTGTTGTTGTTATTATCGCTGTTGTTGTTGTTGTTATCGTTGTTGTTGTTGTTGATGACGCTGCTGCTGCTGCTGTTGGAAACGAAAACATCACCTCGAGTCGACCAGAGGCCGTAGGAGATTTGGCTATAGCCAACCTTTTGCCTGGGACAGGTCGCACCCCTCTTCGCTCGAAACGTTCGAATGAATCCCTCATGATCCATCGTGGATTGCAAATACGATCCAGTAGGCAACGTATTTGAGAAAAGGCATTTTCCGATTCAGGGGTATCTTATTTCATTCGTGCTCGTCTGCACCCGCGAACGATCGACCGATTTTCCTCCACTGATCGTTCACTTGTAGGCGTTTGGTGCAAACACTGACGTGTAACCAGATTCGGACTGTTCCCCAAGGCTGTTGCTGTTCGGGTGAACGTGCCGAATCCCTCCTGCACTACCTGCTGCAGTTGCTACTGGACGACATTCGTTCCAGCTACAAATGGCGTCAAAGTCAGCTACGATGTAGGGTGTGTCTTGAAGAACGGTGCGACTGATTGTATCCAATCTTTCAGCCAGGGAGGAGAATCATTCGGCTATCGAAGAATCGAATGCGACGATCGAAGCAAGGAGGGAGCGATCAGGAGCGGCAGACCTAGCCGAAGGCGCAAACCATAGAAAGGCGAGGGCACCTGTCTCTAGGTAGTTCGTAGCGAACTCGGTCGGACCTGTGCTGGTGTTCTCACGCACTTCAGACAGCTGTGTGTTAGGCTTCGTATCGCGCACTATGAGCAATGAACGAAGGACAAGATTGAGTTCGGCACTCGCCTCGGTACCCGAGGACGGAGGCTGAACCAGTCGGAGCTGAAGCCTACAGATATTCCGAGGTGCCACTCCCATTCAATGGGAGCTGCTGCACAAAAGCAGCCGCAGCAACCCAGACTCATTTTCAGCTCTGGGGAGAGCGGGGGGTAGGGGGGGGGGGTAGGCCAGGCCAGCCTCGAACTCCAAGAGGCTTTGAAGGACTGCTTTGAGCCTTCGAAGGACTCTTCGAGGCTTCGAAAGTGCAACTTCTTTCTGGACAAAAATAATCACCTCAAGGTTACCCCAGAGCCGCTTGCGGTTGCCGCCCAATCGAAGATCTGCTGGCCGCCTTAGCTGCTCTCCGCGCTGTAGGCTGATTCATCAATATCGGTGTGCATTTCGCACAGCTTGTCACAGACGAACACAGCGGCGACGACTTCGAATGGCTAACGACGTCAATCGTGTCGTTGTGAATGAACATATCATTATGGCCTTAAGGAACTCGCTTGCAACCTGAGCGTCATAAGGACTTAGTCATTCTTCGCAGTGGGAGCGCATCGTTGTCTTTCTTCCCATAGCAGATCCCCAGACTCCCTGACTCTCCATGGCAGAAAACGGCCACTGGTGGGTATCATTGCTGTGGATTCGTATCAGGTGAGGCAATATTTCATGTCTCAAGCTTCATGACGCTGCGGACGAGGTTCTTTTTTTTTGCCAAAGGAACACCAGAACGATTGAGGACTGTATTCTATACAATCTCCCCGTTCAATCAATGATCCATACCCACGTGGCGTCTGTGTAACAGCATCAACAAACCTGTCGTCGAGTCAGTCCTGAAGGATTCCCATTCTGCTACAGATCTACATATATGATGACTTATGCCAGGGCAATGTGAACCATATACCACCCAAACCACTAGGTATTTCTTGGAATTGCCCCAGAGATTGATCACAACTCCTGGTCCTTCTCTTGATGATCTCCATGGTAATCAAACGCACTCAGAGGGCGGGTGCGCCTCATCTATCCACCACCAGCGTTTGTGTGGCTTAGGATCACTTATCATATGTTGTATAGTTTCTAAATGTTATGGAATACTGTGTTTTTTCGCTATGAAACCAAAAAATGTGATTATTATTATTATTATGTATTTTCCATTAGTAGCAGCCGATTTACATTGAACACACATCAACATAAATAAGATACACGATGTTCACTTGTCAAAACTCACAACAGTTAAAGCTCGAGCGGGTGAAATCGACTAGAGATTGATCATATATGTATATATATGGAAAGTGTAGAGATTGATCATATATGTATATATATGTATGTATATGGAAAGTGTAGAGATTGATCATATATGTATATATATATATATATATATATATATGTATGTATATGGAAAGTGTATAAAGGAAATGGTAGAAATGATCGAAGTGGCATAAACGCCGAAGTGTGACATCTTCCAAGCTCGCCTGTCTGAGCCAATGATCGATGGCTTTCGATTCTCAGACCTGAAAACTTCGAGTTGTCGAGTCCTGCGAGGTGTATATGAACCAATGTGGTTCGTACTAGGGAAGTTGTCCTTATACAGTCATTGTTCCTTATTATTTATCATGCATATTGTGTATAGGTGTGCGCTGACGATGGCCGTTGTTCGCGATGCCTAACGCCATTGTATAAACGTTTAATTGACATGTGCAAATGACATGACGTAGATCCTCTGATTGCAACGCGTCGGAAGCATGCAATGCTCGTCCCTTATCTAATACTGTCCATGTAGAGCCTCTCCGTGTCCCCATAGCTTAAAGAGGCAACCGCTTCGCAGTCGCCCACCCGGCGATTGCTGCACGCTATACGGCTGGCGCGGGCGAGCAGGACATCTGTTGTCATGACTGTTCGGGTCATTCCCACTCCATGCTCTGCCCAACCGTCTGTGTCCACCGCCGAACTGAGAGACTGACCTAATCTATATATATATATATATATATATATATATGTATGTATATGTATATCCTAATGTCCATGTCTGTTCATCAGTCAGTTCGGCTGTCTGTCCGCTTGCCCGCCTTACGAATGACCCCGCGCCGCCAATCTCCACACCGTGCGCACGTAAGCAGATGAGAATCCATACGAGTGCGAATCAAGCGTCAGCCTGAGTAGATACAACCAGTCCAGCCTGCCAGCACGACCCAGACCATAGGTTGCCGTTGTCGCTTTCAAACGCTCTCTCGCTCTCTCTCTCTCTCTCTCTCTGCTTCATCTCGTACCATATAACTCTTCGTTGCGTAGTCTATCCGTGTCTATCTACCATATCTATCTGTTATATACTTTCCGCCTTGTTTCACTGCCATCGTTCACATTCTACCTACGTTATTCTACAACTGCTAACAACACCAACACCACCACCACCACTACTCGTTAGCGCCGACGACTTGAGTCAATACTGCTGAGTCGTCATCAGCAGCTGCTCGCGATGATGGATGCGATAGTGTTCTGCTGCTGCTAATGCCTGCCCCGTTGGCGGTCGACGCCAATGGCGATGTTGACGACGACGACGACGACCACTGTCGTTGTTGTCAATGTTATTGCGACGGCCCTTCGATACAGGCGACGCTGCTGGCAACGTTGACCGTTCCGCTGGTGCCGTCTGCGAGCGGCGGTGGAGTCTCCACCGCCGCTCGCGGGCGAACTCGGCGTCTACACACGCGTCAAGCGACACGCAATCGCCGAGCGTAGCAGCGTATCGCGTGTGGGACAAACAACGCGAGCAGCGGGCGCAACCGAAGGGGAGTGGGGATTGATGCGACGTCATCTCAAGTCCCGGAGAGGAAGAGACAGGGAGATATTGTTGTGTCGGAAGCCACACACACATACGCAACGCCCCGGCCAACGAGTCGGCCATTCATCTGGAGGGGCTTGCGCCTTTTTCTCAATGAATGGTTGTGACCGCCCATGGACCGCGATGCTCGTGAAGCCCCCCCTCTCGTGATCGTAGCCGAGTTGTCGGCTGGAGTGGAGTCGAGTAACGCGTCCTAGGTGACGCTTATCTGTCCTTCCGTCGAGAGAATGAACGGAACAGGGTTGGCGATGGCCGGCGACGTGGCCTGGAAATATACCTATCGAGCTGAGTACTAGTACTACTGCCTGACTGGCTGGCTCGAATCGTTTCCGTGTTTCTGGCCTGCGTGTCCTTCTGGAGAGCGCGCGAACCTTAAAACCACCGCTTGACGTTAGGGCAGAATGGGATGCGGGTGATGCCGATCAATGGCGGTAGCGTAGTGCTCCAATTGTTTTGCTACTGTTTTGGCTGTCGATCCATTCGACCTGCGTGGCCTTTGCCCCCGCTGTGCAGCATCATATTCGATGACGTTGGGCTGCTGCCGGCACCCTAAGGGTCGCCGCTTCGAATCCCGCTGGACACATACGCACACACACGCGTGGTCTGAAGGAATACAAAAGTGTCTCCGAATCATAAATAACATAACATTTCCGGGCTGATCCACAGCCAACATTTAACACGGTCCACGGTAGAACTGCTTTCGGCATTTGCGTCATAAGATGGACAACCCCTTTAAATGCAAATGTGGGCAACGGTGGGAATCGAACTCGTGTGTACAGCTACGTGTCTCCGAACCATGGCTCAAGTTCACTGAGCAGCTGGGAACAGGGGCAAAAATAAACATATAAATATATCATCACTGTCCTTATTATTGAAGAAACCATTGAAGCTGTCGAAAATCGTCTACCCTATTCAGGTGGTTTCAAGGTGTTCCATCTCATCATTCGCTTGTCAGTGTGGCGTACGAACAAAGGACAGAAACGTCACTCGACACAAGGGGACTGCGAGAATGCAGGCCAAAGGACGAGTTGAAGCAGCCGAAGCTCGAAGGGTTTCATGATTCACTATGTCAGCCACGTGCCATCTCGAATAGGACCATAGGTCATGGATCGTGGCCGCAACGAAATGCCGTGCACAGTGGCAGCTTTTACAATCTAACGGTGCTTTTGTCAGGTTTACTTAGATATATATATATATATATATATAAATATTGGCCTTTGTGTTAATCATCGTACGTTAGGTATACGCGAAATGTACAAACTTATCGATCTGCATGTGAAGAAACACCCGCCGTAGTCAACGTATTTACCACAGCACATATATATATATATATATATATATATATAGTAGCTCTTATTATTGTTTATGCATTCATTCAACTCGTCTCGGTGCGACACACGACCCCAACGAGGACTCTCCGCCATTGTTTATTATGCTCTCTCAAAGAGCGTTCGGGGTTCGTTCGTGCATCTGTTCTTCGTTACGATCACATTGAACTCCCCCGTATCTCATCGAATATCGCATTGAATAACAGTTTTCTCCGGTGACCACAACTTTCCCATCGCTGTTGTCGTTGACAGCCACTCGGGACTCGTTACACAATCTTGTATCATCGTCGCCTGGGGCTATTCCCGCTTAAGAGAGCGGGAATTCTTAATGAAAACAAGAATATAGATATACGTATATATATATATCTATATATATATATATATATATCGTTTTTTTCTCTTTAACAATAACACATGTCGTGTTGTTATGCTGCGTTCTCGTGTGTGGTCCCTCTGGAGAGTTCCCCACACTTTCTCGTTTCAATTATCACAACAACAACAGCAACAATGCGAGCAACAGCAACGACACTATCTAGAAAGTTTTCTTGGAAAAGCACGCGATAACGTCGAAGTGCCGACGCTCGTAACGCCCCTTAGCGAGGCAACGGCCGACGGCAACGATGACTGTCAGCGTAAAGAGAGCGTAACTCCAAGTCCAGACGGGACATAATCATTGGAACACACTCGTGCGCTATCTCATCGGACGTGTACGGCGGAACACGGCGCCACCGGCATCAATCGACTTCCGGGACAGAGCTCCGGGAAGAGAAATCTTGAGAGAAAGAGAGAGAGAGAGAGATCATGGGTTGCTCAACGAACTGAGCTGAGCACTACGTGGCAGGTGCACCGCTACACGGCTGCGAGATCGCTGCTGGCGACCTGTTCACGCGCGACACCGACGTGAAGATCATGACGAAGAGCAACTCTCTTCGCGTCCGAGTGGCGGGTAGCGCTCTGAGAGAAAAACGCTCCCATCGGCTGTGGCTGGATGTAAACATATAAATTCGCGTTTTTTTTTCTATTTTTTTCTTTCGTTCGTTGATTAAAGGAGCTGCAGATTTTACAATGTTTTCAATATTTCTTCTATGTTTGTCACACACCAGGAACAACTCGACTTTACCGCCTCTGGCTTCGCACAGCCAGAGAGAGAGAATTTAGCCAGCGACCGTTGACAATCCGTTGACATTATGCTCTGTTGTCATGCGAGCATACAGTTCTACGCAGTGGATGCGCGGTGTAACAAATCGAGCCGTGGCTAGTGGCCCAGGTCATAGTCGCTACCCACTCGAATGTCGATGGATGCCGGCATCGAACGGGACAACGACGATACCCGCATAGTGGATGTCACACGGGTAAGCGATATGCTGACTAAAGCGCCTTAATATCGTCCGTCCCGTCGACGCATTAGACAATATCTCGCTGAAGGTTCGGGTAAAGGGCATGACCGGTAAGCGAGCGATGCCAGAGATGAGAGTATCGTGGCGTGGTCGTACTTTGAAAAGTGAAGGGTTCCGGTGGTCATTGTAGACGTTGAGTGTATCGCTTATGATAGTATAATAGAAATCCGTGGGTTTTTTTCATTATTATTATTATTACTATTATAGGAATCAATGCCTGAGGGTGACTATGATAATGATCAGGATGATGATGCTGGCGAGCAGTTAAAATAAAAATGCCTGTCTGTTTGTTGAGTGTTCATGTGTCGCGATTATTGGATAGGTCATTTCGCTTTTGGCAACTATATTCGGTGTCGAAAATTAAGTGAGGTGTATTATTCGAAAGACCTCGATCTACTCGATTTGTAATTACTATTATTAATTATTACTATTTATGTTGTCATTATTATTATTATTGTTATTATCTGCTCCCTGTTCGCGCACTCAAGCAAGCAGCTACTATTGCCGATCTGTAACGGTGTACGACAGTACCGCGAGCATCTCTCCCACCAGCTCTGCCAAGAGATGATCATATCATACAATACACATATCACCTATACGACACTTGCGTATCGCACAATACACGAAGCATTAACAGACGTAGCTATAGCCAACGTCTGTGTACGCTCCCAGCAGCGATCTCGTTTCCGGAACGACAGGTGCCCTTCGAGCAGAGGCTTCGGGTTTGCTCAACAGAGCAGCCATCTCGTAGCCTGCATCCTCCACAGCCCGACCACAGCTCTAGACCGCCACTCTGTACAGATCTCTGCAGATCTAACTATACATACATATATATATATATATATATATATATATATATATATATATATATATAAGCAGGCGGGCAAGCAGCGCAGGATTGGCAGGACGGTCGGACTCAGCCACCGCCGTTGGCATAAGACCAACAACCTTGAATGGGCTCTGCGCGCAGGTGGACTCTACAACTCGCGCACACAGCCGCTCTTGCTACGCTGACGAGTACTACGTTCATTCATGGTCTTTATTTCTCTCTGAATCTCCGTTCCTCTCTCCTTGAATCTCTCGGCGACTACACCAGTTATCACGACTACCTTCTACCGTAGGCGAGTCCTTCTTTCCTTTGGCTCCGGCTGGCTGGCTCACCGCCACAATCGTTTTCTTCCTGCTGCCACCAGCGATAGTGAAGAGATTCACTTTTCCCTCCAGCGGGCGGCTGCATGAAGATCTCAGAGCGAGCGTGTATCGGGGTGTGTGTGTGTGTGAGTGTGCCAGCTTGGCTGCGTGCGTCACTGTAAGGTGACCAAGACTCCGAAGGCCTTAACCGACCTCGCTGATCTCGCTCGTTCGAGGCGAGCAATTCTCAGCCACGGCCAATTCTCTCTCTCTCTGTCTCTCTCGTTCCCTTCTACTCGTGGGTCTTTGGCTCTGGGCTCGTCCACGACAATCCCAATGGTGGCGGCGGCGGCGGCGGCGGCGGCTGAGATCGCCTCGGCTCGCCTCCTCGCGCGATCTGCAGGTTTCGCCGCTTCGCCAGCGAAACTCGTACCCCCTGGCCCCGTTTCTCTACCACCGATACGCTACGAGCACAGCACACAGGGTTGTACACACCGCTCGCTCGCTCGCTCGCTTTCAGTGGTTACAGCGACGACTGCCAGCAGACAATCTACAATCTACGTTCATTGAGGTTTTTGGCCGGGGCACACATCCGGCCGAAATCGCCCGCTCCCGGCCGACACTGCCAATGGCTGTGAGAACAGCCAGAGCAGAGGAGACGAATGCACAGGTCCCTGGCTATATGCTGTCCGCAGCAAACAGCGCGATACGCCGCAGACAACAGCCGTCAGATCGCGCGAACCTCCGCCGTCGCTGGCAGCGCGAGAATGCTAAGGAAACAACGACGAGGAGAACTTCAGCCACCGTGTGCAGCGTTCGGGTCTTGGCTAGGCGTTCACTTTCGTACTCGAATTTACTTGATTTGTGTAGCAATATATATATATATATATATATATATATATATGCATCCAGCCTACACTATGAACAATAAGCTGGACGCACCGCTATGTCAGGTGTGGAGATATATATATATATATATATATATATATATATGTATAGAAAGAGCGTTTCTATATCTACTTGAGGTACAGGGCGTTTCTTTTTCGACGACGACGACGCCGAAGACTTAAATGTGTTCAGCTTTTGGGGCAGTTTGCGACACCACCAGCGCAGCTTCCCAGCGAAGACCTTTCAACTGCGCTCCGGCCGGCGTGAACTCACACGGACACACAGAGAGGGGGCGAGATTAATAGACTCAGAGATGGTAGTGCTCACCGCAAGGTGGCAGTTCTCCCTGCACAGACCTGTTCAGTCTCAGATAAAGTTCTCTCGGTTCATCTCTCTCTATCTCTCTCTATCTCACTCGGTCGTTAGCACAATCGATCTCGGCGGCTTCCAGTATGGCCTGTCCATAACGGTATCTGTGAACACGCATTGTATCTGCATACATGTTGAGTTGTTGTGAGTGCACTGGCAAACACAGTCGTGTTCAACACGACTCACGATGTCTTGTCGCGCTATTCTCTGTCTTTTCACAACGACCCCGGTCGAGTCGAAGGAACAATTTTTGTGCAAGCCATCACGATTGTCTGGGCCATCTTCAGCCGCGAACCATGTCCATAGGTCTGCCGGCAGAACAGTGTGAATCAAACAGTCAGCGGCGTCGTTGATGATCAAACTCGTTGAATGAGTTCATCTGAGCACTCAGCTCGCTCCTGCGTTCTCATGCGGAGCTATATCACCGCAATCGTGGCAGATGACGGCACTAGTGATCGCTCGCCGTGCGCTCACGCCAGCGGAGCAGTCTCGAGGCTTCTCCACCACCATGGGTGGTGGAACTCGGCCGAGCCTGTTTTGCTGGGGTTATCGGCCATCGTAAGACATTAGGCGCCGAACGCCAACCGGATAACGAAGTCGTCATCGCCGAGCGCCCAGCTGACATCGGCCATTGCGACTGGCTTCATGTGCAGCACTGATGCCGCCGCCGCCGCCGCAGATCTTCACAGAGATTCACATGTTTGTTTGTCTATGTGCATGTCTCTCCGCAATGCCCGGCTCCCCGCTTCAGATGTCCCGTGCGTGGAGACCCGCTCGCACGCTAGCGATCGTACTCACTCGCTCACCAATAGACCGAGAGACGGACGGACAGCTCGCTGACGCCAACCCCGTTGAAGGGCTATAGCAGTAGCAGCAGCAGCAGCTGAAGCCGCTCGATGGTGCAGCCATGAGGCTGACGGTCGCGTCAGGAGCGAATCACACAAAAACGCAACACTTGCTCCACTTGTCGTGCAGCTCGACGAGCTACGAGCGGCTACGGCGGACCGGCCCAGCTACCATTCACATAGCCATCATGAATGGAAGTCTCGAAAGGCATCATACCTTGAGCTGATGTCGAGATTTTGATTCGTTCAACCGAACCGCTCCCTTACGCCTGCCCCATTTAATCCCCTCCCTCGCGGCTCTTCCTCGACGCGAAGATTGTCCAATTGTCGGCCGTCCATTCACAACCTGTTGGCCGCCTCTTGTGCTCGCTAGTGCCCGGGGGACCGTCGACGACTAGCGGGCTTCAGCGGGTTCTTCATCGGGGACCGGATCGGACCCCGCCCCATCCGACCAGCGAGCCCAACAGCTCTGTCGTCAGCCCATGCGCAGTGTCTCCGGTAAAACACTTGCTCCCTTGATTTTTTACCTTCTTCCGTTGCTTCGTCGCTTGTTGTCGCTGTCGTCGTCCCCCCGCCCCCGAAAGGGTGTGTGGGGGGAGGGGTGTTGTGGGGCAGGCCGAGGTGAGTCGACGGTAGCAACAAGTTCTCAGCGTAGACGCCCTGTTACTAGCAGCAGCAGCAGCGCCTACAGGGGAAGGTATGTTCTCGCACTCTGCCGCCGAACGGACCGCGAATCGCCGCTAACGAGGTGGTACGAGACGGAGCAGGTGGCACGCAGCTATCGCCACCGCATGAGACGGCTTCGGCGACACTGCAGCGTCAGGCCATGTCAATCAGTGTGGGGGATTATGTATCGATCTCGATTACATGATGTTGTTGTTGCTGTTGTTACTGTTGTTGTTGCTGTTGTTACTGTTGTTGTTATTGTTGTTGTCGTCGTCGCTACTTCGTATACGGAGATGGCGGCAGTGTCGTCCGCATGGCATGAATCAAGCGCCAGGCCGACTCCGACGATCCGCCGGGTGTCGAACCTGCTCTGAGCGTTTCACACGGGTTGCGACGCGGTAGAGGACAGGTCAGGCTGGGAGCGACAAGGATGGATCAGAGAGCCTGAGTGACGCAGTCCGAGCAGAGCGCTCATGTGGCTTGCCACTGTTGAGTTGGCTGCAAATCGCTGTCTGACAATCGGTCGTCTGTCGAGATCGCGGGATGACATCGCCTCCGGCGTTTTCCCTGCTGCCTAATAGATAATAGTGTTGTTCAGATGTTGAATTATTGTCAGCTCGTGACAGCTCGGTAACATTCGACTGATCGTGTATTACGGGACCGAGGTTCGTAGGCATGCGACGCATTTCGAATTGCTGAAATATATAATGGAAAATAATACATGCATGCTATGAATGAGTGCATGTTAAAGAAGATAAATCAATAGAAAGAGAGAGAGGGGGAGAGAGAGAGAGAGAGATGTTCTAACTATTTTCCGACCAGGTAGGTATAGGGTAAACTTTTAGTTGTTTATGTTTAAAGGAAGCCTGCAAATTGCGTCAATGCTTAAGTTCTCTCCGTTCCTCGGGCGAACCTGCGGCATCTGCGGCTTTTTACAGTCAGAGACCACTGTCCAACCGCCGTCACCGCGTTGACAAAGGGCAGCTCAGCTCGTAACGGGTGTCAGACAGCGTGACAATTTGGAAAGCTTGCCAAGCTGCATTCGGGATTCGCATCCCGGTGACGGCAAGCCGAGATCCTCACCGTCAATGTTATTTATTGCCTACAATATCTATTGGCCATACGTATTGCGCCAACAATACGTATGGCCAAATTGTGCTGCTAGTTGCCCTCAACAACGAATAGAGAAACGTACAACATCTTCGCTGATGAAACACTCAAGTCTAATTAGTTGCCAACCAGCAAGTATGGTGTATGCGCGCATACGGCATTCAACCGATAACATCGCTTGCCTCAGGACGATACAAATCTACAAGCCGGTTGGCAAGATCTCCAGCTTTATCACTACCGCTCGGATCGCCATCCGACTGGGGGGCGCTCGACCACCAGTAGTCGCCGCCCCGTCAAAACAACATTGACAACAGCAGATCTGACGCTCGCCGCGACTCCTGATGACTGCAGCTGCTGCTGCTGAATTGCGAACAGCGTTCGACGGTCGGTAGACGACGAGGGATGCCGTTTGGAACTGTTGTCCCGCGAATGCGTCTTTGGCGTGTTTGCCCATTGAGACCGCCATAGTCTGCACCTGACCATTGCGCGTCATCAGCTAACGAGCCGCTCGATCGGCGCAGTCTGTCTCGCAGCAGCAGCAGCGATATTATACACAGAAATGTAGAAATGCATAATAATCTGTGTCATTTCGTAATGACGCGTCGCCGGCAAACTCAATCGATATCGCTGTCTAGCTTGAGGTGCTTCGTCTCCAGACCCATTCATTATGATGTCGACCGTATCGTCTCAATGGACTCGCATGTCGCATTGAGCAATTACGTCAGACGAAATTCTGTAGCGTAGTTCGCGAGCTGGCGCCAATTTTCATGATCGAAGTGATCATCATCATAGTTGTGGTTGTTGTTCTTGTTGCTGCTGCTGCGAGCTACGCGGTTCCAGTGGTTGGATGGCTCTATTTAGAGCAAATCGAATCTCACCACGAGGAACAACTCGGCTGGCGTTCTTCCCTTAATTAGTAACGTGTTTGCCGGCAGCAGAAGGGGTTTCACACAGGCAGGTATGATATCGAGATTGCGAGACGACTTTCTACGAAGTAGTTTTTGCTGGCCCAGAAAACGTACAATGCTAACAGAGCATTCATTTCGAGGTCAACAATATCGAACAATTCTCAAAGATCTTCATCTGCTTTTGCCCCACGTTCACCTTTTTTCGATGACGCATGATTGTACCAACGCTGCTGGACACGATTTTCTCTGTCCTGGCCAATATAATGGCCCTTATGAGCAAATATTGACGCAGACCAATGTTGCGCCGCCGTAAGCGAGGATGAACGGGCAGTGTCTCAGTGAATCGCCTTCCAGTAACACAACGGCCTGCGGGGCAATCATCTGCTCATAGCGTTCCCTATGAAGAGCGCCACATTCGACAGGTCCATCCCCCAGTCGGAGGAGAACACATCAGAAACAGCAACAACAACAGATCGCCTCTTGTATCGGCTGTCCCCTTTGCACCGCTGTGTCTCTCTCTCTCTCTCGCTCAGAGACATTCAACGAGGAACGATTTGCGTCCTCTGCGATCGCCTTTACCAGTTCTCCGGCGCGCTTCGACGTTGACGGTTATTGATTTTCAATTTGTCTCGAGAATCTCTGACTGAGAAAGAAATGACGCAGAGGACCCCTGTCACACCGAAAATCGGCGAACTCTGCCAGTATCCATCTGTACTCCGTGGTGCGTCTGTACGCAGCAATATTTCCTCGCTGTTCTCGCGTCAGTCATCTTGTAGAGTGTGTGATTGATTTCCGTCGCGAAGAAGCCAAAAGGAGCCGCGTCACTGGCAAAATCGAAAGTAAAGAGAATTGAGACATCGATAAAGAACGAGAAGAAAAAAAATGATGAATTCACCGCTGGTCGCCGCTGGCGGCCAGCCTCGCGTTGCGATCGCTGATAGAGACGCTGCGAATGGCAGACCAACGCGACGGCTCCGGGCCGAGCTTCGTCCTGGACAACCGGCCGGGTTCGATTCATATCCCGAGCCCGAAGTCTACGCCTGCTCGCTCTCCCCCAAACCCAATGATCAAGTGCTGCAACGTTGCACAGAGTGGCCTAGCGAGCCGCATTTGTAGCAGGCAAACGGATCGTCGTCGTCGTCGCTGTCGACGCCGCCACCACCGCCGTCACCACCGCCGTCATCACATTTGACGGGCAGTCATGTTCGCTCCCGAGCGCACACGTCTAGGGACACATCAACGTCGAGACGCACACAGGAATACATAGTTACGAACGCGCTCACATACGCGCGACATCCATTGCTGTCGACGGCGCGCACCGCCAGACGAAAATCCCCGATTAAACCGCATAGAGCAGAAGCAGAAATGGCGGCGTGGCGGCGGCGGCGGCGGCAGAAAACAAAATCCACAGAAAACAAAAACATCGCCCGCAAGCCCGCGTCCAGCGTCTTTCGCTGCCGTTGACGCTGTTTGCCTGCCTGGTGCTGCGCTTTTCCGCGCGGCATACGGTCACTACTGATGTTTTCCCTTCAGTTGTTGCTGGCGGGGCTGGCTCCACTGCTGTCATCGTGCGTCGACGTCAACCGCGTCGGCGGCGGCGGCTTCGGCAGCGGTGGAACTGGTCAATTGGCCGATGACAGATTTGGTTCGATCAGATGACATAAGAATTGCGGCGGGGACGACGACGACGACAACAACAACAATGACGACGACAACGACAGGACCAGCAGCAGCAGCAGCAGCAGCAGCAGCTTCAAAAACAACAACATCGCCAACGGGCGCGCGGAGCGGAGAGCCGGCGGGCGCTGTATTAAGCCGTTGATATCTGATGACATCGGAAACAACTAATAATTGGTTGAGTGAGATACGACATGAGAAAAATGACGCCGAGCTCTGTGGAAAGTCCGAGTGAAAGTTGCCTGACGAAGTCAAGCGCGGTCGTCTCGTTTTGTCGACATCGATTTTAGTGCTGAATGTTTGGAAAATGTCGACCACGCTGAGTGAATGATGATGTCTAGACGTTCGGAGTTCGACAAATCGTTCGGTGATTAGGATTTGTTTTAGCTGAATTCGTAGTACATACTGGTGTGAGTTGTTTTTGAAGATGGCGATGACGTAAAGCCAGAAACAATCAGAATACGGAGAGACTCCCCTTGAGATGATACTAGTAGTAATAATAATAATAATAGTGATAATAATAATAATAACGATAAGGGATAATAATAACTACGTAGACTATTATACGAGACAGGTTAGTGCTGCTGTTCGCAATTGAAACGGTGATATTATATGATATGAGTTGAGATTGATTTCCGGGGGTGCAATCTTGATCAAATGCTTAAGTTTCCATAGAAAAAAAAATGTGTAAATAAGAGTAAGAGTAGTTATAAAGAGCATCGTTGGCGTATGGGCGGTGTATATATGCTCATGTTAAATGTACACAACACAATGTATAATAGATGAAAAAAAGACATATACGTTCTACTTATCATACGTTCCCTGTTCAATGTTCAGCACTAGACACAATAAATGTAGAAATTCCCCGGGCTTACCCACAGCCTAACCTAACCTTTACCTAACTCATTTAACGTCCACGGTACAACTGCTTTTGGCATAAAGCTCCATAGGACACTTCACTAGGCACAATACCATCCATTTTCTTATTGCGCTCCACACCTCCCTGGCAAAAAACCTTTTTCGCCGAGGAAAGCGACCGAATCTCCCAAGGGAGAGCGCTCTACATGGCCTGGCAGGCTGGCGGCGGCCAAGAACGCGGCAACTGGACTCTCTAATAGACTTACGTGTCACCCTGCCTAGCTTTCCGTGTGCGTCCGAGCGGTGTCCGCCCAACAACAAAAAAAATCTATCGAATTTGTTGCTTATCCGAAAATTATCGTCGCAGATTAATCATCTAGTAGAGTTTCATAAAAATTTGAATCAAATATATATATACAATCTGTCTGTTCCTTCAATACAACACAATCCAGACATCTTTATTAACCAGAAGGGGGTGGTACATGGTAATTACAGGTGATTATATGATTATTATAACAAGGGATGTTATGGATTGCGGAGGGGGTAAATGGACGTCCGAGATTTGTCGTACAATTGATTGAGACAGGTTGACGATCGAGACCCCTCCCCCCCGCGGCAAGCTGCTGATTGCCCTTCGTGCCAATTTTTATGTGGATGATTAATTATGATGTAACGATCATGATTTAGCTAGTGCTTGTACTATGTTTCTTTTTTTTCGAGTTTAACTAACAGCCAAGTCGAACGCTTTACTGATCTTAATAATTACTGCATAATTCAGGCAAAGTTAAACCTAGCTAGAGAGAGAGGGGGAGAGAGAGATTGTATATATATATATATATATATAATAGAATATTCAATACATTTACCTTAAACTTCTTGAAAAAAATCCTCAAACGATATTGAATGATTTCATTGTACTGGAGGATATTTAAGGATTATATATATATATATATATATATATATATATATATATATATATATATAATAGATATAAAAGGATATTGATTTTTTTTCAAGAAGTTTAAGGTAAATGTATTGAATATTCTATTATATATATATATACAATTCTCACCACAGTTTTTCGAGCTGACTCTCAGCTGTTCCCCTATGTGACAGGCCTCAGCTCTTAACCTTTAATTCTCAGGGAACATCATGTATATATATATATATATATATATAATATGCATAAGTCCGCTCGAATTACTCGAATCCTATAATTAGTCGCAATGATCAATCGTTCATCATGCGAGCCCAGCAAGTGCGCGCTCGCGATGGCCGAATGCCACTCAACAGATTCGCATATGACTGTCCACATCATCTCCACATGTTGTTGACAGTCATATGCAATCTGCCTACCAGCAGATTACATTAATCGTAAAATAAGTTGATGAGCCTTGATTGCAGCCGGTCAAGGCAAGTTTCGTATTCTTAATGAACTAAACGTTGTGTCCCAAGGAACGGCGCTGGCACTTGGTCAGTCAGTTGGTCTCGATCGAAGGTTATGGCATATCTGTGCTTGTTCCGACCTCTGCTAGAAAACAAGTGGTAATTACAAAATACTGGGTGAATTTTACTCAATTTCGTAGAATTTCATCGCTAAACGGATGGATATATGTGTAACCGAGCTTTGCAATGACACAAATGACACGAAATTCGGCTTCGGATAGCTGTGAACCGAATTGAACGGTTCCAACGCGGAACCGCTGCAGGACGCTCATTAATAATTTATATATATATATATATATATATATATATATATATATATATATATATATATATATATATCGTCTTCTACTGATACTTTGTATTTTCCTTTCTATTTCGTTCCTAATTATGCTGTAATTATCGAATTTTGAATGTTTACCTCGATTAACTGCAAAACCTAGATATGTATTCGAAATACATCTACTTCTGGATCTATCCTTCTGCAACGCCTGCTCCTCGCTGTGAGGCAGAGAGGCAATGCCATCGCTTTCCTCGAGACGATGTCGGCCTCAGCCCCCGTCCCAGCTAATCCCCCCCCCCCACCCAGTAATCCCTAGAAATAATTCCTAATTATTGTATGTTTAAATAAATATCCTCCAGTACAATGAAATCATTCAATATAGTTTGAAGATTTTTTTCAAGAAGTTTAAGGTAAATCCTGTACGGGCACCAGGCCTCACACTAAGGAATTTGCCTGGGAGTGTCAGACCCTTACTGATTAAACCCATAACCGATTTTGACTTGGGACACTGACCGGGACTATCAATTTCGTTTGTAGCTTTTTTTTTTGTTTTCGAGCTGACCCTCAGCTGTTCCCCTATCTGACAGGCCTCAGCTCTTAACCTTTAGGTATTACTATGAGGAATTTCGTTTGTAGCTGATGATGCTTAAGTGAATGGGTATAGTTCACTTTGTCGAAGAGTCGAAACGGGCGCAGGTTGCCCTGAGAGCCGAAATCAGTTGACGGTCCCACTGAGAATCGCAAGCGTTCTTACACATCTCGCTGGTTCAGCCGCTAAAGAGGAAGTGTCGAATTTTATTTGCTGCTAAACTCGCTTTTTTTTCATGTCATTTCACCATTTCTATGAAGTCAAATAGTGTTTGGTCCTGCCAACGATCACGATTCAAATTGAACTGCCATCTACTAATCTGACGGTCTTGTGCGGTCACCGCAGGATCGACATGCGGTATCTGGAGGCCGACGCAGCTTCAACTCGCATCGATCACTTCCACCGAGCCCGCGGGCACGTCTAATCCGTTCTCTAATCAAAGCAAAAAGGTACATCCATATCAGACGCACACAAATATATATATATATATATTTGTGTGCGTCTGATATGGATATATACATATATATATATATATATATATATATACGTGCCACTCACAGCATAATGGGAGAGACGACTGCGAGTCTCGCCGAACCGCCGTCGTGGCTGACCCGAACAAGTGCAGTCACTAGGCGACACCCGGCGGCCTGCAGGAGCTGCCGCCGCCGCCGTCTGCAGCAATAGGTAACACCATGTTGAGCACAGCTCTTAGCCTGTCTCGTGCTCAGAATGGATCGTCTCTATGATCCGACTATGAAGTCCGTAGTAACAGTGATCGTAGTAGTGGTACCCGTAATCGCTGTTGTTGTGCCGTGGTGGCCGGGCATTACTACGTATTTCTACCTGGCAGTGCTCTGGAGATGATCTGCGCTGCGAGTATGATCGGCGGCGGCGGCGACGGTGGCAGCTGCTACTCTCGATTGGATCTGATTGCCACTGATGAGGAAGTCGCCATTTGGAAAAATAGAGATCAGAGATCGGCGTATCAGCCACGAGTATCAGCCTCAGCCAATGATCGTCCCCTTCGGGTGGCAAGCCCGTTGAGGGCGAAGGCGAGCCGGCATCGACGAGGCCGCCAGACCGCTGACCGGTCAGCGCCAGTCGTCCTCGCTCGGCGGTTCGAGGGAATCGAGCAGCGGTAGACATCGACCGAATGCAATGGGCGGACCAGGTGGCCACCCAAGTCACCCTGGGGCTGACAAACTGACTGTTCTGATCTCGGTTGCGTCGTCGTTGGCGAGCGTGGCCAGCCACACAAACACGCCTGTAATATACAATAGCGACGCGAAAGCATTTGCCGTTATGGGAAAAACATGTGTCGTTGCAAATGGGTACCCTGGTCGTCGACGTCGGGTGTGGCACGAATATTCACTGGGGTAGATACGCACGTACGTGCACCGAACATGTCAGCGGTAATGGTGACGACGATGGCGGCCGCAGTGGATTGATGGACGTATAGATTTAATTGACTGATGGATGGATAGCTAGCTAAATTAATGGATGGATAACTAGCTAGATTGATTGATGGATGAATAACTAGCTAGATTGATTGATGGATGGATAGCTAGATTGATTGATTAATGGATAGCTAGCTAGATTGATTGATGGATGGATAACTAGCTAGATTGATTGATTAATGGATAGCTAGCTAGATTGATTGATTAATGGATGGATAGCTAGATTGATTGATGGATGGATAACTAGCTAGATTGATTGATGGATGGCTGGACACGTTCGCGGTCGCAGAGCGCAGGGATCGGCCGCCAGATGCGGTGAGCAATCACCTTATTGCTTCACTGAGTCATTCGCCCTTTGAAACGTTGGCTGTTTCTATCAGTGAACTCTTTCTGTCATTTGCTATAACTCGGGTGTCGGCAGGTCAATCATGGGCAGACATATTTATTTATTTATTTATTTGCATTTTACGAGAGAAGTACTGCTGGCTGGGACGCGTATATGGGTGCGTTGTAGGTCCCTTCGTGTGAGGAGGGGATCATACGCAGAGGTTCGGTGTTTTTTTTTCGGTTGTAAATCGCTTGTGGTATATGCTGTGACATAATGACTAACTTTCACAGTGCGCGTAGAATATCGTGGATAGCTGCCGTTCAAAGTGGTAGTAGTTTGGTCGTAAACGAGGCCAAAGTCCTTAAGAAATCCGCGGCATTTTGTGAGTAGGATTCTCAGACTACCGCGGAATCAGTGAGTCCCGATGTTCGTCCATGATGGATTTTCGCCTTCGAACCTCTTGTCCAAGAAGAAACATATTAGGGATACGATAAATGTGGTCGATCCCCTCACTGCCAGCCTCCTCCAGGAGGTTCACCACAGGATGGTCTTCGCCAACTTGGACAAGGACACAGGATTGTTCCTTCAGCAGCGCCCTCTTTCTCGCTGTGGGACAGAGAGTCAATGGTAACGGGGATGACGTTCTCGGCACCCTGACACCCCGTCCCCAACTGCGTCACTAATTCTTATATATATATATATATATGTATATATTTTGTTTTCTTGGGAAGATATATAATACTATGAAACCGATATTCTCTATAAATGCCAATACGATTCTGTTGAGTTGATGATACGAGTCTTCATAGGGCTGTGATCCCTAGATGCAGCTAATCGATTCGAAAGAGCCTCCATCATAGCGCAATATAGTCAGCTGAAAAATAGCTCATCGTCAATATCAAGCATGTTTTTCCATATATATATAGATAAGTGCAAAAAACTCAGAGGGTTAGTTCCTTGAGGAATGGGCAGAGCAGCAACGCGCAGTCACCACATTCTAAAGTACTCTCAAGTTGTCGGGCTGATTCTCAGCCAACATTCACCACACACATTCACCACCATGTGGTGAGTCACAGCCAGCACATTCACTGCCTATTGTACTTAATACTAACTATGGCCGACGACCAAGTAGGCGCCAGATCGTAACACAAGCCAGGAACATATGTACGCCCGGTTAATGGCTGAGTGCTCTTGGGGACACCAGCACCCTGGGAGGATGGAATTAGCGAAAGTATCGTACGGGACGTCGGGTTGCAGGCGGAAGACATGCCTAATCAGGGGCAAGGTTTAACCTAAGGCGCAGTTAGAGAGCACAAACCAGAGGGGCGTGTTTTGCTCGTTCGAGCGCGGTGGACGATCTGCCGGCTACGGCACATGCCAGCCGTCTCGTACATTTATCAGCGCATTGTTTTGTGTTGACATGGCGCTGAATGTCTGCCCCCATGAGCGGGAACATATGAATATTCATGTACATGCATAGTATTGCATAATATATGTATATTTATTTTGTAATTCGTTATTACTTGTATAAATGTGTATTTTCCTTCATTTATTCGACAATTGTTTCATAGAAATAAAATCGACAAGCACTATTTTAGGACCAGGTAGCCTTCGAAGCGTTGGGTGGACCGGGGATACAATCAGTGCAGTTTCCACAGATATTAGGATAATTAGGTTCTCGTCGGAAACCGGAGAAGAAACACGTGGAAGCGAATTTATTAATGCAAACATTTTTCTTGGATATCCAAAGAGGCAATGCAAGTGCTATTTTCGGCACCCGCTTATCGGCTGTGTGAGAAGTGGGGGCGGGGGGGCTCCTTGTTCTAGATATTATATTGGAGAATTATTATATACATTTAGAGGAGGGTGTTCTTAGATGCGTTTCACGTTCAGCGGATGGTACAATTGTCGTCCACTTTTACTAATTAAATAAAATTAGTACTATTATTTTATATAGTTATGCAGTCATTGTTGCCTGTTGTAGTACACATTCGTATACATATATTTTATTGTGTTCATTTCTTAAATACACACAACCTAAAGTGCAGTGTCGCCTCCCGCAAAACATTTTATGAAACAGCACAGCAAGCTGGCATATGCTGCCCATCCAGCCGCGAGCTCATTCTCAAATCGCCGAGAACGTAACGATTTTATGCTTCGACGAGACGCTGGTTTTGTGTGCGCTTTTCTGTTTGTATACTAAAATCAATATCATCGAAATTGATTCGCTGGTTAGAAAAGCTCGTAGAGCTGTAGGTCCTTTAACAAAAACAAGAAAACCTTTAAGTTTTTGCCTTCACCTCGGTGGCAGCAAAACGTGTGTTCGCTGTATCAGCAATACATTGCCACTGGTCTCCGTACAGCTGTGTGCATATATATATATTATATCGATATGCATGTCGTACACAAAGAGGACACAAGAAGCTCACCAGCGTCATTTGTACTTGGATATGCGTATCGTGCTTTGGTGGTCTTGACATTTTGCGAAATTACAATGAGTAATTTATACGATACAACCGAAAACACCGAAGCTGTACTCGCCATCCTCGAGGAGAAACCTTACCTTAGAGTATCCTTACGACGAGACGCAGTTGACTAGCGGGTGCTTTGTTTCGCCGACCCTGGTGGCCCTTAACCAGCTGAATTGGCTAATTGGTCATTGCTAATTGTCCCTAATTTCCGTGTACATTACAGCATATCACGTTTCAACTGTCGCTTCCCACAGTCCGCCCGAAAGCCCTCGGCCTTCACAACCATCTCAATGCGACGAGCAGCGAGGATGGCGGCGTACACCGTGGCGAGCTCTCGCTGACCGACTCGCTGTCAGCGGCCGACCCTGCTCAGAAGGTTCCTTCTCTGTCGGACCTATCCAATGACAGCTCTCCAGGTAAGTACCGTCCCTCGTATCCACTTACAGAAACTCGATTGTTCCTTCTATCCTGCGATCTCCTTCGCCCCCACGAAAAAGTGTTGTATCACCGATTCGCAGCGACGTCTCGGCAAAGTGATGAATCGCGCCACGCGCGAGATGTCGCAACATCGATGCGGCACTAGGCCCGGGTCGTGATTTATGTGATGAGCGTTCGGGAGGGCGTTCTTCGTGAGCGCGTCTCACGTCGATATCTCGAAGGGGGCAGCGTCTAGGTGTGGGCTCTTAGTAGGGCGGACGAATAAATTTGCCAGAGGCTGAAGAGGTCAGGGACGAGCCGGGCTCGATGGCGCACACAGTGAGCAGGGTGATCGGTCCACGGGGCGGATGAATCTATGAGTGTCTGTTCAGGAGGAGACCGCATATATTGACGCTGATTCACTACGTTCAATACGTTGAACAAATAAAAACAACGAGGCGTACGCAAATAGGATAATAAGTCAGGGAGACGTTTTTGGTGACGGAATAATCTAGCTAGCCTTTATTAGCAAAATTTCCATTTTGCCCCGGAGACGATACTACCGAGACGTCCCCTCGCGACGCCGGGCGGGCCCCCGACCCGCGCAGTCGGTCCCGTCAACGAAGCCTGAGCAAGGCGAGCACCTGACCAATCTGTATCGTCGTATCGAACAGAACATTCGTAGCCTCGATTCACTTTTGCCTACAGCTAGCGAAATGCAATACAATACAATACAAACTGCGGTTTATTGACGGAACTGCAACATACATTGCTTGAGTTCTCGTCAAAAAAAATGTAGGCAAAAGGTGTAAAATATCACACTGCAACAAACGAAGTTGCAATTGACAACAGATTATATCCACGCATATACAGGGGCAAATACATCGACACGGTTCCTCTCTTCTAGATTGGAGAAGAACAGATTGAAGATTGAACATCGTCAACAGTTCCATAAGGGGGGGCGGCCATGGTGTTGGCATGCATTAGCATGCCAACACCCCCCCTTTAAAAAAAAAGAAAAATTGGAGAAGCACACAACGATTACGAATATCACTGAAAGCAGTTTCCAGGTCGGTCTGTCTCTCTCTCTCTCTCTCTCTCTCTTTCGCTCTTAGCAATTGGTTGCCACTATAGCCACAAAAATCAGCGTTATCCGTAATTTTACATGTTAAGCACAGCCATCACGACCCCCGAAATATTTTCTTAACTTCATGGAATTATACTCCATAGGTCAGCAGCACACATGTATGATTCCCTGTGTTCGTCCCGTGCGACCGTGCCAGCACTGTTCGATTAGTCTCAGTAGTAGCAGCATCAGGGATAGGAGGACATGGTTGGAATCAACTGCCGATCCCTGCAAGGCACCTAACTGAAGCAATACTTTTGACTGGTCCGGTCAGTGCCCCAAGTCAAAATCGGCTCTGGGTTTAGTCAGTAAGAGTCTGACAATTGAGGCTCCTTTAATAAACCAATAAAGCCTTTACCTTTACTAACAGTCTGACACTAACTCACCTCAGTGTGAGGCCTGGTGTCCATGCAGGATTTACCTTTAACCTCTTAAAAAAAAAAGGAAAAAAAAGTAGTAGCCGCAGCAGCATCAGTAATAGGCCTAGTCGTGGATCGCATGTGAGAGTCAGCCCGAGAACCGTTTAATAGGCCAAATCGGCCTAGCTAATCGTCAATCCGTTGACAGGGCAGACGATTTTCGAAAAATGAACAACAACAACCATCAGCCACCGCTTCGGCGTTGTCTCCGGCGAGGTCTGCGACATCAGCGAAACGAGGACGTCGCTGAAGGCGCAAGTCATCACCGACGCGCCTCGTGTGCTCCGACCATTTGTACGTTACGTATTTGTACGGCCCCGATGAGCGGCGTCTTGCCACGCCCTCAATCGACACCCGGCGAGGAGTCAGACAGACACGGCACGCTCGTTCCCGCAGAACGACCAGTATACGACACATACATATTTCACACGGCCGCTTATTGGAGAGCGTCGCCAAGGTTCGAGTTGTCGCCTTTCCGCTCGTAGGGATTGTTGTAATGAGACGCAGCGGTGACGTGCGGGTAGGTTTTGCTCGGAGAGGGATTCACATGCATTGAATGACGGCACGGCGATCATCAGCGACGACGGACGAATGGAAAAACCTCTCTGAAAGGTGAACACAGGAAACAGGACGGCGGCGGCGGCGGCAGCAGACAATTTGTGAGTCAGATCGGATCGGTCTGAGATATTAGCGAAGGGGACGGTGAGCGAGGCGTGCAGGCGCGAAGTTCGCTCGGGGGCGACGGGGTCTTCAAAAATGGGGCGTTTTCTCCTCGGCGGACAGTGTCTGCTGGTGGTGGTTGTACAACGGCTCGTCGAGTTGAGCGACTGTCCTGTGGTGGGAGCTGGACGATGAGAGGTGGGAGAAGGGCGTCAGTGAACAGATTGGCCAGAATATAAATAATGATGAAACGCGAGGAAGCGGAGAAATCTGCAGTAGGAGACGAGTCTTCAATAAACGAGCTAAAAAACGAATATTTATTTATTGAATAAAGCTATTGAATCCAACCTGACAGTCTTTCGGCAAGAGGCTATCGGCTGGATCGCAGAATCTGCAAGGGGCGAGATTGGGGACAGCGTCCGTCTGCAAGGCCGGTTATCGTTGTCGATTTACATAGCAGCGTTAAAGGTGTCCGGTGGCATAGTGTACTCGTGTACGTCCGCCTTGCAATCGGAGGAGACACATAGCTGCACTGGTTCGATTCCCACCGTTGGCCACATTTGCATCGAAAAGGGTTGTCCGCCTTATGGATCAATGCTAAAAGCAGTACCGTGGACGTTACATGTTCGCTGTTGGTCAGCCCGGAACATTTACTTAGATCGCGCATTGCCAAGCATACACGTGCGCGGGCTAGATTTAGAAATCCGCAGGCTACACCAGGACGTACAGTATGTCATACGCAGTGAGACCCACTATGGCCGACTATGGGTGTTGCGATTCGGTTTTTCCACAAATACGACCGTTACGCAAGACACAAAGCAGGATCCGGCCTCGCTAACAACAAACGCCCGCCACTGGCGCAACGCTACCATTGACAGTGAAAACAGTCGGCATCCCTCTCGCGCGATGGATCTCATTGACAGATTTCGCGCTGAAGAACACTGACGGCCACTGACGCACGCGCTGACAGATACCGATGGCTTCGGCCAGCTTCGTGCTTAGCTGTATCGTGGGCGAGGTCCGCTTGATCGCCCACTTTATATATGGATATCCAGAGCCATTGGGGTACAGCTGGCTCAGCGACGGTTCTTGATTTAGTGCTGTTCTGAGCTGGTGAGTGGTTCTCACCTGTTCAACACGGCACCGTTGAACAGCACAACATGGAATCACCTAATGAGCTTCCTAACGGAAGAATCTGCGGCGCGGACAATTCTCACCGATGAAATTGAGTGCTAAAAGGGCGCGATGGTGGTATACACCCAGATATATATATATATATACAATATAATATATTTTATATATATATATATATATATATATATATGTGAGATACCGCCCTTATCGCAGTCGACGACGAACATCGGTGAGAATTGCCCGTCCCTTAAATCTACACAGATGTACAATACCCGTGTTTGTGCATACACCCAAACACGGCTTGTGGTGTGAACATATAGCCCGGACTGTCTTCGCAGGCGCTAGTTCTTCACCCACTACCAGCGTACGGTTAGGAGCGGCCGGAACAGTTTCCGGGCAGAGGCTGATAACATTACGCTTGCCTCCACTGGGACGACACTTGAGCATTCGCCGATCCCATCTTACCTTCCACCCCCGGTAGTGGAAGCAAGAGGAACAGACCACGAACGTCGACGAGTCGTAATTACTCAACTTGACTTATTGAATGGGAAGGGTTCCTCCTTGGTCCGATAGCTTGGATTCGTTTTTGATAGATCTCATCGCAACGAATTGGCCTCCTCCATCTCGGGTAGATTGTGCTACATTGCAATGACTGCATCGTGTCGTGCGATCCCCCTTTGTTGCGGATTCGATCACGGGCATGATTCACCACCAGCAGTGTCCCTTCATCCATGTTGTTACCTATCGAATAGAGAGGCACCGAGCTACCCCGAGCGTCTCCCCATGGCCAAACGACCACGAAGCGAGATGACACAACACTTGCTTATACTATATATAATCCTATAATCGTTGTTAAGACGAGTAAGCGCCAAGACGGCCATCTGATGGACGTGTCCCCTCGGCCGCGACCAACGACGTAACGAAAAATCCGTTATCCACTCCGTCCGTTGATCGACCGGCCAACTCGCGATGATTGACGGACGCAACCGAACTCAACCGAGTCGCAACCAGTGCCGCCTCTGGACGCGGGCAATCGCCTCAGGAAGAAACTCATACTGGAAGGTAGTTGCTGGCACGATGCGGAGCTGCTGAGCGAGCGACCTGTAGCCGGCACCGCCGCCGCCGCCGCCTGTTCTACCACGACCACCACCGTCACCACTGGCGTAGATCTTAGTCGCTACGAATGGCCGTAACACACGCACTGAGACACCTACACTTATCGTTGGCCACACCACCGCTTGGTACGTTGCTTGTTGTTGGTCGCCCGCAATCTCGAGAGAGAGAGAGAGAGAGATGGCCGGGCTCTTGTCCGGGCTTATCACCGACGGAGCTCGCTCGCACACTGAAACAACACCATTTCGCGTTCGCTTGGAGGCTCGTCGGCTGTCGAACAGCGAGTCGACGACAGCTGACGACTACACATGGTGTGAATGGCGGGGGGCTTGTCTTTACTGAATGTAAAAATTCATATAAGTATATGCGTATACATCTGTATATGTAAGTATATATGCATATATCATATTCAGTAAAAACGTTGCCGTTATATATTAGCGAGAGAGAGAGAGAGGGAGGGAGAGATTTTATAGACAAATCTATGCAGCCAGCGACAGTGTGGTGTTATCAACGAGAAACAGTTCGCATTGCGGGCCTCTTCAAGCCTTCGGGGTAAGCTCACTTAGCAGCAGGCCAGCTAACGTGGCTCAATTTATGCGTGTATTATTCACAGCGGCTCAGCGTCGACCCGATTTCGCGATGGGACACGCGAGGCCTTAGAATATATTGAAAAATCTCGACAACAGCACGCTGCAGCGTTTGTCTCGGAAACGGACAACGTTTTCGGCGCTATCCCACAGCCGTAACGTAATCGATGAGTGGACGATCTCGCCTGCGTTCTCGCATAGCGTTGCTGTAATCGCTGAGCGAATTCTGTATTCGCCCGAGGCTCAGGCGTTGGCGTTCTTTCGTGGTTATGTTCAAATCGAGCAGCTCAAGCGAGGCTGTACCCGACTCAGTGGCACTCTGTCGACATCGTTAGCAGATGGACGGTACAACACCGAGAAAACAAGCCGGGAAACCTTTTAAGTTTCTATAATGTAACTAACGTCAATTACCGCTCCTCTTGCACTGAGGCATGGCCTGTCCATTGCTGTGTTGTCACGACCATCCTTATTTGCTATTTTGAGTGCGCAGCCAATACCATCTCCCCTGTTCACCCGTCGGCTCCGCCACCCCTGAGAACGGCGTTGGTCATTAGCTCCGCCCGAATGGGTGGCTTGCCTGACCACCGTACGACCCATTGAGCCAGTCAACCGAGTTGTCGCTTGGCCGGTGTCCGCCGCCCGCAGCTGCCGTCGATAGTTGTGTCACAATGCAAGACGAGGAGGTGAGCGGGGGGTCGCTTCGAGGGTCCGCTGAAAATTCACTCCCGTTCCAGGATCGTTCCACTTCGTCCAGTTCAGTCAGAACTTTTCCAACTGCGCTGTATCTCTATCTCCGTACGCTGCTCGCACTGGAGCTATCTGTCTCTCAACAGTCGCTAATTGTGCGTGTGCTTTGCCGCGTCTCGTAAACGTGGAACTAGACATTTTGCCACCAGCTCTCTCGGGCTGGTTTCGTTCTTTGGCTTGTTGTTTTCACTGCTTCTTGGCTTTTTTCGTGTCATTTCCATTTAGTGTATATGTTCTCGCTAGGTAGCTCTGGCTCGCAAAACCACCTGCGTCACCGTTGAACAAGCCCCCGCGGCCGCCGGCATCGCAGCGAGCACAAATAAAAATTTCTGTGGACTGCCGCGGGTAGCTCATCTCTCTCTCTCCCGCCCGCCCGCCCGCCCGTATCCGTCAATCTACTATAAAATGCGCGTTCGTGCGAGTCGTACGTGTAAGCGACCGGGTCGTTGGGTTTCTGGCAGCAGCGAAGACAACCCGTTACTCAGGCAGACACGAGCGCGTCGGCGCAAGGTCGTCGTCTCCCCCGCGGGGGTCGGCGCAGATCGCCGACCGCCGCTCGCCGAAGGAAAAAACGCGCCAATGTCAAGTTCAATGTGTAAAAGTGCTGTCTGGTAGCGGCTATTTGTTTCGGGTTGGATTTTCTCTCGATCACTTCTCACTGCTCGCCGCTGTTGGTGTGTTGTTGTTGTTGCCTTTTTGCTGCTGGTGCTGTATTGGGCTGTATCGTAAAGACATAGGACCGCACGTTAGCGGACGATCAGCGTCCGCTGCCGACTCTGGCGATTGCGCTCGCTTTTGCCGTGGCACGCACCAACCCATAGCACGTTGCGATTCGACGTGAGCCTGCCGCAGGACGTCTGAAACGGCGAAGTCCTACTCAAAGTGGAGGCAATGACGGAATGGCAAGCCTCGGGATCATCCAAGAACACGTCGGTTGGTGGTGCCTGAAAAACGGCTGCTTTTGATGGGGGCCATGATGGGATGAAGGCCGTTGATTCGACGAAGATCATCCTTAAGGCTCGTCTTGAACTGGCTGGTCCTGCCTAGCGTAGCTATCGTAGACGACCATTGAAAGTAAGATGTAGAAAAAGATCTAGTACAATATTGCTCATAACTCGGCGTAACATTTCCGTTTTGCGGATGTCATCCGTGAGGAGCAAGGGTATATTTTTTTCTATTGTATCATATAGAAAAACTAGGGCAGCAGTAGTAGTAATAGTAGTAGAATGGATTTCTGGGTGCACGGACGGGTTTGATCCCCACCGTTGCCCACATTTGCATTTAAAGGGGTTGTCCATCTTATGAAGCCTTATGCCGAAAGCAGTTTCACCGTGGACGTTAAATGTTGGCTGTGGGCCAGCCCGGAAAGTTTATATAGCGTGGATCCGTGGACGTTAAATGTTGGCCGAGCGTCAGCCCAAAAACCTTTAGGTCACCTTTAATTGTAGTATGGAGATTCGAGACGTTTTTAGGAAGATAAGCAGAGATGGCCCCGATATGTCGTTGAAGTGATGTCGCTGAGTCGTTTCGAGGGCTGTCACAATTGGGAAACAGCCGAGAGAAAGAGAGAGAGAGTGAGTCAGCCTCAAAGGAAAAAATGGAGATTTATCGTTCATCATAGCAAAGCTATACGATCGCACTAAACTTACACCGCGCTGGCTTCACGACACGGGAGCGTTCTCACCGGTTCCGTGATCAATTGCGTTGCATCGTCCACCCAGAAAGCGTAGGCATGCCATCCAGCCGTGCCATGTAACACCGGTGCGATCCCTGTTTCTGTAACTACCCTTGAATTGCGTTCGCTCGATGGTGCCCGTCATGGTCCGCTGTCCGTTCTAGCGAGGGTGGGAGAGTGGATACCCTGAAGTCAATTCGATTCTGCTGTTCGTATCAAAGGCCGAAAACGAGACATACAACGGCCGGAAAGCGAGCCGAAGACATCCGATAACGCGGACAGGGGCTCACACGCTAATGCTGTACCGCACTTGTAACTCAGCTTGGAACAAAGAACACAGAAGATCTTTTCCGCGGGTATATATATATATATATATATATATATATATTTTTTTTTTTTTTTTTTTTTTTTTATATATATATATGTATATATTTTCGGCATTTCGTGGTCACCCCAGTTCGCCTTTCGCCGCCGCCGCTGTTCGGGATCGTTTTCACTTGACTTACTTTTCCTTCTTCGATTTGCTGGGGGAAGGCGCCCAAGAGGGGAAGAGATGATACTTTTGTGCTTTAATGCGCATTTCGACTGATCAGAGAGCGGCAGCTATCTGATGGGCATCTGATAGCGTTGTATGGGACGAGTGACATTGTGCTGGCGGGCAGGTCGTAAGCTACGAGTTCGGCTTTGTAGAAAGAGTGTTAGATCAATTGGTATCTGAGGAAGAGAGACTGCTTGCGAAAGCGACCCCGTACCAATGTCACAATGGGTTGAACTACAATAATTGCAAGTTGCTGGGGTAACCCTTGACACTTTGTCATTTCCGCGCCTACCCCATAACTGTTCTATAACACTATGAGCTGTGCCGGCTGTGGCCTTGTCTTCAGTCCGGATACAGGTTGGAAGACCAACGATTTGGTGTCGCACTTGTGCCCCGTAAAGAGTCTATGTCTTCTGCTGTATAACAATGAATGATCCCTCGTAACAGTTACCTCGTCTAGATGACGTCACGGAAAATACGTGCGCGCCACATCGGTGTGCCGGCAAGCGTCTATGACAAGCGGTTTCTCCGATCGCCAAGCTGTCTGAGGCGGCCAGATCGACCAGTGACAGGTTTCATCACACGGGCATTGCTATGCTGGACCTGATAGGCGTTGCCCGATGTGCTGTTGCTTTTCAACCAGCAGCAGCAACAGCGTCAACAACAACGGTAGCGAGAACGATTCGTTGTTTTGACCAACGTTTCTCTCCCGATAGCAACGTGCCGTTAACGATTACAATCCACGCCGTACTGCGATCTCTCATTGGTGGCCTGCCCCGCCATACCGGTTGCCGCCTCGTCGGCGTGGCCTCCATCTCGCATTGTGCCCAACGCGAGCCGCCTCTATTCGTTTCATCGTCTACCGTTGAAAAGCTAACAGTGGCCGCGGTAGCCCGGCCCTTTTCCCCGACTCGACAATCGCGCAAGTTCGCGACGCCGGCCGCGATCGGTCGACGTTCGTTCAAATGAACGTTACGTCTCCTCGTTTTGTCCACCCCTTCAGTTGTCAACGCTGGCTGTAATTCGCGGCTTTGTTATCAGCGGGACTCGTGTCTCGATCTGCTGTGCACTCGGCCTTTTTTTTTGCAAAAGGCGGCGGCCGGTTGGTCGCCACCTTGCCGAGGGAAACAACAGCGTCGGCTCGAGACGGCGTCGACGGCCGGCTCCTCTTGATCTCGGAGATCGGCGGCGGTGGTGGTGACGACGGTGGATCAGCGCCACCACTGTCGTCCGCACGAGTTGCCGACGAGCGGATTCCGTCATTGGCATTTTCGGGTTTCCGGTGAACGTCATATCAGGCTATCGCCAAGGAGGCCGAGGCCGACTGTGGCCAGAGAGGACGGTGTGGCCTATTATAATAACGATTGTATCGTATGTGATTTGTGGACCCGTGTGTGCTACTGCTGCTGCTGGTGGTGGTTCTTGCTCGACTTTCCAGATCTGCATCGGCAATGTGGTCGACCGCCACGAGGCAGCGAGGTCACCTGCTGGCCAATTGACCAACTCCCAAACGATTTCATATGGTAAGTAAATGAGTTCACAATACGATCGAGGCAAACGGCAAAACCTCGTAGGGAACGACGATACTCGACATCGGTGGGATCCGGCAACAATTGCCCGCCAATTCGTTTTCGCTAACCTGCTTATCATTAGGTCGGTGCCCAGGCTCATTACCGGGCGAACTATAGTTTGATCATTCGTGCGGTGAGAATTCCGGCAGTTCACGAGAGCCATCCATCATAAGCGGTGTCGTTCTCAGTGAACTCCGTTCCACGTCTGAGAATTGCAACCTACGGAAATAACCCGATCGGCTTGGCCTGACCTTGAGACATATTTCCTGCTGTGACAGATTCTGGCTGGTTTTTGGATTTTGTAGAAAATGGATCCGATGGTAAACATATCACAGCAATAATATTGAGATCTATGGCATCGCGAGGAGGCAGCCGAATTGCTTGTCAACAGTTGGGGGAAAAACTTCAGTTTCAAGTTAGAACTACGTCGCTGAGTACAGAACGTAACAAACGTATCGACGTGTACCTCAAGACCAAGAGGCGATAGGAATTGCTTACACAACTACATCTTGGACACATTGAGTAGGAAGTCCGTAAAGCGAATTGTAAAACAGCTCTACACTGCGTAACAACTTGTTGAATGCCACTGTGCTGTTCGACGTAAGGAGGGCCGTGTTGTCACGGCAACTCAGCCATAATATCACGAGATGAGAAGATCGCTTCTGGGAGCTGGCGTTCCTGTAGATATATATATATATATATATATATATATATATATATATATATATATATGGGTATATTGTTGTGATTATCCAGCTGTCGTCCGTAGAGGTAAAGTAATCATACAATTCTGTTATTATATATATATATATATATATATATATATATACATCTGTACGGATCAATGGATCATGATATCTCTTCTACGCTGTTTTCCTCGACGACTTTCGGCCCTCTTTGCCCTTCAAAGCTGTGAAGTTACTGATGCGTGAATTCACTGATCTACCACGTCATGCACCCTATGCGTACGTATCACAATGGCACACTGGGTAGCGCCGCCTAGTGTAGCTTTGAGGTGGCTTCTTGCTGTCGCGAATTTGAATCATCTTTGGATCTCATCTCGTTCTACACCTGCCTTATCACTGGCCAGCTGACCAATTCGATGAACGGGTCGACCTCGTGCAGCTTTCAATCACGAAGCGAAGTGACTTCATCCGATGATTTCTAGCAGAAGTTGTTCTGCAGGTCGGGCCTTCTCGACTTGCCACTTGTTACTACGGTGTTTTTTAAACTTATTATATATTATATATTAAACTAATAATACTGACAAGAATAATAATAAAAAAAAAACGTAGAATACGATCTTAACCACCGTTCACTGTAGTGCATGTGGGCCCTACATCTCCCTAGTGGTTCGGGTGACGATCATCTCAGTGGCATAGGAAATATACAATCCGACATCTGACCGTCCGGCCATATGTCATCATTGAATCAAACCCAAGAAGGTGCTGTGTGTGTGTGTGTGCATTCGCCTCGGTGCTTTTGTAGTCAGGTGTTTGCCTTTGTGCCTGATCGTTTTCTTTTTGGTCCCGATGGGCGTGCTGTTTGTTTGCCAATAGAAAACAAATAGTCATAGGCGAGTCATTGCCGATGTTGTTTTTCAACGATTATGGAAGGTTGAAATCGCCGGTGGCGATGACTCAGTGTAACATATATATATATATATATATATATATATATATATATATATATATATATATATGTATATATATATGTATATATATGTATGTCTGGAAGGTCTATGCTATTTCAGGGATTGACATCTTTCCCCATTGAATTATTATGATGTGATGGTACGCTTGCGAAGAGCATGCTGACGATGGCAATGCGTCTTGTACTGTAAGTCGTATTGCCTTTATGCTTATATATATATATATATATATATATAAGCATAAAGGATATATTATATAATTATAATTATAATTTTTTTTAACTAGTTTTCTGTTTCTATTTTCTTTACCCTGAAACTGTTGTGCGTTATCCTCTCGGCTTTACACCCAAGCCGTCCCACGGCATACTTCAGCACCCCTATAATACACACCCCCACAGCTGGCCATAGCCAATCTACATTAATCAGATTAGTTAAAATCATTGACTGTTCAGCAATTTCATCGTGTCAGATATCAGATATACTATCGAATATCACTGTGTGCTACATCTCCACCTTGTGTCCATAAACAGCCCAAATGCACAGCGCCAATGGCAAGGCCTACTCGATAAGTGGCGCTCGACCAGTGCTGCGCGTCATCATCTTTAATATATTTATGTCGAACTGGGTCGTCACATCATCACTAATCAACTGTACGCGATCCACGACCAGCAGTGCCTTCACCGTTCGCCACACGGACGACGATTGGGTTGCTAATGATCCTCATTCGCCTCTGATACGTCTACGTGACAGATCCCTCGGATGCGTCTGGTGTCAGGACGCCCCGTGCCCATTCGTCCCGTTGCTTGACGTTGTTCCGATTCGAGACGCCGGCCAGCTGTGGCTCGTAGTGGCAATGTAGCAAGTGGCGGGTGTGCTCGCAGAGGGCGATCGCAGAGCCGAACGCTGGGCCCGATGTTGTAGAATCTTTGCCGTAGATATGGTCGTGTTTTGACACTCACGGTACGGAGTCGAGCACAGGTCGCCGCTGATCTCGGCAATTCGTCTCGGTATCGAGCCGGATTAGTTGGCCACGATTGGCGTCGACGTCGCTACACGATTCGGAGCAGCGTGCAGAGACTGCATTTATGCAGCGTGGAGAGGGCTTCAACGTGATGTTGGTGTTCGCCCGCTGTCGGTGTGCTCAACGGCCAGTGTCCACGCGGCGGGCGTTGAAGGGACATTTTACCTGGACAGGCCCCAGAGCGATGAGCGCCACTGGCCGGTGACACTCGGCGGCTCTCGATTCGATTTTGTGTTATATACATGTATGTGTATATATATATATATATATATATATATATATAGCGCTCAGGTCAGGAGTCGAGGCTATGGCTGACATCGTCCATGCCAACGTGTTCAACCACCCTACACTGGCGAGGTGGTCAGACCTGAGAAGCAGCGTCCCTCAGACGGACTCGGCGGATCGCGCCCGTTCCGCGATACCGCCCGCCGCGCTCCGTCCTTGCGCTCTGACCAGCCGGCGAACGAAACTGTCGCACAGCAAACAACACGGCCGCCTAGTGTCCACAAACGTAACTCGCTACAGATTGCAGCGGACACAAACAAAGCGAACGGCAGCGGCAGCAGGGAGCAGCTTCTGAAACGCGTAAAACGAATGGAACGCTGCAGTATCTACCCGCTCTGATGTCGGCCCCGACTGTCGATGCATGCCCGGCCGCCAGCAACAACCACAACAGTTGAGGAGGTCAGCGTCTTAGCAAGATTGGCATTCACCTACGAGATCATACGAGAAATCGACGGTCGTAGGCCGGCAAGGGTGACAAATAGCTTTAGCTTGTTCGTGACATTTAACGTAGCCCGGCAGCGACACCCGTGCGGTGGCGGCTCCGGCCGGCCTTTTTGCCGTATCTGCTCCGCGAACAGCGCGTATACGCTAGCACAAATGGTTGTTTTTATTTCTGATCTCGCGAGTGTGACGCGCGCGTGTGTGCTCACATTCGCCGTATACGTTGCCGTGGAGGAATGGGGCGCGTCCCAGCGCCCGGCCGGCTTATCAGCGGCTACGGGAACGTAGAAGCCTTCCATTCTCGAGCCTCGAGTCGGACCCGATCGCCGGCGGCGCGATCTCGCTCGAGTGGCTGCGCAGTTGTCAATAAAATATCATAGCAGAATAGCGAGCAAACATCGAGAGGCAGCGAGAGAGAGAAAGAGAGAGAGAGAGCGAGAACAACAACTCCCGCGATAGTTCGAATCGCGGCGAGATTTGCGTGACACAGCACGCCAGATAATGACGACGGGTCGCCGAGAGTGGACGCCAGCCGTCGCGTAGCCTAATCAACACATGACGAACTGTGATCCGCCTCCGAGCCATCGGAACGATATCATGCGATAGGTATGGTAGAAATCAACGCTCGCGTCATAGTAGCCAACGAGAACAGCGACGAACAGCCCACAACTAGAACGGGGTGTGTTTGTAAGCGAAAAAGGGGAAAATATTGCCGTGGCCGTTCGATTGCGCGCGCCCATACGCTCTCGTGGCTGGACGGATGAAGGCCACGGGTTGTGGCTGCTGCATGCGCGTCTGCCGCTGTGCGCGGCCAATCGTGTATCAGGAGACGAATGATGAACGCGATCGCTTACTGCTCGAGGAACAAGTCGATGTCGGAAGAATTAATAATAACGGAAAATGGCTAGGTTTGATAATAACAATGATGATAATTAATAATAATAATAATAATAACATCAATAATATCAATGGTAATAATAAAAATGTCGGCGAATTTTGCGGAATGATCAGTTTTCGGACGAAGCTATCTCCACCCCGCCCTCCCCCCTGTGAGCGCATACGATGTTGAGATTGTTAACAGCTGCTTTGAATGTGTTCTTACGGGACGAGCGCCAACCGACGTTGCCCAATGAGAATCGCTACCGTTTGAGATATTGGACGATTGCCGTCTACAGAAGCAGCGGCAACAGCAGTAACAGCAGTAACAATGATGATGACGGGGATTACTAGCAAGCTTTCTTCCATAATGCCTTCACGTTGTTTACCTAGACGGAAGTAGCGAGAGTGCACGACATCGTTGCGGACCCTGACGAAAGTTGGCTTGCTGTTCTGGCTTTTTTTCTTGGTTTTTTCTTTTAATGAAATTTGCGAAGAGCAAGGTGGTTGCGGGGGGTTCTTTTCATTCGAGGGTCGTTCTCGGTTGGGGTTGAGGGCAAAGTGGCACAGTGATATTTTTATGGGGGTTTTTCTTGTTGTTTCGATTTTTTTAAGAAGCATTTCTTTTTTCTTGAAGCGGTGATTTCTCAATGATCATTCTCGCATAATGACACCATCGTATGTTAGCTGGTGTACGCGTATGGCAGGCTGATGACAATTCGGTGGCGCGGAATCCGGCACGCAGAAAAATATTCTCCCAGCCAAGTCTCGTCGCCCGGGCGCCGATGATCGTTCCAGGACGCCGAGAAGGGCGCGGGCTATGTTTGTGACGAGAGCATCGCGCATCCGTCCCCCAATTACATTCAGCTTCTTATGCTTCCTCTATTGACGGTACACTGCGTTATAGTAGACTATCCACATCTCTTGCTCTATTCCTCTCTCTCTCGCTCTCTGCCTGTCCCCCCCCCCCCGAGAATTCTGTAAAGGGAGTCCTCCCAAGCCACCGGGCGTCCGACGCTGTCTCAGCGAACAAGACGGTAGCAGCTACCTAACGAAGATTTGTAACGTTCCCAGTAGTAGTGAATATATGCATGTACCTCACGTGAGGCTGCTCCCTCGTCTCGGAGTGGAACGGTCGAGACATCCGTCGCAGATGCGTCGCCACGAAGGTGTCTAACGCCGCACGGGTTCATAGGTACCTGTCGTCCGTATACGATGAACGGCTGGCGCCGAAGTAAAAGCCCAAAGGTGTCGATTATATTAGCCCTCGCTGTCGATCGGGCCCACTTCGGATCCACGCTCGCTTCATCGACGCTATCGCGTACGCAGTTTGTGCTCCCTGTTTATCCATTAGATGTAGGCGGGAACTATTTTTTTCTTTGCCTTTTAGAAGAGGTTGAACGCGAAATGCATTACCCAAAACAAAAACTCTGCCTACTAAGGTGGTCGTCTGGTACTGGGGGCCTTTCGCCCGTTAAAACCCTGAACCTCGTGTGCGTTAGGTCGCGGACTAACTTCGGACTTCGGGCGCTTCTGTGTTAGCCCGTTCCCTCAAGTCGCCGCGAGACGTGCCGGCGAATTCATGGGCGCATAGAATCGCGGACGCCTGAACGATTGGTGAAGTAAATTTTCCGGGCTGACTCGCAGCCAGCATTGAACTCAGGTCTACGGTAGAGCTGCGATCGGCATTGCTCCATAAGGCGGCCAACCCGTTGTGCAAATGCAAATGTGCAACGGTGGTCATCGAGCCCCAACGTGAGCGCCTACCTGTCTTCTCCGATTGCAAAGCAGACGCACACGAGTGCGCGACGCCACCGGGATCGACATTGCCATCTATGGCAATTAATCAATTAATTAATTACTCGCGCATTTACCAGCTCCGTGCCTGCTAACTTATCCCCTTCAACCAAACGAGTGCCAAAGGCTTCGACGTTCGATCCGATGTTGTTCGTGGAAAGTCGGAACCGAGACAGATCAGAAGCTGAGTCGGCGAAGATTGGCGAAGGTCCTCTCTGATTGACTGGCCCTTACGGACGTCGTAGGTGGACTCGGTTCGCGTGTTATGCGTAGAATACCATGAAGATTTGTCACACCCACACAGGAGATGTCGTCGATCATTCGTCATCTGCTCGTGTTATCCCTGTCTATGTATACTATAATAATAATAATAATAATAATAATAGTAATAGTAATAGTAATAATAATCATATTAATAATAATAGCATTCATCTTCACCCTGCGTTTCGTGACATAATGGACACTATCGTGCAACAGCTGCGCGGAGACTGCATATGGAAACTTGTCATCAACGCTGTTCAAACCGATGTCCACTTTCTCTGCTGCTGTTTGAGGGTGGTGGATGGAGTATCGTTTCGTATTTGCACGGGATGGGAGCGGGGACCACAAGTGAACACGAGGGTAGACTCTTCATACATATTTGTCTCATCATAAATAGATTCGTAGCCGGCGCCGACACTCTGCTTTCCTCGAAGGTTGTAACGGCCGTGCTGAGCCTGACAGGTACAATGAATTCGTTCGTTGTTCGTTGCAGTTGCGGGCGTCCGATGGGCATCCTGTGTGGGTGCATATCCTGTCGAATGGGAACTACGAGCTCAGGGAGACGTCGACGTTCGATTCGAACGAGGTGGGCAAAAATCAGGTTTGTTCGGTGACCGAATTCGTTCGTTTGGCGGATGCCGTCGACGTTCGAATATGTCGCGTCGACGTCATGGCGTCAACGGAAGATCGTGGTGGGGGTCTTGTTTCATCTCCGTTGTCAGTCGCTCAGCCTGGCAATCTCAGTAGTCGAATCGGCGGACGCGTATACACAGTGAACGATAGGGAGATCCGCCCTGGTGGACACGAATTTGGATACGAGAGCCCGGCAGCCGCTACTTACTCGCGCAACGATAGCCTGAGGGCCGCGCGCTCCTAATCGATTTCTAGCCTGACACTCGAACAAATCTGGCCCCGCCGGCGGCGGCAGCCTGCCGCGAAGCGGTAGGCGATCTTGCCGTGCCCGTGTGCAAAGTCATACGAATTGTGTTCATTTGTAATCATTTCTCCTAGCTATTGTAGCGTCCAACTTTCTCATGGCGCCGCATAACCACAATATCTGTATAGGTATTGTGCTTCACTGCTAGGTGATCCTGTTCTTCCTCAAGATGAACTGCAGCGGTGCGGTGCGGGACAAGCCGTGGCCGTCGCCGCCGCCACCACCGTCTATCGTGAACACTGAGGCTGTCGAGGCTGGCCAAGCGCCACGGGCAGAGGCAGCAGGAAAACCACTCCCCGCCCCCCCTGAATTTCGGCCTCCGGCAGGGGGTTTCTTTGTCACCCCCGCCAGAGCCGAACCCGATGCCGCGGTTGGGATTCCCACCGGAGGCCGGTGTAATCTGCTGGTCGCGCTCGGAGACGAATATGAGATGATGGGGTACGCCGTAACCGCTGGTCTACCGATCGTGTCGTGGCTGAGTCGAGACCTCCCCGCGTAGACGAATTCTAGTTGATGGGGCCCCGGGGCCGATCGAAGACTTCGGTCTCGGCCGCTGAGCTCAGGGTGGTTTCTCACATCAGGACGCAGGTCAGCTGCGGCACCAGTTCGTCGCCAACCAACGACGACAACGACACGCTCCGATGAAACGGGTCGCGACAGACTCACTTCATTCTGAACAGGTCCACCGTCCGATTCGGTAGGTTCGGCTCCACTTCTGGCACTTGGCTCATGTTGTGCTCCTATGAACTAGATAACATCGGAGCATTGAGACGGTGAGGGTGGGGCGGGGTGTCTGTAGTCCGGTGCGGTATTGACCGGTGAGCACTCGCCGCATGGCTGCCCATGTAAGTGGACCGTGGACTGGACTGAATTGGAGTGTACCTCGATTTGCGTAACGATATTATACGTTTTTAATATACCCCAACCCCCGTTGGCTTGAACCTCAACCATAACAGCAGGTGGCTGCGGCTGTAGGGTCGATATGGGCGGCCTTAAGGCTACTCCCAGAAGCGAAGTGCCTAAGAACTTCGGCACTGGGATCTCGCCTCCGTCGACAGATTGATCGCACCTCACCGAAGCACCGACCTGAAGTCGGTTCCATTTGAGCCAACTCCTTGACCAGTCGTCAGATGCGATACGGCCGAACAACGCCGAAGTCAGCCATGGATCAGCCGCGGAGTCGCCGGCTCCGTTCGGTACCTCAGAACAGGACAATTCGACAGGACTACCTCATTTACACACATACACACACACAAGCGCACACACATCGTGTGACTCCGTGAATGGGCTAGCTGACGACAAATTTTAGCAACCAATGTTGACCTATCCTGTTTTTACGCTATATATATATATATATATCATGGAAAGGGGGAGGATCTCCGCGTAAAAGCTGCCGCAGAAGGCGAACGGAACCACGGGGCCATCCATTCTAGTGACAGTAACCTAAGACCGAACAAAAACGAAACGTCTCAAAAAATCGCCCATGCCACTTCCGCCACAACAACAGAAACACAACGAAACTGTCACACGAGGACGGGTAGAGCGCGCAGACACCGCTCGATATCTACGACTGAGCATCGGTGACCCAGAGACAAGCGGAGCCGTAAAAAGCGCTCACGTACATAAGAACCCCGTTGAGAAATTCGCACCGCCAGAATCACAATCACTAGGCGTATTGCATCTCAGGTTGACGTCGGATATACCAGCGACGTCGACCTCGACGACGCGAGCTACACACGATACGCGACGCACATCGAGAACGCACCGAGACGCTCGTCTCATTCACGACGTCAACGGAGAACGCCTCGCGGACGGCCGTAGACGAGGTAGAGACAAGAAACAAAACGCTCGCGAACGTATCCGTCTTCCACGAGCGATTCGTGGCGAAGCTTCAGCGAGGAACGACGCCGGGCCACGAATGCCCGGTGGCGGCGGCGGCGGCGGCTCTTCGTGAAGAGTGATGGGGTCTCAGGAAGAACAAAAAGCTGGGGACTGAGGGATATGTTAAGGTAAACGTGTGTCGGAGCATACGAGACCCGAGACGAAGATGTGCATTATGAAAGAGTCAGAAATAAAAACCTGCCTTTTTTTGTACGATCCAACCACGAGTCATACTACTTTCTACGACAACTGCGAATACAACTGCTGCTGCTGCTACTATTATTACTACTACGAATACAGTTAAGATTTACGAGCCGCCGTGCTGCGGGGAAAGCACTATGGCTCTCCCGGGCCAGTTCAGGCTGGCGCAGACCGATGGGGTCCGGGGTTACTGGGTTGAGATACTTTTGCCGATTGTTGCCAGACACATGGGAACATGTTGTCGATACGACATGGCTCCTTCGTATGGAACATCGAACGTATGTAAAATTGCAGTTCCGGAAATAAACCGCAAATGTTATGTTATGTTATGGAGGAAAGGCAATCAGGCCGAAGATGAGGTGACCTGCATCCGACCGCGGCGTATGGGAGCCTGATTATGGAACATATACGCCTCTGTCGAAGAATTTGTACAGTTTTCTCCCCGAGCTCGTGTTGCGATTTCGCAGCGAAACAGCGGCGGCGACGACAGCAGCAGTAGCAGCAGCACAAGCAGCAGCGGACTTAATCGGCGTTCGCATTCGTAGATATTTCGTCATTCCGCCATAACGCGAGCCGATCCTCGCCCCCCGCCCCCCTAGCGTGAACGCGTGACGCAATAATCGACTCGTGTACAGATCGCATATAGAAATATAATATATCAGCGGCTAACAAGCGTCATCACATTGCGCGTAAATGTCGCGCGCCATTAGCGCCTCTGTTCCGCCGACGCCGGAAGCGCTGCCGCCGGTGACGATATTGTTACGGGTACACCTGATACGATGACTTTGCGTGGTAGTAACAACAGCAGCAACAACAACAACAGAAACAACAACAAGAATAACAGAAGAAGAAGCAACAACAACAACAACAGCAGCAACATGGGCAGCAGCAACAACAACAACAACAACATGGACAGGAACAACAACTTCAGCCGCAGCAGCAGCAGTAGCGAACGGCGTCGCCAGCTGCACCGTGACCAAATCCATGAGCAAAACGTTCGGCAGGCCGCGAAGCGTCGCCGTTCGTCGTGGGCAGACAGGTAAAGCTCTCAAAATCGGAAATTGTCTCATTTGTTTTGCTGAATTTTTCACTTCGTGTCCTGCGGTCTCCTGTTTTTTTTCTGGTATATATATATATATATATATATATATGTATTCTCGAAGATCTACTCGTCGCTGCGCCCACCTTTGGCGGACTCGCGCGGAATGATGGTACGCATCATCAGGATCAGCTTTCAGTGGTGGCCGCTGCCGCGGCGGTGGCAGCCGACAGCATCTGCGTGCGAGACACTCCGCAGCGCTGTGTATATCGTGTTGTCCATTTGCCACCGCGCTGTTAATGCCACCGCGGGCAGACGAATGAGTTGATCAATTTGTCGATTTCCCGTGAAATGTTGGCACGTCGTCGCCGTTGAAATGTTGGGCGTCAACATCGCCAGGGATGACTGGCAGCAGCAGTAGTGTGTTGACAGTTCGTTTTGTCCAGCAAATCAGTCAACAACTGCATATATATATATATATATTTGTTTTTTTCTTTTTTTTTTACTTATGCTGGAGGTGTTGTGATTTGGGCTCTAGTTTCGCAACCACCTGCAAACGATATATGCTCGCCCTGTGGGATGCTAGCCTGAAGAGATTTGAAGTTTCAAGTTCTTGGCGTTGCCCCCAAACCATCCCACTTGACGTGGCACACTATCTTACGGCGCCCCTAATTAATACACACCTAATTGCTGGCCTTTGCCAATCCACGTTGCTCAGATCCGTGAAAATCCCGTTCAGCTTTTCATATATATATATATATATATATATATATATTGGAGCGAGGGTTCCCGCCATCGGATTCTGAAACAAGCCTACATTAAGTACTATGATTAGCATTATCAAGGCCAAGCTCGAGAGTTAGCCGGACAGTTGTCTTCGATGTGGTGCAAATTTTTCCGAATCACAATTGACAAATCGATTATAATAATACTACTAATAATATTCAGATGTATGCACCGTGCTGTCGCAAAGTATCTGAGATTTTCAACCTTCATTTTCAACGCTTCATTTGTCTGTTGTAATTAATCGACGCTTGGAAAAAAGAACGCTTTCAGAGTCGAACGTACACGACAGTTGTTCAACCAAAGGCCAGACCTGTTAAATGTATAATAGAAACCACTCGCAAGCGGTGCTGGGTTTCAGCGAAACGTGGATTAATTAACGGGGTATGTCTGTCATCTGTTCGATTCTACAGTAGCTTGTAACCATATGGACGCCTTTGTATATTGGAGTTACGCTTGCTGTGTTTCGCCTGCTGGTGACACCCCGATGTTGGACGGCGATATTAGCGGCTCAAACGGACAGATCGACTCAGTGTTGGCCGAGCCAGCACGGGGCACGGCTATCTCCAGACTCATAACAGGAACGGACGAATCCATCCAGGGCTCATCTGTATCGTTGGATATACTATCATTATTGTTGTTGTTGTTGTTGTTGCTGTTGTTGTCGTTGTTATTTCATTATTATTATTAATATTATTATTATTATAATTACCATCAATTGTCGACTACCATATTTTTCTTTTGTTCATTCACAAAATCGTTATAATCTCCCACAACGATTCAGTCGAAGCATCATATTGACGACGAGCTCATTTCCTCATTTACAATCGCTCATCTCGCAATAACCGACTCGTTGACGCTGCCGAGGTCCGCGCTAAAACATCCAACTCAGCGTTCGTCTGCCGGCGGGTCAGCCTCAACCTGCCGAAAATACAATCTCCTTCGGCGTCACCAAAATTCGGCGACTTTCTACCCTACAGACGCTCGCCTCGTTCCCCAACGAGACTGCCAGCAGCAACTTTCTCTCGGCGGCGGCGGCGGCTCCACAAAGAGTAACGCGACTCGGACCGCTGTGCTTCTTCATCTGCTGGCTCGTCTACTGGACCTCATGGCCGCTCCCGCTGGTTTTACTGTGGGACGCTACAAGCTGATGCGTGCACTCCAGTCCACGAGCAGCCCGTCGGTAGACCCGCGTTCAGTGCAGCAGATCAGCAGCAGCAGCAGCAGCATCGGCCGCTTCTCGACCACTTGCCGACCATAGCGGCGGCGGCGGCATTGTGAAACTGTTTCGCCAGGCAAACGCCTCTTCTGACCTGCGTAGACGGCGGCCGTCGAAAATCGACGATGCGACCCGCTTCTGCTGCTGTTTCTGCTGCTACACAGCTAAACAGGTACACTTAGCCGAACATAAGCTCCGATCGTAGCCGCTCTCGTAGGCAGTGGCTGTATGGACATTACTACCACTACTAGTACTACTACCACCACCAGTGCGGCTGGTGCCACTACCACGATGCCTACTATGGAGTGGCTGTAGTCGACCTTTCTTTGCCTGGCTAACCATCTGGCCTAGATTCCCACGTTACTCCCACAGTGGCCGGCGAGGCGACAGCGGCCGGAGCAGCAGCAGCGGACAACAACAACAACATCGACAGGCGAGCCACCTCGTCTCTACCTACTGCTCTGATAGATAGGCTGGCAGGCAGGCAGGCAGGGCTAAACACCAGCGTCTGAGGAATCACAGCAGCCGATGATCGCCAGCGGCGCCGACGCAGCAGAGATCTGCCGCGGCTATGCGCTGGCCACAAGATCCCCGGACCTCGAGAGATCAGAAGGGAGCTTGGCATCTTGTGTTCGGCTTCGCATGTGCACAGAGGGGTATATATATATATATATATATATCCGTACACCGAGTCGAGTAACGGCAAAACTCTAATACTATCCTGCGAGCTCCAGTAGCAAGAGTATGCGGCGCAGGACACCGACGGACACAGGCCGGCAGTAGGCGATTCGGGGTCGCCGAATTGCCGAGAACTGTTCGTCCGTCACTGGATCTTCCGAGCCGCAACGCGTCTCACAGAAAGCGCAGCACTACGATAGCGTAATGTGATGACAAGACGCGACGAAGTCAAGAAATAAAAAAAAATAAAAAATATCATGGGTGATGGGATGCCGCTCTGTTATATCGTGTAGTGTTAAGGACGACTTTCATTTTCGGCCGAGCCAGGACAACCCGGGTGCCGTAGCTCGCTTCGGGGTTTATACACGGATTTCATGAACAACAATATCTTGCCCTTATCGACGTCCCGTATCGGAGCTGTCTCTGACTCGATCTGCGACAATGGGCAGCTAATGAAATCGAGAACGCTGGTAGATAAATAGATGTCTTGGTGAAGTTCGATGAGACAACACATGAGGACCTTCGTGTACTGCCCAATCGACGCTGACCGTTCCACGTCCTGGTGCAGCCTGACACACGACGAGGTATTAAGGCTTCACAAGTCGCTTCCGGTGGTAAAAGCTCAAGCATCGCGGGGTGAGTGAGGGGCGTATGCTCGAATGGTATGACCACCCGATTCTCTCTATAATGTTACCGTCGCAATCTCTGTTGTATTCCGTGTGTACGACACGGCCATAACATGGACACCGTACAATAATAATCGGCCATATGGCTGTGGTTCCATCCCAAGCGACGACGCCACGCCGGTGGGTGCTGCACGATCTCGCCCGATGAGCTTCGCGCAGCCAATTATCATGCGACTCACTGAAGTGGTTCCCATACGAAACAAATCCTTCGTGAAACGAGATTCGTGACTCTGAGCGGAGGCGAGCGCCCGAGAGAGAGATTCGGGGGTGGTCCTGTGGGATACTTTCCAAATGGTATGGGGTCAGTGGTAATTTACATTGACCTAGCCAGGCGTACGTTGTGCGTCCGCGCCAGCGTACGCTGTCTCAATTCCATGTCCTCGATAGAATGTAATAACTTCTCCAGTAGAATCAACGGCAACACGTTCATTTGTCTAATTAGTGGGGGGGGGGCTGACAGAACGATTTCAATGAGAACGAGAAAAAAAACAACCGCGTTATGCGAAACGTTGTGCGTATGTTGGCACAAGCTTCCAGCAAGCTTGTCACTTTACCGCCCTGCCATGACATACTGTTGGCAGAGCTGCTCGGTTAACGGGAGCCAGCACGTGGTAGACGTGACAAACGACGACTGCCGATCAATATCGATCAAGTAACTATCTGCGATTCGTAGGAACTCGCCCAACGACCCGATTAGAATCGGCTTACCCTAACAGACGCACGCTTCGCCCGAACCAGCCAAGATCGCTCTAATGCTCGTTTCTCCTTCTATTAGAAAGTTAGGACCGAACGAGTATGATAAGCAATCTATGTAGATTGCAGACGGAGCTTTTGCTTTCCAGCGTGCGTTCACGTGATTCAAAGCGAAGGAAATGAGTCAGATATTAAATGTCTTGCCTGATAATGTCTCGTGTCACTGATCATGATATGCCTTCTGAGTCATCCACAAGCGTCTAACAATTAGGAGACGCGTGTTTTTTTACTATTAATATGATGATTAACATTTGTAGCGTTTGGCCAACATTCGTCAAAGGGACACTCTACCATCACTATGGGTGTCAGCCATGTTCATTTATCTAGGCGGTCGCGCATTGCTTCACGCCAATGTGGCAAGGAACGTGATCATCGAGTATCACTCACCCACCAGAATCATCTTCAACCCGTAGAGTTCCCGCCCTCGTTGATGTCAAGTCTCCGCTGCCATAGAGTAAATATGGGTAAATGTCTCGATTGGTTTATTAATCGAACACTGCAGTTCTACAATGCGTAAGCTCACTGCATATGTCCTCATCGGGCCGCGGGACAGCTCGAACATCTCTGCGGTCTCCGGCGTTATTTTCACACCTACCCCGACGTGCAGTAATCCGAAACAGCATCTGCGCAACTACTGTGTCGTCCGCTGGCCGTCGCTGTAGTTATATACGTATATGTATTCAACTTTAAACATACAATACAATAATTAGGGAATTCGTTGGGGACAGCTCGGCTGTCAGTCCAAGGCCGTCATGGCCCTCATCCCGGAGGGAGGCGATGGCGGCAAGTTTCTGTAGCTTGTTCTCATTGAGGGGCATCTCGTACAAGAACACACGAGCGCGCGCGCGCGCGCGACGTGCGTACGCCTTCGACATAATCACCACGTAATCGAGAAGCCAAATCCCCGAGATGCTGCTGCTGCGGCCGCTGCCGCTACTCGCTCCGAGCCATTTGCTCTCCAGGCTATATGCACGTTCCACGAAATATTCGCTTTTGAGACAACACCAGCCATGAGTCGCATTCGGACGGCTGTTTACGTTCAGTTCCGCCGCGTCAAATCCTGTCCAGCGGAACGATCGCCACTGCGGCGATCTCCCCCGACGTTCATTCAAGCGGCAGCGGTCGTCGTCATCGTAGCCGAAAGGCGTGCTATTGTAGCTGCTATGGTACCGCCGGCCGCTGGTGGCCGCATCGAGTGTCCCTTCATGGATCCCTGTTGTTGTTGTTGCTGTTGTTGTGCTCGTTGTTGCTAGCTCTCTTCTTAGTTATTAGCTGGTTAGTTAGCTGTTCGCTGGCCACCCATTCCCTCGCCTGGTTAGTCATCGCCTTGTGGCAGAGTCACCCGCTCGGGCCCGCCATCGACGCCGCGACGATCGGCCCGACCAGCGGCAACAATGGGCCAAGGTGGGCCCGGCACGCGAAATCGGGCGCGCAGCCATGCGTGCAGCAGCGCGAGCACAGCAAAAACAAACGCGTATACGCGCACGCCCGGGGCAACGGGGCCTGACCGAGAGTCGGCGTCGGGGTGCGTTGTCGCAGCCGTGTGCGTCACTCCAGCGTCGCGTCTCACCGCAATTGAACGCGATCATGTAATGTCAATGTATGTGCAGATGTGTGTTGTCGTCGTGTCGTTCGTGGAAGACGACGAACGAGGTGATCGTCGAAGAGAAACGCTCGCTGAGTCGGATGCGCTGAGACCGCAGATACAAGGTCGGACGGACGGACGGTGTGGGAGCACACGGATGCGTGTCGTCGCTCGAGAAGCTCTCTTGAGAATAGATGAAATTAACCTTGGGTTGGCTAACAAACACATGAATGAGGTGCATGTAAATGACCGTGGAGGCTGCTAGCGGTGACTGTAGTCCGGTGAGGATGTCGTAGCAGTGACGTGGCGGGAGCAAGTTCAAGGGAATTGACGACGGTTGGTGTCTGGCGTAGGACGAGCTGGAAGAACAGCGAGTTAGTCGGGCGTTGGAAATTGAAGAAAAGTGATTATTGTAGTTGTTATAATTAATCACTATTATTAATATTATTATTATTATATTATTACAAAGACATGTATACACATATTCATGTATGTGCTCTCTGTGGTACATTTATGCTAGGTCAAAATTTTTGTTGGCACCGATCATTTTCCACTAACAATACAATGTTGTATATCAATCAATAAGTGCTGCAGCGGCCGGTCGATCGATTGCCAGTTGGTGGCAATAGCACACCCATGGTCACGGGACCATCGACAGCTGGACGGCAACAGTTGGCCCTCTCCCCAATGGTTGACTCTTAATTGACGAGTGCAGACTGTTCCCCATGCACGATTTGGTATCGATTATCTCCGACGCGGATGACAAGACCGCAGCGTCCCGGACTTGGGCCAAATATTGATCTGGCCCTAGAAAAGGACGAAAAGTGTGGCCTGTACTCGACGGTGTCGCGTTTTCGATATGACTCAGAATACAGGTACACTTGTGTTAATTAGCCGTTGGGGCCTTTGGCCTGGATCATTGGAAATTGCGTCGGCCGATAACGAAAGGACTCTTGGAGCATTTTGTTGTTGAGTGTCAAGGTTAGCCGCTGATGAGTTCATTTGTGGGACCCAGACACACGTACGCTAGAGTGTGTTGTTCCGTTAGTAGAAGGCAGAATGTAGTACGACTGGTAGAGTGGGGGAGAGATCCTATCCCAGAGAATAGGATCTGTAGAAATAGAGCGTGGAATCGCCTTCCTGTGGATTGCATTTAAGGCCTGATTTTAGAATAGGCCGACATCACAGCGAATCGTATGTCAAGCTGGTAAGGCTCCGTAAGGATAGACGTACATGTGTGACCTGTTGACCAGCAACAACACAACGCGGTAAGGGCACGCACAGCTGTGGTAATAGAAACTATTTTTGGGGTAGGCTTTCTTTTTCACACAACTTTCTGCTCCCTGATCCAATACTCAGCGAGTTACCACTGTAAGCGTAAGCTACACCTCGCATCATAGACCTAACTCGACGGCCACTGCGTCAATAGGGAGATAGGTGAAGTTGGCCTACGATGACGTTGTCAGAAAGCCGTGCCGAGCCTAACCTTCGACGACAGGAGCGTCGACGCCGTCTCATTGTTTTGACGTAATGATCAATGTCGTGAAACTCAAGCTACATATCCTGACCGCAACGACTGCTTCAAACCGACGAGATCGCAGTCGAAGAAGTTCCTGGAACGAAATTTTGCGTACGATTCCACCGTCCACGGTACAACCTTCGCGACCCCTGGCAAGGCGGACCCCTTAAATGCAAATGCAATACAAACAAAGTTTTGCTTTATTAACGGAAGTGCAGTTTTTTTTTCCAAAGAGTCAATTTCTCGATGTGCCCCTCTCTCAAGAGGTTGCGGGACAGCTCGAACCTGCGGCCTCCGGCTCGCTACAGCCAGAGACAAATCAGCCACGGCGAATCTGACACGAAGGAGTAGGAAGGGTTGCTCAACTTCGCGAACACCCGATATCGATGTATAGTCGCCTGTGTTCACCAGCACCAGAAATCGTGAGGATTCAACACGAACGGGAGAAAGCTCCATACACAGTCTCACTTATGATTATATAAAATTATCACACGTCAATACGTCGTGAACGTTATCGGCGCAGACTGTCGGGTTCAGTCCTGTGCCCGAAGCATAGTATCACTGTATCAGTGAAACACACGTCAGCGAACCATCAAACGTACAAACTGTGACGCTCTGCATAGTACACTGTATGACATTCGTTCCAACGCGTCGCATTCTCACTGAATACGACACCGGCAATAATCGCACCGGTTCTAATGACGATCCTAGTGTTCATGATGAGTATACTGTGCTGGCTATGATATCAGCCAGCTGGCGTGAGACGTCAGTCGTATTTACAATTTCGTCGCGTTCGTCATTAACTCGTCGTTAATTATAGACCCCCTCCCCCCTCCGTTCTAATCAAGTCTAGACTGCGTCTACAACACGCGTACAGCGAGATATACGAATGCTGTTCATTTCGGATCTCTGCGGCGACCGCGCTGATATCGACTCTGCCGGTCGCGATTCGGATCGTGCTTGAAATTGTCACAGTGAAACGGCCACACTGCCCCGCCACTTTCGGTCTCCTCCGGGGCAGAATGTCTTCTGTAACCATCTACATAGATCTGGCCGGATCTGTTCGTCTGAGTGTGCGAAGGCCCTCGTCCCGCAGGACAGCCACTGATCTGGGGCAGATCCCCGCCTCAGACAGACCCCATAAAAAACATCGCTGTTCGCGTATGCTGTCTCGCGCCAGCGGAGCATGTCCCCTGCATCGATTTCCATTCGACGGGGAGACAAATTATCCAGAATTTATATTTTATCTCCGAACATTGTTCATTTTATCGTCTTCGAGAGATACCACGAAGTAATGAACCAGTTGTCTCCGGGGGAGCGGCGGCGGCAGCAGCGTCAAGAGGGCCGTGAAAAACTACTCGAGATAATTATCGATCATTTGCGAACAGTCTGGCAAGCCGCAATAGAGCAATGACGTCGCCCGAGACAGATTATCCGTTTGAGAAGAAAGATTAGATACATCTCATCCGTGTTATATCTGTGACAGTGGACAAATCCCCCTGCGATGGTTCCGCTTCAATTTGGTTTGCCCTATTGTGGCGTCCCAATCGTCGGGTAGGGCATCAATGGCTGTTACCCGGATAAAGCAGAATATCAAAAACTAGCTAAGGTTGGCTCTCCCTAAGGTGTGATGGCCGCCGTCCGCGCGGTGGCCTGAACGGCTGAGTGGTCTCTGGCTGTCGAAAGCCGGAGGTGGCGGGTTCGAGTCCCGCTGCGTGATGATGACATATAAGAGAGAGCTTAAGCATTGTGAAATTGCAGCTCCTTTAAGAAACCAGTAAAGCTTTGCATTTACTTTCACTTATTCCATAATGGGGGACCAACGAAAACGGTGCACGAAGCACGAAATCAAAACTATTTTTATACCTAAACTGTATGTATATATATATATATATATGATACACATCTATACATACATATCTATTTCAGTTTAAGCCAATATAGAAATCCGCGCACTTGCTCTCACCTCACCTCACAATATCCTCAACCGAGAGACGAAGCATTTCGCCATCTTCCTTCTCATCCGTAATAAGCCCTCGCTCGAAGCCCAGCACAGATTGGCCCCACACCACATGCGCTATAGCTCGTTGCCAAAGCCTCCTAGAGACATCGTGTTACCCGTACAACACTAGCGGTTCGATGTCGTACAACAAACACGCTGTACGACATGACAGCGCATGCATTGTTTGTTTTCGCGCCACCGTCCGTTAGTGGCGGCCGGCTGGCTGATGTTCGTCCGCTCGTTCGGCCGATCCGTTCGCCCTCTTGTGGCCGTGGGCGAAAACGCCAACTTGAACGTGTTTACGAATCGGCGCCTGCAGGGTCTCGTCTCATCCGCGGCCGCCGCCGCCGCCGCCGACGACGACGACGACGACGACGACACCACTACGGAGCAGCAGCAGCAGCGGCGGCGGCGGCTGAACGCTGAGATTGTGCCCTTCTTCGTGGCTCAGCCGTCGAGGTCAGCCGCAGCAGCCGCAGCAGCCGCAGCAGCAGCAAACGGTCGGGCAGACGTCACTATTTTCTGTTTCTGATCGTCCGGGTGCTCGTTCCGCTCATACTCCCCATTCACTGATTCAGTTTTCCTCGCTAAGGAATGAATGAATGAATCAACGCCGGCCGCGATGGCTACTACAACTACTGCGACTACTCTTGGTCTTATATTACTATGGCTACAACTCCTGCTGCCGCTGTCGCTGAGGATGATGATGATGATGATGTCGACGGTGATATTACATTAGCCTCTACGCGAAGCGCTCTATGACGAGACGACCCCGCCTTTCCTCTGTGCTGGCACTGCCACTGGTTATGACTAACGCCGTTGTTGCTGCGGCTGCTGCTGATTCTGCCGCTGATTCTGCGGTTCTTGTTTCTGCTGCTGCTGCTGCTGGTGTTGTTGTTGCTGTTGTTGTTGTTGTTGTCATCGTCGCCGTCATTCGTAGCCGTTGTAGTGTTTCGTTCACGGCGGTCGAGCGTTCGCAGGAGACCCGCTGCCGGCCAACAGACGACAGGCGGCGAGCTGAATCATGAGAGGACGAAGATAGAAGTAAAGGCTGATGGAGGCCCATCAGTCAGCTAAATATGTACAACGACCGCTTACTAACAGCAACAGCAACAACAACGACAGCAACAACAGCAGCAGCAACAACAGCAACAGCAGCAACAACAGCAGCAAGAACAACATCGGCCATCGAGCGGCAGTTCCGCCCCCGCCCGACGGTGCGGCGTGCACGGCCCGAAGTGTTTATCATCTCGCTGCGTGGTGAACGCCGAGCGTCGACGAAGTCGCCTGCCTGATCGGTGCTAAGTTCGGTTAGAGGAGTGAGTCAGAGGAAGATCTGATGCATGTGATGTTTTCTGCCCTCGTGCTCGGACAGTTATTGTTGTTGATTTCTAACACCATTCATGCGTGTGGTAGGCTGCGTGCGTTGCACGGGGAAACGGCTGGGCGGACGGGGAGGAGGGAGGGACTCTTTCTCGGCTGTTGCCTGTTGAAGTGGAGCTACGGGAGTTGGATAACCTTCTAAGCTTCGTTGTTGTGAGCCTGTCCGGCGTTGAAGTGTGCAGCTACGAGACGTGGCGACTGAGTGAGAACTCTAGCCAGATCGTGGCATTTCCAGATTACTGCAGACACTATATGCCGGCTGGGGACCGGCCGAGTTCGGCCCGATCTGCCTCATCCACCGCTGGTGATCCTGCTGGCGCTCGCTCGTGCGCTGTGGCAGGTTTTCGGCAAATCGATGATAGGCTTGGGTTCGAATCCCATTGCAAGACGAGGAGAATGTTTGCATTTTCTTATCTGTATATTCTTGCCAGGTTGAAAATAAGCGTGAAAATAAGGCAATTGTGGCCCCAACATGTCCTTGTGGGTGGACATAAAGGTTCGGAGCTGAGGCCTTTCACATAACGCATGGAACTCTGAGAGAACTAGAGAGTCATTGGGAGAGTCAGCTCAAGGAATGTTTGTATTTTTTTTCCCGTACATAATTGACGATGATAGCACAATACCATTATTGGAAACTGTTCATTGGTGTCGCATATTACATGGCGAAGTATCGTCGATAACGGGTGCCGAGCGGTTATAAGGTAGAGGATATATATACACTGAAAATACGAACGCGAACTAGCGATGAAGCGGCTACGAAGCCGGTTGGGAGATGCGGCGTGCACATGATCAAATCGAGTCCGCCCGGTACAAAGCACCCGTCAGCTGTTGTCGTCATTGTCCGCTTCGGAGAAGTCATGGCTTAGCCGATTGTTCAATAGGACACTCTATGCAGGTTTCCATTTTGCTCTCAAATTATTCCACTATTATACAAGATTACTAGAGGCCCTTAGTAGATTGTCAACTATCGATAAAAATTCGTAGTATATCCGCGGTTCACCCAAGGCGCAATTTGAGCCCTGCACAGACAGCATTGCTGGCACAGACGGTTTATTCCAATACAACTATTGGCCCGATGGGCACGCCAAGCTAACGCGCTTGCCTCCGTTGTTCGACGCTTTGTTTATTTATTTTATTTTAGCCTCTTCATGTTTTCGTTCGCTGTTGCCATTTTCCCCTATGTATCTAGTCCATATTGTATTGCCAGCTAACCAAACCACAGATCAAAGAAGAAGCACATATTGTTTTTATTATGATGATCGATAGAATGAGACAGAGCGGTGTGGTAGAGCACGAGATAGGACACATCGGCCGCCCTGCCTGTACCCATCATACCGGTCGTTGCCTTGTACAATATCTTGCCACCCAGCCACAGGGGGTAAGTGAATTCCATGCCGTGCCCTTGGCAAACAATTTGCCCTCGGCCGTACCACCAGCGTTAAGTCGTGACGGGCGTCTCCCCGTGAGTAGAGGCTGGCGGGCTGGCAGATGGGCGTGCATCCGTAGGAGTTAGCGCCGATAACAGGCGTAGCAATACCTGGTCAGGTATCTAGGCCCGAAGGCATCGCGGATGATATCTGTGACGTTAATGAAGTAGCAGAATCTCAATCTGTCTGAAGGGGGAGGATGTGCGAGTTGTGTACATACATATATATATATATATATATTTGTATTTTTCTCACTTTGGAGGTCCTTTGACTTGGGCCATGGCTCGCAACAACTTTTTTTTTCTTACTTCAAGATCCTAGGCATGTTTGTGTGCTCTGCGGGATTCGAACCGGGGACTTTGCCATTCTGCTTGCCAATATATATAAATAGAGGGAGAGAGACAACCGGAGCTTATAATAACTGTGTCAGCATCAATGTTACGTACATAGATAGAGCAGCAAGGATACACGAATCGTCACCAGCAGCAGCTGTATATATAATGGTAGCTTATTTCATAGAGATATATACAAGCAGTTTGTATTCCTATAATAGAATCAAATGTCTAATGGATCTGGTGGTCTATGCGAGAGGGAATCGTTGAGTAGAGAAGTGAAGACGATGCGTCTTCTGAAATATATATTTTCTGCTATATATTCTGCTAACTGACGGTATAGCAAACAGGCTACGCCGCTGTTTGCAGTGCTGTCCAGCAAATACTGCAGAACAATGCTAGCTTTGACACTGGAAGATGATGTCTTGGACAAGGATTAAGCGGGATCTTATTTATCGACCCGGTTGAACGGGCGGGCAGAGATTAACCCGAAGAAATAAGGATATTAGCGGTTGCTGAAAATTCCCCCCTGGAGATGACATCTTGCAAGCAACCTAACCTAACTGTAGGTGACGTAGGAACAACGGCAGGAGCGTGTCGCAGGCTGTGTCGACGCAGAGATCAATACGGAACGATGATGTCCATGTTGTCCACGGCGCCCCGAAGGACTGTCCTGGTCAGCGAAGAACGAGGTGATAGAAAGGGCGGAACTTCAATATAAGTAACGAGTCTTGACGCAGGACCCGACGACAATCGAGCTCGGCATTACTGTGCCCAGGGGCTAAAAATAATAACAGGTACCTCAGTGATGATATTATATATTATTATACCTCACTAGCGTGTTTCAACCCTTCAGAGAAATTCAACCAATGAAATCATCTTTCCGAGGAGGGCTGAATGGCTGCTTACTAGCAGGAACTAGTCAATGCAGCGTTATGCTACTGCGTACTGTTCATGAGATGTCAGTCCCATCAAGAGTACGTGTTGATCTTACAAGGAACGACAACTGTTTCATCGCAGATTGGAGTTCGTTGCGTTTCTCTTCTTTGCCCATAGGACTTAAAGCACTTGAGACCCTTCAAAGACCTTCTGATTTGTGACCTTCGCCACACAGTGTCTTCGAGCAATCGTACAGACGTTGTACCGGCTTAGCACGACATAGGCTAGCGGAGGGCCCATTTTGCGACCCTAGCGGAAGAACACCTTTCATGGTGAGGCCGTGGCAGGGTTGACGGCCGCTCCCCGTTCCTTAGGATCCCCAAGAAGCGATAATAGACATTGAGCTCTGTCCTAAGCTATGACAAGATATCAAACGCTCACAGGTTGCTTTAAGCGGTCGTTCAGTGCCACCGTTCTGTTGGCGACAACAACGGTGAATCGCTGTGTGGTCTCCGACGTCAATTGTCGCGCCCGTTGTCAGCGTCCTCCTGTGTACCCTGTGCCCCGGGTACACAGGTGATCCTGCCAGCACTCGTCGCTTCCTCGAGTCCTTCACTTGCTGCTGGTGCTCGTTTGGCGCCGCTTTGTCTCTGCGGTAAGGGCAAGACGGAGGTGTTTTTTTGGGGGGTGGGGGGTAGTGTCTGCCACGAGAAGATGGAACGAAACTGCCTATCGGGATTTGTATCTGACGCCGATGTCCGCCAGCCTTGCCCCGTCAAGCAGACAGGTTCGATGCTATACCTACGTATGTGCGGGTAAAATATGATATGTCTGCCGCAACAGGTGGTGATGAGCAGGCTGCCGGCACCACTACCGCTCGCTGGAGCGAAAACTGGGATGTGTAACTGGGGGTACGGGGGGTGGTAGTGATATCGTAGAATCGACGAAACACGTAGCGGGGGCACAGCCTCGCCCCTGATCTGGTCACCTGATCTGGCCCCACCCGACACTAACTCAGCTCACTCGGATCTGCTCACCGTCTTACACCCCGAGCTGAATTGTGGCAGGTGCACCAGTCCTACTTAGTCAGGGGACATGATGTTCAGGTGATGGCATCTCTCCTCCCTCTCTCTCTATTTTTCCTTCATTTTCTTTCTTTTTCTTTCGTATTGGTCGCTATTCGCTGCTGTTCTCGTCTGTTTTCAAATGAGGCTTCTGCCGCTCGCTGGTCCTGTCTTCCGCTGGCTAACCCCAACGACCTGAAGTGCACCCACTTCAGCGAAGAAATGGCAGAGACGGCTTCGACGACGATGACGACGAAGTCCAACCGTTGCCATGCTCAGACGTACGTAACTTCTGTACCGAGAGAGAGCGAGCGCGAATTATGTACATATATGCGACCTCTCTCTCTCTCTCTAGATATATATATATATATATATATATACAGAGAGAGAGAGAGACCACTGGGGTCGATGGTTATCGCAGCACCATGACCTGGTCACACCTCATGCAATCAAACAAACGGGTTCAACAAGCGCCAGGAGGATAAGCTAGATGTCTCCCGTTGCTTGCTATTCATCAAGTGATATCACTCTTGGTACCACTTACTTATATATATATATATATATTATCGACTCATACTGGCGTTTCGCGGTGAGCAGGAATCTCCTTCTTGCCATATTTGTCGGTTAGCTGTCGATTACCATTGCGGATTAGTTCGGATGTATGCGATGTTCACGTGAATGGAAGGACACATCCACCTGAACTGTTCTCATGTTAGAGGTAAGTACACTGTACTGCGATTTGATCCCAGTACACCTCGATGTGGCAGCGACTGTACAACTGCCTTCATTAACAATGAAATAAGCGTGACACTAGTATTAGCCTGGTGTGCACGCATACACGCCATCTACTATATATAATAGGCCAGGCTCGCGCCTGACTAGCTCTTCTGCATCCTTCATTCTTTGCCCAGTGTCATCTCGGGGCGACATTTTGCGTTCGCCCGAAGCGATTCGTAATGAAGACTCACGGCGCATCTGTCGACAACTGTAGCCATTGAATACTCACGTGTGGCTCATGCCTCGTTGTAGATTTCACCCTATCTCTCTCTATCTCCCCGTTTCCCTCAATTTGTAGCTGCGTTTCTGCTCTCCTGCTCGCTGTGCCGTAGACGGGTGAACTCGGCGACACCGGCTCCGACGACGGCGAACAGACGTCAAGCATCGAACCACCACCAGGCCGCATCGCTGCTGACGAGCCCGCCGAACGCGTCAGGCCGAACCGGCGCCTAGTCAAACTAGCCACAATCTGCTAGTCAGCGTAGAACTTTCACGAACGGTGCGATTTAAAGGACAAAAAGTCGAGAAGAAAAAACAGGATCTCATTACTCAGCGATAGTTTGCCCTGCCCCGTTTATGCGAAGGGATGAACGAACTGCTCTTCGATGGGAAAACCAACGCTGTAGGGATGTGTCTCTGTGTGTGTGTGTGTGTGCTTCCCTCTCAAATCTGACTCGCAAATGATGTGGATCGAGCAGAGAACGAGTGGCGATCAGACCGGTGTCAGGCGCCGATCAGGGTGACGCTCCGGCTCAGTTGCTTGTACGACGAGACCGACAAGCCAGCGTAGATCGTGCAGGCGGGCAACCGCTACACCGCTTCGTTGAGGAACGCAACGAGCTTCTAGTTCGACGGTGAAGCATCTCTTCACCGCGCTAACGAAATGGTGCATGGGGTTCACCGTGGGTAATGTCATCATTGTCGCCAGGCTGGTCAACACTGTGATTGGCCACTCGATTGCGCCAATCTCGTTGGATGATAAGATCACTTTTTCTTTTTTTTTGAGAGAAAGAAGGAAATTTTCTTGTTGTAAGATAACTAACAAAATCGTACTGTTCGCTCTTTCTAATTGATTTAGTCACACGATTAGCAGGTTGACCTTCATCGCACCTCTTAGGTAACCTGTGCTATCATGTATTCGTATCGAAATCACGTGATCATCTGATCGGAACCGAAGATCACCTGCAGCCATAGTAAATAACAATGTCCCCAATGTCGGACAGATACAGATATAGTGCAAAGGACATCTGGATTCATCTAGTGCTCTCATTAGCTTCCAACGAGCATGAAGACTTTCTCCGCTCTTCTCTTCAACCGGATGGAGTCCGAGTGACCTTCAGATCAAGTGTACCACTCCGAACCCCATCATACGATAGACGTTCACTAAGTGCTGTCCCTCCGTACAAGAGTCACAAACAAGGGCGTGCCATTGAGCAAGGACGTTCCTCTTGAACCGGCTCCTGCTTGTGGATACGCGGTTGTAAGCGATCTTGCTTTTGTTAGCTCTGATATATAATGCACACACACACACAGATGTACACGATGCGTTCGATTCTTGAGCGCAGCCATGCGACCAAATGCTGTTTTTCGTCGACTTGTCCACGGGATTCTCTCCTTCAAAATCCCCTCCTGCCACTTGTCAGCCGTCGGGAGCTGGACTGATACCGCCGATCGCTCTGCTGACCTGTACCGGCTTTCTAACCTGCCTGATACTCTAACTGCTTGATGGCTAACTGACCTCTCTTCCACGGGCGCGATCTCTCTCTCTCTCTATCTCGACTCAACCCAGAGGATATCCGCCCGTTATGCACCTTATTATGCGCGAAGCCACTCGTCGCTAGCTCATGAGCACATGTTCGATATCGATGTGCGACTGCGTTTCCCGGTTCGGGTTTCTAGCAGGCGCCACAAGGGTTTGCGACCATGTGTGCGTATGTGTGTGTACGAGAGCGAGAGAAAAATCGGAGATATTACAGGGGGTGTGCACGAAGAAAGTGAACAGAGGCGACAGCCTCCCTATTCCCCGCGCTCAGAGTCCCCGATTCCCCGCCAGCCCTGTCACGTCGTCGTTAGGCTGCTCCGAATCGGTGGGTCTGCAGCGGGAGCTGTGTATGTAGTCGGTGTCACGGGCAGGTGCTTCAGGCGGCTCGACCCTGATCGACCCTTCTAGCTTGAGGCTGGTCGGACCTGCTCCCGTTGCTGTTCCTGCTGCTCGCCATTTATGTATCTATGTAGCTCCATCGATCTCGCTCGATCTCGCCCGCTCTCTGGCGGCTCCGCGCGAACACTTGCTAGGAAGGACAGAGGACCGTTGCAACGGTAACCGCCTTTAAATCGACAGGCCACACAAACCGCAGCGGGTATCGGCCACCTGTGCCTGTGGTTCCCTGAATCGTTCCCTCGTTCGCGCCCTCATGTTATCTCAATGAGTACTCCGAATCGCAGCGTAGGCAACGATGACAGCGATGACGCCGCGGATATATAGCAGTGCTCAGTCACGCTGCGCGGAGGTGAGCGTCCCGCACATCGGAAGTCTCATAATGAAATGTGGACGCCTCTTGAAGCAATGACAGAGCTGGCGGGTTGATTCTGACAATAATGAAAGCGTTCGCAACAGGTGGAACGGTTAGGTTAGGTCACGGCGCTGTTCTGCGATAACGGCAGGGACAGTTATCGAGGGCGAGAGAGAGAGAGAGAGAAAATATATCTAGAAACAGGTACATTCTATATTTTGAACATGAGAAGATCAACAGCGGATGCGGTTATTTTAGCCGTATCGAGAGATGGGGGCGTATGAGCAAGTCAACACATATATAGCACGTGAATACGTGTGCGAATATGGGCGATCGTATGGCAAATATGACTACCGACTGGCTTCCAAAGACGGATTTCAGTAACGTCAAATCAAGGCGTTGTAGATCTAAGCTGTTGAAGATCCGCGGTTTACGATTCGTTCCAGCTATTATTATTCCATTGGTCAATTATTCATTATGTTCCTGCCACCCCGAGGCCAATCCCTCACCGGTTACACTGGCTCATCATTGTACAACTGTGTGTTTATGAAATCTCCCCTGTTTTCAACATTGTACTATTGCGTTTCAGTCATTTTTCTATGTAATCAGTGGATCAACGAACTCCTCGTCGTAAGCACAGCATCTCCTAACTGCGATTTCCTCATCGATCTGAGACGCGCGCGCGATACCATCTCCGCGAAATCTGCCATCTACCGGCAAATGCGGATTTCGACCGCAGAGCGCTGATCAGATCAGATGGACAGCGGCAACTCTTCATCAAGCGTGTATTATTTTCTGGACTTCTGCCTCTCGAGTGCTCCTATTACCGCCGCAACCACCAACCACTGGTGCTTTTCAGAGCGCAGGCTGGCCGGGCGGCAGTTCGGTGACTGCTTACCGGCTTGTTGCCATCTGCGGAGCCGGCCCTCCAAGGTCTCCCTTGCCGTATCGCCATTATGAGCAGTAGACATGGCTCTACGGGTCTGTGCCTGGGTGTATCTGTCTGTCTGGTCGCGTGGGCGAGGCCCGCGCCTTCTACCGGATAGAAAATTGTAGTCTAATAATAACAGCAGCAGTGGTAGTGGTACCTTGCAGCAGCGGGATGTAGTGTGCGATACCGAGCACTCCTCGACCGTGTGCCCTTTCCGTCTTTCCCTAGAGGGCGCTCACTACAGAAGTGAAGCTCACTAAGCGTGACATCTGTGAGCGCAGAGCCCTCCGCCGTAGCCCTTGAGACGCTCAGGGGCGCACGGCGCCAGCCGCACGGCGACGTCAAGAGAGCCACATCAAGTATTGTAGCCACGACAGCTCCCATCAACTTGCCGGCACCAGTGCCCGCGTCTCGCGAAGAGCCTGACTCAGCTTCAGCTATAGAGCCGACGTTGTCCGAAGCTGGGCATAGAGTGCGCGGAGCGTCGCCGAGCACCGCAGCGAACAGGCCGTTTGTGGACAGCCTATGGTGTAGCCTATACGAAACAGTGCAGCAGGACAAGACGCTCGAAAAGTGAACCTCGCAAGAGGTAGCCAAAGAAGAGGACGAAGCCGTCGTCAACGAGACCGGAGCCCACTACCAACAGGTCCTAAGAACCCAACGGCTGGATAACGTACCGAAGGCCGTAGCGTTAGTGGACCTTGACGGAGCGCCTACTGGAGCAAACCAGCCAGCAGGGTCCAGAAAGAAACTTTGATTAACACTGCCAGCTGCTCGTAGAGGTGTGACGTAGATAACGATACGTTCTTGGTCTCTCCAGCCACTCATTTAGTCTACAATCGTCGCTCTGGACAACACACACACACACAGCTTGAGTCGAGGTGAGATCTGTTCGCCAGAGTGTTCCAGACTGACCGGTGGCGGGCACACTTTGTACTACGTAGTCCTATATTTAGCGGAGACCCATGCTTTCGTTAGGGCATCGGCGGCGAAACGCAGGCTAAGCGTTGTTCAGTGACAACGCTGTGCGTACGATTCGCAAACGTTTTTTGTAGAAACCGGCGACGTCAGCGACCCGCTGCTCAGCCTCTGCCAAGGGAGAAGCAATGTCGAGTGTCGGCCGTTGACAGTTCGATGATTCGGCGGGAACCTGCAGCTGAACTGGTCACAGACGAGCCACACAGATCATCAGGCTCATCAGGCCTCCGCCGGACGGGACCCGTCACAAACGCAGCTTACCGCAACCAGAGGAGATTGCAGCAGGAGCGAGCCGGCGGCATTGGCTGCGTCCCAGTGTTGTCCGCGGCGATAGGCGCCCAGCTCTGCCTCTACCCTCCGCAGTGTCATCGCTACGATCTTGTCCCAGGGCGGCGTTCGTCGTGGTAGCGACGATGATGGCATAGGTCGTGTGCTGCTGCTGCTGCAGCGCACTCTATTCCATAATACCCTGTCGGTTTGCGTGACTGCCTTTTATCGAGCTTTATCAAGCAGCAGCACAAGCAGCAACAGCATCTGCAAGCAGTTACAGTCATCGTAGAGTATCTATATAAATATATGTGTATGTATACTCACGTACAGTTGGACAGGAGAGCTTCACCTGGCAGTTAGTGGTGGTGCCACTGCAGCTTGATTGGGTCAGTTACTATTGGCAGTTACCTGGATGGGTGTGTAGAAACGGACCCTCTCGTGCTAGCTAAAAATACATCTTTCAGGCTGATTCACAGGCAACATTCAACGTCCACGATACTGGTTTCGGCATCGCCTCATACGAACGGACAACCCCTTTACATCCAAACGTGCAACAGTGCGAATCGAACCTATGCACCTACGTGTCTCTTCCGATTGCACCGAAGCGCACACGAACGCACCCCGTGCTAGATGGGCCGCGCCATCGGGCTCGCCGCAAAGCGCGAGATAATTGCCAACCTTACACTACTACCAGAAACGCTCGGGTAAACCCGCGATTCTGGCACCGATACAAGATTCGAACGACCTGCGAGCGAGGCTCCCGAAACTCGAGAGAGAGAAACGGGCAGGTGAACGAATTGACTCCACAGACAGATCCGAGAGAAAGACACTCTCGGCTCAGGGACACATCAACATCGCTTACGCATCGAACTCATTGAGTGCCCCTCGGGGTCAGCATCGGCATTACTACTCCATCAGTCGTTGTCTTCCCGTCGGAGCACTCCAGTCGCGAGTAGAGGGGCGTGTTATTCTGATCCGTTCGTGATTTGGTGCTCCGCTTGGCTCGCCGCTCCGACTGGCCACGGCAACGGCGTGTATCAGCGGCGTTTATTAATCTCTCAGTGTCTAACCCGTCCAGTGAATGTGTGTGTATGCCTATGAGCTTGAAGCCGCTGCTCGTGTACGCCCGTTACGCACGCTCGCTCGCTTGCCGGAGCGCCCGTGCTCCCGGGGCGCACAGGCTGGAGACCGCAGGGCCTTGGCAACACACTCACTGACTGGCTTGCTAAGCTAACCAACTCCCGTCAGTGACAAACGCCGCGGACAACCACATAGATAGAGCAGACGGTTATACGTTCGGGGGCACCGATCGGCAGTCGTCGCGCTGCCGTTGGAAGGGACTCCTGCCAGCGCTCGCTACGGCGCCAACGGTAGACGCCGCCGCCGCCGCCGCCGTCGGGAGCAGCAGCCGTCGCAACATCAACATCAGGAGTCGCTGCTGCTGCAGCAGCAACAACAGCCAAAGAGGAGATCATACCGGTGTCACTGCGGCAATGCCACTACTCGTATCCGCACCGCTGTTGCTGAACTAGTTACTGCCCGCAGGCAGGCTAACGTCGCTCCGCAGCGAGTGGGCAAGTGGGCTCATAAATAGACGGCCGAACCAACCGACCGACCGACCGAGTCCACCGCACACGAGCGCCGCACGTTGAGAGACGTGTCGAGCCATATGCGGATTACACAGCACGGAGATTCCCTCCCCCGAAGTGGAGATTCGCGACCCGCGGCCGCTGTGGACGCGCTGACGCGGTGCGGGCAGGCAGGCAGGCGCAGCTGTCGCCGACGTCGGTCGAGGGAAAACGCGAGAGGTAGAGGCAGAGGTGGTGGATCGAGACAGCGGGAACGTTGCTAGTGTCGCCCAACGTCGAGCCGCCTTGAGCCCAGCTCGACGGTACGCATGCTCAACGCGGCGTCGCCTCATACCGCGCTTGGACAGCATAGCGTAGCAGACGAGCCGACGGCCGGGCGACTGTGAGAGGCGAACGGGGCCGACCTGCGATTGCACTCGGCGTGGCCCAGTCGACGCTCCACGCCGAGGGAGAACGCACCATTGCGTCCCGTAGACGCTGATGGAGGGATGAGATTCCCGCAACAAGTTCACGGCAATGAGACGGAGCGCGACTCGTTACGACGGCCACAATCCCTCCCGCAACCGTGTGTCTGGACTGTAGGATCGGCTACGGTTAACGTTGGCGGCTACGGTTCATGGCGTTGCTCCTACACCTACTGCTCCTACTGCTATCGAGCAGAAACGAGTAGGCGGGCCAGCTAGCTGACAAGTGCGCGGATGAGAAGAAGCTGGTGTCAAAGGAATTACCCCTTGATTATTAATGCATTCGACGGCCCGACAGTGATTCTTCGTCGACAATCGCTCTCTACAAACAGGGATTGCTGGCGCAATCGTTAGCCGGCGGTGTCTCTCGGTGCTGGTATAGTGCTGGCTAGAGGGGTATTGCAAGCAGCGAGCTTGAGGACCACTCGTCGCGCCGAACACACGTTAGCCATTTGGCACTATCATCACTACGCTATATATATATATATATACACGTGCGCTGGGTGGTTTGTTGTGGGCGGGTGTACGTTTGTTGTCGTCGACGGCGCCGCCTGACGGTTGAACTAGAAGACTGATCGTGGTGGTCACATACCGACTGCATTGTGCTGACAGCTGTTACACTGATCGGATGTATGCATGAATTGCTGGATGGGTGAGATGGTGGACCTCGATTGAGGTGCTCCTGCATCTATTGCATCTGCGGTACCCTAAAGGATATACAGTTCGTACAGGACAGCTAGCGGAGTCTAGATGCAACTGAAGACGGGGACGTGCCGAGAGACCACCAAACTGCCACACGTTGGCGACAGCCTCAATGATCAGGAGTGGAAGGAATAACGAGGAACGAAACAAACTCAGCCTGAATTCGGAACCCTCGAACGAAGACGAACACCAGTCCGATTTCATCGTCTTGACTACTCGTGTCGCCTCGTGAGTTCAGCTCCGATTCGTGGACCTGTCGATCGCTCAATCCTCGAGTTCTCCATAGTCGACCGGCTTTTTCCCCCTAAGTCGATTGCTGACAACGCGCCCACCGCTGAGCGTTACCTCCCGCCTCGACCGTTCGTATCTAGGTAGCTGGCTGGTGGATGGCTCGCTCAACGTCGCAACGGAAGGGTTGAGAGCGCGAACTTCAACCTGTTGCCTACACCACTCCAGCCTATGATTGCTGCCAGCCAGCAACGTAACGCCGCTGCATCCACTGCTGTTGTTATTGCCATTTGCGGTTTGAAGATTCCCGGAGTCGCGCAACAGACCGACACCGAGAAAGACGAACAGACGGCGAGAGAGAGACAGAGAGAGGTGGGACAGCGACGGGCTGCATCGGGGATACTCGAGGTTAGATCCGCGAACAGGTCGCTCATATTGCTGCCAATAAACACAGCCACTGCCGGCATCATCACCATCGTCGTCGGGCTCGGCAGAGTCGCTTGCTTTGTTGTGTACTTTGTATGTGAATGTGAGTTAGTCGCTGCCTCTGCTGTCGGTCCCCGCCGCTGTGAACCACTCTTGTTATTGTGGTGGTGGTGGTGTTGTTTGTTGTGTCGGTTCGCCGAGCGGTCAAGCGGCAGGCGACTGCTAGCCGTTCGTCTTTGAACGACCACCGTTGCTTCTCGAACTGCTAAGAACGTCCACCTATGCGAGCGAGATGGTCGGTGGTAGACACGGCTACATGTGTATCAACCTATAGGATCGTGTGGCAATTGCTGTTGCGTCACGCGTGGCCACCAGCGTCAACGCGGACGCCAGCGATCGATCTCGAGCCGGCAAGTGGGCAAGCCGGTTGGCGGGCTTGTGAGCGTCCCTCCCCGCGCTGCGCTCTGCTGGAAGCCGAACGACGCCGGCAGCGACGGGTGAAATCTTATCTGCCCCGTTTATCTGGTGAATAATCGCGTCGCTCTGTGGGCTTGCTCGGGTACGCGCAGGTTGACGGCAATATTCTCGAGAAACTACGGAGACCAAAGCGAGACCAAGCCAGCAAAAAATGTCTCATTGATAGACAAGCATAACAGAAATCGAGGGTGGACTCGAGACAGCGCGGACAGGCGGCCGAAGGCACACGGACAGAACGAACAGGACACGAACTCGAGCGGCAGCGATCGAAGGGAAATCGTCCGCGACAGGTCTCACGCCGATGAGCGAGATCTGTGTCGGCGACTCCGACGGCGAGACCTACTGTCAGCAGGGTTTGCCCGCAGGGAACTTCCTTCCTGTTAGGAACTTTCACCATTGATTTTAGCACTTGGGGGTGATACGTTTGTTTGTTAGTTAGTGACATTGTTTGGAAACCTTTTGCATCAAGGCAATTTACGTAACGGACGAACGTCGGTGTTGGACGGCCTCCCCTCTGACCGTGGCGCCATCGAGACGTAAAGGTGTTGTGCGAATTCGTTTCCCTTATGCGAAATCTCGGAGTGCTACGTGTGACACTGTAACACAGAGGAGCTATGGTACTCATGGTCGAAGAGCGTGCCGGAGTCGGATGTAACGGTCCTGCTACACCTCGCGGTTCGGTTCAGGACAGCAGGACTTGTGTGTCAACGACCAGTGCGACCCTGGGCAAGATGCGTCCCCCGCGACCACCAAAGGTCTCTCTGAGGAGCAGCATCCAAAAAGGTAAGAACATCAAGGTAGCGATCGCTAGATGTCACCGTGTTGGTGATCGACGGCCACGTCATCACACGACGAAGCAACGCTGCCGGAGAGGTTTCAGCCCTCACAGATTGCAATGGGAAGGCGCCCCATCATGGGCTATGCGTTTCTCCCCCTGACCACCGCCTCCGGCCGTGGAGCCACGGCGTACGCGGTCCTTCGAGGGTGCTTTGTGCTCGTATATATTCCACTTGTTAACTTGGAAACCAAGCGAATGATCAAAAGAACCCTAAGCTCGACATGTATTTCTCTTCTCAGCGTGAAACAACAACAACAACAACCACAACAGCTAAACGCAGCACTCACAAATAGCCAATTAGCCAAACAATTAGATAAGAACAGAAAAACACTAACCAAAAGCACACTGGCTCCTAGATACGTATGACTCGCCGGGGCGCGGTGTGCCGCTCGAACATGGCGCCGTAACGGTAGCGTTTATTATCTTAGGTTTTGCTTAGTGATGAGAATAGTTAAGTGGAAACGCAAAATGTACCCGCGTACTTGCTTACAACAGTTATTGCTGTGGCGTAAGCGTGTCATGGTCACATATCCCGCTGGCTTGTTTGGACGGTCCATTAATTGGAGCACTTAACATAAGTAGGAACGCAGTTTAATTTCCTTTCCTCTAGTTATGATTATTATTATTATTAATTCTAATCATCGTCCCCGTGTGCTTATTATTAGAATTAATGTATCCCGTCACTATTATAAGTGTTTTTATTATTATTATCATTATTATCGTTAGAATTTTAATCATTCACCGCCGAGCGTTATCTCCGCTATTCTATTACCGCCCATGAGAAATAATAGCCAGTTCGGCGCTCAATCATATACAGCTGCTTGTCACTGACTTGCCAGATTTGACGATTGCCGTCCGCAAACGGACTGGGACGTCTGTCTGTGCGTTCGGGAATGGACAACCGTGTCCTGGAGTATGCAATCATGCTCCCCTTTGCAGGACCTTGAAACTAGCCCATGACGCCGTCGAACGCTCACACGACCGCCATTCATAGTGAACTGCCGCGAGCGGGTGTCCTGCCCACGCCGGCCGAGAGGCTCGTCGTCGTCGCCGATGTCCTCGACTTGTTCAAACGCCCAATCTATCTGTCCTGCTGTGTACACGACGACCGCCCTATAGCAGGTGCATGCTGACCTTTCGAAGACTTGGCGAGTTTATTCATACGCGCACACGACGGCTCTGACCGTTCGCTTTGTCGATCTCTCCCTTCGCCCAAGTGCTCCATAGTGGTCAGATAGGTCGGACGATGCCGACGACAGTGGCGCGCACGAAGGTACAATGTCCGCGCGTGTATCTGAGGCGCGCAGGGCCTTCGCTTTTTGAGAAAGTACCATGCCACCAGAACAGCGTGGAGCACTTAACCTATTGTACATGCAATTTGTGTAGATTCACTCTTTCTATTTGCCTCTCTCTCTCTCTGTCTCCCAGCTGTTCTCCCCTGTGACAGGCTTCGACCTTTAGGTAACAACCGTTAGGTATGGGCTGATGGGGAACTGTAAAATCTATGTGGAGCGCGGCTACCCAGTGGAACCTCGACGCAACTCGGTCAGTGAGTGAAGGACGGGTGCCCTTCTGGACAGCGGAATAGCGAAAATGCAATTGCTGTCACAGTCGCAGCCGTTACTTATATGCAAAGTAGTATTCAAAGTCCTAATCGAGAATTTGAACACTAATCACCAGTCGCCTATGACGATCGGCGAACGGTCGACGTTCCCGAGCAATACCAAGCGCTCGGTAAACTTCAGTATCATCAGTCGAGAGCAGATTCGAGCGTTTACTATGACATCCGTTGTCCTCGATACTTTGTGCCTGGACAATAAATTATATCTCTTTCTAGCTTGCTCCGCGTGTAGACGATATCGATCGGTGGGTTGGCGTTACGATCGGCAAAAACGTATCAGTCAGCAGTGATCTTCACAGACAGGTGGGGGCCTGACGGTAGCAGGGCTCGCGCTCAGCGTATATGCACTCAGGTGAGGTGATGGCCATCGTGTCGTTGCTATACCGCGTATCCGAGTCAATCGCATCGAGATCATTCAGTCGTGGTTGTGACCCCCTGCCTGGGCCATTTGTTGACTTAGCAAATGTTCGGCAACAACATGATGAACCACTTATGTAATATATATATATATATATATATACGAAGCTTTGCTCGACGGCCGTGATATCAGATTGGTTAACAAAAGGAACTTGCGCATCTACATGTTGGTCAATTTCGGTCAGCTGCCTTGCAATGATCACGATGAATACATATCCATCCATCTGTCAGAGCGGACCTACCAACGCCGCCTGCTATTGCTACGTCTGTCGTTTTTAACCTTGGAAGTGTTAATTTTGCGGCCATGATTCGGATCCCTCGTTGCTGCTGCTGCTGCTGCTAATGAGCGCTAATTGCCCATGGAATAGGGGATGGTGCTTCAAAAGCACTCATGCTCGCAACTTTACCTCTTCAAACTTGTCGTGCTAACGGTGACAAGGCTGATATTTCGCCCCAATCCTAATTAAGAGCACAATATAGATACACAGTAATGCGATACACAGTCTGGTATAGGGAACAGAGGCTCTTGTTGTTACAACGCTTGCGAAGTTCTCGTTCACATCATCAGTGATAAACAAGTCTCTCTCATCATGTGTTATTCTATTGAAAATGCGGCCTATTACATTGGGAGAAACCTGCAATATCAATGCATTAACTTGGCTTGTATTTGATAGTGTTTCTGCTCAAGAAAACAACTCCCCACATACGAGATCCATGTTAGAGAAAATATTGCCATCATATCATAGCTGCTGCTCATATGATCGACAGCCTGCTTCCACCAACCTGCCAAGAGCAGCCACCATTAGAGAAAGCGCCGTTGCAAACGCCGCTATTCTGTGTGACAAATATACAGCAAATCGGATCCTACATATTTTTTTTGGCGGTGACCTCGTTCCTTGTCCGTTTCTCATTACGGCGCTCGTACGTTACCCCTTACCACCCACTCTCTCCTTACCACAGTCATCTGTCCGCCAGCATCTACCGTTGCCACACACTGGTCTCGTCGTCACACGGAAAATGGAGTGAGACCTGGCCAAATAATCGCGCTATACATAAGGATGACTGCGCGGCTCCCGCCGGTCCTCCGGCCCCCACCGCTACCATGAATTGCGGGGGTGTCAAATGCTTCCCGGTGATTACTTTGCCTTCCTTCAACCTGTTCTTCGTGAGAGAGAGAGAGAGAGAGGCTGAACCCCACGGGGGCATCATTATTATTATTATTATTATTATTGACATTATTAGTTTCTGTATCATTATTGTCATTATCATTGACATTATTATTGTTAATATTATTATCATTATTATTATTATTATTGTCATTATACACGATAATCAAAACGAACCGAAATGAGACCAATAACGTAAATCGCGTATGTCTTAAGAGTCATGTCACCCTTTTCATGCCTAAATTTTGCTCGCCTTTATATCTTTGTCGAAAAAAAAAATCGGCCAACAACGCGCGAGCTGCAATGTCCTGTTTGACCGCCTGTTCGGCAGGTGGTTACGCGCAGGCACCGCGCTCAGAGTTCAATCCCATCTCTCCCGTACACCTCTGCATATATTCCTTCCACAATTCTGCCCGTCTGGCTATCCCCCGCCGTTAGCTGACATTGAGCGTTTCTACTCATTGTGTCTACCGATGTTGGACGGCGCCGGATTCGACGAACGAGCTACACAGCTGCACTGGGAAGGGACATGAACAGATAAGTATAATAGTAGCAGACATTGTGTGGCCCCACTCCCCTACATGTTGGCCAAGTCATACCGGGAGCACGGCACCAATCTCTCTCTATCTCTCTCTCCCTCCCCTCATCGTCATCCGATCGCGCAGGCGACACTGACAGAGATAGGCCCTCGACGTAATTGAACAATTGGTATCTCCGCAAACGGCACTAACCGATGTACCCCGATGTAGCCGTGGCAATTGTGCGCTAGCAGTTATCGATGTGGTGGCCGAATGCAACACGAATGCTAACAATTACGCCGAATTGAGAAAATCTCTCTCTCTCTGCTCTCACTCTCTCTCTCTCTATCTCTCCCTTGATTCCTCTTGTGCTCCGTACTCCGTTCGCTGTTCTGCGACATTGCTGCCACTACTAGTGCTGCTGTTGTTGCTGCTGATGCCGATGACCCCGCTGCGGTTTTCGTTGCTGCTCTCCGCCAACCTGCCAGCGGCCGCCTATATACGATAGCAGCTTTATTCGAACGATGAGTCTCCAGCAACGATCATTAGTGGTAGCCTCGGCGTCAGCCGGCTCCGCGATTGTTTCACCCCGCTTGTGGTGGACAAGAGTCATCATACCGATATACGTTGGCTCTCGGCGAACGTACGCGAGAGTGCCCATCGCAGTACTTGTAAGATAAGCGCGTTCGGCCTCGTTTGGCTGGCGGCGGTGGCGGCGGCGGGCGTACACAGATTTATAAGGGCCCCCTCTCCAACGCGGCTGAGAGAGGTCTCCCCGCGTTGGTCGAATCGCCAAATCGCGAAACCTCTACTTTTTTTTCCCCCCACTATAACCGCCATAGCCAGCAAATACCAACCGAGGCAAGTGTGTGGCGCCGCACTACCACATTGCTGCGGTCACTATCGCCTCCAACGCTTTGGTGATCCGCCACAATCTCCCTCGAAGCGGCGAGCCTCCCACGGCGGCAGAGGCAAGCGATGGCAATGAACCAGTGAAACACTTCAACATCGCACTCGGATCGACGGAACGAGACAGGTCCACCCGTTGAATGGACATGCGCCGCTTCCAGACACGCACGCGTACACCGTCGATCACACGTGTCGTGTACGCGGTCTGATGTTGTAGGCGTGACGCTGGGCAGTCTCGTCAACCATTGCCTTTCATTTTTCCCTTTGTATATTCCATCGTGCCTCATTGTCTCGTCGTTCCGCCGTCCTCCCCGTGATTTTTTTTAAAGGGGGGAGGTTTGTTGCCATGCTAAGATGCACGTCAACACCGTGACAGGCACCCGAGCTCTGGAACGGTTGACGATGTTCAACAGCACCACGGCCCTTCGCGGTATCGCGGCCCTTAGCGCGCTCTTTCAGAATCTCTCTCTCTTTCTCCCCCGCGCCTCCTGCCTCATCGAGGCCAGCTTTCGGATGGCGGTTGCCGGCATTGGTCGTGCACCGTGCGTCGACCACGATGAATGATGCCACCGGGCGCGCACGCTCGATCCGGACGACGGCGTCAGTCGACCAGTTCTCAGTTTATTGATCTAGATATCGTCGCACTGAGCCCGTCAGCACGGGGGACGTGTGCCGCCGGCGCGGCTCAGACGAGAGCGGGCGGTAGTAAGGGCGACAACAATCGCCAGCCCGGTGGCAGTAGCAGCGAGCTACTCGCAGACTGCCAGCCAGCCAGCCAGCTCTTCGGCGACCATCCAGTTAATTGACAGAATCAGAGACAATGATTCCTCCCATCTTGGCCCATGGGGAGCGGTCTAACAGACCAACGTGCTGATGAATAGAGAGGCATGAGCCGTTGAAGAGCGTCAGCGGATCAGAGTCGATGCGGCCATCGGTCTCATTTGTTCTCTATCACTCGTCCTTTCGCTTAACTGTACAACAGAGCCGTAGGAGATACGAGAAAGATTCGTGGGCAGAATAGCCACACATGACAATGCTGGCCCGTCAGTGGCTTGGTCGGACAACAAGCCGACCTTCAGGCAGACCAGCTTGTCACTCCGTGCTCGTGATTCTTTTGAAGCTCGGATAATATACACAAGCGCAATCCGGACACGTAGGTCCCCCACGGCAAAAACGGCCAAAGCAATGTCCATTTCGTGAAAACGAAGCGCTCCGTCGGACAGCCATCCAGCAGATACCTTTCGCAGAGGGAGAGGTATCGGAGAATTTCACATGAACTAAATAGCTAATCGTCGATCGGGACGACATCAGCGATATTCGCTTAGTGAAGATTCACAGCGCGAGTGCGTGCCACACTCACGAATTAGCCGGTTCTCATGGATCCAATCAAAAATAAGGTGATCCAATAATAAATTCCCTATTGTTATTTCGAAGCCCTTTGCTGGCCTATCGTGCTTGGTCCTCTGTGTGTGGCTCATATATAGGGGGGGAATAAAAACAACAGAAATGGAACGTGGTCCGCGGCCTGATCAGGCACGGTCAGGAGACGGATCACCATCGCTTCGAGCCTAACGCAACAGGTGCACTCTATCTCTGAGAGATTACGTCATTGTCAAGCATGATCCAACCTGTATCATCCTGCATAGCTGTACGTCGCTTGAGACGCTGCAACGCCAACTATTGCAAGTATTCTCGGCCATGACGCAATCACACATACGCTCCGCCATTCGAAACTCCTATATACGGGTGTACACCTCTCCAGCGAGCTACTCGCCAATGAATGAGATCACGCTCGCCCTGCCCCGCACATGGGCTCAACTATGCCACACTGTTCTTGGTAGGTTGAAAGGTTAAACATTGCTCGTTGGCAATGGACTGCGTCATTAAGGCGGCGGCGATGCGAAGTGTCCCTCCAGCTGTATTGTACGCATCTGCCATATATATATATATATATTTAGAGAGACGGCCGACTGTCCTGTGGAGCGACCGGAACGATGCCACTGGTCTTAACCCGCACGTCGACACGATAGAGGGCGAGTTCTTACACAAGACAAGCGCGGGAGTTCTACCATTTCACTTTGGCCAATGGCAAACGAAGCGTCAGAGGGGATACGATTCACTTCTATGGACGATCTAAGCTAAGTCTGTCAGTCAGTTAGTTAGGCCGCGTATCGCATGGCCTGCGTTCGCATGGCCTGAGGCGGCCGGTGCAGTCCTTTGCCCTTCCACTAAATGCATCAGCAGTTGATTCAATTAGGATGAACACATGGAACTATGCTGTTGCACCGCGATCCAAGGCCGACGCAGGCCGCCAAGGGGCCACACAGAATAGACGCCACCCCTATACAGGACCGTTGCTACTAGAACGTACAGCTGTCGACGAGGAGCCTCCTCGTCCAAGACGAGAGAGGCTACTGCTGTTACACGTGGTAACGGCGGCGGCGGCCGCCACTAATATCCCAATAGATTGTTTTGTTGTTAGTTCAAACAACGACGCAGTGACAACAGAGCGTTTGACATTGTTGCCACACGTCGTAAGCCGCCTCGACGCAAGCGGTGGGGCGTGTAGGAACGCTGTACGAGCCCGAAATAGAAGAATTGATATGAGAGGTATACATGGCATTGGTATCGCTTGACAGGCCAGCTCAGTACAGGTTGACATGAATGCATAGTGTATCGTAGCAAAGAGCCGACGACAAGGATCCGCAGGGCACAATGTGCATAGAATAGGTGCTTGAATGTATATATATATATATATATATGATGATATCTATGCGACAGCATTGGAGGCTGATCAGAGCTTGCGATACTTTTGCTGGTGGCGTCCACCGGAGTTCTCCTCGTAGTGTACGTGCCAGAACCTCTTTAGATATCATCCTACCCTATAGGTTAGTGCTGAAAATGAAAGGAAGATATTCAAAAAGCACTACTACTCCATGTCAAACATTAATGAAACATACTCAAAACGCTTCTCGAAGTCCTCGAAGATGATATTTTCCGGCTAGTTTTTCGTCCTTTTTGTCGGTGTGTTAATTTTACGCGTTGCTATCTAAATATATACTTACCATATATAATATTAGTAAATACATGTTCATCTAGCGAAACAGCATGGCCGAAAGTAGGAAACACAAAAAAAAGTTCGAAGCCTTCAAGCTTCGCTTGGGCCGCCCACAGGGTCGGGCGCCTTTCCGAGCTCCGTGGCTATAATATATATTATAGATGCTGAATCCGTTGTGTGTTCATACAATTAGCCAATAGCCAACAATATAGCTAGGGTAATTACACCAGATATTAATTATAACAATTACGCGCGCGCGCGCGTGCATGCGTTCGTTCGTTTTTCGCGCATATCGCGAGCTCGAACACCGTTATCCGTTTAGCATTTCCATTCAACTGTATGTGTATATGTATTTGCCGAGAGAGAGTCTTGAACTCTTTCCCGCATTCTATTATCTCTCGTTGGCTCGCCTAGATCTCCCAGCCTCTGGCTGGCTCATGCGTGCTCCTGTGAGACGACCTTGACTTGTTTCGAAACGTAAACGCAAGCGTAGTTGGTGGCGGAGCTCTTATACTGCTATAGTAGTGCGATCCCGTTCGACGCTGCTCGTCTAGCTTATCATGGCAGGCCTGAAAGGCCTGCTGCTGCCGCCGTCGCCGCCGCCGCCACCGCCTCCGTTGTTGGCATCGTCCCATGGTGGCATGGCCATTCGGGCCGAGCAAGTGCCAGGCTTACGGGTCATCGAGCACCCTTTAAAGAGCGCTCCGTTGAGATGATTGGCAACGGCAGTCCGCCGGCGGAGACTAGCGTGCTTCGAAAATTTTACGCCTGGCCGCCTGTGATGCGTATAATATTGTACGTATGGTATTGATGCGTACGACAACTCGCATGGGGAGTGGGAGCGAGCCAAGGGTCGATGCTAGGTAGATACGGAATTGCAGGGCGGAATCGGTGGGCGCGTCAACGAACCGGCGCCCGCCCTCCCGCGAGTGAATGCCGCGCGACACGGCCAATACAGTCGACGTGCTGCTCGAACGTTTGCGAAGCGGTTACGGCGAGCGATTCCGCGTGCCACAGGTTGTTGTTGTTATGGGTCGGCACAGATTCAAGGGCAGGGAGAGGAGGCGAAGGATTGAAGTTACACCTCTGAGGTTCGTCCCTCAGCTTGTTTTATGACCGCTTGTTTCTCTAGGGCTATAATATACGTGTCGATGGTCACTCGGCGAGTCGAAACAGGGCGAAAAAATACGGGAAGAGAAAGACAGAGAGAGAGAGAGAGAGTGGGGTGGCGGGAGCGAATCCCGCAGGGCATCTACACCCCTGAATCAAATACAAACATATTCCCGAGCCATGGCGCAGAACACCTCCGGCGTGACGCAAAAATATAGAGATATAAAATCGCAAAAATGATCCAATTTGCGAACGAGCGTCCTCCGCTCGACGGCCGCCGATCACCATCTGGCCGCCGTCTCGACGAACACCGTTTGTTAATGCGGACACAGCAACATATGATATTGACAATAGCAGCAGCAACAATAACCACCTCAACAGCATTGTGAATGAGCCATTCGTGTAAAAACACTCCGCCGATTACGGGGCCCGTAGCACTGCTAGTGCTGCGGTAGCGGTGGTCGGCTACGCCGAGTCGAACACACTCGCGCAGCTGGTGGCTTCCATTTCGCGGTGGCACCGTCGGCCGAGCGCACTACGTTGGCGTTATACCTTGCCGCTGCCGAACCCAGCCCTTGTTTGCCTACTTGCCTGTCTGTCATATCTATGTCCTAGACAGCGTCCTACGGCCTGTGTCCGACGCTGTAAGGCCCTACGGGAGGATGCTCCTTCTTGAGTCTACAGACGATCGTCTGATAGCACCTGCTTACTTGACCCTAAAACAGGCTAAACACAGCTAGCTTACGTCAAAACACTGAATTCATATGACAATGCGTCAATATGTATCATCATGTGTTATATTAGCTCACCGAATTGCGGGGAAATACAGCCAACGATATATCCATATTGTTGAACAATATTAAGGAGTCATTTATAGTATTTCTATTATAATGATTACTATATATATATATATATATATAATCACTATATTTCTCTAAATCGAATCAAATCATAGTTCATCGCTGTGCTACCGGGACACCTTTACTTGACCCGCGAGTCTAATCGAAGTATCACATTGCGAGCGTTACTGCGCAATGTTCTACCCTTATACATAAATATATTATATATTTGTATATAACACATTATATACTATGCACTGCAAAAACAACCTCCCGTATATTAAGCGAGGGAAGCGAATCCGCTTTATTCTACTACTGCGTCCCATTGCACTTCGACCCATCGACATCCATCTGTTCGACCTTTGTTATGTTTGAACGTGCCAGAAACGATGAATGGGTTGTCCGTCAAACGCTCGCACTCTCGGAGCTGACGGAGAGATCCATATATATATATATATATATATATATATATATATATATATATATATATGTAAGGATATTTATAGGCAGAGATAGAGGTGGCCATTGAAAGAAAATCAATTCTGTCGCCTTGGCGATTCCCCCGCAACAACAAGTTCAGCGAGGCGGCGGTCGTCGGCAGCCGACGAGTAGTTCAGTCAGGCCGATGGAGATCGATCGCCGTCGGTTAATATTGTTGTCTACTTCAATACTCTCGTTTGCCCATTCGGCTGGCGTCGCTGCCGACGTCACAGACTTGAATGGTGGGCCGAACGCGAGAGGATTAGGCTGACAATGGGCCGTGGTAACGGCGACAGCATCAGTGGTAGTAGCGGGAACAACGATCGTGGCCGCGTTGTCGCCGTGGCGTCACCAGTGAATGAGCAGTATCATTGGCAGCCACTTGGGTGAGGCCGCCGGCAGCCACAAGCACAGCCACCGCCGGCGGCGTCAGCACCACTAGCATTTACATGCTCCCGGCTCCCGGCGACATTCAAATGTTTGCAGTCGCCACCGCTCGATAGGCCGGACCAGAATATGGGGCCTGCGATAGATCCGCGGCGGTCAGCTGCACCTCCCCTCTCGCCAGAACCTCCAGACCTATTTTCCTGATCTTGTGGCGCCGCGGAAAAACTGCTCCGGCAAAAAAAACATGGGACACGATGTGTGTGGGCGAAATTCGCCGATCGGTTGGCTGTTCGGTTCGATTCGAGATCGTTGACGAAAGGCAAAAGCGAGCGTTTGTTGGGTTTGAGATCCTGTACATATCCGAAAGGCTTGCCGCAGCAGAACGCGTTTAGCGTAAATGCAATCGGGCACTATATATGATTGGAGGAACGCTAGTACATATATCGGTGTATGTCGTAAGGAACACCATTGTATGCCAATGTTCAATACTGTTCTCGAAACAAAGAACGATGTGATTTGACCTAAAGACCACGGGAGCGTTGTAGTCCGCTCTATGAGACAGGATACATCAGTGAACAGGAGTGTGTCTGTGCGATTCCGATCGCCAGGGTCCCGTTTCGATTTGTGGACTGCACTCCCAACGAGGATTCTTTCAGATCAATTCTGCCTTGTCTATTTCCTTCAGATCGGTGCTTCTTGGGAATTAGACGCAGATCATTATTCCCTACGTCTGTAGTGCTCGTACTATCTGCGAGCCTCGCATAGGGCCATCGGGCAGAGTGGTTTATGATTAATGACGTGCACAGCATCTGATTGAATTTTCTGAGTTCTTTCTTTGACCGCAGGATGGAAGCCCGGCGGTATAATCCCTGTTGGATATTGGCGCCCAGTAGCGAATCCGCCTCTCTGATCCGGTATTTGTGTCATTCAGCGTACACAATATGACACTTTGCACCAACGGTGCGCGGCCACAACAAATCCATGATACCAACGACTGCCACCGACTGACTCATGGCTAGCGGTATCCAACGTTTTGCGTCCAGACTAAAACTGGCCATTTATCGAAGCAAACCTCAGCCCAAAACCTCGCCACATACGAGCGTCAGCATTGTCAATGCTATGTCGCACAATGTTTCCCCATAAGCAACACGATCTCCGGGATGGTCTAGCAACAATATAAATGTTCTCTCTCTCTCGCCAGCTCTGCCTCCTCGTATTAGGTTAAACACCGTTCGTTCCCGGGTCAGCGCTTGGCAGCGTTTAGCCGCGCGCCAACGCCACAAGAAGCGAAACTTTTTTTCTCAAAAGTAGCGTAGTATCCACGCAAGCAACGGCCATAGGCAGTGACACGTCGACACACAACGACCGAGCCGCGCATACGAGTCGGCTATGCGGCTCACAATGATATCACACCGTGATACGGCGACGCTGCCGACGAGACACACTGTGGTGGCAAGCTACTTTCGCTAAGCGAACCCCTGTGGCTCGTCGTCCTACGCCTCGGCGCTTGGCTGTAATTCGAACCTGCCGCCCTCGATCCAAGCGATCCGCCTCGACACGTATATAGCCACACAGATATATTACATATATATATATATATATATATATATATATATATGTGTGTGTGTGTGTTTGTGAATATTGGGGTAGCGAAATGGCGCGAGATTGAGCGAGGCCGTACGAGACAGACCGAGAATCAGCTCATACTGACGAATCGTGCGTAGAGCCCAACCAGATCATTCCTATACTTCGTTGCTTGCAACGTCTACATTGGCGATTGAGCCAAACCAGAAGCAAGGTCGGACAGGACCTAGCAGCAAGCCAGACGAAGCAACTCATCGCGGCAGTGGCAGCCGCAGCAGCAGCCGCCGCCGCTCGCGAGAACAAGAACAGAAAAGCAACAGCTTTGAGTTGAAGTGGAGGCTGGTCGCGCTCTCGGCGTCGCCGTGATCTTGCCGCCGTTGCGTTTGTATCTGTCGAACTACAGAAGAGGTCGCCGTGAACTCAACCGCCACCAGCGGCGTTGCTCTGTCAACGGTGTCTCCGTCCACATGAAACGTTTACAGAAACCGACCGACCGAGCGTTGGGAGGATGCGAGACCCGGCAGCGGCGTAGTGTGGCAATACGGTGGCGACTGTCAACAAAAACAACGCTGCAGACATGAACGCTGCCGGTGGCGGCGAGACGACCAGTTCGTACGATATATGTCCAACGAGCGCGTGGCGAGGAGAGCCGCGGCCGTGGTTGAGGTTCGAGAAGGCATTCAGCCGAGCTCGACTCTCCTGTGAATCGACGGCGACCGACGACAGCTGCGTCGCATGCGATAGATTGTGGCCGCCTCTCGGCCTCCTGCGGTGGCCAGGATTAAACTGTGCTATCAGTTCATCTGATTGTAACTAGAGATGCCGCCACGTATTCCGGCCGTTGTCGGCCTGTACACCAGTTGCGTGCGTCGTACGACACGCTAATACTTCCGATTCAAACAGTGGGGAGGAGGGTCGGGCGAATAGGGAAGAAAAAAAACCAGGAAATATGTACAGCCTACCTATATTGTACTGTAGCGTTCAATCTGTCTCGTTACACTGTTGGGTATTTATATATATATATATATATCTATATATTTATTCGGTATTTAGATATATATAGCCGTTCATGTGACTGTGTGTGTTTGTGTGAGAGAGAGAGAGGGAGAGAGACGCGAAGGGGAGAATATATATAGCGCATTACACGATACGAAGCAGTGATAGAAAACAGTGGTTCTTAGCACTGCCGAGTCGGCGCCGCTGGCGACCGCCTCCAACGGCGGGCCGAGAGGGAATCTCGCTAGATCTGTGTATGTCGCCGAGTCTAGCGATGATTCCATTCAATGAAACGACTCAGGCTGTTGATCTCGGAAAGGATTCGTTGCTGTTATTCGATGGCGGCAAGGCTGAAGAGATGATGCCACTGATTCGTAAACGGTTCCTCTAGTTCTCACCTGTGTGTAATCGCCGTCAATTGGCGTCAGAGCATATGGCATGTCATGGATGCTCGGGTACATCTTTCTTGGCTCTCTTACAATATATATATATATATATATTCTGCATGCTTCTATTGCATGACTGAGCAAACGAGACTTGTAGCTGACATGTAGCTCGGAAATTCGCGTAACGTAGTCGTCCGCGCAAACCTACTCCAGGCGCCAATCGACCTAACGGTGAAGCGATTGCGTTGCGCTCTGTTGGCAGGTCTTCGCCTAGGTCAGTCAGTGACACTATATGAGATGATGAGATGTGGTCTACTGTATCGCGTCAGCATGAAACAAATAAGGGAGAAAAAGGGATCATGATGATATGAAGAGAGAGAGAGAGCAAGGGTCGTCGACAGCATGGCCGGGGCCAGAGCCACGGCGGCGATTTCGTGAACAACCAGTCGTCTAGATGATGCCGGCCATAGCGGCCACAGACCGCGCCTCGACTCCGCGCAACGACTCATTGGACAGAGACACGGCGTTGGTAGCGGTCGCGGGTCGCCGTCAACCGCCGCAAACGCTGTTTGTACGACACCGGCCACCGTAAATAGCTTAAGAGCGAGCGCGAGAGAGAAAAATAGAAAGAGAGAGAGAGAAAGGAGTTTATCGTTATAGTGCGACAATGCAACAAAGAATGGCATCGACGTAGAGTAGTCGCGTCGTATAAATCGCCTTTAGATTGGACAGCTGTTGTCGGCAGAGAGCGGATCAACGGACGGCCGTCGGGGCGGACTCCACAGTTCACACGATACAGCTACAAGAGATATACATATATATATATATATATATATATATATATATATATATATATATATTGCACGGCGTTCTGTGTTGACGGGGACGTGCGCGAAGAAGACGACTAGAATGGTCGAGGGAAGACAACATGTGGCGGGTTATTCTTCTTGGCGATGTCGGTGGACTGACGGAGCACGCGCGGGCAAATGCAATCGCCTTCAACTCAATGGAGTACGCTTTAACTCACAGGTCGCTGCTGCCGGGCCACTGCTGCTGCAGATGATCATATCATATCATAATCAAGTGGTTATTCTCGGAACTGCAATATACATACATATGCTTAAGTTCTCGGTAAAAAAAAAAAAAGAAAGTAAAAAGGTTGTAAAAAAAGTAAAAAGTTTGTAAAAAAAAAGTAAAAAGGTTGATTGATGATGGAAATTCGGCGTGCGGAAAAATCCGTTGTCGTACGAGGAGGCGAGGCTTCGCCAATGTCCAAAAAGGAAGCAAAATTAGAAGCAGCAGTAGCAGCTATTTGCACGTAGAGGAGAAAAAAAGACGTATGATAGTGTGCGTATGTGCGGCATAGACGCTTGGCCGGCGTATCTCACCGTCAGACGAATTAGTTGGCTGGGATTAGTCGATTCACGAAATATGCGGCGCGTCCAAGCCGGCGTCAAACGCGATCAGCCCCCTGTCGTGTGCTGGCTGTGTGGTGCCTTCTCTTGAATTGATCAGGAATAAATGAGTCAGTGATGATATTGATAATGTTGTGACGCTGGCGTATGAAGCCAGATGCTAAGCCTTCCTCCACTGTAGCCTGATCGTATTAGATCATTAAGGGCTGAGCTTATCTGGAATATTGCGCTATACAGTGTCAGCGCAGTGACTTGGACGGCTAAGTCTCTGGCTATCGGAAGCCAGAGGCCGCAGGTTCGAGCCCTGCCGTGTGACATAAAAGAGAGAGCTCAAGCATTGTAAAATTGCAGCTCCTTCAATAAACCTTTACCCTTTACCTTGTTCAAATAGCCGAACATGATGTTCTGCCCGAAGTGGCACAAGACCGAAACGCCTGCGACGATGCCTCATGATGACGTGGACTTCTTTCGTTTTTGTCGAAAGTCAAATGGAAATTTAGTTGTTAGTCATATTGGTGTTTCGTACGTATTAGCTGCATTGTCGATCGAATGAGCTGGCCATCCGGTGGACTCGCTCTTCGAATGTATTTCGAACAGCAGAAGAGTCACTAATTGAATTTAATGAATGCTCTATTAAGGCGTAAGTTCAACAGATTTAGTCGATTTAAACACGGAGCAGGAACTGCGGCTGCGTGTCCGTTGGAACGGACGAATTCCGCATTCGTAGATAATCATGAGCGCTGACATCCAGAGAGTGAAATCGCACACCGCGCAACAAATTTGAATGGGCGTCATGAGGTGACATAGACGCTGAGCTCTGTGACCAGTTTCCACTGCGCGATCTCCGCTCGCCGAGAAGATTCCACTGGAACCGTTGGGTCGTCTCCCGAAACGCGAATACATAGCCGAGACTTTGTGGTGGGTGACCCCTCTGAGAGATCCCTTCGAGGCGGCATGATATATATATATATAGAGAGAGAGAGAGAGACTTGCCTTGGACAATACGACAGCAAGGCAGTGAAAGTGTATCGTCGTTGTTCCTAACGAGCTCAAAAAAGCGAATGGAGTGCCAACAGCGGACAAGCAAACAACACACTAGTAGCAGCAACAACAACAAAAATTAGATAAACAGGTTCATATCTGCCGTGGCAACAACACAGCTGAGAAGGATGAGCATTATCAATGCCTTCAGTGGGAGCCAAGGGACTTAAGCGAAGCCGTTGACTTGAGTCCACCCGGGCGGGCGTCTCAATCCGTCAGAGTCGGGACATTATTTTGCTCCTCTGAAAAATAATGACAACAATAATATAGATAGATAGATAGATAGATAGATAGGCTATATCGTATACGTATGCTATAGATATAAATGTATAATAGATTGAGAGATAGCTAACTGGTCAGACTTTGGGTTGCTGGACGGACGTCACTGGCGTCACGAACGTCGATCGAACTCTGTTTGAAACTTGGTTCCGTTGTTCGTCATCGAACGAAGGTAGCTCAGGCTACATCTATAGTCAGTACGGGTAACAGCGACGAGGGGAACGATGACCTCGGCCAGAATACAGGCATTGGCTAGCTAAAGTCGCCCCGGCATGTTGTTATTGGTGCTGTTTACTATGAAGGACAGCCTTCGAGGTGGTGTAGCAGCCGCCCTAGTACAAGACGCTCGGAGAAGAGGATATACCCGAGAGAACTCACAGGATTGAACATCTAGGGGACGGGGCAGTCTCTCAAATCCACATCGGCATGATCGCGGTATAGCGAACCGGGCTCGAATCCCGCAAGGGATTACATACATACACACTGTTTGAAGTAATACAAACGAGTAATATACTCCGTAATTATCGCTCATTTCTAAGCTGGGACATCGCCGTCCAGGCGGCTAACACTGACAACGGTCAGTTGGTCAGAGAGCGGCCGGCCTGCCGGTCAGATGGCACCGAGTCGCATTGCATCATTGCTAGTGGTAATGATGCCTGCCAGACGACATTGTCGTCACACACACACACACACGCAGCCTGGCGTTCGCTGGCGGGGGAGTCGATCATGTGTCGCCCTTTACACGAGCCAACATGTATACGGTGTAAGCATCATTAGTGACGATTACCCGCTCATCGACGCCGTAGCGGCGTCAGCGTGCGGCCGCAACGACATCCATCGGCGTCTGTACCGTCAGGATGACGACAAAGGCCCGAGTGAAATATTAGATCGTGGCTCGATCGAAGACATCGGGCGTCTCCACGATTCCAAGCCTCCGCGGCGTCGATCGAACGACGCGGCCGCTCACAGCAACAATAGCAGCAGCAGCAGCAGCAGCAACAGCGATAACAACGGGAACGCCTGGTGGTCTACCGCAGCTACGGCGGCGGCGGCGGCGGCGGTGGCTGCCGCTGTTTTCGCCGTGGGCTGCTCGTAGTAGCGTGTTAATTCAAGAGCACGCACATGGGACGCCTCACGGTGCGCCGTGGGCAGTTTTTACGAAGTAAATAAATAAACATGACGGGACTCCTGGCTAAGGCTGCAGCAACGTCCTATGCGAAGTTTAGTTTACTCGTTGTTGTTGTTGTTGTTGCTGTTGTTGCTGTTCTTGCTGTTCTTGCTGTTGTTGTTGTTGTTGTTGTTGTTGTAACTGGTGCTGCTGTGGATGCTATGGCCGCTGCTGCTGCTGGTGCTGCCATGATGTGGGTCTCGCGCGCTATCTGCATTCGATTCGCAGACTAATCGTGGTCTCAGACCCAGACGGCGTTCAGCAGCGGTTCGACGGAGGCGCAGCAGAACGACGGTTGACGAGCGTCGCTCGATCCGACCTGCGACGCCTCGTAGATCCGAAGGTGTTTCGGGGGGGGGTGGGGAGAGGACCACATAGCGCTCACGTAATCAGAGTTGGTCGAGCAATTTTATAAACTATATGTATATGCGAGTTCTAGCACATATATATATATATAGATATGTGCTAGAACTCGCATACACATATAGTTTATAAAATTGCTATGTATATATATATTTTTTTTTATGTTGGGAGAATAACCCCACTAGTTTAACACTGTGATACTTCAATATAGTACGCACCTTACGATAGGAGATTGGAAGGCGGGGTGTCTAGTCGGAGCAGGGGAGTTCTTAATATGTTATATATATATATATATATATGACAGCAGATGCTGACCAAAGTTGAGTTCTACGTTTTAACTCAGAACTCAGTGCGTTCGTAGAACCACTGCAGGCGAGCCGAGAAGAATTTTGCCCCATAGCGGAGAGGCAGGCCACCGTAGCGATTCAACCGTTCACGTCGATCGCGTCCGAGTCGTCGCCAAGTGACTTCATGCCAGGCCGAGCGTTAGCATGTCTGTCTGTTGGCGCGCCTTCAACCCAGTCGCTCCGGCCGCTATTGCAGAACGCAGAGCATGTACTACAAAGCGCAAGAACACAGCAGGTAGCGATGCATGCGTGCAGGTCCGATCCACGATGAGATGCACTAACGTAGAGGAACATCGCCAAACGCTCAAGAATCAAGAGGGGGAGGGGGAGAGAGAGAGAGGGAGAGAGATGTAGCCCAGCGGAAGAAAGTGCCAGCCATCAAGCGTTTGCTATGGCAACGCATCAAGCGCTGGGCTCTGCTGACAGGTACGGGGCCCCGGGGGACGGTTCGCGGCCCCGTTGTTGCCGTTATCGGCTGCCGGGTGGACGCTGCGCTCCAGTAGGCGCTTGTCGCTGAAGCTCGCACGAAGGCTGAACCGAGGGCCGCGGTGCGGGACTTCACAATAGCAGAGATGATGATCGAGCCGCTCGCACGCAACGCGAATCGTCGCCCCGCGCCTGCCGCTATGGCCGTAGCTAGCGAAGAGGGAGAAAAGAACCCTGCACGGCACCCCGTTTCCGTGCCGCCCACTGATCTAGCGCCATCAGAAATACATGCGGGGACAGTTTGTTGTTGGTGTGCGCGTGCTCGGAGGCCGTCAGTGGCGGCGGCGTCGGTGGCGTCGGCGGTGGAGACGGCTGCTACAAATGGAAGGCTTCTGCTGTGACAGACAAATTCGTCTGGGCATCTCGTGGCCAGCGCTGCGAGAGAGGTTGTTATACGAAGGAATCGACATCGTCGTCGTCGTCGTCATCTTTCAGCGGTCGTTGGAGCTATGTTTAGTTTTAGGTTAATATCTCGAACGTCATGATTTTAGCCTGATGAAAATATTTACAAAGTTGTTTGCCTCATCGAGATGTATCTATAAGTGCAGAGAAAACCACCCCTTACATAGACCTCACTGGGGAAGCCCGAAAACTTTAGGGTATCCCGGACGTCATATTTGTATCGACTGCGATCAACGGGATGGCTGCAAACGGTCTTGGCCTGTTTCGCGCTGCCAGCTGATGTCAGCTACCATGTCAGCCCTTGCCAAAAGCGTTTCCCGTTAATGCGACGGCCATATAATTGTTTTTTTTCGAGCTGACCCTCAGTTGTTCTGCCCCTATCTGGCAGGCGTCAGCTCTTAACCAATTAGGTATTACTATGAGGAGGACCTGTCGGGGCCACCTTTGCTTATTCTCTTCCTTACTCGTACCTGGCGAGAATCTTCAGATAAACAAATGTGATGAAGAACTCCAAAGATTGTACGCGACCATGCGTTATAATAAGTGTTGCACAAAACAAATCGCTAGTTAGCCGTTTGATGATCTGTTCGTCTCGGCTAACAGGTGATGATTACTCTGGTGGGTACCCGTCTGTATCAAGTGTCTCGTACAACGGTTTGCGTACGGCAGCTGCTTCTCGCCGAAACGCGGAACAAAACAGCATCGAGAAGAAAGTTGCGCCATTGGCTAGTTCTTGACCTCCTCAGACTTCATCTTGATGGTCCTGCTCGTTGGTCGCTGCACGACAATGCGCTCCCGATCACTGATCGGAGTCTGGATCCGATGAAGATCAGGTGTCCGAGCCAATGCCAAGCTGTGATCGCTGGCCGATGAGGCAGCGCTCCAGTGTCGAAGAAAAGCGATCGACGTCACCCGAAACCACACTGAGTGCGTACGCGATGACCAGGTAGTTGAACGCGACGCCATCGATGCGATTAGTTCACGAGTAGAGAGTAGTAAATGTTTCACAGAGAACACAAAGGATGTAATTAGATGGCCAACCAAAGCTAGTTTTGCTCTCTAACACACCTGCTTTTTTTAGTGGGGATTGTTGGCATGCTAATGCATGACAACAGCGTGACCGACCTCCCTTTTGGAACTGTTGATGATGTTCAACAGCACCGCCTTTCCCTGATACCCCTAATACCCCTGATCTGAGAGCCAGCCTAAGTCAGACATGTACCTTACAGTCGATAGGCAAATATGTTACGAACCCGTAAACAACGCTTTGTAGGATCTTATTGGACCCTCAGCTGCTTGTTAAATGGCAGACCAAAAGCCTCGGTACCATTACTGTGTAGTACCATTGCTTCAAGGACGCTTTATCATTAAGTCGGTCAAGCTCGATCTCGTATCTGCCCTCTCTGCAACGGACCTGTTTAGCCCATTGCAGGGCAATGTTAACCAGCCATATACAGCGCAGCGAGACCGCGACTTCTGCAAATCGAACCGGCGACCACTTGCTGCGTACCTCTCCGTGGTTTCTATGTTAAGCTCTCACCCGACGAGCTACGCACAGGCCGTCCAGGCCACGCTAGGCTGAACCTGACCATCAGGACCCGTTTACTATGCCGATCGAGTCAGCTTTGGCAGAACAGCTAGAGGACATGAAATCTCGCCCATAATCAGAATCATTGTGCACGGGGCAATCAGTAGGCTCCTTCTTCCTTTCAATCTCTAGCTTTGTCTCCTCCTCGCTCGGACGCCCGAAGGCTGACTCGATCCCCCGACACCCCTCCCCCCGGGCCATAGATCGCCCCAGGATGATACCCCGTTGTTTGTACCGTTGTACTGTTATCATGTCATCCACCAGGCCGCCGTTAGGAGTGACCAGCGCCCGAGGCAGGATGTACTCCCGTATGCTTCCGGTGCTCTTCATCCGTTGTCCCATTGTCTTTAAAGAGCGCCGAAGCGCTGCGCGCGTCCACGTACCTCACTTCTCTGGGTGACTTTAACAGTCACGGTTTCTGGCGACTGGGCGACGCGGCATTGGCTTGGCTGTTTCGTCAAGCGGTCGTGTAGTGGCGGTAGCAGTAGTTAGCGGATAAATTCAGCTCGCTGCCTTCGTCAGAAACTTCTGAAACGCCATTGCTCAGAAGTGGGACAGGATTCGTTTGAGCGGCGTACGAGTTGCTGCTGCTGCTGTCGTCGTTGGCTGGCTAGCTGGCTGCCTGGCTGGCGTCGGTGCACCGCTTTGGCTCTGCAGCGGCGCCGCTCTATACTTATTGCGACAGGCAGCTTCCGGTAGGAGTTAATGACTGCTTGATGCTGCCGCCGCCCCGACCGCTATTACGTGATGACGAGTCCACTGTCAGAGATGCCAGAGGCGCAGAACGTGTGCGTATTAAATAGTGAGCAGCAATGAAGCGCTGAGGCCTACTGATGCTGGAGTCGGTCTTTTGTCATTCGTCACCACCTCAAGGCCTGCCCACACACACACACACAAGCGTACGCAGGCATAGACTTATACTGGACCAGAGGCGAAGTAACGGTTCCACATCGTCCACCTTCGGGATGACGTGCCGATAAACGACACTTCGAAGATGTCGAACGTCGGCGAGATCGGCGCTGTTTTGACCTGCACACGTACTAGTGGTCTTGCATTGAGTGGTTGCTGTTCGTGTCGTTGTCGTCATAGTCCGATACGGCGGGCCCTTCTGCCGTAGAACGAGGGCTGCTGAGGGTAGATGAGTGACGAAAAAATGTTCAGCAGTCGAGTAGTATTACAGTTGTAACTGGCGAGGCTACTTCGTCGGCAGGTCGCAGCCAGCCTCAGATCGAGCCGGCGACGTTCGGTACAAGTAAATAGGTGGTACGGACTCGATGAAGAGTCTCGACGCTCTCCCGTTCGCCGGATTCGCCGAGTCAGCGATGAGCCGGCTGGCAGCTGGCTGGGTGAGCGTCTTTTAGCAGACTGAAAGAGCCGTTTTTTTCTTCTGCCGGGTATAATCATATACCCAGCCTGGCCTATTACTAGCTACTTATTCTATATACATATATATATATATATATATATATATATATATATATATATATATATATATATATATATGTTGTCGTATGTAGTTATTGAGCGTTTGAAGCGTTATCTATCTCCACCAGTCACGAACCATTGTCGCTCCTGCGCTGTCAAGCCCGCAGACCCCCTGCCCTCGAGGTGTTTTCGTCACCGTGAAAATCGCCGAGTGACTCCTTTAGGTGAAGATCTATGTGGTGACCGTTGCGCTGTCTACGGTACACGCCGTGCCTGATGAAGTCGACGACGAGGCGTCTGCCTGGCCCGAACCGACCAACCAATAAACAAATGAACAAGAAGACGCAGCGGCCAGTGAGGTCGGTAAAGATGTAGCTGTACTAGAACGGGATAGGCGTCGGAGGCGAATAGACAATACAGCGAGAGTGTAAGCAGCCGAGCAGGACGCCCACACGAACAGCGGCGCTGAAGTTATCTCAGCGTCTAGAGCTCGAAGGAGGGAGTGACACATTGGGGTATCTGAACCAGACGACTGAGGCCTTGAGGTCCTGTCGGAGCTGCGCTCCGTCTCGCGTACCCGAGCGGGTGAATGGTGCCGTCCGACGAGTTGAATGGTGCCGTCCGATCTGGACGAGTTGAATAGCTCGATCGAACAGAACGCCAAATGGGGCGAAATGTGGTGATAGTTCAGAAGACTATGCAGACCCACAAGTGAAAGGTAGAATATCTAGCAACTGGGCTAGTTTCCCTGTGAAGGTAGCGAGAGAAGAATCCTTTGTCGTCACACAATTGGGGGTTCGCCTTTGCCTGGCAGTTGACCGTCGACCGACGGAACCCGGGTACCCATAGACTCTCTCTCTCTCGCGTAAGTCAACGAGTGGAGGATACTCGAGATCGGACGGCCAGCGGGTGTCTCTATCGAGCTAACGTAGGCGTCTGCGTAAGTGTTTCGTCGAGCAAGCCGAGAATGAGGTTTTTGCGGATGACGCTGGCGAAGTTACCTATTACTGGCGATCACCCCCTCACTGGGTCCAGCTCGAGCCGTGAAACTTCATCTGTTGTTGGCGATAAGCGAGAAACTGTCTTCAAACATGTACTCTATGTGCTTTATGCGTTGATCAACAAATCTATATATGGCGAACTTGCAATGTTGATCCATATCAGATTCGGTGGCGTACAGACCCTCTGAAGTCGCTTAGAAATTGTCAGAGGTAATCACTGTGAATAATTGTGCTAAGAGAATGTTACAAGTAAAGGTAAATCTTTATCGGTTGATTAAGGACACTGCAATTTTACAATGTTTATAAGTTCTCTTCTACGCCATCACGCGGCGGGACTGGAACCTGTGGACTCGCGAGTGTCCAAGCCACCGCGTGGTGACGCTGGGTCTTACGTGCGTCTATAAACTCACTAGAAGTGTGATATAGCATTTTCGTAGCACTTCGAAGCTCTTCAACACCCCTCAATTTCATCCCAGCTGACTTTACCTCGTGCTGAGGCGGGGTTTTTCTCTTTTTCTTTTTCTTCGCCGGCAAACGGCTTCAAGGCAAACCACTTATGGTGGCCTACAACAACGAGTGGTACCTTTGTAACATGTCGAGCCCTTTGGTGACCTGCTGGCGTGGTGCGTTCGTGCGCGCCTATCTCCTGCAACCGGAGAAGGAGCACACGTGAGCTCAATCCCTACCGTTACACATGCGCATTTTAAAAGGATCCGCCTTGCGAAGCATCGTCGAAAGCAGGATTACAGACGTTCAATGCTTAAAGCTGAGAGTTAGCCGGAAAGAAAAAGAATACTTTTGTAACATGCAAGTAATAATAATAATAATAATAATAATAATAATAACGATACGATCAAAGTTGAACAGCCCCGAAAGTTCTTCCGGTGAGAAAGGTGACGAAGGTGTTGAGTAGTGTTCGCTTTGTATAACGCATCTACATTATTATTTGTTGCACCGTTTTGCGAACAAGTACAGCACAACTACATAATGTCGACGATGATCATCTCGCTGTTCAACAGCATTATCATCGTCCGTTGCAGGGTCGAAAGTGTATTCACTCCGTCGGTTGACCCAGATGCACGTTCCCATTGAGAGGTCTCTTCACACCCTCACCGAGATCTGGTCTAGTGGGGTTCAGCAGGTTCTCCTTGAATTCTTGCAGATCCTTCATTCACTGGGTGAACGTGGATACGACGGACACTCGGGGACCTGCGCCTCGAAGACCACTGTTCTCTGCATTCCGAGCTGCTCCGAAATCGAACCCCCTCGTCCCCTACACCCCTCGCGCCCCCCCCCCACCTCACCTTGGTGTCTTCGTCCTTCGCGCACTCTGAGAGCGTCCGAGGTCGATGGCTTTCTTCGTCCGCTGACGCTCGCCAGCTGTCAAGGTCACTGAGCGACCGTTACACCTAGTCAGTTGGCGCAGCCAACCTCCAGTGAACTTGAATCGGATCGCAGCCCCGAACGAGTATCGGGTTCTCGCCGATCGAGTTCCGCCACACCGGCTCGTAGGTCTCCGAGAGGTCTGTGGGAAATTCGCAATGACCAGACCTGCGGCAGACAGACGGACGGACGGACGGCCGCGCACCGACCTTCGATGGTGCTGAGCTATAATATAGCACTACCCGTCGACTGGTCACGGCTAGCTTTCATAGCTAATGACATCAACAAGCCTGCTCAATGACGCCTCTCAATCATCGACGCCACTCAACGACGAAGACAACATTGAGCGCGGCAATGCGCGAGAACTGCAACCTGAAATGGGTGTGATATTCGTTATTCGTTTGCGCCTTTGACGTGTGGGCACGACCGACAACAGCATGGCCACAACAGCATGAATACGTCCTTTATAAATGACGCCTGAATCGAAGAGGAGCGAGAACCTTCCGAATCGAGCATAGGGAAACTGGTGGCTGAGAAAAATGAGCGCTTTTTACCAAACGTTTTTTTTGGTGCACTCCTTCTGCCTAGCTATTTTGCTTGTCGATTTATCGCATCTATGCCGAACATGATCATTGAGCTTTCGAGCTTGAAACAGACACACACACACACAGACACACATATATATATATATATATATGTATATCCAAGCAGCCTAATAATTTTAATTGTCGAACTTTCTCAAGCGGGTTTCCTGCATTCCACGCGCGTCGCCGTCACCGGCGGTGGCGGCAAACAGCAAACAGCCGGAAAAGAGTGATTCCCTCCGGAGCACACTCACTCTCTCTGTCCTACCGACGAATTCAGCCAGTAGACTTACACAGAACTCGCATGACCCGTGGACTCGACCGCCGGCATCGCGCTCATGGATGTATCGTCGGAATATGTCCCATATTCTGATATCAAAATGCCGCTATAACCGCCACCACCGCCGCCGGCGTCGCCGCCGCCACGAGCGCCCCTGCCGACGGCGTTTTCCATCTGAACTTACTCATCTGAGTGACCCAAATCACGGGCCATGATGACAATACGTTCGGGCAGCATCGAGAAACAGCAACGGGCAGATCAGCACCAGCAGGAGCAGCATCGTCGTCGTCGTCGCCGCCTACTTCTAATACACACACCGGGCACAGAGTCGTCAGCCGAGCGGGGTTCAGGCAACAGCTGACGACGCTGGATGGCAGAGGCGTTCAGGAACGAAACGTCAGTAAACATAGAAATCTGGCTGACACAACACGAAAGGGATAACCAGCAGAGGAGGTGTTCGGCCTGGTGGAATTATCCACCCGTTGTCCGCTAGCCCAGCGTGCATATGGTGGTTGGTGCCTGGTGGCAATAGATATACGTACGGGAGAGACGAGACTAATGTCGAGATGTTGCTGGATAATGTTGTGATGCCAGTAAACAGCCTATTTGACAGGGTGAAAGTCAGGCCAGGTGTGACTACTGGACCACTCCACGGTTGGACCACTTATAGGCCGACGGACACAGCATCGTCAGCGGAGCATCGTGCATAGAGATGTATTGTCGAAATGGATGCGCGCTAGATATATAGGCTCAAGCTAGCCTGACTCTGGCAGCCTTCTCCCGCGGCCACAACACGCATCCGAACACAGAGCGGCGGCATAAGGGCAGCGCTGCCAGTGGACTACGCCAGCAGATTCGGCGTTCCCCTCCTCGACGACGACGTCGTCCAAGTAAATCTCTCTCTCTCTCTCTCTCTCTCTATATATATATATATATATATATATCTGTCTGACTACACCCGATCTCTACACCCCCGTCTCCCTCGGCCTTTTCGTTCCGTTCAGTCTCTCTGACCTTCCCTCGTGCGTTCGAAGGATTCCTGCTTTCTCCCGCGTTTCCGGAAATCCCCTCTGGTGCCGCTGGTGCCGCCGCCGCTGCTGCTGCTCGGGGGCCTCGGTCTTCCGCTGAGCGGCCAGCGTCGGCGTCGGTGGCCCAGCGCCGTCTGACGAGCGCCGCTCAGCGCTCGTCTACGCCGCCGCCGCCGCTGGCTGCCGGCGCCGCTACCACTTAACTCGTTCGGTTCGTCGGCGAGTTTCCGAGCAGCATCAGCTCCCCGGCGACGGCAGCGGCAGCAGCAGCACCAGCAGAAAATGGACAGGACTCCTCCATGGCAGGTATCGCAGCGGTGCGTTTGCCTCGGCATCTCTCTCTCTCTCACACTCGATCCCGCTTTGGTAGTCAATCGTCTTTATGCGGCTAAAAAGCAGACAGATGTTTCTTAGCTTTCTCGTGTCGTTGTCACGGCTGCTGCCGCCGCCGCCGCCGCCGCCGCTGCTGCCGCTGCTCCCCCTTCTGCCATCGCCGCCTGCATCTTTCTTTATCGTTGTCATTCCACTCTTGGTGCGTGGTGCAGCGCCGCCCAACGCCACCGGCAAAACGCCACCGGCATTATTGGCTACCTCCCTGCCTGCGAGAAAGGGCTGTGGTATACCGCTGTCATGATCGACAACGAGCCCGGCCGGCAGCTCGCGTTGATATCGCGGCCGCAGCGACACCAGCAGCAACAGCAGCAACAACAACAGCAGTAGCAACAACAACAGCAACAATAACAACAACGATAAACGATGGCAAACCAGGCGACCGGCACGCGGAACAAGCTGCCTGGTTCACAGCTGTATGCACATGAAGGAATGGTCCGCTCCTCTGTTCCGGAGTAGGTCCGCATGGAGATCCGTTCGCCTGGACGACGTTCATAGGCAGCCACCTAGGCAACGACCTACGAAGGCAACGAAGTAGGTAGGCGGGTAGGCGGCCGGCTACAGGACGCTTGAACGGGCCAGCGCTGTGCACGCGGGTGGACAAGCCGACAGGTTGAAAATAGCTTTGTTTCTACGATTATATTTATATATATATGCATATAATCGTAGGGGGAGAGAGACAGAGAGAGAGAGAGATGTGTACTCATGCATACAGCAGAGCGCGCGTTAGGCTCGCCGGGAGGGGGAGGCGCCATCTATGCGTAGGCGCAACAACTCGTTGTGGTGGTGTGGATGCACCGTGTAACAGCGTTTCCTGCAGGGAGATCCCCTTCTTTTGGTGATCAACGGGGTAAGCCATCTCAGCAGCAGCAGCAGCCGCAGCAGCGCGAACTAGCAGCGGCTGAATGTCCAGAGCCTAGTTTCCTGGCGGCCGCGAGGGAACGGGGTCGGCCACAACGAGCACAGCAACAGCAACAACGGCAGCATCTTGGAGAGTCAACCGGTGTCGGGGTCGGATTGAGCGAGCGGATGTGCTGCATATGCACACACACACACACCGCAGGCTTTAGAGGTAGGAACGGGTCGGCTGGCTGGCTGGGCCTATGGAGTGCGACCCGGGACGAAAACCCAGTTTCGTTCGCGCCATTTTTCTCCACTATTCGAGAACAAAAAAGAGCCTTCAAGATCGAGCTGATATGGTTGATTCGGACGCAGATATGGAATAGCTCGCGGGATAGCGGTTACAGCTATACGCCCTATGGTGAAAATGGCTAGCTACATGTGTGTGTATAAGCTGGCCGCAGCAAAAGTGGACAACATTCGGGTGCATTTGCGGGATATCTCTCTCTCGCGAGTAAATTCGGCACTGACTTGTCGACAGCTTGGCAAACACTGACCAGCTTTTTCGTTCGGCTGAAGGACAATTTCGTCCCGTCACAGGAGACGAGGAGATGGTCGCAACAACACGAAAGCAGCACACGGGCGGTTGATCGCGCGAAATGCGCGAATCACACATTGACACATAGCAGTGAAATTATTAGAAACCATATACAACTAAATTGACACAAATCGACACATGGCAACAAGCTCACGGCTGTCTACTGAGTCCCAACGAGCAGTTGGTAACGGGACCATCTTCTGGGTGGCGCTTGCCGGTAGTGTCCTGTATGTATGTATATATATATATATATATATATATATACATTGACAGAACATATATATTATAGTACATATTCATATACTATCGTCTATATATATATGTATATATATGAAAGCACACATGTACGTGTATCTATTGACATGTCAAATCATTCGTCGAAATAGCAAACTGCGATTGCAGACTACGGCTGCATCAAAGCGAATACATTCTTGCGGTCACCCGTTGCTTAGCCATTGTGTCGAGTACATACGGCACACATCGTTGTCGCAACCGCAAGCATACGCAATCTCTACGCGGATCCACGCGTGGGAATCACTGCTTGCGTTCGAGATTGTATATATATATATATATATTCAAGGAGATGGCGTATGGTAGACGTGGATATTCGTACATTTAGATCGTGTATGAATTTGACTCGCCCAGTTCTGTCGCTCCAATGAATGAAGTGCACAGTGCGAAGATGAATGGCGCCCGCTTGATGCGTACTCATCTGCGTATAGCGGACTCGGGATTATTACGCCTATATATATATATATATTGTTTCATCAGAACAGCAAGCAAAACAAGGTTAATCGATTCTATTGGTACAGCTCGTTATTCCACTCGCACTGTGCTCGCCTCAACGGCCAAGTTGGCACTTGGCACCTGAAAGCCTCCGATCGGTGTCCGCTGATCGGCGTGTTCCGAGAGCAGACCGCAACAGTGATTTGAAAACAACGCTCACGGCGACGATAATTACTGTTACAGGCTAACCAAGAATTTCCGCATTGGGATCTCTCTCTCTCTCTGTGTATTTCGCTACCCTTGGCTCGCCTATGCCCTCATAACTTCCGTGGTGATTCCTGGCGTGACAACCGATTTATTCACGACGATATCTCGACAACGATAATACAGTATACCACTAGAAGACAATGGCGTCTGTTTCTGCGAACGGCCAAATTAGACGTGGCCACGTTCAAAACAATTCATTCGAAGTTTCACTCTGTGTACTTCGAATCGGGAATTGCGATTCGATTGTAACTAATTATTGGTATATTCACGATAGGATGATACAGTTTATTTTTCAATTTATTTAGAAATTTCTATAAAATATAGGGTCACATGAGAGAGAGAGCGAGAGAATCATTGCCCTCGGCATCCAGTTCAGAAGAAGCTTCCGAGGTGAATGCAAAGGTAAAGGGATGGGGTGCGCGTCGTGGTGGGGGAGGTGTAAAAAATCGCCCCCGCTGACATCGTGTTTAGCTGGAAGCTGACGCATCGTCCGAAGCGGCCCTGTCTTTCAAAGTTACAACGACAAGCACACACACGTGGCTGAGATGTTCGCCTGGGCGCAATTTGTGCTTCTGTTCGTTTCATTTGATTTCCCGTGCCTTTGACAAGGGTAGGGCCTTCTTGAGCGTCCACCTTTTCCACATCCTTTTAACTCTATACAGATGTCGACATACATTTGTATATATATATATATATATATATATATACATATATATGTGTGGGCACTCCTGTCTCTCCCTTGTGCGGTAGACTACACATATGTGTTACCCTCAACAGCGTTCGGACCAGAGCGGATATTTGTTGGCTATCTCTTTTATTGTTATTACCCACTCCAATGGACTACAACTCTCGTCTCGGACGCCTCCTCCGCCGTCTTCGGTCAGCTCGCACCATATATATTTCCCCAGATATATATATATATATATATATGCACACACACACCAATGTATGTATAAGCTCAAACCGGAAGTGTAGAGCGGTTCTGCAAATGTGGTTCGCGCACCCGCTCCCGCCCTGACGCACCATCAGCTACAACGCTCACATCATACAACATGCATGTATATATATATATATATATATATATATATATATATATATATATATATATATATATATATGTGTGTGTACACATACACTGTGCATATGTGCAGATGCACTTATGGATCGCCGCGTCCGTCCCGACCGTCCAACTGGCTCGCATATACATACGCCCCGCACACCGATACCCGCTGACCATACTGTTCCCAGCTCGTTCCAGAACGTCAATCGCATCGTATCGCCTCGGCACGACAATCATTTAACAGCGGCCTTACTCTACCCGCCACCGGCGAACATTGGGTGGCGTTCCAGGTGCGTCTGCACCGGCCGATAGCGGTCCGCCGCTGCCGTCGCCACGAAGCAGCCGTATAGCCAACAGACGGCCAACAGCCAACCAGCCAAGCACCGAGACAGACAACCTGATGGGTGAATGAACGACGAATCCCCGTAACACGGCGACATGTGCACCGGTGGCGTGGCCTCTGTTCTGCTGACCGCCTCGGTATCTCTAGCCTGTCTGAGCTGACCGTTTCTCTCTCTCTCTCTCGCACTCTCATTATTTCTCTGGGTGTGTGCACCAGCACATAGTACAGTAAGTAAGGGAGTGGCCGGACTAGCGGTCAGCGGTCAGGTGCATTCCCAGGCCATCTCGTCTGCTCGGTCTAGGCCAATAGCGATTCTACCTTGGGTTGTTCTCTTCTTGACCCCGTCGCGCACCCCCCGATCCCCCCTCGTCCTCCCGGGGGTTTCTCTGCTGCGTCTGGTACGACGACGATGCGTTGTGTAGGGATTGCAGCAGCGTCAGCAGCGTCGACCATAGCAGAGCTGATGGGCTCGCTCCTCGTTGAACCTTCGTCACACGGCCGCTCCGTGGCCGGACCCAGTATCTGCTCGGGTGCTGGTGGTCAGCACAACATCGCTCGATGTTGCAGATCGCATAAGCTACAATATGATACAATCTCCATAGGCTGTGATGTGCCGGATCGCACTGATGCCGGCCCTACTGAACTCTGAATCGGATGGCCTGATTGTCGACGGCCCTGTCTCTCACTGGGGCCTGTTCGAACTGCTGGGTGTCTCTTTCGGAGCTATTCGTCGGATGCGCTGTACAACTGCCTCGCGCCGTTCGAGGTACGTGGCGAGGCAACTAATAACATCGCCGCGTGCAAGCGATCCAAGATGTTTGTTCATGTCTGCATGCTCGTCACATATCGTCAGTCAGCGACCGTGTACCGGTACCGTGTTCAATACCGTGAAAGTATCAACGATCTCAGGTCGTCATCCCGACACTGGCAATGGGCCGAGCCAATCCACAACAGTCTCATCCCATCGAACTCGCCGTAGCACGGCGCGTACGAACGCTTCTCAATGAACCCGGCGTGCATGCAGGCATATATTAACGGACCCGCCAACCGGCCAACTACCCATCTACGGCTGTCTCCTGTCCCTGTATCTATATAGAAATCTATTTACTAATAACCAGTCCCGGCGGGCTAGAAGGTGAACCCCACAATACCCCCCCCCCGCCGCGACTTTATGGATCGGCTTATGTCCGCCCTTGGAGCGGCTCTCACGTCCGTGCAAACGCTACGTGTTACACGTTAGCGACCGCTCCCTTGCGCTGCGTAGCCGGCTCAGCGTTGGCCACCTTCAGCGCCACAACAGCTCGATCGGGGACGACGCCGATCTGAGCCCCCACCGAGCCTGATCCGCTGACCGAACCTGGCTGTGGCTGACTCGGACAGATCCCGATCAGCGCCTTGCGGCGGCTTGTGTCAATCGTTGCCGGCTGAGTCGGCCGTTGTTGCCGTCGATTCTTCTGCCGCTGCTGCTGCCGCTATGTTGTTCACGTTGTTGTTGCTGCTGCTGCTGCTATTGATGATGGTGCTGATGTCGCTGCCGCGGTTACTTATTCCTTCCGAGGATGATTCGTTCGTTCCCACGGTGCCAGCACCTTCTGGCCCATGTGCTAGCCGGGCACAGCTCGCTGCCGAGCCGAGTCCAGCAGCGAGCTCCCCCTGCCCCGAGAAGGACGCCGCCGCCGCCGCCAGGCGGGTCGTCCAGACAGATAGCCTAACTCACAGCCTGCACACCGCCCAGCCTTTCGTTCTCGGATCGCTAGATATATCCACCTAACACTGCCTCTCTCGTTGTCTTGTTCTGATATCTTTCGCTTTCTCGCTCTCTCTCTCCCGCTCGCTCCCTCCCTCCGGCTCGGTCTTCCTCGAGGTCTTTTTACCTCTATAGCAGGAGTGCCGCACTCTGGCTTCGTTATTGCTCCACCGTCTTCGGCGCACACCGGCTGGCCGCAGCCGCGACTCCTGCCGGCGCAACTCCAGCGGACCCTAGCGAAAGCTAGCCGGGCCCACGGCGAACCGAGCGCGGGACGAGACCGAGCCTCGAGGAGCTGCCAGCGAAGGCTAACACGACTACGTTGTCTTCTCCTTCTTCGACGACGACTACTACCACCACTACTACGGCTACTGCTACTACAAGTAACTACTGTACAGTCGAAGAACTGCGAATGGCGCGAAGAAACTGACAGAAGAAACCCCCCCCACGGCCCCCCGCCCCCCCCAGCGCAGCGCGCACCGTCGAGGCAGCCGAGGGGCTGCTTGCTAGGTAGACAGGCGGAGGCAGCGGCCAAGCAACCCGGTGTTGTTGGCGGCGTTGTTGTTGGTGGCGTTGTTGGTGGCGTTGTTGGTGGTGGTGTTGTTGTTGTTGTTGTTGGTGGCGTTGTTGGTGGTGTTGTTGTTGTTGTTGTCGTCATCGTCGTCGTCGTCGTCCGCGATGGTGGATTGCCGCACCGAATCACCGACAGCATCGGCAAGGCAGTAGCATCGCCAGCATTATCATCTTCGTTCGCCTACGATGACGCACACACACACAGAGAGACACACACACAAATACACACACACACAGATCAAGAGAAGAATCGTGAAGGGGGAACAGAGGGACCTACCCACGAGTAGTAATAGTAGTCGTAGACGCAATCAATGGCAAGCGTCGTAGACGTCCCTGGCCGCGGCCGAACACGAAAGCAACGAAGGCTACGAGCCGAGCCGGAGCGCGCTGGAGAATCCAGAGGGGATCAGATGCGCGCCTATCACCATATATATATATACATATATATATATGTGTGTTTGTGTGTGTGTGTGTGTGTGTGTGTATATGTGCGCGAACTCACAAACACACACGCTAACAGAGAGAGAGAAAACAGCAAAGGGAGGAAGGCCCACGACATCAGACAGGTTGGCCACTACCTGCGGCGGCGGCGGCGACGCCGCAGATCAAGAAACTCAGAGACAACTCGGAGACAGTGAATGAACGGAGGACCCAAAGGAATGGGAGGGGATAGAGAGAGAGAGATGGACGATGAATGGGTAGTCGCGATGGGTAGTCGCGACTACTTCTGGCTACGAGCTGGCACACCTGTCTATCTGCCTACTGTGCTGGTCAGTAGAACGCTACGATGACGGTTATTTTAGCTGCTAGGAGTAGTTGGCTGGGCTGGGATGCGGTGGGGACCAGATGCTGTCGACCTGTAGCGGCACAGGGCACGGTACCTGCTGAACGTGCAGGGTCCTCGAATGGGCAGTATCCGGACACGGTGCAAATGGTTCTGTGAATCGGTGTGCACCGTCGAGGGGAGATTTTTCTTTTGAGTGAAGAATCAATTGAGTCCTACACTGCATCACTAATAATTATTGTGTATATTGAAATACGCACAATTAATATGTGATACCGTGCGAAAAAAGCCTTGCTGTTTTGTAGGCAATCGTGGGTTTAGGAATAGACATATGTATATATATATGTGTATGTTCGATAGTTTTTGTTTGAACACTTGTGTGATTCGCGGTATACGTGCCGAGTACGTTATTACGTCGATACGAGACAATGGGCAACAGCTGGCGGCAAGGACAGATATTCGTCGTAGGATTTTCTTGCGATAAAAGCGCTGTAGGCGAACCCACCTGAACGGTGCGGCACCCGTAATTATCTTTATTATCCAATTAAGATGACTACAGCCGGCGGAGCTGCGAACGCCCGTCATCGGGCGTTCGCCGTCCGAACGGATGTGTCTGACATCATATTTCCGTGGCGCCAGGTGTGGATTTACGCCTGATCCGATAGCAGAGCATTTGAAATTCCACTACAGTATACGGTCCCGCTTCTGTGTCGAGAACTTCAACGTCATGAAGAGGGGAAACTGCAGTTTCCTCAATATTAAGTCAAACAACAAACATTGTATTGTGTCGCCCACAATAAGAAAGCTACCATAGCATATATCTTTCTGAGGTCCGACCAACTCGTACCGATAGCATTGACATCGAACCCTTCGGGTGCGCGCCGCATCTGAAGATCACGCAAGGCGCGCGGCTCAAATCGTCTCGCACATCGTGCAATATCCCGGCAATTCCAGCAACCGAGATATTATAGGTATTAACATGTATCGACAACGCAAGATGCTTACCCCTATACCTTGATGAGGGGACGTTCGTCAAACGTTGCTCCAGCAGGCGTCGCTAGATCGGCCGTCCTGTCCATGAGCGTCAACTCGCCACCGCCGCCGCCTCCGCCACCACCTCAGCGACCGAATCGCCGCCGGTCCAATCGGCAGCATCTTCTCTGCGTCGGCACTATCCATTTCTGCTGTTTCCGCGTCGGCCCCAGCCTCGTCGTAGTGAGTGGCCATGGCCGCCGCCGTGATAGTCTCATAGCCGAGATGGTAGCCGAGAACGCCGTAGCAATCGCAGCCGAGCACGGGAGATAGATAGGGAGAGAGAGAGAGAGAGAGAGCGAGCGAGAGAGGGAGGGAGGGTCGTTCACAGACGACTGAGCTGTGGGGCTACGCGGTTACTCTGTAGAAGAAGGAGGCATGAATGAAAGTCTGTCGTCGCTTTCTTTCTGAATGGGAACAACTTACTATGGCGGTGGCGGGAGTCGCTGTCTCTGCTACAACTATTACGACTACTGCGACTACGTCTGCGGGAAGGGAAGCGACTGCTGCGCCGCGCGGTTACACTCGTGATTACGGTTGCTGCTGCTGCTGCTACGACCGCCGCCGTCGCTAGCAGAAGACGCATTACCGGCCGTCGCGCGGCGTCCGACCGAGTGGCGAACGCCAATGCCGAAGTAGCCGTCGGAGCCGGCTGCGGTGGCGGAGGTGGCGGCGTTTGTTGTGGCTGTTTTCGACGGCAAGCGACGCGCTACGGGAGCAAAAACGTGGACAAACGAGCCGAGGGAAAGTCGAGAAAGAAAAGGGAGAAGCTGCCGGTTGCCAGCCACCTGTCAACTGAGCAGGCTTCTTTTGCCAGTTAGTCTTGCGGGACTGCGGGGGGGGGGGGTCACGGGGGTCTCGAGGTGGGGTGTGCAAGGTTGGGGGGTGGATGCGCATTCAATGACGCCCCGGTCATCGTGGTGACGATGATGATACCTGTGGGAGTATGGCGAAGGAAATTGTACTGCTATCGATGATAATGTTCAAGGGGGAGTCTTGAGGTAGACGACACGGAATCGAGCAAGGTAGTTGAACAGGTGGCGATCGTCTGGCCATCCAATCTTGGTTGGGTCTTGGCCACGACGAAGACCCAAGGTGGATGAGACGGCGTCGGCAAAAAACGACAGTGACTCGAAGCTGGCAACGGGTATATTGACGCGGGCTCATTCACACATGTGCAGTCGATTCCCTCGTGAACACAATCCCGTAGTACTGGTGGCCGGCTAAAGATTCCGGCGGCGGCGGCGTCATCATCTTCAAGGCGAAGGGAACGAAGGGTCAGGGCGGACGGCCGTTGCTCGTCCAAGCTCGCTCGGACGGTCCGGCCCCGCCTTGACCTGGGTTGGGCTGGCTCGGACTCGGAACAGAGGAAGCGCATAGGCCACAGTTGTTGCTGGTGACGACGCACACGCCGCTGTTCGGCAAGCCCGGCGAATTAAGTCCATTTTTCCCGGGCTGACTCAAAGTCAGCATTTAACGGCTAACGCGGTAGCGACGACCGATGAGCGATCAGCCTCAGGCGATTCCGCAATGGTCCCGCCACCATGTTATCACTATGCTGTCCATATAACTACTCATCCACGCAACGGGGACCATTCGCCTATATGAGGCAGAGTACAGCGCTGCACATTGTCGCCCCCGTGTTTCTGATCATCTGCCGTTGTTTCGGTCAGGATTTGTTTCATTGGCTTCGTTGACGTTAGCTTCGAGTTCGTTATCGTCGTTCGTGCCGTCGGCGAATTTCCGGACGTCATTCGTCCCTCGGCGTCGTCTCCTCATTAAACGCAACAGCTATCCCAGCCGATCCTATCGAGGTGACGCGACGCCGAATGAGGCGGTGGCGGCGCGCTCCGCCGTCTCCTGGCTCCAATCGGCAACAATCGCCGCTGGCCCAGGGTACACGACCGGCCTGCGCACCTCCCATCTGCAGGGTCATGTCTCTGTGTACGCGTCAACGCGCGCGACCGCGCGCCCTCATCTGACTCATTCCATTCATTCGGAGTAGAATCTTCTGTGCTCTTCGCTCCGACGTCGACTCGACGCTACGCTACGGCGACACTGTCTGAGAGAGGCCATTCTGCTGCTGCTACTGCTGTTGCTGTTATTGTTGTTGTTGTCGTTGTTATTCGCCGATGTCGCTGATGTCACAGATGCAGGCTGCCACCGCCGCCGTCGCGGCCGCGGACGACGCTCGCAGTTACTAGCAGTAGTAGGAGCACTGTGGAGCTACGCCGGAAGTGGAGGCGGAGCCCGCAGCAGGCTACGGTGGCACTCGCCGAAGAATGAGCCGCGTCCCCGAGGGGCGCACGGGAGGGGGAGCGGTACCCGAAGCGAACCGAGCCGGGGCATTACAGAGCAGTTATCTCTCATATGTGTATCGTCATCTAGTAGATATACGCACATAGACACTATGGGATGGAACTGCTGCTGCTGCTGCTTTTGTTGCTGCCCTAACGCTTGTGACTCCGGCGTAGCCACGATGGGAGCGATGCGGCCGTCGTTGTCGCCGTCACCGGGCTGAGCCGTGCAGCTGGGGCCGTTGATCGGGTCCTGCCTCTGACGCATCGTTCGCCGAGGGCACCACCACCGGCTGACGGCCGCGAGCTGACTGTTCTTGTTGTGACATATGCTTCCGTTGTGAGATACAGATTTCGGAAGACGTGAAGAAGGCAAGGAGAAATGCTTGAGGGATTAGCGCGGGTTAGGCGATTTGACCTGTACCTCTCTAGTGGACGACAGCGGGCTAGTATATATATCTATGAACGAACTGTAGCTCGGAGCTCGAGTAGTTTCTTATGACGTATAATATAGTTCTGCTTGTCCTCATGAAAGCTTGATGTTCTCAATTGAAGACTGAAGGATGGTGCTGATTGAGATGGTTGATTTAGCCGAAAATCACTTCCTGCACTGTGTTAATCATTTCTGCTCGAACTCAGCTAGAACGTCAAACCGCTCAGGAATCCGTTAGATCTCGCCACCGTCCAATGTATCTCAAGCGGTCTCTATGTCATTAACAGTTCAACCGAAATACGATTGGTCCTGTTTGGCGCCGACCCTGAAAGTGAGTAATAAATCAATTAAGTAATAGATACAGTAGATATTTATCGTTGTTTCGAGAATATTGACTCAGGAAATCGATAAACATGTGCAAAGCGTCAAACACCGTTTCGGGGCCGCGGTGTAGACGAGCCCGACCAAAATAGAAATTGCGATTGTGGCCTGATGAACGGAAGTACCTCGTGCAACCTCTGAAGCGCCATTGAATTGAGTAGAGGGAGCTCAAGCCAGCTATAGGGTCCCTCATTATAGGTCATCTCATTTCGGCCTCTGACCGAACTATATCAATTAGTATGCCGGTTTGAATATAACGTCTAGGTACTCGGGGGCGAGAGGCGTCCCGATACTCGATCGAGTGAACATACCAACTCATCCGAAGTCTTATTGAACTCTGCGAACTTCCCCGAACTATGGCGCCTTAGCTAAGCCAAACATGATGATGACGATGATTAGCGGTGCTCAATTGATGACACATACTAATTCTATCTGTATGAAAATGTCTCTACAATTTACTGCGAGCCGTTTTCTGAATGTCCGAATTGCACGCGCAGCCAAGAAGCTCATTTTGATTCTGGCATCTGAGCTGAAGTTGATAGTTTGTCGGACAGGCGTCACTCAAGACGTGGCTCCCCTGCCTCGTCACCTCACCACGTTTATGGTCTCGACGATCGCCTTCACCCAATACGATCGCAACGCCTATGCGATTCCTCAGCTGCAGCTGCAGCCAAATCGCATCGGGTAGCAGTAGAACTAGTAGTAGCTGATTACACTCATTCTGCGACTAGTGGCACTCGAGGTTTCGCTACTTGGGATGGGCTTCATTTCATTGACGTGTCTCCTTCCGGTGACACTGAGCCGCTCAGGAGATGGTTGGAAACACACGAAGGCTGGCCTCCCCTTCGGTCGAGTCGTTCCGTCGACGCCGACAAAGCTTGTCGCCCCTTGACTTTTCTTTCTCGTCCGAACGTCTCAGTAGGCATCGCTTGTCAGTCCGATGCTATTCCTAACCCCCCCCCCGCTCCCCTCTGCCCGGCCTACCGGCATCGCAAGAGTGTGTACACCTAGGTTTCAGGTTCGCCGCCGATTGTGTATCCACCCAACAACGACGCGGTGTGTACGCACAGCGTAGGCTCATTCAGGCGCCAATCAACTCATGCGCTCCGAGGCGGTGTCGGCAGGTGCCGGCCGCCCCGTTTCCTCAGCCGACGACGATGGTTCTCAACGACGGAACGACAACGAAAAAAAAAAACATAGCGCAGCGGCATGGGCAGCCGGCACTCAGAGGCAGCCGCTCGAACCCCATTGGCGATGTTGGATGACGCTCCGAGCAGGTCTTGCCTCTGCGGCCTAGTCCGCTCCGCCGAGCGGCTTCATCAGCTTGAATTGGTCTTGGGAACGAAAATTCGGTAGCGAGTTTGCTAGCGGATTCAGCCCTGACCCCTCGCTGAACCCCCGCCCCCACCCCCTGTTTCTCTTGTTGACCCCCCGCCTTTCGCTTGCTCGCTTGATTCTAAGCTGCCGCCATCGATCTCTGCTGATGCCGAGGGGCGCTGAAGCACCTCTTCGGCACCCCGCAGAAGGCAGGAGCGGCTACCTGCGCACCGGTGACGCCGAGACCTTCGGTTGGTGCTCACGGCTACCGTTGTTCGTTCATTGAAGTGATTACCGAAGACGCGATGATTGGCCTCATCATCACTAGCAGAATCGTCAGCGGCAGCGACACCAGGAGCAATCGTTTCGGCAGTAGCAGCCGCGGGGACCGGCGTCACCAGCGTCGCTGAAGTAGAGGCGCGCCACAGACGGAGCGTAGCTGAAAATGAAGCCAACGTAACCCGAAACAAGGTTCCCGCTCGCAGAAGACGTCTGCGATGGCTGCCGGCTGTGCAGAAGCGTCGATGACGGGGACCTTCCATCGGGAGCGTAAGATCGTAGACTCGACGCCATCGCTCGCCGTGTGCGCGAACGACGCCGGCGTCAATGTTCCTACTGCCGTCTCGTTGCTACGGCCGTTGCTGCTGAGGCTGCTATTGCAGAAAAGTGAACATTTTCGGCGATGCTCTTAGTAAGTGGTTGAAGGCCAAGAGAGACCTCGATGATCTAATCGATGAAGAGGGACGGACCTCGTCGACTCGACTCCGGCGGTGAGCGGGGGATCAAGGCCGGGAAAGTTCGACGTACGAGCACACGTATATGGGGACCATAGCTGTCGAAGTCGTACGGCCTCCGGGAGGTGCATGGGAACCAAAAAGCGACGTCCCACATTATGACCTGGTGTGGTAATGCCCAAGGCTGTGTATGTGTGTGTGCATACATGTGTGAATGTGCCATGGCGGAGGCTACCACGTAGTTCGTTATGTTATTAGAGAAAATTAAGGGTCTCCTTGCTGTTGGAGCTACCTGTCCCTTAGACAGGTCTCTAATCTACTCGTGTAGGGTCGTGAGGAATATTTTGTTTAGCGTTCTCATTAACGCACAAAGACAGACCGTTGATCTTACCACTGCCATATAATATATAATGTGTATATGCATATACATATATATATATATATATATATAACATTTCCAAGTTCGGGTCGACGCTCCGGATGTGCGTACACAGGTTTATCACCACGAGATTTGTTTGACCCCACAACGCCCATCTTTTTCCTCGGTTTCGTACAAGATTCGCCACGGCCGCCAGAACCTCGACGCTGTCGACGTCAACGCGTCGGCCGTGTAACGTTTTGCCATGGCGTCGGAACAGCGTATTTCATGAACCCTGAAACTGGCAGCTTCACTCGGTCCACAAGCAGAGCAAAGAGCTCATCTGAAGTCAAGATACAGAGAGATAGAGAGAGATCGGAGAGAGAACACGCGAGCGGACTCATTTGATATTACCCCCACTTTCCTCCGTTCTGAGGCCTTCGTCTCGCACCTCGCCTCCACCATTTTACGGCAAACATCTCTCTTCATCTCTCTCTCTCGTCTCTCTCTCTCGACTTGTCCCGTACTTTGTTCAGAATGAACTCACCCCAACAGCGAGGCTGGCCGCCATTCAGCGGCCTCGACTCTCGTGTCTGCTTTACTATTCTCCATTGATCACTAGTCGTTGCCCAAGCCAAGTGGGACCAAAGCAACCCTACCCTCGTCCTTTATCTCCGACGATCCCGGCCCGCTACCGTTTGCTATACGATGCTATGCTAACATTCCCCCCACGCCATACCCCCCCTCCCCCTCCACCTCCCCTCTTCGATATAGTTCCCCCGCTTAATTCACAACATCCGGCGCCTTCCGCTCCAGCCGGCTGACTGCTCAGGTTCAGCCTGTGGCCGTCTGTCTCGTCCCAGCGCCGGCTTCTGCTGCTGCTGCTGCTGCTGAGCGACTTCGTCAACATCCGGTTGCTCCTCTACCCACTCCTCTCTCCACCGAAGCAGAGCAGAGCAATGGCACAACAGCTCGACAGGAGCTGCCACACACCCGCGCCCGTAGTGCCTAGTCGTGGCTGCTGCCGCCGCCGCCGACGCCGCGATCGTCATCACGTCGTCGTTGTCGTCACAGCGCTGGCGCTAGCAGTAGGCTCACGCTCACTAGCTAGCCTGCGCGTCCACCCGTTCTCTGGCTTCGTGCGCGTTGCCAGGCGACCTGCTAGACGGACAGATACGACAGATATGTATATCGCCGCTGGATGGATGCCGGCAGAGGGCGTTCTTCTTTGCGCTCCTCTCACGTCGCCAGAGGAAAACGCACAGCAACGAGCGCTGACTGGCACTACTACATACGTAGTAGTGCCCCGCTGCTGCTATTCAGCGAGCTGGTTTTTTCTGCAAGCACGAACCCTGCCTCCGTCGGCGATCCCTCCAGCAGCTCCTCCACGCTTCAGCTGCTCGTTCCGACACTGACGACGGACGGACGAACAAGCGGACAGACAGACGTCTATCTGTCAGTATGTCTGTCTGTCCGTCTGTCTGTCAGTCCACACAGACACCGCTTTCTCGTGCCCTCATCCCCGACCCGCCCCCCCCCCTGCCCCCGCGCATTGCTCTGTCATCTCAGGCGCGGGGTTCGTTTTCGCTTCTGTTGTCTTTTTCTAATGTCTCTCTCTCTCGCTCACTCTCTCTCTCTCTCTCTCTCTCTCTCCGACCCGCACATGACTAAGCTGTTTGTTACACAACGACAATCAACTACAAGCACCACTAGAACAACTGTTACCACTCCACCGCTGGCTGTTCCAAATGCTCCGCCCGCAATGACGCCTCTGTCTCTCTCTCTCTCTCCCTGTCTCTCTGTCCCCTTCCCGTCCCTCACCGCGGCGCCAGCGGCGCCGGGCGAACGAACGCGCGCACGCAACTGCGTGATGATAATGGCTTTCATTACGGCGATGCTCATGATGACAATGATGTCGCAGAGAGGTAGCGAAGGACGGGCGGGCAGACGGAGGCAAGTTAGGCTCACAAGCAGCCGAACACCCGTTGTCATTCCTCCTCCGTATTTCCATAGCCGCCGCCGCCGCCGCCGTTGCCGCTTGCCCTACAATCCCCCCACTGAGGTATTCGGTGGTCGGCGTTCTCGACTCGTTGTGTGCCGTGGCCACAGTGGCCGGAGGGCATTCGCAGAGACCTACTAGTAGCGGCAGTAGTGGTGGTATCGGCGATTCGTCGTCGTACTACGACCGCTTCGTGGTTCGAACGCATCCGGCGCTATCTGTCTTTCTGTTGTGCGGCCGCCTCCGCAGCCGAAGTCGAAGCCCCGTCGGCGGCGTCACACCCTTCTGCCCAGTGGCTCGAAGAGAGTCAGAGAGAGAGAGACGAACGAGAGAGGAACGAATGGGACTGTGCTGGGCGGCAGTTCATAGACCGCCATAGACGCGTCGTATTAAATCATCAATACGACGACGATTGCAGCCAACCACCAGAGCACTAGAGCGAGAGAGAGCGCGCGAGAACGAGAGAGAGAGAGAGAGAGAGGATGAGTTTGTTGTCGTAGAGGTACACCTTACTGTGTGCGACTTAGCTTTCATTACGGGGACAAATCGACTCTCATGCGTTCATTCACACCTACATATCCCTTGTCGCCTACTCGTCCCCTACGTTGTTCCTTCGGCGCGTCTCGCTGTAGGAGATATATTTGTACATATCGAATGAGTGTGCCCCTCTTGCCCGTCTGTCTGTGCGTGTGGCGGGCGCGTGCGGCTGTGCGTTAACGCACATCGCTAGCCGGACGAGATTATCTTGGCTGCCGCGATTGCAGTGGGGTCTGATGGCGACGAACGACGATGGTGACGTTGACGCCAATGACAGAAGCAGCCGCAGCAGCAGAACGGAACGTTTGTACGTTATGGTTCGTGAGGGACGCGGGTCGCCACGTAATACTGGTTACTGGCTATAGACGAGATAAGTTCCACCGGCGGCCCTCTGACGGCCAGCGAGCGAATCGAATGACGCAATTGCTGGTGGTGGCGGCGGCGGCGGCGGTGGCGGCGGCGGTGGCGGCGGTTCGTTTATTTACGGCCGGTTTGTTCATCGCTAGGCGAGACGAAGCCGTAGCGCTGCATCCTCCAGCGTCTGGTATCGACGTCTGGCCTGGCCTGGCCTGGCCCGGCTCACCCTGCGCCCTTCGCGTAGGCAGCGTTTGCTCCGTGACAGCTATAACCACTAGAGTAGTACGTAACCACCAACTCAATGAATGAACGAATGGCGACAGATGAAGGGCCGATGAATGGCAGCCGATGCCATGCGATACGATGTCGCAGCTCAATGCGGCCGCTCCGGGGTCCTCTGCTCTCAGCTGAGCAATGTGAATGCTGCTGCTTCGGTTGTGTAACGTCGGCAGACATGACGGACCAGCCCGATTCACCACCATCGACGCGGAGAGTGAGAGAGCAAGCGAGAGAGTGAGAGGAGAGACAGATAGAGAGAGAGGCCAGCACAGCTGGCGCACTACGTCAGCGTGTCGGGCGACGTCGCAGCGACGGATTTCGGTTACGGAGGCGGCGGGGGCGGCGGGGGCGGCGGGGGCGGCGGGGGGCGGCAGGATCTAGTGACACTTGGGGATGAGATGAAGTGGACCACGGGAGTGGCGTATGAAATTGGGGTAGCCAGCCACAAACGAATACGAGCGAATATATATCCACACACACACACACACATTTAACACAAAGACATGGGCAGGCAGCCAAATGGGCAGACAATAGTGAGCAAATATGGGGAACACATCCTCCTGCACGTATTGGTCCACGTTCACAGAGACGCAGGTAGTGCTAACGCTGGGATGTTTTCTAAACAGACGACGTAATGACAAACGGAGCCGTTCTTCAACAGCTCTGATCAGAAGCGGTTCAGGGGGCGGAGAGAAATAGATCAGAGAGAGAGAGAGATTCTGTCGAAATTCGGCATCTTTGCAGCTTTGCGATTTGTTCAACACGGTGTTGCGGGAATTCTGCTGCGAGCTGTACCCCTCATATTTCCTTTGGTGTGTTTCTATTTCTTATCCTGGCGGTGATGATTTTTACTTGGGTCATGATCTCGAATTACCTTTCGTAACACCTCGAACCGTCTTCTGCGGGATTCGAACCGGAGACCCTCGGGGGGCCGGGCCTTCGGCACGACTCCCACAGCATCCCGCGATCGACGAGCTATTGCCCGTTGTCTAAAGCAAATCGTCCTAAATTCACTTTTACTACGTTATTCAAGGCAACACTGGAACGTTTCTTCGATAGCGAACACTGAAAACTAGAGTCCCTTGCGGAGGAGAGATCGAGGGAGAATGACTGAGAGAGAGAGAAAAGCAGGAGAGACACTTCGCAGAAACGATTACCCAGACGCCTCTGGAACAGCCGTTGTCGTTTCTTGAATCGGACGATTTGACGACGGACGTTGACAGAATCGGCGATCTGAAACTCCACCGGCTGAGGGCCGAAGATCGGTCAGTGGTGGCGCCAAGTGACAACGATAGACGATTATTGAGGTAGACACGCGCGACCCCCCCCCCCCCCGCCCCCGCCCTCAACTCCGACCCCCGAAGCAGCAACAACAGCTTCAGCATCAGCAGCAACAGCAATAACTATGACACAGTGTCGCCACCGAACGGTCGCCAGCCCAATGTTCGAGAGGCGAAGCCGCCGACCACCCCCCCCCCAACCTCACACACATATTGCTGCTGTCATCATTGTCATCGCGCGGGCGAAATCACTGACTCCCTCCACTCGACCGACATCACCGTGTGTCCGTGGTCGCCAGCCGTGGCGTCGCCCCGCGCTAAACTGTCACACGATTTGGCCACCGCCGCCGCCGCCGCCGCCGCCGCCAAATAGTTCGTTTGCCTTGCGGGCGGGCGGGCTCGCGCGCGCCAACAGCCGTAGCGCCAGCGGTGGAATCGCGCTTGCGGCAACGACAGCCGAACTATATATTATAAAAATGATCTATTATAAAATGCATGTATGCATCGCAGGCAATGCTACTCGTTGCGTTGGCGCGGTGCCAGCTACCGCTGCGTTGTCAGGTTCACAATACTCGACGATGGCAGGTGTTGACGATGGCGGCGGCGGCGGCTGCGGCTGCTGCAGGCCAACAAGCGGTGATTGCTGCTAGCTCTGCTTAAGTAAAGGCAACGGCGGCGGCGGCGGTGGCGAGTCTCGTTGACTCGCGACTCTTCACGAAGTTCGCAACTGTCATCGGGTGGTGGACAGTCGGCCGCCCCTTTCCCTTCACCCAGTTCTCGGTGTCGGCTTAGCTGAGAGTATGTATATACATATATATATATATATATATATCTTTTCACTATCCGAGCTGAGTCCATTTGATCCGCTGTCTCCTTTGTGTGAGCTTTTTTTCGCTCGACAACTGTGGCACAACGTAGCCTGCCCCATCTATCAGCGTTATTATTATCATCATGATTATTATTAACGTGGCTTTGCCATTTTCTCTCTCTCTCTCGATTACACAGTTGGACAGTACAAACTCTCTCTTTCTCTCTATCTCTCTCTCTCGTTGTCTGTCTCTATAAAATTCGGATAAACTAGCTAATAGCTGACGTGGCGAGACCACCGCGGGCCACCTATTCATTGCGCGTCCCCGCAGCGGGGCTGTCTCGTAGCTGTCCGCCACCGCAACGGCACACGACCCAGTGGCCATCTCACCGTTGTCAGTTCGCTTGTTGTTAGTTGCGCTGATACTGCTACTGTTGCTGCTGCTGCTGCTACCACCACGACCACTGATTTGGCTGTGGTGGTTGTTGTTGTTGTTGGTGGTGGTTGTGCTTATCATTAGGTTTATTGTTATTGTGGCGGCCGTCGCCACCGCCGCCGCCGCCGCCGTTGTTGTCCGAGTTGTTTTTCTATGAATTTCCGGCGCATTGTCTGAACAACAAGCAAACGCGCGGCCCGCGTCGCTATTCCACTCGGTTGTTCCCGCGACTGGCCGATCTTTGACGTCCAGTCAGATGCTGCGTCGTTGGCAGGTACCACAACGAGCAGACGATGACGTGCACCAACGCAGCCGCCGGCTGCGTTGGTCAGGGAGCTGGGGCTGGGTTTTGGGCCACCGATGGTCGGATAGGGCTCGGGCGCCGAGGCGCGCCCACGCCCTGGACGAGCAACGCCATCGGCTGGGATTACAGCCACCGCCGCCGCCGCCGCCGCCTCCGCCACCGGTATCGCTGTCGCGTTCGGCCTGCCCCGCCATAGCCAATGGTGGCAATGGTGCTGGCGGCCACATGACCAAAAAGGAAAATAGAACCCGCCACAGCTTGGCCGTCGCGACTGCCAGCATTCAATGCGTCCGTACGCGTGGTAAGCTTACACATTCCGATATCGACGGTGCTCGAGCCGGCCTCGAGCGACTTCGGGACAGAGAACTAATGGGTGGGTGGCTCGCTAGCTCCTCGATTTGCTTCGCTCTAGGTTGCGTCGGGCATAAACGTCGATCCTCGTAACCGACCATCGGACAGCGCCTTTTCACGGCTACGTACACACGTGGTGAAATCTCACCTCGGGCAACGCGGCACGCTGAACGATTGCCAGCTGCAAACATCAACAGTGTCGCACAGGTAGATCCCCGGAGCCACGGGCTATCTAACATTACTAATGTATGACCGCTTCCAAAGTTACTCGCGACACCCTCGAAACAATGTTTTGAGCCAACGGTGACTTCTGCAGCTCGTCGTCATTGCACAGGTACTTTCTCCTCGAGATGTCGCCGTCTAAACTCGAACTCGACTTTGCCAATAACAGAGGCTTGCTACAGGATTACTAATATTGATACGAGTAAGGAAGAGAATAAGCAAAGGTGGCCCCGACAGGTCCTCGTCATAGTAATACCTAATAGGTTAAGAGCTGAGGCCTGTCACATAGGGGCATAACAGCTGAGGGTCAGCTCGAAAAAACAGTTAGCTACAGGTACAATAACTGATTTAGGCATAAGGCTTCATAAGACGTGCAAATGAAAAATAAAAGAACCTTTCAAGAATTCTTTCAGAGGCAAATGGAATCGGTCGGAATCGAACCCGCTGTGTGCGTATCTCCTCCGGTTGCAAAGTGCACCCCAATGCACCAATGCCTACAGCTGTCACGCGTGCTACTGTCCTGTAAGATCGTCCCCTTTATCGTGGGTTAACCAATGGTTGATCCACTCTCTATCACTCTCGCTCACTCGCGATTCCCCGGTGTCAAGTTGTCGCGTTCAACGTTTCTGCATGCGGGGACATTAGCGCCTACGAATACATTCAAGCTAAAAGTATCAAAATATTCAGGCGGCTGCAATGGCAATACGAATTGAGTACCCCCCCCCACGTCGAAATGTCACTTCAAGAGTATATATATATACAGATAAGGCTAAAAGCGACGCTATATATGACATATATGGTCGCTCCCGAAACGGCGACGAACGATGGCCAAACCGATCGGTGTAGGCCCGAATGTATCGTTGTTACGGCTGCTGCTGTTGTTGTTGCCGCTATTGTTGTTGCTGTTGACACCGATGACAGTGCCCGCGCCACTGTGCTAGGTATGGATGTGGACAGCTACAGCAGCAGGAGCAGCAACGGCAGCAGCCATCATCGGTCGAGCACGGCGACATCGGCAAACCGCTGGGCGCGCAGTGGCGATACACGGAAGAATTGAAAGGAACGCGCGGCAGAGGGCGCGAAAGGCAATAGACGATCGATCAATCGATCGACTGATTTAACGAATGAATAGGTCAGAGTCGGCCGGCTCGGTTCTCACCGCGACCCGTCGAATACAACCGCCCGCCACTGCTTGCCTCTCTGCTACAGCTGGTTGAAGCCACTGCGTGACCCTTTCTCTCTCTCTCTCTCCCTATATATATATATATATATATATATATATATATATGTATATATCTTTTTCTCTACATCTCTATTTCTTTGTGAGTGCGGGCGTGTGTTCGTCGGTCGGCCTGACCGTCCGCGGCCAGCAGCAATTTACCGTCGATCGGGCTCGTTGTTGCGCCGTCAGAGACAGAGAGAGAGAGACCGCCGCTTATATCGTCATCAGCGCAATGGCTCTTACTGCCGATGCTGTTCCTACTGCTGCTGTTATTATTGCAGCGCGAGTTGACATTGGCGACTCAAGCGAAGTGGAGCCGCCGCCACCGCCAACGCCGACAGCGCAGGAACGAAGCAGCCCCACGAGGTGTACGGGTGACGACTATCGGCCGTAGCAACTGCACAAGTTTTTCTGTTTTGAGAGGACGTAGAGAGTGCTCCCAGTCGACCGACGAAGCGATCAGACAATGTCTGCTGCTCCAGCAGCAGCAGCAGCTACGGTAGCAGCAAGAGACAACAGCGTGTAGCCACGGCTGCGCGGAGCGGCTGAGCGATGCGATGGCAAATTGCCTGAATGAAAAAGATGAGAGCTGCCGCGACCACCACCATCACCACCACAACAACCACCACTACCACAATCATTACGACTACACTACTGCAGCTACAGCAACCTAAAATATAACGTAATATTAGACGAAAAATATTGGCCGAGAGAACGCGGATGGGAATGCACGTCCGTGGAACAATCTATATATATATATATATATATATTCTACATATATATATGATGTGTATATGGACGTGTGTGTGTATAACCCCTGATGGCGATGACGAAGCAATGCTTAGCGCGACTATAGTAATAATTCTAATAATCATTACCAACAGTGATAATTAATAATAAACCTAGACAGAGTCATATTGTATGCGCGGTTTGATTCGCTTGAACGTTCAGCGTCACAGCGTTCCTGCCGTGGCCCGGGGGGGGCGGGAGCGAGACTTAAATCGGCCGCGTCAATTCCACCCCCATTGAGATTCATCATCGTCTTGGAGAATCTCCCCGCGCGGTCCCACGGGTCGCCCCGCCACAGCAAGCGTAACACGACTTCAATGCGCTGGTTGGCCACGCTCAAATGGTCGCCACTGCTGCTGCTCTCGCTGATTCGTGATGTCATTTGATCATATCATACACTTGATTCATCTCATTGCAAACTGCATCTCGCTGGACACGTCGATGCAGTGGGTTGCTTCACGTGCGATTGCATTGAACGGCGGGAAAGCAGCCGGCGAGCCCAATTGTTTGTGGGTGGCTCCCGTTGCTGCGTGATGGCGTTGCGTCGGGCCGCCGCCTGACGCCAAAGGGTTAACATTAGTCGACATGATGATGTCGCTTGTGGCGTGGCGTTCGAGTTACGCGCGATTGGGGGCTTGCTGAGGAGGATTGGATTATTTTGTAGAGTGTATCCGAGTTGAAGCGAATTGAGGGACTGTTGATCGAGTGTCGTTGTGCTGCGGAAATGTGCGGCGGATGGAAACAATGAACGGAGAATATTGACTAATTCGTAGTAGCAGTAACCTGTGATCACAATGACAACGAAATGTATGGCCGCTTTACGCCGATGTTTGTTGGCCGGGTCAGCTGTTGGTTTTCACGCAAGGTGGTCACATTCGAGAGCAGGTGGCAGCGCTCCGACATGGACAATATCGGCTACAGCAAAACAGTGTCAATGGGTTCCGGACTCTGACTCGTTACAGCCTTAAACGTTGAACTCAGTAGTCCACTGTACAGCAGTTGACTTTCGGCATTGCCGCATTCATAAGATGGGCAACCCATTGAATTAATGCAAATGTGGCGGCGGTGGCGATCGAACCCGAATGCTACGATTTGCAATAGTGCAAACGTTCGAAGTGTTGACGTTCGATAGACACCACTGAGATTCGTTCGCCAGAAGAGCATCGGGAACCCTCCCCCGAGTTCGCTAAACTCAAACGGCAAAAAAAAATGCTTAATTAATTCTCTGTACTAATTACGCATTTCTCTATATCAATTAAGCGCCTAATTGCTGTTCGAATAGCTAATGTGGATTCCAAAAAAAAAGACAAACGATTATCTAATTTTCTAAAGTTGTATAAGTAAATTTAATTAATAAAAATCAACCCAGAGTTCTCTATAGCTGTTGTCGCTCTTGAACGTACATTTAAAGAGGAATTGAGCAACAATCCAACTATCCGCGATGCTCATCCGCTATGAAGGTGTCCCTTCTTCGACAAGACATAACAATCACAAACGCAATATTGAGAACACAGCCAAAATACTGCTGCTGCTGCTGCCTCTATAGCAATCCTATGTCAGGTCCCGTGCTACGGCGGGGTCCCTTTGCATACTGGAAATGACCCAACCGAGAAGATTTTATTGTGTGAGATGCAATAATATCATCTATATATATGTATAGTATTTGCTATGCATGTAATTACCTCTGACAGTGATGTGGATGGAGCCGATCTTTTTATTCTATAAGATTTTCACGGTCGTCCGCTCCGTGGCATGGCCACCATTTTCTGCCAGCCGAGATGTACGTAGAAGCTATGAGGTGGTAGTCACAGCTATATATATATAAAAATGATATATATATATAATATAAAAATGATTTTTATATATATCTATATATATATATATATATATATATCGTTGATATATTTATAGGTATTGTACATGAATTCATGTATAATATATGAGCTCATGAATACCACTTTCACGACCGAATGACTTTTCCAAGGGACGCCATCGCCGCTCATAGTGCTGACGAAGAGTTATCTATTGTAACACCCATACATGCATATACACCTGTGCACGCGAATCCAGCGAATTCAGTACACCCTTCTTCATTTCGCTGTGTGCGATTTCTCCGCGAACGTGCAACCGTCACCTAGCCGTATGGGTTTTCCTGGGGTTCGTCTTGGCCCTCCCTGATATAGTCTCACAGTGTTTCGAACTTCAGCGATCGCTGGCTCGATCTTCAAAGTCCAGCAAATCCAGTCGTCAGGTGTCTCTCTCTGTCCAGCCTCGTTCGCGATTCGACTAAATCTTCCGTTCACAGTTCGAGTTGGCTCGGCGCCCGGCGATCCTTGCAGCGAGCGGGCGATCATCGCGAGAGATATCACACGTGTGAGTCTTGGCACTTCGCGGCCCCGCTTCGCCACGGTGCCGCCCCGCTCAAGGTTACCGCTAAGTTTTCCTTTTGTTTCAGATATATATATATATATATATATATATATGCAGCAAGGCGAGCTATTTCTCAGCCGCCACTAGCCCTACTGCCCCTGGTATAGAATGAAACAAGTTAGTACAAACCGCCTCCGCCTCAAAGCTGCTTCAGCCAGTACCGCTTGAGACATCAGCGGATGTCGCTTGCTTCCCGGTCCGGTTCGATTCGGAGCGGAGCGGAGCGATCAGACGATCGTCTGGCAATAAAACAATCGACCCCCATCCGCTACAGACCGCAACGGTGGTAGTTCGACCCCCTCCCCCCTCGATCGGCCGCTGCTCAGCCTGTTCGGAATAGACAATGACGATGATGGAGGCGCTTCTGGCCACCTGCCCTGGACCCCGGTCTTGGTTTGCCAACTAGGTGGCAGACCCCGTCGCTGTCAAGGCGGTCTAATGACGGATGCAGGACGCTGCAGTCAGAGTTTCTGGCTGTCTTTGCCACGCCACAACCACCATGGCTGTAATACAATTGTCGGCGCGCTTAGTTAAAAAACAATATATATATATATAATATATATATATATATATGTTAGAATCTAAATATGGAAGATATATATATATAGAATAGATGAATTTCCTTTGAATTATCTCTTACTGATGTTTTTTGACTTTTGATTTCGGGGCTAACGATCGTCTCGCGTGTACCAGCCGCTGCTGCTGCCGCCGCCGTTGCGGTTGGTGATAGTTTCGTTTGGCCCTACGGCGTCGGCGGCGATTGCGGCTGCTGCTGAGGTTATTGTTGTTGCTGCTGCTGCTGCTGCTGATATTCAATGAGTATTTTCGGTTTTTCTACCCATGTGTAGCTTGTTCATTTGCCGTATTCTAATACAAATAATAATAACGACAAGAATAATAATGAGAATCATACTGTCAGCACAAACAGGGCAATAGAAATACCGAAGTCATCAGAGGGCTAAAACAACGCGCGCCCGCGCGCGCTCGGGCACACAATCGGCTCGTTCCATAGGGTCCCTCGTCCGCCGGCTGTTGATCAGATGTCCGAAGACGCCGAACAAGGCTCGCCGTTCGTTGTCCAGGTCCACTGTCCACTACGAATAGCCCACGCTGTTCCTCAATTGAACAGTGAGCTTGGACCTTCATACTGAGTGGTGGAAACGCACCTATCTCGTAGTCGTGGGAATTAGGCAGCAGCGTCGATTACGATCGAGGGTAGCCGCTCAAGCGGATTCTGCTGTGGAGTGATCATACAGCGTTGTACTCGCGCGAAAATAGCAACGTATCATTGTATAATAAATCGCTGGCTGAGCAATGTTTGCAATTACGCCTTCATGACTTACTGTCGTGTTTTTAAATGCCGGAAGCATTCTGAGCGAATTAAATATATATATATATTATATATATATATATATATATATTTGCCCAGTTCGTGAGCGATCGGGATACACTTGTCAATCCTCCCCAAGTAGCCTCAGCGCACCTTATAAGCGTTTCGCCATACGTCAGAACGCACAGGGTGCTGAGGTGCCCACTCGACGTCCCCGGCCGAGCCCTTCGGTGGCCTGGTGATGGGTACATTGGTGTCTCTCTATCTTTCAATCGGCTGAGACTGAAGTAGGTGCACACACCCGGTGTTCGACTCCCACCGTTGCACATTCCCATTTAAAAAAAACGGTTTTATGAACGCGGCGATATCGAAACTCGTTGCTGACTACCGTGGACGACTACTGAGTTAAAAGCTGTTTAAAGCTGTGGAAAATTGACCTTCGATAGTACGACAACAATAAGACAATTACGATAACATTTAACGGAGATGTCAAGCAACGATATGTGGCTGAACATCGTCTGTGACGTTGTTGCTGCTGATGCTGTCGCTTGGCCGGTTGACGCGAATTTCCACACAATCGATCTCGCAATTATCCCCCGCAAGTTCTCCAGCACGCCTCAGTCAGCTGGAGGACTTGGGCTCGCCTCAAAGCGAGCTGTTACATATCTAGGCACCCCCGCCCTCGCTAGTTTCAGCGTTACCTGAATGCGTACTCGTTGAATGGTGAGCAGCCTCGCGAAAAGCGAAGCGAATTTCGAGCAACGTCCACTATTTAAATTGACTGATATGCATTGCTCGCAAGTGCAGATACTGACTGACATCACCCATTTTGCCAGTGCGATTGAAGAGCGCACGCTGGCTGGCCGGCCGGCTCGGTGGACACGTTCTCGACGAATGACGTCAAACGCCTTCGCGAGATCGACACAGACGAGGTCACCGAGACGGATAAAAAGGACGGGCGGGTCCGGGGGAGGGAGGGGGGCACTTAAGTCTGCTCGTCTGAGATCTTGATCAACGTTCGGCGTATACCCCTCAAAGACGTTACTGCGGAGAGGCGTTATCAGCTGGAGAGTCATTATCATCAGTGCTTACCATTATTGTTGTATTGTCGTCATCGTCGTCAACGGTTCGCGAGCAGCAGAAAATTGAAGACAAAACGTTTGCGTTTGATCGTAGCGTGCCGCCGATTATGGCGCGGGGGGGGGGCGAGAGAAGAAGAAAAAACCCACCATCGCTGGCCCCGAAGATCATAACTATCCGAGGCAATTGGCAATGGCCACAAACACAATGAGCAGCTACACAGACGAGCCGAGAAGAGCGACAGCTATGAAGATAACCAGATCAAGCGGATAGCGAGAGAGTTCAACTGACTTCTTCGAGAGTTCTGGAAAGGGTGGAGCACTCTTCGAGAACGACAAAAAAAAATATATATATATAGACAGAGAGAGAGATAGAGAGAGAAAGAGAGCAGGCGGAACAGCATAAGGTGTCCATTGGAGTGGCTCGACTGCTGCGCGACTCGGCTGGTTGGCCGTTCGATCGATCTGGTCGATCTTAAACGGCCCACATAAACAAACCGAAGGCAACGCTAATGATAATGGTGCGCCGAACGCCTGACCAGTCAACCGTCTTCCACTTTGGCAAGGTGGTAACGTTTGGTGAGGTCGTGCCAACAGCGAAGTGTTGTTAAAAGATCGGAGGGGGCAGGACGGAACCTGTCCGGCAGAAATCGTCGACGAGTTAACGGCTTTCCAGCTCCGAAGGCAGAACGCTCCGAAGTCGAAGTTGATGCTGTCGTCCCGCGATTTGCGTCCAGTGCCACGCTTCTTGTGTGTCAGGACACGTCGTGTGCACACGAGATCTTCCTTTTTTTTGCAACTGTGCCGCTTTAAGGCGTTGTGTCTGTCAATCGTAGTCCTTCGGGTTAGTTAAGAATGCGATCGAGAAGAAGGATACAATAAATAGATATTAGATACACACATACATGGAATAAAAAAACAACAGGAAACGCCTACATCTTCGACGCACGTAGTGAAATTATGTTGCGTCCGTTGACTGGATATCTATCGTAATTATTTCCGGACCCGTCTGCATTCGTGTATCACAGATATGTTTGGGGGACAAATCATGTATATATATATATATATATGTGCACTCATAAAGCTACACACGATGCTAGAGCCTCGTCACGGATTTCCATTGCCATCGTTGAGTCATCACTATGCGAAGATGCGGTGAACGTTGTTGCCCGCAGTATATTTGCAATCGGCATCATATGAACTAGTGATCATTCTGGAACGGGTGGAGGAGGCCTCGTTTATTAGCGTATCCCTTCTCATTCTAATATGAGGCTGCTGATCTGTGTGCCGGCCCAGCCGGACCGTCGACTCTCGGCTACTCTCGGCACGACACGTGCACGACGCAGGCATGCTCATCGAGCGGACAAATACGCGATACAATGTCATTCTTCGCCAACAAACGCCAAGCCACAACACCGCCAGCACACAACAGCAACAACAGCAACAACAACAATAGCAGCAACAACAACAACAATTGCTTCTGGTGATTTTTTTCTGCCTCTCGACGCATCAGTGGGTTCAACGCTTTGAGCTCATTTGCATGTACTCGCCGTTCAGCGGCGGCGGCGGCGCCGGCGTCGATTCGGAACAAAAGTGCTGGCTAAGCATCGTAAGCGTTCCGTCGGCGCCTCTCCGCAATGACGAAATGCAGCGGTTTGTCGCCATTTGCCGACCCGTCATCGTTGATCGGTGATCGCCTCGAGCGTACGCAGCCTCGGCTATAATGCAATAACAGCGCACGGGCGGAACATCGCCTCACCTCGAAACTACTGCGTTTCTGTAGTCGTGAACAGGAACGAATGTGGACGATCAGGGACGATTGTTGATGCTGCTGCTGCTGCTGTTGCTGTTGACCCGCGGTCGTTGTCAGGTGAATTGGCGAGTGTCACACTGCCCGTGTACGTGACGACATCGGGTGTCGCTCTGCTCGACATAATATCAGCTGAATTCGTGTGTGTGTGTAGAGTTTGGGGGAGTGAGATCGTCGAATGAACGATCGCGTATGGGCGGTTGCTATGCATGTCTGTGTTGGAGAGTTGGTTCCCCGGAGAGGTGGTGGTCGGACGAGCGATGTCCGTTTTTCTGCTGGTGCTAGTCGTTTCCCTTAGTGTCCGTTTTGTTGATGCCTATAGGTTTGATGTGGTTGATATAGTCTCGTTGTCCGTGTAATGAGATGCATCTTATATATATATATCCGTCCAGGGATATTCCAGAGAGAAATGCTGCATAATCCGGACTCTTCATTTGATAGAAACTGGGCTCCTCTGCAGAAACTTGTGGACTCCACTATGGTTTCAATATATATATATATATATATATATATATATATATATAAATATATATATATCGGCGTACTATTGTAAATAGTTAGTCGACGGTAATGTGCCATCTCATCATTACAGCGAAATTAAATGCTACCTCGCACATGCTATGTCAGTTGCATGCATGCGAATGTCCTACGAATGTTGTTACTGCTGAGTGACGCCTAATTGTCCCCTCTAGCGGGCAGGTTTTTTGCTCGTAGACGGAGACCCATTTCACCGACAACCGACCTTGAGATCAGACCGTCTCGGCTGCAGAGAAAAGAAATTGAGGTCTCCAGATGTTCGATGGCTCTCGCTGGCTGCCGCCTCGTTTGGCTAGTGAAGTCGTACCTTACTTCACCGACGCGCTTCAGGGAGAAAGCAGCACCGGGTTTTCGAAGCTTCTCTGCTCCGACGAGAAGTTCGTCTAAGAATACGAGAATACCCCGCAGCCCATTCAAGTGCTTTCGCGATCAACGTCGCCGCTGATGGCCCTGATCACAGGGTGGACTCGAGATGAAGGTCGTGCCAAATATGTCCGTTCCCGCGTCTTGATGGTTATCCCTCTATCGTTTCCTTGTCTATAATGTATCTGTGTGTTCATTGTACATTAACTGTTAACGACCACCCTTCGTATGCGTTTCACGTCGATATCACACGAGCTCTGGCAATGCCCGACAACGCCTTGTCATCGATCGACAATCGACAATGTTCTTGTGATGGCTATTGCAACACTGGAGGAATATATCGCTATATCATGTAGGCTCGCTCGCTGGGTAGCGGCTGAATCAGCTGAGTAGCCCCGATGCTTTTTACCTCGCTGGGGTTTGCGGGCTGACTCTCAGCCAACATTTAAAGTCCACGGTCGTGCCTTTACATCGCTACCGGGGGCTGCTTAAGACAACCGAGGGAAGATCGTTCTTGCCTGACGGCAACATCGTCATCGGGCGGCTGGACGTATGAGACTTTAATCTGCTGGCCCGTGGACGTGCGGATATATATACACATTAGATTTCTGTACGAAGTGACGCGCGGATGGATTCGTGTTGTTACCGAGGAGAGGATGGCCCCGAGTGAAGTTGAGCTCCTTTCGCGATCGGTGTCGTCCAATACTGTTCTCCAAAGTACTAACACTGTAGCTGACAGTGCACGATGTGCAGGGTGTGCAGAAAGTATCGCACTTACACTTTCACCTCTAACCTCATATATATATATATATGAAGCAACATTTGAAATCCACTTCACCGGCCACCAGCCGCCCGGTGTTTATTTTCTAGGCATTCTGTAGTCCCACATCTCGCTAAGCCTCCCAATTCATTTCTAATTATTTATTCTTGTTCCTTGTGTCCCTTATTTTTTGTTGTTGTTGCGAAAGTCCGCTGCGCGTCAGCATGCCACTGACGTTCGTCATGTGCTAGCCGTCACTTTCTGATACGTGTCCCGTTCTGTCAGTGCCCTCTGTTCGACGTTGATCAGACGTTGATCGTATCGGACGATCTCAGTCGGATCGACGTCTGGCAAATTGCTAACCGGCGTTTGTCTGGTGCCGAACTGTGAGCGCCTCGTACGACGCGCGTTCGCTTGGCAACTTTCTGAGCCGGTGAAGCTGCTGCAGCTGCTATGGAAACGGGCCAACGTGAGAGATATCGTACGGGGAGTTAGCAGTCGTCGTTGACGAGATCCAGCAGCGGCGGTGGCGCTAATGGACGATGTGGCTTGGTCGAGCGGTGGACGGATGACGCGATCATCGGGATGATCTGGAAGAAAAGTCCGCGCCGATATATCGTTAGATATGAAAAAGATAGCGCGCGGTGGTTCTGCTGTTGTTGCTGGTGGGGGTGGTGGGGATTGCGGTTATGGCGGGAGCAGTTCACCAAATTGAAAAGGATGATCTCTTCACATTCGAAGCTCGGCTACCCAAAGTTCCGGCAAACGTAACGGTAACCTATCAACTCCTCGTTCTCGGAGGTACCCTGCGCGTCGTCAAGGCGCTGAGAATGCCGTAAACAGAGTGAACATTTAACTGCATCGCTGATGACATTTGAATGCGCACTTGTACACATCCTTAATACGCATATATATAGAATATTTAAAGCAAGGAGGTCCCTTCACCGTCCTTCAGCGTCGCCCAAAATGAATGGAATATCTAAGGAAAATATTTGCATTAAAAAAATTCGTTTGCACTTGCTTCTCATCCACCGGACGACAGTATCTATCATAACAGCCAACCGTCCCTTTGGGGACACAGGAAGGCCTTAAAAAAGCGTTAATATGCATAGTGAGTAAATCCAATTTTAGGCCACCCCCGTCGCAGATCGACCTATCCTCGGGTGACAACCGTCGAGCGCGCCCCCCCCCCCCCCCCCCTTCACTGTTGTCACTCGGCAACAACAAACACCGCAAACTCATAAGTGAGTGCCTTGATGCCCATCGCCAAACACTGATGATGTCGTGTCTCCGACCGATGTCAAGTTGAGCCGCGTCGAACTACGCACATCTGCCGAACTTTTCCGATTCAAGTGCTAATTAAACTGGTTGAAGCGACACCTCCTAACGATGTGGCGTCGGCCTCTTGAACCGACGGCCTTCCTGATGCACGACTTTCGCACGTAGGGGCAGATTTGCCGACGGCGGCGTAGCCCAACCTAATGATGCAGAAGCGGCTGCAAATTGATTTAACTATAAAAGTGCGCTCGCGATCGTCGCTGCAATCAGGTATTTGCCGTTGTGGTACTTGTGTTATTGAGAATGAAACAGGTCGATATTTGTGACACCAATCCGCCCGTTTGTATTTCGGCCTACACTGGCCTGAAGAAGGATAGGCTTGTTGGGTTATGAGCCCGCCCGGCTCCTCCATCAGTTCAGCATTAGTTCGGTGAATCTCTCTCTCTTTCTCACTCTATATATATCTCTCTCTTTCTCTCCTTCTGATCCAATATTCCCGACCGAGCGATCGGCAGACATAGATTGCGTTTTTGGCGTCCTATATAGAATCCTCGATCCGTTCGCCTGATAGGAAGTATTCTGCCTTTCCAGACCTCGCTAGGCTTTCACGGTGCAGCCCTGTTAACCCGGTTCCTTATGGCCTAGTGTCCTACGGGTGTTGGCCAAAGGGCCGGGTACAGCCGACCATCGGTCCCGTTCGGCACCCGCCTGCCGTTGGTGATATATAGCGGTATCGTGGCGTTCGATGCTCACCGTCAACCGTCCGCGTTCGTCGTTTCACATCACTTCACTTAACTTCGCGCTACCTCGCCACCCCAGAAACTATACGTCGACAATAGCCCGAATGGCAAAACTACACAACGCACTACCTACCAGCGGGTGACATACAATTCAGCTGAATGTGGGCCCGAAATATCGTGAACCTCAGAAGCTTTATGATCAGCATCGTCACCAATATGCGTGAATAGGATGATATCATGCAAGCGGACACGTTGTCGGCAACTCGACCGACGTGTTCATCCTCGGGGGAGGGAGAGATAGCACAAGTGTTCACGTATTGATTTTGGCGTTTCTCATTATTTCATTAAAATGGATGAATATATAATCGATTTGAACAAAACGAAACAGGTCATCAGGAGCTATTGGATTAAGAGAGAGAGAGACGTTTCGCTCTCGGTCAGCCAGTGGATGACATCTGTGTGACTTCATGTAATAGCCTCCAGCTTGTCTGCAATAGCGAAATAACAACCAGAAACAAAAAACAACAACAACTATTGACAACTTCGTGATCTGTTTGATCGATACGCAGCAAAGTATTAACAGGGGATCTATTTATGTGTTGCAGTTGACCTACCGAGCCAGGTGCCACCGCTGACGCCGGGTACAAACCAGAAGATGGCCCATGTGCTTCAGATCTCCTTCTCAACATGGGACAAAGTTCGCGATATGTTGAACACGCCACGAGGTATGTGCAAAATGTTAAAGCTTCCAAACGAACATATGTGTACAATGATAAGCATGAGCATAGCCAAAACACAGCAGCAGCAGCACCAGCAGCAACAACTACAATTGTGCTTTCTATAATAATATCCGCTCGGCACACCGACAAGGGAATACGGTGGCCCTCGAAATCGGCCTACCGAACAATTAACATTTTCCAATGAGGTCCATTAGGGTCTTACGTCCTCCGATTGAGGTGATCCCCGCTGATCGATCGAGCGCACATCAATGAACTTATCACTCACTGAGACCCGTCCTGATACAGTTGCCGATTCCCTACGGTGGCTGGTCAAGCAGTGCTCCTCACGTCGACCATCGCGTCTAAGCTGACACGTCTCGTTCAACTGTGATACGATCACACAGCTTCAGTATGGTGGCCAAACGATTCAATTGCTTAGTTGCCGCTTCGCCAGCGGCGCTTATCCGTCTACAGGTGGATGCCCATGCGAGGCCGCCTGGGTTCCTTGGCTATCGCCACAAGCGTACATACGTGTCCATCGCGATGCGTGGCAGACAGACAGGCCCTTTCCAGGCCTCAACGACATATCCCCGCATGGCCTTCCTCGAAAACTTATATGTGTGCGTGTATAGATGTATCGTTTGCTTCCGTCCAGATCCTATCCGAGTTCCTCCCGCTCTCATATCTCAGAGCCCTCTGCCTCTTCAATATTAGCGTGTATACCGATGTGTCCGTATATGTGATTCATGTAGCAGCACCCGCGGCGTATAAACGTATAAACATATATCATTCGGTTCGACATCTCGCATCCATCTATCTATCTATCTCTTTATATATCTACTTACGAGGCACTGGTAGTCCTCCCCCGAAATCCCTTACACCAATAAACCGCTCCCAGCCCGACTATTGCTTCCCGCCTCGTAATCGATGTCGGCCCGAAGTACTACCCACCAGCAGCAATGCTTCCTCACCACTGTCATCTTGCTGCCTCCGCCGCCGCGCCACCGCCGAGTTTCCACAACGAATGTAACTCGATGCAGCAGCCAACGCGCTCGCGCCAATAACGATGTAGTTTAAGTTCATCTCCTCGTCCTGGTCGATGTGCGCTCTGGCAAAGGGAGCTCGCGCCGAGCTCGTGAACAGCTTCCGCATCAGCCACCTGCCCGCGGCCAACACGACCACTCACTGGTCCGTCGTTGGGAGACGTCTCTTAGTGATCGCTGTGGTTGCCTGGACGGTCTCCTTGCGCCTCACCCCCTCGGCGTCATTCACTAGCTCGCGTATTCACTCCGTTCATTTCTCTCTCTTTCTCTGCATATATATATATATATATATATATATATATATCCTCTTCAGTCGACCCTACACGAGCTGAGTTCTGCTGAGTTGTGTACGAGCTGTGTACGGTATACTGCTTGGCCGGAAATGCTGCCGCGCGTCCGGAAGTGAGGCCTTATGTAACTCTCTCTTTCTCTGGGTATATCGGGAGGAGACGACGTTCTTCAGCGGGATGGCCTACACTCGTTCGCTCTCTCATAGCAGAAGCGAGGAAAACGAGGGTGACCAAGGTGCACAAGATGCGAACCAACGCAGAGAAGACACCACAGCGACTACGGAGATACAACAGCTCTCACTCTCTCTCTCGATCTGTTTCGACAGACAGACACGGAGAAAGGACACGGCGGTCCTGAGCAGGCAATCGGTCGTTGGGTCGGCAGGCAGGCAGGCCGAGCCGCGCGTCCTTGCTAGGCCAAAACTCACGGGTGTATCTGCATGTGCGTCGCAAATGGCGAAGGCCCGCGCACGAGATCGATCGACGAGGACGCATCACGGCGACGAGAGAGGCTCAATCCAAGGTGCTTTGTGGTGCATTAACTACAAAATATCATACCTTGCTACAAGCTATACCTTTGACGAGTAGGTGTAGCCGATACGACCTCCACGCACCGTGATTACTTCCAATCTAGTAATTGTGCTGGCAGATGGATGTGATTCGTATGTTGCTTCTGTCGTTGTTGTTGTATGGACGATCTTGTTGATCCTGGCTCGACTCGCTCGCATTGAGCTAAGTTGAACCGAGCTGCTGGCCTTCCGTCTCGAGCGCACGCCTGTGACTCCGAGAGCACGGGTCATCCGAGAGCACTGAGAGATTTCGGCGAATTTGACCCAAATTATAGTCAAACACGTTTGATTCGAACGGATACGCTGCATATAGCCACCAATGTCAGCGTTCACTGATATTCTACACAGTAATGGCCTCCAAATCGATTACATATGCCTTCCGAAGTATCGTGTCATTTCTGCCGCTCTGGATATTCTCTCGATGAACAAGGTTACTCATCCTTACCTGTTCGTCAACACGCAAAGGGGCCTGCCGAGAGATGAGCCGTCGAATCGGCACTATTTAGTGTGATTATAAGTATTATTATTATTATATTTTTTGCCTGCGCCGCCTTCTCTACCTGCTTAAGTTCGATGACGTTTAAGTGACGAATACGTATATTACGTCTCTCACCCAGAGTCATGAGGCAGCGCTCAGGGTTGATATGTTCTTATACGTTGATGCTTCATTTGTTGTTACGTGAAACAGAGTTGCTCCATCAGAGATAGAAATATTTATTTTATTTATTTTCATATATATATGTATGTATATATATATATATATATCCCCGTCTCTCTACCCTCCTCCTTAGTCTTCGTAGGGTGATCTGTGCGCGCGTGCGTTTATAGCGCTAGACGAACGATCTGCAGTGCGAGTCCCGTCCCTGGCCAATGCTCGCTGCTCGCTCGTCGTCGTCCAGCAGCACTTTTAGGCCGAGGGGTAGGGGGGTGGGGACACACGGCAACATCGGGGGCGCGCTGAGGTCCGTTGCGCCTCTGCGAGAGTTAGTTCGAAGGCTCGCGTACACACATCGTTGCATCGCGCGCAGACAGACGCACAGCTGCCAGCCGCCATTCTGGATTGCCGCTCTAAATGGCCGGTCCTCTTGTGTCCTTTAGCTGGCCATCTTGGCCAAGCGTGCAGCCGCGCGATGGCCTCACGTTCCCTCTCTAGTGGTGATTCCGTGCACAGTCTCCACGCCAGCTCATGATTGCCTGGCCGCCTCGATCATAACCAACGCGATGTAGCCCTGATGTCGTTCAGGTCTTATGATCTTCGTCTCAGTCATGTTCATGGTTCTTCTCTATCTCGCTCTCTCTCTCGGCATGTCCCGTGATTTATGTGTTTTTGCCGGGCGTCGTATCCCTTCTCTCTAAACCGTTTTCTTGCCGTCCCTCCCGACGCTTTCAGATCCGCGCGCATGGTCCTCGGCGGACGTTGCCCATTGGCTGTCGTGGGCGGTGAGCGAGTTCTCGCTGCAGGGACTGGACCGGTGCCTCTTCGGGACGCTGGGAGGCCGCGAGATCTGCGCGCTCGGCAAGGAAGCGTTCCTCGTCCGAGCTCCGCCCTATACGGGAGAGATACTCTGGGCGCATCTCGACATGCTTCTCAAAGGTGAGTAGAGCTACCGGTCGACGAGGACGTTGATAGCGAAGTGTAACTGAGATCGGGCGGCGTCGGCCGAGCGTGCTGTCCGCAGAGGGATACAGCAGGGGGACACATTGCACTGGACCGAGTCGCACGAAGTTCCTTGTGCAGACGCATGAGGGACCGTTGCAGGCAATATTCGTCTGTCGGACCTTGCCTCGGTGGTCGCCTCGTGCGAGTGATCCGAATCGTTCAATGAGCTTCACAACTGTTTACCACGCGACGTGCGAATGCCATCGACAAGGACCAGTGCTTGATGTTGTCTTTCCTGTTGAGAACCTCTGTTGGAACGTTTGAATTTCCATTCGCCAAGTAGGACCACTCGAGCTAGCGCCGATCCCCAGCGGCGTTCGTGGTCGGGGTCTTCCACGACCTAGACAGCTTCACACAGTCTACAATAGACGACAAGTACCGTTGTAGTCCGCCAACTCGAAGGACACACCTGGTCCAAGACACTCTGTGCGGTGTCATCTGTTTCCTGTCAATCTGCTGGTAGCGGCGAGGACAGACGACATAATAATAATAACAACAACAATAATGCATATGACGTGAGTGATGTGTCGTGAAACGTCGTAAAAGACGCCGTCTTGACCACCTCGGTGTGACGAAGGTTACTTGGCAATTTGAATTTCGCCGCTACGCCTCCCCCACACACTGTCTACGCCCAAGATTCCCATAGAGTTACGATACTCTGTTTCGCCTCATGATGAGCTGCCATGAGCCTTCGTAGCATGTGTGCTGTTCCCCTGCCTCATTGTACCCATAGTCACCAACTTATATCTAGCTGAATGCGTGCGCCAGGTGTTTAAGTGCAATTCATTCGTTCGTGGCAAGTCAGCAGTGTCATTGAGGTAGAGTGGACTAAAGTAAAAGTCGAGTCAAATCATCAAAAATCATCAGCCCGCGCGAACGCCCGCCCGACCGCCCGCCAGCTTTTCAACAGCCCGAGCACAAGCCGGGTATACGCGACGTGCGACCGCTGCCGTCGCCGCCTTCGACGGCGGCCGACCGTCGGAGTTTCGCTTCGTTTACGTCTTTTCGGGTCTGCCTTTCGCTTCGCCGAACGTAAGTTCCACTTCCGCTAATTGTTAATTTCGTTGTTCTTTATATTGGCGTCGTCGTCTGCTGTGCTGCCGCTCCTTTTTAGTCGAAGTCCTCACACAATCTTCGCTTTTTCTAGCGGTCGCCGCCGCCGACGCCGCCGCCGACGCCGCCGCGCCTATAGTATTGTTGTTGGCTGCCGCTATGCGTGTCTCGGGTTTGTGCTTGTGGTCGCCACGCAGCCGGGCTATGCCCCGAACAACAACAGCGGCGGTTGCGGCGGCGAAAGCCACAGCACGCACAGCGATGATGCCGACAACAATAACCACAACAACAACAACAGCAACAACCAGCATCGCTGTTGCTTTGTACCGTTGCTACCATTCTTCTGCTACCACAATAATTCGACCGGCTTGCACGCCAGGGCGATCCACGTACGGCCATTGGTATCAATGCGTGGACATGATCGCCAGCGGCGGGGGCGGCGGGGGCGGCGGTCGCCCGCCGCCCCCGCCGCCGCCGCGTCATACAACGCCCAAATCTGTGGGGTTGTCGAGGCATCGCGCGGCCTTCGCGTCGACCGCCTTGAGGCGTCCGTTCAGCTCAAGTCAGCCGCTTGTCGATTTGCGCTCTTCGTCGCCACAGCGTCGAATGCTATGACATTATGCCGAAACGCTGTTCAGCAGCACGATTTCCGCTTCTGCCCTTAGCTTGGCCGTTTGCTCGGCGCCACAACAAAGGCAGCGCGGTCTCTGGCGTTACTTCTGCGACTGACGTCGCTGCTGTTGTACCACTGCTGCCAGCACCACCGCCTCCATACGTCCGTTAGTCTCATAGATGTTCTTCCCGGTGCGCGACGATTGTTATTATTGTTGTTGTTGTTGCTGCTGCTGCTGCTGCTGCTGCTGTTCTTCTTGTGTAAGTCAAGTTGCGCGAGCGGCGAAAGTCTTTCGGCGACCGGCTCGGTTACACCTTCGCAGCCTTCGACGACGTCCGGCCGTTGTCTCGCCCGGTGGCTGCCACGACGCTGCGTAGCCATCATCTTTGTCATCGTCGCCCGCGTCCAGCGGTCGCAGCAATATTGCACGCTACGTTTCGCTTGTATGAGCGGCTCTCTCTCTCTCTCGCTCGCTCCGGACGTCGAGTGGTTGCGGGTGAGATAGGGGCTGGTTGAGAGCGCGCGCTGGGCCGCGCGCCTCGTTGACCCCCTCTTCGTTGGTCCGCGAGCTCAACTCGAGCTCAACCATGAGCACGCGGCGATGACCTGGTAGAGTTGTCCGGAGCAGCGTTCCGGACGATTGACGGTGTACACCCTGCATGACTGCTAACATCCAATCCGTCGATGATAGCTTCTGACGTCATTCTTGGACTGACCGAGACCCAACTCGTTGACTTTTGCACCGATGAGCAGTTCAGATCCGTGCCGCATCGCCTCGCTGTAGTACGTCTCTACGTCGCTGCCGCCAGCTCCGATAACAAATAGCGAGAAATGGCTGATCGGAGAAGGGGTGGGACCCGGCCCTTTGACGAAATCACACCACCATCGCCTGTAACAACTCGACGACGAGCAACGATCCGGAATCGTTCGCCAAATAGCCAGCAGCGTGGAGTGGCTTCCTCTGAATCCACAGCAGCGAAGCCCACAAGTTGTAGCAGTCGACGCCGGCTGATAATGGGGGTGTCGTACGGGCATATCCGGAACTTCTCACCTCACCTCCGTCCATTCATTACTCCCCCTGTGACGCCGCCCCCCACTGCGTTTGATCTGTTCTCTCTATCTCTCTCTGCGATCGATCTCCGATCTGATCAGGTGGAAGATCGCTGATTTGCCATCCCCGGTCAGGCTGCTTGCTGCCTCGCTGCCTTCTTCGCCGAGGCGCCACTTGATCGTAGGTCGCGTTAGACCGTCTGCCTAACGTCGCTAGCAGCGCCGCGACTGACACCCGTGTGTAAATATCTGTGCCATGTTCTCATCTCTCGTGAGTGCGCGTTTGTGTCTGCGATAGCGAGAGAGAGCGAGAGAGAGAACATGTGTCTTCGTGGATGCTATGGTAGTAGTACTAGTACTCGCAGTCAAGCTGGCAGTGGCTACAGCCATCCCCTTGCTCATCAGCAGCAGCAACAGCAGCATTCTCTGCAGCATTGCTACCACTAGTACATGCATGCACGGCCTAGCGCGCCGCAGACAGGCGTACACATCATGGATCCATCTCGCGCTCCAACTGCTCATAGTAGTATTGTAGCAGTAGTTGTAGTGGCTCTTTTGGCAGTGGTGATAATCTGATCATCAGCCGTCGTCGCCGTCGTCACCGCAGCAGCAGCAGCGGTCTGCTCCACCGGATTCGAGGGGTTGCTGACCCGGTGTCCTGCATTCGCCTACGCTTTCGGAATCCGCACATAGGGTTGTGCTGCACCGGCGGCGGCCGCGGCGGCGGCAGCAGCCGCCGCCGCCGCATCACAAAGCCATAGTATCAGCATCGGGGTTCGCGTTGTGCATTCAGCAGACGTTACGGCATTCTGCCTATCAACCATTCTCTGCCCGAACCACTATACCGCAGTATGGCCAGTGACACTATCGACGCCAAGGCACAATGGGCAGGAAGCTGGCTGGCTGGTTGGTCCAGTTCGTTCAGTGGCTGCTGTGCCGGCGAGAGTACAGCACTACTTGCTACATGACAGAACTGAGCGGGCGACGTCGACGATGACGTTGACGACAACAACAGCAACAGCAGCAGCAGCCGCAGCAACAACAACAGCAATAACGACAGCAACAATGACAAGAGTAACAACAAAGAAGCAACAACAGTAACAGCAGAGCAACACTACAAAGCATGCCATTTCTGGCGTTGCCAGCGGCGCGTCAGCCGAGCGGGATGACTGCGCGAATCGTCTCGAATCTATTCTATTGTATAATAGACCTGCTATGAGCGTCGATAGTCTACAATTGCGCGGCCAATTGCTGCGGGCATATGGTAGATCGGCGGTCGGGCTCGCTTGTCCAGCAGGGCTTATGCCCTCCGCGGTCGTTTTGCCCAGTGGGCTCTGCGAAGGGTGGTGACACTTGCTGCGGGTGGTGGAGTGTTTCTGTGCGGGGTGGTGGTACGGGCGAGTTGGTAATTAAGTGCGTGATTAAGTGGACACACGCAGCGGTTCGGTCTGCTGGCAGGAGTTCGATGACGGTCGTCGCTCGTTCGGACGACTCGATGCTGAAGACTGATGGATTCGGGGTGAAGTGATCTGGACCGCTGGCGGCATCAGCGTCGGGAGCAGTGCCACAGCTGATAACCGGCTGAAGATCCAGAGGGAGGTCAACTTCAGGGAGACGGGACCGAGGGTCACTTCTGGCTTGCAACCAATTCACTAGCGCCGCCCGCTGTTCCGGCGATCGCGGCGTACGGCGCCACCTGTATCTGCGCACTCGGCATACACGAGCAACTTTTACGGGCTACTTCGGCGATCAACAGTCCCGTGACCGTCGGCGGGACCGTCGGTGCCGGGCAGAGGAATGATGCCGGCAGTGGCAATGAGACCGCCAGCCGGCTCGAACGCGTGATCCGACCGGTCCAGCAATCGACGGCAGCAAAGTCCCGTCCCAGCCACCAACGTAATCAGCGCGAGTAGAAACGCCGCAAGGTGCTCGCACAAGCGAGCAGAAGTTCGGCACGGTATCTTCTGTTGCGCACGATCCCCGCGCCCGCCACCCCTCCATCAAGCCCCAGATCCACCTCGGTCGGGACATTGGCGAACGTAGCGGCGATTGCAAGCCGACATCGCTGCAATGTTGACATCGATGGTACCACCGATATAACAGCTTACCACCGGACGACTAGCGCCGGTTACGCCAGCCGTGACAATGGTCACGCCAGTGCCGACGAGTATGGGGGGAGTGGCTTGATCTGGTTAGCGTGGCGCTCTGCCGCCGGCAGACCCCTGGTCATCGTCGGATTCGGCCGAATGACGAATGGTGTCAGGCGACTAGCTAGCCCAATAGCTCCTACGACTCCGGCTATTATACAACTACGGGACCATCCAGCCGGCTGGCTGGCTGGCTGGTAATTCCGATGCATGAGGCAGCGACTCGCAGCCTTATGCCATCATGGCCTGGATTGCCGGCGGCGCAGATGGCGACAGGTAGATATTATGGGTGATTAGATTAGCCGACATCGATTCTATCAGCCGCGTTTTGATTGAACGGCGCATTGAACGCGGCAACGAGAGAGAGAGAGAGAGAGGAATTAAATCTCGCGCGAACAACGTCAACCTCAACTACAACGACAAGCAGAGAGAACCGAGCCAACTCAGGCTCAGGTGCTCATGCGCTTCGCCAAATGTCGGGACCATGTCTCGTTCATGGGCGCATTAGTGAATCAGCTGACGCATCGATTTGCCACCGAAATCGCTGACTGAAGATGCGATGGTTGGCTTACGTCCTCGTGTACATCATTGCTCGATGTTGACTCCCTTGCGTACAATGGCGTCCTGAATTGAATGCGTTCTCCGTTGACAAAAGGACACAAACACATACACTGCTCTGATCGATAGGAACGGAGATCATTTCTCTGTCATAGCTCTCAGAAGTATTGCGAGTTGTGCTGTGGACACAGCTAAGCTAGCAGCCGTAACATATCGATACAATGGTGGATCCATGTACGGTGTGGCTTTGGCGAGAGAGAGAGAGAGAGTACAGAGATACCCATGTGTTCGAACATGTTGTGTTCGACCATTGGTCATCTTCACTAATCTGCGCCCCCCCGCCCCCGCAAGGTCTCCGATGACATCGCAGGCACAGGCGTCGGCCACCGGTCCGATCCGATCCGCGGGCGCGATCTTCCATCGCGGTGCAACGAGAGCTCCACGGCGGCGGAGCTGCATCGTCATTGGCGGCCGCTACCGCCAACCGCCGCCGTTCGAGCAGTCGCTCGGCTCGGATCTGCCGGAGTCTGGCAATGATAGACGCACGAATGCACCGCCCAGCGCGCGGGCTCTTTCGCGTTGCCGCTGTTACCACTGTTACCGTGGTCCGTGGCATGCCGCTATGCTCAGCCTACCGCGTCCGTCGATCTATGTTCTCCCTGTTCAACTGCCTTCGTGGCTGCCGCCGCCGCCGCCTCCGCCGCTGCGAAGTTGCCGTCGTCAGTCGCCGCCAACGTGAAGCCGTTGGCCCAAGGCGACGTTCCACGACGCTCAGCGGCGTTCGCCGGCAGCTCACTCGCTGACTGGCTCTGTCCATCGGGGACCAGGCACCCGCTCGGTACTCGGTACCCACTATCTATGAGCTGTCTCCGCCGCGTTCCACCGGTCCGGCCGACGGGATCGCAGCCAGCCGTCGCCGCAACAGCATCAACAAATGATGCTTTCACGGTGACAACGCCGCGACCGTATCGGTGGCCTGCAATTGCAGCAGCAGCAGTTGTTGGTGTCTACGGCAACAGTGGGCGATTGAAACGAGCGGGCTGTGGCCGCGGCGACGGCGGCGGCCACCGCATTATGCGTGGCCGCGCGTCAATAGCACCAGCACTGAAAGCCGCAGCAGCAGCTCTTGCTTATGGCACAAAATACCTGCGTTATCTGCGTCCGGAGCGAAGTCGGACAGCCGCCGAGCCGTAAGCAAAGCAGCCACGACAACAACGCTAGGCTGCGCTGTGCATGTTGGCCGCGCCGGGTCGTCGGGTCGACTCTAGCCGGGTCCCATTGGCCAATCGCTAGAGCTGCGGTGAATGGAGTCGCTGCAGAGGCAGATGCGGGCAGGTTGGCAACCGGGGCGAGTTTTTCCTTTTGCGCCTTTCTAGCGCTTCGTCATTCTGCAATAGCTCAAATCGAATCGGGTAGACGGTGTCAGTCTGTACGATATATACCCGGGTAACTAGGGAGAGAACTTCGTGGGTGTACGAGAAGTGGACGCCAACTCAGCTGCCACCGTGCCGCCCGTTGGCCGGAGGCGCAGCTCGGAGCTGTAGATGGCGTGTACGTTTAGCGAAGAGCACGTACGTGTGTAGGCTTTGTTTGCAAAAAACGACATGACTCTGAGATGCAGAGGAAAGATGGACATGATCTGCTAACTGGCGGGGATACTCTGCTGAGATATTGCAAAGTCCGTGTGATCGGTCTCGACGGCGCAACCTCGCTTTATACTATTGTGGCTCTAGTCAATGGGAATAATCATTTGCACATTCATTATATATTATGAGAAATATATATATATATATATATATATATATATATATATATATATATATATATATATATATATATATATATATTAGAATAGCGAGAATGGTGCTTTGAGAAGAGCTCGAGGAGGCTAGGCCAGAGTCAGAATATCGTCTGAGAAATATCTGATCTACTCAGATACACGATAAGTGCGATCACGAATAAACTCCTTGCTCCACTGTAGCCACGGTAGACGATCGCCGATGCCGCCAGCCAATATGGCAATATGTCGAGCCACTTGATATGGGCGGTGCGTTCAAACGCTGCCTGTTGACGTCGAAGTGCACAACATTGCACCTGGTCACATCGTCGCCGACGTCGAGGAAACGGTTGGTCGAGAAAGAACTCAAGCTGGAGAACGACTACCGTAATAATTAATTAATAAAATAATAATTATTATTATTGTTATTATTATGATTACTATTATTCGTTAACTAATAATTCGTGCGGAGGGTGAAGTTTGTGCTGCTCTTTGTGTAAAGGCTCGGCAATAAAGAACTTAACCCTAGGATGGTAAGATGCAGGCTAATTCGGCAATTAACGACGAATCAACAACGAATCTCATCTTGGCTCATGCTAATGCACGAATTAACCCGTGACACCGTAAGTACTGAACTGTCAAGTCGTTCGGCTGGGACTGTTATCCAAACATAAACAATGTGTCGCTTTGTAATTGTCTACTCAACCCTCTTAACACGGAGGAGACACTCAGATCCACACACACGGCTTCGATCCCCACCGTTGCCCACATTTGCATTTAAATGGGTTCTCCATCTTATGAACGAATGCCGAAAGCAGTTGTACCGGGGACCATGTTAAATGTTGGCTGTGGGTCAGCCCGGAAAGTTTATTCAGTCAATCCTTGTAATACAACCGAGGCCAGTTGGATGCCTGAACCCTCTCTCAGCTGCACTACCCCATGCGATGTGACAGGCTCCAGTGATTCTTAACCTTTGGGTAGTACTATAATGGTACGCTGGCTGTCGTCTGCATAGCATTGTAATTATGCCCAATAACAATCTACTGCGAAATCAATCTTCTTCGCGATTGCTGCAGCGGCGAGATGCTACCGTATGCACCGATTTGCAAAGTACATATGTGGAGGCGTTCGCTATCATGCCGAGTTGCTTACGAGAGTTGCTTATCGATTCCGCCCTCCGTGGCGGAATCTACGTAGCCCCGAGGTTCGCAGAGGCCCGGCGGGGTATGGCGACATCCATAGTGCTCCAGACAGATTTCTCGCACTTCTCGCACCTACGAGAGTCCCGTAGAGTGCAAGGACCAAGCGAATTTCTGGGTGTGCACCTCCAGGTAGATCTGCTGGGACAGCGGCGGCGGCGACGGCGGTAATCGTGACGAGGGGACGATGCCCTGCAGCCTCTAATTTGCCGGGTCCACAGGATTTCTGCCTCGGCTTGTTTCACCCTTAGGATAAGGTGTGAAAACGCGAACCTTTGCCATAGCGCGACCGCATAACCAGTCAGTCAGGCAATCGAGAAGGTATCGAGTGAACTGCCAGAACCCGTTGGCGATAGCTGGAACGACCCGAGGAGAATCGAATCCGTATGTTGTGTGTATGTGGGTGTCTCGTGTTGGGTCTTCTTCTCAATGTGGGTCGGCCTGAGAGACGAGGCACGCTAGAGGCTGGACGGAGGTTGGCCCGGTGGAAGCCGAAACGCTCCGGGGTAGAACGCAGCCTCATAGTAGCTGCTGCTGCGCTGCTACTACGCAGGCCTGGGAGGGTCTGTGGGTGAGTGCCCGACGGCGACTTCGAGGCAGTTCCATTTCGTATTCGCGTTGATAGCGTCCGTGCGTGTATAGCTCCGCAGATCGATAGCTTCGGCAGAAGTCGGCCCACGGGATCAACTGCCCTTCATAATCGACTCGGCTGTTGGCCATGTGCGTTCGCGGAGTCCGACGAACGGGCTCGCATCGGCCGGGGATACGGCCCGCTCGGGCATGGGGAGTTTCTCACTTCGCGCGTCAGACACGGCGTCTACGGCGTCTGAGTGCCCCGTCCGCTGTACTCACATCGAGAGCCAATGAAAGACAGAGAGAGATGGAGGTGGAGGGAGAGAGATCGATAGATTCGGCTGTGGAAGAAGCCCTTCGATTTGTGGCGAATTCGCCGCCGCCGCCGCCGACGGCTCTTAACTCGCTACTGCGTTCAATAGGTTCGCCGGCCTCGGCTGACTCACAGCTAACGCATCGTCGTGCCACGATACGGTGGCACCGTTTCTTCGCAGTATGGCTAGGCTTAATGTAGAGACAGTCATGGGCGTGGAGATCTTCACATTGAGATCGCCAGCGACTGCCAAGCTGCTCGGCTCGATGTCGACCGTTCCCCAATTCACCGTATAGGGAGGGACGGGGCAGGGTGCTTGACGCGAGAGTTAACGAGAATAGTCTATATCCGATCTCATGTTGAGAGTTTGTTTGCAGAAGCGCCAGAGTAGAGCTCCCATATCGGTGGAGAGTCGAAAACACGAAGTCTAGCACTTGCACTAGGCGTAAATACAGGCGTAAACAACGAGAGGCGGCATATCCCGTCACGGGCACGGTCAAGTTGCTTTTCTGGTCCACCCAATATATATATATATATATATATATATATATATATATATATATATATAAGCAAAAGGACTGTGTTATATCACAATAGCCTTGTCCTCATTGTGGGTGCTCTTGGGTGCCGCTCGTTGCTGAACCGCGCCAAGGCCCTCACGCGTGATCAAGCGCCGGCGGTGTGTCTCCGATCATATTCTACCATTATATCTAGACGATTACCGAACTGGAATACGCATTCTGCTGTTCAACATCATCTTCATGGGGAGGTGTTCTTCCTGGACCTCTTCTTCAGTCAGAAAAAATCGATCCGCCACGCTAGAGCCGGCCGGCGATCTGGGGTCCCCGACCTGCAGCAAGATGAAAACTATAATACGTAGTCGTTCCCGCCTTGATCAGCTATCGATCCCTATTATCATCAGCATCAGTTGCTTTATTTGCACGAACAGGGCGACATCGCTGATGGTCGCGTCACCATCAGCGACGGCTCTTCGATCATCGATTATCAGAGGCGATAGAGGTGAATCAGGATAAAGTGATAAAGTGTTCGATAGCGCAAATGTGAAAAGAACACTACACCAGAGCGGGACAAGGTGTAATCCCTTCCTGTATTGTAGCATCAGCGAGCAATCGCTGTCCAAGGGTGTCTAAGTCACCGTACGTATGATGGGGCGCCCAGTTGTCAGCGGATACCGTGTCCACGATATGAGGCGTTGTATCTGCCATACGCCAGGACACGATATATGCCATACAGATATGACATGCGATTGCTCCAGTTGCTCCATACGATATGACATGGACGCCTATTGGAACCGTCGTCGAATTGCCGTCCAATGCATATCAACGAAATGCGATTTGCGCATCAGCCGACCTCGATTTCTTGGTCCTTACCTTGGAAGTCTACTGGGGAAGCTCAGACGTGTGCGATCCTGCGGCGGGCATAATGTTATGACGAAATGGTTGCTATCATCCTGTGTTTCCCTCGGCAGTCATTTGCGAGATCTCTGTCAGCTATACATCTCTGACGATGTGATTGATTAATCACCATGGCCAGTAATTACATGTGCGCCTGCCCCTCTGGACAGACGATGCCCATTGAGGTCGAGTCAGTCCTCCCTGACCCCCCCAAGCGCTGACGAAAAATGAAAACGTCCATAAGGCGGGGACGCATCCCAATTCGCTGCAGACTGTCAGTCTGCGCGCTACGCGTGACTCGTCCTGCAGGTGGGCGACACGCCATCGCGTTTGGCCAGGTCGACTGTTCAGAGAACTAACGGCACACGGAGGCTGTATTTGGTAGCTGTTCATATCATTACTACGGCTAGTGCTGTTGTTGTCGTCCTGGACATCATCATCAGTTGGCTCCCACCTGTTACTGGCTTGTCCCCTGTGCCAACTGTGCAAGTTGGTTCAACCAGTAACATGCGCCTGGTGGTCGCGCTAACCAGATGTTGCCAACAGTGAGAACACCGATTGAAAGTGGTCATAGCACGAGGTGTGACAACTGAGCTCGCCTATTGCTGCGACTAACCACTAGTGTTTACTGGGACCGCGTCGACGGCGGAGCAGCGTCCAATGTATTGTAATGAGGTGAGACGGGTGTGCGAGCTGGGCGGCTGAATAGCAGTGACGCCCATCCGTTTCGACGAGTTTGGCCATCGCGCAACTGCATGAAATACACATGCACGGATATGCACGCACATGTGCGCACGTACAGCCTCATGTTCCCCTACAAACGGATAGAGAGACACACGGACAGAGATTGGCACCTCGTTGCAAACCGCAGCGAGCGGCGAATGTCAATTGATTGTCACTGACTCGCTGTTGCATCGCTGGTGATAACCGCCGCGAGGTGTTGCTTTGTGCTACTGCTGGTCTGCTTACGGCCGCACTAGCCGGCAGCGGCGGCAGCAGCAGCACCAGCAGCAGTAATCTGCCAAGCCGAACTGCAGCACCATTCAGTACGAGCGTGTACCATGCGATCCGAGTGGACAACGCGGGGAGGGAGACTGGACAAACATGCAGACGGACGGACGGACAGACGGACAGACAGACGCACAGACGGACGGACAGACGGACAGACAGACGCACAGACGGACGGACACACGGGGAGGCCGGGTGGTGGCAAGGCAACGCAGCCAGTTCCTGCTGCTGTTGCCCAGTACATTGGGTGGCGCTGCTGCCACCGATGCTGGCCGCCGCCGCGCAGGGCGCTGATGGTGGAGGGAAACAGACGTCGACGCGGCGGCGGCGCCGGCGGCGGCTGCAGCGCCAACGGCAGCCATTGCGGCGGCGGCGGTGATGGTGCTGGTGGCACCGGCACCGGCGACATCGAGGGGACCCTCTTGCCGACGGACGGCGCTGCGCCGATCCGACCCGTGCCAGTGAGAGACCAGTCGGTGATCAGACGGACGCACGATCGGAGCAACACTGCTCTGCCCTACGCCGCGTTACGTTTCGCCACGGCAGGCAACGCGCGTCGGACGTTCACGACGGCGCGGAGAGCAGCGCCACCCAGAAGGGCCACTCAGAACAGACGAAGCGGGCAGGTCGTCAGAGCCACCGTAGTTGTCACAGGCTGCAACAGCAACGACAACCCGCGGCGGTTGTCACGCTCGTTGTTAGCAGGACGTCAACATTTGCAGCAGGACGCTACCACGTCTCGCGCTGCAGGACTCGCTGACTGGGATGTGCCACAAGGTGACATAGAGCGCAGAGGGCAGGCGACAGACGAAGCAATCGGCAGACTGGCCCGTTGGTGTAACAGTGACGGTCCACTGCTGGCAACGTTGTTCCTCGATCCAGTGAGATCATTCGAGGCTCAGACGCAGGCTGCGTGCCCATCACCCGGGCAGGACGCGCGCAGGACCCTGGTCTCAACGACAGTGCGTGACCCCGAAGCCGGGAGGAGGCGTTCGTCTGGCGACGTGACAGGTGGTAACTTCTGGTGTGGTGGTTCGGTTCGGGCGAGGCGAGGCGAGTCCACGGACGCCAGCCAGCCTTTTCTTTTGGCATCGTCTGTGCTTCGTTCCGGACGGGTACACATTGTTGACACTGGCAAGGATTATTCATCAAGCAGACAATTCCAGGCGGACCCCTGCAGGAGCAAATGTCCAATGTCAACAGTGGTTCTATCTATTACTCAGTTGATTATCGTGCGGCTGGTTGTTGCAATCCTGTGGATGTGTCCCCGCTTCAGTGCGAACGTCTCTCAAGAGACAGTGTCACCGGCGTAGTCCACCCATCTGATTCTCTCAACAGTCTGGGATTTCGTAACGAAACTTAACTCGTACCGACAAAAGCGTGCTAGTAACATACATGTACATTAGGGATTGGCGGTGCGTGCGGTAAATAGGACAAAGCTTCCGAGGGAAGGCTCCGCCGCCTTCGTTGGACTGCTTCGTATCGGACCGCGCGAACGTCCGAACCTCGCAAAAAAGCCCTGTGACCTTTGTGCGGTCGACGGCGACGACCACCTCAGACACCAGCTCGGACCCCCTCCGCCATCAGGCGTCTATACGTGTGTCTATGTGACCATTGTCGACTACCCCCCCCCCAACCCATTGCGTACGATCGGATCTTGATCTCTCGGCTGGCGGTCGAATTGATGTGAATCGAACTGGCGGCGATCGAGTGATGACAATGCGCCACCGATAGGCGCATTCATGTAGTAACTCTGCGTCCACAAGGAACAACATTGCGACAACGATCATCGAGGTGATCCCACCCCTCGATCCCGCCATTTTGATTAAGGGGAAAGAAAAAAGCCAAACTCAATCATCAATCGATCACGAGTGACTGTCGAGTGGTGTGTGCGCTACATACAGACAAATACGTACCGTTGATTGTACAAAGGATATACAATGACCATCGTAGAAATGCATAGTGCCGTCGATTTCAACCTGATCCGGTCGCTGGACGGGGTCCTCTCGGAGGACCTCGAACAGCCCGTTCTGCAGTCGCTTGTTGACAGTGAGTTCTGAATCAGTTCTGCCATATAGCAATTGTTATGAAGTAACAACGTGCGGGCACGCACACACACACACGCCATATCATAGGAATACATACATTATGCTGATGAGTGGACGAAATCGTGAAACGAAGCGGCCATGAATTCTAATGCTGTTTTCATTCTGATCGGTGAAGCTCGATCTGATTACGTCCAATAGCTCTCATGTGCCTGTGTCTGAAGCTCGCTTCAGATACGCGTTTATCCATAGGGCGAATCGTTTGCAAATACGGGCAGTGTCCGACAAAATACGCTGAGCGTGCCCCATTGGCGCCGATTCTTTAGCAACGTCGCCTGTATTCGGTGCCGGTGCTTCTGCTGCAAATGCAAACCGCGCTCGATGATAACATTGGTTTGAAACCTGTGTTAGTTTTTTTTTTACCAGAGACACCGTTTGAAGCCCGGGGGAGCCTTCATTTATGAGGACACTTCATTCCGCACTTCATTTGCCATGGTCAGTCTCGTGCGTTCCTCAGCAATGAATGCTATCACATTGAAGTCTCCCAATGAATGAATCGAGCGGTTATATTCTACCTGATCACATATTGATTGTTGATGGCGACACCAGCCGAAGAAGAAGGCTAATTTAAAAGATTTCCATAATGTTTCAAATTGACGTCCCAGCTTCAGCGAGCTTCAGTCAGTTGGACAGACATCGTGTGAAACAATAGAGCCCCCCCCCCATATCTGGCTGCCCTTTCGGTGCTCTCGTCTGATCTAGTCGATCGCTCTTGTTCTCGGAGAGCGCGTCCCGGCGCGTTGTATCCTCATGTTGTACGCATACAAATCAGCTGTTCTCCGCGAATGCCCCGCCTGGATATATCACTCCCTCCCCCACGTAACGGTTGAGCCGATCCGGGCACGTGCCATGCGATCGAATCCCTGTCCAGAAGGTTCAGCCTCAAAAACAGCGTCGTATCGGACGCCGTTCCACAGCCGAGACGTCGCCCATAGCGTGGAACGGCCGCAGTGCCCGCGAGCGCGCTTCTTCCTCGATCGCGCGACGGCTACGAGCAACGTTTGACTTCGCCGCTCAAGGGTGGGCCTTCAGTACCGCATAAGAAGCACTGCCTTGACACACACATCTAGGCGACATTGCGACAGCAGCAGCACTAGCTGAAGTCGCGTCAGCGCATCGCATAGCATCTTATTGGCGTGGCGAGCAGGCGTGCTTAACGCCTCCTTCGACGGCTAACGATCACCTGCGGGGACAGGACGCCTTATGGCCTCTACGAACCATAGCGGTGGTTCTGTTTCTAATGTAATTATTCCATGGTGCTGTCCTTCGCAGATAGTGATAGATAGATTCAGCCTGTTGTCCACCGATGATTCTTATTGCTGCGGCTGTTGTGGTCGTTGTTGTTGTTGATGATGCTGCTGCTGCTGTTGTTGCTGTTGCGGTTGCTGCCACAATAATGGCGAGGATGTCACATTGTAGGCGTTCACGGACGCCCAGGTAGGTGTGCCTGTGCTGTAGACAAATCCGATCGGCCTAAAAAAGGAGCAGTTCTGCGAGGAATGACTGCTCTGGGGAGATATTCCACTGGCCGCGGTCCGCGGCTACCTGCGGCTACCTCGAAGGTTTCCGCGCTTCAGGCAGGCATACATAATGTAATTGCACATATATATGTATGTATATGTTTATTGCTAGCGTCCTCCGTCAAGAGATAGTTGCAGATTAGATTGATGATCGTGTCCGACCGTATATCGGTGAACGGGACGACACCGTTGGGTGGAGTCACATCGCTGTCTCCTACTAGGTCCGGCCAGAACAAGGAACTGACGACCACCTTTCAGGCCAGCCTTGGGAAGCCTCACGATTGATCACGTCTGATTCACTCCGAGATTGTGTGGCATCAATCGGAAAAAAAACACGAAACGCCACTGATCAAAGAGCTGCTCCGAAACGGATTACGTGCTTGGCCTTGTTTACATTTTCGGTTAATTAGGCGTGTTGGCCTGTCATGTCTCTACCGCGAGCGAAACGCTGCGATAGGTCATCACACTTTGTCACTATGAGAGTATATATATATATATATATATATATACATATACATATAGAGCAGTTCCCAGCATACTACCACTGGGATATCTTGACACTGATTCGTTCTACGATATTATATTTGCTGGCCAAGCTGGTGAGGTTCCTCTGAACAGATAGCAGTTCCATAACACCACGATCGTTAGCAAATCTCCAACTATGACCTTATCCTGTATCAGACTTCAGGACAAGGCCAACTGAGACTATGAAATATTGAGTGAAGATTGCCGTTCTGATTCATTCGATGATCCGCTCACAGTCTATCCACGTTTTCCACTTCGGTAGATATCTTCCGATCATCGTTGCCTGCTCGAAGCACAGTGGATACCTTCGACTCGCTGAGACGACGACCCCACCGGGGCCCCTGCTCCGTACTTCGGCACAGGTCGGCAATGTCAATTGACTCCCTTCGACAAATGGCCCCCTCCCTCATATGACCTCAAGCTTTCCGTGATGTCCACGTTTAATTTCTGATGAATTCATATCAGCCAGCCATCCAGCTATCGTTTCTTCATCGTACAACGAACAGCCTTTCATGAGCGGTTCGTTGACATGTTCCTGCATTGTCACTGGGACGCATTGGGCCTCTGTTCCCCTCCGGCTTCGCCTCCCGAGTGCACCAGTTCCCCTCATCCCGAGTGATGACGTGGCCACTAGATACACCAGCGTCATTGGCGTGTGCTGGTTTACTACCGAAAAAAACGGTGAAATGAACGTCATGCGATGATCTCTGCCGTTTGTCTAGCTGACTGGCTCACCTCTGTGTTCGATGTTAGCTATCGCCGACCTCGTGTACCACTCAGATCACTGTCATCTGATCTTCGTCCGTGATATTGGATATTGTCTGCTGATATCAGATATTCGTCCCATTTCACGCACCCCGCTTCGGATCGTGCGGCTGATAGTCGCTTCAGAAGGGCAATTCGTCCAAATCAACGACATCTCTACAAGATGGGCCACGCGTGCTCCGTTCTCACCAAGTCTCTCTCTTTCTCTCTATATCGCACAACCAGCGTCTGACGCAGATACGAAACCATGCACACACAGTCAATATATATATATATATATATATATATATGTTTTTGCCCTCTTCGCGCACTTTCGCGAGCTCGAGGAACAAACAGCGTGGCTAGCGTGAACCTCATTGTGAGACAAGGCGCGGCAGACGTCAAACAGCAGAGTGCTGTTGTCGGTCTGTCAGCCGGCCGCCAGGTCGAGTACTACTGCAACAGTACTGCCACTTTCCTGCTGGTGCTGCAAATCAATTGGTTGCCTCGGGTCCGCGCACTAGCGAGAACTCTCTCTATCCCTCTCTGTTTATATGCTATAGCGGAAGTGTGCCCGAACGGATTGACCTTGCTCGCTCCCATGATATCATTGTGTACGACGTCCTCCGCCGCCCCCCGCCGCCGCCGCCCGTCTCCAGGCCATGCAATCTTCGTCTGATACGACATCTTCGCAATAGTGACGACATCATTGGTGACGTTGGACTCCCGTCGGCGTATCACAATCAGGGAGCACTCCCGCTGCCCACGATTCCCTCGTAAGAGTCATAGTACTTGTATAATATAGTATCTTTAGTAGTGGTCATTTTTAACTTCAGAGAAAGTCATAGTAGTTGTTGATTCCAGTGGCCGCGTATCGGTCCAAGTATCTCCGACGACCCGGCAGCGTTTCGCTGTCAAATCGCGTCAACACAAGTGACCATCACCGCCCTCCTGGGCATTCACTCCAAGCGCACTCACTTTCGAGCGCAACGCCTGCTCTCGTGTTCCGAATGACCGAGTGTCTATGGACGCCCAACGGCCGACGCCGGCTGGCTGCCGACCACGGAGTTACCCTGCCAATAGGTCGCTAGGTGAATCGGCCGGCGAGGCGGCGGCAGGAGCAGCAGCATCCGCAGATCAGCAGCGGACTCCGCATCATTCGCGGTATCGATGCTCGGGTGATTCGGTGGTTCAGCTGGCGAGATCTCGCCGCCGCGTCCTCGATCGATTTGCCACTCGCGTCGCACGGCTCTCCATCGAGCCACCGTATCGGGTAGAACAATGACGATAACGGCAGCAGAAGCAGCAACAACAACAACAACACCATCATAACACCCCCAGCATCAGCAGCAACAACAGCGACGCGAACGGCAGCAGCAGCGGTTCAGCAGCGGCTATCGAGAAGGACAAATCAAGTATCTTCGGCGGATCGGTCGCCATTTGCTCACGGTCAGCGATACTGGCAGCTGAACACAACGCGGCGCCGGCCACCCTCGGAACGTGCGCCGCAAGACGGACAGAGTGTGATACAGCGAGAAAGAGAGAGAGATAGAGGACTGAGGGCGATTGAGGTGGAGAAGCATTGCCCGTGGTGAGCTTCTACAGCGGCCGTATCACCGTGTAACACCGCTTCGAGCATTGGTCCCTCCGATTGGTCAGCTCGATCCGATTCGGGCTCTGCAGATCCGATCGCCGCTAGGGCAGCGCGGTGGGGTTGTTGTTCTTGTTCATGTGTTCCGTTGTCGTTGTGGCGGGAGAGACGCGCCCGAACGCGCGATCCGATCCTCCCGAGGCTATTGCTGCTTAGTTGCTATTCCGAACTTTCTTAGTTGCTGTTTGTTTGTGTTTCCAACTGATCGGCCTGCCGTTCAGACCCTGCAGCGGCGACCGTGTGTGCCGACCGTGTTCGGGTTTAAGTCCTTTCGGCGTCGAGCGGTGTCGAGATCGGCGGCGAATGGCGACGACTCGATGTTGCCACATGCTGCCTCATCCAAGTGGACGCGTCTGTGAAAGCTGCTCGGTGTCGAGTAGCTGTTGTAGCAGCAGTGAACATGTCCAGCCGTAGACGTTCAACGTTCGCTGAGAGTTAGCCCGAAAGACGTGGTTTACTTGAAGCGGCAATGGTGAGAAATGTCAGTGTCCATCCAGCTCACACTGAACAATCGAGTATAATAATAATAATAATAATAATAATGGCATGCATGCTTGCGTGCGTGTCTGTATCCAGCCGGTTCGATAGGTTCAGCGTGTGCATACACTGTAACATCATGGGTGGACTATGCTCAGTGGTGGCGGAGGAGGACAAGGGAATCTTGTACAGGTTCGCGTGTAGCAGGTAGAGAAATAGGCTGTTATCGTTCAGCAGCAGGCACGCCGGCATCCAGTATCCTATTAGCCATTATACATATGAGTAGGTATCGTTGTCGTGACAGGGCAGCAGTGCTGATACGCGCCGAGAGACCGCTTTGCTCATACAAAGCAACAAAAGTGGCAATAATTGATCAGCTAATTGCAGCGACGAATTGTAGATATAATCACTGCAGCAATGGTAATTAACGTTCGCTGAGGTGTCGCTGTGTCGGACTCGAATCCGTCGGGCGAACTGACGTTCGAATCGGACGATGAGACAAGCGAGCTTATGCCCCGCTGCTGTTTGGTCACCGGGAGCCATTTTCGACCAACTGCTGCTCGTCCGCCTGCGTCGCTTGATCTACGAGCCTTTCGGAGTTTCGCAGCTCACGAGAGTCCGACTGGCGCGAAAAGGCTGATCGAGTCGGATCGACAATATCTCAGATCGGCAATATCTCGGATCGATTCGGATCAACGGTCGGATTTACCGCTGGCGCCCGCCTGGATGAAACAGTGTGCCGATCATCATTTGTGTATTGTATTGTATTCGCATATGGTGGCATATCGCCGAACTGCGAATCGGAGAGTGGTTGCCGGTCCGCCGTCAATTAATCAGTCAATTAATCAATCAGCCGATCAATCAGCTGGTCATCAACCCGACAAACGGTTCGGGTTCGAACCCTGTTTCGGGCGGTGGCAGCCGAAGAAGTTTAGCCCTAGTCACCGCTAGCCTGAAGTCGAACAAATCATCCTTTATGCTATCGCATACAGAGCGTGTACTGTGAGTACTGCCGCCGGCCGTTTCTCGTTGCTTGCTTCTCGATACCTCAGCGTGCTTTGGCTGGCGAGTTAATTTTCTTCACTCAAGTGAATAATTAATTTACAAATATAATTAATTTGACTCGTCATTCTTCCACGAGCGGCAGCTTGTCAGCACAAATACAACGCACAGCAGACAATTACGCTAATTACGCTTACGCAGGCTAGCCGCGGTGTACGCCGCTCAAAAATCCAAACCGGTCCACCAAGCTTAGCTAGGCTTTCTCGTAAACAAAATGTATCACTTAGTTCGAGACGAGGTGTACATATATTCATCCATGGGTAAAAATATATACTGCATTCTGAACGTATATAGTAATAATCAAATGTCTAGAAATGTTGTCGACTCAAGGGTCGATCCATTACGAGAACGTATCGATCGATTGGGGGCCACTCGATAGCAAAAAAAAAAGAAAACAACTGAATATCGCCGATGCCTTCTTCGTCCCGAACGCAATATTGAGTCTCCCTGCGCTAAGCCGTCAGCCGTTAACGTCTAGTGACCATCGAGCAAAATGCGAGAAATCCATAACAAGTGGATTTGGACACCGCTTGCATGGCGGGCGCCACTGATAACGGTGGCGTCTGTAGGCTCCCAGCCATTGCGATCTTCTCCCCACGAGGAAATCTCCCAAACACTCCGACGGCCAGCAGCTGACAACGATATTAGATATTCCGCTGATTCTGTGCCTAGCTGATATCGCCGACTGAACTGAATCAGCCGCCCACGGCAGCGCCGCGCCCGCCCTGCTGCCCACCCCCCTCCCACCCCCCAGTCCGAAGCCATCTATCGAATGTCCAGACTGCGTCGATTAGCCACGTGCACGCGTTTGCAGCGTGATGATGAAATCAAGGTCAGCCAGTTCGTCATTGGCAGAGTACAATATATATATATATATATATATATATCAGACCAACGCCACCTTTGTCAACAATCGTTGCCCTTCTCTCTCACAGCTGTCCATCGAAAAGTGAGTATATCTCAGCTAAATGGACACGGCGTGACGAGTGTTGTCTCTGTAACGACATAGAGCTGAATCGTGCCCAGGGATTATCGCCCTGCGATCGGCGACAATGGATATCCGTCCATTTATCTCTCTAGCTATCAATTCCGTGGGGAATATTTTAACGGGGACTTTATCCGCAAACAACAACAACAACAGCAGCAAAAGAGCAACACGCCGTTCTAATCCGCACGTAACAACTCTGTGGGGCTGTCCGCGACACAGACCCTTTGTTGCCTGACAATACAAATTGATTTCTAGATATATATACTCAGCGACAGGGATTAGCAGCTAATCGCCTATTAATTACCGTCGAGTTCTCCACTCAGATATGTCTGCCTTCACCTCCGAAGTGACCATTGTCGACCACCAATCACATCGTTGCCAAATATATACATATATATATATATATATATATATATATAATTTCATATAAACATCGAATATTTCCGCCATCATGTTTCGTTCACCTCTACCATGGTCATCTTGTATCTTGTTTCCCACCCGGCTCGATCTCATCGTCGTCATCCGACTCCACACGGACTCGCTCCACCGAGTGTTTTTGTTTTCGCACTTTCATTGGCGGGTGCAATCCCACTTCTCGATTGCATCTGACGCGGCCGTCCTTCGCCTGAGCTCTCATTTCGTCGGTCCCCAGATCATCGTCGTCGTCACATGCTTCGGACATCGATATTCGCGCGCGTCTCATCGCCTCGCAGCGTACGCCCGATCGACCGCCCGCCCGCCCTCACCCGTACAGTAGTCAGTCACACGGTAGTGGTCGTGTCAATGCAACTGTCCCACGAGAGCGCAACACGGATTGTTAGCGCCGCGCACGGCCAGCTTTGATCGGACTGTCATCATTACCGGCATCGGCCGATTCTTGATTCGGATTTTCGCTTTTTACTGCCCCCCGCCCCCCGCCCCCCCCCCGCCCCCACGCTCTGACCGCGTAACAGCTCCCTCGTTGGGCCATCCCTCGCTGTCCTATACGTCTACTGTCGCCGGGTAAATCTCGGACGTTGATATCGTCATATGCTGCTTTCGAGGCTGCCGCTGTCGCCAGCGCGCTGCTCCCGTTCTACAAGCTGTCACTGGCAATTTGTCCGTCGAAGCGGCCAGCTGACCGACTAAGCGAGAGACGAATGCAGGACCTATCCCTAAGCGGCGACAAATGTAACAGGTGCCACTACCGTCTGGGCCAGACGTCATCGTCACCGCAGCTCGTCTGCTCGCCGCTCGATCTCTGACTATTCGCCTCGAACCCCTTTTCGCCTTCTCGCGTTTCTGTCTTGCTCCGCACACATCGGACACAGGCACTGATGTGTGTGAATGACGCCGGAGCGATCATGACACAAATAGTGATACGGCGAATTTGCAAGCGACGCTGAATGCTCGTTGCTGGCTTCGGCATCGATCAGACAACTATCTCCACCCCTTATCTGATTGGGATATCGACGCCAAAATGCCAATAAACAAACAGCCAGCTTTGACCGGTCGCCGCGGCCGCGGCGGCCGCGGCTGCCCTTCGTGGACACTGAGATGGTCAGCGATAGGGGCCGTTCGGTGGCAAACGTTTTTTTTTTCTGGACATCCTCCCTGCCCCTGCTGTGGCTGCCGCGAGCGGCTTTCGCCAACGGACCACATGCGCGATTGTCGCTGTTTTTCGTATCTTCCCTCAGAGAGAAGATCGACGAGTGAAGAGAGAGAGTTCTGTCCTTCGACTCTCATCGCGCCGACCGTCCACAGATCCGCTGTCACCTTGGCTAAAACGTACATATTGCCTGATCATTCGGGCACTCATCGCGCTCGGACGCGGCCACACTCCGAGCAGCAGCGTGAGCCGTCCGGCCAGCCAACACAGAATTGGCACAAATGCGTGCGTCTGTATACGCCAGAGCGGGATGCGGGGCTGGTGGCCATTCGGACGAACATGACAGCCAGGGCGCGTCGCTTGTGATCGTACTCCAACTCGGCGGGCGCGTCAGCAAAAACAACAAGAAAGCAATCCTTCCTTCTCTAATATCCAGTCGTCGTTAGGATAATCGTCACCGATAGGCGTCCCTGCGACAGATTCTCACAAGCGATAGTCCGCCGATTGCAGGTTGCTTCTCTCAAATCGGAACGATGACGACGACAACGACGATAAAGTGGAGACGTCACTGCCGCGCAGTTCGTCGGGAGCTGTGTGGCGAACGTGGGTAGGGCAATTGGTAACGTGGCATAGTGACAAGTACTGGGGGACGGGCGGGCGGGCGGCCGGCGCGGGGGGTGTCGATGGTCAGCGGCAACGGCGAGAAGTGAATAGAAAAATCTGGAGAATCACGGACTGAGGGATCAATGCGGTACGGGGACAACGACGAATGGATAGCATGATTCATAGGGATGGAGGAGTGGATCAGCTAGCTAAGTCGTACACGGAAGCTTCTCAATAGTGGGAGAGAGATCTTCCTTCCTTTTTCCAAGAGGAAAGCCGGTACGCCTTAATGTCATCTTCAACGGTCAAAGATGTACATCATCAGTCCAACTCGCCCCGTTGTTCGGTTGATTCTAAACGCAGCGCGTTTTTTGCCGTGTTGGCACCGCTTCGCGAACGACGAACCACAATTACCCCCCCCCCCCCGATACGCTACACCTCGTAGCGTACTCGTCCAGCCGCTAACAAAACACACATGTATGCTAGTCCGGGTGAACGCGCCAGAGCGAAAAGTACACACGTTCATATATAGATATATATATATATATATGAACGTGTGCAATATATAATATAACATTATATTATATATTTGTAGGCAGATATAAAAATACACATTTCGTACTCTGTCATGTTTTCCTCTTCCCGTGCTAACCAAATCTCGGAGCAGGCCAATCACGACCTCGGCTCATCGTCCCAGCACGCAATGGTCACAGACACAGCGTTCGAAGTCAGCTCGACTTCGTCCGAGCTTAATCTAGCTACCGCACCCCTCGGCATCGATCCGGCAATCCGCCGACCACGTTCACGTGCGTCCGTCGGCCGTCGCGTCACGGCTTAGCGGATAATATGCCTCATCAAGTTCGCCTTACCGTTCATATGGCCCTGCACGTCGATGTCCACCACAGCGTTCACGAACCTAATGCATCATATAATTATGCACCAATTCATTTGTTGGCCATCGCCTCTGCTTCTATCCGCAGGTCGTTGTTGTTTTTTTTTTGCTTCGTTGTTATTTCCCTTCTTTTATCGGAGATTTCGTTGCTCGTTCCGTCACCCCGATCAAGCGTTGTGGGTTCTTCGAAGGTTGATACGGCTACACCATCAATTTCACCGTCCTCGTTATCTCTCTCGCACCATCGAATTCAGGGCCTGCTCATTATGAGCAAATCGACGTATATATTCCTACAGGGTACATATTGTGGTGGCAACTTGCTGTGTTGTGTACACAACACATACGTTATGGCACAGGTCGTTATGCATAAAGAAGGACAGAAACTACATAGTATATATCTATCTATCTATCAATCTATATGGCGATCTCTGCTCTATCTAGAATTGCTTGGGGTCTCCCCGAGCTGCGCAGGCTGAGCGCAGCCATCGTTGTCATAGGGCACTGACAAGTGCAGTGGGATGTGTGCGCCCACATAGCCAACGAACACCGTGGGTAGAGCCGTGCGTCCTGGCTGCGTTGCCCGGGACGGCCAGCTCTGATTGCTCTCAGATCTGATGAATCCGGGACGGGGCAGCGGGGGAGCCTGGCCAAAAGCTGGAATCCCTGTGGCCGTCATATGTAGAGCCTCCCTCCTGCGCACCTGAACGTGCGCCTGGCCCGCTCCACGTCAAGCAGGCGGAGCACTCTTTGAGCTTCTCTTCTGTGTGTGCTCCGCTGCACCGTTGCAGGCTTTCGTCCACAGATCGGCTGATGCAGTAGGCGCGCTCAGATCATCATGAAGCGTTCCGAGGTTCTGTCTTTCCTTTGTCGGATCGGTGCGCGTTCGCCTAGCTCAGCCAAGCGTGCCCCGGTGGCACGATGCCGGCTGTAGACCAAAGGGGCTCCGGCGTCGTCGGGCGCGTCGTGGATCGACTCGGCTCAGTGGTTATCTGCTACCTACCGACCGCGTTACTGAGTGACTTGTTGTACAAAGTCGCTAGCGACGCGTCGAGCGACGATGGAAGGCGATTTCGACGGACGCTGCCTGAGGATACAGGTATTTGCTGTGACGTAGGCAGCAACTATTCTCAAGTTGCTGTCGGCCGACGACATGAACCTGGATTGGCAGTGGGGCGAAATCAGAGAGGGTGGCGTGTTGCTGTAACAATGTTGACAGCTACGATGGGCTCCTCTGTGGAAACCTGAGGCCAATAGTGCTCTATGGATGTGTAGGAAACATTTGATCTGTGTGTGTGTGTGTGTGCTTACGTATGTGCAGATTATGTGGATCGTCACCGATAATGATGTTACCATTGCATTTCGCTTAGACAAAGCACACTCAATAGGATTTCACACTGGTGTTCACGGCGCTCGAGTAACATCAAACCCCTTCGAGACGCGTTCCCTCGTCGAGCGACGTTGCCAATAAACGAGCCGAGATGAGTTCGTATAACGGCATGACTCGTTTTACACACGAAACGTGCTGCCTCGAACATTTGTTTCATCAAACTTGCCTGTAGACACCCTCTAGCGCAATCGGTGCTAGTCAATGTGCTCAAATGTGACATAATCTTATATTTCATATATATATATATATATACATATTCACACTCTTCTTTATGTATATTGCAGACTCAACAAAGGATACACCGGACCATACCGTTGACGGCTGTCAGAGTGGGCAGCAGTTTGCGATGACCACAAATCCAGCAGATTTGGACCACTTTTTCAGCTCGGCGCTCGGCGCGGGTGCCGCCATAAATCACCCAGACGTAACGCTGACGGCGGTGAAAAAGACTGAGGACACCACCGACGACGGTGAGTAGAGATGCAAGAAATAGATCCGACCCCCAGACCCCCAGACTCCCCCCCCCCCCCCCAGACTCCCCCCCCCCAGATCCCCAAGCGTTTCCCTACCCCCCTGTCCATTCAGCTCGTTAGATTGATACGGATAAGTCATTGGCCGGAATTGACCCTAAGGATTTGGCAATCATCTATAGGACGAGTAAGGGATCCGCAAGATGATACTCGGTAAGCGAGATCGAGGATGAATGAACGCGAAATGCTTGTGTACCAGTGAATTTCGACGATCGACAAATCGAGACATGTGTATGTCTTCTGAGAACGTTGCGTGTTTAAATGGGTCTCAGGCTCGTACGATTAGGCGGGCGACAATTGTGGCTGTTTCCAGTAGAAATCTCATTGAATTCGACGAGATCAATTGAAATAGCTCAACTCACCCCCAAGTCAATGCATTCGATGGCATCGTTCGGTCGGCGAATTTTAGATTGACTCTCATACACAAACATAGACATGCAGTCAGTACCCCCCTCCCGTCCCTCCGGGCTCTACGGAGGCCAATCACAGCACCAACTAATTCGCAGCTCTATGAGTGAATTCATTTGCTGGTCTAATACTCTAATGAGCCGAGTTACGGTATCCGTACGTGACGGCCGAATTAAAGCCCCCGTAGAAAGTGGCAAATATTATAATAGCTCCGTTGTGTCCGGGTGGTCTCCTCGGGTTAGCCACTGACAGGCGTTGCCCGGCCAGTTCGAGCGGAGCCGCAGCACTCAGTGAGGCTCAGCATATCCAGATGCTTAGGGGAGGCGTATATGCAAAGTCAGTGGTCGAAAGGGTCGTGGACGACCACGACGACGACGATTGTAAATCCCATGTTCGATAAGCATCAGCAGCGGCACTGCCCGCTCCACGGACAGGTCCATAGGCTAGCAAAGCCTATGAATCTGTAGAGAAACCCATTCGATTAGCGCTGATCCAAGCTGGCGCTGCTGGCCTACCGCGCGAAAATCAAACTCATCGTCGTGGATCTACTTTGCTGCTGCTGTTGAACAGCAATCTCTTGATAGATCCCAATCAAGTTCTACTTTGTCCCCTAGCGAATGGATCCCGAGACAGTAACAGCTGCCGTACAGCCAACGGGTTCAGCCGTGGCGATGCTCTCAGGTCGTTGGTCCTGGGCAGGACCTAAGGAAGGCCTCGAACAGCGACACCAGGACCCCTCTCATTGCGACCCATGTAACGGTCTCTGCTTCCGTCTCGCCGAGACATCGTTTGCCGCCCTTCGTCGATTCGCTTACGGCAGAGACGATTTTTGTCGACAATCGATATCAATCGGTCGGTCGGTCGCTCGGTCGGTCAGCGATTGATTTGCTCACCATCCAATGGACGCCAGATGGACGAACTGACCGTTGTCGATGGTCAACACTTCTCTTGGAACAGCTCTCATATTGAAAAAAAAAACATGGGGTGCACCAGCATAGGGTTCGGTTCGCGAATCGACCCAGCTGCAGTCTTTCGTGGGACCATCATCGCAAACGATATAGGGTGTCCATTGCTGGCCAACCATTGAGCGGCAACCTGCCCTGACAGCGGTTGCCGGCCGCGTATTACTGCGTGTGTGTGTGTGTGTATCTTTCTGCACTCGTTCGTTTGGCCGGGCCGTCCCAGCTGAACGTCTGCACAGGCGTCTGACGCCAACATGGCATCGTTCCGTTCATCAATTCGCAGATTTCTCAGCGCGACCCGTCGCCCACCCCCTCCCGAAGCGCGGTATACTAAACGCCGCCTTCTTATTTTTCCCATAATTCACAACACTGATATTTTTGTCAATTTGCGTGGAAATAAATCCCTGTCTGTCTGTCCCTCGTAGTCGTGGTAGCAACGAGTTGGCGAGCGTTGACGAATTTACGGTCAAACAGCATCATCATTATCATTATCAGCAACATTAACAACAACATCATCAACAGCATGTTGTATATTAGCAACATCATCACCGCCAGCAGCAGCAGAAGCAGCAACAGAAGCAACTAAAGACAAAGAAAAAAAAGTAACTTCTCCCTTCACGGCAGCGGTGCTTGAGCCGACGGAGCCTGGCTGATCGCATCTATCGTCTTGTGGCCGTCTGTCTACGGGTTCGCTACGCTGGGATCTGCGCCGATGTTTGCTGCCTGCTGCCATCGACTCGGCCGCACTTCAGCTCAGCGGCGGGCGGGCGGGCGGCGCGTCGATCCCGTAGTTCGCTAGCTTTTGTGCCCGTTCAGATCTTCGTGAATGAACGTATACTGATGATGTACACGAGTTAGAGACAGAGAGACAGAGAGAGAGAGAGAGAGGAGAGAGAGGGAGAGTTCAGAACGATGTCTGAATGAATCAATTGGTGTACGCATAGTACTGCTATGCGTGCGTGGAGGATGTCTATCGTAGTGTCTGTGTGTGTGTGTATCGCCGTGTTGGTGCGCTGGGCTTCGCTTCGAACCGCATCACTCGGAGGCCGGGCGGTAGGAGCTGCTGCTGCTGCTGCCGCCGGCGCCGCTGCCGCCGCAGCAGAATCGGCACCGGCGGTCGTCTGCCGGAAGCCAACTTCCTGCGGGGCCGGCAGGCTGCTCGTTCGACCAGAACGAGCGGCGGGCGGCATCAAGCTGGCTGTTGGCCGAGGCTACGGCCGCAGCCATCTACGAGACCATCCGATCGACTCAGTCGAAGCAGCCGCAGAAGCAAAGGCAACATCGGCACCGTATCATTGGCCGTCGTGCAGCGGCGAAACCGGCCAGGGACGAGATAGCGAATGACGGCGAAGAGTGAGAACGCGAACGAGATCCACTAGTGCATCGAAACAGCGAAGACACCGTCAGCGGTACCGCTGCCACCGTCACACGTGTGGACTTCTACGGCGAGCCGAGCGCCGCTAAAACCACTACTACTGCTACTACTCGTCTCGATCGTAGCTGAATAGGGTTGCGGGGGGGGGCAGCCAGGCAGGCAGGCTCGCATCTATAAAATAGCGAACGGCGACTTCGACTGCGGCGGCGGCGGCGGCGGCGGCTGATGTTTGTGCGAAGGATCGTTCGTTCAAAGGAGAGTCGAACCGTGCGTACACGTTGCTATACGCACATTATACTACAAGCGAACACAGGACGTCGATCTGCCAAGGGGATTCTTGATGGCCGGACCTCTGCGGGGTGGATCGCCGCGCGGGACTCGGCAGGGAGGCAGGGCCCAACTTTCTCCGCCCCCTTCGCGTTCGATCGCTGGCAGACCAAATCTGTTGCCAATGCCAGATGGGCCGTACGACACAAAAACAGAGATAGATTCGGTACGTGCATACTGACACACACACACATCTCTGCGTGTACGTGTGTCTTTGACATATGCCACATGTGTGTGCGTGTGTGGCGGGGTCGCAGCAGGCTATAACGACAGCGAAGTCGACCGCGATGATAAAGTTATAAAGCAGTTGTTCCGAGGGATGGAGAACAGGGGGTCAGCTATTTTGCTTAATTTCGTTGTCCTAACTCACACGTGTACGTCTCGACGTGCGAGGATCGTTACGGAACAGTGCGTACGTTCAGGCGAATCTGCGACGCCCCGAGGATCAAAATCTTCATCTGCTCGGCGAGTCAATCGGCGAGCAATGCGCGTCTTTTTCGACACAGATCTCATGGACGGCCACCTACAACCGATGACACGCTGTCCACCACGATAGGTCATAAGGCACTAGTCGCAGGTCACCGTTGTTACTGTCATTCTATCACTCTGAAGCTAGTTGGCTAGTTGGCTAGAGTAAGGCGCAACAGCAGCAGCAGGTCCTCGACCAACGGAGGACCCCAACCCACATCCTCTGAACCTAACGACCCCGTCCGACGAGACTCTCTCGCTCTCTGTCTATGCATCTCGTCGAGCGCCAATCTCCTCCCAAAAGGGGTGGTAGCACTCTCTGTGCTGTACAACTTGTGTTGCTGTTGTGTCCTTGTCTTGTCTACCGAGTACTCTATGCTAGTACTTGCTGATACTGCCTGCTCAGCTGCTAGCGGAGATATTCTCGGCCGAAGGCTCTCTGTCTGTCTCTCTCGCTCGCTCGCTCGCTTAGCCCTCTGACTCTTTCGAATGTCTAGCGCTGTTCTCGAGCATGCGGCTCATCCGCACCCGTTAAGCGATGGCGGTGCACTAAGCGATTTGTTGTCCGTGCGGCGACCGCGGGGGACTGCTGACGACTCAAGGCGCCAACGAGCGCCGTGCATTCAGCCAGCCTACCGGAAGTCAGCCCGGATGTGGGATCTTGACCTAGAGTGTGGCCTTATAGGGGTCATGCCATCGAACATGTATACGTAGAGACTAACACTTACATCGGTGGTGGTGTACCCTAGACGGCCAAGCGAGATAGCATACATATATATATATATATATATTGTACCATACACGGCTATCTCCATACGACGTCTGGCAGCTAGAGCTAGTCGGCTGTCGATCGAGCCTGTGCATTATCTTGTATGAAAACGAGTATATATATATATATATATATATATATATATATTTGTATGTATGGTTCATGCGCGGCCATAGCCAGTACGTCCGGACTTGAGCAGCACGAGGAGTGGAGAAAGTTTTACTCCAGCTCCTCTGCTTCTTCGGGCGTCGATCTCTATGATAGAAGACGCTCCGCACGACAACGACATTTCATGTACAAGTGTCTCCAATAATAAGATAGTGCCGCTGGCCCATTGATTTTTGCCAAGGTCTACCAAGATCGTACGAACGCCACCGATCCTCACTGCCTGCTGAACGATCAGATGGAGACTACGAGGCTTCATTTGCATTTGGCGTAGAAGATTAACACATTCATTCAAACAGCCATACCCTGGCCGATATATACAACATATATATATATATATATATATATATATATATATATATACGCCGGAGTAGGGATGTACAATTCGCCCGCTTGGAGAGCCTGACGAACTAGAGGTACCCTCGTTGATCGCGTCCACTACGACGGCCGACGCTGCTGGCTGCTGGGCGTCGCCAACGCGTTCGTCTTCGCGGCGTCAGACGTTTACGTTACGTTTGACCGCTGAACGTCGGAGCGGCTGGTTGTCGTCAGGCGGATCGACGCTGGCGGAACGATAGGTAGACGGACGGCTTGGTAGATGCTTGCGCTATTGTATTGCGGGCCCGCGACGACCATTCCACCCCTGTGGACCCACGGTCCTGGGACCACTATTAGTGTTCGCTGCGTTCGACGGAGCGCGCGCGCGTCGAGTCCGGCAGCAATAGCAGAAGTAGCAGCAGCAGCAACAACAACGGTCACAAAGTCCGAACCCGCTAGAGATCTTTGCCAGTGACTCGCCAGTTTCACTTGGTTGCTCAGCTCAATCCGTGGATGGTCTCTAGGCCCTGATGTCCACGCGAGTGGACCTCAGATCCTCTGAGTCCTTTCCTAGCATGGTAGCTGCATTCGTGTGCGCCTTGCAACCGGAGGCGCAACATCTTCAGCAGGAGCCCGCTGGTAGCGATTCTAGCACTAAACATAGCATATTGTATAAAGAGTATCGAGTCGTCCAACGTCACACACGTTGTCGACCTCGCGCATCGTTTACAGCACATTTCTATTGGTGTTCTACACGACAATACAATACGTTTACTCCCAGCTGGATACGTAGCTGGGGTTCGATCGTAGAACGAGGCTTCCCGCAATGAAGATCTTCGAGAACCTCCTGGCGTTCACTCGCTCGTTCAGCGTTTGTCAATCGACGGCGTCGACTACGCATACGGGCATATTACCAAAGGGGATGAGACTGCGTCTGTCTGGCGGCGGCCCTTGATCGCCTGCTAAAACTGTTCCCACACCGACAGGTGCTCGTCGGCGAAGCCACCGTATAGACTCGGTCCGGCTCCCTGCTGATGGTGTTCTTCTTTGCTCTGAGCGGAACCCGCCGAGGTACATAGTGAAGGCCTGTGAAGAATCAGAACAGCGCCCGGCTTCGTCCCCCAGCCGTTCCACCTGTCGAGATCTTCGCGGTCTGAACATGTCCATGCTTTGTCCCCATATATATATATATATATATTACAATCTCATATCGCGTATCGGTGACGCTATACTATGGTGGCTGGGCTTTTAGAGAATTTCCCTAAAAATAAACTCCTTCCCATTGAGCTTCCGATTGAAACTCCCCCCGTTACACCGACGGGCTCAGCAGCACCTCCCTACAGTTGTGGGACCCCTTCGGTCTTCAGTTGATATGCATCAATCTAGTTATCGGGACGCGACATAACGACCGTCAGCCCTCTTCCATTCGAGCCCCTGAATCGAATCGTTGTGGATCTCGCGTCTTGACGTCTGCCTCGTCACCTCATCTAGCGGTCTCAGCGACCACATTGAGCCCCCACCCCCCGCCACTATCAAATAGCAGAAGAAACAAGGATGTCGCGCAGCACCTCATCATCATAGTTTGATTTTCGAGAGCCGAAGCTCACGAGGAGTTCAAGTTAAACAGCTATTACCCAATGAGCCGAGCTGTTGCTTTGGTTTCGACGCGGCCACCCCCACGCGTCTCGTACCGTTCATTGCACCATCATCGTTGTAGGACTCGGACTCGTTGTTCGTCCACCCGTTATTCTTTGTGCCCATCTGCGGTGCAGCGTCATCGCCACCTGTTCCTGTGGCGGTGCTGTCGTCCAGGGCTGCCAGCGACCACTGCTGCGGTTGCTGCTCTATCGCGCACCCATCGAGGTGTTCCTCTCTGTGGCTGGCAGGCAGTGGTGCCGCGGCCACCGCCGCCGCCGCTGTCGTCGTCCTGAGCTAGACGAACCGAGATCCTCCGATGAGCCAGCCGGGTCGAGCGCCCCGGCCGGTGTCACGTGGATTCACGCACACATTATCACCCTAGCTATTATGACAAGGTCATTGATTCGCTGTAGCCATTCCGGCGACCTCCCTGCTTCTTATATCCGGCTGCGCGTTCCGATTTCACCGAATCGTAAATCCTGCACCTGCAACCGCTGCAGCTGGCAATAGACGTGCATACGACGAGTGTCACGTGCGCTCCCGGTATTGATATCCGACACATTTCCCATTCGTTCAACAACTAGGCGGCGTCCAGTCGCAGGTCAGCTCGATGCAGCCGATAGAGTCGTAGGATCGTGCTGCGTACACCGGCGCGCAGGCGTCGCTTACAAGAGACGCGCACGTAACAGTGCGTGCAGACTGCCTCTGTTTCTCGTGGCGCATTGAAGTCACCGTCATGCACATGTGCACGTGCATGTATATATGTATGTATATATATATGTGTGTGTGTGTGTGTGTGTGAGTCCGAAGTGGCCGTATGTCCTTCGGCCTGCGGCCTGTCCTTTTTATCGACCTGCGGAGGCAGTGACCAAACGTGATGACGTTTGTCGTCGATGTTTACTTGTTTTCCTTCATCATCATAATCATCATCATCGTTGTCGTAGTCCTCGTCGTCCTGCACATACGCACCTTCTTCTCGGCAGGACCAGCAGGAGCGCCAGTAGCGGCCTGGTGCCACCAGGCTGCACCAGACATCGGTAGGCCGACCAGGAGCGTCCAATCACAGCGCCTCCTCCCAATCCCTCCTCGCCCTTCCGGAGCGCCGGTGATCCGCCGCCGCGGCGGCCGACGATCGCAGCAGCAGCGGCGGCGGCGGCAGCGGCGGTAGCAGCACTGGCACAACCAGAACGGCTCGCCTCGTCTCTGCTCTTCTCAAGCTCAATCCAAAGTGGCGCAGCAGCGTCTACCAGAACAGAGAGAAAGGGGAAGAAAGTGAGAGAGAGAGAGCGAGGTAGTCTGTGTGAGCGTGCATATGCTGCCCGGCTTACTCGCTGGTGGATAAGAGAGGCCACTGGGGCTGGTGCCGCTCCTCACTGAAGCAGTACCGTACCGAAGGTCGGCCGCTACCGTAGTCCATCACTAGTGCTGCAGCGGCAGCAGCAGCAGCGTCCGTGACTTGAGCCAGCGTCACCGCTGCTGACTCTGCTGCCGCCGTCGCCGCCGCCGTCGCCGCCAGAGAAAGAACGAGCTTACGAAAGAAAAGAGCTGAAAGAGAGAGAGAGAGAACCAGCTAAGGCTGTTACCTCACCAAGCGGACGGCGGCGGCGGCGGCGACTGCCGCCGCTGCCGCCGCCGCCACCGGAGCAACAACAAGCAGAACAGCAGCAGCAGCACCAGTAGCACCAGCAGCAGCCTCTCGTAGCTGATATAAGTCCGAGTCACTTTGATCGGATCAGTCAGTGTACGTCGGCAACTCGACGAGTGCGGATCGTTATCGTGGCGTTGAGGAGTCGAGCAACAAGTTGTTGTCGCCGTATGAGCGAGCCGTCGATTGGGCGCCGGCTTACCCGCGCCGCTCTCGGCTAGATAGACCGGCTGTGTGTGTGTACGTCGTGCGCGCGTGTGTGTGGGCGTGTATGTGGCGACTGCTTTCGCTGAGTGCACAGATCTTAATGCATGAGGGCTGACCGAAGGACAGGCGGACCTTGGAAATCGAGAGGATCCCTAGTGATATTACACACATACATATATATACATACATACATACATATATAGTGCGTCTATGATTGTGACCCTGGTTGTGACTTGACATCCGATGCGTCCAGATCAGCATCCCGGCACGTACCCGACACCTCCCAACCACCCCAGTACCCCTCAGGCATCCTGGATGGGGGATTGCAACGACGCAAGGATTACGGTGTTGCTATCGTCGGTTGCAGGAACCCCGTTCGACTCGACCCGCCTTAACGGATACCGGCTACCCGCGGACGTGCAGATTAAGGTCGAAAAGTCCGACTGTGGTAAGTGTGAAGAACTTCGTTTGGTCGACGTTACCCGCTCAAGTTGTCTCTTGCCGCTTGCGCAGGTGTCCGACGGACGTCCCCGGGGGGGGGGCGGGGACTACGTTCGGACGCTCATGCGATCCGGCCAGCTTGCTCCCAAAATGTCCTTGCATTCGATCCCTCCTTGAATTGTCCTCCTGGTGGCTGTGATCTCTCTCTCTCTCCCTCCTGGATTGCGTCCCGTCCGTCCTGCAGGACCGTGGATGTGAGGGCTCAGCCGCGGTAGGCGAGCTTCGCTTTCCGTTAGAGCTCTCCTCCTCCGTCTCTCTCTTTCTCTCTCTACCTCTTCACCTGCTAATGAAGACCCGTATGACTTCACCAGAATGGGCTGTCCACCCATTCATCCATCCGCATGGTCCTCAATCCCAATCGTATAATATGAAATCTCTTCCTGAATTACCGCTTGCCGCCTCCGTCCATCCCCTGCTATTCACCTGCAAGTGTTTTGATATCGGATAAATTCGGATCGTTTTCCGCCCGTCGCGGGTCCTATCGTGAGTTGTCCGGCGGCGTCGATCCATCCGACGCATGCTTCGTATCGGCTCATGTGTTGTCCAATTGAATCGATGGCTAGCCGCAACCATCTGAATCGCATCCCATTCACTGAACAGGAATCAGACAACACCTCTCAGACAGACATCACTGTCCTCTAACCGACCCTCATCACTGTCGCCGTCGTACGGGTCGCGTACGGCAAAACGGCACCTTACGTTTCACGTACTCATCATGAGCGTATGGCTATAATACTCGCCCCTCATCTCCCCCGAGGCTCCCACAGAGCGAACCCCGCGTGCGGCTTTGGATCTCGTTTCGTTATGGACGACAGCCAGTCACCGCTGCCGCCGCCGCCGCCGCCTCCTCCTGATCCGTCTGTGGCATGACGTCTTCTGTAGTACCACCTTGCTTCTTCTATTCTCCGTCTTCGTCGCTGCCGCTGTGCGCGTCTCGATATGTGTGTTCCGCTCGACACCTGACTACCCCCCGGACACCCCCATCCCCGGAGGGTCTGCCCAGCCGCGCAGCGACAGCAGTCAACCTGTTGCGCCGTTGTTCCGCAGCCATTCAACCTGGCATGGTTCCCATGGCTTCTCTCTCTCTCTCTCGCCTTCTCACTCTATCACCGCGCGGCCATCAGAACCTGTGCTCGGAGCATATTCAGGCACGCATCTGCACACAAAGGCCACCACAACCACCACCACCACAAGCAGACAGCGGGACGGACAGACAGGCCTGCAGACCGAGCGATTACTTTCACACAAACACACCACCCGTAAGCTAATACAGGAGCGGACGCACTGCGGAGAGAGACACTCTCACAGACGCTCTGGCATACACGCAGCACCAGCTGGGTTCCGGTCGGCGCAGACGGCGGAGGTTAACCTCTCGAAGACAGGCCCAGCCAAACAAACAGCAGCAGCGGGGGCAGCATAAAGCCAGATTGGACCTATAGGTCTGCCTGCCGGTAGTAAGAAGAACGAGAAGAGGAGGAAAAAGGCTCAGACGGCTCCATTCTACTTGAGCCATTATCGTAGCGCTCTCTGATGGCGTTGCCTGGCTGGCGCGGACGCCGAGTGAGCACTTCGAGTGGCGAGCTACATCTTCCCCAAGTTACCTCTATGGAGGCGGCGGCAACGGCAGCAGCCTTCGTGACTACCGAATGTCGACTCTGTATATCACTGTTCGACTATCTATGTGCCCTGAGTCGATAGGGGTGAGATGAACGGCACGGCATGTAGTGTATGTATGTATATATATATATATATATATATATATGCATGCTGACTCGTCAATGAGTTCGTCAGCACGCGATCAAAGCTTAGACGTTCATAGGAGTCACGTTTTTTTTTGTTACACTGCGCAGTCCGTATATTGAACGGCGTAGACTCGCGTGGAAATTGATCGGAGCCAGCGGAAGCACGAGTTGTTGTTGTTGTAGCACGAATGTCGCGACACATCGTACGACTGGCTGCTCCGTGTTATTTCGACTGGCGCGCTTGATGTTCTTTGTAGCGGACACGTCGGACTCGATGACGACCGCAGAAAAACAAATTGACAACATTCAAGCCCGACCAGCACCACCGAGCACCTTGAGCGAAATTCGCGAGGCGAACTCCGACTCCAGCCGATGTCTGTCTGTCTCTACCATTTCTAAATTTCAATAGCGTCTGATGGCGCTTCCGGCGTTGCTTTCAGCAGCCAGCAGCCGCCACCACCGTGGCGACCCGTAGTGAGAATAGCTTCCCTTTGAATTATGCTTATTTACTTGCTCGTTCGCTTCATCCGCCGAATGACTCGATACCTCACGATCTGTCTCAAACAAAAGGGAGCAGTGTATTCATCTCGCGATTCTCAGCAGCACCTGCTATGGCGTCGCCTATGCGGGCAGAAAGCGCCGGCGTGCACCGATTTACGAGAAAACAGACGAAATCCGTAGATCCACAGCTACAGGTTACACAACCCGCTCATGCATGTTCCGTCGACGAATCGAGTGATTATTGTTCAGCAGTCTGTTTCAGCACCCGTTTCATTCCTGTTTTTATTTGTTTGTCTCTCTCTGTCTTCATTGACCATATTGCAGGTTACCTAAACGATGCAATGACCGGCAACTCGGCCCCGGACGCTTCCCCCGAGGTCATCGTTGGATCCGGCTACGAGGACCAATATTACGGGCCCGATCCGACCCAGTACTATCCGGCGTACTGTGACCAGTCGCAGGAGTTCTACTCGTCAGCATCGTACCTCAATGCGTCATACAATGACGGCAAGAACGTGTCGACGTACAGCCATAAGAATCTCATGGCGTCCCCCTCGTCAACGAACACCACCACCACCGCCGCCGCCCTTAAGAATAGCACCCATACGGGCGGCAGTCCGACCAACAATAACAACGGTCCCTTCCCGACGTCGATTACGAGTTCGTTTCTCGGCGGCGGCGGCGGCAGCAGCAGCAGCAGCAACCTACTCAACAATAACAGTCTGCTGACCAACAACAACAACAATAACGCGACGGGGACCAGCAACAGCGGTGGCGGAAACAATCAACAGCAGCCGTTGACGAACTTCTTCGATCCCGGGTACGACGCGCCGTTCCAGACCGTGCCGCAGGTAAGCGCCAACCAACTCGGCGCGCTCACAACGCAACAGCAGCAGCAACAACACCAGCAGCAGCAGCAGCAACAGGCGCCCAACAGCCCACAACATGGTGGTCTCCAGTCGTTGCATGCTGGCCGAGCCGATTCGACGTCGCCGCCGACGTACTGGGCCGGTGCGCCGAACTGCTTGCCACAACAGCAGCCACAGCAACATAGCCCGCCTCAAACGACGATCACCCCCATAGGAGGAGGTCAGGGTGCGCAGTCGCGTTTCCTAGACGTCGGCGCCACCGGCCCCGCCTCTGGGGCCAGCCTCGCCACTGGCCAGATCGGCGGCGCAGGAGGCAGCCGCGGCCTCGGCAGTGCGCTGGCCGTCAGCCCGGTTGTTGGCGTTGGCGCCGGCGGCGTCGACATCGGCGGCTTCGACGGCAACGCTCTCGCTGGTGGCCAGGTCGACGGCGCCTGCCGCCAAGCGCGCTACGCCCCGTACCAGCTACCTCACCGGTACCAAATCTCGAACTTTGTCAACAACTCGTTGCCGTTTATTCAGGCGGCGGTGCTCGCCGGCAGCGGGCCAATTCAGCTGTGGCAATTTCTGCTCGAGCTGCTGACGGACAAATCGTGCCAGAACTGCATCTCGTGGACGGGCAGCGGCTGGGAGTTCAAGCTCAACGACCCCGACGAGGTGGCACGCCTCTGGGGCAGCCGCAAGAACAAGCCGAAGATGAACTACGAGAAGCTGTCCCGCGGGCTTCGTTACTACTACGACAAGAACATCATTCACAAGACGTCGGGCAAACGCTATGTCTACCGCTTCGTCTGTGACCTCGACACGATCCTCGGTATCACCGCCGAGGACCTGCAAGGTGTGATTAACATGAAGGCCTACCCGAAGAGGATTGACAGGAGAAGACTTCGAACGGTGTCCTAGTTTTGTCAGAGGAATCCTATGGGAAGGGAAGGATATCATCCATTCGTAAACAAACAGACCGACTAATATTATTATTATTATTATTAGTATTATTAGTATACAATCATTATAATAATTATCATTATTATAATAATGGTTGCAGCCAACAGTTACTTGTTGATTGAGTGAGCATAGAAAGAGACGACACACACACACACAAAAACACACATTCATCGATAAGGACGTGACACCGCCTCGACGTGCTCGACGTGTGAGCCGACGGATATATCTGTATCTTAATTACTGTTACTGCTTCTACAGATAACCGTGCACGAACGAAAATTGTCTCGCTGGGTGAGTTTCAGCGTGACGGCCGCGACACGCTAGATCGGACGGGACGCTCACCATCCATTGATTTCAGTTATACAGCAATCTCTAAGGTGCATTGTACGTCATACATAGCGAACGGAGGGAAGTTGAACAATCAAGCGGGGGATGGGCCTTGTGAAGGCCCCTCTCGATTCCGGCGTGGCGAGTTGCTCCGCTGGAGTTGTTGTCGCGAGAGCGAGGCGAGGCGCACATTCGCTGTAATGACTACGGTGACCGCAAAGCACTGTGCCTACTGATCTGCCGGTATCCGAGAAACATGAACGCAACACCATTACGGGCTGATTCAACGTCTCGGCGGCGTGTCCACGGATATAATCGTCGTTGGGCTGTGCACGTTGGGCGAACCAAGCAACCGAGCTGTGTACGAACGACTAAAGAGAATAGATGATGACGATATATATATATATATATATATATATATCTATATCTATATATATGTAACGGATAGCTGGAACAAATAGCTAGCACCGATCCGGTTGATAGTTACCACGTAGGAGTCGATATTTACGTGGCGTAACCTCACACAACAGTACACTGTCACGATGCTTGGTCACCGGTTGAATGCAATAGCTGTGATCTCAAATGCGGTACGTTCTTCCACTTCGCTTTGGAACGATATAGCGACCCCCCCTCCCCCCCTTCGTTGACGAGGCCGGAACGGACTTTGCCGACGTCGGCTCGGCTTCGATGAGTCGGCGCAGATGTCAGCGGCTCCTTTCCAGGAGATTCACATGTTCATTATTATTATTATTACGGGGAGCGCACATCTGATGACGACGACAACGACGACGTTACTCTCGGCGGCTGACACCAACAGGGGGCTGGGGCGTTGGGGGGTACTCATGGGATCGGGGGTGCCGAAGTGCCTTAGTGCTAAAAAGAAAGAAAGAAAGAACGAAAGAGGAAAAACAAGGAAAAAAATGACCATCGCGTCGTCACCCGAAGATAACGAGACGCACCCATATCACCGCCCATGTGCCGAGGGCAAACACCAGACAAAGTCCGTTTCCGGCTGTATTTAAGAAGATACCGGAGAGCGGAAGAGATGGGGGGAGAGAAGATTAGATGAGATAGAGAGAAATAGAGAGAGAGAGAGAGAGAGAGAGAGAGTTGATCTGTTAAAGTGCTGTATATAGAATAGGATATAATATATGTTTCAGGAATATATTTATTCGATTGAAGGCAACAGACGGACACACACAAACACGAGCAGAAGATGCCGCGCGCGCAGCAGAAAAAGAGAGAGAGAGATACATGAGCAGGCGATTGTGAACGAATACGAGGAAAGAATATTGAGTGTGAGAGAGAGAGAGATGCAGAGAAAAATGAGCAAATTAAATTAATAATATTAATAATAATAACAATAATAATAATAATAATAATAGTAGTAGTAATAATATTAATAATAATTATAATAATAATACTAATAATATTATTATTATATAATAAATATCATAATGATTATAATGATGACGGCGTTGGTGATGATGACGATGATGCTGATGATGATGATAAAATGAAAACAATAATGGTAAATAATATGTCAAGCGAATAATTGACCATGGGTACAAACCAAAAATAGATAGAGACGAGGGGAATAAACTTATAAAGTTCAGCGATACGCGATCGTGTCCTCTTTCGCCTCGGCTAGATATTGTATATATGTTATATAATGGATATATATATAATTGACAGTTGTATAATAATAATTAACTTAAGTCAAGCCATGTGTTTTGGCGGCTAATTTCGCCGATTTACCCTGATAAGTGCGGTAAGGTAAGGCTTTATTAATTTATTAAAGGAACTGCATAGAATGCTTAAGTTCTCTTATATGTCATGCAACGGGATTCGAACCTGCGGCCTCTGGCTTCTTACAGCCAGAGACCACTCAGCCGTCCAAATGCGATGCTATATTATAGCTCGCTAGGCTAAGTGGTAGCTCGTGTCAATTACTACAGTGGCATAGCTAGGTTATTTGAGGCTATAGGTTCGGTGGGGCCAAACTATCGCGTGCGGCAACCTACGAGGCAGCCGCAAACGAAAGTTCATAACGGTAGAGAGCGAGAGATGGATGGATGTACAATAGTGTTCTATGGTTCAGCCAGCTTAAACACGGATTGGTGGTACTTTGTACGATCTGAAATCTGACCTCTGAAATCTAAGCGCACCGTGGCTTCGGAACAGCACGTCCCACTCGTTGTCTCTAAACAGTTAATGACTACCGATCAACATCGTCTATGCCATGGAGCGAAAAAAGAGTGTGTGCTGTTGTTTCTGTCCTATTGTTGTTGTTGCTGCATTGCACATGCGTCATCGCACTAATGACGTCGGTTCATTTGCTTAACGCTTGCTCAGCTTGTCTGTAATCTTTTTAGCTATTCTGAGTTTAATTTCGAATTAAAGTCTCTTCGAACATGAACCTACCCCATTTCGATGTACGTATAACTATAATATAATAGAATCGCTACTAGATTCGCACTCTACCCGATCGTCTTAATGTAACAATGTATCCGACTGATATCTATCAATGATTATTAATTTCAGCTCGCAGACCGTGGACTCCGTCCGAAGCAGCACGAGTCATGTTACACATCTATGCAGCCGCCGGCCCGGGTGACGCCGACAGGTTCACGATGATAGCAAGCCAACCATATATCATTGCATGATCGTAGTAAAGCCTGAACTTCTCGAATTGAACTCGTGGAGAAAATCGACGATAGGGGCACATGTCGTTAGGAGCCGTAGCTTTCAGGGAGCGGACCCCCAAGAAGCAGTGAACGGGCCGACAATACAAAAATGGGCCACAAAACTGCGGCTTCGACCCCGCCGGGACAGAATAGGCTAACTCCTGCGCTAGGTCTTCTCCTCGCGCTTTGGCCATTCGGCATTCGTTCGTAAATGAACTAGCTCGCAAATAGTAGAACGTGGCTAAAAGTCTGCACCGTTCGGAGCAGAATTAGCTATCATTCTTCGGAGTGACTTCTTTCTTCGACGTCATTTTTCTTTGGCGGAGTCGCTCGACCAGAGACGACTGCCCAAACGTGACATGATTGCGGCACTCACTGACTTCACTCGTTGAATGTTGTCAGCGATCGGCTGCAGTGGTCCCGGCGTACGGTCGATTGGTGGCGATTGGTTGTGGGCTAGGCCGGTCGATTGCAGATTCCACTGAAAAAACCACATGCACACATCAACTCGCTATCGGACAACGCTTATCTACTCGCTAATCTATAGCATATCAAATCTTTTGATGACGCCATGGGCAAGACTGAGGTCTCTCCTCTGTGAGGTCTCTTCTCTGTCCACTGGCTAAATCGAGAAATGTGTTCACGTGACATGTCTCGCGATTGATTGACTGATCGAGCTAACGTTTGCAAGCACGTCTCGAGACAGATTTGTCTACGAGCGATGGGGTATCGAGCGCGGTCGCGGAGTTTGGACAGCCGGCGAGATCAGCAGCACGAATGCGGACGGCATCGATTACACGATCAGTCTCGAAGTTTGGCATTATTCGAAACTCTCAATAGTCGTCTTGTCTCTGACCTGTCTTCTGGCAGCTTCGTTTAACAGGGGAACGTTTATGGCGACGTAATGAAGCGGCGTAATTACGTCTCGAAAAGTGGATGAACAGAAAAATCATCATTGTGTAAATTTCAAATAAATTAGTTATTTCTTGTTTTGCGCAAAAAGCGAATGATTTCTAACCGGCAATCCACTCTTAATATGAGAGTCATCGTAAGGCTCTCACAGGCGCATGATGCATTAGGCATCATTCGTTGGGAAGGGCCTGACAGTGAACGACAGCCGTGTAACCGCAGAGTCAACATTGACGGGGAAAGGATGATGCTCGTGAAGAAGATGCTCGTCCTAAATATGATATTTCTATCTAAATCGAGACTAGTTGCAGGTATCACGACGAGGCCACGAACCGCTACATCATTGCTACAACTGCATGGCCAGATACTTGTGGCAGCTGGCGAACGTTCAGAAAATCAATCTCTGATCGTGCGGGTTCAAGGGACAACCTTGAAATCGTATCTGCCAACCCATAACATCGGATTACGCCCTGCGAAACTCGAGCACAGCTAGCGTCCGCTTTAGAAATGGCGTTCTCCCATTGCTCATCCAATGATGATCGGTAGGGGTTCAGATAAGCGATGCTGGCTGATAGTCCAAGCAAAAAGCTTGATTGAACAGCATAATGGCTGTAACAAACTAAATAACCTACTACTTCATGTCGGCATGGAAGTGCGTTTCTGACCAAGTTGAGCTGCTGATGAAGATGCACAATCAAGCTGAGAACCAGTTAAAAAATAGGGCACGCTACAATTTCACGCTATTTCATATTGTTTTATTTCTTTTTATTTGTTCTGTATGTGTACAGCTTGATCGAAAAGCTGCCACTGATTGCAGCTGGCTTTCTTGTCTCCCCCGTGTTCGAAACATTTTTCCGTAGACTACCCCCCGCCCCCCCAGGTCTATCTTCCTGTGTCAAGTCTTTATTTGCCCATGCTATATGGTTGGCTTGACAGTTTGTGGCCAGCAAACGAATCACGAGAAACACGCGAGAAATCAACGAAAAGTCAAAGTAGGAGTTTTATACGGGTCTAGGCCTTGGTGGCCCTCGCAACCGGAGGTGCTCCACATAGGTGACGTTTTCACTCACACTAGGTATTGATTGGCTGTCTTACGAAGCGACATCGTCGACGTCCAACGCCGAGAGTCAGCCGAAAAATACGCTGCCATAATTAACACGGAACACGGACGTTTTACAACGCCCAAGTTCTCGACGTGTCACCAGGGACAATTCGACAACCTGTGGCCTGTGTCAACCTTTGGCTTGTTTGTCATCCCCGCATCAAATGCACACGTTACAAGTAGTTAACTATTCGCTATTAGGTTAGCTTCGTTGCGTACTCAACGTAATGGACAACTAAATGAACCCTGTATAGGGTCTGGTCCGTTTCAACGATTAGTCAGCACAGATGTACTTAGCTGCCGCCTGCGAACGTAACTGATAACATCAAGAGATCGGTCTAACCGCGAGGTAGGTCTTTCTCGTTGGGTCACAACGCCAACGGTGCATGTGATATGGTAAGCGTTCGCCAGCTGCAGCTTCTCAAACCAATTTATTCATTCATTAGCTCACTCGGAACAGGTCACGGACGCGGGTGGACATGCTGGACGAAGTTTAGATTTTAGCTAGAATAGTATATATTGTAGTGATACCCACCCCCACCCCCATAATCCCTAGAAATTCCGAACTACTGTATGTTTGAATAAATGTATCATGGTTTCGTTTTTGTAGTGATTATAGTCATCAAATTGACACCAACCCGGTGGTCTCAGCGTCACGCCGAAGAGTCTGCTGCGTGGGCTATACTTTGTGGAAATGACCTGCACGGTGGGGCATACTATTGAGCTAATCCGTTTGATTAGGCTATTGGCCAAATTAGTGACGAATGTAAGTCATCTGGGCTGATTCACTTCAGAGGCTTGATAAAGGAGACCCAGAAGAACAGCCAATCATAGGTTCACGTTAACTGAAACAAAGGGGTGGGATATCCCTTAAGCACAACCTCCAATAATGCCTCCCAGCGGAGTCCCTCTCTCTCTATCTCTCTCTCTCTCTCTCTCTCTCGTCCAGACCATACTGAGACGATACATAGCTCTCGAAGTTTATGTGCAATCAGACCTACACTGAAATCATTTCAAGTGGATTAATCGAGTCGGATCCAGATCCGAATCTGAGTGGAGGCATATCGACTATTATGGGCAGTATCTCCGCAGTGGGATTTGGGCTTGTACACATCTCACCGCCCAAACTTAGGGGCGGTGCTGTCGAATATCGCCAGCTGTTTCAGAAGGCGGCCGGGACGGTCACGGTGTTGACACGCATTGGCAAACCTCCGCCCCCCCCCCCCCCCCAAGAAAAAGTTATTTGAACTTTCCTTATCGACAAGAGAATAAGTTCGTTTGTTTTGTGAACCCATTCACTCGCGTCACGTAATGTAATTCCAAGCGTAAAGCCGACTCTGGGGAAGAGAGATAGACTCTCAGTAGAGGATGGTGCTTTTAGCAGGCAGAGGCGTTTTGTCATCCACGTCAATCCCAGCCCCCCCTGCACTGGATCGGGGCCCACTTTCAAAAAAAAAGGACCCTTCTATTAGGCCACTATATTTAAAGCACCTGGTGGCTCAGACCGTAACACCCGAGACTCGTATTGCTCGAACGAAACGACGAGATGAATATAGAAATGAGATCCGCTGTTGCCTCAGAGTTCGCGGGCGTTTAACGGATAACAGGGTTAATTTGTTCAACTCGGTCGTCGAGGGTACAACACCAACTGCGTCCTACTGAAAACAACGGACGGCGATCAAAGCAACACGCGTGTCCACGTACCTACGTGTTACGCCTCCGGAGTGCAAAGCAAGCGTACCCGAATGCATAGATCTCATCTTTTATGGAAAAGACTAAATGTATGAGTGCTTGTGTAGACCATCGTAGAAAAGTAACCGACTGTGGAGGACAGCATCTAATGATTTGTTTGTTTAGTACTGGCATCATCATCAAAGTAAGACTATGCCATACATCTCCTATCGCAAGATATAATCATGTGAGATTCTACAAATTGCGCAAATTAAGCAAATAAGCTCCACATGTTATTTGTTGTCAAATATAGTTAGTGTAATATATAGTGTAATAGTTATCGCATTTAGGTATATATTTTCTCGAAATGCCATAACGGTCGAACAGCCTACGGGAGTCGCTCCGATTCGGACGCAGCCGAGTTCCAGCCATCCGTCGCTGTGGATGTCACAGCATATCAGCCATACATACCGCAGCCGTGTCACCGCCGCTGATTATCAGTCACTCGAGTGAGCGCTAAACGAAAACACATGCTCGAAAATCGACCGTTATGATCTCGGTCGAAAAAGTGCGCCTCTAATCGCGCACAAGCATACGCGGTTCATCATCGAAATTCAAATTCAAACCCGTGCAAAATGTATTTGCCATTGGACGGCTTGAATTTCCCAACAGATCACACATAAACGAAATATCCATCTATACCTTAATGTGTCAATGCGCGCGTGTAACACGGCGACGCAATAATCAAGCGAAACAGGCAGAGATCCTTTCGTGTGCGTCCGCATTCGATGTTCATATCATCTTCTATTGCTATTATTACTATTATTATTGTAATTACTATTATTATTTTTATTAATTTTGCTTCATTATTGCTGCATGATACAGCAATAACGCACGCCATTTCATCGTAGTTCAGCCAGCTCGTGCACACCATCGCCGTTTGAGTTACGCTCGCGTTACGGCGAATGCCGTCTCCAGAGATGTACGACGATACGCGAAACTGGGTTCAATATTAGCTCTAGGGGCATATCTCAGGCTGGCCTTCCTCGAGTTCAGCTACAGAGTAACACTCGTGTCGCCGGGTGAAAAGCGATGGGACTGTAATCGTAAACACTAAACTCGACTCCTGGCATCAGGTGTCGAACGAACGCTGCTGTGACAATGGCATATGTAATATGTAATGATTCAGCGAGCGTTGGAGCGAATGCAGACAGCAGCCATTGCAAAGATGACGCAGGATCACTCCGTTGGCAGTCCGGCTGTCGATGAGGCGGTAGACATAGTCGCTGCCTCTCGATTAGACCGAATAGCGGGAATAGAGCTTTTTCGAGCAGGTTCTACCACGAGCGCCAAATAAAGCTTCCTGCGCTATTATATATATATATATATATATATATATATATATCGGCAAGGTTACAAGAGATACTTGTATCTAGGGACAAGCGCGCTGGATCTTTCCTTCAGCAACGCCTGTCCCTCATTGTGGAGTCAGAGAGGCAACGCTAGCGCCTTCATCTAGACAATGTCGGCCCCGGTCCCCAGCAATCCCCCCACCCCGACCCAAATAATTTTTAATTATTGTATATTTGAATAAATCTCAAGATTTTCCTATATATATATATATATATATATATATATTAATGTTAATTCTGAAGATCCGGACCAACTCAGAGTGAAGATTAAGTGGGGCGTGAGTTTAGTGCGTAGGTCTGCCACTCCACCAGGCAGGAGTCCCACAGTACCGTAGCAAATATCTTAGTTGTGAGGCCTAATCTGTATGAGCATTCACCCTTATTAAAAAAAAAAAAAAAAAAAATATATATATATATATATATATGATAGTTACAATTTTTAGGGCTGACTCACAGCTAACCTTTAACGTCCACGGTACTGGTGTAAATGCTATCTGGACTCCTTTGATATCTCCATCCTTAAGTGGAAAGCTTGATTCATTTTGTATCAAGCCGAGGATTTCTTTCTTAGCCATCATCATACCATCCCTTCCCTTCTTAGTATTGAAGCATTTCGTCTGTCAGAAGTTTCGTTCCTAAATCTGGACGTTTAGACGTGGACGTGGATACGACTCCGTTTTGGATATCGGACTGGAGCAGTTTCGGAAGGTAGTGGTGTCCCTTGTCCCATCTATCTTCTCTTCTCCCCTCTGCTCAAGTCCAAGGTTATCCACGGATTTCTCGATTTAAGAAGAGCTTTGTCGGAGTTGAGACTTCTGCGTTCGGTGTCGCTCGGTGTGTGAAATTCATAGAGATATTAATCGTGACGTAATGGTAATGACGTGAGATTCTCTCTTCGTTTTGTATTTGCGCACGCTCAAATGCATCTACACTAAACGCTCTGTGAACTTTTTTGTAACATTTATTGAAATATCGTTTTAACGCTCTAGAACTATTCGAAATTTTGCTCATTAGTGAAAACGATGATCGATGCCGCCTGGCGGCGAGAGAACGACACGAACTCAGAATTAGCGGATTAATAATAATGCCACGAGTTATTTTGTTACGTTTTATCTAAATTGTATGTAATAATCGCGACGCCCCATCAAGCGTGGCAATCAACGAACATTGTATGATGAAATTGACTGTGCTATGGCTTTTATCGATATTGTGCCACTCGGTCACTGAGTTGTCGACTGCATGAATGTGCCGGGTGGTATCGCGAATTTGAGAGACAGAACAAGAGAGAATAAAACCGAAATGACAGAACACCCTCTCGTCCGTGTGACAAGAAGCATCGCAGTGTCGTCCCTCTATATGTAGCGGTTTCTCATAAACTTCTCTATCTCGTTGCGGTACCCCTTCGTGTTGTACACAAACTTAATATCCATACGATTACAATTATCCTCGTTCGCTCCGCCCCGTGCGCGGATCCCTTTCGTTTGGACCAAATCGCACGTTTTTTTAGTCCCCCGTTGTTTACAAGCTCTCCCAATCTATTTGATTAAGTAAGAAAGAAGGGAGGAGTTCGTATATGCTTACTACCGATGGATTTACAGAACGTTTTCGAATGCTCGTGTATGCTGTGTCCTCTGGAGAAGATTTTAGGAAATCGAAGTTTTGAAATAATGTATTAGATTTTGAACGATGCGATTGTCATCGTAGCTAATGATTGACTCGACGGTGTGGTCTCGTCAATAGTTTGAGAAGCTTTTACTACTTTATTCCATAGTGTACTTCCGTTCTTTTCATCGTCCAATCTCGACCTAGTACTAATAATGTTTTGGGATCGTCCCTACAAAACATTGTCCAACGTATTCTTCATTACATGTGTTAAATTTGCAATGGAAAACGCCGGAACAGTTTGGGTTTTGTATATTTGTTGCTTTGAGGTTGAATGGAGGAATCGGTAGGGCAGGAGCGCCTGGGAAGTGCAAGTTTCCTTATCAATGATGGTCACATCGGATCCAGTATCTACTCGAAGTTTGCTAGGTTAACTGAATTAATGGTTGCGATTTGATATAGACGAAATGGATGATTGAGTAGATGCTATTTCTGGCACTCTTCTGTTGGGATAATTGATTTGGATATCGGAAACTGAATGAGCGCTATGCTGGTGTATTCTTTAAATGCTAATTGTTGGTTGAAATGATTTTGTTGTTGATATGGTTGAGGAAGATATTTGTTGTTAAAGATAAGCGGATACCTTTGTTGTCTATAATGTAATCTTTGAAGGGCAATATTTACGTTAGTTTTTTGATCACAGTATCTACATGGATGTGGAGGTGAATGTAATCTTTGTTGTGAAGGACAATTCTTATGCTAGTGGCTTTCATTGCAGTGCTTGCATCGACGCGGAGAGTAAGTGGTACTGTACGTGGCTGAAGTTTGGCTGTTAATTTTTGCCAACTTTGTGTGTGTGTGTGTGTGTCTCTAAACCATTTGTATGATTTCCTCCAATAGTATTTGACTGTATTTCTAAGCTGTATGAATTGTCGAATTGATTACGTAGTCCTTTGAGAGTGGAGCTAAGTTTTCATCAAGAAATTTTCAAGAGACATGTCTGATCTCCTCGTATTCCGGGTTCTGAAGGCCACATATCCGGATTAGGCATTCGTCTTGGTTTTGAGATTTCGCCGAGCTCATAGAAACGATTCACTTTAGCAGTGTGATCGTCATATCACATCATCATCGAATCGAATCGAAATGACAACAGAGCATTTTGGAGAGGGAGCACGGCAAAGAGGTGGATCCGACCCTCGCCTGTCTTTTACAGGGAAGGTAAGAGGGCAGAACCATGAAACTACGGTGGGATTACATCTCAAATGTTCCAACCTTTGGACGAAGCAGGACTGCCGGAGACAGTTGAATACGGCCGAAATGGCCAGGAATACCCCGAGATAGGTTAGTAATTTGAAGACAGCTTGCGATCGCCTTTGTGTTTGAATAAAGGAATAATCGTGGTCATCTAAAGCTTTGTAGGGGAAAAAAATGCCGATTTTCATTTGTTTGTTTGTTTGTTTAGAACGAGTGACAGCTAATAAGCAAGAGATTTTGCCGACAAAGAGATTATTTATTTTGTTTAGGACTCCCGCCGCACCCACACTCCAGGTTGCTTTCGTCGACCCGAGCGCCCTGGGTGCTTCCTCTACTTTGACGAGAGTTGATGAATTCCCAAGGCTGTATCGTGTTGCCCTTCAAGTGCTCCCTTTCGGAAGCTGGCTTTGAAGAAGGACAGCCTTGCAGGCCTTAAGCTCGCGCCTAAACTGGATACGCATTTGATAATAAGCTGATTTGGACTCCTCCATACCAGATCAGCTCATTATCAACGGCGAGGTGCCAGCGATTCAACATATTGACCACAAAGCAAAACATGACAAAAAGCATAGCACCAGTATCCTATAACGTACGACGCCCCATTGTTGAGTGCAGATTTATAATGGAAACATATCCCTCGACGTTCGACTACGGTAGCAGATGAATTAAGATCCAGTATTCGTTGAATGCCTTAAGAAAATTTGAGAATTTGAATTGGAATTAACATTATGCTCATAACATAATGCTGAAATTAAAACAGCACAGGTGTAATTACTACTCGGATCTCGAACGCTAGATCTGCTTCTGACGATAGAACAATACCCATCCATTTCAATGGCGATGTCTTGGAAATCATACGACGTAAAGAGTAAAGATAGACCCTTGACGTACGCACGATACTCGAGAACGCAAAGTGTAAAAGGGTGCGCTTAATTAACATTAATGAAAAAGATAAGAAGGCAGTTTCTCGAAATTAAGCAAACTCCGAATAAAAACCGAGAGTCGGTAAGGCTGGTGCTTATAATCACATACACGCTATACCTCACACTAAGCTGCATACATAACTGTGCAGATAGACGGTGGCGACTTTTTTGGATTTTGTTAATATATGTTGATTACATAAGCCATTGTCGGCACTAACAAGTGAACTCAAACAATGACTCAATAGACGAAAACAGCAAAACTAATCACACGATGAAGATCTTGAAAAAACATATCCTTGCATAAAATCAAAAACCCCTATCCAGGTAGCACCTCTGCCTAACCACCTGACTCGTTAATCTATAACAAAAGCAAGGATACTTTGGAAGAACCCAAGTGCACCCAGAAATCAGTGCGTACAGTACTGCAAAACAGGATCTCAGTTTTCGTCCGATCAGTAAGTTAGATTGAATGAACGACAGCTTCTCAACCAACTTCACTCAGAATATATCCACCTACATGCTGAAATGACAGCCTGCTTTGGTGCCGAGGCGTCTCGTGGCTATTCGGACGTCAGAAAATCACGTTCAGGGACCTCATACGCGAGTGTGCAATCGAGTGTCGTCTCGCAAGATGCTTCGTTTCAATATATATAATATAAGCTTGATGACACCATAAATACGCTATGGTAGGCAATCGGTCTTAGCTTTGGAAGGCACCCAATATCACGTACATTATATCAGGTTAAACCTGATATCAGGTACATTATATTAGGTTGTACCTAAAATCGGGCTACTTTTTAACAGTTAAATGTACGGGAGAACGAACAAAGTTGAGATTGTCAGACCGAATTGTATCTATAGCTGAGCACGTGCGCTTCCTCCTGCCCCTTAGCCTTGTTTTCCGTTTAACCTTAGCCAATGAACGCAGATCTTGGGGGCTTTACGATTCCAGTTCGCTTACTTTTCTGTACCAATAAATTATTTTTCTCAAAAATGTAGTAGTCAATTATAACAGTGGGTGAAAATAGACCCTTTACTCTCCACCACCCGAACAACTACGTTTGTTTATGATTGTCAATTTGCATTTTATTCCAACGTTCATTGGCACGAATTACTAAATTGATCAAGATGACTTCTGTCTTTAGTTCATTACGCAATTTTTGCTAATGACAAAACAAAGCCTCGTGATGGAGAAAAAATTGATTTTTAACGTTTAAATGATTTAAATAAAAAGCTCAGTGAAGAAACGTCTGAAATGTTTCGGGGAACTCCTGTTATCGAAAATATAATATATATATATATATATATATATATATATATATATATATATATATATATATATATATATACATATATTCACAACCTCCCATCGTGTGTGTAACGAATAGTTTTAACGAAATATATGAGAACTGCATATGCTCTTCACAGGTATACAGTGGTGTGAATAAACATAGCCCACCCCCTATATTTCAACAATCGTTACAAAGAATACACATTTGAGGCATTTCTTCTGTGTCAGATTAATGTACGTGTCAAATAACATATTTACCACAAAGAACAGCGCATACAACATTGCATGCAGCCTGCTACAACAAAATGTGTCATATTTCGGTGGTGAAAAATGATAGCACCATCTCAGTCATCGAGTGTTTTCGCTGAATTAGTTCTTGTTTTCTTATGCTAATCAGTACCGTGTGGACTCACCCTTGCTAATTATAACGTCAAAGACTCGGTTTGGCATACTATCAACGAAGTTTAGCAGGATCCGGTTGCTGACACCTCCCCAGGCCTCCAACAACGCCTTTTTTAGTGTTTCCACGGATGTATACTGTCGATTCGACGCGTATACTCTTCGGATAAGAATGCCCTAGAGGTTCTCCATCGGGTTGAGCTAAGAAGAACATGCTGGCCACTCTGGGGTACCAATGTCATGCCGTCTTAACCGCGCATGTGTACTAGCGCTGACGTGAATTGAGGCGTTATCTTGTTAGAAAACAATTGGAAGTAGGTGAAATCTGCTACTAAATGGTAGTAGGTTGTTGGTCAACATCTGATGATAGTCCTCGCTATTCATTTGAGATGAGATGAAAGTGAATCCAAGTTTGCAAAGCTCCCCAACCCATAAAGCACTCTCCGCCGAACATGTGCTTCGAGAAGTACCGCGACTCTCTACGTACATCATACCAGTAACCGTTAAATCCATCTAGCCGATCCAAATTTAACTTCTTCTCGTCACTGGAGACGATTTGAAACAACATAGTACCTTTTAGATAGATTTACACCCTCAGGACACTTTTTAAAAAACGTTGCCCCAATACTCATCAATGTCCAGTCACGTCCATAATGTTGCGGGCGAAGTTTAGTTGGGCAATCATATGGCGTTGTTGAAGACGAGGTCTTGTTCTCATTTGCGCCCGTATGATATGCGGATAACGCTTAATTGTATTTAAAACTGTTGATCTATGAACCTGAAGGGTTAACCCTTGTCTGATTTATGGTCGAATTCGAGGCCAATCGACAGATATGCATGATAGTTCGCTGCCTGTTCTTTCGTGGACGTCCTTTAGACTTATTAGTACCATACGTCGATGGACTGCGTCAATAATTTTGCACTACGTGACGATTTTTGCCAATTTCTCTGGCAATTGCAGTCTGGGTCTTTCCTGCTCTGTGTAAAGCGGTAATAACTGTTTTCTCTGCATCAGTAAGGCTCGAAGCGCGTCCCGTGACTACAGTACTGCTTGAATGCTCAACACAAACTGGATTAATTCAGCGAAAACACTCGATAAGTGAGATGGTGCTATCATTTTTCACCACCGAAATATGACACATTTTGTTGTAGCAGGCTGCATGCGATGTTGTATGCGCTGTTCTTTGTGGTAAATATGTTATTTGACACGTACATTAATCTGACACAGAAGAAATGCCTCAAATGTGTATTCTTTGTAACGATTGTTGAAATATAGGGGGTGGGCTATGTTTATTCACACCACTGTATAAACCAGCTTTCATTTAGGTTTCGTTCTGCTAAATGATTGCAAAATCAACTTGCTTGAGATAACGCGCTTACAATTGGTGTACGTTTTATAGACAGATAGTGCCTATACACGCATATACGTTTTATATACAAATAATGCAGCCTGCTCGTCATAGTAGAGCAGGTTGTTCTTAGAAGTATATCATGTTCGGCGGGAACAATTGTCGCCCCACTTCTGTAATTAGATAACTTTTAATAACATCAAATAATAATTGTGATAATACAGTGGCTCCGGTTGTATTGCACTTCGAGGTTGGAAGTACTGAACATTAACCTGTAATCACAACAGACTGAACCCCACAATAAAAGCAGTGTGAATCCCTTTTTTTTTACATATTGTGACGATGCAATCTACTGGGGGCGCACGCACATATTTACTAATTACACCAGGAGTATCATACCCGGAATCCCTCACAAAGTTTTTGTCCTTCCTCTGTAATGTACTGATTAGTTATTAATCGTACATATCCATCTACAATAGTACATATACATATAATTAGTAATACGTTAATACGTCACTTATTGCGCAGTTAATTAATAGGTACATTAAGTAAGTTGAACATCAGGAAGAACTAACATGTTCTTCGCTAGTATAGTGGTCAGTATCCCCGCCTGTCACGCGAGAGACTGGGGTTTTTAATTCCCTGACGAGAGACGACAAAATATATATATATATATATATATACCATACGTGGCTTACAGGCTGTTTAAATTATCTTGTGATATTGTATTCATTCAAGTGATTAATTATCTGTATTAATTTCCTCTATTTATCAATTTTATTAATTAGCTAACGATAGCGGAAATATGTTTTTGTATTTCGCCTACAAAACGATATCGACTCTATACAGCGCATAGCAATTGTGTTCTATCAATATGCATACTACGAAGTTCATGCTTTCGCGTATACCAGCTCAGAACTTGAATAGGCTATGCCTCTCGAGCAATCGGTAGTCCTTCAAGAAAAACTAATCGTCCTTCGAGCAATTTTTCTTCCAATGCCGCTAGCAAAAGAAACAGTAAAACGCTATCCCCAAATTAAGCCTTGGCAGTTGTACATCTCTCCTCTGCTCAATTCAAAGGGCTAGAGAACTGCATCAACAAATCTGCACCCATGAAATTCGCTTGGGTGGATCTACTACGTATTTATGTAGAGCTCAACAAGATGAGCACCTCTCGGTATTCACGGTTACAAAATGAAGAAGGGGAAAACTATAATGAAAAATGTTCTTCATATATCCGAGGAATTCGCTAACTCGGGCAAAATAAACAAACTCACTAATTGTTGTCAATATAAAGATGTACATTCGTTTTATATATATATATATATATATATATATATATATATATATATATATATATATATATATATATATATATATATATGTATGAATAGTTTATCAGGTGACGACAAAAAACAGAACTAACTGGGAGCGTAGCGAATAATGGCGTAAATTCAATGTCTGCAGAAGGAGTCGCAATCAGCGCCATATTATAAAGGGGTCTTTTGCCCTGAAGGTGTCGTTACTTGGACCATCCTTGCATGCATGCAACTACCATTGTATTATTTCAAGCCATAATAATAATAATAACCATTTGTATTGTTTCATATCAGACAGACTTATCTGCCCAAAAACGCCCTAACTCCAAAACACGATCGAAAACAACATGTTCTCAATGAGCTCTACCGTTATCAACGAGTTCGGCCATCGCTGATTAACCGGAAGACGATGCCCGATGTATAACGTGACGCGGAACGGAATTAGAGGCAAACATGAGCAGCACCAGAAGAATTGAAGGGCGACCTCAACGGCCGTATCCCTCCGCCATCCAGGACCATCAGGAGGATTTGTCCTCAAATGAAGTTCGTTTCGTTTGTCAGAGGTCCGCATGACCTAACTCGGTGAGGTGTTGCGCAAGCATCCCGTTGACCCGTGTCATCGCGAGAGAAAAAGCGCGTGAACAGATAACGGACGTACTTCTCAATTCCATTAGCTCGCAAAGGCATCAACGTCTGATGAAACCGCGCATCATCAGCTGATGCAACCCTCTCCGTTCAGCTGAAATAACTGTGTCACATGCGGCGGGTTCACAATATAAATAATAACATTGCAGATACAGTAGCATCACAAAAAGTCTCTGATAGTCGAATGCGGGTGAATCTCACCGGTGACACGGCAGATCATGTTGGCAAAGCATGTTAGCTTTGCACCCACCAAGCGCGTTCTGGGGACACTGTTGTTTCGTTCCGTACGAGATATTAGTCAATATGCGACACGTGTAATTGCGGTTCGACTCTGGCCTGCAACATTGGTCTAAGCTGTGGTCGGAGTCCGTTTTCAAGTCACTCACAGCTAAGCCCGTGTACGTTTGGCGCATTATAATGTGACTAATTCATCTCGTTGGTTTGCGGCTGACCCGAAGCCCATCCCGTCCAAGAATGCAATTATATGTTATCTGCTGTACATGAGAATTAATTATTAGCATAGATTCAACAGTGGAGCAAACGATCCCTATGGCTATTTGCTTCTCCGGAAATTTGTGATAAAATCAAGATGTAAGCAATTTTTTTTTATTTAATTTCAACCTGATAGATCTGATATATAAAACACGTCACAGGACTGTAGTCATCGCCACTTCCACCCGAATACGAGGAAGGATGGAGCGTTTTGCGCTTGTACTGTTAAGGCCATGCGGGGACTGCATTTCGAAAAAATCCATGCATACGATACGCGGGCGTATTGACACGGACGCGGCCGTGCTCCGAATGCTGTGAACCGATTGTGGCCGCTCGCATTCGCTTATGCTAGCCTATGTCGGTCTCGCAGCGTTGGTCCTGTTCTGGGAGATCCAGCCTCAACAGCATCTATGTAAATGCGTGTGTACAGAAGACAGGGCCAGCGCGGAATCTCAGCAAATGCGCATAAAAGCCATCAATTTTCCACGTCGTAGCTTCCACCTGTGTAACTAGGGAATGTTATTGGAGACCACATTGGAAACACGCTACCGAAACGCTGCATCCGAGCGATCTCGGTCTTCGTCTGTTGTTGGCGTTGTTGCGAAGGTGTGCTCGCTAAAGGACCAGGTAAGTTTGTCATTTGGGCGATATGCACATACAGACCGCGGCGGTGACGGACGCCGGAGTTGGCCATCCAAATCAACACAGGGCACATCTCCTACTTAGACCTACAAATCTCAGATAGATCTCGGTCAAAAACAACTCCACCGTAGTCAGTCACACTATCGGGTGAAAGTGATCCGTTTTCAGCCTCCCCCACCCACACAGACACACAGATGGGGGCCAACTAGAGCGTTTGTTGTATGATACAATTGTGGCGCAGAACGCGTCAGGTATATCGCCGAAATCGAATAAGGTACTCGGGTATTTCTCTCGTTGTTCGATGCGCCAGAGAGAAATAATAATTAACCCTCTCGAACGATGGTATCCCAATGGCAATTTCCTACCCCATTAGATATTCGATATAGTTGAGCATAGATGTTGACATCAATCTCGATGCCTCTCTGCACAGGAGTGCTCCGGTCGTTCGCTTGGTTCACGGGTGACTTTTGGACGAGCGCCAACTTTTCCCGAGTTTGTCTGTATTTGACAATTATCACACTGGTGGTCCAGACCATGTACGGATGAAAGTACGCGACTAAGGGCCGTTGTCGCGTTGGGACATATTCTACAGTGAGTTCTCATGTGGTTTCAAAGAGACTACTATAGTTGTTGCCAGTCTGTGCGACACCTGGTAACGAGAGCAACAAAACTCGTAGCGCAAAATTAGAACGCGCTTCTGTTGGCGAAAATTAATTAATGAATAGAGTATTACGCTATATATATATATATATATATATTAGACGTCAAATATACGTTAACTACTAACTACAGTATCAATTATTACAACTTTAACATTTCGCATATTAATGAGAGCTTAAGCGTCGTTGAAAATTGGCTTGAGCTCACTGAAGTACCGTGTATCAGTTGCCGAAATCGGTGAAGCTTCTCAACGATACCAAATGATACTGGCATCGATACCGAGCACTTGGTGATCATTGTGGACCCTTCTGGTCCACCGTGATTCCGTTGTGTCCAACGAGAATATGTTTCGACTCCACTACGCCACCCCTCGTATTCCTTACTATCTCTTTCCTTCCATCATTGACTCACTCAGGATCAATCAATCATAATTCGCCTCCATCTCCACCAGTGTGGCGACAGCCGAACTCGACATTTCCCGCGGTCCCCTACACGCGTATCGGTACTTTGCGTCGTTCCAGGATGTCTGAGCCTGCGTCCAAGCTGCAGCCACAGCATCGATACAAACAGGCAGACGGCAATCAGCAACAACAGTGAGACAACAGCGACAGCACGGCCTTAGCCACAAGAACAGCAGCAGCAGCAGCAGCAACAACAGCGTATTGAGCCCGTTCACCACAGCATCCACTCTCCCGGCCGCCCTCGCCGATTCACTCGCACTGCGCTTCGAACGCAGCAGCAGTAGCAGCAGCACCAGCTCGAACATATCGGGGCAGCGGTAACACAAAGGCTACCAAGCAGGGGAGCCTGCTGAGCAGTAGCTTGCTGCTGGTATAGGTGATCACGTCAAGGAGTCGAGCTAGTTGCTGCACGGCTGTGTGTGTCTGTGCGTGTGGCCGTGTCGACCAGCATTAACCGAATGGCGAGCAGCAACAGTGACAGCAGCAGCATCAGCCGTAGCTGGTAGTACGTTGCCTGGCTGGGTAATTGACCGATTTCTCCTGGCTGCGTTCTGGTCATCGGTGCTGCGTGCATCGTATGAAACGACAGCGGCAGCTGGGACTTGTTGGTCTGATGGTCGTCGACGACAGCGGCCGCAGCAGCAGATCTTCGTGTGCGAGCGAATTCTGTTGGCGGAGACGACGACGACAACAACAACTTTGTGCCGACTCGAGCCCCTGCAGCAACCTGGTAAACAGCAGGCGACAGGGCGGCTGGTGAGCCTCCTGTTGCTGATGCTGCTACTGCTGGGAACGGCGAGTCAACGAGCAACGAATCGGCGGGGTCCGTCCGCTCCAACGAGTGAACACAAAGCAAGCGATCGAACAAACAAACAAAGAATCAAACAACAACTGTGTGCAAACGCCACGGCTGCTGCTGCTGCGACTGCCTTGGGTGGATGTGGTGGATCAGTCGTCGTTCGGTAGATCCTCGGACGGGATATACATCTCCATCAGTGAATCAATCAATCAGCTGGCTAGGATAGGCTATACAATGAGGGGCTCTGCGTCCTCGTAGACGAATCGTTGTCACCGAGGCAGACGGTGACGGACACTCGGTCGCCCGTTGTGCTAACGGCGATTACGGGAACGGCCAGCGCCACCCGTCGCCCCCCGAGCGTCACACTGCAGGTGTGTGCTCGCAGTGCTGATTCCTGGTGCTGGTGCCGGCGGTGGCCGTTTGCGACGCAGCGATTACTACTGCGCAAGTTGCTCGATCGAGCTGGTCGAGGCGGGACGGCAGACAGCATCGAGGTGGTTGCTAGCCAGCAAGTATCGTCGAATTCGCCGAGATTCGAGAGATTCGGGAATCGCTCGAGCGGCTGCGGCAGCTCCGCTCACACGTGTGACCAAGTGGTCGAGTGCTAAGGACGATGAGTTCGATCTGTGCTCGAAAGACGGATACAGTTATACAGTGGTTACTCATCGGACGCGGGGAGATTCGACTCGGTGGCTTCGGTTTGGGTGTTGTCTCGGCGACCGGTATACTGTTCAGGTTGCCACGATCACTTTTGTACCAGGGATAAACAGATAAATACAAAGGAATACGTACGCGTACACCCGGGCAGAGATAACTGCATCGGTTGGACACGTTGACGTCGACACTGTCGTCGTCATAACCACCGTCACCGTCACCGTGATCGTCGACGTCGAAACGAGGTACGGCCTCCGCCGTCGAACGCGGACCAAAATCAAATGAGTTGCTCGGAGCGGCAGGATATCGAGTAGTGGGTGGCCGATTCGTCCGGGCAACAGAAAGCAGCCTTGTTCTAATAGACGAGAAACTGTGTGAGCTACAGTCGCCTGTGAGAGCGAGTGCCTTTGCATGTGATACAGTGCTAGGATACGAGTCGGGAATGCAGAGCGATCTGAGAGATCTAGATATTGAGGAGGGGTCGATCAGAGAATCAGAGAACGACGCTATCACTCTCGGATAAGAGCTTCGTCCGCATCGATCTGAAAGTGGGCTATCCTTAACATCAGTGCTTGTTGCGAGCGGTCATTCGCGCTACAGTGTTATAGATAGATAGAAAAATCACACACATATACACACACTATATATCGTTCGTTCCCTCAGCTCTAGCGAGTGTCCTTCGTCTTCTGTGCTGTGTTCTGCTGTTCTGTGCTGTAGGCAGCGGCCGCCAACCCCTCGCCGCCAACCACCCCCGACCACGATCCACATCTGCCCATCGAGACCGAGTGCCCCACAGGGAGGGGGTGCGCTCCCCTCGGCTCGGTGCTCTCTACTCGGTGTCTACTCCGAAATCGAGTGTGACAGCGCGACAGACGCGATCTCTTCGCCGTGTCCGGTGGTGCTGACGCAAGCTATTGTGTTTCGCCCTGTTTCGCGAGCAGGACAGCGGGGCCCGTTGCATACATCCTCAGCGCCGGCAGAGTTGGACACCGACCGCTCGTTCCTTCCCGAAGCGAGTGGTTATATATATGATCGGCAGGCGGCAGAAAATTCCCGAGTGTTGATGTTACTTTCGCTATTTTGCTATTCGTCAAGCAGAAGGAACTGTGCTAACCAAGTGCTTTCTGCTACCGCTGTTGTTGCTACCTGAAGAATATCACCGAGAGCTGGTAAGGTGTCGAGCGTCTTACATCGTGTCTCTGTGCGCGCGTTTGTGCCTAGGTGACTAGGTGTCCAATCGTGCGATCAGCGTCAGTGTCGCTCGCAGAAGAAGAAGTCGGAGGGCCACACTCTTGCCACCGTCTGATGAGTATGCTCGTCTGACAGATGAGCTGTGCAGGCATGGAGGCCATAGGCGACTACGAATATTCAACCAAGGATCTCATCGGCCATGGAGCGTTTGCCGTGGTGTACAAGGGTCGCCGCCGAGCGGTAAGTATCACATTATCATAAATAACATTCATCATCGACATCATCATCATCATAATCATCATACAATCACCGTTACAGCTTTGCCAAAATGGTTTTCCGACTAGCAGGGCATGCTTACGTAAGATGCAATCGCCGATCGATCGCTCGCTGTGTCCCTACTCGCCCCACCCAGGCCCTGCCCCCCGAGCATGTTTCTGCATGCTCTGACAACGCTGGCCATGCTGAGGACAACACTGAGAACGGTGATTGTTATATTGTTGTCCTCAAAAAAACCTGACCACCTGTCCCCGATCGTTGTGATAATCTGAGGGTCACATAGTTCTATGATCTGGTTGCTGCTGTGGTGGCGTCTACTGCTGCTGCTGTTGTTGTTGGTGCTCATTTCGTGCTGTGTTATGCGCTATATGTGTTGGGGAGCGGGCGTCTGCACATTGAAGTCTAAGGAGGATTGCTGGTGGTGCCGCTGTTCGGTGAGCGGGCATATGAGTGAGTGGTCGATATCTCCCAGAAGTTACATTTGATATTGGTACAAGTGTACCTTAGCCCGACAGAATCAGCGGGCAGCAGCAATGTTTGTCGGCCAATGTTAGTGGCCAATTTGTACGCAAGCTTTGTGTACTTGCATCAATATAGTAACGAACACCACAGTGGGCTGAATATGGCCGGCAGAGCTGGGCTTGGGACGCTGTGTCTTAAGCGTATCTGAACAATATTTCTGAACTAGCAAAAATATCCGAATTGCGCACGAATTGCCCTGTCGGATGTATGAGCCGATCGTGGATACCGAGCCAGTGAAGCTGTGTGATATCATTGCTACAACTACGCCGTCGGGGTGTGACAAGACGTTTGAGTTAGTTCATGAATTGATTAAGCTTTCAAGGAAGTTTCAAAAGCGAAGCAAACAAAATAATTATTATTCCCTCGAACAGTCGAACACCACACACATGTATACACACACACACACTCTCGGCGAGGATTAACAGCACTACGCGATCAGCTGTGTTGTCGTCAACAGCGTGTGACGCGATTGTCGATTAGCGGCCACCATATATCGTCAAGTAACGGTTTAATCAGCGCCGCTGCTAACCGGGTATAACTTGTTAAAACGTCTGTACACGCCACCGATGTTCGCGCTTTGATGCAAACAAACTCGCTGATGTGGCCACAGCACATCGAGCTGACCGAGCGATTCCTCTGTCGAGTATCGAGTGACGAATACAAAGATGATGTCCCTGGTGACCACGACGATCGTCGCGTTAGCTTATATATAACGAGCTGAGCTGATGGTTTTAGCGGTTGTGCTGAAGCCAACAGGTCGGCTATGCTGGCAATCGCCCTTAGCATCGATTGACATCGCCTTGCTACGTCATGTTTCTCAGGGGGAATGTTCGCCCCCACGGCGAACGAAAGCGGCTATGAACGGCATTGGCATTTGGGCACACTGTGCCGTACGCAGTAAGAAATTTACCAGTAGACTGTGGTTTCGTTGCATGGCGATGCGCCGTCTGCCATTGAGATGTTTCGAGAGCCCACCGACGACGACACTGTATTATCATTTCATGCGACTATTTTAATTAAGTAATGGTTGACCTCTGGGGAGGCTACACATTCGACCGTCGTTGAAGTAATGACCTCTCGTTTGAAAGCACTGCGTCCAATCGTCGTCAACTTCAAACACCCGTGTGAAAAGCTCACTTCAGCTCATCCGTCGTTGACTATGAAACCAGTTCCTCGTATGCTTCGTAGCCCTGATATCCTGCTATAAAGATTCGTTTATGTCGTCATAGATATTAACATTATCCTAATGAATTTTTACTGCTATCTTCAGCCACCTACTGCATCGGGGTGAAGCAATATCTATTTTTACCATTGTGCGAACGTTTAACAGGTCGAGTATCGAGCTATACCAATGGGTTTATCTGCTATCGCAATGGTTTCGCGCTCCTTCACGAGATTGCATCGCTTCGTAAGACGGACCCCCTTGAATGCCAAAGTACAACGGTGACGATCGAACCCGTACACCTTCGTGGTGCACCTCCGGTTGCGAGATAGGCATTTACGAACACCACCTAGGTCAACGTACTAACCTAAAAGCCCAGCATCCGCCCTGGGTTAAACCCCCTGTTTTAGATTTCGTGCAGATTCGATCCCAATCACGCGTTGCACTGTGCTGTTCGCAGCCCAGCTCGCTACGCAGCCCGCCACTCAGCGACTAAATCAGCTCAATAAATCGAACTCAGAGCAGCACAGCATATCATCGAAGCTCAGCGGCATCACGTCCGGTGGAAGGCACCGGAGCCCGGCGGCCTGATGACCTCGTTAGGGAAGTTGCGGGACGCCACAGCAGCCGAGAGTTTGCGACTCTGCTCGGCCGGCTCGACAGCCTGCTAGCAGTCGTCTGCATTTGTACACAAGGCTAGTGAAAGGAAGCCTGTTCACAAGCGTCAATCGGCGGCAGGTAGTGCCGACGCGCTCTCGGCGGCAGGTTCGGCCATATGCCTCCCCTGTGCCTTCATTTTACTTACTTTACTTCATTCGGGTGGCGTATTCGCGTTCGCGAAATCGTCCCGTGCATCCCCCCCCGCTGCGGGACCATGCACCGATCGCCGGCGATGACAGTGCAATGCCAATGGAGCGAACGTAGAGGAGGTTTGCGTTCGAGTTCGTCGGGGATTAATTTTAAGCCCATTCATTTACCGAGCTCGCCGGATTCGTTTGTCACCGCTCGTACGCGTGTGGATATACGGCGCTGAGAGTACGGGCTCGTAAGAGCCCGTATAGCGATACGCATTAAGGTTGGCCAACTTTCGACTGATTCGGCCGACTCCCGCTGCTCCTCAACTCGTGATCGTGCTGATCGAGTAACCCACCGCCCCATTGCAGCAGACCCCGAGAAATGGCGTGTACCTTCGAATAAACTCATAACTTAGGCTAAAAAAGAAAACTCACCGGGTCCTTAAACAAAACTCAAACTTCAGAATGCTCTCTGTAGCATTCTGAAGTTTGAGTTTTGTTCGAGTTCGAGCCCTGCCGTGTGACATATAAGAGAGCTTAAGCATTGTAAAATTGCAGCTCCTTCAATAAACCAATAAACCACTATATACACCTTATATGTATATGTAGATTGTTGTAGCGGCTAACACAGATTTCTGAGATTTCAGAACGCTGCTTATTGTATTGTATATTGAGGCAAAAAAGTTCGGTGCCACTTGCCGAGCACTATCGATTCAACGTCAAGACGGTCAAGTCCCTTGTTGTGGACGTCACGAACCGGTGACGCCATATATTTGAATTGTTTTTCCTACCACACTTTCCTAGGCAGCTGTCTGTAGACCAACAAGACGAAGTTGGCAAATCATTGCATTCTCCTGTGCGGTTCTGTCTTGCAGAATCGCTGCGACCCCGATGATACTCCTCCTCTATCAACTAACTCGGTATTGCTCTGACCATCGAATATTTTACGTGCATGCCATTTGCCTTGTATGTGTCCCCGGCCATTGTCTCCGGCGTTATGCTCTCATATAGAATGAGAGGGTTTGTTACCGGGTTAGACAGGTCGTGCTTAGGAGACCGCTCGTTCTTGCCGTCCGATCGATGAATACGGACGGCGTCATTTGTCAATGAATTAATGAAATTCGCTTGTCTTAATTAGTCTGTTCGTAATTCCCTTCCGAGTTAAAGGTGTATTCGTAAGGCGTGCTGCCTTCTCCCATACCTCGTGTGAATGTCGCCTGGGCCCCCGCCACCATATTTCCTAATGTCACCGAAATTGTTCCTCAATAAAAAAGACAGCCAAACCCTTCTATAAAAAAAACAGTAAAGCTTTACCTTCACCTGCAGTGCATCCTCACAGGATAAACTCCCCAACACCGAGAACGGTTAGGGCCGACGAGGCTATGTTATCAAGCTAATATCGTTTTGCCTGGAATATATCGAGAAACATTGTCCATCAGTATTTATTTTTGCGGTCCCGAGATCTAAATCCTTGTGGAGCACCGTGAACGACATCAATTCATCACCCTGCAGCGGCAGAGCAGCGTCAGGACCCTTCTAACTCTCTGTCATATTTGTCTCATCCGTTCTCGCTTCCCTGTAGGAGCCCGAGATAGCCGTCGCAGTCAAGAGTATCACAAAGAAGAACGTGTCGAAAAGCTCGGCCAGTTTGCTGGGCAAAGAGATCAAGATCCTCAAGGAGCTATCGCAGCTGCAGCATGAAAATGTCGTCGCCCTGCTCGATTGCAAGGAGACGCCCCGGTTCTTCTATCTCGTTATGGAGGCAAGTGTCAGCTGTGAGCGTATGCGAAACACAGTGAATTTGTATTGTGAGGCATACAGATACACGTCATCGTTTTTTTGCACCATCATTGTTTGTCACAGTATACCCCTAGCTTTGGCCCATACATGGGTGGCCTATAAAAAAAAATATATACATATGTATACACGGTATCCTTGGTGTGACGACACTCGTCTCGTCAACTGGTTGGGTAACCTTCTGTAGCCAATTGGTGTGTATATGCGTCGCTGTATTTATGAACTTCCGATTCGTCCAGCCTCGACCCTATACGATTGGTTGTACGGATTAACATCGAACGTTCATACAACGTTATGTTGTTCCCTTGTCTCATCTGATTAATTCGCCCGTATTTTGTTAATGTCCACGTTATGAATTGCAGTACTGTAACGGCGGTGATCTCGCCGATTATCTCCACACGAAGGGCACCCTTTCGGAGAACACGATTCGACTGTTCCTAAAGCAGATTGCAGGCGCGATGAAGGCTCTCTTCGCTAAGGGGATCGTTCACCGCGACCTGAAGCCACAGAACATCCTGCTCTGCCACGACAAGCAGAATCCGACGCCAGCTGACATCACGCTCAAGGTTGGTACAGAGACGTATTCGGGTTTGGCAGTCGGCCAACAATTTCGCCATTGGGAGAACAAATACGGGGAATAACCTTGGTACAATAGACGCCCTAACCTCTGACAGGGTGTGATCATACGAGGCAGCAGTATGTGCATTGTTGTTCTGCTCGAGGTGCTTCTCATTTAAGCTGGCAGTCGACTGTTGGAAATTAAAGAATTATTAATTAAAATTATATGTGTATATATATACAAGTGGGCGGCAACTACAGTTCTTATAAATTTGACGAAGACCTTTGTTACGGAATTGACCCGCTCTCCAGTTGATCACATGGAGGCCCCACACGTTCTAGCCATTGATGCTCTCGAACGGTCGCTTGATGCAAACGATAACAGAACATTTGGTTATACTTTACGCGTTGTATCTATTACAGATCGCTGATTTCGGCTTCGCCCGATTTCTGCAAGACGGCGTCATGGCTGCGACACTGTGTGGCTCACCGATGTATATGGCCCCTGAGGTTAGTAAATGAGGTCCGCGATAGCGTAAATGTGTGAATGTCTCTTTCGCTCGCTTTCTCTCTCTGCTAATTACCATGGTAATTAACATTAGCACGTGACCGCCTGCGCGAGTTGTCACTGATGTGAGCATCGTTTCCAGTTTCCGTCATTATTACTACCGGCATCGGTAATTGTTCTCGTTAGTAAATACCCACTCGAGCTGACTAGCTTATCTAAATAAAGCTACAGCGATACCCGCGTCGTGCCCCTATCGTTAATTAACCTGCTTGTTAATTCGATGTAATCCATCTAACGCGCGTTCCCCTTCCGCAGGTCATAATGTCTCTACAATATGATGCCAAGGCTGACCTGTGGTCAATCGGGACGATCGTCTTCCAATGTCTCACAGGCTCAGCTCCGTTTCGTGCACAGAGTCCGCAGGCCTTGAAGCATTTCTACGAGAAAAGTCCGAGCCTATCGCCCAAAATTCCCCAGGGCACCTCGCTGGAACTCGCCGCCCTGTTGCAGGGTAAGACACGCGCCACTGCCGATACTATTGCATAGTGCGCGTTTACGAATTGGAATTCACATCTGAAAGGCGTCTAGGCGACGAGTGCGTTGATCGAGAGGGGGGCCGTGGCATAGGGGGGTCCATTTCGAATTGCTAGTTCCCCCAGCAGAACGATATCGGGAAAGACAATCGGCATCTTTCAACCCGGCACTAGCCTCGAGGCCAGCTGCCTCATACATAGTAAGATTCTTCGTGATGGTGCGTCATCCCAGTAGTAGAGGGGGGGGGGGGGGCTGTCGAGTTAACCTGACTTGCCTGTCTTCTGCCTAGATTGCTCAAGTCAATTTGTGTTGGTAAGGAGGCGGTTGTCACACAATTTGTCATACGTTTACCCCCTGATTGAATTATCTTATCTCTTATCGGTAATTAGATAATTATCTTATCTCTTATCGGTATCTGGCCGAGTTGTTATCGAGTCGGCTTTCGATGGCGGGTGTAAGTTATCATAAAACTTGTCCTGCGTCGGACTATCCCGAATTCACTTAGACGGTCCGTGCTCAACGTTGTATTTCAATGTGTCGGTGTGCAGGCCTGCTCAAGCGGAACGCCAAGGATCGGATCGATTTCGACACTTTCTTCGGACACCCGTTCTTGACTATGGCCGCGATGCAGCCCGGTTCGAGTCCAGTGCCGGTCCCGCGACGTGGAAGCTGCTCCAACTCGCCCCTCGTCTCACCCTACGGTAAGGATTGCCTATGAGGGTTGCCACCTAATTTCCCTTGGCCAGGTGACTAACCGCTTCACGTGGCTGAAATATGGAGATTAGCCGATAGCGTACAGTGCGTAGTCGATCTAAACCCTGCGAATGGTTAACGCTGACAGCCAGTGAAGCTTATCAGCATGGACTAGTATAGTGAGAGTCACAACTAAAGACCTTCTTGAACCGGACTGACCTTGTTCACATTAGGCACCCCTCTGCTTCCATCGTCACCGTCGCCTGGCGGCCACTGGGGCACTCCGGGTGCACCCATCGGCGTCACCCCGAAACCCAGCCAGACCAAGCAATCCCTGGTTTCGTCACCGGAAGAGCAGGACTATGTCCTGGTGGATAGCGAGTTCTGCACAGATCAGTGGCCACAACAGGTAAGTCTGCATGACGTGGCTGAGTGTCACAGACGTCCTATCCTATCGGAACAGCCACGCATTAGCTCCCCAAGCATCGCAATCCGTGATGAAATGGGTCAACCTGAGGCGGGTGTTTGACACACACCGCTTTATCATTTATCAACCAGCATCATACAGTTTTCGTGACACCACTTCCTACAAAACTCCTGACCATATCAGTGACGCAACCCGCACGGCTAGCGGCTAAGAGGAGTCACGCCATTGACCGTCATTGACACATCTCGCCGATGTGATATATATATATATATATATATATGTATATATATATATATATATATCCAATAGGCTGTCGTATGAGATCAGGCCGACGGGTCCCACCACCGATCAGCCTAGCGTCGAGAACCCAGCAATAAACGCGTAGACACTAAACACACACATACACACGCATACAACTACCCGCTGTAGTTCTGCTGTGCCAGATGTCGAAAGCAGGGAAACTGCCATTCGATATTTCTACGATGTTGCTACCTCTGTTGCGGAGAGGATTCACAATATGCGTACATTCAGGACTCGTCAATGATGACTCCATTGCTTCAATGTGTCCAATTGAAGGAGACGTATTGTCTAGCTGTTCTATCCATCACGTTGCCCTGCATCCAGTGGGAAGTCTACAGGTGGATACCACGTCTACTTCGTATGTACCCTGTGGGATTTGAACCGGGACCCTACGGTCCCAACCCCTTCGTCATTCCTCCGGATAATGTTACTCTCGTTTGCCATTTCATTGTGCAAGTGCGGGGAAGGATCGACGAACTAGAGACGATGACGTTTCGAGCCGCCGCGAAATTTCTCGACTTGGACAAAGTAAAACCGATTTGCGTACGACGCTCGTCGGCTCAAAATGTATTCTGCGTTATTGATCACGTATTGGGCTTATCTCCATTTTAACTAAATTGTTTATGTACGCATAAATTTACACCTGGAGACACAATCGCGCCCGTACGGTTCGCATGTCGTTGCATCATACGACCGCTATCCAGCATGCCTATTTCTATGGCCGTGAACTCGCTCAGGGCGCACTGTGCGTCTTTGGACCTTCAGCGATCGCTGGCTCGGGAGAAAGAGCTGGTTCGAGACACAAACCCAGAGATAGGCTGTGCCGGAACGGCAGCCAGCAGAGGAGATGTGTCCGAAAGGGAAACACCGCCCATACTGACGATGATGAGTCTGGCACCGCTCTGCTATGCCCAGTGACCACCCTCTGTGTCTACGTCAGATATCATATCATTGCTCGTCCGAGGGTCCGAGCCGTCTCTCGTTGCCAGACTTGTGGACGCCTCTACACTCTCAACGCCTGCGCAGCTCAAGCGAAACTCGCCGTTAATCTAACCCTATGCCGCAGCAGTGCTGCCGACCGGCCGGACAACGACGACGACGAACTGCGAGGTTTGGCTTTAACAGCGAGGCGGTGTTACCGACGCGCTGGCTTGTGTTCTCCAGCCTTCTCCCCATCTTCCCTCTGGGTAGGCGCGGGCAATGCAGCACGCGAGCGCTCGGCTGTGATCAAGCGGCTGATGAAATCAGCCGCAGTACTGTAGCAGCGGTTGCAATCGCGAGGTCCTCTCGAAGAGGTGTCCTTTCTCCTGTAAGATCGCAGTTGAAATTACATCGTACCTTGGGACTAGTACGTGCACCAGACGTCATAACAAACACAGACACAAACACACACACACACGTATAGCCAGCGTGTCTGACTAGGCGATTCTGTACCACCCAGTATTGTGACATGCGAACAGCCGCCTGGGGTCTGCGCCGTTACAAATTTAACCCTGCGTTGAAAGTGATCATTTTCGGACACCGTGAGCCGAGCGACTGTTACCCACCCATCATCAGTGGTTAGTGTTAGTTAAGTCTCGAGAGGAGTGAATCTCCAGTGCAGTGCAAAAAGCTGTGGAAAGCAGCCGCTGTTGTTGTCGCCGATACTGTTGTCATTTGTTGTGAGTTCTCTGAGGCGGCGACGGCGGAACTCCGAACTCGATCTGGCCACCCTGCCGATACTGGTGGCATTCCCATTCGACTCACTCCAAAGACGACACTGGAGTGCTGGCCCTGCAAAGGGACATGTGGTGGGGCCATCTCTGTTGTGATTCGTCTCGCCTGACCTGAGCTAGCCTGGCTTATTAATCGTTTGAAAAATACGATAGAACATGGTAGCCCCGACAGCTGTCGGTGGCGCAGGAGGGCTCCAAGGGCGAACGCCCATGAAGTCCTCGGGCGTTCTCCTTCGGGTGGCAGGAACGCTTTGTCGTGTGGTTTGTATTGAACGCGTATGCTAGCCGCGATAATAATAATAATAATAATATAGATTTGTATATAGAATAGCAGTGCGTGTGTATGGTAGCGTATATATTACATCTATTCCTAGGATAATGTCACGTATCGTCACCATCATAAGGCATCGTTTATTATTCAACCTATGTGTTCGCTAGAAAATGAGAGGTCATATATCACAGATGATATTTGTTAGGTTCGAGTCTCTCGCGGTTGGAGCTTGTCCGCTGCCATTAACGATGAAGGAGCCCTGAACATCGCCTCATTGCGGTGCAGATTATTATGAAGTATTATTATTATTATTATTATTGTGGATTTACGAACGCCCTCCCGCGTGCGATTCTTCTTTTTCTCTCTTCATTCATGATAAAAGCTCGAGTTGTACAGGGCTATGTTTTTTTTAACTGTGACGATACGCTTGTATTATATTTTATTTATTATTATTTTATATATAGTATTGTTGGTATTTATATATTTGTATATTAATATTACTAGTTGGTTCTTCTCGACCGTGTAGAGAGCCACCGGAACGCCACATACAATGCTTTCGTTACGTTCACAGCAACGGAGTACCAAGGTTGCTCGGACCTAGGTTACTTAGCGCTCGATTCCCCCGTAACATATAGTCGATTTCAACCAACCACGTTGTTTCTGTGTTGGTGTCTCCCGATAGCAAACGCCACCTCGGTCAACGGGTACACCGCCGCGCACGCAACCAATTCCGGTGCCTTCAAGGAGCCAGCGTCAACGAAAGTTCAATGCTGAGGTATGTATCACGTATGAGAGAGAGGACCCCTGCGTGGATATAACGCCATATGTTTAACGTGGCTGTGAGAGGATACGATTGTTGATAGACTTCAGATCTGCCTAAGGTTTTTAGGCATCGAAGCTGAGCGAGAGAGAGATCGTGGGCAACACCAGTTGGCCAGCTGCGCCTGACATAGCGACTCACTACGAGCGATCGGTAGCTTTAATAGCAAATCATGGTAGAGAGACGACCCGCGGTGTATAGTGCCAGTATATGACGCTGTGCAGTGTGTGCATGTAAGGTGTATAGTGCCAGTATATGACGCTGTGCAGTGTGTGTCTCGTATTGGCCACTATCCACACGCGTGTTCGGCTTGTTAAATCTCGTAGCGTGATATACCATGATCTGTACTATGATAGTATATAGGTGGTTCACCAGGCGGGTGGCGGTGTTCATAAACAGAGTAAATATCGTCGTTATCGTGCTAGGAGATTCCATACCCTATCTGCCTGTGTGTGTCAAACCCCACCCATGTCTTACTTCTGGTTACTGGCTGGGGTCCGAACTTCAGATGAACGAGGACAAGCGAGGATCAGTGGCCGCCGCGTCGAGCCACTCGAATTCGAGTGTTCCGCGCGGCACCCCCGATGTCGAGAAGCTCACCCCGCCGAGTACGAATTTCATGATGAACAGCCCTTGCGGAGCGTCCCCGCCGTACGGGCCGGGATCGGCTGGCAGGCATGCGTACGCGTCGTCACCGATCAGGATCGGCGGGCAGCACCATGGAGCCGGGGGTCACCCGCTCGGCGCTCGCGCCATGACCCTACCGGAGCTAGCGAGCGAGGCGGGCACCGGCGGCGCGGGCAGCGCTCACGGGAGCGGGGGCAGCGGATCAGTACCGAGCTCCGAGCGTAGCCTGCAGAGGTCCGGCTCGGTGAACACCCTATTCACATTGTCGCCTAGCGCGCTCATACAGGTTGCGCAGAACCGCTACAACGACTCGGTGTTCGAGGGGTCACCGCCGTCGGCCAACGACCTTCAGCTGTTCGTCGCTCCGGAACTGCCGCCGGAAACGATACTCGATCGAGCCCATAACGAGACGTTGGCCAAACTCAACTTCGTGCACGCCCTTGTCATCTGCATCCTCGAGCTGGCGAAGAGCCGCGCCGCCGGGGAGCTTGCCCAGCACCTCGAGCCCGTTATCAGTCAGAGCGACGGTCGGGGTGTCCCGCAGCAGGGCAATGGACAGGCGGCCGACCGGGACGAACCCGGTAGCCAGGTCATAGGACGTGGCTGTAGCCTCGAATCGTATCGGCAGGCGGAACAGCTTGTGCTACATCTACGAGCTGTGCATTTGCTATCGTCGGCACTACACTTGGCCAAGCGGCGAATCCTCGACGGCAGTCTACAGCTGTCACCAACGGTGAAGGACCTCTTGAGGCAGATGAGACAGAAGCTTCAGCTGGGCGTCCAGCAGTGCACGGCCTTGAGTGACGCTGCCGGTGGTCTCACGAAGCGAGCTCTCACCGACCCTCAGGTGACGTTCGAACGCCAAGTCGGCCTTAGCCATTATTTTTTGCGCGCTCGTCGAATATTTCTCCCTATATTATTGTGTTATACAAAAGTGGTCGCCCAACATTTTGCTAATAGGTGAAATTACAATGGGGCTTTCTCCAGAGACGTACGACAATTGCAGTCGCGAGATTAACTAATGGTAGTATAGGTAGAATATGCCCGATATGTTTGCTGGCCGATATTTTCCTAACGAGCATACATTGTTTTCGTCTGTTTTTTTTTTCGAAATCCCTGCTTTATTTCACGAACAACAGGTGTTCCAGAACCTGTCGGCAGATCGGTTATTGTACAACCACGCGATCGAGATGTGTCAGAGCGCAGCTCTAGAAGAGTTGTTTGGCTCTCCCCATGAGAGCTTCAAGCGGTAGGTGTTTACGCTGGCATACATTAGCAGGTTTTATATATATATATATATATATATATATATATGTATATAAATATATATGGAGAGGTACGGGTTTTATGATTGTCTTCTTCTCCTCGCTGCCATTTCAGATACCAGACTGCGCAGATTCTCCTGCACTGCTTGGCGCAACAGGTCGAGAAAGAGGAGGACAAACTCCTGCTCTCAAAATGTAGGTCACGTCGGTATACGCCTTGGCACCCGGTTGTCGATTCCATTGCCTGGACCTATTTCTTCCTTGAATGGGACAGGCCTGCCTTAGGGTAACGAACCCTTCCTTAACGATGGCAAGGTCGTTTAAAAGTATCAATTTCTTCCGTACTGTAGAGCTCATCGAAATACAAATGATTGTACCAATGTTCACTGTCTTCCTTCCCTCTCTCTCACTGGCGCGCGCGCCTAACCTATTAGGTCATTAGCGATGGACGTGATTGCAATTAGCATTTCAAGGATCCCAATAACGTTGTGGTTCCTCGTGTGAAACAGATAAAACGGCAGTGGAACGACGACTCACCAATCTGCAGCTCAATGGACCTGATGTTTCGGCGAGCCCACCCGGATCGGGCTCGCACCGAAACTCTATGGGGGGCGGTACCGGTGCCGCCGGCAACTTCGCCCAGCAGCAGCAGCAGCCCTCCACCGTCGAGGCGGCCGGAGCTGCAGACCACTAATGGGAAACTGGCGGAGCACGGGGAACGCACGTGCACGCTTCTCTGTAGCCCCCTTCGCGCAGATTTGAGGCGACAGCGATGACGGTCACTTCGGTCCCATTCGGGCGGAGGGGGACTGCAACGATGCGTCCACCGTCAGTGGGCCTTGAAGGCGACTGCGACCGTACACGCGAGCGTCCTCCCTAACGCTTGTCAGTGCCCGGGGCAGAGTAGAAAACAGTGGATGTTACCGATGGCCATCGGCTGACCGATGCACACCGTCATCAACTTCAATTGCGGATACAACGTATTAGGCGGGGCAAACGATTAGCAGCTATTTCATACACTGGCCAGTCAACCGCCCCCTCATCCGGGGGCGGGCATACGCTAGCAGCATGGACTCGAAACCCATTGTCCGTACCAGCTTTAGTTCCCAATGAGATCAGAGGCAGAGGTGGCCATCCAACCAAGTGACGTGGTACCGGTGCCTTACGAGAGTGGAAAATCCTCCCCGTTCGCAAGTTTCCGCGAATCGAATTCTCCCCGTCCCCCCGTTGGGAACACCGAACACGCGAGTCGTGATGATGTTTAAAGTTCTTCGCGGCTTCCGTCCGTCGGTTTGGCAATCATCCGTCCGTCTGTCGTAGCGACAGAGGGCTCGAGGGTGCCGTCTAGACACGCCCACAGGGAACAGTGGCCGGTAGGCAGCTAGCCTACCGCGCGCCGACTGCTTCCACTAGCAAAAATCGAACGTCTTGCAACGGGGGAAGGCAGGAGGAATCCAGAGGGGAATATAGGCTATTGAGCTGCTTCTTCTTCTTGATAAGGATGTGATTCGAGTTCGTGTTGTCCGATTGTGTGAATTAGACGGAAATCGCCCGTTGGAGCTAATAAACACTTGTGCGGCCAAAAAATAAGAAGCTGAAATCATCGACGTCTCATAGACGATGGCAGTCATATAGATACGAGGTTGGCGACACACAGCTGACGGTGGTCGTCGAGGAGACGAATCACCCATATGTACATAAACACAATGCCGATACACAATGCGTTGGATGCGTACACAACGTTGCAGTAGTGGCTTCGGAGAGCGGTTCGAAGCAGTGATGATAATGATATGAATTAGAATAATCATGATATCGTAGTAATAATGACAAGATCTAGCAGCGTGTCGTGGAGCCACGTAGATGACCGAACGATGGCGCCAGTAGTTGCCAATGATGATAACACAACGCAAGGGAAGCCAGCCCGTGATAACGGTTCCCTTGTGGGTGGCCCGGAGCGCCGCCCGGAGGACCTAAATGAGGGCGGCCTAAAGACGGGCCGGCCGTTTCTCCTCCTCGATAAAAACGATGAGGCCTATTGTTGTTACCTTTGACGTGTCTGCGCATACGCTCGTCACAACGAGCGGGTTCTAGTTAATTTTGTCTGTTTTGTTTTTAGCTAACAATCTTATCGTAAACGAAGGTGCAACGCTGGCGTGAGTGAATGGTTTAGTAGTATATATATATATATATATATATAACTGCGATTGATATACTGTAGCGAGATGATGACAACACAGGAGGCATATAGATACTGTGCTACTATAATGGTAGTTATATTAACAATAATAATGCTGATGGATACTAGTATGATAATGTCACGATCGTATTGACGACGTCACGATCGTATTGAGACAATGATAACAACAACAACAACAACAACAACAACAAAACAACAACAACAACAACAACAACAATAAATCATAATTATGTAGATGGGTTAAATAAAAGCAAAGTGCGCAGGCGAACTATGACAGCTACAATATACTATTGAGCTATAGCGGTGTAGCGATTCGGGGGTGACACCAGAGCGCTGTTGTTGCTCTCAAACAGCAGCAGCAACAGCTCTTACTGTAGCAACAATAGCAGCCAGCAGCCACACCCCTGCAGCAACAATATGAAGAACAGTTAGATGAGCTAGTTACTTACTGTACATTGCTTTTGTGCATTGTAAATTCTATATTTCGCGCAAGCGATCATTTCGCAAGGTTGTATCGGGATGAGATAGCTGGGAGCGGCCGCTGGGGCGTGGCCTGCTGTTGCGTTACAATATATGTTATTGTAATCATATAAGTTATATAGTTCGCTGTGAGGACGGCAGTGACACGTTGCCCAATGCATCGAACGGGTTTGGCGGTTCAGCGCCACCAACCGGCGCGGCCGTTTCGTCAGCGGACCACCGTCAGGACATGCGGGACAAGCAGGCACTCTGTCATGTCTCACAAAATAGTGATTGTATTATACACAGTCAGCCAGCGAACGAAGGGACGCGACGAGTGTGGGGTGCGCGCGAGGCTGTTATGAAACACAATGGAATAGCTGTTATAATAAGAAAATACCGACGAGAAATAACGGAAAAAAAAGAATCGTCACGCATCGACACACACCGCGCAGTGAACATTACGGGAGCAATGAGAAGTGCCGTCGATATAAATATATATATATATTTCTATATATATATATATATATATGTGTGTGTGTGTCGGCGTGAGCGCGGCGTCGAGACGATGGCGGTGGTATTTGCGTACTGCGACCGCTGGTTTCTCGCCGTTGAAATGCTTTTTAGTGTATAAGTCATAATTTATATATATATATATATATGATCCACCCATGATCCTGATTCTTATATGGAGCGATGATGATGCCGAAGAGGAAGCAGTGAGATGACAGAGGAACTGACGAGATGAGAAAATCAGCTCACGACAGATAGCCGTAGCCCTGAGGGCAGCGGAGCCAACGGGACCCCGCTGAAGGTGAGGGCTGCCGACCACGTAATGCAGATTAAAAGGGAGATAAGGGGGGACAGAGAGAGAGAGAGAGAGAGAGAGAGAGAAAGAGGAAAACAAAGATATGCCTGAATATATATATATATACATATATATATATATATATATTCAGCTTGGGAAAATAAGGAGCACTCGACGCTGAAATGATCCTCGGAGGAAGGCGACGATGAATATGCCCTGTTTCAGCTGACGGCGAGAGTCAGCAGCGAAATGTGCGGGAAATATATATATATATATATATATAGTGTATCAACAACAAATTAATGAAATTAATAAAATGTACGTGCTTCAACGTTATGTGAGAGTAGGTGAGTCGCGTGCTCAGTGATCAGTTTTGAGTATGATTACTCATTATTAGTGATTAGTGATCATCGTACGGTGGTGGAGAAAAACCGTATTATTGATACGAAAAACAAAATATACAAAGATAAATCGAGATCTTGTTTTTGTAGTGGCTCCATAATATTATACAGTTGTAATACCTAAATCGGTAGGCTCCATCGTTTTCATAGTAAAACCTAATATAGTATAGTCTACCTGTATACCTATATAATCTACCTAATAATATAGGTTGTGTTGCCGAAATCAGCTGTACCGTGGACCGTGTTAAGTGTTCGCTGTGGGTGAGCCCGGAAAATTTATATTTTTTTTTTAAATGAGGCATTCATGTTCTCGATAATCTCTTAGAGAATATATAGACACTGATGTTCTTAATCGTGTTTCACGTTCAGCGACAGAGTGATACAACTGTCGCCCCCGACTTCGATTGATATTATTATTATTATTATTATTATTATATTTATGATTTTTTTCATCTTCTTCTTCAATAAGTTATATGAGTCGTTTATTAATTGTTTTTTTTTTAATCGACTAATAATGATAACGGTGTGAAGTCGTCCCCCTCCAACGGCTAGGCTAGCAACGACGCAGTGGGTAGGGGTGGCCGGCTCAGAGAAAATAGATCGGTTGTGGGGTATATTCCGACCAGCGGGGTCAAATCTGGCTGTGGCAGGGAGATATGGATATGCCCTGTTCCAGCAAGGTGCTCTGCCTCTCGAGCAATGCTGCCTCGCTACTGATGGCACGTACTGAGATAGTTCGGGTAGTAGGAAAAACGATCGAGGATTATCAACCGCGAACGAAACTCTAAAAAGACCAATTGTGGGTTCACAGCTGCGGATTGTGTTGTTCATAAAAATAGACTTAACATCAACGCGGTGCCGGTGGACGACGGCTGAGTCTCTGATTGTGAACAGGCAAAGACCGCCGGATCGAGTGCCGCGACCTGGTGAGAACAGGATGTAGTAAGAGAGCTTAAGCATTGCGAAAAATCACCACTTCGTTTAATAAATCAATAAACCCTTCACCTTTACACGTTATCTCCTAATCGAAATCCTAAACAAACAATAGATTCTATATATAGAAAATCGATCGAACGGTGGAAACCTTTGAGGATACAAGTGCGCTTTTTTCTGTAAGCAACAACCATTTACTCCATTACATTTTGCAAGCGGTGTGAAAGAGAACGCCACAAATGAATACATATAAAACATCCAGCGTGGCTCACCCCGCCTCTCGTGATTTGTCGACCAGACACCGCTTGGACACGAGCTCCACTCGTGCCTTCCTTCGCCTGACTAAACAGACCCTTCTGTCAAACAAACGGCAGATGAGATTAGTGTTAATAATGTCGATCCAATATCGCGCAGTGAATTGCGACGTCAACGACGATCTGCTGTGAGTATCTCTCACAGCAGACGGATAGAGTGCACGCACAATCGTGATCGCTTGACACTGTTGCCACCGTTGTGGCGGGGCTAGCGAAGGTCCAATGGCGCGATGCCCAATGAGATCATCAGGGAGAGAGAGCGGTGCATAGAGCAATAACAATCGGTGTACACATACTCACGTGGCACCAGAAGAAAGCATATGTCCGATGAAGCGAGATATTATGCGAAGCCACCACGGACAACTGGTTACAGTCGGCGAAAGCCAACGAAAGAGGATGAGTCGATTCGTTCGGTCAAGCCTGGTGAACCTTGGGCTTGTTATGGTGCTGCTGGTCCTGCCAATGGTGCATGTGTCGTCAGCTGAGCGTATTGACGAATCAGAACAAGGGGCGACGCTCGAACGGGACTTGGCCGAACGAATTGAGAGCTTGATACGCAGGACTCGGCAAAAGTTCTCGATGGTCAACCTCACCTACGCTAAGGAGTACTTCCAAGGAAAGCGGGTCGAGACCCCACCGAGGCAGGAGCTTGGTCCGGTGCACTCACCGGCGACTGTGTCAAGTGAACCAGAGGCGAGCAACGTGAAAGTGTCGAATGGTTCGTCGTCAACTACCGGCGGCCTCCTCGCGTACGTGGGAAGCCCCCTCAAATGGATATTGTCCTTTTTCACATAGCACAGGAGGCGGGGCGCCGACGGCGTTTCGATACACCGGTTTTTACGCGGTTTAGACGCGGTGAAAGTTCGCGATTTTAATCGGTCGCTGGTGGCAGTCTCTTATCGTTATCAGCTTTTGGGGTATGAGGGACAATTGCTGAGAGAAGCAGCGAATAGCACATTATATTGCGCCTACTTCAAGTGCATCATTCACAGCGAATTGCCGTCACAGAGAGGAGATGAACCCCCTGTTGATCCAGGAAATCTTGTTACCTAGATCATAGTTCGGAACATGGTGAACATCGCGTTCGTATGTACACTCAAGCTATGTGTGTGTCCTGAGAGGTTCAAAGAGAAAACCCTAACGTTCCTCAAATCCTCGGCGCTCCGGCAGAAAGAAATTAGAACCGCAACTCGACCTGGTTGAGCAGGCGCAAAACAATGGTGCGCCATGGTATGAGGATATGTGAACAATCTAGCTCGTAGACTATCGACGCTATCTTGAAGTAACGAACACACGCCCCATCGGAACGAGCTTTTATACAAGGCGCTATTCATGAGACCATATTTACTCTGCTCTATAGAGGATCGCTGATTGTCCTTCGAGTCTTTGGTGGACTCGAGGTAATTCCTCACATTTGTGACTTGAACACAAGTTAGTGTTAATTGTTCAGTGCCATATCGGTTTTAAGCGAGTTCCACCCATCAATGAATCTGGTAACGCAAACACCGTCGAAGTAGGGTTGGCAGCCGCTTTGTACAATCGTATATTGTTCGTTTGTGGAGGGCTAGGGCACAACTGGCTAGAACAACGTGTCAACGTGTGCAGGGATCTCCGGCACGCGAACCCTGAATGTTACGGAACGCCCAATTGTTCAATGATGATTTACCGACTGTTGTATATTGTTTCTCTAGTAGCCTCGAATCAACATTCGATCCTTATCTCTATTTTAGTATATTTCTCTAGCATCAAGAAAGGGAGCATTAATTGTGTCACTCATTTCAAAAATAAAGTATCCGTTCATGAAAATTTGTAATTCCGTGCGAGTTTTTTTCTGCCCGTTTCCCCGGCTTCAATCTGTATTACTACTGTTTGTTTGTTAGTATGTTTAGTTTGTGATTATTGTTAGTTATTGTTATCTTCATCATTCGACTGTTATTGAGATCTGCTTTCGACAGATGGGTCGTATGCCATGTGGTTGAACGTTCTCCGTGAATTTGCTGGCCCTTAGCCTATTGAAATAGACAATATATAGATTCACTTTATCCGATTCTTTTAGGCATTCTATTAACAAAATGGTGTATAGATATTCACCAAATAGTCGAACATGTCCTCCTCTTGCAGAAGATTCCCGATTTAAGAGAACAGTGAGAAAGCGGTGAGAAAACAGTGAGAAACTTCGAGAAGGTTCGTTTGACATGACCAAAAAGTGGCCTATGCTGAGGCAGGATTAACAGAGAATCCAAGCGCGTAATTCAAGAAATCGAATTGTACAAGGCCGCGCCGAGCTGCTTGGTGGCTTGGTGATGAGTGCATTCGTGTCCGCCGATCTTGCAATCGGCGAAGGTGCACAGGAAAGTGCACACACACGGCCGGATCAATCCCCACCGTTGGACATTTTTTGCATTTATTAAACGGGGGGCCAGCCGTCCTATGAATGCGGCAATAACGAAAGCCGTTGTCGCGCTCTGAACTACTGAGTTCAATGTTGGAAGGCTGTGAAGACTCTCTATCAGTAGATATTTGGTAGCATCCATGTATGCGTGGATATAATATGTTGTCAATTGTAACTTCTTCGTCTGTTGCAGTGTGATATTTTACACCTTTTACCTACTATTTTTTACGAGAACTCAAGCAATCTATGTTGCAGTTCCGTCAATAAACAGCAGTTTGCATTCTATTGTATTTGGTGTCAGTCGCGGTCAGCTTATCCGCTGACTGAAACCGAGCTTAACTGTGCAAGCTGCATTTTGCATGGATTCGTCCTGTATTGACCTGTACCCCCTGTCCCCAATTCGTTACCTAAGAATGATGAGTGTCTTATGTCTCTCGATTCTCTCAATATCACCAAAGCCATGTATTTCCATTATTGTCGCAAATGATTAACACAGTCTCAAAAAACTATACATACATGCATTCAACTCAAGTTAATAGTGCACATGAAATATATAATCTACGTTTCTGTCTTTTGTGCCTTCTGCAATTGCCATTACAGCGATTCTGTCTTGTACTGTCAGCCGCTCGCGGATGTGGCGAGCGCAACGGAAAGCTTAGCGATCTCTTGTAAGCTCATGTTAATTAGGAAAGTAGCTCAAATCAGATAAACCGTGTCCTCTGACACCATCACTTGGTTGGCATCCGACATTTTCTCAAGGGCCAACTCGATCTCTTCCTGCGTGAATGGGTCGCTCAAAGGTTCGCCTGCAAGAAGACACAGCATATGATGGAGCATTAGTTATATCGTTAGCAGTGTGGCCTTTCAGATGGCGAGTGCGCGGTTGGTGGTCCTCTGACGTTGCTGTTCCATGAACACATTGGTGGGGCTGACAAAGAGCTCTAGGCGGGCGTATAATTTCGGAAGGATTTCCGCCTCGATTCGAGAGTATACGATAAGAGATAACAATATAATTGTATACTGCGATATGTCCAGCGAGCACCGATAAAGTCAGCTACACTCACTCAGTACTCATATATATAAATATATATATATATACGCATATATATATAACATAATATATATGTAAGCAAAGGCGACTCCGACAGGTCCTCATAGTAATACCTAACAGGTTGAGAGCTGAGGCCTGTCAGATAGGGGAACAGCTGAGGGTCAGATCAGAAAACTGCTTATATAGATAATGTATGTATACATACATATATATATATATATATATATCGCTTACCCGAGAGGAAGTCAACAATCTCGTTGATGGTCATCTGTTGAGAGCCAGCATTCTTATTGAACGCCTTGCTCAACAGCGAGCGGAACTGATTCAGCCGATCGACCCCGATCGCGGAGGTCTGCTTCGACGTCGACGGTAGCGGCGCCTCCTCCTCTTCAGGCTCTTCTTGTCGTGTCCGCGCCCGTTTCTTTGGTCTCGACAGCTGCGAGACGGTCTCGTCACCCTCCTGGAACTCATATTCATCCTTAGCGTCCTCGTCCATGGGTTCATCCTCGCCATCGGGCCGATCCGTTCGGTCATCGTCGGAGTCGTCGCTGGACGCATCGGCCGAGTGCCGCCTCTTGCGCGGCTTTTCCATCACCTTCTTGAAGTAGGCGAAGTGGACGAGCTCAATAGCCTTGAGCGCGTCCTCCTCCGTGACCTTGGCCGAGAGGCGCGCCTTGGCGTGCGCCGTTGCAATACGGATCAGCGTCTCGAGCGAACGCGCCGTAATCGGCTGCGTGCGAGCCATGTCGGAGTGGTCGCTGTCGAAACTGCGCAGCCGGGGGTACTCCTCGGTGATGATGCGGCACGCGTCGTCGGACAGCGTCGGCTTGACCTGACGCGCCAGATGGATGAACTTCTTGAGGAAAGGCAGCGATACGCGTTTGTCCTTGTTGTTCTTTCGGGGTCCGTGGAGAAGTGCGTCGTGCTTCTCGTAGATCTATGCCGTCGTCGTTAGCCGAGCAGAAGGAAGACACAGACCGAAATGTAGGCAATGAACAAGCTTTAGAACGGAATAGAGCACAAACATATATATGATATAATCGTGTATATATATATATATATATATATATATATATTCACTAGAGTTTGCGAGCGACAGCTGTACTCCGTATCACATTTTGCCGACGAGATCTGCCATGACAAACCGGTGTAAGAGGTTCTCTTCTCCGCACACGAGAACCTGAGAATCTCCCTGAAATCCTCGCCAACCGTCCCCAGCCCGCAGGGCAAGAAGCGACCCGAACAACGGTCTCATAACCACCCTTCTCTCACCTCGGTGGTCCGCTGTCCGGTGGCGGCTTCCGCGTCTTCGGTCGAAAGAAAATCGGCCACGTTCTTCAATGGCATAGCCTCGCCATCCTGCTCGTTCGGGTTTCGGTAGCGATGCATCCGAACGACGTGCTCCGAGATCCTCTGGTCGTTTTCCGGATCCATCGTATCAAGCAGCACAAACAACAGATCGAAACGCGACAGAAGCGAATCCTGCAATACGCAACGCAAATCAGAATGATAATGAACAGCAAACAGATGCCCACGACGGACTTGAGATTGAGAAAAAACACAAACAAATATATATAGTATCGTTTGGAGACTAAAACCGGCAATAAAATCATTAACATAGAAAAATCAACGAGTCCTCGCTCTGATGTTGTCTTGAAATGTAAACAGTTTGTGGCAATCTTTGCCGAGCTGTCATGCTGACGGATGCGTTATCATTACGAGCGTTTATTCCGCTAGGGATTTGACTCTACAGAACGAAATGTGCTTTGTAACTCACTTTGTTTATTGAAAGACCACAACGAGAATGGGATTCATCACGATCAACACAGTTGGAAGAGACAACTCCTTTATATTGTATGATGCATCGACAGAAACATCTAACTTATAATTCCTAATTATTGTATGTTTGAATAAATCAGTAATTTTTCTAACTTATAGCAATAGCTTATACCCAACTCGAAAAGATACGAAGGAAATTGGATCATCGCCATTCGGCGAAGCGTTATTTACCTGCAGGCCAATATTCTCCATAGGAGTCTTGTATTGATCATAGCGTCCGTACACGGGGTTAGCGGCGGCCAGAACTGAGCATCTGGCATTCAGCTGTGCCTGGATGCCCGACTTGGCAATGGTGACACGCCCCTGTTCCATTACCTCGTGAATCGCTGTCCTATCAATATCGGACATCTTGTCGAACTCGTCGATGCATACAATGCCACGATCCGCCAGCACCATTGCGCCGGCCTCCAGCCGGCGATCTCCCGTTTCCTGATCAGCCGTGACGGCGGCTGTCAGGCCGACACCTGACGAGCCGCGACCGGTGGTCGCAATTGCGCGCGGCGCCGTATTGAGCACGTAGCGGAGCATCTGCGACTTGGCGACAGACGGATCTCCGATCAACAGGACATTGATGTCCCCTCTGAGACGGGTGCCGTTCGGGAGGACCTTCTCGCTGCCGCCTAGCAACAAGCAAAGGAGTGCCCTCTTCACGTACTCGTGACCATGGATTGACGGAGCAAGCGACTTCGACAGCGCGTTGAAGATATCGTTGCCCTTCTCGCGAGCGAACTGGCGGACCTTCTTCATGTCGTCGGCGGTTAGCTCCATGGCGACCTCTTTGCTCAGCAGGCGGATATTGTTCGCCAGTAGAACGGTCCGGAAGATGCCGTTCGTGACACCGCCCTGCTTCGACGGCATGCATCGGTACACGCCAATGATCTGGACACGATCGCCTGGCTTGCAGATGTCAACCATATCGTCATCGCACAGAATGTCAACAGAGCGTGGCAACTGGCCGGCAGGCGCCTTTTCAGGCATCTCCTGTATGGTTAGCGTTTGGTGATCCTTGTACGAGGAGAGGCCATATTCAGTTTCTAGTAGATTACCATCGTCATCCTTCGTGGGATATATTGATGAAGATGGGGTCGAATCATATGAGGCCGCATCCGTGTACATCCGTTCGAGGGTCTTGCCGGTCGCGGGACAGTAGTGCACCGAACGCGATACCTTGGGCCGGATCAACGATGCCTTCGTGACGATACCTAAGTGGCGAGAGCAATAGAGACAAACAAGAATCAGATGGGAAGGGTGATCCCCAGCTGAGTAGCCAGCTCAGCTCGAAGCCTGAACATAACGAAAATTGATCGCTAGAGATACCCAATGAATGGCATCGATGCGCTTAACCAGAATAGGACAGTCCCTGACAGCCTTAGCTTGTTTGTAACAAACAGCTGCCCTGCTTTGTCGTGGTTTCAATCCGCGAATCACACATACAGATACGCAGATAAGCAGATACAGATGCGATAGTTGTCCTTGCGGGAAATCATTAAAATCGTTTGCTAGTTAATTACTAGTTACGTTGGTCAGTTCGTTAGTTCACTTTACCCATGAGCTCGGTACACGACCGCCGATATGAATACTCACCCTCAAGGCACACAACGCCGCCAAGGTAACTCGAGATAAGGCTGCGCGGAGTGACGTGTTTATTGCCAAACGAACCCTCCAAGCCAACCGAGTACCGAAGGGCTCTGTACTGCTTCTGCAGCGAGGGGTCCGCCTGCATCACAATGCCTTTCAGGGCCAGCTCGAACGCCATCATCTCCTCAGCAGAATTTGAGAGTAGCTCAAGCGCACGCCGGGGGTTCTTCCTCCGGAGATCGTTAATGTTCACAATCAGCCGACGTCCATTGGAATCCAACATCTCGGTGATCTTCGCCTACGATAATTCAACAGGCAGAAGTTAAGAGTGCTCCCCGTTTAGAATGCTGCAACAAGTATTGTGCATTGAATTGTGCTGAATGAGAGCAGAAGAAACCTACAGGTAGAGCGGCAGTTTAAAAAGTGAAAAGATTACAGCCTACATATTTCTCATTCGAACCCAACAGAGATCGTATGCTTCAACAGATCGAGTGCTCGCTAACGGTGCGAGCGTTTACGTTTGAAAAAAAAGCGTTCGCGCGTTGGGAGTTTGCTAGAAAATATATCGTGTCAGGCTTGACCTGCTGTTGTACATTGACAACGATATTCTTTTCGGAAATCTTCATTATCGCTGATCATTTCAACTGTACTTTGTTGCTGTTGGCACGACTAAACTCCCCGCACTCGGGTCAAGGCGAACAGATGCGCTTTTAGCAAATTCACTTAGTGGGGCACTTTGAATGCCTACACATACGAGATATATATATATATATAGTAAGGGAATTGTTAGAGTTTGTGGAGTAAAACGATTCAATATTGACATTACAGTTAGTATATATATATATATATATATATATATATATATATATGTATATATTTTTTTTGGAAATGTACTCATTCCTTGTCAGTAACTAAAGAACTAGACGAGCACGCTAGTTATTAATTAAATAATTAAATAGCACGCCTGGAGCATGCCAGATACAGCCGGGGTCATGTACATGCGGTGCCAACTAAGATCTTCAGTTCAATGAAGTTTGGTTTCAGACAAAAGGTTTTGTTTCGAAGTCATGAAAACGAGCGCATCCGAGAGTTGGCGCCATTAAGCAAATAGTAGATTAAGGTAAACCAATCATTACAATGCTATCATCAGACCGGAGCCTACGAGGTTGTGTGAAGGCAGCTTCTGGATATCCGGTGTATTTTATTCGATAACTGTAAAAACGGACTCATCAAGCACCGTTTCGATGTATGTAAGCTTAACTGCTTCTAACACTCATTAATATAGCTCTCGATCCCTGCTCAAACTTCAGGCTCGTCACCAGCGAATTCCACTCTCGTTCGACATGTGCCTGCGGGCAGAGCCCATTTAAATAATTAAATCACCTCGATCGCTCGGCGTCAACGATCTCTGGGCAGGCGAACCCTCGCTCCGTGTACACTTACCCTGTAGTTGCCTTCATCGTTGTCGTCGTCCAGGAAGTCCTGGTACTCTCTCTGGATATCGTTCATCGTGACGTTTACGGTTTCGTTAGCCATTTTTGCGCTCGGTGTACACTACTATTGTCTCTGGTTTTTTGTTTGTACGCTTAGCGAAAATCGAGCGGCACCACTGTGCCTCGACTATATATTTCTGCTGTCGGTCGCCAGCCTATTTTGGCGCCAGAACAGCGCGCCAAACGACGATTCCGAAACCGGATGTTCGTGCGGCAAGGGTCGGCGGCTGGGCGCCAAAAGGGCGCTCGCGGAGGAAAGGACACCTGTGGAGAGGGATGACCACCCGTGTAGTGGTTCGTGTGCGACTTGCTTTTGCTAGAGAGAAATGGACAGACATCGCGCTTGGGTTCGAATCCTGCCGGGTCCTGCGACACGGAGCAGGCGAATCTTTGGATCTCTTTATCATCGTTCTCTATCCGGGGGGATTCTTGACGAGTATTAGCGGGACGGCAAGGTGCGAAATACAGCAAGGGTAGCCTCGCCTTGTCCTCGTAGCATGAGATCACGGGGTAAGCGCCGAGGCCAGTCACAAAACACGGGGCACAACAGCTGAGGGTCAACGTAGACGATGTTCGACAGAGAGGGGCACCAACCAGGAGGAGAGGGTAGTTAGCCGTCATGCCGTAGTGGAAATGGTGCCACTCTGTGTCTGTCATTTTACTGTTATAATATATATATATATATATCGAGAGATTATTATCGTGTATATCTTCTAGATTCATGAATACGTGTATTATTTACATGTGGTGTATCTTCTTGTGATGTCCCCTGGCCACTGATTCATCCCACTGAGAAGACGAACACTAGAAGAAATCGAAGAAGTTATGTCAAATAGATATCTCATGCAAATCCTTACTATCGCCCAACACCTGGCGAGCCTTCCTTGCTAAAAAAGAAACGGCAGATCCAGAGAAAGTATTCGATATTTGACCTGTTTGACGTTGCGTTGTTTTGCTGTTCAGTATACTCCAACCTAAATCAGTGTCTAGTCAAAGTTGAGTCAACGAATGGAAACCAGTTGGATAATTCGAGTTGTCAGCTAATTATTTACCACAGAGGGTGAATTTAATGATATTGTTGGAGAGCGACCGCAATGTCCACCATCCCCCGATAAGAATTGATAAATTTACACCAACAGTCTACTATGATTAATCGACGTCATGTACAACACCGTCATATCAGTATGGCCCATATATTCACGTATTGATTCGTAAAGATGGAGACGTTTTCGGGGTATAGTCCCAATCAGAATGAACTTTTTCAATCGACTGCGTGTGCGGTAGTTTCGTCTACATGCGTTGAAATACGAATGTGAGACTCATGGAGTTATTAATTTTTTTTTTGTTTAATTGACGAAACAATATAGATGTATGGGGCCGTAATGATTCCGTGGACCGTGTTCAATGTTGGCTGGAGGCGTCAGCCAGAAAAAAATTACCTTCGGTTGGTCCTGCTGTTGGCTCGAACGCCGGCGGTAGCCGCTAAAGCATCGCTATTATTATATAATAACAATTAGGTCATATTGAATAAGGCAAGCTGGCCCTCCAAGTCAGATCGATGGTTCGTGATCATCCAAGGCTGCAGCAACTGATCTATTAAAAATATATTCGGTAGGAAAGGCGCAGAAAAAAAAGAAAAAAAAGTATGTAGATGATTGTCGTTCGCAATTTGCCGCTTCGATTATCTCGCGGTTCGTTTGGTGCGGGGTCATTGTTACGGTGCGCGCGGGGGTGGGGTGGTTTGTCGCCGGTAAGTAGAAATCGCCAATTGAAACGGAGGAAACACAAGGGGCATTTCCAGGCTGCGTTTGCCAGTGTCGTGCGGAAACCTGTGCGAATTGTTCACCAATAGGTTGCACCGTGCTCAGGAGAATCCGTTTCTACTCGTCATTATCCGAGTGATAATTACTGTCCAATGGGTGGTAAGTTCCACGGTGGCCGAGCATCCGAAGCCAAAAACACGGAATGATGAATTGGACGATGTGTTTCCGAGTGAAAAGCCTGTCGTGTACAATGATGGTCGTGGTCGCCTGAATCTCGATAGTAAAGATAGCTGAGTTCGAGAGGCTTTAAATGCAGCCCCCAGAGCTCATCGAGTAAGGTCCCTTTGGCTATCTGCGTACACTGTACAACGGCTGCCTGAGGACAACCCAAAACCGAAATTTTGGTCGTCTGTAACGCCTTCAATAGCATCATGCTCAAGCGCTGTGACCAATAGACGACGAACGCGACGAGAGTATGAACCGGGGTGAGAAATTGCCGAAGGACTAAGCACAATAATCAGCCCGCCCCAACGCACCACCTCGTCGAAAGTAATTCATACTAGACATTCAATTCCCAAGTCAAGACCGAAAGCAAAAGAAGTCCTTGAGAGGTAAAGGTAAAGCTTTATTGGTTTATTAAAAAAGCCACAATTTTACAATGAGAGGTTCAAGGTTTTCGGTGAGTAGGAGTTTCACACACCACCGCGGCGAATCCTGTGAAGCAATGAATAAATAAATACCTAAGCCCCGGTGTCCATCATGGATTTTTGCCTTCAAAAATAATTTGCTTGAACGTTACAGATTGCATTGTAACTACTTCTAACTACTGCTTCTTCTGTTCAATGTTACACTCAGCAGCAGCAGCAGCAGTAGGCAAGTATCAGAGACGACGACATCAGTGAGCTATCTGGCAGAATTGCTGGCGCCATCTGGCGAGTACCGCGAACAATTTCGTACTCGGAAGCGCAGGGGTCTCCTGTGGTTCTTTGACGCTGCCTGTCTCATCTATTGTCTTGTTTCACACCGTTGTTGTGGTCTTCGCATTCAGCACGGCACGACAAATGCTAATGAGTTCTCACGAGACGATATCGCACGGCGGCAGAAAACCAAGTGATCGGTAATCATTGTCTGATTCAATAATTTGCAATATATCGAAATATTGTCACCCGTTAATCGTTATTATTATTATTATTATTATTATTAATTAGTAGTAGTAGTAGTTATTGTTACATATGAAAGTACACAATGCATTCGCAGTTCGATATTTATTCGCTCACCTTGCCTAACGTGGTATCGATTTACCATGCTGGCGTTCAGCCGGCGCCCGCCACGATCGGACCACATGTAGCGTGAAGTGAATGCGGGCTAAGGCCACGTTGTCCGTCGGGTCCTTTTCTCGGGACCCAGAAACAATGCAATACTTTCTCTCATATCTCTAATACTAGAGGCCTGAGTATTTCCTAACAAGGAGTTGATGATCGATGTTATATCCGTATTGCGTCTTCGCGTCTGCTGGGAGCCCTTACAAAGTCCTTTAGCGCACAGTAGACAGATATAAACGTATCATTTTATCATCTAATAACAACGGTCGTCAACGGTCGTCCGCGAACAACTCGGCGATACGACGAGATTGTTTGTTGTTGATTTTCTAACATAAAATAAAATGACGAACAACAAACAACACGAGCAATACTACTATGCAAAAGTATAACATGTGTATATTGTTTCAGGTGATGAATTGTGAATGGTGTTGTTGATTCGGGTGATGTGATGGGCTACAATCACGTACACAAGTGAACGTTTTGCGACGAGAGGAAATCTCGGGGGAGTTAATTTTTTCATAAAATGAACAGAGGGACATCTATTAGATGTGCAGAAACATCTTGATCCACCTCGTCCACCAGGCTCTCATTGTTGCCATTTATTATATTTTGTTGTCCTATTGCTCAGGCTGTTGTTAGGTGCCTAATTTTGGGTTTGGTTTTGACCCGGGATGTGTTATGACTTAAGCTTCGGAACTACTTTCGTATGAGTGTTGCCGGATTCGAACCGGAGACCGTGGGCTTCCAATAGGTCAGCGGTAATCTCTAGCTCTCTCACAATGCTAGCACCTGGGCGGGATCAGCGGGCGAATCCCGAATCAAACAGGATTTTCCTCTGTTCACACCATCGGCCGTGACGTACAACGGCATTGACCGTTGGTCAATGACATCGTACACTTGACACCGAACGCGCCTTGAGAGCCCATTATCGGCACGCGTGGGGTAGTGCCGGCGCGTCGGAGGTGCGCTGTCAACGCAATGCGCTGCTTGTCGCTTCGCAGTGCTACATTAAGAGCAAGTATGCACCCCAGCTGTCATTCATCCAAGACCATCTCAGTTCCGGCTCGGTTTGTCGCTCATACATCTCCCTGTCTCCTATCCTCTCTCTCTCTCCGTCTGGCAGACGCACTCGGGGCCTCGGGGCAAGCGCGAAGTGTTCCTAACAACACGCGGAATCTGGCCATATGGGCAGCCGAGGCAAACGGCTTACGCCGGGTTTCGGGGCCCATGTGCGCCCCCCTCCCCCCCCCCCCCCCCGCCCGGCTTCGTGCTGGACTGTGCACCGGAAGGCGGGGCGCATCGCGATGTATCGCCACCACCCTGTGCTGCTGCTGCTGCTGCCGCGCGGCGGGATCGGGGGCGCCAGCAGTGGCGGTGGCGGCGGTGGCGGCCTAGGTGGTCTCCTTGTGGCTGTCTCAAGGCGGGCGCCTAGCGCGTGTGAACCGCGCATAGTGCACAGCTCGATGCTGAATTGATCTCGGCTGGCGGCGCGCTTCACCGCCCGCTCGTCATAGGGTACCCGAGCCGGAGCCGAGCTAGAAAGAGAGAGGGAGAGAGAGAGCGCTCACCGAGAGAAGCCAAGGAAAGCTGCTGTGCGGGCTGGGAAGGGGATATGAGAGCTGTGGTCCTGGTGGAGCCGAGACGGACGGCTGGCGCTCGCTCCCGAGAGTTTTCGCCCTCGGGAAGCACGAGACCAGTGGTAGGAAGCCGAAATATGGGATCGCGGTTGAATCGAACGACATTTCCCCAAACAGAAGAACGAGGCAAGACGCTGCGAGGCCCTCATTGGCTCGACAGCTGGACGACGGCAGTAGCATGCGGAGCAGGACGGACGCTCTCAGCAAGCCAACCAACCGGCCAACTAGGCAGCAGCACCAGCTTCATCAGAGAGCCCTTCATCGCTACTGCGGCCGTACGCCGCGGGCTCACTGATACTGGCCCTCTGGTAGTAGTAGCAGCAGCAGCAGCAGCAGCCGCCGCCGCCGCCGCCAGCATGCTGGCTCTCAACGGCGGCAGGGGCCTGCAGGCTGCTCGGCCTGATCCTGCCGGCTTGCTCCTGCGTTGCTCGACGGTGAGCGTAGGGTCGAAAGCGGCCTGCTGTTCGCTTTGCGCGAGGTCTGCCTTTCTTGCCTTCTGCTCATTTCGGCTCCTCGGGTCCTCCTCTGTGGCTCCTGCTTTGGCTGAAGAGACCGGCAACGGTGGAGCTGCTGTGACGTCAGTGGCGCATGCGCACCACTCGCCACCACCACCCCGCCGCCGCTGCTGCTGCTGGCGCCGTCCGCTGGCTGACTGGATGGCAAGCAGGCTCGCTGGCTGGCTGGCTGGCTCCCTCGTCGGGGGTGCGGAAAGCGAGGGGGTAAGGGCGTCCAAAGGGGCCGGTCCGAGGGGTTTGAGTTGGGTTTAGGCCCTATGCATTGGAGGGCTGCTGGCAGTGGCGGAGCACGGCGGGATAGCCAGAGCAAGGCAGTGAGAGCAGAGCAGAGAGCGCCGGAGCGAGGGGCCGGTGCGCTGAGTGAGGAGGCCCAGCAGGGGCCTACCGGGGTCCTCTGGCTCGGAGCCGGGGGTCGGGGGGGGGGGGGGGAAGAATCAGGCGGCAGCCCACAGCACAGGAGGGAGGCTGTGAGGCCGCCGTAGTGAGGCGGACAGGCAGGATCCGCTAGCGGGTAGCGGGCTCGTTGGCGCTGCCGCTTGCCCTCGCTGCTGACTGTCGTCCCAACAGCAGCACGGCAGCAGCAGCACAGCAGCAGCATACAGCACGCTCCACTCACGGACACATACACGCACTCCAACAGACAGACACCACACACCTACCTACACACACACACAGACACACATATTTGATTCAAACCAAAATGGAGGATAGCATTGTTGGCTGCTCTGAGTTGTGTCGCGGTGGCCACCGCGACGTGCAGTAAATCCAGCCCGTCGCCGGGCGCGGACTAGCCCCACTAGTCAGGATCTAGCCCAGACTGGCCGGATCGCTTGAAGCGCGGCTGGGCGAGCCGCCCCACGTTCGGCGTTAGGCGGCGTCCGACGACCGTTTCCGCCATCGACACTGCCACCATTTCACCGTGATCGCTGTTGTGTTCGGCGTCAAGCTAGTACTAGTCAGCTAGGCAGCAAGCCAGCAGATTCAGCAGCAGTGGTGTGTTCAGCAGCAGCAGCCGTAGAAAGGCGGTAGCATAACGGAGCTGGCCCGATGGGAAGGCGACACTGAAGAAACAGGGGGCTAGCTAGCGTGAGCCACACGGGGACCCGCACGATGGCCGAATAGGACCCACAGGCCAGGATAGACCTGACCCAGAAGCGGTGCTGAACTGGTTTTGCTGGCGGCAGACCCCGTTCGAGATTGCTGCTAGCCGTTGGACCGCTCGGACCGTCCACTGACCAGGACTACCTTACCTAACCTAACCTGCTGATGAACAAGTGAACAGAGGATCAGTGGGGTAAGCGCCGAACCAGCGCGAATCCACATTCGCGGTCAACGGCTAAGCAGCCAGTGCGTCTGTCCCCCCCCATACGACTGACCAGTTACAGCAGCAGCAGCAGGACCAACAGCAGGGATTGGGTCCACTGCCGCGAGATTGTGCCTGCCTATTGCGCGCCGACCCCCGTTCCCCTACCACGAAGCCGAAGCTTGATGGAAAGAAGAGCCGTGGCGAAGAGCGACGTCGCCACCCGCTGCAACCAGTGACAACCCGAGTGTCTGCGGCCCCGCGGTCCATGACCCTGCGCCGTACGGACGTCCGGCCCCCTATAATCCTCAACGAGGCCAGCGGATTCAGTGGCAAGTGGTCACGTTGTTGGCAATCGCCAGAAGAAAACGCCTTCGCCGCCCGCGTAGCGATCGCGGCCGAGGTGGGCTTCTGGTGATGCTGGCCTGTGCGGTGCTGTGCGATCGTTCCTGCGTGAGCTCGGACGACAGAGGCGGCGGCGGCGGCGGTGGTGGCGGCGGCGGTGGTGCGCGTTCGCTAGATCGTCCACTGGCTCATCACTAGTGCGAGATTGCCATCCAGTGCTGATGCTGCCAACAGCTCACACTGGCACCACCACAACGACGACTTCACCGTCGTACCATGCTGGAATAGTGCGTCTGCCTGTCTGCGTGCTGCGCGTAGCAGCAACAGTGGGCGATTAGGGATTGTACGTAGTGGGTTGCTGCAGTTCGTATCGTGGCGAACCCAGCGACCACAAGCGGTGACAGCAGCAGCAGTCGTTTTAGTGATACGGTCGCGAGCCAGGGGGTAGAGAATGAGATCTAGCTAACGTGAGTGTGCTAGTGGATCAGATCTGGATACGTCTGTATACGGGATACCTGGCTACGTGCCGATCCAGATGTCCGAACGAGGGTGTACCACGCGAGGATATTGTACCCCGTCGAACGGTAACATTGTTTAGCATCGTATCGCACGGTACCACATCGTCTAACCAAAAAAGCATCGTGACCAAGTGAACAGCGAAAATGACGAACAACTCGATAATCTGACCGGCGGTAGCGATAGTCCCAGTACAGTGATAACGATAATCGTCAACAGTTCGCGCGTCCTGTTCCGCCCACCAGTGCATAGCAATAAGAATAGTCAGCCGACGATCGGCCAACGACGAATCGGATCGATCCCGCGTGCACTGGACCACATTGAACCTATCGTTCTTCCATAGAGGCTCCCATATCGTCCCACCTTATCGCCCACCCGTCTGGCCCGGACAGCCAGCAAAGGCAAGGATTATTAGCCACCGTCGACGGTTGACTGGCTGCTGCGTACGACCCTGCGCGTCTGGCTGACCGACCATCGACGACAGACGCCCCGTAGACAGGCCAGCTCTATTGTGACCGGTGGCTAAGCTAGTGCGGAGTGCGACATCGTCGGCTGCGTCGTATGCGTTCCTTGTGAGTATACGTTCGCGCATCTGACCGGATCAGGATACATCTGGCCTGCATCTGATCTGTCTGCCGGCAGCGGCCGATGGCGCCGGATTGACATAGCTCACTCCGCGCACTTCCCCCCCAAAGCTTCCCGGCCCGCCCATCCCGTTTCCACATCAGGTCGCCAGGCGGCCACAAAACAAGCGGCGACAGCGCAGCGGCCGGCCACGATAGAAACGCATCGATTCGAGTCGACCAGGACGGCGACAGACGCGACGGCGAAACGAAGGTGGGAATTAGCGGCTGTGTGAGACGCTCGTCACGTTGTTCCGCCAGACGCGAGTAACGCTGGCTTAACTGCCGCCACCGTCGACGCTGCCGCCGTCGACGCTGCCGCCGCCGCTGCCGCCGCCGCCGCCGCGTGTTGAAAATCGAGGGGGAACAGAGAGAGAGAGAGAGGAGGGACCGAGAGACCACTAGACCACGAGACGTCGACGGAAGCCGTAGCTGCCGCTGTTGCTGTCGCTGGTGACGCCGCTACCGTAACCACCGCTGGTATTGTCGCTCCTGTGGTGCTGGCGGTGGCCGAAATACGAGCAGTGTGGCGTGTGGCCATTGCACAAAGACGCAGCGTCGCAGCACGGTGGACCGTGTAGTGGAGACGATCGTCGTCACCGCACCGGCGGCCGTCAGTGTTGTCGCCGTTCGAGCTAGCACTGCTGACAACGTCGCGGGAGCCAGCCGCCTGTAATAGAGCCCGCCACCTTGTCAGTAGTGCAGCGAACGCCGCCGCCGCCGGCCCCCTCGGACCCCCCCCCCCCCCCCCCGAGAGTCAGAGAGGACAGGCGCTCGGCAGAGCGCAAGAGCAAACCTCTCTGTCAGACGAGACGTAACGACGCAGCAAGATCATTGTCGCGTTTCATCATATCAACATACAAAGCGCTACACGTGAGAAGTAACGCGCGAAGTCGTGCAGGATCCTCTCTCCATCGAGCCGTACCGGCATATAGGGCTCGACCGTAGTGAGCATTGCCGGTAGCCGAGCGTCGGGAGCCATGACCGCTCTGGCGTAGTCCCCGTGCCGGGTAGCGCCCTGCTGCCATCTCTGCTGATTAGCGCTTGTTTTTCTCACCCGGATGCTCTCCGCCGGCTAGACGTATATATATATATATATATATATACCTCGGCAAACGATCGTGTAGCCTCGATCCCTGAGCTGAACCGCCAAGCAGCTGGTGGGGCGAGCCGCGCGCGCGTCGCTCGTGATGAAACGCGTCATTGCCGTTGTTCATCGAGCATCAACGTCACGGGGACGATGTGACACCTAAAACCTGTATCGACATCGGCGTATGCGAGCGTCTCTCTATCGATGTATGCGAGAAAGCGGGGAGTACATCCCGCGGACGCCCACGTGTCATTGGCGTCTACGCAGATGCGCGCGTAGACGAAGCCATCGAGATTGAGCAGGACACGTACGAGGACTCCGGCGCCTGCCATCGTCGGCTGCGGCTGGTGATTCATACCAGAAGCGGTTGCCGCAAAGAACAGGACGCCGGTCGGGCGGAAGATGTGAACAACGGATATCTCGCATCAATACGATCATCGCCAGCGTTACCCCAGCAGCGCGGGTCGTCCCTAGCGTAGGAGGCTATACAATTCAACATATTCATATCTAGTGTACTTAGTAATTGTCGTGATCGGCCCGAAATAGAAGAAGACGAAGTGCGCGCGTGCAAAAGTCCGCCAAGCCGTTCCGAGCGAAGCCGACCGTTGAAATGGCCGTTACCCCTTAAATTCGGCCAACGTCAACACTCCCGTCAGCGGCTAGCATCAACAGCTGGACGGTCAGCCAGCCAGCCAGCCAGCCGGCAAAACAGTACCTGGCGGTGCACATTGTTGCGGCGCGGGCGTACGCTTCGAGGGCGGTCTCCCCGTTTCGAGTTCGCGTCACTGGCGGTCGCCGGCAGCGCGCGCGCGCGCGCGCGAAGCCAGGACGTATATCGAAATATCAACAGAACATACGCCACCGTCCGACGTACGCACGAAGTAGGGGCACCACACGACGACGAGTACGAGCGTACTGTGTACGCATAGAAGTGTAGCCGTTGGGACTTTGTCCTGCCCGTTCGCGGCGTTACCGTCGTATAACGAAACGCGTTCACGTGACAAAACGTCGTGGCAGAGACGCACAGCGGACACGCGTCACGTCTACGTTCGAGTACCGAAGTACACAGCGAAGAGAATAGCCTAGAAGCTTGTACACAGAGAGACGGCGTGAGGAGGTAGACAAGGCGAGAGGAACAGCGAAAAATAGCAGTAGTAGTAATAATACTAATAATAATAATAATAAAAATAATCAATAATAATAATAATAATAATCATAGGAGGAACCAGAAGAAGAAGAGGAAGAGGAGGAAGAAGCAGAAGAATTAAAAGAATAGTACAGGCCAGGATAGGCTGGACCCCCGAAAGGAGACGAGAATGATCCCGTTGATCAGATCGGTTGAAGGCAACTCCTCAGTAGTCGCGCCGTGTCAGAGGCTCTGAAAGACGGAGATAGACACCCAGCGACAGCGATCACAAGAGCAACAGCAAGTGAGTTGTTTATTTCATCGTCTCAACAGCGTGACGCAGTGAGAAGTTAGCGGTCGAGAGCGACATATCTCTCCCTACCCCGCCCTCCGCAGAGATCCCTGGGACCCGCCGCCCAAGAGAAGGCACCCATATCATCGTTGTTATCAGCGTCGTCGACAAACAAGATTCTTATCAACCAAGCAACAAACAAACAAACGAACAACTACAACAGCAGCAGCAGCAATAGCAACAATCGACACCCTCGCCCGAAGGTGTGTTTCGTCTACCTGCGAGATAAGGATTCGGCCGATAAGTCCATCCCTCAAGTTATCGGACAACCTGTGTGACAACATGAGTTCGTCTGAATAGCCAGCCGAACGGAGATAGTCATCATCGTCATAATAGTTGTAACACTCGGAATACTCAACAGGCGTCGTTGTGTGATCAAGCGTTGTTCTTCGTGAAGTGCCCCCCGCCACAGCATATCCCGTCGGTATCATTGTGAGCAGGAGAATCCAGTGCGCGGGTGTGATTATTTGTGTTTGCTGTTTGTGTGTTTGAGTGGCTGTGCGCGTGTGTGTGTGTATGTGTGTGCATATGTGTGTGTGTACAGCTGAGACCGACTAGAGGAGGATTCCGCCGAGACGGTGGGCATTGGCCGAAGACCAAAAACGAGGCCCGTTATTCAACTATTGTCGCCGTTCCCCGAGCGTTCTGAAACGCCGTCGGGAGGGAATCGCTGTAACAGCTGTGATCAGCGTCGCGCGAAGACCGCGTCAGCGGCAGACGGAGAGGACTCACCGAGGGCGCAGGCGGGCGCCTCCATAGGCCGGCATGTAGCTCGCGCGTGGCACTGGTCCACGCCCGGACTCACGGAGGTGCCAAGCGAAGTGTTGCAGGCGATGCGGTGGTCGTGCGCACATTGCCCCTCCGGGCACAATTCGCGCGCCTCGTGAATTCGCCCCAATCCCCGCCTCCCCTCCCCCCCAGCCCACGGGGGGCAAAGAGATATTATCTATTTTTCTTTCTAAGCAGGTCAGCGCGACAAGATTAACAGCAGTTACAACAAGAGGCAGCATACGCCACGCGTGTGAGGTACGAAGCGGCCTTAGCGCGTAGGACAATAACGCCACGGTATATGATTGCCGCAATCCGAATGAGCCGCCGGGACGGCAACGAGTGGAAGGAACACAATCCGTCTTCCCCGTGATTGTCCGCTGTTTCCGGTGAGCCAGGGAAACGAACGCCTGCACGCAAGCGGCTCTGTTCGACGCTACCGCGCGACGCTCTTGTCAGTCCGCCGAGTCGATGCCGAAGCGTCGGCGAGCGTTCGCTGCAACCGGCGCGCGCGCTCCAAGCCAGGGCTGACCGGGCTCCGCCGAGCGAATGGTCAATTACTGATCGTCGCCGACCGTCGAAGCAGAGGGTTAGCGCACTCGGACTGAGGCGGAATCGATTCGCTGATTCCGACAGCGGGATCAGCAGCGATTGTCGGTCGAGCAGAGGCTGGTAGAGAGCGGCTTGCGACGACAGGTGTGCTCATCCCGGAAGACGATTTGGGTTCGCTCGAGGCTGTGGGCTGTGGGCTGTTGGCTGGAAGCAGACAAGGTGTCAGGTGCAACTCGGCGCTAAGCGAACGCTCTGAGACGCAACGAGCGACTGACCTCGTCGGTGCGTTCTCCCAAGCATAGACAACGACGACGAGTGAGAAATAGTAGCAGCAGCGCGAAACTTCGGCGTCCTGTCGACTTTCCGACCCTAGCCGTAACTAGCGCTAGAACGAGCATCCGCCGCCAGCAACTGACCCAGCCGGCCAACGAGACAACGACCAGCAGCAGTAGGCGCCGTGTCGTGCGCCGAACTTGTGTGATCCGGAGAGATCGCCGGAGAAGCAGCAGGTCGGCAGTCGGTGTGGTCTCCTCAAGCGGAGTGGTCGTGTGGAGCGGTCTGCCGCTCCCGGGGCCCCCGCCGGCACCGAGGCTGGCCACTGCGTCGGCGGCCCCCGCTGAGGCGGCGGCGGCCCGAGCGGCCTGTCCGAAGCCGCCCACTTCAGCTGCTTCTGGTGGGGCGCTTCTTGACGGCAAAGGCGGTGCAACGTTACCTGCTGACAAAGGCGAAGGAGGCGACAGCAGCCACAGCAACAACAGCAACAACAATAACAACAACAACAACAACGACAATAACAGCAACAACGACAACAACAACACAACAGCAACAAACTACAGCAACAACAACCGCGACGACAACAACTACAGCAACAAAAGCAGGAACAACAACAGCAACAACAACAAGGAAATCGACGGAACAAATCAAGCAGAGTCAAGCGCAAGTCATAGAACAGACGAATCACAAAGAACAACGCGAAGAACGACTACTACAGGCTCTACTATTGCTATTGCCACAACAACTACAACAACGAGTACCAATGCTACTGCAAGCAAACCCCTACTAACTACTACATCCAATCGAGGACGAACGACCGCTGCTGCACCACTCACCGGTGGCAACAGTCCCGACAGCTCGCCTGGCGCGATCAGGCACTACTTCTGGTGTCAGCCACCAGGCGTCGGCTGTTGGCAGCGGTCATCGTTGACGCCGGCACCGGCCACCAACGTCACTCGTGGAGTGTTCAAGTCGCTCTGGAGCTATTACTACTATTATTATAATAAGGACGACGAAACGGAGCGACAACGACAAGAGGGCGACGTGTACAGCGACACCAACGCGAACAGAGTCGACGACGAGCACTGCGACGACGCAGCAGGGAGCTGCTGGAAGGGGCCCTCGTTCGGTCGTTCGCTCTACGAGGACCACGGCGGGCGGACCACGGCCGGAAGTAGCACAATCGTGTCGACAACAACAACAGCAACAACGACAACGACAGCAACAACGACGACAGCAACAACAACAACAACAACAACAACAACAACAACAACAACAACAACAACAACAACAAGAACGGCGACGACAACAACAACGGCGACGACAACGACAAGCAGCACAATAGCTCACGAGCGACGTGAGTTGAGGTCACTTTGTTAGCGGATCTCATTAGGGAGCTCAACGCGGTCGCGGGGTCGAGGCCGGCAGGCGGAGCGGCGCGGGCTGGCGGATCGCCATTGCGCCGCTTTCGCCTGTGCGGGCCTGCGGGCACGGGAGGATGAGCAATTGCCTGACCGGAGCTGGAGGCAGTAACCATCCCGACCTCAGCCACCTGACCGCCGAGGAACGTCTCATCATCCAGGGGGTCTTAGCCCGCCAACGGGCTGAGGAACAAAAAGAACGCGATCTGCTAAAGTGAGTACGAAGCCGTTTTTAGCGTGACGCCCCGAAAAGGCGTCCGCTTTACCGCTCGGCCGGTGGCGAGTCGTTCGACGAGTAGCGCTGGCGAGCAGGCACGACTGCATGAAGTTGACGATTTGATTTGTTGCAATTGTTGCATAGCTTGGTGACAAGGTGTCGCCGAATAGCGCCAGTGCATGGTAGATAGGGATGGGTATATTAGTTCGTGGTCAGTAGGGTTAGGTAAAGGTAGAGTCAAGCGAGATGGCGTGGGGCTGGCGGAAAGGGCCTGGAACCTTGGGGTCTCGGGGTTCGATTCCTCACACGGGACACGTATGGCTTGGGGTTACACGAAAGTAGTTCCGAACCATATGGCCCAAGTAAAAACACTCCAGGGTATATATATATATATATATATATACATGTCAGCAATTACCAACTCAGCCACCAACAGCACTCATATTCCGAGATCTGCACATCTCGCAGCAAAGGGTAAACGATACCGAATCCCCAATCTTCCATTGTCCAAAATGGATTCAAGCGTTCGATGACTGTAAGAGCCCTGATTGGCCCAGATGCCGCTGATGGATGGCGCATGTTGTGTAGATGGTCGCCAACGTACCCAGTTGGCGACCACGTACACAACATGGTTGGCGATGCGAGAAGACTAGAATTCATAGCATTAAACAAATCCTTTATGCCTATTTAAGATTAGCAAACTTTATTCGGGACAGGATTGTCCGTCGAGGCCTTCAGCGTCGTAGACGGTGCACTCGTGCGCGCCTTTCAACCTGCAGGAGACGGACCTAGGTGCACACACGGGTTCGATCCCCGCCGTTGCCCACAGTTGCATTTAACAAGAGGTCCGTTTTGTGAGGCAATGTCGAACACACAGTTCTACCGTGAGCGTTAAATCTTGGTCGGGCGTCAGCCTGGAGAATTGACCGAGATTGTCAACTTGCGTCAGCACGTCGACATCACGGTCAACACCGTACAGGTTAACAGGCTTCAGGCTCAGTTACCTCTGCGTGATGGGTGGCAGCAGTACAATACAAGCAACAAAACGATCGATAATTATGATAATATTGCATTAGCGAAAATCTACACACGGTCGATTTCGACACAGCAGTATCAGACCCCGACAACTAATGAATTCCCTACGAATTTGTCTTAAGTAATACTCGCGTGGCTGCCTTATCAGCTCCGTTAGTGTCACACCATTCGTACGATTGGACCCCCGTACAGAAGTTTTGCTAGTTAGCAACGGAACAATCGACTAAATGGTGATTTAATTCATTGTTTGGTTTTTGCGTTTGTCGTCAGCGAATGCTGCCGCTGCGGACCTACAACAGTTCATGGTAAACCGTTATCAGCACGACGCCGTACAATAACACGATAGATATTCGTATATATGAGAAAAGCTAGCGCAACGGGTCTACGAGCGCTGTTCGCGTGGCCGTCGCTACCACCGCCGCCACCGCCGCCACCGCCGGCATCACTACTGCTAAGTAGAACTCGTTGAACAGCGACGGAGAAAGGAGTTTTCATCTGCCGTCGTTGGGGCATGCCGTCCGACCGATCCGCCGAACCTGGGCGCAGCGGCGACGGCCACCCGCCTAGTCTACCTATGTCTCTGTCTTCCCCTCGAAATCGCGGCGAACCACCCGACGTCAGGCCGCATCGATGTTCGGGCCTCCGTCAGCCCGCATCAAGCCATCACCAAACCCAGAGTTCCGCGCTGACTTGTGATGGGCGCCGGCAGAAAGGAGAACGGCTGACTCTCAAAGTTGAAGTCGGCCGCGACGGGAGAAACAGCAGCAGCGTTGATCTTCTGCTGGTGCTGCCGCCGCAGACGACACTTCAAAGGCAAATGCAAAGAAAAGGACGACAACCAGGATAGAGGGAGAGAGGGAGAGAGAGCGAGATGAATTGGGATTGGCTGAACGAAGCGAAAAAGTGAGAGAGAGAGATGCAGGGAGACGATCGCGTGAGGCCCACCTGCTGGCGGGACCGGCCCGGCCCGGCCCTGCCCGGGGCAAACCTAACGCGAGGCCTCCGCTATCTAGCTGGCCTAGTGGAATGATGCTAGAAGGGGAAGTACGGCCTAACCTATCGGGTCTGCCGTTTGCCACCTGCCGGCCGAACACGAACGGGTTCTGGCTGCCAGCCGAGCCACCGCAAGGGAGGCGGCTATGACTGGGGGGTGACCGGCGGTGTTTAGTTCGCCGAATTTCCTGTCCGCGGGCTTGCACGGAGGGGTTGCTCGCTTGGCGCTACACGAGAGGAGCACGAGATATCTGGGCGGGAGGGAGTAGGGAGTAGGTACAGCGCGGGTGAGGATCTATGCTCCCCTCCAGGGCTCGTCGGTGTCCAGTCTGCCTTGCGGTACTCCTAGCCTGCCTTGAGGAACTCCTAGCCTGCCTTGCGGGACCTCTAACCTGCCTTGCGGGACTCGTAACCTGCCTCGCGGGATTCCTAGCCTGCTTAACGCAGCCAAGCTACAATAGCTAACCCTTCGTCCCCCCAAGTGGCCGCCTGATGCCCATACTTCCTCCCTTCGGGTCAGCTGGCAGCTAGGCCTGAGGTAATGACGATCGCATGGGCAAAGGCTTCTACGGCTTGCGCGGTGTACGAACGGCTATTGGTAGCGGCGGCGGCGGCGGCGGCAGCTTCCATTGATGGAGTCGCTGTCTCTATCTGTCTCCATCTGCCTCGTTCGCATATCTCTCCTAAAGAAGTGGCGGTTTGTCAGCCACAGCAAAGCGTTGCCGAGAAGGCAGGCGAACAGAGCTTTGCATTGCAAAGCTTTCGGGTTCCTTGGAGACACAGAACAGCCGGTCGAAGGCGTCCGTCAGATCTTCGCTTGATGCTTCGTTGTTGCTGTCGAGCCGGTGTCGTTGCACAGTGCTTCGGCAGCAACGTCCCCGCTACACGGGGCAAGTCCAACCACGCCCTTGTGAGCAAGTTCCAAGAACAAGAGCTGGGAAGACGTCACCAAGTGGCAACATCACGCAATGTTATCCTTGTACGTTGAAGCAACTGCATCGTCTTCAGAACAGCCTCAAGACTCGGTGTTATCGCCGAACGGAACTGTACACCTGCTGGAGGTTAACTCTTAAGCAGTCAATCTGGAACGGACGGCTCCGCACCGGAGCCATCGAGCAAAGAAGCAGACCGCTCGCCGCTTTATATTTTATAATTATCGAACGCTATTAATCATCATCACCAGTTTATGATCACTGATAGATCTGCGCTGTCATAGATAAGCCTCGGATGCTTTGCGCATTTGTGTCCTAATCCGAGTCCGCTGAGATGAATGAGGAACTCACAGATGTTGCCGCCAGTGTAGGTAGTGCTCGGCAGGAACTGACGCGCTCTTGTTTCTTTCACTCGGGATTCATGGGAGAAGACCTGTGCCATCGAAGTTTGTATAAAGGGAAGTCGATCAGCAATCTGGTTCATCTTGGGGCCGTTTTGATGATCGCACACCTTTAATTCCGGGACAGATTGTTATCTGCGTTGTTATCCACACTTGTAGGTGAGCGCACCAACTTTGGGTGCAGGCTGTAAACGCCTCTTAGTTTTTAGACATTTGCAAGATGTTGTACGTATGATTAGCATTGTTTCTCCGCTGACTTTTTGATATTCCGCATGTTATGCGGCAAGCCTCGTATCTGAAGCCGTTGGGTGTTATTGTACGATGAGGACATGTAGGGGCCACCTTTGATTTATTTTCAACCTTGCCGCATTAGGCGACAAGGCTGAAAGGCAGGAGTCCACAAATATAGAAAGACGATAAGGAAATCCAGCGATTCTCCGCGTCTGCCAGTAGGATTTGAACCCAAGCCAAACGTGCCTCCCGTCTCCAAGACGGTCGCTACTAGACTATCCAGGAGATTTCCTCGCACAATTGAGACAGAGGTTCCGTTTTGACCGTTGAGAAATGTTGCGCCTAAATCGATCCGTTTTAAGGGATTCTACACATTATGCTATAAAGCTTTCGTTTTGCCTATGAGCAGGAACAAGTTCTTTCGTGATCTCCCAAAAACTCCCGATGAATTGTCTCACAGTCCTGCTCGAGTTTTCATTTTCGTGGATGATTTTTCGATACCCGTTTGGCATAGGTGACAATTGCTTCACGCGATCTCACTCGTGGTCAATCGTTTCTCACTTCAACGACTCGAAGTTCCCATGCCCTCAGCACTTCCCTGGCCCCACCTGTCCTTTTGGGAGCATATCAAAATCATCGTCTACTACAACAGTACCGCACGAACGGATGGGGTTTACCATTTATGCTATGTGTATACCAATCGCTTGGTCACTGGCAAAAATCACAAGGCCGCTTGTACGGAGGACGACGTTGCTCGATGAGTCGCCCACCGAAAATAAAGGTACAAAAACAAACAATTCAAGACCTATGTACTACCTAGCCATCATACACTACACTGCTGGCATGCTCCTTACCAGTATCTCAGCTATCAGCCGCTGGCGGTATCGCACACACACACTGATCTGGGTTATCGTCGGCGCAGGCTCGTTTCGCAAGTGCCAACGCAATGTATCCCCCAACGTACGCAGCGTTCGGCCGGCTTCGTCCACATCATCGAGATTCAGTGGAATCAATTGGTAATGCAGGAGAGCCCCCCTTGGGACATTCCCGCAACGGTCGTTCAAATTGCTAGGTGCGGTGCGTCCCGGAGCAGGACGAGAGCGCACGCTGATTCATCGGCCTACACGTTGGCTAACCATGGTATACAAAAAAAAAACGAGTAAATATAATTGTAAAAAAAAAACGTATGCTGATACGAGTACAGCAGACGCCCTCTGATATTGGCTTTCCTCGAGCTCGCTCGAGCTATCATATACTATTGTAATCGAGCGAGACTGACGAGTCACATTAATTTCGCTGTTCGCTAGTTACAGCGTTCATACATACATATACAATCTCATACAATGAGCAGGCACATTCGCATTTGCACAGTAATTATCGAATAATCCCGATGATTCAAGGGACAATAACCAGTAAATTATGGCACAAAATGCTACCTGAGCCAACACGGGATGTGCGTGTTGAAGAGCGTGAGGGCTATTCGTCTGCTGCTCGATATATCCGTGAAATATTCCCTTCGTAATATTTTGGTGGAGATTACGGGAATGCCTGACGCCGCATTGAGCGGTTCATCTATAGCTAACCCAGCGTCACTGTGGGACTCCTAAACCCGCCAAACGCGCTTATCCCGTCCCAACACCGAGATGGCTCGGAACGCTTAGCTCACCACTTCGACCTCTTCGCAGTAGTATCTGTCAAGGCATTGTTGACGTTGTTGTTGTGGATGTCGCAGCTGCAACTGCCATTGTTGTTGTTGTTTCTGCTGATGTTGTTGTTGTTGTTGTTGTGTTGTTGTAAGTCGCCCACGCACCGAAGCAAAAAGCAGACACAACACCCTGCTAGGTTCCGCGTACGCCAGTTAACTATCCATTCGATATGATATTGTTAGCAGAGGTAAAATGTGGGGCGGGGAGACGGGGCGGAAGAGAGAGAGAGAGAGAGAGGTTTCTTGTTGGAAAAGATCCCCAAACACCTGAGAGGAATAGGTCCCGAGACGTCAATCGTCCGACGTACGGGTCTCTGGGTAAACTGCGAGTTAGCCTAAACCAATTGTGGGTGACGAGCAGTTGGGTGAAGGACCCCTGCGCGGGTCATCGATTCACATGTCATTAATGTCCTATGCCCTAACTGATTTCCGATCGACCTACTGGCGGTTGCCCTGTGTCCAGCAGGGGTAGGTAGATGGACAACAGGGAGGGCAGGTGTGCCGGCGGGGTATCATCTAGAAACTATTTATAGGCGAGTAGTACTACTGGTAGCGGCGCACACAACGCAGAGGGTACTTGGGCTATTTTTGTTTAGCTTATAAAACGAGACTTTTCTGCTAATTTATATTTAGCAAGCAGTGAATTACACTCGAGAACCTTGCGTTGCTGGTGCGGCGGAGCTAACTCACGTGAGAATCCGCGCCTTGGCAAAAAAGAGAAGATTTCGAGGTGAACCTCGTAAAACGCTGGATGAATGCAGTGTAGCCTGCGACCGTTTAGCAGATGACCGGATCTGCCGCGCTTCTGACGAAAGATAGACCTTCATTGAACTGAATTTTGCACAATTTTTAACCTCATCGTGTTTAAAAATTGTGTAAAATTTGTATCTCGTATTCACGTGGACCTAGAAGACTAAACTTCGTCGGTCTTCTGGTATCGACGTTCTGTAGCAGACAATACCTTGTCTACTTTTGTCTACTTCTTAGTTGATCACCAGAGCGGATACCACGAGGGTGCAAATTTAAGCTGATTGGCGATTTCGTTTTGATAGGTGAATTTAACAATTCTTTAGAGGATATAAATTTTGGTGTTGGATACTCTGATACAATCTGTCCACATCAGATAAACGTGAATCGTTCCTAAGAAACAGCGCTCAAAATTACGTTTTTACCTACAGACGTTATTCACGTGTCACTACTCATTTGTTGTTATAACCAACGAGTCCTTTTACCGGTTGTGGAATTACGGTAAATATTATGTGCACGATTGTATAATGAGCATTTCAAGAACGTACGCCACACGTTCGATACGAAACCGTTCCTTTGCTTATCTGAAGATATTCTCTTAGAGCGATTTACGCCAGTTCAAATCCTGCTGTGTGCCTCTTTTCTTATGAGTAATCAGTCCGAGGGAAGAAGAAGTAGAACACCACGACGACTTTCCGCTGAGGCCCTGCGCTGCTCACACGCTATCGATGAACGAGAATTGTACGCGGCTCAGTGCGCAATAGTAGTATTCATCGTTCAGGTGTGGGCCGCCAGACACTTTTGCGTACCTGAAAATGTGATCGTTTCTACACGACCGTTCGATCGAGCATCAGTCGCGAACATCGACGAGGAGGTATCGCACACGAAGCTCATTGCGTCCTTTACCGCAACTGACAACTTGTGGAATTGCCTTCGCTTTCTCGTGACTTTCTTTCCACCTCTCCTCTCTCTCTCTCTCTGGGGCCTTGCTACCAGATGCAATCGTATGCAACCATATGCGCGAACGCCCTAAATGCGTATATCCATGTCATCGTGTCTTCTACGGCCGCCGGTGGCGCCGCTAAGAAGTTCGGGGGTGTCTTTTGCCAAACAGCCAGTTGTACAACTGCCAGTGAGGTCGCGGTCACAGTTGCGGCTACAGGCCTGTGTGCGAGGGGTAGTTGCCAACATGCTACCGGTTCCCTTGACGCTGTCCCACGATCCCTCAATGGCGAGTGTTATCCGGGTGAACCCCAGGTGGCCCCAGAGAAGGCTTTCCCCAAAGGCTTTCCCCCGCGCGACCCTACCGCGAGCCAGCTGGCAGACGATGTCGAACTTGTGGCTGGTAGGCTCGTTCCGTATCAGCTACAGCGGCAAGCGACGGCCTTCGACGACGGACGGAGCCGTCCGACGGCGCCGTCCTGTCTTCCCAAGCCCTTCTAGCAACGTTATCGCCCGCCTGGCAACCGGCGGCCGATGGGACGTCAGGGCGCGGGTGCTGGAGCGCGTATTTCACGCAGCACTGCAACCGAACAGGGGTGAGGCGTCCCTCGACTAGCACCCAAGCCGACTGCCGCCTTCCTTGTGTACAGGATGAGAGTCATATGGGTGGATCTGTAGCGGCGGCAGCATGGTGCAGCAGCAGCAGCATCGAGAGAGGCAAAGCCGGCTTGCCGAGTATGGGATGACCCCCGGGGTGCATACACTTGGGAGGCTGGGCGGGCTGGGAAGTTCAGGCGGCCAGCAGGAGATCCTAGGATCTTAACTTTGCTCCGCCGTTCCGAGCCCGCAGTTAAACCCACACAATCGTTCGCGTTCGTGCGTCCACTCCCGTGCCCTCTCCATCGTCATAAGCCAGTCCGAGCGCTAGACTGGCTTATGGCGATTGGGCGGCTCCCTTCATCGTTTCCGGGGTGGACCACACTAGTACTATTCCTTGACCAGCTGTTCCAATTCCCAATTACATATGGCAGGCGTCCGGCATTCGAGCTGTTCCACTCGAGGACGCACGGCTAGTAACGCAGCGATTCGTCTCAAGCAGCGATCTGAGTGGACCGCCATGCCCAGGATCAGCCACCAGATCAACCACGGCCGTTCGCGCCCACACGAGCTATACGCGCAAGTGTCTGACGTTGGGCCACTGTCATGTTTTTTTGTCGACGCGTTGGCTACCTAACCTAATCGCCCCCGAACCCCAAGCGACCTCGAGCTTAGCAGGCGCCGAGCGGCGACGAATCGTCACAAACAGCGATTCCCTTCCTCAGGTTGCATCGACGTGAATGTGTCGACAATGTGATATAGTAGAAAACAGGAGAGGCGATACGCATAGGGTCTGCTGACTGCTGCAGATCCTATGCGTATTTGTTGTTGCTGTTGTTGCTGTCGCCCAGGCCAGCCAAGCCTAGCCAACCGACCGATTCGTTGATTCCTCGTCGACCGCAACAAACGCGGTCTTAATGGCGTCAAGAGCGGCTGCCGGCGGACAGGCGTTCCGTATACGCCTCCCTCGTTCTCTGTTTGCTCTTCGCGTCTTCTGCTGGTGAGTGGCCTTCGCCGGCTCGGCCACTTCTCCCCCTCTGAATTTCCCTCTTCTCAACTGGCTGCCTAATTAGCAAAGTGTCTACCGCAGGCTTGTGGCCGGCTGGCCACCCGGGCTTGGTTGGCTCCTCGCTAGCGGACTACCCATACATTTCACAATCTCTGGAAAGGTCAGCTTTGTCTATCTCTTCTAGTGTTCTGTTGTGTGTTGTCCATTCGTTCTTCCATCCAGCCTGTCTCCCCCGGGGTTCACACGCGTTTACTATTATACCTGGTATCGGGAGCAGCGACTGGACTGTTGCTAGAGTAAAGACGTTAGGGTCAATTTTCCGGGCTGAACCCCTACAGCCCTAAGCACTTAACTCCGTTTACGGTACAACAACTGCTTTCGGCATAAGGCTTCATTGTAAATGTAAATGGAAAAAAAAATGTGCTTTATAAATGTAAATGTGCAACGGTGGGGATCGAGCCCGCCGTGCATCCACGTGTCTCCTCCGATTGCAAGGCGCACACGAATGCACCCACCACGCCACCGGAGGGCTAAGCTAGTGTGCCTGGTAGTACGGCATCATCCCTGATCCGATCTTCGGGTTCTGGCGGAAAGCGAAAGCTGAGGGGCTGATCGAACACTCACATTTCGTTCGGGGACGTTGGGGGTTCCGCTCCAACCAGCCTTCTCAGCCATGGGTATTCACACCTAGAGTTCAAGCTGTGTTGATTGTTTCGTTAAGGCTGCTTCTAATCATCTATGTCGAAGTGTTTGCTGGGGTTGTCTAAGCCCGACAAACCAAATAGACCTGTCGGTAATCAGCAGTTTCGAGGTAGACCTTAGAAATTCGTCACCTTAAATACTCCCCATAAACTCGCTGCCCGATACTGCTAACTGATGTCAAGGCGGCCGCTCACTAAAGAATACAAATCATACTATAGGTATCATATTCACTATGCTCCTATGCTTGGGCAATGACTTCCTAATAGATGAATCCCTTCGTTCAAACATGTATACGGAAAAAGTACCTATTCATCTGCGTATACTAGCAACGTACAGCTGCTTCCTCTCTATATCTCTCTCTTCAGCTGGTTGAGGGGTCGATGATTACAAGCTAACGATCTGGACGCCGTGCTCAGACGTGCCTTGCCGACACGTCCATACCTGCGTTGTATTGTTCGGATCTGGGCAGAACACGGACGGCGTCCACCATATCGGAAGTCAGGGACCTGCCGAAAAACTGCTGTATCATCCAGCATAAGTAGTCGGTACACCCTATTCTTGGCTTTCTTAGAATGACTCAGAGGCTCGGACGAGGTCCGAGCCGGGCCTCCACGCCACGCGTCCATCAGACCAATACGAGTTGGACCTCCTGCGCACTCGGATTGTGGGGATCTGTCGGCCGGTCGCTGCGGCCAAATTTACCTAGTGCCATTTGTGGGCACTTGAAGCCTCGGAGGCGAAGCGGGACACCCACGCGTTAATAGACTATGTCTGGGTTTCGCGACCGCTACGAACGAGCAGAACCGCTCTTTGGCTCCGTTCGACATTGCGACCCTATGGCAAGTCAGCATGGACGATCTTGTCGGGGCCCCCGATCACACTTGGACACATTGAACACGCCACACTTGTAGTAACAAAGACGATGATGACGATGAAATGCCGATCGGCAGTATGATCTTCGCATGACGATTCTCGATGCCGTTGTCGCGAAGAGCATCTTATTCAACCCTCAGCAGGTTGCTACGAGATATGTGGGCGGCTGCAGGGTAAATTGTGGCACGTCAAGCAGCTACATATTTACTCGCCTCGTTCGGAACACTAGATGTTAATAAGCACGGAATTCGAGTACGTTGGGAAGATCCTCATATATACAGTTGTTTATTTTGTTTCCATTATCCCACGAACGACGACGCGGGGCCAGCATTCATTCATTTCCAAAATAGATTGACCTAATTAGTGCGGGGTCGTTGCAGAGGGCTCCTGCAGCCATCGCCTGCACGTTGCACGCTTTCAACAGGAGCGCAATATCACACCTACATTGGTCAGGGCCTCACCTCGATGTCTCCATTAGGGAGTCTTTACACCGGGTATATTACCTATCTCACTCTCTCTCTATCTCTCTCTCAAAAAGATTGACGTCATCTCTAACTTGCTAAAGAGCACTATAATGACCGACAAGACGTCGGAGCTATCACGTGCCGGCTGCCGCTGCGGCTGAGCGGTTGGTGTCCAACGCCAAGAAATCGCCCGCCATTGGGGAGCGCTTCGCCGACTTGCGCAGGACATCACTTGGTGAAAGCAGCGAGCGGGACAACTGAGAGCCTACCGAGGGGGCGACATGGGCCGAGCCGCACGGCGGCGGCGGGGGATCCTATTCGCGTAAACGCGGTTTCCCAAAGCTGTCCCAGTCCTGCTGCCGTGGACTACTTCACGTGTATTGGCAAACGTTACTCGGCGAGCTGCCAGAAGCTGCGGCCGCACCCGAAGTAGATGCGGTGGGCTGAGGCACCGTGGGCTTCAGCGGGTCGAGTCACTCGCTGCTTCGGGTCTTGCCTTCATCAAGGAACCGCAATGTAGTGCGCGGCGCACCCTGTCTCTCGCTTCGGGGGAAAACGCCACCACTGCCGTCGGCTGCCAAACAGAGCGACTGACAGAGACCCATCCCGGCCACGCCAGGCCCACAGACACAGGGGGCAGGCTCCATGCCTTGACGTCTCGGTGTCTCGGCCGCGACCCAGGCCCGACAATGTTGCCAATGGAGAGACCGCAAAAAAACGCGCATGTACTTCGCACTTTGGAGCGCGCCGCCTGTACGCATAAGAGAGTAGGCTTGCTGTTCAACATTCGTCCAGGAAGCCTCTTCCGGGCAGCGAGCGACTGGTTGGCTGGTTCCGGCGCTTCGGGTCTCGGCCTTCGAACCTCAGACCTCGGTTTGGCCCCCCACAAATGCTGGCGACGACAGGACGACTCTCGTTGACTGTCGCTCGCTGCGTCAGACTTGTCGGCGGGCGGCGTTCGACAACCGGGAGTCGCTCCTTTGCGGGCAGATTGCTTTTATGCAGAAGCAGAAAGAGAACCGACATTCACGCAGACAACGAAGTAGGCTGCGTCTACACATCGGCCCACCCGGCCTCTGCCGGCTGTGTGATCTCTGTGGATACACAGTATCGTGCTGCAGTGAATGGCAGCAGCGCTCGAATGTGATGGACATGCGATGTGCTTGACCTCGGAAAGAAAGCAAGCAAGGGAAGTGAGTGAATCCATGCTAGCGTGGTCGTTGTGACGACCTTCTCACCTGTACATTGTTACCTATCTCCCCGCTGCTATCGCGCGCCAAAGATCGACTTATGCCAGCGAAATGGCGAGATTATCTTATGGGCCACACTTGTATATATATATATGTATATAGGCGAAAGGGAGAAACCCATATATGTTATATCGATTCATCGTCGCGAGCACAGGTGTCTTTCTATCGATTGCGGACCAGTTAAAAAAAGATGTTTTCGGGCTGCCTCTCAGCTAACATTTTAACGTCCACGGTACAACTGCTTTGAGCATAGCTTCGTATGACGGACAACCCCTTTAAATGACAACGGTGCGACAGTTAGGATCGAACCCGTGCACCTACGCGATTCCGTGGTGCCGTCTAGCTAATCCTAGATAATCTATGAGCAAGAATAGCGAGTTTTCACAACGAACTCGATCATCGTTCTGTAGAGCTGGGGGGGGGGGCGACGGTGGCTTGATTTGGCTGGAAAAAATCTATTGTGAGATGCGGACATATGTAAGCGACACGATCCGACGGTATCGTTAGCCTGTATCGTAACGAGCGGGCGGCGCTTTATTTCGTCGACTCACACTGAACCGATCTGTTGGCTGAAATGTTCGTCAACCCGCGCGAGTCGCAGCTGCCGAAGCCGTTCACCAGCGCCGCGTCGAATAGATGCAGTCTCGTAGCTCTCTCCGACCTGAGTGCTGCTACGCTCGATTCAGTTCAGTGATCATGATGGTACGGCACGAGTATCATCACGGAACAGTGGCAAATGACCGGTAATGGGACGTTTTCGTTGAGGTCCCAAGCAGGACTCGTTGTCGTCCCCGTTGACGCGGCGGACAGAAGAAGGCGAGTAGGAGAGTTCGACAGGATCGCCCACCCCGTTCTCATCTCCGCGTCTCTGTCGGCCATAGCGTATTTAATCCTCCGAACATACGCTCAACGGGTTTCAATTACGAAGGAACCTTGGCCGTCGCTCTTGCTGCCCCTCAATGAAGAACATCACGCGTAGCTTAATCACAGATATCACCTTATCGGTTACTAAAATGGAGCTGTTCCATTCAGTCGCGTCGCGCCGTCTCAAACTTAAGACACGTTATGTAGGGTGCAGTGGACTCGCGGGTGCAGCAGCTGTGATTCACGCTTGAGCTTTGGATGCATTGCTTTTTATTTGGCGTTCGTTGTCCGTCTGTGACGCACATGTTGTCGTGGGCATTGCTGGTTGATAGAGGATTTCTTCTTTGGGAGCACATAATCACACATCGCACTGTTACGCGCTGCTGGGCATTCGAGGCACGTTGTGAATACTTGTTTCATAAACGGTTAGCTTGTCACCGTCGGCCGCCCCCCCCCCCGCCCACCAATATAGCAGGTTACTTAACGCGAAGCATTGGGCGGTGTGCCACTAGAAGCATGTCTGTAGTCTAGGGAGCATGAGTTCTTTTGTTGTTGTTGTTGTTGTTGTTTCGCCTAGGACAGTTAACAATGGCCTGGACTGGGCCGACAAAGCAATAGTCGGGTGTGGCCCTACGAATTCGGCGTTCGAGTCTTGTGGCTAACTCTTACCTGTCTGTTGTTGACTTTCGTTTTTGTCCACCCCCACCTTTACATCCCTCGCGACCCTCATCAACCCTCATCGGCCCCGCTCATGTTCGCTAACAGGCGAAAGACTGACGAGGTTAAGCAGTTAGAGAGTAATTTAGTGACGAAAATCGGACAAAATGCGCGCAACCCTCTGGGTATGCTTCTGGGGGCAGGCAACCAACAAAATCAGCAGCAACAGCAGCAACATCAGCCGCAACATCATTCGCAACAGCAGGGTCTTCACCATCAGCAACAGCACGGAGGCGCCCTGCACGGCCTCCAGGGCGGTGGTGGAGTACCAGGGCTGGGATCGACGCCGGGCGGGCCGACGGCGCCCCCGGCCACGTGTCAACTTTGCCTCAAAACAAAGTTTGCCGACGGAGTCGGGCATATCTGCAACTACTGTAACGTAAGTGTTCGGGTCTGGCCACGGCTAAGGTGATCACGTTGTCCTCTGGATGGTCTAGTGGTGAGCGTCTTAGACTACTAGACTGGAGGGACACGTGTGTGTTGGGTTCAAATCCTGTCAGACGCTTTGGAGAATCTTTGGAGTTCTTTATCATCTTTGTTTATCTGAGGATTCTTGTCAGGTACGAGTAAGGTAGAGAATAAGCAAAAGGTGGCCCCGGCAGGTCCTCATAGTAATACCTAAAGGTTAAGAGCTGAGGCCTGTCAGATAGGGGCAGAACAGCTGAGGCCTGTCAGCTCGAAAAAACAGAAAAAAAGGTGATCACGTAAACAAACGTGATAGATGGTAGCGGCAGAGCAGTGAGCCATTCAGCAGCGGCGATAATCGAGGCTGGCCTCAAATCGAGGGGAAGGACATATCGTGCGTGGGCTATTGCATGTCCTTTGCTATGTGATATAGTATGAAATATAATCATGTGTTTATTTATTAAAGTGTGCATTGTTGTTGTTTTTTGTTGTTGTCATCAGCTGGTTGACAGTGGCAACCACAATATACGCAATACGAGCGAACGAACGATAGCGGTTAATAGGTTGATTAGATTTAGCGAATTGTCGTCGTCGTCGTCGTGTTCAACTACATTGTGCCTATTGATTCGAGGCGTCTCAGGCTAAATATCCTCCCCGATCCATTGCCCCTGGCTCTCGATGCAACAGCCGGCGCAGCCGGATCGACTATAGATATTCCAACAAGAGATAGCTAACTAGATAGCCCTACGTCGTCGACGCGAGAGGCGCGCGTGTGTGCGCGCGATGTGTCGCGTGCGTGAGTGCTGTTTAAGTCGATGACGATCACATCTCTCTGCACCTATCGTTGACTTCCCTTCGGCCTGGCACCGCGAGTCTAAAACGGGTCCCCCGACACTCAACCCCCGACCTCGTGCGCCAGAAAGACGTGGACGTTCGTCGTACGGACGAGAAGGCAGAGGCGAGATTCGAAGAAGGAAAGACCGGGGGGAGGGGCGGGGGGGGGCACGTAAGAAAAGGAAAAGGTACGAGAACCGAGATCTTCGTGATCTCCACCCCGATGGAAGACTTTCGGAGCCGGACGGAGAGGAGAGATGGCACCGAGGGCCGTTCCAATCTACCATTCTACGCTGCTGAGCGGGAGAGTCCGAGTCCCTTGTCCATCGTCCCAACCCTGCGAGCCTGCCGTCTCTGTCTCGTCTGGCCTTCGTCCTCAGCCCTCACTCCGTTGTCGAGTCGGCCTTCCTCCCTAACTTCTCTCTCTCTCTCTTTCTCTCTCTCTCTCTTGCTCTCTCTCATTGCATGAGGCCTCGGGGTGACTCTCGAAAGCCAGCGGGGCCAACAGCAGTGGTCCGACCTCAGTTTCTGTTGTGTCTCCGGGGAGGGGCGAGGGAGCGGGCGGGCGCGGGGGGGGGGGGTGCTTGCGGTGGAAGAAGAACTATAGCAGAGGTCCCGTTCACTCGCGCTCGGCTTTTCGAGCCCGGTGAGGCATTCGTCGCCACGAAGTCTGTAGAAGGCTCCCGAACCCGCAGGTCAGCAAGCTTTCGTTCAGGCCGGCTTTCGAATCCTGGGACATTCCCACCAAAGACCACGCCGCCAACCCCCGCCACCCCCCATACTACCCCGTGCGCCCCACATCTTAGTCGTTTCCGAACGACAACCCTTTCTGACTCGGGCTGGTTGGTCGGGCCTCTCCTGCTGGTGTCGGTCTGCCTCGCCTCTGGCTCCTGACTGACTCGGCCGACTTACTCGTTTCTACGCTCTCTCTCTACCAACCAACGAAGCTCCCGTCTGCGAGCGCTGCCTCGCGATCTGTTTGGCCCTCGTCCTGGGGGTTTTCGTGAGCACTCTACCACAACTACCACTACTACTACCTGTGAGCCGCTGAGCCCCGCCGGTCGCCAAGCAAGCAGGCATCGTCTCCTATAACCTACCCAGCTAACTCAAGCTGGTCGCCGACTCAGCGCGCAGCCGACACGAGGCATCACCATAGGCGAGGCCGCACCATAGCATTAGCCGCCCACACGCTACTTTTGTAGGTGGATGGTGGATTCCTCTCATCGTCCACACGGGCGCGCGCTTGCGGCCCTCCCAACCCCATTTCCCACTCATCGTTCTGCTCGTTGCGTGGAGTTGCTGCTCTGAGCCAACGAGTGCTGGAAGAATCGGCTGCGGGGTCGCTGCGCGAGCGGTTGTGGTGATCGTAGTCGTGGTAGTGCTGGTGGCAGTTATAGTCGCCGTGGACGACCACGACCGACGAGAAGAAGACTCGCCCCCCTTTCACTTGCATGTTGAAGCGAAGCCCCCTCCCCAGAACGAACCCCCCCCCCCGGCCCGGACCTCTCCGTTCCCCAACCTGCCAATACTTCCAAGTGCCTCCCTGCCTAACGCCGTCGTTGCCTCGCCGGCCGAGCCGCCCCGCTGCATGGATGGCACTCTTACCTCGCCGTGAGCCTCTGCTCCGAGGATGAGGAGAGTCCCGTAGCTGCGAGAATCCCAGCAGGTTGAGAAGACGAGAGAGAGAAAAGGATAGGGCCTTGAAGAGAGATCGGAACGGGGAACGGGGAAAGGTCGAACAACGAGGGAGTTAGAGGGCTGTAAGTGAGATCCTAGCGTCCATTCGTTCGTTTCGACTCCGCATCAGGCTGCCGCACGCCGTCGACCGCTGCTCGGCGGAGAACGAGACCTGCTGGTGGGACGTCCCCGAAGTCGCCCCCCCCCCCCTCCCCCCGCCCCGGAAGAGCCCCGAAGGTCTTTTCCCGCTGGCCCTCAACTCTACGGTTCCAGTCGCCATTGGCTTGGGCAGCGAGCATTGCAGGCAAGGCACGAGGTCCGTCTCACGCGGTGGCAGCAACGATGCTTGCGGCGGGAGTTCCAGAAGTAGTAATAGTCGTAGTAGCAGCAGCCGCAGCAGCAGCAGCTTGATAACGCCGTCGCGTCCCTCCTAATCAAACAGTTGGGTAGGCAAGCCTTGCCCAAACATTGCTCCCGCTGCATACTCCCAACAGCGAACCGAGTGTATATAGGTCACCGGCAAGACATCGTTGAGCACCAGCTTGACCGTTATAAATAAACCTCTGCACAGGGGCACAACAGCATCGGGCAGCACCGTGGCCATCACTCGGCATCACCAGGCTGGAGTCTGATGTGTAGCTCGTAGGGCAGGAGCAGTGCGATTCCTGACTATAGGCTTGTAGCATCCCAGGACCGAGGTGAAAGCTAGGTGTCTCAAACGCGTGTGCAGCGGAGAGCTCTACACCGGAGAGTTCTCTCTCTCTCTCTCTATATATATATATATATATATGTATGTGAGCCGGCAACCAGGTCAATCCAAAGGGTTGACTGACGTTCATTTGGCCAGACAGGGTCACGCAGTGGCAAAGCAGAGAAGGAGCGATGTGGAAAGCGCATCGACGAGGACGGTCGAAGTCGTCGCGGGGGGTTGCAAAACACGCACAGAAGTACGACGAGAGTGCGGCAGAATCACATAGAGAATCATGAGTATCGGACGTCGGTACGATAGCTGCGTCGTCTGGCTCGACGGTTGGCCGTTTGTTTCCTTGCTGCCTCCTCCATTTAGGCCCCCGTTCCTGCCCGGTGCCCGGGTGGAGCGGGTGGTTTGGATGAGCGATCACTTTACAATTAAGTCTTTGCCTCTTGGCGGCTTCGTTTGGAATAGTAGATAAGGGCAGAGAGAGAGAGAAAAAAAAAGAGATAGAGATAGATAGATATAAGGTCGAAGGGTCGAAGATGGCGTCTCGGCATTAGGCTCAGATATAGAGCTTCAACGAAGAAAACGTAACGGGGAGAGTAACCGGTCAATGGATCTCTGTAGGCGGGGGCTGGGTATAGGCTACTGCTCGTTTACCGCGACGGAATTGGTGTACGGGCTTGCTCTCGGCCGCCGACGATCCGATCCGCCGATTGGGACACACGGAGTTCGACGACCGGCAGTGCCCGCGCGGCGCAGACTTTCAGTCTTCCTGTGAGGGGTGAGGAGACCAGCGAGGTCCCCGAACGAGGGACGCTCGCGAGAGTGCACCTCAGCCCGGTATTAGCTGAGTAATGGCGTTCGGGCACGGAAGGCCCCTGCGCATTCTCGTTGCGCGCCTGCGAGGTCAAGATGAACTGCAAGGCCCGGGACCTTCGCAGGTCCTGATCTCGAGTGAGTGTGTAAAACTACAACGCGAGCTCATGTTGCGGATGTCGTGGAGGATAACGATGGCCTGACGAAGACAGGTCCAAAGGCCTGTCGTGAAGACTTCCATTCGTGGGAGTGCACTATATACGCTGCGGGGGCCGAGCCTTTCAATCCGCGCCAGTGATCACTGAGGACGAGACCAGGAGCGAGAACTACCCTTTTTGATTACGTTATTAGCCTTTTTAGGGCGTTTTGTAGAAGTAACATCCTATCGTAAACACCAAACGAGTGGTTTGTAGTTCTTATACGTATATGCTGGGACCCCAACATAAAAATAGATTCTGACGAATGCAATGAGCGACACGTATCTGTTAATTTTGAAGGCAAATCAAGTCGCCGGCCATCTAAACCTAATGGTTGATATGTTCACTCGTATGAATTTTTTTCAAAAAAGAAAACGCGCCCATAGCCCTCGTCGGGCATTTGCCCTCTGTTGAGGGCAACCTTTTCTTTTCAACGGCAAATAGCACGAGCGGCAACTGGCAATAAAGACCACATCTACAGCTGTCGAGCAAACAAAGCATAAAGATAGATCTGAGCAGCTAGAAAACCACGGCAAATTATCTAAGTCACACGCGACGCAGGTGTACTTAGAGGACGATTCGGTGATTCGACAAACGGTCCAGGGGGTACTAGCGAACCGTTCTTCAAGATCTCCGCCCATACCATGGACACAAATAACACCATGGACTCCCCGGCGCCTGATGCCTTTTTGATATGAACACGACGAAGCGGTCAAGGCAGTGCATAGCACTTAGCCTTTAAAGGGACCACTGTGAGGTTTCGTCGGGGGCCGCCTTTGGTTAGTTTCTTAAGGCAGTGGATACGAGATGGAACATGCTCTCTCAACACTCTTCAGCTACTGTTCGAATGTTTATACAGTGTAGGAAACAATAAGGCAAACTCTTCGCGCAGACAATAGCGTTACTATTGTGCTAATTCTCCATTATATATTAATATTATACCAGCATTTCGGAGACATACATTTTATTTCGCATAGTCATTCTCTCAATTGCTCCATAGTGCTCAACTAACTTTCCGTACGATTTTGCTGTGTCACGATATTATTATTCTTATTATTATTATTATTATTATTCCTGTGATACTTTGCAGGTTCGTTGCTGCGCCCGCTGTGGGGGTAAAGTGAGCCTGCGCTCGAACAAGGTTATCTGGGTATGCATCCTTTGCCGAAAAAAGCAGGAGCTTCTCATCAAGACAGGCCAGTGGATCAATCAGCCGCTAAACGCCATGAACCCGATGAGTCAGATGAACGCCCAGATAACCGGCAGCCATATGGGAGGTCCCGGAGGACCCCCAGGAGGTTTGCAGGGCCAACTTACTGGCCAGGTGAACCAGCCCTCCATGTCGATGTCAATGCTGCAGCGGGCGCGCTCGGTCGAAATTCCATCGTCGGGGCCCGGCATGGCCTCGGTGATGGCTGGAAATGCTGCAAGTGAGTGTACTTCGTAGATCACTTACGTGTTACAAGTCTACTCTGATCTGAGTGTGTTACTAGGTGACACAGCGTTGCGGCGTGTGCCAATGCCCACACTAATGATGGTAACTTCCTCAAGAAGAAGCAGCGCGATATGAGCACCTATCGTATGCCTGTTTTTTTTCTTTTGTTTTGTATTTTTTTGTATAAATGTTTTGTATTTTTTTTGGTATAAATGTTTTGCATTTTTTTTGTATAAATGTTCTGTATTTTTTGTATAAATGTGTTGTATTTTTTTTGTATAAATGTTCCGTATTTTTTTGTATAAATGTTTTGTATTTTTTTTTTGTATAAATGTTTTGTATTTTTTTTGTATAAATGTTCTGTATTTTTTGTATAAATGTTTTGTATTTTTTGTATAAATGTTTTGTATTTTTTGTATAAATGCTTTGTATTTTTTTTGTATAAATGTTTTGTATTTTTTTGTATAAATGTTTCGCATTTTTGTATAAATGGTTTGTATTTTTTGTATAAATGTTTTGTGTTTTTGTGTAAATGTTTTGTATTTTCCCCTATGTGACACGTCTCGGCACTACGCCGCTATTGCTTCAAAAGCCACCTTTAAATATAATCTGACTGTTCTATTTCTACTTTTTGTAGCTGGTGAAGATCCACAGATCAAGAAACGTGACCCTTTCTTTGGTGGGTGGGAGGCTGGTGAAGGTTGTCATAGCCCAAAAGAAATCCAAATTTTCTCAGCATCTGACAGGATCTCTGCCTGAACATATGTATAGGTTTCTCCTGTCTAGCAGTCGGCGATGCTCACCACTGGACGATTTATGGCGATCACATATCGTATAACCGCTTTTATGATAAGGGCTAACGCCATCGTCCACCTACCACTAACACCTAACGTGTGTTGTCTACTCAACGCCTGGGCGTGTGGGTGTGTGTGTGTGTGCGTGTTTGTGTATATAGTATCTTCTCATTGCGAACGAACACGATCACGGAAGCTAGTCGAAAGAGAATTTAGTCGCCCATCAAGCGTTCGCTATCGAGTGCTTACATGTGCGGTAGCTAGCGTGGCCTTATTTCGATCTGACACGAGCAGATGTACGCCATTTTACGTTATAGTTTCGTGTCTCCGCCGGCTGGCGAACGCTCATCCGAATCTCTGTGTCTCATTAGGAACAATAGGGTGAAGTCTCGGGGATGGTGAGATAAGCTACCAAGCTCATGGTACGCACCGAGATGAAAAGTCGAACGGGCGGGCTGTTACTTTCACGACTGTTACACTACTGCTGCTGCTGTCGGCACAAAGTTCAGGCAGCGCTATGCCTGAACTATGGGTACGAAAGGCTGCTGGTGCTGCTGACACCGTGGCCGTAGCTTTGTCAAGCTCTGTTTATGCGTATTTTCGAAAATACACGAGTCGCCGCCTGCCTGCGCCGGAGGTGACGCTCTCGGTCTTGCGGTAGCGACCTCATCTCTAGCGAGCGCCGGGTGGGAGGACGACGCCCCTCTCGGGAGGGGCGGCGCGCGAAGAGTTCGGGGACCAAGGCAGGACGGGGCAAAGTGAGACGATGTGGCTCGAGAACTCCACCACCGCCACCATCACCAGCAAACAAACCATCCATCCAGGCGGGTGAGCGAACGACTCTAGGGGTTCACATCGCGCCCCCCGTCTGCCAGCATAACCCCCGGGGGTGAACAGCCCCGCCCATATAGAGGAGCCGCCGCCGCTGTCGTCGTCGTCGTCGCCGGCTGCCGAATCCAAAAAAAATAAGAGAGAAAGCATCGCCGTCGCTCGGGCGGTGAATTGCTTGTGCCGCGCCTTCTCGTGGACGTATTGTCTCCTTTTGCCTGCCTCTGGCCCATGCGTATCTTATCCTCCGGCATGGGCCGGCCTGTCCACTCAGGCGCGCGCGCCCCTCTAGGAATTCGTCGGAATTCTTATCGCTGGACGAGCGAGACACCGTCAGTCACACCAGCCGAGGGCACCGATGTAGCACGGCACCCCCCCCCCCCCCACGTTGCCGTGGCGTTGGGGGTTGTCGTTGTCAGCGGCGGCGGCGGCGGTTTTCCGCTACGGCCCTTGCGTCCCTGAACTTCTCTGAGCGGGTGTACGAATCCCTATTTCGCCTCCTCGTCTGACCCCACTCGCGCTCTCCGGTGGGCATTCTCGTGCTGCCGCTGGACCGGTGGTGGCTACCCCCGAGCTCTCCGCCCCTGTCTAGTGGTGACTCCTGGAGGCTAACTTGGCCACTGAGCGGGCCTGTGGCAGGGCCCACCGATTCTCGGCGGGCGGCCTGTAGCCCAGCTCGGGGCTAGGCTCCTCGCACCGGAACGATGAACGAAGTCGAAGCTGCGCGCGAGAGCAGCCGTGCGAATTTCGAACCGCTGCAGACGACTGCTTTCGACAGCTCCATGACGATGTCTAGGGTGGTGTCCCCATGCCGGCCGTGGACCCCGGTCTTCAAAGCGTCGAGCCGGACGCAACAAAACAGGCGGAAGACTGGCATGTCTCCTTTGACGTGATCTTGGGTGGGGGGAGGCAGTATTCAAGTGTACGTGTAGTGGTCAAATAAATTGGAGAGATTTTTTCTCTCTTTTTTTTTTATATAATTATACGTGTATTACGCCAATCAAGTCGTTGCTGGCAGACAGTTCACACTCGCACCGATCACAGGAAGTTGAGCGCAATTGCACCAAGAGCTCAGAATATAAACGATATATGCATATATTAGAGAATATATGTCTGAAATATGATCATTTGTCGACACCTTATTCAGGTCGATACACACACACACACATATATATACACTGTAGAAAAATGTAACATAAAATACAAATTATTAAAATATATTACTACCGGCGACTGTCCGAACATTACGTACTGATGGAAACTGCTCCGTGTTATAGTTTTTGGCGCAGGTTCTCCCACATCTTCGGTAGAGACAGTCATCCCATATATATATCTACAGAAGAAAAAATATATATATATATATATATATTATATATATAAATTCATACGACATCGTCATCAATAGGCAGTGACCGCCGAGCAAGCTTGGAGCACGGCTATATATATTTATAATTAATCACAAATGATATTGCACACTTTAACTTTGAACTGTTCTAGTTGCTAACGATTTTAGCTATCTAGCCTATTCTGTGTATCGAGTCAGCTACACGTCAACATTGCGCCAACATCCTTATCACTGTTACAGCGATTTTACGAGAACTCGAATCTCTACTGTATAATAACAATCGTAATGGGTCGTATCGCATGACCGCATTGACATGTGAGTTTGTCTATGCATATACTTGTGTACATATATACGCCTCAGAAAGTATCTCATCATTCTTCTATCAACTCTAACTGTCTTGTGTGTTCTCCCTCTCGCTCTCTCTCTCTCTCTGTTCTTTATCAATACGTGCACGTCTCCATTCAGGTATGGCCACTACCGTCGGCGGAGTGGGTGGATTGTGGAGAGGCCGCATGGGGAATAGCTTCAACGAGTACGACCCCTATCAACAACAGAATCTGATGGTGATGAATCAGATACAGCCAATACAAAACCAGACCCCGATGCAGAGTTCGTTCGGGTACACGACACAGAATCGGCGAGGCGAGTTCAGAAGGCAATTATCGGCCGGTAAGTCAAGCCGAAGTCGACGAGTGGTCTCTCTGACAGTCGGACTTGTTGACGAGCTGCAACGCCGTCCGCCGGCTGTGCGGCCCACAATGGCTGCCGCAGCCGAGGAAATGCTGGATGAGGACGAATTTCGCTGTCCCTATCGAGCATCACAAGCTCGAAACGGTTCTTATCGCAAACTGGCGAGCAGGAATAATCTCATTGGACTAATATCCCTAATATAGCCTAAGGATGCAAGCTGATGTTGTTGTCGTTGTTCATGTTGAATCGACAGCACAATATCGGGTGGCTTGACAAAATACTGTTGACCTCTGGGCGACGTTCGGACAACAGTTGTCAACGGTATCTTGCCAAGTATTGTTGGCCAACTGTTTCTACGCATTCGTTCCTCTGATGATTTCACGCAAATCACGAATATGGCAATGTTTTTGCCATATATATAAAAGCGCGCAGAATGTACAAGACGTACTTGAGACCACGCGTTCGGGTTCTCTCAAGAGCAGCTCCACTCTCTTTCGTTTTGACGACCATCAGCGCGGTGGCTTGGACGGCTGAGTCTCTGGTTATCGGAAGCCGGAGACCGCAGGTTCGAGCCCCGCCGCGTGACATATAAGAGAGCTTAAGCATTGTAACAATTGCAGCTCCTTTAATAAACCAATAAAACCTTTACCTTTACCACCAGTAAACGTTCCAATTTTCCGACAGTTGCTTATGACACCCGTTCCCCAAAGCGACGGCGGAACAATCAACACTTCATTTCGAGTTGTTCTTATCGATTATACAGTTGTTTCTTTTTGAAGTTCAAAGTTTACGTGAGCCGCCATCAGCACCACACTTCCAAGGAGGTGGACACCACTGTTCTTTTCGTTGTGGCGCTCTGCGTGGCGTCTCGTGCCAACAACCTCTAAGATCGTGGATTTTTGAGCGCGGCTAGACCAGCGCCACGTGTCCGCCGATTCGAACCGCAAAGGAGTCCGCGTTTCATATAGTCACACCCACAAGCTTTCCGAACGGAGAACGCAGAGCCACCACTAACCGCGCGGCCCGATTGATTCTCTCACCTAAGGTCTCGTTGTGCTCCGTTCGACGCCACCTGCCACCTTCGGCACCATGCAATTACCGCAATGCTCTGTGTCACCGATCACCTACCTATCGATCACCTACTTAATTACGCTCTCTTTCTCTCTCTGTCTCTCTCCTCTGTTCCTCCACTTCGGCACCGTCTCGCACCGACTTCCGGCGACGCCGCAACAGGTAACGCCGAACAGGGCGGGCATTATTATCAGCAGGCGTACGCACAACAAACACAGCAAGTGACACAGGCCCAGTCGCATCAAAATCTTTCGCAGACCGGACAACATCCAGGCGCCTTTGGAGTGCCCCTCCTGAAGAACCCAACCGCCAACCTGTCGAATTCCTTTCAAAACTTGTTCTCTCGGCCTTTCGGTAAGTCTTCGGGGTCCTCTATTCCCCCGAGGGATGTCGCCGCCCACGACAGCCCAATTCCCTATAGCTGTATAGCGTTCAGAGTCGACGTTCGCATCGGGGGAACGTGATTTTCGCTTTCACGCTGACTACCCCCCATTCCCCCCTTGCCCCCGGCCTGAGTGCGCCTTTGCGGGAAGGACACACGGAAACGTTTGCTTCGTGTCCCTTTGCGCGTTATCGCTGATCAGGGCGATGATTTCGCCTCAAACCCCCTAACCGAACCCAGTCCCCAAAAGAAACCTATCGGGATAGCACTGGACTAGGGATCGAGATATATTGAGGGTAAGCAGCAGCTGACGAGGCAGAGGGAGGACGCCAGAGACATTTTCAGGCTGACTCTCAGCCAACATTTAACATAACTACTACGACTACGATATGCCGCTACCAGCGGCTCGTGTTTCTCGTCACCACGAAACGCTGGCGGCGGCGGCGATGAAGGCTATGCGGGTTCCGTTATGATGTACATGATAGTGCAGGCATACATCTCCTAGCGTTGGATTGCTATGGGTAAACAGCAATCGCTCGCGATTGAATCATCCCGGGGCACAGAGCGAGTACGCGTTCAGTTAACAATGGGCCCCTGTCATCATATGGATTTTCGGAACGGCTAATCACTCTAATATATATATATATATATATATATATATATATTTCGAATCTTGATGGCACAAGATTTTGTGTGAATTTTACGCCGGCTTGAATCAGCCGAACCAATATCAGTATTAGGGATGTGCACATACGTATAGCATGTTTCTGACTCATATCTTGTTTTATCTGGCGATACACCTTATCTATTGCTACATTATGCGTACCGCTACGGGAAATGTATTTCAAAAAATATCGACAACCAAGTAACATCAGCAACTGTACACACCTCGCAGAATCCTTCAGCTGAACAGTATAGTTACGATACGACGGAATCGTGTACAACTAGAACTCGATTAGAGGTCCATAAGCTCATCACTATCTTGGCAAAAATTGTACCCGTTCACAAATGTAACTCATAATGGCAGCAGACAAACTCACTCGCTCCAACACCTCCCGCCTTCCCTAGTCGTTCTTCTAACAGCCCGCGCGCTTCACCCCGCTTGTTCCTGTCCACCATCATATCTCCCACCGGCTCGCGACATCCTGTCAGCCACCGCCCGTTGTCAGTACTCATACATCTCTAGTGATTCTATCGCTCATTTCACTCATTCTCGATCCTCTATCCTTACCACAGCTGCTGTTGCTGCTGCTGCTATTCCTCGATATGCTCGATACTTGTGGACAAATCTATATCTTGATTTCTTTCTATGTCTCTGTCCGTCCGTCTCTGTGTCTGCGGTTATTCGTCTTGTATCTCTTGGCTTGAACATCGACTGCGCATCATCATCGTCATCGGTCATCATCTTGCGACTTCCTTCAACGAACACCACTGAACTAAACTGAACCTGCCGAAAACCTTGCTCACACATCTGCACAATCATCCGCTGTCGTTTGCTCACCTGTACCTCGGCCGGCCATTGTCGACATCGTGATCACCACGACCATCTCTATCGTCCCGCCGGCCTCCACCTTCTGCCTTGACCCTGGAGCAGGCAAAGGCCAACCGCAGCAACAGCAGCAGCAGCATATGCAGATGCATGCCGGTACGGGAGGTTACGGCCCAGCCGGATGTGGGCCGATGGGTGGCGCCGCATCCCACATGGGCATTCCGGGGGGCATGGGGTCAGCTGGAATCCTCGACCCAACGTTCCCGGCGGTGCTTGGCTCGCACCCGAACCTAACGAACCCCGGCGTGACAGTCGGCGGAGTCGGTGTCGGAGTTGGGGTCGGCGCCGGCCTCGGGAACCAGTTGGGCGTGAGCAGTGCGCGCACGAAGGGCGGTATGCTGAGGAACGACTCTTTGAGTTCAGACCAGTCCCACGCCGAGCCCCACATCCATCAGCACCGTAGGAGACACAGTAGGAAGCTAGGCAAGAAGAAGAAGAGATCGTCCACGTCTGGAATGACAGCAGGTAGTGTGTTCCCTCCGAGTGTTGCCCGACGCTCGGGCGATGGGTGGAAGGGTAGGGTATTGGATTAGGGGGTGTCATCTCTGCCCGTCTTCGGTCAGCCTACTCCCTGGGTGAAAGGCCAGCGCTCGTTCAATCTCCCAACGACAAGGACAACTCGTACCCAATGCATTATGCTATACCTATTATACCTGAGCGACCTCTCTCTCTCTCTATATATATATATATATATATATAGCCACCTCTCTCTCTCTTTATATATATATATATATGTGTATCGGTCTATCTCTATCGCTCTCGAAAAGCGAAACGAAGGGCGCACTTTTGTAATTGCTCTATCCTTGTTTATGACCAGCGCCCGTGAGTCCGTGCTCACCCGTGCCCCGTGTCGTGGTGGCCAGATAGCAACCACTCGATCTGTTACACTACCTTCGACATGGACCTCTCAATTTACACTATAGTCTTCAGGGCGTTAGGGCGACCCCGGTATGAGCAGAACGACGCGTTGGCACTTGACGAGCCCCAATACCGTACCATGTCTGCTTGACGGATTCGATCCTCACGAACGTTATACATTTTGTAACTGAAAGCAATTCGCTTCAGAAACCGTCATTCTAATGAGGCGGGGGGGGGGGGTGTATCTAAGACCAAAGACGGCTATACGAATCGATTATTGATCAAGAAATGGCATGACATTCGAATGATGTACTGCTAGTGTTGAACAGGAGAGACGTGGTCGATTTTTCCTCACCAATCAAACGAAACCCGTTCATAACCGAATGTGACTAGCCAGGATCTCTCACACGACTACACCTCATGTAGAAAACAACGAGCCACACACCTGTGGACACCTGTAGCAACGCGTCCCGGCACGACAATACTATGACACGCCACCCTTCAGGATATTGTAGAACCCGCAGCTAGCTGTAGTCAACTGGCCAAAGACATCGGGGCAATCTGCTAACGCTCCCGAGTGAACCACTGAGATCTTAGCTCTCTCTCCTCTTTCCTCTTTCTATTGTAATGTACATCGCTCGGCTGGCAAACATCTCTCCCCCTGTAGCATCTCACCGCGCCTCACCCGACAGCCGACTCTCTCACCTCTCTCTCTCTCTCTCTCTGTCTGTCTATATATATATATATATATATATATATATATATATATACGCGTTTTAATATCTTCGACTTTGCCTTGCAGCAATGCGAGCATCGGCTGGTGTGCGCAGCCGAAGTTCGTCGGATGAAGAGTTACACTCGGACTGCTCATCGTGCGGCAGCATCGAAGATCTTGACTGCGACTATAGGCGCGAAGAAATGTTGGATGCCAAGATCAAGAAGTTCCTAGCCAATCCCGTCTCCTGGAAGCCCTCAACGTCGAATCCTGGGATCCTCATCGGTGAGTCGTTGTTTTTAGCTGTGGCAGGCTTGGACACTTAACCTCAACATGGCAATATTGTGAGGTCCTATCGGAGGGGCGCCTGTACATAGTTTGCCCTCATAACTCAAGCATTATATCATAACTTTCGTCGCGCTAGAAGTTCCTGATCGTTGTCGTTGTTGTTGTGACTGTTATCTCTGCTGCCGTTAAACGAATTTAACGTGCTAACAAATTATATTCGCTACTCAAATGTACAATGTGGTCAAAATACAGATCGATCCCATTAGCAAAACGTCTCCCTAACCTCGCACCTGGGTTGTGTCACGTTTTGCGACACGCTGTCTCGCCGCCCAATAATGGTTTTTCAAGCAACAACTGACCTCAGTCCCATCCGCCATTGGGTCGACTCTCCCGGAGCTTCAGCCGTTTGGCCCAGGGCGCCCGCCAGGAGCGAACTAATGGAATATGTGAATGAGGCCGCTTCAATACATCCACCCTCCCTATAGCCCCCTCCCCTTCAACCCAACCGCGATGTTGCATATGCTATTCAACCATTTCGAATACTGATCGTGGTCGCGTTGTGTTCTGACATTGTCTCTATCGGTTTTCCTGCTGCTCGATCGTCCACAGGCCATATGATATTGAAGAAACTACCTTCGGGACTCGGAAGCCAAACAGAAAACGCAGCTCAAATGTTAGGTTTAAAGATTGTGGGCGGTAAAATTCTTCGCAATAGCCGCAGCAACAAGAAGCAACTCGGAGCGATAATCGAACGAGTAAAAAAGGGCAGTACCGCGGACGTGGTTGGCCACCTGAAACCCGGGGATCAAGTGCTTGAATGGAATGGGCGCTCTCTGAAGAACAAAACATATGAGGAGGTGTTCGAGATCATACTGGCCTCTAGCCAGGACCTGCAGGTCGAGCTGATCGTGAGTCGGCCGTTGGTCGACGGGGAGGACGCTGAGGATGGCCGCAAGGAGGTTCGACGCCATTCGTCAGCAGCACTGTCGTCTAGCCAGGCGAGCGCGGCCGGTAAGAGGGCTGACTTCCTGCGTAAGACCTGCTCAACAACGTATCTGCCGCCGAGCTCGCTCGGCGGTGTCATGGGAGGCGGCGTCAGCTCGCTCGTCGTCGGCGGCGGTGCTGGTGGCGGCGGCGTCGTTAGCAGCACATCCCGTCGGCGTTCGGTTACCTCGCTGGCTTCGCTCGGCCATGAGGTACTCGCGGGCCGGATCCAGATCAAGCTCTGGTACGACGCGGCCCAGCTGCAACTGGTTGTGACTGCCGTCGGTGCGGCGGATCTGCCTCCGCGCCTGGTGGCTACCGGACATCCGGCCAGCCCCTCCTCGATGAGCCTCGCCGAAGCCCGAAATCCGTACGCTAAACTTTTTCTCTTGCCTGACAGGAGCGAAAAGTCCAAGCGGCGAACAAAAACGATTGCAGCTTCGAACGAACCCTATTGGAATCAGACGTTCGTCTACGCTCCGCTGCGCAGGTCGGACCTGATGCAGCGAGCGCTCGAAGTCACCGTATGGGACTATGATCGATATGGCACCAACGACTTTCTCGGTGAAGTCGTCATTGACTTGGCCAACATCAACATTCCCTTCCAAGACGATATCAACGAAGATGGAGACTGGTATCTTTTATCAATGGTGAGTACAGATAACGATGATAATGATGAGGCGTTGCCCTGCAGGTTCAACCTGCAGCTCCCTTCTCTCCTAAAGTTGTCCTCTTGCCCCCGGACCCGCGCGTCAACGCCCTAGCAACCGCGTCGACGAGTCCAGCGAGTGATTTCGAACGGCGAACAGCCTCGGTTTCAGCCCATCGGAAAATGTCCAATCAGACAATTGATTGTTTGTCGAGCCGTATCGCATACAAGCCCCTGGTAATCAGAGAGAGACAGGATAGAGACCGAGAGAAAGATATAGAAATTGCCTAAGTAAATATTTCCGGTGCTGACTCTTTACTGCGTTCAACACTTAACTCAGCCCACGGTAGAACAACTGCTTTCGACCTAAGCGACGATTCATAAGACATAGGCAACACCTTTTTTCAAAATGCAAACAATGACCAACGACTGAGATCGCACCCGCCATGAACGAAGGAAAAAAATAGAAATTCGAAAAAAGTTGCCTAAATTAACGCGATTCGCGCGCGTTCCGCCGAGCCCTTTTTAACAACAGTCATCATTTTGTGTTGACATTGTCGAATTGTTGTTGTTGTTGCTGTTTTCTTGACGATTTCCATATTGACAATAATCACAACAACAGGAGTCGAGTAGATATAGCAGCGGGATGGATTGCGGTGTGGGAAGTACATTGGGAAGCGTAAGTGGGCATTCGTCGTCTGCATCAGCCCTTCGCCCCGCTCCTCGGTCCAGTTCGGCCATGCTCACCACAAGACGACTCATGACCTCCCCCTCCGCAAGGTGGTAAGTACCACATTGACACGGTGAGGCGGCAGCGGCCAAGCCGGCCCGACAATAGACAGACGACAGTGGGGAAAAGGTGGAGGCGCCGGCGGAGCTGATAGCGCACGAAGTAGCATAAGAGTCGCCCTTCTCGCATCGGCACCGGCCTTCCATTATAATATATATATACATATATACATATATGAACCCTGCGAACTTCCTCGAAGGGGTCTACCATAGGTTGATCCGCGCTACCGGGGACAAGCGCGCAGGCTCTTTCCTTCTGCAGCGCCTGTCCCTCGCTGTGCAGAGAGGCAATGCCATCGCCGTGTGTGCAAGCGATATAGCATCGAATTGTTGCCCAATTTCCTGCCATCCCGTTGTCCACTCTCATAACGCCAGCTAACGAATGATCACTAACCGGCCATCCCCCGCAGGTATTCGGAGGGAGAGGAACTGAGCGAGTGGGAGGCCGCTTCGTTGGACGATTTCGAATGCCAGCAGTCTTCGATGTACCTGGATTCATCTGGTAGACACAGACAGAGGGTGGGAAGTCTCGACACGCTCAATCTTCAGTCGGGCCAGGGTGGGTTCTCGCGGCGGAGGCCTTCGTTCGGCCGAGCCGGCTTTCTGGGCCACCGTGGGGACACGTCGTTTCTGCACGCCGCGGGACCTGCCGGGCCTCACGGCGGCCATATGCCGTCACACCACGGGGGTGCAGGACTTCCGCAGAGCGGCCAGCAGACGCTGCAACAGCAGCAGCAACAGCAACAACAACAACAGCAGCTACAACAACAACAACAGCAACATCAACAACAACAACATCACCACCCCGGCAGCAGTAGCAACAAGCAGCATCACAACACCAAAGCTTCCGTTTTATTAAGGGGTAGGTTATTGTTGTTGTCGACGATATATTTACTTTTTTTTAGTCATTTTTCTGAAAGCGCAGACACAAGTCTCGTCGGTGGGCCTCTACCTCACGGTGGGTCAGGCCAGCAATTTTCAAATGTAGTCACACTGTATGCGATATATCCTACAACTGACGTGCGTATGCCTCTTCTATACGCCTCATCCCTGACCCCCCATCCCGGTTGCTGTCGTTCTTACAGGTTGCTCGTTAGAAGAGGACGAATATCAGCATCAAAGTGGTTCGCTTCAGCCTTCAGCGGGGGGCTCGAATTTATCCCTCAGATCGCTATCACCTCCGAGAACATTTCGGTCTGTACCATTTAAACATGTGTTGCTATTGTATCCCCCCTACCGTAGATCAGCGTTCGGGGAGTTCCTCGGGGACGTATTCCCCACGTATTAGTCCATGTTCAGGTGGCACTCGATCGCCCGAACGACGGTGGACGATGGAAGCATTATGTTCACTTTGTATACACCATTGATTCGATAGGTCGGGAAGAACGGTTCCGGGCAGATTTGGGGTACGCGTTGGAGCGGCTGCCTGAGTAAGATCAAGTCAGGATAGGGATCAATGGGCATTTCAACAGCGAAACTGATGCGAATTCATATCGTCAAGAGAACGATGCCCGAGATCGTTCCCCAACGCTGAAGCAGCTCCTGCTAACGTGGCGGCCAGGGGGAGAACTTTCGATGGCACTTGATTGAAATTGTCCCAAACTATAATGAATTGCCAAACTCGCTATACTATATTCTCTACGTTTCTCAGCATTGTTTATTCGTATAATACACCGATAGTATATAATCCAATGGCACCTCTCGTTTCAAAGGGATACAATGATTAACTTAACCCCCTTTTCGCGCAGAATCTATCTGGCAACACGCATTTCCAAACTACCCCCACCCCCTACGAATCAGCTGCCATCACGACCATGAGTAGTACAGTCACTACTACCCTATAACGCACTGCGCTGCCGTGAAACCGAGCAGGCCGATAGGCCGACGTGATTCGTTATACGACTAACATTCGCTTTTGTGTTTGTTCACCATCTCCGCCCGATGTTCTTCCTTGCCCAAACGTGACGCGTTGCCACGCCGGCGTCGCCGCAGATCAAACTCGCCAACGTACTCGCTGTCGCACGAGACGCTGATCGGCCAAAAGAGGCAGCTGCCCCCCGTTCCGTCTGGGGGCCAGTCGTTTGGCGGCCCTTCCGATCGAGGGCGATACGTGTCGCTTCAGCGCGGCGATCAGAGCACACTCGACCTTGAGGAACGCGCGCGTCAGATCAAGGCTCGCATGCGGCGGGCCTCTCGCGTAGGTGCGTGGTGGCTCGATAGATGGCCTACTAGAATCCTCGCAGACACACGAAATCACAGAGATGCGATATATATATATATATTAGTGTAGATTATATATTGTGAACGATGATCCACGGATGAATCATTGAGAGAGCGCCCGATGATATGGCCGACAAATGGATGAGATCGGAGAACTGAACATGCGCTTGCCTCATTTGGGTGGTAAATGCTACTCACATCCTTGATGGTAACAACAACCACTCGAAACCCTGTCGTCATTCAGCAGGCTAACATTATCGCTTTGGGCTCATTGACCAGGCGTACAATGGGACAGTTTACTGAGCGTCAATTTTAGCAAACATGCAGACCACAAACGTCAAGTCAATTTAATCCACTATGTTGCTCATGTGCCAAAGTTGTGTTCTCATTACGCCCCCATAAAGGCCCCCATGTAAGCCACACATGGTGCCTATATGAGAGAAATGTCCTTCCGACCATCCATACATGTCGGCCTTAGTCGGCCTATATAGGACCCTCTCCCCTATGCCCCTCAGCCAATCCCACGGTGAATATGCCTTGAACCGGAGCCTCCTGAGTCCCGGCCTGACGCACGCCACGCACAGATACTGCACGATTTCTCCTATTCGCTAATAGTCGAGGATCTTTCCATTCGTCTTCCTCAATCCTTCCTCTCTCTCCTCTCTCTCTCTCCCACATCGCTCTATCGCTTTCCTTGTAAATTCATCCTTGAACTTCCAAGTATTCAACTGTATCTCATATCTTGTTGCATAATTATCAGAGTGTTCTCATACGGTTCTTCTCTGTCGAAGATCTCTTCATGAGCAGCTTGACTGGCTACCCCCCCCCCGCCCCCCGTTTGGAGAAACCCGACCCGTAGTCGTTTCTTCTGTTCGCCCCTCTGCAAGTTTCTCTAACAAGTTGGCAAGCTACTATATCCAACTCGAGTTAACCCGCGCCCAACGGTCTCGCCATTCTCAAACTCTTCAACACCTTCCCGTGCCGTTGAACAGTGCTATCTGCAGCACCTCTTCGTCGACGATCCTCTATCAGCATCCGACTGCATTAGTGGTGGAGTCAATCGTGCATTCGCAAAAGCACGCATGAGCTCTGCATGACACGCCTGCCCACCAGCACACGTGCGGTACGCATAGCCGTGTGTACCTTTCCCTCAATATTTCCCCCGGCCCTTAATTTCGGCCTGACGTTTCTAGCCGTCCTTTTCACACATCCAATTTGAAGCATCCGCTCAAACCCGACCACCCAACCTAATTGCCTTAGCTCCTTGGACGCCCCGTTGATTTTCACGGATGCTGGTCGAGTTGAGGGTTTTCCAAAGCGTTGAGTATGGAACCTATATATATATATATATACATAGGAACGATGCGTTGACCAAACGTGAGCGCTGTAACGTCTCTACAGAGGCGGGGTGTTAATATTTGTTGATTTGTTCGTCGAATGTGATTTTTTTCTCTCTCTGCATTCAATACAAGCAAAACAGACACATCTCTTGAGGACAGTAGACCGTCTACGACCACCGTTGATGTGCTTTTCGTAGCCGAGCTAGCCTGAACACATGTGGGTGAAGTCATATCACTGATGTCACGTCCGACGTTTGTATCGTTCTGTGCTGTCTAAATTAAAATTGACAATCACTGCGAACAACGACAATGCCGAGTTTCGACTGACGCCGCGCAGCAATTAAACATCTGCATCGTGTCGAATCGTTCGGCATTGTTACGCTACCACTGACTGGATTGACTGGATAATTTTGGCTAGATAAACTGTTTTGCTTGCGGCCGACCATTGCGGATTCTCCAATGATAACAATAAACACATATCTACGCGTTACCAGCATATAGACGCTGTAACATGCCGGTTTCTCTTAACGCTACATTGCACATGCACAGTCGCCTTGTGCTAGTTAGCATACACAGTAAGATCATAGAGTACTATTCGGTATAGATTTGATTCATTGTACACCAATAATTAGTCGACGTTCAGCGGGATACTAATAGTTGACTAGTAGATACCACAAAATTAGTGGGTCAGTTTCAAGATCCCTACCCCTGTAAACCTGAAGGCCAGAGGAGTTCGCTTAGAGGCACCCGATTTACGCCCAAACTCGACCTTGTTCTCCAGCTTTTTACAGCCAGAGACTTAGCCGTCCAAGCCACCACGCTGACACACACGGGGCATAAGCATAGTAAAACTGCAGTTCCACTAATAAGCCCGTAAACCCATGGCGTCGTGACGCATTGACTATCCCTTGCGTATTCGGCGGAACACAACGATGAGCCTGTTTCGCCGACTCCTAACGTCGTTCCTAGAGCGTCTCCCATTGCAAGGCCTGTATGCGGCGAGTGCCATATAGCAACATTTGACATAAAAAAAACCGTAAGCGCTAGAAAGTCCACTATCCATTCATTGTGCATGCAACAGCATCTAGATATGTTGTTGTACCGAAGTCCTGTGCTGATTGCCTGTGCTGATCATCGGGATTTGCTTGAAAATGATGTCAGCTATCGTCTGTAGCTACTGCTGCTGTTGCTGCTGCTGTATGATAACCCTGTTTTGCGCGCGACCGACGGCAGGTGGCCATCTACGGCGGCGGCAGCAGCAGCGGTAGAAGTAGTGTGATACCGACGGCACTAAAACTAATTAACATATTTTACATTTGTCATTTGCATCATTCATCGTCGTTATTGTCGTGGCCATGGTCGCGGGCCTTGTCACCCTCATCTCTGTCGTTGCCGCGACGTGTTGGCCGATGGGGGGGGGGCGGCGATGTTACAGGACCAAGCCCAGTATACGCATCCGACTCCGAGTTGGGAGTGCAGAGCTCCTCGTACTATTCGGAGAGAGACCGAGATCGCATGGACCACTACGGGGACCAGATCAGCAGCCAGCGGAGCAGGCCGGATCGAGACCGGCACCGTGAGTCTTCGCTCGATCGCTGGGAGCAGCCGCATGCCCGCCAACAGCGGGCAGACCCGTATCGACGAGACTCGCGGGAGATGCGCGACTTTCCTCACGGCCATTCACAGCAGCAACAGCAGCAGCAACAGCAGCACTCGGGACACCATCACCAACGCGAGTCAAGCGTCTCGTCGCTCCAGCGGGAGCCTCTGCACGAGCACCGGGAGCACCGAGACACCCTGCGGGGGGACAGGGAGCTTCGCGGCGACCATCGCGAACTCGATCACCCGCGCGATGCGTCTCGCGGCGAGCGGGACCCGCGCGACGGCCGCGGATCGCTTCAGCACCGAGCGTCGTTCCAGCAGGAACGAGGCGATGGATGCGAGCGGGAGGGCTCGATCATACACGAGCCACCGCCCGTTGCCTCCAGACACTCATCGTCGTACCAGCGGGGCTTGGAATCAGGCCGAGAGCAGAGAGACAGCCGGGACCACGGGAGCAGTAATCGGGATCAGCCGCATCGAGACAGCAGCGCCAGCATCAGGCTGGCAGACAGTCAACAGTCGTACGAGCAGCATTGCGGCAGCTTCGATAGGACCAGCGACAGAGAGCATTCACAGCAATCGTCACACCAGCAGCAGCAGCATTCACAGCATTCGCAGCAGCAGCATCAGTCACGAGCATCCGCAGGGTCGGCAACCGCAATCGACCAGTATTCGCAGCATCATCAGCAGCAGCAGCACCAACACCACAGACAGAGCCTGTCCCACTCACACGCGCCCTCCTACGGGGATTCTCCTCACCGGGAAAGGGAGCGAGAGAGGGAGAGTAGAGACCATCGAACCGGCGATCCAGTCCACCATCATCATGGATCGACGCGACTCCACGACGACGGCCGCGACCGCTCCGAGCGCGATCGCGGCCAGTCGGCATACTACTCGGACCGTGGCCTGGAGTCCGACGGTTCTGAAACAAGCTCTGTGATATCGAAGCTGAGCTCTACCACCCAGTCGGAGGCGCTGCACCGCGGCCCCTCGGACCGGCGGCAGAGCTCGGGCCAGCGCGCTAGTCAGCAGACTTCGCGGACTCTCTCGGAATTCACGCTCCAGAAGAGCCAGGGCGGCGGACCTGTCCACCCGTTGTCCTCGTCTGGCCGAGGTTCGTCTAATGAGTCCTCCTCGATGTCGATGACAATGACGCGGGAAGGCCGGGAAGGCTATGTCGGCCATGGGGGGAGGGACGCCGGTCGCGGCGGCGGCGGCGACCGTCGGGATGCGCTCGGTCGCAGGGCCGAGTCGGTAGAGGAATCCACGCGCACCTCCTCCCAGTCGGTGTCCGAGGCTAAGGAGGGCTCCGAGGAGGGGTCCCTCTCCGACACAACCACTGCCAACGAAGAAAAACTTGGTAAGGGTTGCTAGATGAATGACACATGAAGAGGAAACAATACAAGAAAAATACTTAGGTCTGCATCAAACTGAACCTGAGCACAAGGGACACGTTCTTGCCTAGGGATGACCTAATGCCTGTGACGTGCTACCATATCCATTGGTTCCCTTAGATTCTTTGTGTTTCTTGTCCATGATTATTCCTCATAGAAATCCGTAAGGGTTGGTAGAAAATGACACATGAAGAGGAAACAATACAAGAAAAATATGTAGGTCTGCATCAAACTGAACCTGAACACAAGGGACACGTTCTTGCCTAGGGATGACCTAATGCCTGTGACGTGCTACCATATCCATTGGTTCCCTTCGATTCTTTGTGTTTCTCGTCCATGATTATTCCCCATAGAAATCCGTTTCGTCCTGACTCGAAAAAAATTTTTCAACCTATTGCGCTCGAATTTCAGGTGGAAGTTCATTCGAAATCGCTGACACGTCGCCCTATTCTTCATCACCCTATGCAAATGCAAAAGCCAACCAGTCGCAAGCGGCCGCCACTCCGCAGCAGAAGAGTAAAGGAGCTCGTTTAGGCTTCAGAAACAGACGAAAGAACAAAGTTGGACGGGGCGTCCATCGCTCCGAAGAGGTAGGTAGGTCCGCAGATGCGGGACCAACGTCAGAGGAAGCCACGGTGCATGCCTCGCGACATCACTCGTCCGCAGCCGCCCCGCCGTGCTGAACTTAGAATGCTCAGTGTCGTTGCACGATATGCGGCGAAGCACTGCTATGGAAAGTAGTCGGTATATATATATAGTCTACAGTCTATGTGAATATATCGTGGCAATGCCAACTGAGGAAAGAGGTTGCTGTTGTTGTTGCTATTATTTTGGGCGGCTCGAAAATATGCACCTTGTCAGTGAAAAGTGTAAGTGATGAGTGATTCGTGTCATAGTGCTATTAGTGTCCCTAGTTCGGGGGGTGATCTTCCCGCTGCGGTGGTGATTTTGGCCACCGACTCCTATCGACAGTCGCCTTACGGCGATCGATTTCTGACACTTGCCGTCCTATACCGTTGTATTCATTGTTGCAGGTTGCGCCCGACGAAGTGCGTCACCTCGTTAGACAGGCAAGCAGTGTGTCCTCAGACGGAGAAGGCTCGCTGTCCGGGGACTCAGCCACGACCTGGGGAGCGTCTTCAGTACGGGGCGCACCCTCAGTGACGTCCGTAGCGGGTCCCGTAGTTTCGGGTAGTATCGTTGAAGGCTTGGGTCCCGGCCAGATCGTCGGCCGCCAAACCCTGTCTAGTCCTAGCCTAGGAGACATCCAAATGAGTTTCTGTGATAGGAAAGGCAACTTAGAAGTAGAAGTGATCCGGGCAAAAGGTCTACAGCCACTTAAGGTCGGCCCCAACTCGCTTCCGGCACCCTGCGTCAAGGTATATCTAGTACGTACAACAGGCGGTGTCGGCAGTGATGCAGGTCAAAGCCCCCAGGGGGCAGGAAGAGGCGGTCAGCCCGCCGCCAGCACTCAGACCATCGTGGCCAAGGCTAAGACCAGCGCTGCCCGCAAGACACTCGACCCACTCTTCCAGCAACAGCTCATTTTCCACGAGGACTACAGAGGCTGTCTTCTACAGGTGAGTAGAACTAGCTCCTCCCAATTTCCTCGTCGCGATTAACGACAACGCGTGCCGCAGTGATGTCGAGGGCTCGACGCAAGCGTCGCTCCAGGCCCAGCCGCACGTCCGGACTGGATCAAGCTTTTAGGCATCGTAGAAATCGCTGGCAATCTTTAAAAAGGCGGTGATACCAGAGGCGTCCTCGAGACTTTGAGTGGCAGAAATTAAGACATGTGATGCAGCCGTAATCACCATCGCATTGGGCCACACATATTCTCATTGTGGATCATTTCGTTGGAAAATTTCGGCCGTCTTTATTACCAGAATATCTCGTAGTGCGTCCCCACGGCCATAGCCGCTATGGGAATCAGTTTCCCCGTCACGTATATGGTCAACAGCCAGCTAACTCAAACTACGAACCCTAGTGACGCCTTCAAGGATTCCTCTGAAACATTCTCAACATCTGCTTTGCAACCTGCTGAAGCCTAGTTACCTAGTCTAACCTCTTGAAGTCTTGGCCCAACATACATATACTTCATATATATATATATATGGGCATATACATATATATGGGTCATATACCCTTGAACTAGCACAATATGCAGCACCCCTAGACCCCAACGTCATCGTTGCCATTCGACGTTCTCGCGACACCAATCAAGGGTCTCACCGGATCTCTTAATCATTTTTCAGGTGACCGTGTGGGGCGATTACGGTAGCGGTGACAGAGGAGGAGAAAGGCACAGAACCGACAGAGTCGAACGGAAAGCTTTCATGGGCATGGCACAAATTGCCTTGGATGACCTAGACCTCGGCCGAATCGTCATCGGCTGGTACAAGCTATTTAATCCAACTAGTGTGGTAAATGCACCCTCGCAGGACCAGCAATGATGAGCATTCGGGGGCGCGCGCGCGCCAGCCAGCTAACCGACAAGCATAATACACTACTAGTAATCGTCCGCGGCAAATACTACTAGTACTACTACTATTACTATTACTACTACTGCGATTTCTACTACTAATTAATTCATTATTAGATGGATTATCAATGAGATGACGACGCAACTGTTGAGACAAAGATCAGTTTTCACCTATTTCCCCCTCTCGCCTAACCGTACGGAAAATCATCAACTGACTGAGGTTACTGACAGCAGCAGCAGCAACAACAACAACAAAAGATAACGAAGAACGCAAGCGTCATGAGCTATTCCAATAACAACAACAGCAACAATAACAACAACAGCAGCAGAAAGCAGCAGCCTAACAGAAGATAGATTTAGAGAATGTTGGACATAGATAGATTGATAGATAGTGAATGATGACGATCATGATGATAGCGTTGATTACAACTAGCAATGCAGCAGCAGCAGCAGCAGAATACATCAAGACACAACAAAGCACAACAGGAGAGAACGTCCAGTCGAAAGCACACGCCAACAGTAACAGCAGCAACAACAGGGACAACAATAACAACAACAGTAACTACAATAACAACAACAACAACAACAATGAACAGACATAACAACATGAACAATAACAGCAAGGGTAGCCAACAGTAGCCGCATTCAAATCGCGACATAGTTCTGATAACGAGATATATATATATGGTGACATAACAGATGAAAGCATATTCATCATTATCGTCCTCATGTACGAGAGTACACTCCGATATAACTGCGCAGACTGACACACGATGCTGCAGACGAGGCGATGTTGAAAACCACCGAACGGGACTATTATTTGGCCATCGAACAGGGACATTCACAGATTGTAGTCGAATGATGGCATTTGTATTGATTTGCATGTCTGATATCGATATCACGCCATTGCTGAGTCCATACGTGCTTGCAGCCTACGTGCCTCTATATATATATATATATTTTTTTTTTTTATTATTGTAAATAATTTGATATGTGAATGCATATATCTGTTGACAGAATAATCTATTATAATTGTGAAATCGTAATTGCGTGGTGACCAATTTGGTGATAATACACTCTTGCTTTTACTCTGTTTTTTAATCGAGAATTTAAGCATTGTTAAAATTGCAGTTCCGGAAATAAACCGCAAATGTTATGTTATATTATATATATATATATATATATAGGCAGATACGCTGCAAGCATACACATGAATAGCACGAGTGTCTTCAGCAGCAATTAACTAGAAACAGGATTGTGTTTAGGCCATAAGGGGGCGCAATAACAGAGCAACGGGATGGAACCTCGCAGTGAGGACCGCTATAACGTTTTTCTTACGACAAATTCGAGTAAACTCTAAACAAGCCGACTATGACGATTGTCGAATAAGTTTCGTGATTAATTCGTGTATCTGTAACGAAGTTAAACAATCATTTAATTATAACGATCGGTACATCTGCAGACTGAGCAGCAGCAGCAACAATAGCAACAACCATAAACAACCATAGGGTTGCTAGAACAATGCAAACACAAAAACGCTATACGAACACGCACCAATGGTGACATATAAGAGAACGCGTTCCAACGACACAGCAGAAACACGCATATCCGTCTCGCGGCGAGTGAAGATGAACTCATTTGTGCATCTGTGAAACAAAAAAAAACAACAGCATTCATTTGTAGTCATTTGTCGAAGCGATTTGTGCCTCATCGATTTATGGATTGAATAAATCGATGTCGTGTGTTGTGAAACCGGGCCCTCGGCCACTTGAATAGTGTCCGAGGATCTCATGATCTGGGATTACGTCTATCCGACGGATCCAGACATCGTACGACGTCATTGCATCGTGCAGCGCCTTTAATCGTCTCGTTCATAGGGGCCACCGTTAAAGGCTCTTATTCACTTGGGCCGTTCCGGCCTCATCGGGGTCTTTGTTGCGTTCGTACGCGCCAACGTGCGCGAGACACGGGCGCAACCGTTGTCTTCTCCATGTTTTGGTACTAGCTTATGAGAGCAAAATGACAATAATAATAATAATCCTATTAACGTGAACTGGAGCATCGGCGAAATAACAGATGATGAGGAAACTAATTATGGATCCTCATAAGGCGTCACCCAGCTGAACGAGTACCGAGTGGCGATATAAGCGTCGTCTTAATAACCACAAAAAAGGTCCTACAACAACAACAACAACAACAATAGCAGCAACCTGTAGCAAGGATAGCTGCCGCCGTCACGGCATCAACGGCCATCAACGAGCGGCTAGCATCTCTGCTCTATATAAATATAAATATAGCGTGGTGTACAACAGATCGATTAAGACTGGCGCGCCGGTTCTCACAGGCAAGGCGACAAACTACAAGAGGACATTCACAAATGATGATAGCAGTAGTACTATAGTACTAATAATGACAATAATAATAATGATTATAATGGTCATATAGTTGATGATAATGGCAATAGTAATGGTGAGCAGCAAGGCACACAGCACAGGACACGACACAGGCGGCGAAATCACATAGCACAGTACACAAGAGAGGCGTGGCGAGGTGACGGCCACAGGCCTGGACACACCCGTGACGGCACACATAGCACACGAACACAATCGGGGATCACAGATTGACTGGCAGGCAGAGACACACACGATCGAAGTGGACGGTGGAACAGTGACGAGGAAAACATGGGCTATCCTAGCTAAATAGACGCTAGAGTCGAAACTAGAGATTTGTTCGAATTTGATCGACCGACCGATAAATCGATCGATGCGGGCGACGCCGATCTGACGCGGTGTTCGGCAGCGATAGGCAGTGATATTAGCTACAAACACAGACACACACACACACACACACACACACACACATACATATATACATACGCTGACGCTGATGTTCTTATGATGATTATGTTAATTGTCGTCAATTTTAGCCAATAATAACGATGATGAGAGCATACGTTATGATGATATCGGGCGAGCAGCAGCAGCGGTAGCTGCAACAAAGCTGAGCGAGACGGAGAGAAAATCGAACTGATATTCTGGCGGAGAGCAACGCCGCCTGCGTCCGATGGTATCAACGTGCCGGTCTGACCTACCAGTCAGCCAACCAAACAGCTAGCTACATGATCGTCACCTGCCCGCCTTGCGGCGTGAAGGGCGTGGACGCAGGGCGGTGGCGGCCGACGTGACAGCTTTGGACGGCGTTCACGGCAGGGGGCACGCACGCTTTTGAACAGAGATGATACAATGAAATCGGTGGGACGGCCAACAAGCGAACAGCTAACAACAAACGAGGCAAGCTAGCGACGGCGACTATCGTGTACTGGATGACGGACCCACTGGCGGTACTTGGCGAAGATGAACACTTAAGATGCTTAAGATGACTGCTAATTACGACGGTGGCAATTAAGGCAAATAATAATAATGACGATGATGATGATGATTGAGCGTGATGGTGAATGATCTCGAGAGTGATCAGTGGACACGTGGACACGAAGGTGTTCTTTTTTTTGCTTTTGTAGATGTTGTTGATAATTAATGAGCTGACCGCCGAGCACGGGACGGCGGTGGAACGCCGTCGAGACAGATGTCGTGCAGGGTTGGTTAGGTGGGCGATCGATCGATCGAGCGATCGGTCCGCTAAGCAAGCACCAACTTACAGCTTACACAAGTTTCGTAGGCGGGCGCGAACCGCGCGGAGAGAACAAGCGCATTGTCCCGGTCAGATGCAACAGGTCGTGCAGGCAAATCGCCAAAAGAGAAAAACGAACTCGATGCGACGGTCTCAAGGCTCTCGAGCGATGGCTGATTGCGGCGATGATAATGAGGGGGGCGCCGGTGACGACGACGATACGGGGTGGGTGGGTGGGTGGTTGGTTGGGTGGGTGGTTGAATACGGAGATTCGATTTCAAGTAATAACGTGAAAATGGCGCCAATGTTGACGGCCACCGATAGATAGGCTTTACGACATCAACGACTCTCCAGTACTCGGAGCGTACCCCATTAGCATACAACAGGAAGGATCGTGCGAAAACGAGAAATTGCAGCGACTTGCAGCAGCAGCACCACCAACAGCAGCAGCAGAAACAACAATAACAACATTAACATGACTGATCGTGATGGGCGCACATCACACCACAAAAATAACGTAGGGGAGAAACAAATAAACTAACTAACTAACTAACTAAATAAAACATTAACGAATAAGCAAAAATAGTTGAACTATACAGAAACGCAAGTAACTAAGCGCAAAAGACACAATGCAAGACAACAAGATAATAGATACAAGGGTCACATGTAACATGTTCTAACTACCAATAACAATAGCAGCAGCAGCAGAAACAGCAGCAACAAACCCTATAACGAACCAAGACGGTAGCAGGTATCGCGCAAAGGAACCGCTCATAATTTGTGTGGAGGCCCTTGGCATGAGGCCATGGCTCGACAAAACAAACAGGAGATGGCTTATGCCTCGTCTCTGTTGCCTGTACGTACGCTACTAAATAATAATAATAATAATATTAATAATAATAAAATGATATTGATAAATGATGATAAATATTAAGGATGCTGATGATGATGATGACGTTGGTAATAATAATGATAATAATAATAATAATAATACTAATATTAATAATACCACCACCACAAACAAATGCTGACGAGTGAACACCCATGCAGATGCGAGCGAAGGGGTTGGCAATTGGTCGGTAAATCAGCCGGGCGGAAAATCTCGTTGGGTTGCAACGGATATGGCGCGCACACACACATGGGGGGTGGTCGGAGGGGTGGGGGGGTAGGAGGTAGCCTGCTGTGGGGGTAACAGGACACGTGACGGGACAGGAGAATGGGTGTCGTCCTGTGTATCCGACGCCTTGACGCCACCGTCATCCGGATCCGGGGATGATCGCCGGCGGACCTACTGACTAAATAATAGATAAGTAATTATCATTCATTTATCAACGCGATGCGACGAAGACGAGCCACACGCGAAACTGGTCGTGCGGCGACGCTGCCGTGCATCGATCACGCGGCTGCTGACACTGACCGGCGTCGCCTGATAAAAATACACACGGCATAGATACTCGGAGAGATATAGGTCACGGCGTGTGGCGCACGCCTGCGCTGCGCCACACGCTACGCTGTCGTCCTGTACTGAACTGTGTGGACTGTGCACAGTCATGCTGCAGGCGGGCGAAATACTAGACGCGTGCATTGGGCGAAGAGGCCGCCGGACGCCGTCACGTGACGGGATACGTCGCGAATGGGCTGTAGATGAAATGACGTCTCCTCTTCGTCGCCCGCCTCCCGCTGCTGTTCAGTCGCAGAGGGTAGGGTGCGGGGGGACACGAGGAACGAACATGAAACACGTGACCGAGCACGCCGAATACGAATGAGAGAATAGCATGAAATGGCAGACGAACCAGACGTAAATCCAACGTGTGGAGAGAGAGAGAGAGAGGTGTGGAACCCCGTCATTGATCCGGTTGACCCGGCGAATACCCGCTAGCCCGCTTGCCTGCATGGGAGACTCCGAGTCGAACCAAAAAGTCTAGGTAGGAAGAGCTGATGTACCAAATGAAGATATTCACATTATGCCAGGATGATGACGATGATGTCGACGATGAAGAAGAAGAAAAAGAAGATAATGAGGACGAGGAGGACTATAATGACGATGAAGTCAAGGCGGGGCGAGACGCTCGCTCGCTCGCCTACTCTTTCTCTGTCTCTCGAAAACAGTCCCGGCGGTACTCATCAAATGACGGGGACCAGAAACAGAGAGAGAGAGAGAGGGAGAAAGAGAAAGAGAAAGAGAGAGAGAGAGAATAATTAGTAGTCAGACTATTGATTAAGAGTTCGTTAACAGGCCGTGATAGAAAGAAGCTCCCCTTCCGCTCCTCGAGTTAGGAGTTAGGCGACTCGTTTTTCCTGCAGGGGCTGACCTGACAAAAATGATATGGTCTCGTGCGCGTCTCCTTTGGGCTCCTCCTGCTTGGAGGTGGAGAAGAACGCAGAGATGGAGAGACGTGCGAGGTAACAGATGTACGATGACGAATTATTACGGAGAACGACGATGACAAGTGGCGAGGTTATCGAGGAAGAGAGAGAGAGAGAGAGAGCGAGAGAGAAAAGCAAACGAGAAGACTTCTGATAAGCTACTGGCTGACCGACCGCCTCTCACCTAAAGGCAAACGGGGCCTCCCCACATCGAGACGAGCCTCTCCATGTGCTCTGGAGCGTCGCCAAATTGAGGCAGCGGCCGGCGTAGCCTGGTGGCAACGGCCATTCAGAAGAGGGCCCCGTTGTCGTTTGGCCTATAACGTGTTGCGGGAGTTAGACGCCCATCTTTCTGGTTAAGTCAATGCGTGTGTTCAACAAACAAACCACTTTGTTTAAACGTGTTATTTCTAATGGAAAACGTCAAAAATACCAAAAAAAGTATATATAAGAAAGAAACTAAGGCAGACAGTCTGAGAGAAATGACGTACACAAAGCCACACATGAACACATGAACACATGGCGCATAAAAACACGCACATACACACACACACACACAGACACATTTCTACATTATACGACGAGGAGACCGATGCCGAGCTTCGACACGCGAGCGCATACAACGCGAACAAAAAATGAACACGACAGCGGACGAGTTGGACAAAAGCGGCAACCTATCGAAGGATATACGATACGATATGGACGCCGTACACATAGTCACCGAAGACAGTCGAGACTGGCGGTCGGACGCTCATACGCCGGCCCATACGAACGCCAACAGACAACTAACGCATGCACAGTTACACGCACAAGAGACAGAAGCAGCAGCAACACACGGGAGCAGGTCAAGGCAATGCAATATACAAGTAAACAGACAAACAAAAGATAGAGCGAGACGCTCCCGAGCGTAGGGAACATCAACAAAGACAGACAGGCAACAAGCGCAACTACGAGACGATCGAAAGTGTGGAAAATATACGGATGCCGATTATATCCATCCATGGAGAAATGACATCAATTAGAAAAACTAGTATCAAACAACGACGATATAAATGACATGATATCGTTAAACAGTTAGTAATTTATAGAGACGGATTGGAAAGGACGCGGGCCGAGAGTCATCGACCAATTCTACCCAGCATTATGAAGGGGGGTGGTGACCTTGGCCACTAATTATCGAGCGTATCATACGATGATATAACGACCGGGCAAAGCAAACACACAGAGCAGACGAAGATGAGCAATGGTAGAGGAAAGCTCCAACCGGGGCGAGCCCTGGGGGGAGTAATTACAGAATGAGTAATTAACTACGAATCACAAAGGACTAAAGCAAACAGCGAAGCAGAAAAATAGTCGCTCGAAAGGTAACCCCACAGAAACGTGGACACGAGGAACGGAGACAGCACCCCCAAGAAAACATGCGATGAAACGGAACGAACGAGGTGCAGCGATATTTATCCGGGGGGGGGTTGCTTTCATGGCATCGCTAACAAACACAAACACACACAAACAAACACAAACACACACACACACACAGAAACGCACGCCGCAAAAAGCGGCTTTTTACGACGCAGTGCCGCTTTGTTGTCGCAGCCAGACAAACAATAACAAAAACGACCGTAGCAACAAACAACAAATAAACAACAACAACAATACGAGAGGCATAGAGAGCATTACTATCTAATTAATCTGTGAATTACATTTCAAGTGGAGGAAAGCGCTAACTCATGTAAAATAAACAAACTCACTCTTTTTTGTCAATATAATGATGCACGTTCGTTTTCTCTATGCATATACATAAATAAATAAATATATATATATATATATATATATAGGTAAGGTTTTATTGGTTTATTAAAGGAACTGTGATTTTTACAATGCTTAAGTTCTCTTGTATGTCATATCGCGGGACTCTAACCTGCGCCGTCTGACTCGCTACAGCCCGAGACCTAGCCGTCTAAGCCACCGCAGGCCTAATTATATATATATATATATATATTTATATATATATACATATACATTATTAGATGATAATTATATATATATATATACAGTAAAGAGCTAAGTGAGAGGAGGTTTTAATCAGACTTGTTAGACAGATCGTTGTATACTAATTTCTGGCATCGATGATCTGTTTGGGAGTTCGGTCATTTTCAAGTCTGTCTCTGTCACTATGTGAGACCTATTTTCTTTAATAAATAGTTTTTCTTAATATAATAATCGCACACTACAGAAACCGTTCGATAGGCAACGCTATCTATAACTTCTCTAGAAGCGAAAATCGTCACTCGGAGAAAAAAAATTACAATTCATTTTGAATTCGCATAATAGCCTAACCGGAAAACTGCGTGAAGCTAACGTTTCACAAGTTAAACAACAACCAGTTACACGAGTCTGTGATTTGATCAAGTTTATTCCTTTGAAAAGATAAAGTGCAACAGACCATTTGGACGAATCAGTTCTGTTATTTAGTGATAGTTTGTGAATCAGTCGTACTAATTAGTCGGACGATTTTTTTAATCGTACTGAACGTTCACGTGCAGCACACGATAAATTCTTCAATATTTAATATAATTCTAATAATAATAATAATAATGATAATAATATCATTATTAACTATTAGTTATCGGCCAGCAACGGAGGTGAATTCATAAGTTGAGAGAGTCAGCCCGAATACCTTTTAACGGAGGTGAATTAGCCATACCTCCATAATTGCCAAAAGGGCAGCGGCAAAGTGCAGGCTATATTGGTTTACAAATAATAATAATATTGGTTTAAAGGAACTGAAGAAACTGCAGGCAAAAAAAATTTGAATAAAAGGTGTATATAAAACAAGGTCAGGATAATCTGACTTATAACACGGTCAGGATAATCTGGATAGAATACTACTGGATGGAATACTACTGGAAATGGAATACTACTATGAATTTCTCCACAAATCTAAGCTTAGACGTAGAGTTTCAGATTTGCATAATATGGATTTCAACAATTTGCATCAATAATAGTGCACATGGTTATTTTCTCAGAAGTGTAAGTGTCTTGTCTGCACGGGCTGACTCTCCTATACGCTGTTACGCTGTTTACTATTTTTACCGATTTTACGATTGAACCATTTTTTTTTAGGCAGCTAGATATGCTGAACGCAATACCGTCTGGCTAATGGTACAACAAACTCTACAATGAACTATGAATTGCTATTATCATTATTGTTACTAGTATTATTATTATTATTATTATTATTATTATCGTCATTATTATTCTGTGGATTTCAACTGTTGAGAAAGCTGTTCAGTACAATAATAGACCATCCAATGGGCAAACGAAGCTCATCACGCAGAGTGCTTGAAGTCCCTGAGGGCAGGTCTTCTAATTGTGATTAAATCAACAAAAGAAAAACACGAATCACGCGCATCCTAATCGTACAAATCCGTAACAGTCCACGGATCTATGTAGCAGCCACGTCATAGCATTGAACTGACATCGACGGCGTCGACTGTAGCTAACGAAGATAGCGCGCTGCCTACAAGGCGTCCGTGCTGAACGACTTGAAGAACTAGCAACAGACTGACACCTGGGCAAGAGTGATTCGCAGGTTTGTACAGATCACCCTACACTGGATGCTGCGTATATTCTTTGCCGTAATTGTGTCCCCCATTTACGCTGACCTGCATGGGGCGGTTATCACGCTCGGGTACATAGCGATTCTATACAGGCGTTTCGTAAATCTATAACAGCCGTTAATATAGAGAATATTAGCAATTACATTTTATTTTTATTTTATACATAGGAGTTTGCTTGTACCTTGTATACATTTACATAGCACAGCCGCTGTGGTTTTAACCTCGTGACTGAGACACCATCCAACGGATTTCGTCACGACGAATATGAATTTGCTGATAATGATTTCGTGTACGGCAACGTGTGCTGCCGTCCAAGACATACGCAAATGAACGAATTTGTAAACGTCACGAATTCTTGTCACGAATTAGCCTAGCCGTCAATTGGTTAAGTATAGGTTCGAGGCCCCTGAAATAGCATCTACATTTTTATTGTCGTTGTGCTCAATGAAGAGCCCATTTCATACTACACCGCATCTATACAGCTATCAAGCGTGTTTACAGTGCAACGTGGCAGACTCCACATGACGTTGAAATTCTGTCAGAGAGACACAGATCGGAAGAACATATATATATATATATATATATATAGAGAGAGAGAGAGAGAGAGAGAAGCGTTTGTAGATGAAGAACAAGCCGAGTTCTCAAGCGACGACAGTGATCACCTTGACGGTTACGTGATCCGTCATTGTTAGATAGAATATGCCTTGCATATCTGACGTTGTCGTTCTTGCGCTGATGTAGACTACGCGTAACATTTCAGTCGTAACTACATATACACATAGTGAACAACAAACTCTACAATGAACGCCCTCTCATCCTGTACATCGCTGTCGATTAGTGAATAGAATAGTGTTAGGACTTGTGTGATAGATAGAAGAAAATTGGGAGCCCTCCACACGCTACAGGGAAATTGGTGAATTGGTAACAAGTATACATGAACACGTACAAGCTCACTGATGTATGCATATGTTGGACGCATGTTACAATGTGAATTGTAGACAGGACAATATAGCATATACAGACGTTGTGCATACGCCAACACATAGCTAAGCTTATGCAATCAGTGGGAAAATGTTTTGCAATTTTTTCCCACCTTGGGCGAAAAAGTCCCGACTTTTCCCGCGAATCACTGTTAGCGGCCAGGGGGACCATGCGTCGCCGCAGATCTTGGTCTACCTGAATGACGTGGGAATTCGAGCTCACAGCCAGCTCTGACGCATCTGCTCCGATGGATCGTGTGTGCGTCCTGTCAATCCCAGACCCCATGGTGGAACCTTTTCAAGGGTAAACTCCCCGCCAGGACTTGTTTTTGTTTAAAAAAAAAAAAATACTTATTTTCTTTTTATTCGCACGAGTTGTGTAATTTAAAAAAAAGATACCATCTCTACACATGAGCTAGATTTCGAAACTGTACTTTGTATCAAGCTTAGATTTCAGGGCAACTCCCCAGCCGACCGAGACCCCCCCCCCCCGCATACGCCGCATATCTCATATCAGAAAGCAACATATGGTTTATATCAGTTTCATAGGCAAACGTGCGCCGCTCGTTCTTCAGATAACGGGTTTTTAGCTGGCGATTATGTGTGACGTGAAGCTCCAAGGGAGAGCCACTTCACTTCTTCGGTTCACGTGTACAAATGGATTTTGCAAAACAGAGCATTGTGTAGTTCGCTTACTGCAATGTTACTCCGTTGTCGAAACATTTTAAAAAAAATTGCTTTTTTTTTGTTTTGTTCAGGTCGAAATTTTGATCGGACATTAAAAATTTCCCTGATAACCACATAATGATCTGCGCTGGCCCCAAGTGTGGCCGATGGGATCTCGTCCACTAATAACTATGCTCGGTTACATAATGCTCATTCGTGGCATGCGGGTTCCTAACAATTTGCATCAATGCAGATTGGAGATCACCGTACGAAAATGATGATCTGCAAATTTCAAATCAACGATTGATGTTGTATCACGCGACAACGCGAGACGAAATCTTCTCCATCTTCATCATTGAAATTTGTAATTTTTAGCAATTTTTCTTCCCATTGTCGTCTATTGTGAAATATACAAACGTGTACAGTGTGGCAACAACATGTACATCATTCGATTCATGCAAATTATGACGTCTAATAGCGATTTCTCAGGGCTCGAAACAACAATGACTCGTGTTAACAATTATAATTATTACTATTAAAATTATAATGGTGATTATTATTATTATTACTATTACTATTATACCTTTGAAGAGACGAGCAATTTCGCTTGAAGCTCAAATGCGTCTCATTTTTCATCGTATTACCGCCCCCCATGTTTATCCAATTGGCTCCGACTTACTCCAAACTTTACGTTGGACTTGGAAACATGATGGATATCCATCCCCGGTTTAGCTATTTGTGTTTAGTTTCAGCTGTGTTGTTATACTTTCCGTGCAACAAACAATCGCGTTGGTGTACGCCGCCCATCTGCACTGCGTCCAATGCACCAAGTATCACAGAGCGATATCTCCGTGCGCGAGCCAGCTGAGTAAAGACTTAGAATGCATATAAACAAAACGGAATACATTTATTCATCAGAGGATATTCTCCCCCCGGGGGTAGCCAGCAGCAAGCGACAACGTGTTCTTCATGGCTGGGGGGACAGTTTACTAATTAGAAATCGAATCGCCATTATGAGGCGTTCGCTTGCGATCTCTACGACGATGTGCCCTATTATGCCTTGCCAACGATGAGTTGAGTGCGACCCATCTCTGTTCAATTGACGACCCACAGCAGATCCACTACGATGCTAATGCTTTAATATTGTTCTCGATTGATGAAAGGTCCAGTCTTGACCACCTTTATCACCACTACACGATTGAGCTCGATAGGCCAGTCTGAGCAGTGACCAACGTCCGTCATGAGGGCGTCGCAGAGAGCCGGCCCTCCGTATCAATGCTGGGCCACGTTGACACGGTGTCCTAGTGGGAGACCTGATAGGACACAGGCGGGGTCCATCGCATCACCATTTTTTCGCCTTTCGGCAGCGATTCGGCGAACACCACCTTTGTTACCATGCGTGTGGCCGCCGACGATGGCTCCTGATCCGAGCTCCATTGCTGCTTCCAGGTGGCACCGTCCTTTGGTCCACCTACATTAGGCCAGGCCGTATTACTGCTCGAAACCCTGCGAAGTGTCATCGTAAGTGGGCGATCGTGTGTTATAGTGAGTACTTCTTCCATAGTGGCTATTCGTTTGAGGTCCCCTTCTGTGACTTTTTCTAAGGCCTCGGTGCCGCTCTTGTGTTCCAATATCTAATTCCTTACTGATGTGGAGAAGATAAAACATCACACTTGGCTACGATCATGCCGATAGCCATACGAACATATTGCACAAAGTTAGCTGTCCTTCGAGAGTGACTCTCTATTGGACTAGATTTCAGGATCACAAGCAATAGATCCGAGGAAGCCTCTGGATAAGTGCGGTAGAAATTATTCTATAAAATGATTATGTATTTCAAACTACTGGATTCTTGTTTCGACACTCAGGCCCTTAGTCAACCCATTCCCCTATCAGACACCTCTCCGCAGTTATTAGCCTTGTTCTGGCTGCCTTACGAGAAAGATCTGGAGGAGGAAAAAGCCACTTGAGGTTAACCACGGCTGGATTTCAACACGCGATCCGGGACGAACACCACTAATACTAGATATTTATCTATTTATCGACATCGTTGCCTATAAGAAATCTGCCTAGACGCTGTCATGACGTCTCCACCACCTCGTCTCATAGTGACGTCTAGCACACTCTCTCCTCAAAACCTCTCCCTTCTTTTGATCTCTCTCTCTCTCTTTCATTTTCTGCCTCAGGCAATGAGCAAGGATACGCACCGAACTTTGTTCTTGAGGAGATAGAGCTCCTTCTGCAGGTCGAGCCAGCCGTTGTTCAGTGACGATCCACTGCTGGCGCTGGCGTGATGAGGCCCTTGCTGCTGCTGGTGCTCGTGGTGGCCTTGGGGCCCAGAATGGTGGCCGGCGCCTGAACCCTGAGTATCACCGCCCGACCTGTGGTGACCGTTAGACCACTTAACGTGCTTCGCAGCCGTTGCACGCGGCCAACTTTGAGAAGAGCCGTCACGCCAGATGCCGGGTCCACCAGAGCCGTTACCTTTAGGGCTGCCGAGTCTCGCGCCGCCTCGTTGTGCGTGATGACCGTTGGCTCCGTTCGACTTGGCCCCGGTTGTTGGCCACGACTGCTTCGGGCTGACGCCTTCGTCGACCCAGCCGGTTTCCTCATCGTCATCTTCCACCCAAGCACCCTCTGCGGCTTTGTCGTCCGCTAATAGATCCGGCAGCATGATAATGATATGGGGTAATTAGCAACAACGAGTCGTTAGTGTGTCAGACGAATTAGGAAATATCATTCGGTGCCAGAGACAGGGACAACGCCGGCAAAGCAAACGACACGATAACACTGTTGAAGATACGACAGGCTACAATGTCATATATTACCGAGGACGTCGCGTATGGATTCGGCCGTGGTGGTATCCTCGTATCTGTTCATACGCGATTATATATTTATATATATATATAATGTAATATTTTCAAGATAATGCAAGCTTCGTATGCGACGTTGTGCACTTGGTTGTTGACAAATAAACACATGGTATGATGGTGGTGTCGAGCCCGATGGCGTAGTGCAACCGGAGATGCGACACGTAGGCGCACCGCACAGGGGGGCAACAATATATGCAACAGTGCAACCTGTGGGGATGTGGGGTCCGATCCCCACAGGTTGCACTGTTGCATATAAAAAAGGGCGCCCGTCTTACGTAGCAATGCCGAAACCAATATCGTTGAAGTTAAATGTTGGCCACGCAATCAGCCCGAAAACATGGCATAACGATAGTGATGATATTCAACTACTGGCATTTTTTGGCCTTAGCTTCGAAAGGCCAGTCAGGGCCTAAGGAATTCACTTACGTGGACTTAGGACAGGTATATAGTCATGCGAAAATCATCCGCTGTGTTATGTGTAAGCGAGAGGACGGGCGATGGCCATCTATACATCGATTTCTTTAATGGAATACTTACAAGGGGCGGTGTAGTCAGTTTGGGAGAACTTCGACTCCTTGAACTTGATGACGTGGTCCTTTTTTTTGGTCCAGGTTGGTCGCTTTTGGGCGTATCCAGTAGGAATTTGATCCCAGCCAAGGATGGCTACACCACACGTAAGGAAATCATAATTAGTCAGTGATCGGTGTTGACTTGATTAATCTCGCAGTGGAAAACCATTATATATATATATGGGGGGTGGAAAAATGTTTCGTCGCATTTTGGTCATTCAAACTTTACCGCTTTGGGGAGAGCAGCAGGCAAAATCGTTGTTGATTATTGTTGTTGGATGCTATTTGAATACATTCATTGTGAAAAGCCTCCACATTGCAGGTTTAAACACTTTCTCTTGAAGCCATGATAAAATGCCGCTGTCTCGTGACGATTTCCACGTTATTTTCCTATTCAAATTCAAACTCGGAGACACGGCTGCAAATTTTGCGGATTGACAATGCCGGGGTGAAGCGGCGCGAATTAGAGGAAGATTCGGCAAAATTTTGTGGCGGTTAACTTCACGATCATCTTGTTTTCCCTCACAATAGCGACAAAACATATTTCCACCCCTGATATCGAGTCACTATCTATGCAACGGACGAACAGATCGGTGATATCGTCACTTGTTCATGGTAGCAGAACAATCTGTAACGCCATCGGATAACCTACGGCCCGTGTCCGCCAACACGGTTCCCTACATCGTAACGTTGCCGATCGAACGTCTGGCGAGCTTCCCTTGTGAAATAGCACTCCGAAAAAATAGGACAAACAAAAATCGACGGATTATCTTGCCAATCACAGAAGGCCGGCCGGCACCGCTTCGTTTGCCGCTTACCGGGCTTGTCACTGACGCTGTGATGGCTTCCGTCTTGCTGTTGGCTCCCATTCTTCTTGCCGTTGCCGTTCTTGCCATTGCCGTTACCATTGCCGTTGGTACGCGTGGCTGTTGACCATGGGCCGTCCTTGACGGGGCCGTCGGACCATGATGGGACCTTCGGTGAGGAGAGCGCGTCGACGCCGTTATCCGCCCCGCCTCTGATTTTCCCATTGCCGTTCTTGTTCCCGTGAAACTTCTTGTGCAGCTGGATAGCCGGCGAATCGGGCCAGACTGCGTCGTCGCCCTGCACGTTGCTCGGATCAGGCCAACCGCCCTGGGGAACGATGGGTTTCGGTGGCCATGTCGGCGCCGCCGTCGTCCTCGCCTTGCCATTTCTGCCGTTCTTCTTGCCGTTCGAGCCGTAGCTAGATGGCCAAGAGTTGCTCGCAGGCTTCTTCTTCGAGTCAGGCCACACGGCGGAGTCGGCAAGGCCCACCCAGGGGCCGGCGGACCCCTCGACGTTCGGGCCGTTTTGCGGACCATTCTGCTCGTCGTGATGCTGATCGTCGTCGTCCCCGTCCTCGGCCTCTTCAGGCCACTCCACTGGTGGCTCTGCGGCCTGCCCGTTGAACCAACCTAAAACGGTGCGAAATTCGCTCACTGGTTAGTAGGTGTTGTCACGCTGTGGACGTCCTATTTCAACATGTGAGACACATCCAAGATAGAGGCCACAGATGTGAAGGCGCGCTGCTGATCGCCGTTCGCCAGCACTCCTTCGAGGCTTTCAATTTAGGTCGGCCGTGACGTGCGTGTCCATAAGCTACCACAGCATAAAAAGGAGCTTCTTATCTTGCTCCAATGGAAAGCACCCCTTTCTATTATCCGCCCAACTGGAACAATGCGCCCAACATGCAGCAGAGATTGCTTCACGTGACGGCGTTTTCTGCTGGGCAACGTGTGGCCGTTTTGAAAGCGTGCGGCCAGTGGATATTGAGTGGTTAGATCATACTAGCCACGCTACATGGCAGTATCAGAACCGTGGACGTTGGCTGTGGGTCAGTCCGGGAAATTTGCTGGTTACTCTGTATAGAAAGCCCTGGTGAACTTTGCTGCAGATGAAGCCTGCTACAGCTTGTCAGACAAAACGTACACACCAGCTGGCGGTCAATACAATGCAATGGAATACAGATATCGTTTTATTAACTGAGCTGCAGTCTTGATAACGCTCAAGTTTACGTGATCACCCATGATTAAAAAGAGGGTGTCACATCAAAAAAAAAAAAAAAAATTTAATTAGGAGATGTTATCATTCATCATAGTCCTAAAACCACATCACTTTAGGACTATGATGAATGATAACACCTCCTAATTACAACTAGAGCTGCATGCTGAAGCTGCATACGACGGAGCATTTCGAAGTTGGGGCGGAGAGACGACCGGAGACTATTCGCATAAGGACGCATTGTATATGATAAATTCAAATGATTTGACTAGAGCTCATCAATCGCCTCTGAAAAACTCGGAATCGAAGCGTTCTGCCCGACTAACGATGTTCGGACGTTCCCCACTCGATCAAGGTGGTTTTTTTTGTTACTTCATAATTAAATATTTGTGCATCAGGTCGCTCGGCGCAGAACTCACCCTGATCCTCGGGACCTGACAGGTGGTGGTGCTGCTGCTGTTGTTGTTGCTTCGACTGGAAATGATGCTGATGGTGGCCATTGTGGAAGGATCCGTCCTTTGTGATGTCGAACGATCCCCCAGGTTTTCCGTAGCTTCCCGTTTTCCGCGTGGGCGGCGCAGCCAGGATGAGCGGGGCCAGCACGAATATGTACAGTAACTGATATGCAGAGACAGAGGAAATCGATGAGACACTTGATGATTTCTGATCAGCCCACTCGTATAGACCAAATTTCGGGACTTTGCGGGACAGTAATATAGAGGCCAGATTGACGGAGACACGTAGGGGCAAACATTTTTTTTCTTTTATATATGAAAGGGGAGTATTGGCATGAACATGTCGACACCGTGACACCCCCGCCCCGCCTCTTGTGGAACTGTTGACGATGTTCAACAGCACCACGGCCCTTCCAGGTAACACTTTGTGGGTTCCTTCAGTAAAAGTGGCGGTGAGATGTGTACAAGCCCAGTCGCGAGCACCACGCATCCTCCTTTCCCGTACGGGGACATGACGCCGTAGCTGGCTTTTTAGCTGACTCTCAGCTGCTTCCCTTCTCTCTCAAGACCACACCTTCTCTCGATAAAACAACAATAGCAAATCTAACAAATCTTATAGCGGGAATACTACCCATAAAAGTATGGCCCCACTCAGATTTGAACCTTAGCCACCCAAAAAAACTCACTTTTTGCTACATTTACATCCTGGTAGCACCCGACTTATGTTGAAACGGCATAGGGTAAATCCATGTCGTAACTGCGTGACCAATTTGGTGATAATAATATACTCTTACTTGTATTCTATTTTTTTGACGTGAACGTTTGCATTGTTAAAACTGCGGTTCAATAAATTAACCGCAAATGTTGTGTTATGTTAAGCTCGTTCAACATTTCAGGCTGAGAGTCAGACCTTCGAGAAAAAAAGCAGTTCAGATTCTCGATTACGAACAATAAAAGCTTTAATTGGAGTGACAAGATAAACACCCCTTGATGACGACACATCGCGCTGCCGACAACGAGCTCGATTGTATCCGTTTCGTGGACTTCCTCCTCATTGGCAACATTCGGTATTAATTAAGCCGCATTGTGAGAATGTTGATAACACAATGCAGATTGTGTTGGTCTATTTGAACGGTGCAGGTAGAACATAGAGCAGTTGTATAATGTCCTTCTTATTTGTGATTTAGCAATATATATATATATATATACATTTCCTCGGATTCGGAAAAACTTATAAAATAGCAATATATATAGGAAGCGTTATGAAAAGCGTATAATATTAACATATGATATGCTCAATACTCGAGATAAGATGACGTGGAAATTTTGTTATGATGATTATAATAATTAGTATTACTATTATTACTCAATAGGCACTAGAAGTGCAGGTGCATATTAGCAATGTGCGTGCGCCAGTGCATCATAATATATACTACGATTATACAGCCCGGTGGCTACTCAATCAGAATAATTTACTATTCTAGCGAAAACCCTCTCTGAAGCTAACCAAGCCAAGGTCACGAAATGAAGTTCCCAAGTGGAAGTTATCTCTACTCTGAGCGCGGTCGCTATTATAGGGCGTTCATACTAGATTTCACCACTGAAGCAGGACGACTATGAAAGTCTAATTGACCGAATGGGCAATATGACGAACATCGTTATCTTCTGCTGTGACCTCTGGCGACAATGGCGGGATGTTCGCCAACCTGAGGATATGGTTTCTCCGCAGGTCACCGTAGGTGTAGGTGTTCAACCTCATTCAACATCTCGCTGATTTCTGCAATCAGCGAGTTGCCGATTTGGGACCTTTGCTACATTGTGGACTCGGCTCTCCCTGTCCCTTCCACAGACCCTCTAACAGATTGAAATTAGACGAATCGACTTGCTAAACCGTAATCAAGAAATCAGTGTTATCAACGAAATCATTGCATCCGACGTCGCCCGTACATGAATTGGGGCCTGAGCATGCAAAAATGTAAAATGTTCGTTGAAAAACAGTAGTTCACCGCAACGAAACACCACTGATCACGCCTCTCCCCATTCAATTTGTTCAGTCAGTACATTTTCGAGGTGAACTCGTTTCAAGTCCGCAAATAGCCTACCAGGGGGTGAACAGGTCAGTTTCGATGCGTGGTTTTCCCACTTAATATCAATGTGTTCGATTTTTTTTCCGAACTTTTGTCCCAACTAACCTCTTCGCCTATGGCTCATCCAAGAGGCGCGATCTCTCGTCTTTTAGCGACTTTTAGGACTATTGTTCTGCGTTTGCTACCAAGATTCAGTTGATGTGGTCCATTGCTTTCCGTGTCATAAGGCTGACGTTCCTTCGATCCCAACGCTAAACGAATTGTGTTTGTTCTTGCTAACAGCTTGATAATGGCCTATCTACCTCACTTTGGCAATATCCCAGCCGCGTCGTTCCGTTTGCTGATAGTTTCTATAATAGTGTGGAACAGTTTCAGATAAATACTGCAGCCAGAGACGCGCCGTAGTTTCGACCGACTCAGCGCGCGTTGCGGGAACAACAACAATAACAATGCTCAAGCGTACACTTGAGCATTGGGGAATTGAGGCCTCCTTTTTCGAGATTTTCTAATAATAGAATCGAGAGGAAGGTGTTCTTCGATGTATCTCACGTTCAGCGGGGTAGCACAATTGTCGACAGCACTTTTTTTTTAATTGACTAATAAATTTAAGTACAATACAATGTGCCCCCGTGTTAAGTCGAAGCCAAAATCTAGTGGAAGGCTACATGGATCTCATGCATACAAGGGTACCATTCGATATCTATATTATGATGGCTGTAAGATGAATAGGTGTCCCAGTTGTTTTTTGTTTTGTTTTTTATGGTTTCCCAGTTAACGGAACAACATCCAGGTAATTTATATCACCCTTCTTTATGCATCACACTAGGACACTATACACACGATTAGCCACAGCGTGGTGATGGCGTAGGGGAGGAGACGTGGAACAATAGGGTTTCCGGTTCGAATCCCACACGGTACATACGAATCGATGCGGCGTGTTTACTTGCAGATTTGTCAATAAAGTTATTATTTATCTTGCTACAATGCAACGAGCCGTACGATTGAATTAGTAATTAGCACAATCGGAAGTTATTCTTCGTCCGAGTTGGCAACTCGAAGAAAAAAACGCCATACGAAGGAAAATTATACAGCAATAATCCAGGGTGGCTACATAATGTCTTATTGCGCTCTCGCGCTGTATCAAATGTCACCGATTGGCCCATAAATGTTTTCTTTTTTTTAGTGTTTCAAAATGCAGCGCCTTATTATACATTGAGACACTTGGCCGTACGCTAAAAAACTTCAGATTCTAGATTACAGTTATTATTGGATACAGAGTTAGTGATAAGTGGTCCTGGACTCTGACAATATGCTTCATATAATAAATGCACACGATCTTTCATTTGCGAAAGTAGCACTCTTATGAAGACGATTGAAAGCAATAGTCGTTATAGTACAATAATAATCAATAGTTTCTAACAATGTTTGTTTATGAATGATTATTAATGAAAATACTACCAAGAATGTCTCAAACTCTAAAAATCTACATCACCCTATATGTCATTACAACGTACAAGTAACGAATGCAGTCTCGATTCCATTCTACAGCTTATAGCGTATCAACATTCCCAGCACGGAGTGACATATTCATAATTAGTAATAATAATAATAATAACGGAGATACTATCGGATCTATCGATCACCAGCGATCTTTGTTCTTCTCACCCAAGCAAGGCAATCCATGGTACTCGCGGGATATAGCGCCACTTGAAGACAACAACAGCAGCGTTACGCTCAGATCGACGGCTGGAGGTGGCTGTTAATCATAAACTAATAACGAATAGGCTACACGAGCAACAAACGTAGACAAACCAACACCGACAGGACAACGAACGCGCGAACGCTACTCGAGACGCCACAACACGCCTCCTGGCGATGTGAGGTGGAGTTAGGGGCGTGCGTGGACGTGGAGACGTTCACGCTGAACAGCTCGCTCATGCACATACACAGAGACACGGACCATACGAACGGGACAAGCACACTGTCGTCCAACAGCTGGCGACACACTAACCTATCCTTGTGATACGCCTCTTATATATAGATACGCACAAGTGCGCCCCCTCGCGTGCGCACGTTCAAGCAATCGAACGCAGAAGACCCCGAAGCTGAAAGCCTAGGACAGGTCGACCTGGCTGGTCGCTAGTCCATCTGTCTGTCTAGCTGTCGGTGGTGTTCGTTCGTCATCGTCATCCTAATCTTCAACGGCAGCGACAACAACACCCGGGTCCGAGCCTCATCTCTAGCCAAGCATGGAAGCCAGGGCCGGCGAAGGCGACATCGCGGTGGGCATCAAGCCAGCGTATCGAGGCATAGTCGGCAACGCTGTGCGATCTACGCGATTTCGACGCGCCGTCGCCGCTGCTGCTACCGCGTTTGCGACAACGCCGACGACGACAAGCCCCGCAGGTCACAACCCTGGACAGCTGGCCTAACGGCCATCCAGCCTGTAGCTGTAGGTGGCCATGATGTGTCTGGCGAGACGAAGTCGGCCGAGTCGGCGATCACAGGTAGGCCGCTCGTTGGCTCTGCCGCCGTAGCCATCGTCACCAGCATCAGCTAGCAAGGGGGGCAATCAGGCATAAAATCGCTAAAAGGTTATTCCCTGTTAGTCATCTTATGATCAGGCGTTTACGACGACGACGTCTTGTTTGCGTAGCCGAACTGTTCGTCGGCCCTTGTGAAGGATCGCGGGGTGCGCGCGTTGGCGGACACAAACGAAACCGGTGACTCGCTCGAAGCACGCGAGCGTAATAATAATGATTTGATAAATGACAAATTTCGATTAAATAATGACCTCGTTGCATATGCATTCAATTAAATGCGTTCGTGACTCGTGCGTCAGCTGCGATTTGACGATGGCAGGCTGCGGGCCGATGCCCATCTCTGACGGGGATTATCAGCGGGGAGCGATAAAGGCGAACACATCATCTATTGTGATAATTGTCTAGAAACAATACTGACTAATTTAAGGGTAGCGCTTTTTTGTTGGTTTATTGGGAGGAAGGAACTGCAATTTTACAATAGTTCTTTTCTTATTAAATGTCGTCACCAGGTTGCGGCGGCAACTCGAACCTGCGCCCTTCAGCTTTTCACAGCCAGAGACCTCGCCGTCCAAGCCACGACGAGGGAGGTGGAAATCTTTGTCAAACCTGGGAAATCGGGAACTCACGTCTCCGGAGAGCTACGACGCCGGTTCGACCTCTCTACGTACTACCCCCGTCACGACCTAACCGATAGTGGCCCTTTCGGGTCCCGATCGGGAGGTCCGACGATCCGGATGTCGGGACGTTGTCGAAAAAAAGCGAAATTCTCAGGTAAAATCGAAAAGTCTCGTCCCCGAAGGTCTAGGACCTCGGTATAACACCTACTTTTGCTTGTCACGACACTAGTAGCGCGATGGTGGTGGTGGCGAGATCGACGGATCCAAGGTGGCGACCGGGTCCGATCAGGTTGTCTCAGACAATCCCAGATTTCATAGAAAATACCGAGGAAAGTCATTCAAATGCACTTCAAAATAGTCTCGACACTGTGTGGTGATCGTGTGCGATTGTTCAGGCTGATTAGGGCCCCTAGGTTCCCGCCCAATGAGACACGTACACCGACTTCCGAGGAAAACGCTCTTGTTCACTACGAACGCGACCAGCTGACTGATGTGCCTTGGTGTTGATTCCGGTAATTTCGCTCATCTGCGTTTGCAGAAAGTTGAGGTGGCAATCAGAACCATCCATGCGAACAATATCAGCCAGCTGGCCTTTGATTACGCTCTAATTTTACACCACGATATCTATTTTTTTTTGGCAAAATAGAGAGATCCTTGCTAGACATGGATAACGCATTTGTTAAGCAGGGACTGAAGAATGATATGAGTCAATAATAACCTTGGATATATTTCTTTAATGTATACTAACTTCTTTGTTCGTTAACTCCCACTGAGCGTTTTTCTGTCCAATCTCCAAGTGTAGTGTAGCTCGCGGAGCGAATAGTTCCTGTGCAAATTTGATTAGAACGCTGTCATACATATGAGTATATGTATGAACGGTGAACTGCCTCCGGATGATCGGTGACAAATTCGCTCCAGGGGTTCGTGACACAGCTCCTCCGAGTCGAGGTAGTTTCCACTCGAAATGAGCGATAATTGCTAAGGAGCCACTTCCAATGTAGCCCTCTGCGGTCATCGCGAATGCACGTAAAAATACGTCAAAAATTACGCCGCCAACCAAAAGATCCAACACTCAGGGAACTGGGCTCTGCGGGGCTCGATCGTATTTGGGGGCATTAGATGAGGGCAGAGTCACCCAGGCCATATTAAGCTTAAGTGTATGCACGCATATACGAATTAACGAAGGGTTGTTCCAAAGAGATGCCACATGCGAAAACCACACATTGGCGCATTGTACATACCAGTTAGCTATGAGCAATTGCGACTGATCTGTAGACTCCAGCATTAGTAGTTTATTAATCCTAGCGTCTTAATGAGTTGAACAGAGAATATAGCCATAACATAGCAAACCATCATTAGCCTCTTTCGACGACGACGAAAAAGTTCATTATGTGGAACATCGCGCATGAAATAGTCATTAATCATTAAAGTATGATCTCGTAAATTGAAGGGAGCGAGAGAGCTTCTGAGATCGTAAGTTTTAGAGCTTACTTAGAACCCTATCGGCACTTGTTCTACAGCTTCATTGAATGAACACTTCAGGCAGGAACTATATACACTATGTGTCTTTATAAATAACGGAAAAAATTTTGTTACAGCTTACTTCCTCAGGGTACATAAATATCGATAAGTCTTACTAGTGCCTGCATTGTGCTTCATCGACAAACAACTCTTTCGTTATGTATAAAATTATATTTATAGAACTATCAAGTACAATTTCCCGATAATATAAATACAGTTAAATATAAAAAAAATCGTACAAAATAAAAACATTTTCACTAGTGTTGATATCGCAACTAGTAAGATACTGGCAACTATAGTGACCTGGCTGGCAACTATAGTGACCTGGCTGGCAACTATAGTGACCTTCAATTGGGGTTCCTTGCCAGACACAGGGTGACAAATTGTTGTGCTGCTTCAGAGATTTTCGTGGAGTTGCCGGCTTGTTTTTGAGTGGTGTTGAAATGGGGAGTCTCCGATCCCCAGGAAAGTTGACGACGCATAGCTGCTCGTAGAGTAAAATACACCGAATATTTGTCACCGTTCGCGATTAGCTCCTTTTCTTCTTTACGAGGCTCAGGAAGAAATGGAAGAAACGCCAAAAATAGACGAAGTCTGCAATAGGAGCAAAATCATGAGTAGAGCCGCCATAATTTACGTGGAAGCCTCAACGGCCGCGCTCAGTGAGTAGCTCAGTGAGTAGAAGTGGTTCGAAGCACATAACCGAACAGCATAAGAAACCGCTGATTTATATCGAATTTCGCCTTGAACTGGTGAAAAGGGACGGTATCTCGTGAACAGACGGTCTCATAAATACCAAAGGCGTAATTAGATGATGGGAGCGAACAATTAATTCTGGTGTTGCTTCTAAACGACGTTGGGGTCACCCTTCTAAACGACAGAGCGAGATCGCTAGTGGGACTGCTTTAAATAGGCATGGCAAAACCTTCAACGAAATCGAATAATTTTAGTTCTCGATACCTCGCCTTAACGCACCCAATGCGTCGAATAATTCATACAGCTTTAACTTCACTTCTGCCTTTCCTATTACTGGCTACTAATTAAATGCAATTGCATCTTCAATGAATCCATCCACTTACTCGCAGTCGATGCTTGGAAGTGAGCGTTCCTCGTTACAGATCGCCTTTCTAACCGATACCGCATTAGCCACTATTAATGCGAAGCTACTAAGTCGCTTACGCTGCGTTGATTCCTTGTCCGTCAACCCAAGTACATGAGAGAGTGCCATGGGTATTACTATGTTGTTGCTCTTAGTATCTCTGACGCTTTCTTCAATGTCACAAAGACTTCGGCTCCGCTTGAAAACGCCGTCATCGAGCCTTCTCGACCCAGTTACATAACTGGTCTGCGAGATAAGATTAGACACGAAGGAGGGCGAATATATGAAGCTGACAGACTTCGCTGAGAGTGGAGCCGACCCTTGAAGACGAGCTATGGAATCATACCACGTTGCGTTCACAGTGAGATTACCGATGAATAGAGCTCTCGAGAGTGAACAATGGGTTCCGCCATCTCGTGACCAAACGACAACCCTTTGCCTTCCCAGTGGATTGTCCATTGCAGGGCACTCGCTAAATCGAATGCATTTGAAATCGAGGACTAAGGAAGCCACTCGTAAAAACCTGTCTTTATAAGCTGTAGCATTTGCATGTTGTTTAATCCTCTTCCGAAGGAGTCCTATGATATCTGTGCTATTTGTGTACAGTGATTTGAGTAATTTTTGTGCTGCGATGTCGCGTAGTCGTTCGCCGAATGCTGGAACAGATTCGGAAGCGTCGCCCTTCGTGTCGACCTGGCCCTCCTCTCCCAACATCCCGTAAGCAAGCATCAGCGGGTAGAGCAGCCTTCGTAGATTCGGAAATGCTTCTAAATTCGCTACTGCCCAACCACTATATCTATTAAAGTCATCTGGGGTATATGGGTAACCGATCGCACTGCCGTTGAGAGTTCCCATCAGACTCGTCATAGCGTCACCACAATTCGCTGCAATAAAAACCAATGAACAATGGCGGATTAGAGAAACCTGCTTTCCTGATAAGCGACTTCATACAAGCGAATAAGTGTTCTTCCAGTTCCACCCATTAGACAGGAAGAAACTAATTATTAGGTAGTCCCAAGCAAATTGTCGCGCCTTTCGGATGGCGCACAGCCCGAACTACGCCACACAATGCGTTCATTTTTGGAGTGGGCACGCGGTAGGAACGTGGCTTCCTTTCGAACACTGAGTGGTTTCGATACGATCAGAAAGATGGACGCTGCAGCAAAAAGTTCAAATTCCCCCAAAAATCAACGGGAAATCATCAAGTTTTTGTTTCTCCAAAAACACCCTCCAGCTGAAATCCATCGACAATTAGTGAACGCGTACGGCAGGTCTGCCTTATGCCTGCGAATGGTGCAACGTTGGTGCGAGCGATTTAACAGTGGAGATATGGACAACGATGACCATCGAGGTGGGGACCAGCAATCAGGTGCGACAAGGGACGAACGGATTGACATAATCAAGGCAGCTTTTGAGCAAACTAGAGCTTGGTCCATGAGGTCTTTGTCGGCTGAAACTGGGATTCCTCGGGTGACATGTCATAAAATTGTCACCAATGTACTGAAGATGAAGAAAATCAATGCAAAATGGGTTCCCCATATACTGACTGCTGAGCAGATGAAAATGCGTGTGGAGTGTTCGACATCTAATTTGAATACTTATACGCAACAAACCAGTCGCTTAGAGCACACCGTGTCGATAGACGAGACATGGGTTAGCCTGCATAGACCCCCTGAGAAAGACCAAGCAAAACAGTGGCTCCGACAAGGTGAAGTGGCGGCGTCTGTGGCAGTGCCAGATAGATTTGGACGAAAGGTGTTGATGATACTCGCTCTGGATGTCAAGGGTGTTTGCTATTACGAAATATTAGCGGCAAACGAAAAACTCAATGCTCCCCGATATCTCGGCTTCTTGAAAGGATTCATGAACAAATGGCGTGGGGATCGACAGCACCGAGTGTGGTTACTCGACGACAACGCAAGACCTCACCGCACTGCTGAAATTACGACCTGGATCGAGGGGAACAATATTGAGCGATGGCATCAACCCCCATATTCTCCTGATTTAAGCCCATGTGATTATGGTTGTTTCCATGCATTAAAAAGGGCAATAGGTGGGGTTCCATATGCAACCGTCGAGTTACTCACAAAAGCAATAGATAACGAAATTATATATGGAAACGCAAATGGTAAATATTTGGCTATTTCAAAACTCCCAGAGCGCTGGAATCGGTGTGTCAATAAAGCTGGAGAGTACCTCTAACTCATACCAAAAGATCTTTGTTCTAACTCATTTAGTTCAAAAGTTATTGGCATTTAAAGAGGCGACAGTTTGCTTGGGACTACCTAATACATAACATACTTCATTGGTCTCAACCTGCTACAAGGAAGAGTATTCCAGTAACTCTGCAGCTAGAGAAGCACGGACAACTTTCCATTAGCGTTTTTGGAAAACTGATTCTGGAGACAAGAAATAGAGAGAGGGAGAGAGAGAGAGAGTGCAACCTACAGCACACGCCGAGAAGGTCTACTTCTAGCGCTGGCGCGTGCGCGGGAACCCTCCACAATGACTCGTCATTCAGTCATCCGACTGAAGCCGATATTGAAATCAACTCGGGCGAAGTGTAGAATTGAATCAGATACAGCTGAGACGTTTAACCGTCGCCGTGCTTCTTGCGTGGGCAAACGCTAAAGGTTTATTGGTTTATTAAAGGAGCTGCAATTTTGCAATGCTTAAGCCCTCATACATGCCGCGCAGCGGGACTCGAACCTGCAGCGTCTAGCTTCCGATAGCCAGAGACTTAACCGTCCAAGCCACCGCACTGACGTGTTAGCTTACCTTTCTTGAGGAAGCAGTATCCATGAAAGAAGAGAGGTTCCCCCTGGCCGTCCTTTGGCACAGCGCACTTCTTTGAGCAAAATACAATTCCTCTATTTACATAGCCTGCAAGACAAGGGTACAGGGCCATTAAGGCTTTGCAATCCGGATCCTTCACGCATTCGATCTCTTCAGCGGGGGTCAGTCCGATGAATCCATCCGATACGTTAACATCTGCGGGTTGAATTGACGCAATGTTGGGTGTAATTAACAACGAAACAACTATGGACATTCGACTTGGGAAAACCGTTCCAAGAATGACGCTCGATGATGAGCTGAAGTACTTTTTAAATTGCTTCGGCAATTGAAATACTACTTTGATAATGTGTATCATATTCATATGTGCATCATATTCTCATGGAAAAGATTGATCATTACTAGACGGGCAGCGTTTAGCAAGGTACACAATATACCCGAATCGAGAGCCATCTATCGATAACAAGGTTTCAACAAGTGTCGCAATGCTGTTGCAATGTCGTGTCAATCCCGAATTTCCGACCAAATAAAAGGCTCATGACAGGGTTTTAGGTGAAGAACGCACCTAAAATCCTATCATGACTGAAACCTATATCGGGGCATCAAATGCCGCTATTACCCCGTAATACGGGGTAACAGTCGCATTTGACTGTTTGTTGAACTGACGAAACGTCGCACTCCTCTCCGGATGTCCTCATCACACTATCGCCTTCGCAATCAGCTCTGACTGTCGACGTTCTCGCTGGGGAATGGATCGCGTTATTTGGCTATGGGGGACGGTCTATATCGGCTTTCAAAAAATACCGTCTCTCTGCAGCCTGAGCAGTTACCTGTCCCGGGCGTATCAGCTCGCCGGCCCTTAACCCTTAAGCCCTTAACCCTTGTTTGGGCGACCCGGAGCTTGCCGCAGATGGCCGTATACCCCTGGCACGTCTCTGGATGCCCCTTCTCCCTTGCTACCACAGAATTCCTCCTCTGCCCTGGCTACAGGCCGCCAACAGGAATCGACCGGAGGCTAGCCGCCCTTCGGATTGCTTCGGGTATCTCGGCCATGAGCCAGTGTGGACGGCCCAATAGCACTGGCTCTGCCATCCACGAAGACGATCCGTTCCTCAACGCGAACGTCGGCGAATGGACAGTCTTATGTGCAAGTCCTCATCAGCTTGGCTATTCCCTGTGGAAACCACTGTAGTTTGCTTCTCTGCAGTTAGCTGGTGAAAGCTATGAGCAAATGCATAGATGGGCGTTTCGCAATCAGCCAATGGGTATCCAAGGGTCCACACATCAAGTAAGGTGCTTGGTGCAGTTTCTTGTTTGCGACTAAAGGATATTCGGCGATCAAGATAGTCAAACGAATAATAGATGATTCGTTGACCTGCTTTTCTCTCAGACCTACCGAATCATGGTCATTATATTCCCTAAGAATGCCAAATTAGATGTTTAGGTGCAGTGTTTCCTCTAATCCCATCCTCGTCAGCAATGCTGTTGCCGGAGGTTTCAGAGTGAGAACCATTTGCTGTTTGGAGGGGGAGGGGGGTGAAGACTAAGTAATCGAAATTTACTTCAAGAACACATCTATACAAGGTAAAAACAACCCCGAGATGGTCCTACGGCACTGGCTGGAAAGATCTCTGGCTGAGAATGTTGTGGCGTTTAGGTTACGTGTCTGTCCTTTTACGTGGACTGCACCACGCAAGGTACTCACTCGCGAAGGGTCAGCTCAGTATGAACGGAAGTTTTCATTTAAAACTGATATGAAATTTCTGCAGAATGAACTTATTTATCTGCATTTTAGATAAATACAGATAAAAAAAAAGTAGCGCCTCAGATCCAGAATTAAAAGATTGCAGGCTGGTAGAGTGTACCTTTCCTCCGTTGACATATGAAATCGGTGAAGCTGGTCGGCTTTGGATCGCTGCAGAAGAGCGGATTCGATGTCCGATCAGCACAGACGTGCTTTTCGATCTCGGAGCAGGTCACGGTGCAATATGGCTCCGTCGCCGTTGCTTCTAAATATATATAAAGTGTTTATTAAAATAGAACCCATGCTAATGTGCATCTGAGCATTACTATATTTTTCTGTACGAGTATACTCGGGAACTATTGCTCCCCCGCAGCCCCAGCCACCTTCAGTGCCCCCGAGGACTAATGGTAAAGGTTTTTGATTTCTTAATGGAGCTTAACGGAGTTTTACAATGTTAAGCTCTCTTATATATCATCACGCAGCGGGGCTCGAACCTACGGATTTCACATTTAGTGGCACTAAAAATGATAAATAATGTTTCGGTAGAAGCACCTTGCAACTGACAAAGTATCTTATCCAATGTAACCAACGCTCACATACAGCAACAAAATCTACAACATCAGTGCGTAAAAAGCTTTTCAACAAACAATAATTAGAATTGGAAATATATATATATATATATATATTATATATATATATATATATTACGTCAGTCACCAGTTCCATCTATCGACGATTTCTGATGAAAGCTGTTTGTAGACTTGGTCATAACTTACATGATGTCTAAGGTATATAGTACATGGTACACAGGAACAATCACAAGTTCAGTGAGGTCCAATGTTCTATATGATTGTAGCTGATGCTTCGTTGAAGTACGCGCTGCACTTACCACATCTTTCGTTGTAGATAAATGTCACGAACGCGGACACGTCCCGAAAACAGTGCGACTTGTAGCATACTCCCCGAGGGCAAAAGCCTTTCGGATCATAATCGCATTGGTATCGACAGATACCATCGTGCACCTTTTGTCCGACGGTGTGGCAGCTGCATGTGGCAACCCACCACGATTTCGAGCAAACCGCGTTTTTCAACGAGCACTCCCTTTGCTCGTGCAGAGTGCACTCCGTGTAAACTCCTGTTAGGAGCACTAAAAAGAAATATATGAGTCACATACGGTGTCCAGCTTAGGTTCCGGCAGGCGAGTCGTGGTTCACTCACGCGAGCGAATCCATCTTACTGAGACCACTGAAGTGGTGAAATTGATTTGTAGCCGATAACATATCATAAATGGCGTCCATGTTAATGAGATACAACAATAGCTCACAATCCCGTCTCCAGACCTCTAGGCAGTAGAAAGATATCATAGGGAATGTATAATAATAATAATAATAAATAATCGTTGGTACTTCATCATCTGTTACTTTTTTACGTTGAACTCACCCATGATTACAACGGCACAGATCAGTAGGCCCGCGACGCCTACGAGATTTCGAAGTAGCCTGTTGTGGCCAGGTCTACCATTCGGGTCTCGGCGGAGCGATTCGCGATACGGAGTGTTCCGTTCTTCGGTCGACATCATGTCGATGGTAGTTGCCCCGAAAGACCTCGTTGGAAACTCGTTTGAGTCGTCTGGAGATGCCGTCCTTATATCACGTAGCATCCGTATTTGCCCTCGACTCCTGGTGGCTGCGTCATCTACTTCCGCTGCCTTCCTCCGAACTGCAGTTGCTGCGTCTTTATCACCTATTTTTGCTGCCCTTGCTCGACCCGGAGTTGCTGCGTCTTCAGCTCGTACCTCCTTTGCCGTCCCTTGACCTGAAGTGGCCGCGACTTCAATTCCTACATTCGCTGCCTTACCTCGACCTATAGGTAAAGCGCGTACACCGCCTACTTTCTCTGCTCTCCTTCGACCTGGAGTTGCCGCGTCTTCACTTCCTGACTCCTTTACTGTTCCTTGATTCGAGGTGGCTGCGTCTTTAATTCCTACATTCGCAGCCTTCCTTCGGCCTACAGTTAAACCGTCTTCATCTCCTGCTTTCCCTGCTCTCCTTCGACCTGGGGTTGCCGCGTCTTCACCTCCTGGCTCTTTTGCTTTTCCTTGATTCGAGGTGGCTACGTCTTCACCTCCTACATTCGCTGCTGTCCTCCGACCTGGAGTTCCCGCGACTTCACCTCCTACATTCGCTGCTCTCCTCCGACCTGGAGTTCCCGCGTCTTCACCTCCAAACTCCTTCGCTTTTCCTTGTTTCGAGGCGGCCGCGTCTTCACCTCCTACATTCGCTGCTCTCCTCCGACCCGGAGTTCCTGCATCTTCACCTCCTGACTCCTTTGGTTTTCCTTGTTTCGAGGTAGCCGCGTCTTCACCTCCTACATTCGCTGCTCTCCTTCGACCTGGAGTTCCCGCATCTTCACCTCCTCCCTCCTTTATCATCCCTTGACCTTCCATCTCTTCATGTCCGGCCGTGTTTGACGCTGACTGGTTTACGGCAGACATTTTTTAAAGACAAACGTCGCCGCCCGAGGAGAACACCGAGGCACGTGGCAAGCTGCGCGAGACAGACTCTGGATTCCTACACCCGTTTGTGATTAACAGCGTCGTCATCCACTCGAGAACGAGAGACGTAGAACAGGCGGTTCGCCAACGAAATGTATGCGACTCATCTTTGGTTGGCATAATTTTTAATCAGGAATGGAATTGATATTGCCGACTATCATGGCAAGCGAAGCAATGCGAAAGCGGTACCGTGGACGTTAAATGTTGGCTGAGAGTTAGCCCGAAAAAGTAGCATGGCAAGCACAAGCATACATGAATGTATTTTGATCTGGTTCATGTTTGGATTGGACTCTAAAGTGGGTTTTGCGTCCTAAACCATTGTTCATTATGGGGCACTCGTTCAACGTCCTACAATCGACAACTAAAGAAGCCACTCGTAAAAGTCTGTCTTGATAAACGTTAGCATATGCATTTCGTCTAATTCTCGAACGACGGAGGGCACAACGACCCCAGGGGAGTTTGTCCTCCTGAGTCAGTTGATGTCTTGCCAAAGTTTGATATCCTTTGAGGAGCGTCGTGTTCCGTATCGACTTAGTCTTATTTCCTGGTACCGCAAGTGAGCATTAGCAGATGTTAATCGTCTATCGTACCTATCGATCGAGATCTGTGTATGCCATAAACATACCCTTCTACGAGGGTCGCCTTCTGAGGTGGAATCACGTTCGCTTGACCCCGGATCGACGAACACACCGCGGCGGAATCGGAACATGCGGGTGCTAGGCGGGTTGACCATTCGAATTCAGTTGATATAGGGGGCGAAATCTGTAGGGGACCCTATTCAGCGCTTTGACCCATGTGAGCCCTCGAAAGATCAGGCCTCGGCGGATTTAGCCCACGGTGGACTAGAACGTGAAATTATATATAACCTTTCCCTATATATTATTATACGTGGAGGTTCGAAACGAGAACTTGACACAGCACTGTCCTACTGCAGCTAGTTTGCTAATAAGGCACTATATGATATCTGTTCGTCTTCAGAGCTATCGTCACCAGCTGTACGTGCCTAACTCACGTATATAGCTGTTAGGCATATCATATGTAAGTTCGGTGCCTAAAGCTCGAGATGACCCCTTCCACCCCTTCCGTCAAAAGGAGAGACGCCCCTCGGCCTTCTGCCCCCATCTGTCTCCTGGATACCCGCGGCGAAGCTCGTGGAATACGTCAATACCAAGCGACGGAGCACCTAATCTAGTTCTGGTAATGGTACTCTTTATCAATTACCAATGATATCTACCTAACAATCAAGGGTGAGCAAACATTAAATAATCTTGTTGAACGCACGCGTCCGTTGCCCGGACTGCTGCCCATGATGAAGATGACGCGGTAAAGGCTTTGCCCAGAGGTACGGCTTTTTTTTGTTAATTTTCCTACGCTTCCCCCCTTTAAATGCAAATGTGCAACGGTGCAAATCGAACCCGTGCACTTATGCGTGTCCCCCGATTGCAAGGTACGTCTAAGCGAGTGTAAACAGTCAACAGTTGATACGCGTCTTCTATACCTCCTGACCGACGAAGAGATGGCACTATGCACAGAGCAAGCAATTGCGCGAAGCAGGTGTGTTGAGCTGGTTACTACTTCTACTGAAGAAGACGCTTTTCCGAGCCTCGACAAAGACTCGAGTCTCATCACCTCTAAGTTGACTCTTCGCGGATCTTCATTCACATTCAGCAGTGAACAAGATCGAGAAGCTCCAGCTTACTATGGTGAGCCGTCTACCTATCTTACGGGGATTCATCGAGGAGGTTACTCATACGGTGCCCATGTGCATGCCCACCTCAACACCTGCTACCGCCTTCGAGCTACTGTATGCCGACATGTCATTCATCGGTAGCTGGCAAATGACAGGGCCTAGGCGAGACGTCCACCTGGCCTAGACACTGTTAAAGCACTGTTCGCGTGCCTAAACTCCGTGACCACCCAGCTGGATTACGGCAACACTAATACATTTCATCGCTATTTATTAGTCATCATTTTAAAAGGTGCTCCCTTCTGTTATTTTTTGTCGGCCTGAACATTTAACGTCCTCAGCACTTAAACATTTAACTCGGTCCACAGTACAACTGCTTTTCGGCATTGCTTTATAAGAAGGACAGCCCCTGTAATAAATCCAAACGTGCATCGGCGGCGATCAAACCCGCCGTGTGTGCACCTCCTCCGGTTGCAAGGCAGCCACAAACGAATGCACCCAGCACCCCAGGCCAGCCGGGGTCTCGACAGGCGACACGATCTATGATGGATAGCTGTGATCGTACGTGACGTTTCCGCTGGCAGCTGAGAACAGCGATGTCGTCCGTTATCGTGGTCTATTGAAATTAGCAAATTTCATCATAAGTCTTATTGCAGAACAGAAACGAAGCTGTTCGTACGTAGGCGTTCAAAGATTGCAAAGGTGGGCGAGTTCCGTGGGGCAAGATCGTCATGTCGAGCCTGTGCGAGTTCGTCAATCGAAATGTTGCGAAAATTCGACTTTTGGAGAAGATCGAGAGACACCCGAAGTTTCCGCCGGCTCATCGTGGCGACAATCTTCTGAGGTATTACTAGACCTTCAGGATCTGATTGGCCTTTTGAGCAGCTAGAGAGCAGCAATAGCCACTTGTGGAGGAGACTATCGGTCTCGAGCGGAGCAGTGTGTATTATTATGGTTATTACTGTTATTATTATTATTCTCTAGTACGTGAAACGCTGACAGATTATTTGAGTTGATCGGCTCATGAGCTACCACCACTGGTTCGTGATTTAGTGGGTGAAGGCGCTGAGAGGCGCCAAGTTTTGTGATACATGGCGGACTCCCCCGCATTGAGTTCCCCTACAGAAATAGAGCAACATGGATGCAAGCGAGAACTCGATAACGCACCGCCGATGCAAGGAACTTTCCGTGTCTGCTTCTGGAGGCGCAGGACATACGCAGCTAGTTGCATTCACACGAATCTATACATGGATGTGTAACAAAGGCCCAGCTAAGGACTAGGCCTTTGAGTCTGGTCGAGGGATGACGATTGGGGAGTGTTCATTGTTACCGAGTCTTGCTCATTGAATCTCTCGTGTATGTGTTTGTGTCTGCCAATTACTGTCCTAATCAATGGCAAATATTGCATAAACGCGAATCGACTCCCGCCGGCAACCGCTGACCAAATCGAAATATATGGGTTGACCTGGATCACTATCTACTTCAGCTTATGTTGTTTATATATAGATCCTTCGAATGTAACTCATTCGATTTAGATCATTTCCACATCCTCTCAGCCGCTCTTCCTGTTTGTGCCGAGTCATCTAATTAAGTGTTCGTGCTTGCCCCAACGATGCCACGGGTAGCCAGCTGCTCCGGCTACCACTGTAGACTTGTGACTTGTCATTTGCATAATGCTTAATTGTCCTCGATTATGTCCTCCGTCGACTCGGGTATGACCCTTCACCCCGATCTACTCCTCGATCTCTGTCGCACTCTACTGTTGTCATTTACACCTCGGATCATCAGCAACATTATCTCGATTTCAGGTACATCTTCACGGTTGCGGTCGTCTTCCACGTCTACATGGTGCTGTCCGGCTGGGTCGGCGTGTGGAGCTTCTTCACGAGGTGTCCAAGTCTTCAGCTGTACGAGAAACTGGTGCTGATTGTGTTGCGTCTTGCCGTTATGGCGATTCACTGTGTGGCAGCCGCCTGCTTCGTGCTGAATGTTCTCGGGGGCGCTCCGGTCCCGCCGTGCGAGCGCATCTGTCATCTATATCATCAGTTTATGGTACTCTATCGCAGCGTTGCCCTTCCAGCATCGATGCTCGTCATGATAGGCTCGCTACTGAGCTTCAACCTCGAGCAGTTTGCCCTGCTACTTCTGCACGTGCCTATCGAGGCTGTTGGCCTGCTGTGGCATGTGATCATTTGCGATGCATTCTTGCGCGGCCAGCCGCTGACCGACGGCGAGGCCAGCGCTAGTCCTGCCCGTGACGCGTCCTCGAAGGGCAGTTCCCCGGCGAACAATAGGGCCGCCCCGAGCGGCAAGCAGCACAACGCAAACTCGGCCGGCTGGGCAAAAGCTCCACCTAGCCCGGGCAAGGCGGCACTCGGGAAGAATGTCGCGGGAAGCAGTAAGCAGGATTCGAAGGAGCGCTCTAGTACCGACACAGCCGCGGTACCGCCTACACGCGGCGCTCCGCCGCCAGCTCCGCCGGCGGCGCAGACTACTGGGCCAATTAAAGCAACTGCGACGTCGAAATCGAGCAAAAAGTCGGAGGCCGAGAGCAGTAAGAACAAAGCCATCGATGATTAAGACCGACGAGAATCGCTTCGAGGTAGGCGGGACATCGTCTCTTCGACGTCAAACGCTGTGGATGCTTCCAACGTGGCTACTCGGAGCAGGGCGAAATCGAAGTACATTTCTGAAGGAACGGCTCGACAGATCCGCAGGCATAAGACGAAAGAGAGAGAGAGATTTAGGGGAGAAAATGAAGATCGACAAATTGGTGGCTGAGGAGTAAAATTTAATGTTTATGTTATTGACAAATGCCTGGGGTGTTATTGCTCTTAACACGATAAGCGTAGCTACGCCATCGTATATATATATATATATATATATATATATATATAAATAACTAGATAATTTGTTGGGGACAGGGGTCAGGCCGCGGCCGTCGTGGTCTTTCCCAAGGGAGGCGATGGTATTGCTTCTGCATTCGCACAGCGAGGGAAAGACGCTGCAGAATAAGGAACCCTCCGCGGGCATGGCGACACCAGTTTGACGGAAGCTATTTCATTCTCAAAGCTGGGTCCTGTACTATATTTAGAGCTCCTCATGTATTCTGATATGGAAATACTAGGCCTACAACGCCATCCATCTGAGTATAATAGAATATATGAGAACCCATACCAGGGAGGTGGGGGGGGGGGGGTAGGTGAGGTGCTCAACAAAATTGCGGAAGATCTCTTACGTAATCGGCTCGATTGAAGATATGATAGCAGGCGTCACCCGGATACTGCCTGTAGAGGTTCCGTTTCAGCGGTGAAAGGCCGTATCTGCAAGATCTGGGTGCCTATCTCAGGGTCCCCTTATGACGGCTCGTAATGATAACGCAGTTGATAGAATGTGCGTGTCTAACGGGCAGACTGCTTTTCGTAGAAGGCTATTGTAGAGCTGTCGAGTCGGGCATCTGGCGGTGGCCACTCTGGCCTGCTGAGACCACTTAAACAATAGCAAAGGTGGCCCCGACAGGATCTCATAATAATATCTCCTAAGGTTAAGTGCGGAAGGTTGTCACATAGAATGGGCCACTGTAGCTGCGAGGGAGAGAGTCAAGCATTGCTCAAACAATCGCTGAACAGCGCTACGTTCACTGATATGATGGATCCGTAGCTCGCAATACCGAAAGGTATAATGGGCCACGGATCAGCCCCTATCCGAGGCCTGTCACACAGGTAAGGGTAAGGTTTATTAAAGGAGCTGCAACAATTACACAATGCTTAAGCTGTCTTATATGTGTAGGCGTCTACAGCTGAGAGTCAGCTCCCAAATACACTTTTTTAAGCCAGCGAGCTAACCACGCATTTGCACACGCGTTCCACATAAATACATTTTTTTGTGTGAGTTCTTTTTTTTGCACTAGCATTATATATAATAAATACACTCGGACATAACAGTTACGAGGTTAAGGTTACGAGGGGCCACTTACTCACACAATCAATATAGTGCTTCTATAATGACAGTCGAAGCGATGAGAAATAATAAAGCAATGGAACAGACAAACTCAACAAGTATGCATTTATTGCATGTATTTATGTTCATTCGAGGCGACAAAATGCTGGTGCAATATAGTTTTCATCGGTCCTGTTTTGCTCTGCTGCCGCCAGTGGTCGTCCAGGACCAGATGGTCACCGCCGACTGTCGGACGAGATAATCAAAAGTGTTCAGTGCTTTCTCAAAATAGTGAACATGGTGAATTTGCAATTAATTAAAAACAGTCCATGTGTCCTTCATGGCCTGCGGGCCACTTGGTCTGTTGACGCATTGTTATTGCTGGGTATATCAGAGGTTGGAGAAATCTCACAGATTCCAAGGCGAACGTTCAAGGTTGTTTGCGGCATACTGTTAGCAAGCAAATTATGCTGCATCCTTGGTACTTGTCCACCTATTGTTAATGGTATTGATGCAAAAAAATCCTTCTACCTGCTGCACTTAAACACACTTGAAGCATATATATATATATATATATATATATACATATGTATTGAATTGACAGACTGCTGTATGTGACACATTGGCTATACGTTTACCAAAACTAGATCCAAATGTCGCTTACACTATAATAATGATAATCATACTGATCATCGTCATCATTATAATTCTGTGGCTTCCGCACAATGGTACCGCCGTATTTTCGGGGTGAACCTGAAAGAAACGGGTGTATAGCAATGCATTCGAAATGGCGCCACTCGATCGTACAGCATTTGAACATTGTATCTGTCGATCCTGGCCAGGTACGCCTTCGGGAGCAATGTCTAAAGCAGTTATACTGTGAACGTTAGATGTCGGCTGTGAGTCAGCCGGAAATATTTACTTGAGTATAAAAGTAAAGGAGAAGCTTTATTGATTTATTAAAGAAGCTATAATTTCACAATATGAAGCTTTCACAATATGTCAACGCGCAACGAGGCTCGAACCCGCTTTTTAGTATGGGAACACTACCATACTCGCGGGTAACTTAACAAATTAGTAAAGGTTGGCGCCGATATTTCGTTGAAGGAAGAATACCTAAAGAAGTGCCCGAGGCCAGTCACATAGGGGAAGCTCTTAAACCTAGAGAGTCGGCAGGAAAAAAATAGGCAATCCAAACCGTCAATCTAAACAGCCGAGTTTCGCGCGGGTGCTACATGGCTATGGCAGTTAAAATATGTTCGCCTGCCGCGAAGTCGCCCTGGTGTCTACGGCACGGCAATGGAACGGGCATAGAATCCGAAACCGATATAACTTGCAGGATGTCAAATCAGACAGGTTAATTAACATTAATCAGTCAGTCTACCATAGCAATAGTCTAAATAGGAAATTTTCCGAGCTGACCCTTAGGGAACACTTAGCGTACATGGTCGAGATGCATTCAGCATTGCTTCACACAACTATAGACTTATCTGTGATGAGAATTATAGAATTGTGTATATTTCTAGAGCATTTCTAGAGTAACAAATATATTCTACTCGCTAGGAACGTTTGAGAAAAATCCTTACGCCGAGCTCACAATTCCACCTCAATACAACGTCGGTTCCCAGCTCAAAGGTAAATGCCGCCTCAGCTGACAACCTACTATTTATCCTAACCCTGAACTAAATTTCCCGACCTGCCAGATTGACGTGTACACCTGTTACCTGTAAGCCCAGTTTTCCCCCCCTCCGTCCATTATATGTTTGCATAGCAAGTTATTATTATTATTATTAGTAAATCAACGGGTCATTATGTGTTATTTATTATAGAACGTTCGTTGCTTCATTTCGGTCGTGCTCCCATCTATGTTCATCACAGATTCAAATCGAAGGCCTGCCGATTTGACGCGACAAGTAGCCAGTTCAAGCGCCACTGAATGCATCTCTCGCTCAGTGTATGGCGAGCGTCACGTTCCCGACACGCAGGATAATTGTTTGTTTTATTCAATATATCTCAAATAATTTTACTTATTATTTTCAGTCTTCGAACTTTCTACATTCATTGGAAAAGAGAGGGGGGCGGGGGAAATTTTCATCTCGTACGGGAGATTCTCGTAAAGGAGAATTTTTAATGTAAACATGCTTTAATTGATATACAAAGAGGTGTCTTGGGTACGCCTAGACGCTGGCCCGATGGATGCGAGAGTCCTCTGAGAGAGAGAGAGGTCATAAATTTTGCTCAATGTCATACTCTCCTTAATGATGTCAATTTCACTCGCGCGGGGTGGTCCAATTGTTGCCCAAGTTATATGATATTAATAATACACATACTGTGTATTTATCCTACTTCTTCTGCTTGCTCTTCTCCTTGAAGCGTGGTTCACGAAGGTTTCATTGACTTCGAGGATCAATAGGTGGATTGTCAGAATACGGACAGAATACCTTATATGCATGGTCGCAGGTCTGTAACAGAACACACGATCATCAGTTATTATTCTTATTATTATTATTATTCGAATCGTTCCACAGCTGCGGATTAACGCGCAGTATATCTTCTACTCAACGGCTGCCCGTTCCAATTTCGCCAGTTATCAATATTGCACAAGGTACCTCTATTCCCCTGGGGGCGGAGTTCGTCCTTTGGCCCGTTCCTCTAAGAGCCCCTCGCAATTTTTCACGGAACAATCGAACATTGATTCTTTCATCGTTAATCAGCGCTTTGCTGTACTCGCGGCTGACCAGAGGCGCGTCGCTGAGAGGAAGTTTGCTATAAGCCGTCTGCGATTAACCTTGTGCAAGTTTTTTTTTGTCTCAATTTGATTTCAGCTGCGTTCCCGAATATCCCGATATCATCGAACAGTCATCGACAGTGTCCTGACATATTGTTCTCGTTCTGCAAAATTGACTGTGGTTCTATTTCGGTGTCAAACGAATAACAAAGATTCTTTGCGTTACGTGGAAATAGCTTGCTGAGCGCCCCAACCCATCTATGCACTCGAGGTCTCGCGTGTAAGCTAAGTCTCCGTCTATGTATAATTAATATATATATATATATATAATTTCGTCTACCTTCCTACCAGTGATAGTTTGTTATACATGTTTGCTTAGCTTGTAGCAAGTGAGAGAAACAGGTGGAGGTAAGAGGTGGTAAAGAGCTGAGGCCTGACACATAGGGGAACAGCTGAGGGTCAGCTCAAAAAACAATTATTAAGTGAGAGAAACAGAAACACTGAATCACGTTACCAGCAGTATGGAATCGAATCTCGTCCCTGGACCACAGCATCGAAGTACGCTCTTTCCGTTCGAGCACGTACAAAAGCCCTTGCACTCATAGTCAGCAGCCGCGTATATCTCGCCATCCGATGCATAATGCTCGCTACAGCTCACCGTTGCTCCTTCCTGGCAGTATTGCGAGTTACCTAAGTGAAACCGTAGATGAGGAAACCCGCTCTATATATATATATATATATATATATATATATATATATATATATATATATATATTAATCTTCTTGTTCGTAGGGAACTCACTAATTAAAGCTGAATAGCTTCCGGGCAGGACCATCCAGGCAGCCTCATTCGAAGTGTTTTTCATAACTCATATATCGTTGCTGTTAACTTCTACGACAGGATGGTATCGTGGCCATTTTGATATAAAGCCATCACTTTCAAAGCTGTATTCAAAAGCATATAGTTATCATGTTTTAGTTATTATAAGACTGCCACGACAACCATGAACTGTGAGGACGGCTATGAACGTCGGTCGACTTAAAGGAAGCCTCAACTTAGAACTCTTCGAGGTAGTATAAGGTGAGCTTCTTGCGCGCCTGGGGCATGGCTTCAGCGGGGAAGTTTGCCGCAGAGAGATCTCAATTGTTGTAGAAACAACTATATAGATATACTGCAGTTATATAGTAGCCTTTCCTCGACACTACCGCTCTATACCAATACCTCTGGGGCGCATATATTTCACTAATCTATACGGCGGGACAGGTTTCGCTTCTGACGGCCAATACACGGTCGTGCTGTTCCCTAGTAAGCCTGATTGGTTGTGCTACGAAAGTTGATAACCTGACCTAGAACGCTGAATATGCCCTAAATCTTGGCCCATGCCAATACCGGACTGGTCTTGCTCTCTTGCGTTCATCTAGGCACTGGTCCTCTTTATCAGTCAGACAACCGGCCGAGGAGCGCAGAGCTGTCCAAAACAGTCCGATAGTTACTGCTCCTAGATTTCTGAGACTCAATTCGTAAGAACGTCAAGCCGCAGGTATCTGACCTCAGTGTCAACGCTGCTGCGCGCAAGACTGCTGCACACTGATCCGACGCAGCAGACTTACGGGGTTACGGCCTTCATAGAATGCTCACTGTCCACATGACGCCTTGTGGACTTGCTCATCGAGTGTTTCGTGAGCCTGTGGCGCCTGACACGTCAATGTCGACTCACGACACGAAGTTAAGAGAAGTTCCATGAGTTTCAGACGAACAAAACCCAAACGAGGCTGAGCTATACCCAAAAATAGCAACAGTAGACACTCGATAGTTGTCGCTAATGTGCGCGATTTCTACCGAGTCGCGTTCAGATCGTGTGAATTCAACCCTCGACCTATTCCTTCTGATCGAGGCTGACGATCCGAGGTCATTCGACGATGTCGAATTCGCGTTTCCTCAAACCAATTCGATGTGCACAGTCTTTGTAGACATTGCATGATGTGATACGATCGACCACTTTGTCCCCTCGTGTCTCGCTACCAAAGCTTCTAAGCTAAGCATTTGTGTAGACATCAGCGAAGATGCGGCTTAGAGGTACAGCTATTCGGCTGTATATGTGAGTGGAGGTCCACATTGAAGAAACGGCTCCATCGACCCGTCTATCCTATCCAGCCATTCTGTGTTTGTGCCATTGACAAAGGAAATAATTTCCATAGCGTCCAACGTGCTGGAGTTTTCTGGCTAATTTTTTTCTTTTGAATTTTTTGTTCTCTAACACTCCGAAAGTTGCAATACAGATATCGGCTAGTTCACTTACCGCCAGAGATAAACAGGACACAAATCGCGGCAAGATGTACCAGCTGCATGGTGCGCGCCATCACACGCCGAGACACTACCACTACTACTTCAACGATGCGGGTAGTAATGACTGTGTTCGAGGGAAAGGGGTTGTGTCAGAGACGTTATCCAGCAGCGAACTTAAAGTCGAATCCCCTTCGAGAACAACGGTCGACCTGCGAGGCTGGCTCGCTCAGCAGCTACACTAGCAGCTCTCTACGAACGTCTCGCGTAGCGCACTATAAACCGGGCATGGATTCGCTTTCAATGAAGCAAGTGACTGGAGAACGCAGGAAGGGTAACACATGCGAGCCAGCCTTGTGCTATTGTTGGCGTCGTCGCCCTGTAGCGAGTTGATAAAGGACGTGTTCTACAATACGGCCTATCACCTCTGACACGTAATCAAGGGAAGACCAGATAACACAGAAACACCTGGTGCCGCGGAGTTGCAATAGCGTAGACCAGCTGTGAGTGTGTGAGAGTTGCTCTCTGAGCATGTGTCAGAGAACGTCATGTGCGGGCGTGAGCTCGATACCGCTACAGCCGTGTCCACCGATTCAGAGTCGAGAGGTTCGATGGAGTGATGTTAAATCTCTATCTTTGACACACATACACACACAAATACGCACGCAGTTGTTACACGCTGTTTGTATTTTCTATCGATCAGTGTCGCGATCGACTCGACTCGGCTCTCCCGTTGACGTATGCAGTAACAACAGTTGCATTTAGCTGACACAGCGCATCGACTCTATATGCCGGCTGGTGTCACCCAATCAGACGAAATAAATCCGTTGACACCGGCCGATTGCCCCTCCGGGTGAACGGCGGCGCGCGTAGAATTGTCGAACGACGACAGCTCGGCGAGAACGAATTCTCACGCGTGGTCCGCCAAAATACAATCAGCAATTGGCAAGGCACCACATGTGCCCTGTCTCTCCCCACAACGTTGTTGTTGTACGGCCCGCCCGGAGTGGCACACACGACCCGAGCAGTACGTTCGCTACAGTCGACGAACACAGACAATCTTCATTCACTAATTGACTGACAACATGTGCAAAATTGTAACGGAGCAATTTGCATCATGTGATAATTAATTCTGTTTTGAAAAAAAAACACGCGCGAGCCTATGTCATTATCCATTCGAGCGATGTGCTAACAAATGTGTACGATCATACTCTGTCCCATTGGTTTTCCGCTATAGAGGGGAAGGGACTGGCGTCGCACCGACTCATCTCGCTGATCGCATGCGAGTTGGTGGCTTGGCTCGCGTTGACCTGAACGCTGCATGCGCGACTCATACAAATGAGCTAGATTTGTAACTTGTCGCCGAAAGTATAACCGAAACGTAACTCGTACTATGGGCATACCAAGTGCCGGCAAAGCGTACGTTCATATGAGCGAATTTGGAAGTAATATCAATTTTGGATTAGGTATTTGTACCGGTGCTAGGCGGTTGTTTGGGCTGTAAACGATGCTTGGCGAAGGAGGAAAAAACAATACTGATAGCTAATCAATTATTATTATTATTTATTATTATTATTATTATTATTATTATTATTATTATTATTATTATTATTATTATTATTATTATTATTATTATTATTATATAATTAGTATGTTCCGGAACCTATGAATTTCATAAAAGTACAAGCTTGATTTTAGAACAACCATAGAGATGTTTTCGATAGCTCGCGGAGTGGCAGATCACTGATTGACTATTATAAGTCTAGCTGGTGTATAACTAGCTCGTTAGTATGCAAGTGTTTGTTTCAATGACACCATTATTTTTTCTTTATTTATTTTCGCTTTTATTATAAATGCACTATAGATCATCATATGCATACATGTACAACATGATAACTCTAAAAAACGTGGATTATCGACACCATTTTCTGTTTGAGTCGATCGTCAGACGGCGCGTCAAATTCTCTTTCATGGTAGTTTCGGCCTGTTAAGATGCGAAGCCCTCAGCGGGTTCGTCCGCTTGACAAGACGGCCGGGTTCAGCTGCTTAGGAAGACGGCTCGCTCTCGTCCTCCGGGCATACCCCCCCCTGACAATTTGTGCGTTCACTCCTCTCGATTTCATGGATCATGTGTACCATAGATTCGCTGGCAGATGCTATCGTTGTATTTGGCGGGCTGTCGTGATGTATCGAGAGTTGTTTATATATCTAACTACTCTGCATGGGATATTTTTTTGTTTATTTTCATAAATACACATGCTAAGATTTGTTTTTGTTGAACGTTTAGCATGGAATACTATATTTCGTTATCTATTTATTTTATTTTTATTATTATTACAAACGCGCTTTATTCAAGGTAAATTATTATTATTATTCCTTCAGCACTCTCAGCTAGAATCTAGTTCATTATCGATTTATTTATCCGTCACAATATTCTTGAATAACCCGGCACGCACGTACATATGCGCAGCCTGCACAAAAGGACACCTCGTATTATGAACATATGTCTTGCGTGTTAATGTAGAAGTAAACGTTTGACTGTCTCGACGATCGCGTATTTACATGCACAATAGAGATATACGGACTGCCTCGATTACTCGCCGCGACCCAATCGAAGAGACTATGGGTCGTGTCTTTGCTTAAGAACACGGCCTTGTGGCAGATTGCGACGCACACTTTGCTAATATTGCTCATACGGGCACCATAGTGATACGTGGCAACGTGAGCTAACGACGACAACGAACTATTTACACTGACACGACTAAATGGGGTTTCTTTAGGGAAACTCATTTGATATCGAACGGTCCCTGTCAATCACGGGCCAATCGACCTATGAGGGTGGCGACGCAGAGCGAAAGGAACAGATTGTGTTCTCAAACCCAATCTCTACCCCTTGGTATCGTTCTGCTTTTTTGTTATCTCTGGAGCATACGGAGCTCGTTTTGTCGACAGGGGGCTGGATCGAACCTGCTGCTCATCGCATGACTGCAGCGGACTGTTGGTATTCACTTCAGCGATGTCTAGAGACGTGAAGTCTAGCGGAACGGTAGGGCCTGAAGGCGCACGTTGAGAGCCACGTATAGCATACTGTAGTCGATTATCCTAGTGGAACGCCTCAGGAGGCAGTTTTTTGCTTTGCTCGAGCGTCCGGAATACGTTGTAAGCTGCTTCAGGGTTCCAGTGCTGTTCTCTCAGACAGTCGATCGAGAAGCGACGATTCATTTTGGTCGCCTGCATAAACTTCACGATGACCTCTTCGTTGGCATCAGCGACCACCGAGGGAGGCACTGGAGCAGGTGCCACAGACAATGGCCCGCACTGAGGGAAGGTGTTCTGGTAAACGCGGCACTATGGGCAGGAAGGAAATGAACAGCAAATGTATGAGATGCACACCCTACTGAAACTACAACAAATACACGTTTCTGATACAATTTCGTCAGGAAACAATTTCGTACTTGATCTTGGAAATACTAAGAAAGCTGATCCCGACGGGTTGAGACATTGTCATCATACAAATGGAAGGGGGAGGTGTGTTACCATGCGCACATGGCCACGCACCGTCGGCAACATTGAACTCGTCCAAGAATCGCAGGCATGGCGCAACTGGCCCGGGCGTGGCGCGTTGTACAATATCCACCTTCTTCAAAAGTGTCCCAGGGGAACAGCATTTTTTCAATGTGCCTCAAACATTAATTTGGAGCCGAAGCACGTACCTGGCGCGAAGTGGCCACCGTGATGAACCACGAATCGTTGACGATTTCCAGGCCGGCCCCACGAGGTGCGGCGGTGAACATTCTCTGGAAACTGCGGAGATTAGGCAGGAATGATCCCTCGGGTCGCTGCTCTCGAAATACACCATTCACGTAGAAGACGATCTGGCTAGGCTCAATCAAGGCCACATCGACAACGAATGACGAAGGATTATGCTCCGTTTTGGCAAAACTCTTCAGATACTCGAGAATCTTGATTCGACCATCGTGCAGAAGGCGCCGTCTCATGGCTGAAAGAGACAATGAACATATGTATATATATATATATATATATATATATATATATATATATATATATATATATATATATATATATATATATATATATATATAGTGTTCAAAATATGTTATAAACATTAAGTAGAGCAGGTTGCACGGGACCCAAATAATAATAAAATTAAATGGACAACTCTGTTAGTCTGCAAAGTGTCTCCTTTGGCTGATGAAACACATACCAGAAGCTCAAACGGGTGAGAATCAACAACGGAATCTCTCAACATGTCCCAGCACGGAGCAAACAATCGGCTTTACTCAAGGTGACAATTTGACCCGTCATTGTTCGCATCCTTGGTTGTACACTCGACAAAGACGCCACAATTAGAAAGTGGCAAATTCCATGCCTACTTGAAAATGGTCGTGTGCGCGGACGATCTCGTTCTATAGAGCTGCCGTGGGCGGTCTCCTTTAGCAGAAACTAATTGTTGTTGCCTTGTTAAGGTATATATGGAAGGAGTGGCCCTTGACATCGACACACAAACGATCGAGGGGGTGAAATTCAACGGTCAAGTTCGTCGTCCTTACCTTCATCGTGTTTCATTCGTAAAAGGTTACGACTGCCTCCATTGTACTCCAGCCTCTCTTGATTCCTTCCTGTCCTTGAGATGCAGAGGTTGACCGATGACAGCGAGAAGAGGGAAGCTTCATGGTAGGCATCGGCGAGGGGTGAGCGATCATTGCTGTCGAAGACCCCGAAGAACTGCTCAACGAACCGGATCACTAGCTGGCCTATCGCGTCCACCGGCAAATGGCTCGGCTGCAGAAGGGAGCGATTCACGAAGGATTAGTGCCGATTAGTGTCATCAGAGCAAATCACTGATCAGACGACGAAATGCCCGATCGAAAGCCGATCCGAAAGTGAGACATGGGCTAGACAGAAAATACACTGAGGCCCTCGCCTCGATTCATTGTACGCATCAACCCCCTCACCTATGGTGGTGAAAAGAAAAAAAGCTTCAATTGACATTATTACTATCATGATTACAAATAACATAGGTAATTAAAGAAGAATAGGTGCTACTTGCCAGAGAGCGTGGCACTACGAATTTCTCCTCTTCGAGATCGAACACGATTGGCGTTGGAAGTTGCTTCTGGTCCTGGAAAAAAGGGGACGCGAATTATTGCGCTAAATATATAATGGCAAAAGTTCAAGGTTTTATCAATGTTGAAGTTCATTTCTTATTAAATGTCCTCACCAGGTCGCGGGGCAACTCGAATCTGTGACCTCCGGTCTTTCGCAGCCAGAGACTTCGCCATCCAGGCTACCACCGCGATGACAAATTTGTGACAAATATGCATAATCACTATCCCACTAGTGAATACCTTCTATATTTAGCTATAACGATGCGAATGTCGAAACATATACAAAAGTAGATTATACCAAAACCGAGGCTAATGGACGAACACTGGCACTTACCAAAAGGACAAGGCGAGGAAATCTATCCCGAACAGCGCTGTAATTAATGATAAACCATATATATATATATATATATATATATATATATATATACATAATTATAATTAGTTGTTAGATTAATTGTATATATATATATTATATTATGTACCGTATATATTATACAGCTGACGAATTAATGGCGAACGTGTGCTCTCCAAAACCCGCCATAGCTTCATTTGAGTTGTTCCACAATGTCAGAGCGATGTCCAGAATAATGAGGACAGCCTCGATCAATTTGAATCAATTTAACATCGCATCTGCTCACTCTCAGTGAGATCAGCCCAGAAATTCTCAACTAGTCAGACAGATTGTATGCCCGTGTTCCGTACTGTTACTGATGCTCCAGCAAGGGTTAATACGAAAGGTTGCCATTGTTGTGTGAAGATTACGGCTTCGTTATGAGCCAGCCTGCTCTCGACATTCGTGTCTGCCGGGTTGTTTTAGCTACCAAGTGCCGGTGCACGACACCTCTCCTCGCGTGTTTGTGAATCTCTCGTGCGTAATTAATCTCTCGTACGTGCATACGACGATAATTAATTACCAATGCACGTTTCCGAATGTACACGTAAATATCTATCAGACGATAACTGGATAATGCAAATAATGGCCGAATAGCCAACCGAAGGACGACCTCGTTACATTGTGTGATCAGTATGTATTATAGATATAACATAACATTTGCGGTTTATTTCCGGAACTGCAATAGCACATATCAACATGAGAATTCGGATGGCATGGTCCATCTAGCTGCACAAACATGGGTACTGAACGATTAGATTAAAGTTATTAGCCAGAAATTTCAGCTGCGAAACAAAGAACAATAGAAGAGTCTCTGATGTAAATTGCGCCATGAACGGACCTTACATAGAGATTCAGTTGTGTAAAACATCTATGTATGTATAATAGACCTTGCATAATACCTACTTTGTTTCGCAGGCTCTCATGAGACAGACTTAGCATTGATCACCCCACAGCGAAGGTGTATAGTTAAGGAGCATTTCAAATATAAGCAAGACCCATCATGCGCTGGGTGAAGGTGTTCCTTTTTTTAAATGTTTTTGACTTGCATTCATAGTTGGATAATAATTAGGCTACATCTATTATAGTATCTGCAGATTGGCCAACCCGCGTGACCATGGAGCTTGCAGCGTGTAGCTACGGCGCTGAAAGGTTCGCTGGAGCCCATTGTTTAGGAATTAGACACGATATTCCTTGTCGAATTATTGGAGCTTATTATCAAAATGGCAGTACACAACCTTGTCATACGGTAGACGTTTGTGGACCGCGGGTTGAACCGCAGTCTATCCTGATCGCACCAAATCCTTTAGCGATTTCAATCTGAAAACCCATTAAAATCACCCATCTGATCCGACACGCTTTTCCCGATACGTCACTCAGTATCTGACGGTACGTACGTGACATACGTGTCGTCATCTTTGTAGAGATCCGTGAACGGGCAGTGTGCGAATGTAGCCTCACTCACAGGAAGTCCCTTCAGTAAATCGAGATCCCTTACGCTTCTGATCTGCAGTTTACAACGACAATAACAACGACGACATAGTATAAAGCAGGACTTCAAGTAAACACATGAGAAATTCATTCAATATCGTATTCAAAATGGGTATCTTCATTGTTTCAATGTTTCTTCCCTTAGCTGACATAGCTTCGTGACCCACCATATGATTATGCCAAAGCAATGTATATATATATATATATATATATATATAGCAAGTACCTCTTTGAAAAAGCTATCGCCGGCGGACGGGAAATGTGGCACAAGCTGGAGCTTAAATGGAGATATTCATTGTTTATAGACGACCTAATATTCACCTACGAACTATTCATCCTTATAGACGACCTCGGCCTGACACCCTGTCCCCAACTACTTCTTTAATTACTGTATACTTACAGACTCACAACCATGATCAATAAACATAACATGTTAATAAATATCATTAAACTTTCTTCAGATATTAGAAGAAAGCTTAGCATCCGCTACAGGATAGCGACGTGCAACCGAATTTTTACTGCAAAGTTTCTCCTTAGATATCCAAAGGGGCAGAACGAAATTTCTATTTTGGGCACACGCTTAACGATTGGCGAAAGTGGGGGGGGGTCCTCCTTGTTCTACACATTCTATTAGGACTATATAGAGGAGTGTGCTCTTAGATGTATCTCACGTTCAGCTGGTGATACAAGTGTCTCGTCCACTTTTATAATTGACTAATAAATATAACAGGTTCTTTTTTTTACTAAAAAACGCTCAGTCATCAAGCCAATGCCTCCTGATATGATAGATCTGCACAACAAACCTTGTTTCCTTCGAGCTTCAACGTCTTGATTTGTTTACATTTAACAGCAAGCGGGGACAGGCACCTGGTGTTGTATATTGAGTTATACGACAAATCGATCCCCTCCAACTCGGGTATGTGATCAACTATCACCGTCACGACGTAGCTGGTCACGTTTACACGTGATAACGGCATGAACAAACCGGCGTCAGCTAAACTTGGATCGTCTTCGAAGTTGGATAGATCCAAGAACCGAGTGTTGCAGTTGTAACGATTCGACATGGCCACTGTTGAGATTGAAAACGTGTTTAAACACTGTTGAAATGTCTGATTAGCTCAGGTTCGTCGCCAGTTCTGAGGCTCAATTAAAAATTGTTAATTAACACATTTTGCGCAAGGGAACATACGCCTCTCGTCTTAGGGAGTCTTCATTCTAGAACTGAGCAGAATATTTACGATATTTCGTATCTGGGCGTATCGAAATCGGTTTAAACGAGACATGCTCACATGATTACCGTACAAATCAGCCACATTTAGTTATAACAAAGGTGTACCAATGTTTACCCACATTATATACATATATATATATATATATACATAGATATATACAAATGATGAAATACCCCATAGCCTTATCACACAATCCACAGCGTCAACATGTTTAGATTCTGTGTAAGTACATCATACAATAGTTCAAAATATTTCAGCAAAGTCCCTTCGACCCGCCATCTACTCAAATCAAATGTGCAATTCCTCCACTCTCAAGCAGCAAATTGCAATTTGTCCAAATACAGTACATCTACCATTAGCACGAAATGTATGTGCCCAATGCCACTAAATGTACCATCACGACAAACGGCTGAGCTTACCTTTGATGGCTCTCTCCGCATCCTCGGTAAGGGACACCTGCGGGAGGACGTTGGCCTCAACGATGATATCCATTTTCGTCGGACTCCCAATCGGAAGCTTGCCGCTGAGGCGACGAATTTCGCCTGACGCCCGACGCGAGTTCAGATAAAATTTAGCGAACTCATTGCTCACATGGAAATTGACGGCGCGAAACGGGATGGGGCAATTTGTCGCGAGCTCTCGCAGGATGACCTCTTTCTCCCATCGGCTGCCATCGGGGATCTTGACAAGGAACCAGGAAGTTTCTTCGGCTTCGCGATCTACGATACACCACACGAATCGATTAGTGAGACAGGCTCAATTGACTAGGCTCGACTCGATCGTGACCACGGCCCCCAAGGAACTCCCAAGGCTCGTGGTAAATCTGCTAGGGAATATCTTTCGCGTTGATATCCCTTACGGAATTTCAAGTAGACAATAGGTTCAGCTAAGGCTTGTTGTTAGAAGGGATTTCGATCGCCTTCGTTGCCCGCCGTGCTACACCGATGCCGCGCAAACGATGTTTACATGGCTCTCAGGTCCGTGTAGCTCTGCTCATGTAGTTCGTATATGATGCAGTTGGCACAATGGCCTCTAGTGCTCTTCAGCATAATCGACGAACGCCGCTCGAAGAGCGAACTTCCACAATGTATCAGCGATTCTAATGGACAGTAAGCTGAAGGTAAAGGTTATATGGGTTTAGTAAAGAAAGTGCAGTTTTACAATGCTCAAGTTCTCGATATTATAGAGCACGATATATGTGGTAGTACCTGCGGCCTTTGACAGCCACAGACTTCGACACCGTCCACGCCACCCCGACGACGCTAGCTACAACATCAACCCATCATACGGTTGCTTATCATACGCCAATATACGATACGCTCATACAAAACACGACCGAAGAGTAAGCAAGTATAGGCACTCACGAATTCGCATGGCTCGACTGGCATCCAATTTGTGCATGGATGTCGCTCTGCCCCGACCGCCTTGTGGCCTCGTGCGGCCCGCGACGCTGTGTGGAGCTAATCTGTCCCGGAAGGATTGAATGCCCCTGTTGAGCTTGGGTCGGCCTTGGCGAGAACCATATCCGAAAGATGGCTCCCCGCTTATGTCGCCATCACGATCGTCGTCAAGGTCTGAGGAAAATTCCGAAACACGCTGACGTGATAGACGATGATGCTCAGGAGACGGCGTTTAGCTTAAACGTGCCTTCGGTCTGAGTTGTTTTCCCCTGTGACAGGCCTTAGATCTGAATCTTTCGGTATACTACTATGAGGACGTATCGAGGCCGCCCCTGCTTTGTGTTCTAACCACGTCGTATCTGGTAGGAATTCATAAAGTCGCTTAGCTTGCCCCCGGGTCAACAGTACAGTTCGCTTTTCCAGCTGACAACATCAGACAAGTGGCCCACACTATGGCTGTATACAGATCAAGGTGTCCTTTACAGTTAATAGCGAACAATTGTTCAAGTAACAGATGGTCATGACGGTAAACACACAGAAATACAACTCCGATCTGCGAATGGACACGTTTCAAATTCAACGATGTCTCAATGGCGAAATAGTTTGCGGGGTGTCATTCTCATATTCCTTTGTAATTTCACTGAACTCCTCGTTCTGTACAATATGATACAGCTTTTGTTGAAGGGATCTACAATAGCAGCTGACGCGGCAAAAACACCAAGAGAACAAATTATTTACCTACTCAGCGCGGACAAATAATAGTAATTAATAAGCGCATCCGGTCGGTCCACTCCCTAGATCAGCCGAACGATATCGTTAGGTCGAACGTCGAATACATATTGATATAATTTTCAAATTGCGCCTATCAATTGTTATGAGTTGGTACCATTATTAATAGAAACTGTGATACTACTTATTCTGACTAATACATACTACTCATGCATTTACATATACATCTGATCGGTTGAAATTAGCAGGAGCGGCTCAGCATCTGTGCCAAACGATTCGTACGGGAGTCGAAAAATGCTCGTTCATATGTCAAAAATCGGATCACTTACGTCTGCCGCGGGACCGCTGGTTTTTCATGTTCCGTCCGAATTTCTCCATTCTTCACCCTAAATATAGCAATTCGTTATATATATATATATATATATATATATGCAAACGTTACCAGAAACCACTGTAATTGGATGCGGCTTCGTGGTAGGTAATCCATAATGTCCGATGATTTACTCACTGTGCAACTGGTGACAACGTACTTTTACAAATAACATATGAGACTGACTGAATAGCTACCGCTTAACGCGTCATGTGATATAAATGCATAGAACACTTAATTAATATCATTATGATTGGTGTCATCCTTTGGGTCCTGTAGCAGGTGGTCTCACCTCGGGATGCATTCTCAAATGCTTTGCCTTCCCAACGACCGCGGAGATTAATTGTAGATGATTGATTAGATGGATAGATTAATTGATTAATTCCTATAGTGAGACAAGCGGTGATAAATGATTCCTAAACATTTGAATTTGTTCTCGCTACGAACCGCTTCGCTTGCATATTCTATGGAACCAGTGGTGAGCACATCCGTTACAAAGACCAACCGTTTATTTTTATGCGCCTCGAGAGTTACCCAGCTGTGGGATGGCCGTTGGATCATATCAAAACACAAGATGTGTGCTCGCCGTACAGGCGAATCAAGCTAGAAGAAGTCATCTAACTCAAGCGGCGGCGTAGATCAATAAACCCAGGCTAATGCTGACTCTCTCCTCCAAGTGTGTGACAGCTCCTAAGCTGCGCGGGCTGAGCCTTCGAGGGTGATTCTCAGGAGGCAAGCGACAGCCAATCAGTACGCATCGAGCGTGTTTACATAGCTTGTTCCCTGTACCTCGTGCCGCAATCACAACATCACTATACTACAGCCACACAGCATCTCAACTTACGCACGACCAAACCAAAAAGCAGAAATCGACAAAAACGCATGCATACGGAACTAAGCAACGAATACGCCCGCCTCCCCCCCGGCCTCAAAGGAGCGGACCAGACTCAAAGGTCTCCCCCGGACAACCCCATCTACAACCTTCAGTAAAGTAGTACATACCATGAATGATGGCGCCCTTAGAAGTTTCCGCCCCTAACGGCGGAATTGAGCAATATCGATAAGTACGGTTCGTACTGGCGAAAGCAGTACAGCCGGAAGCTAAAAGTTCACCTGTACAGTCCTGGTGGGAATTTATGCAATGCTCTCAAACAGAACGCGCGCGCACCGCGAACTAAGCTTACATATGATGGGATTTCGAGCGGGTGTCTCTGTCTCTCTCTCTCTCTCTTTTTCTTCGATCCCACACACGGGCCACTTCGATGTAAGAGTATCGCTCAAGGTATAAATGGGACTTGTTGGTGTCAGTCGAGATGTGTAAATTTCAATATGTTGAACAAATGTGGCATTTTTTGAACGGTTCCCCCAAGAAATTGGACGAACCCAATGAAATCGAGCATTTTTTACATCTTGCGGGGAAATTCTATTAACAATTATATGACCGACTGACAAGGGACAGGTACGTCTACAGGTATGGGTACGTCTAGAAGGGTTTGTTCAATAAACAGCTAACTTAAAAGATGATTTATTTAATTTAAAAGCTTACGGGTGAATAATTGGCCTAACTGCCCGTGTGTGTACCCCCAGCATTAGGCCCACTTAGCCCTTACCGCTCATCTTCTTCTTGGCTCAAGGTACGAAGTCTAACCTTGCAAAGTATGTGAAATAGACGGTGCTCGCCAAACTCAATAATATACTCTACAAGGCTAGTTTTGGTGATGGTTAGTGCTTCTCACAGCAGACACTTCTCGGCGCGCATAATAGCATCATTGCGAGAAATAGTCTAATCGACACCTCCCTGAGGCGTCGACATTATTTTGCCGAGTTCATACTAAATTTTGAATTTCTCATAATAATAATAATTTTATTGTTAAGCCCCTTCTAATAATTTATCCTATTTTAATTGTTCAAACAAATTCACAAATAAAACCCATTATTTATTATTATTTACTTCAATAAATTTAGTAAATTTTTTAAAAGTAAAGTATCGTATTATTTATTTTTTCTTATTATATAATTGAAGTTAACAAAAAATGTTTAGAAAAATGGAACATCCGAATATCATCAGAGAAATTTCTGATGAAATAAACTATTGAATACCTCGAATGGAATAAGGGCTTTGCTAAACAAATTTTGAGCGGTCCATATAATACAAAAGTTATATATATATATATATATATATATATATATATCTGAACAAATATATGCGGAAAATTATAAGAAATATACGATTACGCAAATAAAATTAAATTTATCCAAAGTATAACTGCATCTTGCATAAGGCTAACGAGTACATTCTGACGTAAATTTCACAACAAAGCCAACCATTCGGTTTATTTCAACAAGCATTAATTATCTAAGTAGTCAAACACTAGCCTAAATGAGTGAGAGTCAGATGAATCAAGTGTACTTAGCATCGGTACCTTCCATGTGAGGAATCAGCGTATACCATGAATTATACATATGCACACATGTTCCATAGTTTTGTGCGGAACATTTAGTTATGTACAGTTTATACAGCTGAAAGGTGGCGTCAATGCTACACTTATCCCTTAAGCGAATGTCACAAATGTTAATTAACACAGACGAGCTTTAATTATCCTAACTCGTGTAACTTCTAGCTTCCTGGCCGTTGCAGACTGCCAGCGTTTTCCTCTACGCTGTCGCGCTGATGCTGTCCTTCAGTCGTTTGAATGGTGGTGAACGCGTCGGACGCCTCTTGTCCCAGGGTGGCCTCATGCCTGCGGTTGGAACCGTGAGAAGCAGATTAGTCAAGGCGTCAACGTCTCAGGTTGAGTCTGCATATGTTCCAAAACAGCGGTTGAAACAACCACAAATCCGTGTAAAAAGGTCTGATCCTATGCTTGTGAATCGGTGGCGAAATGAACCTGCCCCATGGCGAATATATAGGCATAGAGTTCAGAAAGGTGCTTAGTGAAGTATTTTCACTCAACTACCGATGTTGAATTTATTAATGTCAATGACAAAAGTGGGGGCGATAATTGTACCACGAGCTGAACGTGAGATGCATCTAAGGGCACCCCCCCCTGTGTATTCTTCGAAGAGAATGTTGAGGACAAGGGCGCATCACTTGGCCCCGTCGCTAAGTGACGATGCCCAAAATAGAAATTGCGTTTTGCCGCTATGGATATCTCAGGAAAATCCTAGCACTAGAAATTTGCTTGCCCATTTAGCCACACCTTAACTCTGCGAATATCTGTAGAAAGTGTAATGACTGTACCCCCGGTCCTCCCAATGTTTCCAAGGGTGCAGGTCTACAGTGAAGCTATTACTGTTTTGAGATCGGAACTGTCACTGAAATTGAATGCAACCTTCATTATAAAGGGCAGTATATGTCCAGTTTCAGGATACCACTATAACACATTTTTTTGTCCATTGATACTGGCGCAGAAGAGAACACCTAACGAACGAGTTATAGTAAGATTGTGCTTAGTAGATCTTCTTGCTTAATGCTAGGCGCTATTGGCTTTGTGTGTTCCCACGATCCATCGCGCGCGCGCATTTCTTCTTGGGTGTGAACTTTTACATATTTTCCGTCATGTTATATATGCTTACCGGGCATTGCCTTCCTCCGTTCTTGCAATGTCGCCTGCGGGCCGTACACCCACTCTGTGGTTCAACTCGAACGAATCCTGGCCCTGGCAATTTAAAATGATATATTTAACTCCTCGATAGAATAACGCCGATCAAGAGAGGTATACATGATGTATTGCCACCAATTTCGCAGCATTTATTGTTTTAGTTGATTATATATATATATATATATGCAATACTTACTCTCGGTACTGGGTCATATCTTCGGCTGGTGCGCGACGCCCGGAAGTATATCGGCACAGCCCCCACGAGGATGACCACAGCAACGAGGGCGAATATAATTCCAGACAGCAATGGACCATCACGGTGAGGCCGGTTGTCCTCATTGACGTCTTCGACCCTAATCATGAATAGGCGATTTTTGAATTCGGCATCGGCTGTTTTGGCCGCGTCGATTTCCTGTTGGGGAAGTCATGTTTGACATTTAATGTACCGATGGATCGTAGCAGCAGCAGTCCCGTCGGCGCCGCGGTTCCTCCGTTTGCACGTTACGTGCATTTGTTGGCGTGTCGACTAAATGTAGAGAAACTAATTCTCTACTCGGTATATGCTTAAAGTTGTATGTACGTATATAATATGATAATAAATAACATTTATATTCTAAATGTAGAGGCATTTCTCGTACACGTGAATAAGCTAAGGGGAAGAATCCCTCGTCAGGGTACACTATGAGGCTTGCAATCTAATCTGCCTAATTTGGCTGAGCTTTTTGCACGTTTGTAGCTGCACGTCTCCGGGTAAAGGATTCATTATGTACACACCTTGCGTATGTTTCGCAGAAGAGCGTGGGCGTCGATGACCGACCTCGGAATAACTGCAAATAAGCAAACAAAGCAACGGACGAGTCGGGAAAGTTGGGCAATTAGTTTCAATCAGATATCCACCGACATCCAGTGTGCTCCCGTGAAGACGGTCTCAATACCTTGCTCAAAGGGTTTTCGTTCATGATCTGGAATTTCAAGGACTCCTATATATATATATATATATATATGTATATAATATATACCTCATTGCGCGTGGTGCTGCAAGTAACGAAAACGTGTGTAGCAACTCACCGCTATAGGACCGTCCATCCAGACTCAGCAGCTTGGCGTTAAATGAAGACCTTTCTGAAGGACAGCCCAAAGCGAAGTCATATGTTAAATTATATATATATAATAACATATATTTTCTTCTCCTAATAGTTAACCCTCGGCTGACCTTCCATGGCAGACCCCGGCACCGCTGTGTAGCAGCAGCAGCACTGTTTCAAGAATCTTTGATCACGTTGGTAGTACGAGACAATCTCTGGATCGCACTGGGTTCTTCCAATAGACGTATGTTGAGGTAGGGCAATGTGAATCATAGTCCAGCCAAATCGCGAACTCTGGGGATCGAACCACCGATCGATCGCAAATCGTAGAGCTGCCGTTCGTGGTTTCCGTAGCAATTAACCGCATTGAAGAGATGTGCATTAACCACCGAGGCCAAGCCGCCACGTACATGATAACAAAATAGCAGGTACTCGGCCTCACTAGTCATGTCGTTGAGCGAGGTTGAGTGCCACGGAGGCTACGAACATCAGCGCAATGATTTGTGATCGATCGCCGGTTCGATCGCCAGAAATCGCGATTCAACTGGAATATGATTAACATTGCCTTGCAGTCACATAGGTCTATTGGAGAAAGTCTATGCGGGTCCAGCATTACCGACATGATAGGTCCCTGAAGCAATGCGAACACAGCACTACCGAGACCTGTCAAAGAAAGTCAGCTGAGTGGGAAACAAGGTGCTGCGTCTGTGCTACATGCACGTGCTAAATTTTCAATTCGAATTAGTATGACAGGCCACCGGCATACAAGTGCCTTGATGGGTGTTACGTGTCCTCGTAGACGCAGCAGGCGTGATTCGTTCCCATTAAAAGTCGCTCGTGTTAGCTAGCCGGTATTTCAATCCACCTACTCTATTTGCCTGCGGGATGTATAGGCGTTTGTTAAGGAAACACATTTGCTTTCCTTGACAATCGACTTTAATCGCAGTGATACTCAGTCATTAATCAAGCTCCAAATCTAACCACCATGGATACCATGCTCGTACTAACGACATCGGCTAATTACGAAGTATAAAACGTATCGCGTACTTGCGTTTTCTTCATTATCCGGGTTGGACGAGGAATCGTTGACGAGGTAGACCATGAATTCGTTTGTCACCGAGGTGGGTGTCTTGGTCGGCGACCTCATAGTCCTCGCCACGGGACGACCTTTCACAGGAGTCGAGAGACGTTCCTACAAGAAGATGACAAGTGTTCACTGACAGCGTCTAAAGTGTAGATGTAGTCGATTCGTGTTTGGACTGTCTGGAAAAATCCCCCTTCAGGCTACCCACGGGGTCATGATCAAAATCAATGAATACGAAACAGGACAACCCTTATGGAATCGATACATTGTTCAGATCGATACTCACACGCGAGTAGACTCAAAGCTTCATATCGAAATTCATGCCTAACCACCGCGTCCACCTTATTTCGCATTTCGTCAGAGGAGAACAGTGCTTGTGGCAATTGTCTATACTAGAAAAACATTACATATAATAACAGAGTTATTGGGCAATAATAATAATAATATAAATGATCACAACGTCAACAGACGATTGCTTGTGGTGAACGAGAGTAGCCGGGGCAAGGCCAAGATGATATTAGCATAATGTACAAGGCCTTAGAGCTATGCCAGGTAGGCTCCATTGTGGCGGTAAGTACTTCATTAGTATTTCCGCCATGGTACCAACGGTGCTTTCAACGCTTACCGATTGTATCTCAGCAGAAATCTTCGTAGTTGTGAGTGGTGCTCGGGGAGGCCAATCTGCTGGTGCTTCAGCGGCTGGATTCCTGATTCCTGCTATTGGCCCATCAGATGCTGATAAAGATTCTGGTTCACGTGTTTCTGTCGAGTGAGGACTTGCCGTCGGTGTAATTAGCCTGGCCATATCTCCAATGGTTTTCTTAGCTGAACGTGTTAGGATGGACACGAGACGATCAATCACGTGTGTTGACAAATAGGACTAAAAGTCATAGGATAGAGTTGTAATGTTATGAACAATTCGTAGAAGAACCCCATACAAGCAGACACTATGCGATCGGTCGATAAACACACTCTATCTCATCTCACGTTAAGATTTGGGCCAATTAAGTCAGCGAGGACAACTGAGTACTCTGACCATCTCAACCCTCGATCGAAAGATACTCTCGCCGGCTTTTAGTCGATACGCTGGCATAAGGGCTTTACGAGGAAAATCCAACAATATTCTACACGTACCGATACTATCTCGACATCGACCAGGTTTGCCAATTCGTCCGGTGCAAGGCACCGTAAGGACACGAAACATTTCTCAGCGTTGTAGTTACAGGACGTCCACCAGTGCTCGCATCCTGAAAGGAGAAACAGGCGACTGACAGCAAAACATAGCTGACACCGGAGGATCTAATATTTCGAGCTTGTTTAATCGCAATTGACAATAATTCCTTAGAATCGGTATCTCGCAGGTTTTTTTTTCTATTCATATCACAACTAAAACATGCGTAGCCAATGGCTGCGTATGTCGGCACAATGCGTACGCATATATTTATCTACATCTAGATGACTCGAGTAATGTAATCGAAATATATTCGACGTGTGCATCGTCAGTTGCACTGTACTTGCATGCTAGACATATGGGTTTGTATATTTTTTTACCTCTGTCATCCATGTTTGTAATGACGCGTGTTGCTAATATTCAACTAAAACAAGTCGTTTTAAAAACTACATGGCTCTGTCTATTTTTTGAAATTGTGCACCCTTAACCGGGGTCGTTACAGATTATTGCATGAGTCGTAGCAGCGGCTTGAAATACAGCTACGTAATGTTCTGTCGTTCCTTAGCCAACATTTAACATTACGTCCTCCGCTATAACTGGTATCGCTTTATACGACGGGGGACCCCTTTGAAGGGTTAACATCGACGGACGTTAAGCCCGTGGATACCGTTGGAGATAATGCCTGGACAAGCTATAGTCTCTTAGACCAGACTCCTCCTTGAGTCCTGACTATGCCACGCGCATTGACATTTGTCAAGTTTCAAGAAATTGACTGGAATATAATAACGTATATTAACGATATTCAGTCTCTTTTAAAGTTTAGCGTATCCCTTACGTGTTACTCTATACACGTGTCTGTATTTTTACATACATTTCTCATTGAGCCTTACAGTTTTCACTCTGAAATAAGCCCCGTTGGATGGGACCTGTGCCGGCTTATATGTAGCACACACTTTTTTGAGCTGATCCTCAGCTGTTGTCCTTCACGGATCTCAATCTTTAGGTATTACTACGAGGATATCTCGGGGCAACCTAAAGAAATCTGAAGATTCTTCAAAGCGTCTGGCAGCAGGATTTGAACCCAAACCCTATATCCCTCCTCTGTCAAGTAACCAAAGACGCTCACCACTAGACAATCTACGGGACAGGGTTACGTATGTGTAGCATGATGGCGCGTGGGACAAAGAGTGTATGGAGATCCCTTCTTCGGAGGAAATGCTTTATTTTCTTTATAAAGTAGAGCACTCGGAAAACCCTCGAAAAAGCCAGTAGAATTTTCGGAAATAAGCGCATTTTTCTTCTAATTGCCTTTTACTGGCGAGAAAATATCTCCGAAATCGACAACTCGTACGAGTACAGCCCTGTGAAGTATGTGTTAGTTGCAATGTCGTACGCATCCCTTCCTAGCTGACGCGGGAGCTCTATCACAGGTGGTGTTGCCAGTCACGGTGCTTGGTAGGCGTCCGCGAATAAAATCTTCAACCTTAGCTTAGGAAGACACCTCGGAGAAAATCTTCAGTCTTCCCTTAAGAAGATGATCACATTTCCCCTGACACTACAGGCGTATTCACTTTTGACCGACGGCCTCCAGCACATCTTGAATCACCAGTGTCACTTACCTTCAGCGTGGGCATAGGCGGTGCCCAGCACGACAAAACAAATGGCGAGAATCGATCTCATAGCGGCCCTGTCACGAACTTCTCCTCTAAGCCTTTGCAAATAATCCAAGACCCTGCAGTGTCTCGATTGTCTGGGCGCACTATCTATGCCGGGACCTCTCCGTTCGCTTCTTAAGTCACTGCGTATCTCCACAGCAGCATTTGTCAGGGGATCACGACGAGCCACCTGAAGGTATCATACACGTGTGTTTAGACGAGCGTTTATCCTACCCCTGTTGTGTTGCCATAGTTAAACCGTGGCCACTCAAGCTATGGTGTCACCGCTTTTGATCCCCCCCCCTGCCCCATCCTCCTGGGTAAAGAGGCTACCAATGATAACCATGCTAATCGATCCCTCCGACTGGTTGAGTATTAGCTGATGGCTGAATCGAGCAGAAATCAAAATATGTATATGTGTCATGACCATAGAGATGGATGGTCAATGCCAGATTGCTTAACGATCATGTAGGTAATTCATTTAAACTAGCAGATGTCGTAATCGGAATGACAGTACTGTTAAGCGCCGAGTGACATACACTCGATGCTTAGCTAAAGTAGCGATCCGCCTCTTGGACAAGCGTTATTCGAAGATTTCACCTGGAGGTGAAATTTCGGAAATTCGATTCGTACGAGGTCCCTGTTGTAGCTGTTGCGAGATGAGGCGGGATGTAATGTGAACCATACAAGTTTAAATGGTGTTCACGGATGCTGCTGATTCTGGTTACTATGGCTGTCGAACTTTATCACCCTTGTTATTATTACCGATTTATCCTGTTGTGCAATTCGAGCCAATCGAGGACACCACACTATCGCCGCTCCTACTGAATTAGACAACTCTTCTTATCTGGGAGCTACAGACGGGGAGGTCCACTTCGAGCGAAAGTAACCTTGGCTCACAGTCAGGTCATAGCTGTTTTACCAAATAGCAATATATATATATTTATATATATGCCATGATGACTGTGTGGTATGGTGTCAACGTGTTAGTAACGCGGGACACGCAGGCGCAGCTGGAAAGGACATTGTTTAAAAATTGTAGGTCTAATCGAGAGTATCACCGAGGAGATCAAACCGATAATAAAAGTACAATTTTTTCTCCAGAGGAGGAACTTTTCCTCAAAGTAAAAAAGTGAGCCGATCCGGTGGAGGGTGACGAGGATAACAAAACCCCTCTCTATCTGCTAAAATCAATCCTTTGTTGAGGGTCGAGCCCTTCTCGAGATTCGTCTTTATTCTTGACATGATGGCTTCGATCGCTAGGGAAGGTGTGTAATTGCTCCGGCTAGTGTTCGATAGCCGCGTGCCTGACTCTCCAAGGACTACGTTGAGCTTCCCTGTTGGGATTCCGTCCGGGGACGCCACCATCCCCTGTTGAGAGTTTATTCCCTCCCTAGATTCTGCACGCTGAAGCATTTCCTCGCCTAATAAACCCACCTGCCTAACTTGAACAAATATTAACGTGGGCTAGAGTTCCTGTCCGCTGTGTTACAACCCCTTGTCTGTTTAAGGGACATACCTTTTTAGGCAAAACTCCCAAATATGTGTGTGCAATGATATAAATCACTGGTTTGTGGACGTCGATATGCGTTCGCTCGTAAGCGTGAGCATAATGTTGAGCTCAGCTTACCCTGACGTGAGCGTGAGGATTTGGCGCCAACGATCGCATTGACGAGGCATGACAGAGTGAAAGCCCCCAATAACAATTGCGCCTTGCCATTTTGGTTGCTGAAGGCCGCAACTGGAAAAAGTACCGCTTGAACTGACTTCTTCTTTGGCTAATTGCTTATAGGATAAGTGAGTCGTGGTAAGTTTATCTATAAGGATAATTCAATTGTGAAGTAAGTTCGGTTAGGGTAAGTTCAGTGAGAGGTACGCCTAGTAATGAGCGTGAGAAGTGTGGATGGGTGCATTAACCATGAGTCCACCATACGTAGCTAGATGGTCATAGTTAAGTAAAACAAACTCGGTTCAATTCCTTCGAAAGTAGACTTAAACAATATATATATATATATATACAGCTGTAACTTGATGTGCAGAGAGGCAATGCCATCGCCTTCCTCAGGACAATGTTGGCCTCAGCCCCGGTCCCAGCTAATCCCCCCAATAATCCCTAGAAATAATACCTAATTATTGTATGTTTATATATACATATATATATATGCAATGTTATACAGTGGTACGCATAAACTTACCGCACCCCTATATTTCAACAAATCGTTACAAAGAATACACATTTGGGGCATTTATTCTGTATCAGATCAATGTACGTGTCAAATAACATACACACCACAAATAACAGAGCATATGACGTCGCATGCTGCCGGCTACAATAAAATGTGTCATATTTCTGTTGTGCAAAATGGTCAGTTATCGAGTGTTCTCGCTGAATTAATTCTCGTTTTCTTATGCTAATCAGCACCGTGTGGCCCCGCCCTTGCTAATTATAACGTTAAAGACTCGGTTTGGCATACTATCAGCGATATGCACCCGGTGCCGCCACCGAAGTTGCGCTTTGAGAAGTACCGCGGCTCTTTACGTACATCATTCCAATAACCGTTAAATCCATCTGGCCCGTCCAAATTGAACTTATTTTCGTCATTAAAGATGATCTGAAACAACACAGTAATTTTTAGACAGATGTGCACCCACAAGATACTCTTTTAAAAACGTTGCCCCAAAATTCACCAATGTCCAATCTCTGTCCATATTGTTGCGAACGAAGGCTAGTTGGACAGTTATGTGGCGTTGTTGAAGACGAGGTCTTGTTTTCATTTGCGCCCGTATGATATGCAGATAACGTTTAATTGTCCTTAAAACTGTAGATCTATGGACCTGAAAGTTTAACCTTTCCCTGATTACTTCACAACTTACGGTTGAATTCGAGGCCAATCGACAGATGTGCATGGCAGTTTTCTGGCTGATTTTTCGTCTACGTCCTTTACACTTATTAGTGCTATACGTCGACGGACTGCATAAATCATTTTGCACTACGCGACGGCCTCTGCCAATTTCTCTGGCAATTGCGGCCTGGGTCTTTCCTGCTCGGTGTAAAGCAGTAATAACTGCTTTCTCTGCATCAGTAAGGCTCAAAGCGTGTCCCCTGACTACAGTGCAGTTTGAATGCTCAACACAAACTGGATTAATTCAGCCAGAACACTCTTAACTGAAGGCGTGTTATCATCTTGAACAACCGAAAGATGACACATTTTAGTGTACCAGGCTGCATGGGACGTCATATGCGCTGTTCTTTGTGATGTGTATGTTATTTGACACGTACATTAAACTGACACAGAATATATTCCTCAAATGTGTGCTCCCTTGTAACAATTTGTTGAAACATAGGGGTGCGTTAAGTTTATGCACACCATTGTATATCATAATTAAAAATAATTATTTGATTGAGAAATATTATTGAGATCTTTGCATCGGTTGCGGCGTTTTACATGTTCATATTGTAGATAACCGAAGGGCGCAGGTTCGAGCTCCGTGGAGTGACTCATACCTGTATCACACATAGAGTGAAAACCATATAAAGGATGTCGAATATTATAAAAAATAACTTGCAATAACGTCCCCATTATAAATATGGCCAGTGTCTTATTTACACGAATAGTACAGACAGGTGCAAACAACGCCACGATGAGTCATGCCATAAAACGGCGCCAGCGATCGCTTCCATTTAGTTAGATTTTACATATCACAATTACTTATTGTGTTATACATGTTTTCTTATTATAGATATGGATGATCTGTTGACAGTTACTAGAATAATCCGGCTGCCGGAAGCAGTTCTACCGTGGACGTCAAATGTTGGCCGTAAATCAGCCCGGAAAATTTACTTTACTTAGGCTAACGCGACGTTTACTATATAGTGTATGGGCGACACCTGGCCCATCTGTCGTAGACGAGATCAACCTTAGTTTGCAGCTGAAAGGCCCCGCGCATGACATACGTCCCAGTAGATTATATCCGTCCGTGTCACAAGCTGTCCCTCTCGGAAAGAGGCCACCCGAGATCTTATATCATAACACAACGATAGCCAGGGACAGATGTCGTCTGATCCCCATCTGGGGGGGGAGGTCTGGGTCGTTTAGTGGGTTTGAGGGTCCCATACTAGCGTTTGGTTATCGTTGGGCCGCTCAGTGTGTGCGTGCGTGCAACAGGCATTCCCGTAATTCTCCCCAAAATAAAAGGTGTCGTCTGATCCAGTTCGTTGTCACCTCAAGCGTGGATTTAGTGATGACTCGGCCATCTGGAGGGTCGCGACAATGCTGTCGAGGGCAATCTAACTCACTAAAAAAGCAGCGTGCATGAGTTAAGTCAGTCACTGAACAGCGTATTTGGTCCCACAGATGACACCTCCCGCGGGCCACAGGCGATCCACAAGTATTGCTCACCTCCGAGCTGGAGCTGTCCTTTTCAAACAAACTAATCGAAGAGATTTCAGAGTGTCTCTACATTTGTTGCGCCTTGACCCCGTTGAATGTTCGCCATGCACTGCTGTACTTATGTTAGTTTATGTCAAACGGACCTAGACACGTATGCCGAGCATCGAATTCATCTATCTCGTGCATCCGCCAATTCACCACCAATCCACACCCATCTGTAGAACTTTCTGCGGTGTTCCTGAGTAAAGCGGACGCCTGTTAATAACCATCTTGTGACAGTCATACTTCCACCATTTCGCACAACGACACTACGGATACTTAGTTATAGTAATCGATGGCTGCAATACGGCGGTCGCGGATACCACCGGAATCCGCTCTCACCGACGTAATGCCGTGTTAAACACTTGAATAGCACACCCAATAATAGATTCGTCATAACTAACGACTAATGCCTCGTCGTCGACCGCTTAACAATCATTAGCGTCATGCATTTGATCAACTGATGTAGTACAGCAATTACCGAGATAATTAAGCTCTCGGTGATGTTTGGCTAACTCAATCACTTCTCCCGTGGGCCCTGCGAACGGTTTTACTAGAGAAACCACCCGTGAGTCGGCAGAGAGTGCACAATAACTGTTGATTATTCAGCGAGACGACCGTTCTACCGGGGGCTAAAACTACGTAATTAATGTTTACCGATGCTATTTATAATTGTCAATTTGTTGTTGACCGTAATTTCAATTAATTGCCATACAGAGGAGTACTACTCAATGATTATTCCTATGATGGAGGCATGCTCACGTGTTTTTGTCCAACGGCAAATGAATATCCGATTTGAATCCGGATAAATATGCACCAAAGGTGTTCCATCATTATGCGTCAACGAATGTCATCGATGCGCTTGTCGACGATACCGATCCTTGGATTGGCTTTGACTGGTGAAGTTTTATTGATTTTTTAACGGAACTACAATTTTTGGCAATGCTTAAATTCTCTTATTGTATGTCCTCACCAGGTCGCGGGACAACTCGATACTTCCGGCTTTTTGCAGCCGGAAACAATTTAGCCACCGTTCAACTGCCACCGCCCTGACACACAGTTAGGATTAGATAATATAAACCAATTAGTGAGTGCTTGCATCTTCCGTAGCTCTCTTTATTCGATTCGTTACACATTTTGTACAATATCCGTGATAATTTCCTAAAAAAAAGGGCGCTTTCATTGTCAATATGATATCCACGATCAGTCCTGAGGCGAGCTGTGGCTTGTATGCATATAAATGCTTTGCGCGACTAGCAACGTTGTTGTGATCAACTCCGAAATAACTATCAGCATCATTCCGTAACGAAATCGCATAACAACAGTCTTGAGGCAGCTCTCATATGTCGTGCACTTCAGGTTCACCTCGTTGCCTGTCCCGGTCACAGTGCTACCTCGACCATAGGGGCCTCGTGATAAGCTCCCGCAGTACCTTCAGCGGAGTACACGTCGAACGCCTCTCGCCGCAAGGTCCGCGTATACCTGACGGAGACGAGGCGCATGGTCAACATCGACTGTGTCAGAATGTCCCCTAGCGAGTTTAGCAAACGAAGCGACGATATGCCTGACGGCTGACGAGGGCGTAGGCTCATTGAGTAAGGTAAATGATGAAGGGTTTATTTGTTTCTTTTTTAAAGGAACTGCAATTTTTACAATGCGGTTTAAGTTCTTCTATATGTCACCTCAGAGGGATGTGAACCTGCGGCCTCGGGTTTTTTTGCAGCCGGAGACTTGGCCGTATCAGGACGGTTGGTAGCCTATTCCAAGCAGTGATTAAATTCGAAATAGCAGCGAGCGTACAGTTAGGCTACTGTTACGATAACCCTTTACACAGGTGAGCTACAGGTTGCCTATTAGTTTATATTTTGTGGTTATACCTAACACCATACCGGCTATTTCTCTCATTATCTGCTCGATGGGGTCCCCTTGAAGGCCGCATTTCCATGGCGTGCTCTGACTCGGCGGCGCTGACGCCCTGAAAATCGTTCACAGGCTATTATTCTTAACAAAGTAAATTGGTGCGCGGGTTCGGTCCCCACCGTTGCATATTTGCGTTTAAAAAGGGGTCCGTCTTATCCGGCAATGCCGAAAGCAGTTGTACCGTGGATGTTAAAGTTACGTGAGCGGTAATAATTACCATGCGAACAGCCAGTCTCCGTCCGCCGCGGATCCTCTTGAGAAGAATGACCATCAGACCTGCGACTATCACCACAGCTAGAACACCGAACACAATGCCGACTATGGGGAGAGTGCTGTTCGGCCTAGTTTCGTCCATTGGCTCTTCGTGGCCACCGACGTCCACCACCTCAATTTTGTACTTTCGAAGTTCCTCGTCAGTTTTCGAACGTTCGGTGATTTCCTGTTCACGGACAGAGAGTATCGAGTCGATTGACTATTGTGCCGACTTCTGCACGGGGCACAAAAACTCAAATAAACTGAATTTTTATGTCAATGTCTTTGACAATATTTTATCGAGGCGAGCTGGCGCTGATCTGGCGCTTAGCGAGCGTGCTATTTTCTAGCAGTCATTGCAAATCGATAAGGTAAAAGCTTTATCTGCATTTATACGATAAGAGATCCGACTCAACTAACCTCTTTGATGTTTATGCGAAGGCCTCGCAAGTCGATGTCGAACTTTGAAGCAACTGAAAATGAACGGGCATAGAGTTACAAGATCGGATTTCTGGCGAGAGGCCATTGAGGCAGGGTACTGGAGACTCATGCTAGATCCATAATTGGGCTTGAAGCTTTCTTCAACACATTGCGTTGAGATGGGCACTTACCCTTATCGTCGTCGGTGACAAACAGAAGATTTCTGTTAAGTGTGAAAACTGAAATGAATCACGAAATCATTGAGAACTTCATTGAAATTGACGAAATCATCGAAATTGAGAAATTGTAGATCTAGTCGTGGGAACGTACTGACTCGCGCCGGTTCCATCTCGAATTTGTGTATCCGAGCTTTGAATAGTGTTGCGATACTTGTTAGAATAAGTTGAACGTTAACATGACTATAACAGCCAAATTTCTATGTACTTACCTTTTCTTCCTTTATAAGTCGAGATCGACTTTTTCACCTCAACAAGGTATACTCGTAAGCCATCTCTTGTCTTCGAAGTTGTGATCTCTTCTGTTGTTGTTGATGCTTCCTTAGTGGTCGTAGCTGCTGTTTCTGTCGACGACTCTGATGTCGTCGTAGCTGCTGTTTCTGTCGAAGACTCTGATGTCGTAGCTGCTGTTTCCTCTGATGTGGTAGCTGCTGTTTCTGTCGAAGACTCTGATGTCGTAGCTGCTGTTTCCTCTGATGCGGTAGCTGCTGTTTCCTCTGATGTGGTAGCTGCTGTTTCTGTCGAAGATTCTGATGTCGTAGCTGCTGTTTCTGTCGAAGACTCTGATGTCGTAGCTGCTGTTTCTGTCGAAGACTCTGATGTCGTAGCTGCTGTTTCCGTCGAAGACTCTGATGTCGTAGCTGCTGTTTCCTCTGATGTCGTAGCTGCTGTTTCTGTCGAAGACTCTGATGTCGTAGCTGCTGTTTCCGTCGAAGACTCTGATGTGGTAGCTGCTGTTTCCTCTGATGTCGTAGCTGCTGTTTCTGTCGAAGACTCTGATGTTTTAGCTGCTGTTTCTGTCGAAGACTCTGATGTCGTAGCTGCTGTTTCCTCTGATGTCGTAGCTGCTGTTTCCGTTGAAGACTCTGATGTGGTAGCTGCTGTTTCCTCTGATGTCGTAGCTGCTGTTTCCTCTGATGTCGTAGCTGCTGTTTCTGTCGAAGACTCTGATGTCGTAGCTGCTGTTTCCTCTGATGTGGTAGCTGCTGTTTCTGTCGAAGACTCTGATGTCGTAGCTGCTGTTTCTGTCGAAGATTCTGATGTCGTAGCTGCTGTTTCTGTCGAAGACTCTGATGTCGTAGCTGCTGTTTCCTCTGATGTGGTAGCTGCTGTTTCTGTCGAAGATTCTGATGTCGTAGCTGCTGTTTCTGTCGAAGACTCTGATGTCGTCGTAGCTGCGGTTTCTGCCGAAGACTCCGATGTCGTAGATACGGTATATGTCGAACGGTCGCTAGCATCCGCTAATCCTATCCGTGATCTAAACACCGATTCTAGACGCAATGATGGGTTCCAAGGCATGCGTTTGCCAGCAGTTTGTCGTTCGCTCCATGACGCGCTTGCTAAATCAGCGGCCACCAGACCTTGATTACCAGTTGTTACGTTGGCAGCCTTTACTATAATTAACTCCAGCTTCAGTGTAGCATTGCTCGGATCTTGATCCTGGAGATTTGAAAATAGCAAAAAATAATACTAGGAATAAATTCAATTAAAATATCTGCATAATAAATATCGAATAAGCAGTCAATGCAGCTACCATAGCAGCTTCGCTTCTCTAGCAACTGGTCAATAGCACGCAGCCTTCGGTTATGGCATTGCTTAATTCTAAGCCAATATTCCACCCATTTCACCCTACAAGGAAAACCATACATTGTGGCCTAAAAACTGACAATTAGAAACCTTTTTGAATTAGCACAGATGTGTTAGCACTTAGTAGAATCGCATAGGTCGCTGGTGTGTACGTGAAAACGTGAAACAGCCACTGAACGTTGGGGGCACGCAAAATGTACTGTAAAAACCACGCAAGATAATATCGATAGAGGATCGCTCGGCCACTGCTCGCCGCCGTTCAGATTGGCGTGTCGATTGGCCTTCGCCAGAACACGAATATCGACTCTTCTATGGTCAGCTGTCTATGAAAAATGTACCCTGAGCGATCACCAGGGTGAAGAGTCCGGTCGCAAAGGGTTCAGTGCTGTCGATCAGCGAAGCGTGTATTGGGGACACCCTTAACACCGTGCGATACGTTCTGAATGATGTCTAAATCGTTGAACTCAAACGACAGCGTTAAGTTGTCCCGTTAGTTGTCCTGTTCTGCGCGAAACACGCGACTCATTGTGTTCATTAGTACAGCTAGGAGCGTCCGATTTGACGTGTGAGAAAAGTGTCCGTTTTTTTTGAACGATCCTATGTTGAATCTGTTAACCTCCACAAATACAATAGCGTGCTTCATACTGATACACTCAACGGGATTAGAAGTGCACTCATCGTCAGCTACATGATACGCAGATCTGGACGGTACATGTGTGTGCTTACCATGCTGAGTTTTACGGGTACGAGATTATTTCTTGCCGAGTCCTCTAAACATCCATATGAAATAGCACAAACTTGGCCAGGATCATTTTCGCCATTGTAACACCTCGTGCATTCAGCCGGTAGGTCCGAGATTCTCATTGCTTCAGCGCGTTCCGCTTTAATACGTGAGCATGAAGATCGAAAGGGAAGTACGTTATTGAACGGGACTTGCTCAAACCCCTGAATCAACATCATAACCATACGGTTTTCCATTGAGGAACGAGAATTACCCCCCAGTGAAGTCGCCTATAAGATATGAGATGCGTAAGTTACGACTGCGAACTGTCGAATCTCGAATTAACAAGGGAAGAACTAACTAACATTTCTGCTAAGGAATCTACCCATTTGATTCATGAATCAAATTAAGGACGATGCGAGGTTGAGTAATGACAAGCTACTCAGAAAGCTCTACCTCTCGAGCTGTTCTAAAGGTCAGCATATTGTTGAAGTATTAGCTTGTCGAGCCAGCCTCAAAGATATCGTCAAAGGCAACGCCTGAGTGTGAATTTTGTCCAAGTACAAATCCTTATTGAGGAATATAGTTGTTACCTCCTTGAGACTCACCTTGGCCACCCGGACAGGTCATCACAAGAAGTCCCAGAAGGACCCCACGGAGTGGCTTCATGGCTCCGCTCGTTGCTTCAAAAACACGGTTATAGAACGATGATAGTCTAAGGTTGTCGAAAGGCGTCTTTTCCCCTTGTATCTATCTGGTAAACAGAACAGGTCTGACCGGTACAGACTCGATGTCCAGGACGAGCCTTTCAATATGCGAAGTATCGCTTCATCGGTGTTGACTATACAGCTGTTATACCTCTGTCGAGCGTCATCGCGATTTCGTCACGGCTTTCGATTAATGCCGTGAGGACGTCAGAATTATTTATAGCGCTTAACCTATCACCCGCTCATCTTGCCAGCGCTAAAGCATTTGCCACTGTCATTCATGAGGTTTGAGCAATCTGTTATGATTTGACATGGGCTGTGCCCCACTCAAATGACATCCGTTTCAAGGTGGATGATCCAATGGTTACTGAGCAGTTAAGGAATAGCTTGGATCACCTTGTTACAATGAGCGCGCACTACATCATGCATCATTCGTCACAGTTACGTGAATTCGCGTGTGACGACGATCGCGGGAAGCACGAACGATCTCGTACATAGTAAAGTTGGTTAAGGAAAAATTGTGTTTTGAAAGCTCGACCCCGTCAAATAAAAACCACACACTGTTGAATGCAACAAACGGATTTCGTGCCAAAATGCAACGTTTACTGCTCTGTGCTTACGAGATTTTTATAAAATATATTCGTTCAAATTGAAATAAATGCAATTCGAACGTACAAGTCCCGGGGTTTGGCACAGTTTGAAAAAAGCTCATTCCAGCTATGATCGTTACATTAGAGCATTCTGTTGCGACTACGGCCGTCAGACAAAAGCTTGTCGACGCCTAGGGCCTGCAACCTCAGCTGACCTTCCATGGCAGGAAGGCCTCGGTACGGCTCCTTCAAGAATACTCCTTCAAGGGCCTCTCATCAAGTCGGTCATACTGGACTTATCCGGGCCTTCTCCAACAAATCTATTATATGTGAAATACCTACAGCAGGACGATGTCAAGCAACCCGAAAACAGCCACTTCCATGGATCGAACCAAATCGCAGCGGTAAGGACGTAATTCGTTGGACGTAATTATCCTCCTAAATATAAAAAAGGCTTCCATAACAGGGCTTCACCTCTGTCAAGTACCCACTGTTTTGCTCTTGCTCTACATCTATGCGAAGGTTTCAAATTATACCATGGCATATTATTTGGCATATTATTCGTGGTGTCATATTATAAGCAAAGGTGGCCCCGACAGGTCCTTATAGTAATACCTAAAGGTTAAGAGCTGAGGCCTGTCAGATAGGGGAACTGCTGAGGGTCAGCTCGAAAAACAAAAAAAAAAAAAAATATTATTCGTGGTATTATTACTATTAATATTTCGTTTTTCTTCAATATCTTTAGAAATAAGCTTTTTCACATCTTTGTAACATCACTTTCACCCTTCTTATTCGACGATCAGAACAATCGCGTATGAATAGTTGAATAGTTGCGGAAGCAGTTGGGTTAGGCGCGTTATGACAGCATCGTGTATCCTAGAAGTCCCACGTTCTTACCGCTGGAGCGAAAAATAGAATCATATAAAAAAGCTAATGATGTCAGGAGAACTATTTAATGATTACGTCATTATTACTGCATTACGGCATTGGGTCTTTATTATTAAACAATAGCGGCAGTAATGCAGAAACACTCAACTATGGACTTCATCCATTTAGGCAAACTTGGGTTAAAATCAGCACTAGGGTTCACATGATTATCTCAGTTTTCTTTATTTTGCAATATCACACCAAATTTATAGTTGCACACAACAATCAAGTACCACTTGCTGCACTCCATCTGAGGTTGAACGCCAACAATGATCTCTTGCTGTACAACCAGTTATATTCCGAATGGTAACTAGTAGATATGTGCATGTTTCAGCTCATACGAACAGAGTAAGCAAAAATCATAATAATAGTAATGATCGATTACAGCAAAATAATGATCGAGCGCAATATTTTACCATTAGTATTATTATTTGTATGAGAACTTCAGCATTGTCCAGTTCCGCCGTCCAGTTCCGTCAATATATGTCTCAACTTGAATGAAGAGGGTGAATAGCCATTTATAATTTTATACTTTTTTTTTTTTAGAGAGAAGGAAATTATATATAATTTTTTTTATATAATTTTATACTGCACTTATATAAAAGTGTGCTTTGCATAACAGTAGAAGTTTGCTCATCTTAACATGCGTTGCTCCGCGTGGTTGATTAGCATTCAAATAATGTAGTAAGTTTCGTGGACCCTACGATACCTAAAGTTCTCAATATTTTTTACCAAGTTTTTCGCCTAGTTGAAGTTGTCAAGTTTCGCTAAGTTTTTCGCCTACCTCAACTTGTCTGAGTCTGTCTAACTTTGCGGTTGAGCGACATCGGATACGGATGCGTCTGGAGCAATTGCCGGATCAATGAAAGGCTCAATTTGTCAAATTCACAACCTATTGCCCGTTCTCTCTCTCTCTCTCTCTCTCTCTCTCTCCCTCGAGGGCCAACAACGTCCCGGCTAGCATCAATTCGACTTCGATTCCCTTCGATTTTTCCCACTGAGTTTACCTAATGCTATCTTAACCTAAGCAGCATCTTCTTCTATCATAGCAGCCAACGGAAGCTATTTGTATCATGTATCCTGGCATAGCTAAAGACGCTTGTGGCAGCCGAGTTGATGGCGGCAAGCCGGACAATAGTGGTACACATCCTTGCACGAGCTGACACAGCACGGGATGAGAAAGCAACAACCCCAGAAGAACACGAGGAAAAGACCTCCCGCTGACAGGTACGTGAGCAGACCGGCCTTGTGCTTGGTCGACGTTATAACCCGTCGTTGGCAGTGGTCACACGTGACCAACGCTGGCTCTTCGCCGTAACGAACCGCGCTTCCCGCTCCGAAGGAACCCATATCCCTGCTGGGTACGGCCTCCCATTCACGCGAAACGCATGCAGTCGTCGCAGGGGGCAGGGTCTGGCAGATTCTCATATTGGGTTGGATGGGATAGGTCTCGAGGACGAAGATCATGTATAAGACCCTATTCGCGGTTGCTGCTACGGCTTCTGCTGGTACTGCTGATATTACTGCCGTCTGCAGATCAGACCGTTCCTGGGAAATACTGTGCGAGTTGTCGTTGTTCGTTGCGCAACTCGAATGCTGCACTCGTTACCGTTGTGGGAGAGGGTCCAGTTCCTTTGTCCACTTCACTGCTTACTGGGTCGCTCACGCTGGAGACCTTCGGGTCACACTGTCTCTCTACCGTCCGGTGAGTCGCAGGGACTTTGCTAAAAGTGGTTCGCTCGCGCGTGAAGACCCGAGCAATGCTACGTCAGGTAGAAGGGTGCACGAAGTGAATTTGAAACACAACTCGATGTCTTTTGAGCACTCCGACGCTTGACGTGGCAATGCGATGCTATCGAACGCGATCCACTGCAGTAAACGTATACGCGAACGAGCTACATAGATATATATGATTGGCGTCAATCCGCACAATAACGTTAATAACGCCTCTGTGCATACCAGAGCATTCGTTATGGGCTGAAATTAGTCAGAACTCGATGCGATTGTCAACCATATCAGTTTAGCGTAACAAATGCTACTTAGCAAATTTGTTAGGTGACATTCGCAGCGTTTCGCCTTAGTCGAAGACCACCCTACTCCCACTAAATCAATTAGCTAATTTACTAACGAGACAAAGTCAATGAGTGGATTCAGAGTATAGCTCACAAGCATTACCAGCTCAATCGCGATAATAAACGATGTATGATCGAGCGCAGTTGATATTACTGCCTATTGCCGAGCACGTGACTTATAGGCGTTCCAAACAAGCTCCGTAATCGGTCCCTGAAAAGTCGTCGTCGTTCGGAATGATTCCTCATGGCGGTGAGTAAGTACGCGCCCGACGGCGGACGGGCCGATGTTCTCCGCTGTGCGAGACACCAGCAGAATCAATCGGAAGCGGAGGCAATCGCCGCTGCCCAAACAAACAACCGCTGCCCTACGTCTCGCTCATCGTGTATCTCATCCTCTGTAGTATTTATGTCGTACTCAATGATTGCAGTTAACTTGTTGGCCATCACAGACATCCTCGCTCTCGCTCGCAAACCACCACTTTTGTTTATAGAGAAGAAAATTTTCTTCAAACTCAGGGACACCTCTGGATACATTCTCACCTCCATAGAAAGAGGGCCGATCCGGTGCACGAGGGAAGGGAGGGTGACATATATGACAAAACGCCTCTACCTGCTAAAGCCACCACCCTCTGCTCAGAGTCTATCTTTTCCCTGGGTTCGGCTTTACGCTTGGGATTATAGTCTCGATATCTAGGTAAGGTAAGGCTTTATTGATTTATTAAAGGAACTGCATAGAATGGTGGTAATCTTTAATCTAGGTAAGGTGTTAAATTGCTCCAGCTAATGTTCCATAGCCGAGTGCTTTGGTCGTCTACGACTACTTTACGCTACTACAACAACTAAATACTAGCCATATTCCTGTGTGGTGGCCGCTCTGGTTTGGTCACTTGATAAGCTCGGGGCATACCTGAAATATTGGTGCGGAGAGGCTAAATGTGCATTTTCCAGGCTGACTCACAGCCAACATTCAACGTCCACGGTACAACTCCTTTCATCGGCATTTCTTCATAAGGAGAACCCCGGAGATTCAGAGAAAACGCTTGGAGAACCCGTTTATAACGGTGTCCTTTTTTTCTTGTATTTATAAACATTGACTCGTTACAAGAATGATTTTCCTCTGTTTTATACAAAATCGTATTTATAAGTAACTGCTTCTTAGGTGCTCCTTGTTGGACTTTCAGGCTTGAGCTGCGAGTCCATAGGGCAGCAACATATCGAACGGTACACTGCTTTGTTTAGCACAAAAACCGATCGAGATATGTGAATACCCTGTCATCAGATCATTTAAACATGGCAAATGAACGTACTTCATCATTGTTTTACCAATTACCACGTTAGAAGAACGACCCGTCGAGTCATTGAACTCGTGAGAGCTTATGCGTTAAAAGAGTCTAGCCGCCACGCTCTCGAGTACTAATTGCCAGCTGTCTGGATGTGATTTCCCAGAGGGATCGGCTATTCTTGCTTCTATTCTGTCACTAACGTCTGTACTAAATACTCGAATATCATATAATACATACCATCATCTCACTAGGATCTTAACATGACATGTAGTTGCTAGAGGGTTGTTCTAATATAATATTAGATCCGTTTATATCGTACGTCGAGGCTATTCTAATGGTCGCAATGAGACGGACCCGTGCAGGTCCGCTCAGTCCGGTGACCTCGTCTCGGAAAAATGAATCTCTCGTACAATCTCTCGCATTTCCTATTTGTTACTTGCCTTCTAGGCAGCAGCTTGGTAATGGGAGTCCAAAGTCCTCGGAGGCCCACTCCACTGTTAAGTGGGCCTTTCTGGGCCTGCTTCTCCGTGCATTCCCACCCAGGTGGGCCGGAGTTAGGCAGACGGAGCACCGGGACCTCTTCGGTCGATTGGCCGACCTGTCACGGGGAACTCCACCTTCACCAGTCCCTGCCCGCTCACTCCGGCTAACATGGGCCTGGGATTAGGTGACCGAGCGTCCCCAGACAGGACTCCAACAGAAAATCACGAAGTCGTCGTAGGAAACTAAGGCACCCGGCTATAGATCACTAGCTGAAGTAATTACAGACCTTCCCTAGAGATAGAAGTAATGGCAAGCGTAATACCAAATCGAAGGCAGAGATCGTCTCTCAGTAGGATAGATGGTTTTCAGCTCGTAGAGGTGTTTTGCCATCCACGTCAACCCCCCTGTATTGGATCAGTCCACTTTTATGAAGATTCGAATGGTAGGGTCCGTGCATTTGAAGAAATTCTCCTCCACTACAAAACAAAGTAATGGGGCTATTGTGATGATTATTATTAAAGTATTTATTAGGGCGTCTCAACGATACATTTGGGAGGTGCGAACGTGTAAGTGACAATACAGTGAGACCTCCCGTCCAACAGCCCAGGGCTCGCTGGGGGGCCGATGAGCGGTTGAGGTTTTTACTTTATACTTCCATACACTTAGCTTAAGTTCTTTACCGTTTGGGATATATTTACTGCGTTCGGGACGCTTGAACGAGAATCACCAACCGTTCGATTACATTGTCCTCTTATTTATCCGCGATCGATTGTCGGTGACCTCATGATAACATACGCGCACGCTCGCGCCGACTTTTGTAAGCGATATTGAAAAGGCTTCTATTTTATAAAGGCACTACCATCTGAGCGGGGGCATCTCAGTGGGGGGCGCTGCTCGATGGGGTTTCGCGCAAGTTGCCGCTCCCTTCGAGAACAACCCCCTCGACGTTATCGGCCCACTCGAATAACGACATTTAACACGATGCAGGCTATCGTATCTCTTATCAGTATCGAAAATAGCCAGTCGAATGTTAGAGTGTTGTTTTGTTACGTCTTGTCAAATCGGAAAGTTGAACTTGATTAAATGCATGAATACTTTGATCTCCTCTACGGGTAAATGTTCCCTAGAAGCTAACAAGCATTTGCCAATGATGTTCGCCCATCCATAGATGCCGCATATGTTTAGCTATTTACATGCAAAGCTCCCACCTCCGTACTCACACACACCATACATACACTCGATTCTGGTGGCTACTTATGACCGGGAATGGGCATGGATTGGATGGGCGCCTAATCCGCTTTCTCTAGTTGCGGAAATACCACTTTGCTCAGCTTCGCTAAGGGTTTTCCCAAAGTAGACACTTCCCGCAGGTGAGTTTCGAGGCGGGGGCGTTAGCCTTCGAAGTGGTCATCCTTCGTTCGTCGCCATTACATATTGCTGTTCCTTGATGGGCGGTACGTTCCTCTGCTGCCCTGTGTAGCATAGATGTCGTATGCCTGTCGTTGCAGGGTGTTTTGATATTTCCTGAAAGGGACATTGCGGAGAAGTCGATCTTTAGGACAAAATACAAATTGCTCTGTACATTGTCCAGTGGATATGGACGGCAGGTCGGACAGGGTGTCAGTGCTTCAAGCCTCGAAGGGTCAACTGCTTTGGTTCGTGTGTCAACGCGTACTACACTATCATAGTAGAGAGAGAGAGAGAGGTGGAATCAGTCGTTTTATAATGGACAAAAAAAGCGCCATGAACGATGCAGCATAGGTCTAAATCCGAAGCTGTGCGATACGTGTCCCCTGTGTATATGCTTATGTTGCTCTCTCCCTCTCTCTCTCTCTCTCTCTATGCTGATATTTGTTTGTCGTCGCTTTCATTGGTGTTTTGACAAGTTCAAGTTGAAGTCGTCAACGCAAATACCCTCAAATTGACGGACGCAGCAACGCGGATTAGATCGAATTTAGCCAACCCATGCGTAACGTTTCAACAGCAAACAGAAGGAAGATTCATACGCGTACGAATCATAAAAGACGATACAACGATCTGCGCGAAGGTGAACAAAATAGCCTTGTTCTACACAAATCGTACGTTCAATCGTTGGCGCATTCGGCGGCACCGAATGCGCTTGTGAGTTTATTTCTTAAGCGAGCAGCAGAACAGGTATCCCTGCCGTGTCGTTTTTTTTGCGAATGTAACAACGCTGTTGTGGATTAAATTAATGGAGAGAGATTACAGTTAAGGGCAACGTGAAGCGGACCATCCGAACAGTATAACACTGTACGCATAATATATATATTATATATATATATATTATATATTTATATATTATACGTACAATGTTATACTGTTTGGACGGTCCGCTTCACTGTGCCCTTAACTGTTTATTCGCACCATTAATTTAATCTACAACAACGTTGTTAAATTCGCAAAAAAAACGACACGGTAGGGGCACCCGTTATAATTGCGTACAGCCTTCGTAACTCGAGTACAATGTATGCGTTGTTATTAACAGTATATACATTCTGATAGATCCGCACGTGATGAGTCACGTTAATATAGCTTAGAATGTAATATGTAATAAAGTACAGGGTGCCCCCGGTGTGACATGTGCTATACAGTTGCGTAAAATTCTCAGCCCCCCGTACACTAGATAGTTACAGTAGTAGATTGTATTTGCGTAGAAATGCGAGTTGGCGACATCTGTCCAGATTAAAAGTTGGCATTTAGGTGCACGTCGTGCCTTATTGTTGATACAATTAATCTGAATTTATTTGACTTGTCATTATAGTTTATTGGGCCTATTATGCCTAGCTTAAATGTGTAGAATTTAGTTATAATAATATACACACTTTACGTCTATTTTTAGTTAATAGGGGAGCATTTTAATTAAATTGAAAATATTTATCGGTATAAACAAACATCTAATGGCACGGACGTTCCCTCAAACATGCTCTCGAGGATGGCGCAGCTACAATGTTGCAGATTTTAGTTCCACTAGTGGATATATAACGAAAACAGATAAAACTATTTTAGAGACTCTGCGACACTGTTGTACCCCAATAGCCGCTTAGAAGACGAAGATATAATTAATGTTGTTAGTGAGAGATCTTATTGTGTGGAGGTTGTTCTCACTGAAAGAGCAGAATCCGGTAGTTCCCAACAGCAGAACGGTATCGGGTAACACCCTGAAGGCCGTTCCTATGCACATATATTACCGAAGTTTTATGATGCGCAAGCACACGGACCATGTGTTCAATCAATGCACATATATGCACTCTACCTGTCATCGCCGCGTTCGGCGTCGAGGATTTCCGCTGAGGAAAACATCTCATGGCTTTCTTCTTCCGCGGGACGGCGGGGCTGACGCTGCAAGTTTTACATCAATTCAAAATGTAGCTCTTAGACTCAATACGCCATACATTATTGACAAGCTTGCTGACATTGGTAAATCCATCCAGAGACAATGGACTGTAGACTATCGGCCGAGGACGGTGCTAAACAATGGGACAATAGTAGCTACATAGACCAACGAATTATTTACCAGTTGGTCAAACGTTTTATTTCTGCCATTTGGTTCCCGGCTTTTTTTGCAAAACGAAATTTTGTTCGATCAAGCTAAATGAAGTTACGTTGTTTACGTTAATTCGAACGTGACCAGAAGTATAAAGCAGCCTAATAGCTCATATATTTATGTACACGGAAACTTAACTCGCTTTCGAATATCGGACGAAGTAAGAACCCATCTTGCCCAACCACCAAATCAGGCAACGGGAACTTCCCAAGCTGGCTTGCGAGCATTGGACTAGCCCGCTCATAGAGACACGAGCCCGTCCATTGGCCTTGGAACTGTGCCCACGTACGCGTTACGACAAGGCTTCAAGCAACAATTATTATTACAATTATGGTTATGATTATTAGGCACTACATACCATGTATCCTTTGGCGTTCCGTCTTCTCCATATCTTGACGGCTGCAATCAGAACCCCAACTGCTACTACAACTCCACATACAACTCCGATTATTATACCGATCACATTTCCATCATCAGCTGGCGTTTCAGGTGTGGTCTCTTCGGTAGTTGAGGTGCTCCCCTCTGTTGTTGGAGTGCTCCCTTCGGTAGTTGAGGTGCTTCCTCCTGTTGTTGGTGTGCTCCCTTCGGTAGTTGAGCTGCTCCCTTCGGTAGTTGAGCTGCTCCCTTCGGTAGTTGAGCTGCTCCCTTCGGTAGTTGAGCTGCTCCCTTCGGTAGTTGAGCTGCTCCCTTCGGTAGTTGATGTGCTCCCTCCGGTAGTTGAGCTGCTCCCTTCGGTAGTTGAGCTGCTCCCTTCGGTAGTTGAGCTGCTCCCTCCGGTAGTTGAGCTGCTCCCTTCGGTAGTTGAGCTGCTCCCTTCGGTAGTTGAGCTGCTCCCTTCGGTAGTTGAGCTGCTCCCTTCGGTAGTTGAGCTGCTCCCTTCGGTAGTTGATGTGCTCCCTCCGGTAGTTGAGCTGCTCCCTTCGGTAGTTGAGCTGCTCCCTTCGGTAGTTGAGCTGCTCCCTTCGGTAGTTGATGTGCTCCCTCCGGTAGTTGAGCTGCTCCCTTCGGTAGTTGAGCTGCTCCCTTCGGTAGTTGAGGTGCTCCCCTCTGTTGTTGGAGTGCTCCCTTCGGTAGTTGAGGTGCTTCCTCCTGTTGTTGGTGTGCTCTCTTCGGTAGTTGAGCTGCTCCCTTCGGTAGTTGAGCTGCTCCCTTCGGTAGTTGAGCTGCTCCCTTCGGTAGTTGAGCTGCTCCCTTCGGTAGTTGATGTGCTCCCTCCGGTAGTTGAGCTGCTCCCTTCGGTAGTTGAGCTGCTCCCTTCGGTAGTTGAGCTGCTCCCTTCGGTAGTTGATGTGCTCCCTCCGGTAGTTGAGCTGCTCCCTTCGGTAGTTGAGCTGCTCCCTTCGGTAGTTGAGGTGCTTCCTCCTGTTGTTGGTGTGCTCCCTTCGGTAGTTGAGCTGCTCCCTTCGGTAGTTGATGTGCTCCCTCCGGTAGTTGAGCTGCTCCCTTCGGTAGTTGAGCTGCTCCCTTCGGTAGTTGAGCTGCTCCCTTCGGTAGTTGAGCTGCTCCCTTCGGTAGTTGGTGTGCTCCCTTCGGTAGTTGAGCTGCTCCCTTCGGTAGTTGAGCTGCTCCCTTCGGTAGTTGAGCTGCTCCCTTCGGTAGTTGAGCTGCTCCCTTCGGTAGTTGAGCTGCTCCCTTCGGTAGTTGAGGTGCTTCCTCCTGTTGTTGGTGTGCTCCCTTCGGTAGTTGAGCTGCTCCCTTCGGTAGTTGAGCTGCTCCCTTCGGTAGTTGAGCTGCTCCCTTCGGTAGTTGAGCTGCTCCCTTCGATAGTTGAGCTGCTCCCTTCGGTAGTTGAGCTGCTCCCTTCGGTAGTTGAGCTGCTCCCTTCGGTAGTTGAGCTGCTCCCTTCGGTAGTTGATGTGCTCCCTCCGGTAGTTGAGCTGCTCCCTTCGGTAGTTGAGCTGCTCCCTTCGGTAGTTGATGTGCTCCCTCCGGTAGTTGAGCTGCTCCCTTCGGTAGTTGAGCTGCTCCCTTCGGTAGTTGAGCTGCTCCCTTCGGTAGTTGATGTGCTCCCTCCGGTAGTTGAGGTGCTCTTCTCTGTTGTTGAGGTGCCCGCTTCAGTAGTTGAGCTACTCCCTTCGGTAGTTGAGCTGCTCCCTTCGGTAGTTGAGCTGCTCCCTTCGGTAGTTGAGCTGCTCCCTTCGGTTGTTGAGCTGCTCCCTTCGGTAGTTGAGCTGCTCCCTTCAGTAGTTGAGCTGCTCCCTTCGGTAGTTGAGCTGCTCCCTTCGGTAGTTGAGCTGCTCCCTTCGGTAGTTGAGCTGCTCCCTTCGGTAGTTGAGCTGCTCCCTTCGGTAGTTGAGCTGCTCCCTTCGGTAGTTGATGTGCTCCCTCCGGTAGTTGAGCTGCTCCCTTCGGTAGTTGAGCTGCTCCCTTCGGTAGTTGGTGTGCTCCCTTCGGTAGTTGAGCTGCTCCCTTCGGTAGTTGAGCTGCTCCCTTCGGTAGTTGAGCTGCTCCCTTCGGTAGTTGAGCTGCTCCCTTCGGTAGTTGAGCTGCTCCCTTCGGTAGTTGAGCTGCTCCCCTCGGTAGGTGAGGGGCTCCCACCTGTGCATATAAGAAAGCAAACATATAAGAGAGCTTAAGCATGGTGAAATTGCAGCTCCTTTAATAAACCAATAAAGCGTTACCTTTACCCCTCTTCTGCCTAAGAAACAAAATGTTATAGGAAGGTTACATTGCAAACCGTCAACTTTCGACGAATCTCCCATGGGGTTGTAAAATGAATAAGAGGACCTTTGCATTCACTTCCAGTGCCTCTCATTTCTAAGTGAAATCCCTACTTGTAGCGTATCCAGATTATGTGACACACGGCGCTGACGGAAAATGGACAACACGAATCCTTCATGGTGCTATCGCCCTCGAGCTCAGAAAACTCACCGAAGCATAACACTTAGTTTGGCGCAACACTGGGCAATTAATTGCTCAATAGAGATCGTGCACGTGCACCGGTGGAAACACTGTGGGGCTCCGGGAAACCAAATGGCGCCAGCAGAAGCCACTGATTGCACTCAGCGCCTTGACCTAATGACGCTGCGGAAAGTCGAGCAGCGCGTTTTTGACAAGTACGAAAACTTACCAAGGCGCCCCTGAAGCACTCTCTCACAGAGAGACACTGTAGAGTATGAAAGCGACGATCTGTTATACACAATATTTCTCTTTCACAATGTTTTTGTTCTTTTAATAAACAAATATTAACAAGCGAAACAGTTCTGAAGTATTATTCACGTAGGTTAGGTGCTGCGAAATAATGACTACGTGGGTCGCGGAAAAAGGGGAGCTTTTTCGCCTCTGGATCTTTACACTCTAGAGAGAGAGAGAGAGAGATCTTTACCTCGGAGAGATCTTTACACACCAGCTTTAACAGCTGCTAGCACACGCCGGGTCAGGGAAACGATCGGGGCTGGATATATAGGGGTTCTCCCCCGGTGGACGTTTATTCCGATTGAATTCATTGTATGTACAATACCTACCCTTTCAATTGCATTCTTATTTCCTTCGAGTTCGATCATTAATTGGCTCCCACAGAGAGACGTGACACCATAGCACTTGTGATATGTTGTTGCGTAAGTCATGTCTACAATAATCTCACACAATATTCCTCATTCAAATTTCCCCTCGGGCCGTAACTCCCCGCCTCTTCTCTTCTCCACCTTACAAAAGAAACGGCTCTCGTTTGCCACTATTGTCCAGCCCTTCTCCAATCAGACGTGTCACGAAGTCTACTGCCTAGCCAACTAGGCAGTAGACAAAGCTAGCGTGCAATACTTATATCATAATAACAACAACAATAACTAAATAAGTGAGCGTGTATGATACTGTGGTATACTGGCATGCGTATCAAACTGAGCCCCTTTTTAAGTGAAAATGTGCTACGATGGGGATCAAACCCGTGTGTCCACCTGTCCACCGTATGCGCGCACAAATGCAGCACTAGGTCACCAGGGCTCGGCATTATGCTAGCATATATTATATATCGTTATCAGATATAAGGCGAAAAGAGACAACATTGTGTAAAGGGCTCTTTGTAACAGGATAACTGTCATGGGTATGGTGGGTAATGGCGGCCCCGCCCGGACCCATGCCGAGAACGCCTAGTCAGGTGTACATTGACTATACAGTGTTGAATGGAGTGGTGGCATTTAACTTTCTAATCCCATCTAGTGACATCACTTCGCCTCGTAGGTCTGAGGGAACACATCCCAATACGCCGCTGCAAAACACAACGGGCGACTCGGCCATCCAACACGATCTGCGATTTTTATTCGAGGTTGTGCACCAAGAGCACATAATTGCACGCCCTGTTGCGAGTTCATTAGCACTCGGTAGTGCGTATATCGTGACAGTCGACTTCCTGGTGTGGGTACGATTCTTGCTGAGGTCCAAACGATTCTTTCTATGAAAAATAACTCTCCTTGGAACCCCATCCCATGTGATACGGTAGTAGCAATCAACAGTAAAACTGTTTTTCGAGCTGACTCTCAGCTGTTCCCCTTTTATCTGACCCAGGCCTCAGCTCTCAACCTTTAGGTATTACTATGAGGACCTGTCGGGGCCACATTAGTAAGGCAGAGAATAAGCAATCAACAGTAGCCGAGTCCAAAGTGTATCGACTCTCAAGCGTAAGTCGGCAAATCCGGCATGATGGTGGAAGCGGGCATGACCAAGATAAGGGTAAATGGTGGCGGGCGTGGCCATAACAACGACACGTGTTTTAGTCACAGGGAAGAGTAACGACGTGTAAAGGGGTGTCAACCCTCACGCATACGAAATGACAACACCCGAATAAAAATTAATTAAGGCCATGGATATATAACCGTTGAATGAAGCGCTGGCATACAGTAGTTAGAAACTACTTCATATATATATATATGCCCATTCTGGGTCTTCTCCCGGACGGACCCTGTAATGTGAAGCCGGTGAAGATCAACTTAAGGGAGATGAGATTGAGAGTGGGTCATGAGTTAAAAACCTGCTATATGTGCATGATTTTAAAATAGATATTTATACATGAATACGCATGGTGCAGATCTCTATCAGCTCTAATTCGGCTCAATGGTTAACCATCAAGGTAACGCAGAAGTAGAAAACAAAATGATTCACATAAATTGATAATTATAGCAGGGCCTTCAGCTTCATGCTGTCCCGTCATCTTTCACCGCTACGTGGCTAAACGGTGCAAGCATCCCCGTATCAATGCTGGCCTTCGGTTAGGCTCCCGCCCCGACGTTTCGCTCACGTGCCCGTATCTAACAGGAGTGGACGCTTATGGACCCAATGGTCTTTCGTGTCGGTTTAGTGCGGGTCGCCTTCAGCGTAACTCGATTCTTAACGGCACGCAGGGCAGGGCACTCCGAAGTGCTCAGTGCACCATTCCCGTGCACCCGAGAGCCAACAACCCAGCGCCGAGATGATGGCCGCCGTCCACACGGAATGACCTACTAATATGCCTTACTATCGGTGTAAAAATAGCGAGAGTACCGTGGTAGACACTGCAGCTCATACTTATGTCAATCACTGCGCCGCTCGGCCAAGATATGTTCTCGTTTCGGCAGAGGAGAACAAACTAAGAAAATATGACGCTCTCCAGAACAACTCTATTTTTTGTCCATTAGCATAAGAGACATTGGGTAGACCGGGATCCCCCATATTCGCTTTTCTGACCGGGGGTGTTGGAGACTGCTTCCGTGAACGCAGCTTCCATGTCAGGAACGTTAGCAGCTTTTAGGTGTGGGAAGGAATCCCACTAGATGCCTTAATGACGTATATGTAATTAAATGCATGCTGTTTATTAAATTTATATAATATCTACATAAGAATACATATATTTCATATTATAAAATGTGTGTAAGGTTTATATAAAAAATGAATGTAATAATATTTAATTTATACATAGGAAATTTTATGGCAATACTCATATATAGAGTATATATTATTGCAAACACCTAACGAGTCATATTACCCCTCCATTCGAGTATATTCGAAGTTGTATTTGTTTGAAAGTCCACCATTTTTCAACATGATGTATACTGTTATACAAATTCAGTCACTTACGTTACCTGCTGGTTGTCTAAAAAATAGATATTTTTTTATATTTGTTAACCACCACAACTTATGGCTCAGAAGAGGAAATAAGCTTACCGTTCTCTTCAGCTGCAGCTGTTATGGCCACAATCACCACAAGGGCAACACAGAGTAGCTTCATCGCGCTGAGAATACTTGCAGTATAATCAAACAACAATATTCCCGTAACAAGCTTACAATGCTTACGAATTCACCTAATCAACCCGTTGATTGCAACCGCTGTAGGAACGAGTGGACATAACCGGTGAAATATGTGACTGGATCCTTATTTTGCGCTCAGCGGCATCAGTACTCACATTGAGTGTGGGCCTTTGACGTTCAGCCGTCTCCGGACGGCGGATACGCCTAAGATACGCCTTTTTAGTGAGCTAATCCCCCAACGAAGTGAGAGATCCCGGGGATAACATCTAATCCGTAGCAATGGATTCAACAGAGATGTACAGAGCGGATTCCTTGGGGAGAGGCGCTGGCTGCCTCAATGTTTCGTCAGCGTCATTGTCGAATTTAAATGAGACCGTTAACGCCGGGGTGTACATGGTTGTCTCGGCTGCCTAAAATATCAACTATCAGCTATCTTGGCTGGCTAGGTGTTGCGCTGTTCAACGCTCAGTTTGTATTTGGTCTGCTGTGCGGATTAGATTGCGCTGTACCATCTGAATTATAATAGACATGAGCTCATTAGTGTCATTCGTGTTTGCAAACAGATAGATGTAAGGCCCGATCATAAGTGCGGGTAGATATACGTTTTCTATGATACGACACCTCTACTTTATGGATCTTGTGGGTCCACAGCGTTAGATCACCACGTTATGTGACATTATTACGACGACGCGCGTCGATGAAGAGATCAACGCATAGCAAGCATCTGTCCTGTGCATCGTTTGGATTTCTGAACACAATGAATAGGACAAACAACCAGATCTAATTTGGCCTAAGCTTTGAGTTTGGGCCTTACAGATATCTCGAAGACGACTAGGTTGTAGCTTGCACAATGAAATGTCCGTTAGCTTATTTTTGCGAGATTACCTGAAATATTGTTTGATATTATCTCAAACATGATATCAACGACATTGTATGATTATCAGTGAAATGTTAGCCGAAATGATTTAAGGCACTGAGGCAGACAGATGTAACCGTATCCCCCTACACTAATTGCACATACAGTATTGTTTAAAAAAAAATTGAATATTCATTAATCATCAACGTATGCCTTATTACTTGACTGCTTTTTTTCACTCCTGTAATTTTGCTAGCATCTATAATAACCTCGTAATATATTGTTGACATTTTTGAACGTTTTCGTTAGCAGGGATAACTGATAATCTAATGTGGTAAGGTTATTCATATGTGATAGAGTTATAGCTGGAACAGTCACACAGGTCGTGCCTAGATACCGAGGTACTGCCAACCGTGGAGCTGAATCTAGGCAAGAGATCACCTCTCAGCCGAGGATAGTGGCTTTAGCAGGTAGAGGCGTTTTGTCATCCATGTCAACCCCCCCCCGCACCGGATCGGGGCCCATTTTTCTACGGAGATTCGAATGTCTCTGGTGGTATTCCGTGCGTTTGAGGGAAATTTCCTCCTCTCGGAAAAAGCACAACAGGGATAGCTGACAAAAAGGTTAACTTTCCGATCGGTGAATGTGGCCGGTTACCTTTGGTTTGTCCTGACACCAGGAGCCTCTTGTGGGCTCCGTGTAGCGCCACAGGGTTATTACTATTATAAATACGATAGTTCAGCCAGACCCACCATACCGAGATTCACTATCGGTTCGAATTAGACTCGTTACAGATACAGGGGTTCACCTACGTTGCGTTATGCTGGTGGCTCCACGAGTTCATCGGGGATGATGTTCTTTATTGCCAACACCGTTAAATAGAAATGGGTGATTCTGCAAATCTCCCGGCCTGCACCCAAGGCGAAACAGCGTTGCTTGTAAGCAGCCTTTCTGTTGTCACGACAGGCCTTACTAATTAGCCAGCTCACCTAAGCCAAGACGAATCGCTAAGCGCTTGACGAGAGGCGAGGGTGGGGTAGCTTACGGGAGTCGTCGCGCAGTCAAACCTTCCTACGGGTGGAGAAATATTTCAACGATGAGCCGCGCTATGATACAGGGATAAATGGCTTAAGGATACAGCATGCCGTTGTCCTGCGTCACACACCTGCAATGGCGCAGAGATAACGTGAAACGCACGCCGCTCATGGTATATATATATATATTTTTTTTTATATATATATATTCAAAATTGATTATTTGTGCAATGTGGCCCTCATTGTTGCACTTGGCTTTGACCAGCGAAATGTACGCTCATGGGTCTACACGCTCATGAGTAAATAAATAAATAAATTATAAAACATTATATTTAAGAAAGGGATCAAAATTAGAAAATGTCACCAGAATAACAACAATGCCATTATCGAGGAGGCTGTCTATAGATGAATTTCACATTCAGCGAGTATAATTGTCGCCCAATTATGATTTAATAATTAAATAAATAGAACGAGAAGCATAATAATTAAATAAATAACTAAATAATAATTAATTTATAATTAAATAAATAGATGGAGAAGCACCGGCTAGCTGTGTCATTGCCCTGTTACTGGATGTCTCGTGACATCGGATGCAATCAATCGTAAAGATCCCTCTCTCGTGACAGCCCGAGACGACCAATAGCAACTGATGCTGACTGATGTATTGGATAGCATTCGAGGGATAATGGCGGATTAAAATCGTTTCAAAGGTCCACTTTTCGATTGCAAGAACAGGCGAAAAATCTAAGACGAATTTTCTCTAGAACTATGATAATTAACCTCAGCAGGCATTTTTCTCAAAGATGCTTTGCAATAACTGGCTGGTTTGCTGGAGGTCGCATCAACATCACAGACATCTGTTCGGGTTTACCGTTTTGGCCGCTGTTTCGGGCGTTCTCGTACCGAACTCACGTAAGGGAAACATGCAGCGAAATTATGCTTGATATGGTCTTTGATATACTATTTCTGCACCAGAAGTTCTGACTCGACCGTTTGGTCCTCTCGTAGCTGCCAGCGGGTCTCGTAAGACACGTTTATACCGCTGCTTATAGTCTATGTACATATGGATATGGGTGCTATCTGCGTCCAGCGGATATCTTTCTTAAGTCAACTTGCCCTCTGTTTCCTCGATGCTTGCAGTAGAAATAGCGTGACCGTATCGGGCCGGGACATTTGACATTTAGCCAATGGAAATCGCAGCGGCCACAGACATACGTGTGCGATGTATAGCACATCGGTGGTCACACATTTAACATCAAGGAATAGTTTCAGCCAGCTTCGACATCACATCCTTCCCGTCTCGCAGTCTGCGTTGTCGAAATCAAGCGTAAATTCTGCAATGATGGTCAGAGAGGTGGTCGAGACACCCACCATTAAGCGATCTTGGGTCGACAGGACCTCACGACAGATGCATTGGTTCACACGTTTGGTTTTTACAGGGAACACAAGCGGACGTATCTAAATAAAAAAACGAATGCGTCTTGGGTGATCTCTGTGTCGCGTGGATAATCCAGTAGAGTTGATGTTGCGACATCTACCAGCATCTCACTTTAGTGATTTCACCGTCGTTATTCGAGTGTGTATGATGCATTCTCTAATAAATTTTATTTGGTCAATCTCATAACTGAGATCACCCGCTTGCAAAGTTCAATTAAGGCGTTTTCAATCAAAATTCAATTCAAGCGTTTGATACAACGAGGACATTTATACACCAATTATATTCATGTTATATTCACATCATATTGAAAGTTAACCAGTTAAGAGAATCTTTCTTGTATAATATAAATTACGAACTGAATCAGCGTTATCGCGTGAATGCATTATGCCGCAATCCGCGCTTACTGTATACGAAGTTCGATTTATTTGAGTTTTATACGCTCATATGGTACATGCAGGGATATATGTTCGAACTCTATATGTATGTAACTGTAATCTCTGAATATCATATTGCTGTATCATTCTCGCATATTCACCCTTACAATGTAACTCATACAGGAAATTTATTTGTAATCATAAGAAATAGTATGTTACAAAAGCTAGATATTGTAACGCCATATCATCCTATAATTAGTCAGTGTACATAATAACCATTATAAATAGTAACTACACTATATATGAGGACCTCATAATATATAATATGTAATAACACTCGCCCGTGCTAAAAATCATTAGGCTATGTACATATCCTCATACATCTCTGTGTAATATTATTTGCCTGCGTCATGTGTTACACCGGCGGTTATCTATAATGTTCGCTTCGTATCTCTCCACCGATCACGGATTGCTGTTTCAATATGTGTATGCGTATTTTTTAAAGTACTCCGTATATTTACACGAACAGTATTGGACGAATCTGATATATATATATATATATAGAATGTTGCTGTTAAAAGGTCCCCCGTTTCTTCTCCCACCGTCAAGGGCCGCCTGTCTGCGCTCAGCAACCTTTAGCAGGGATGTGTTTAACCTAAAAAGACAAACATATGTTATATAAGCAACATCATTAAACAAAGTTGATTTATCAAACGGGGGTTGGTTCAGTAAGGTTTAGTAAACCTGTCCATGTCGAGCCCGGTGGCCTGGTGGTGCATTCGTGTTCGCCTTGCAATCGGAGGAGACACGTAGGTGCACGGGTTCAATCCCCACCGTTGCACATTTGCATTTAGGGATCCGTCTTACGAAGCAATGCTAAAAGCAGTACCGTGGACGTTAAATGTTGGCTGAGAGTCAGCCCGAAAACCTTTAGCAAACCTGTCCATAGAAATCATCGTATCTAAATAATTGGGGATCACATTCGAATCGTATTAGGACATCAACCACTGTGACATGAGTAAGTTCAAATTGACCATAGCATCAAACATCCACATATCGTAAGTATTTCTTGCCGAGAATCTGCTCTGAAATATGGGATTTTTCTCAAAATCAGATCGAGAGGGTCAGTGACAGGATCGTGTCCCCGAAATGACTCTAGGTCTTAATATATTCGCTGGATAGATGTAATCAATTAGAATGCATTGTCTGTTTGATATTTTTGTGTTACCACTAGGTCTCGTATAGAGTCATATGTGTTACGTGTGCTCTGCATTGACATTTGTGAACGTTCAATCTGAAAGGTGTTACAGTGCTGAGGGAAATAGGCCACTGCGATGCTCCTAGAAGACACTTTGTATTAAAGGTATAATACCTCACGAGGATTGATATTTTGCATTGATATTATATGAAAGTATTTCTCAACGAGAGTCTATATCGACCCACTCTTAATTTATTGATTCTCTCATATTTTGGTGAATTCGTACTTTTTAATTTGCCACAGTAACTTCAGAAATAATCGACATACATCGCTGTCTGTCAATTTGTGGGCGGCCTACCGAACTGACAAATCTGCTTCACTAAATGTCTAGACGTAGTACCTGGTCTAGCTGGACTCTGCCTCGCCCACGTCCTGTCATCGAGTTTATTTCTTAGCAAAGCTCGATTTCGTCTGTCGCCTGTTTCTGCAAATCAAGACAGTACCAAAATATGCGAATCATAGTTAATTGAAAATCATTAATGATTTTCCAGCGGCACGCTAGATTTCATATTTGAGCTTGGACGTGGTACAGCTCAATGAAACTTGGAGCTCTACCTGGTAGTATATTTTCAGGACGGCCTCACAGCCAACCTGTCAAGGGTTTATCAGTCTCATTTTAAAGAATATGGTCAACAACTGAGGCCTAATGGATCAAAAAAAAAAACTGAGGCCTAATGGATCACGTTAGTAAACAATGTGTTCTTGCTGTAGCGCACACTTAACTGTAGACCCTGAAAGCCACGAGATTATAGGAGGTACACTAGGTTAGCTTTCGCATTGAATTACTTGGGCACACGAGCAGTTCATAGAAATAACATGTCTAACACAAAAAAAATGCGAATAGATTAGGATTCTGACCTAATTGGTTTCTAAAGCAACAACAATGGTGTTTGGGGATGTCTAATAAAGAGCACAGTGCCTGGATCAGAGTGCGTCCACAGTAAACCGTGTCACGTTTTGGACGCCGTCGCTTGCGTGTTCTCAGCATGAAGACGATAATCACGCTTGGGACTACCAGTATGGCCAAGACGCAGAACACGATTCCCACCAAGGCGCCTTGATTCTGCCGCTGCTGTTCGTTATCTCTGTCAACTTCCACTTCAATCTTGAGACGATCCAAGTCGGGGTGAGTTTTAATTTCCTAGGAAAGGACGGAACGCTGTTTGACAATCACTGCAGGCGTAATCGAATCTCGGTTGCATTTGTTTTTAAATCAGTATCGCTGTAGGTATATTGAATTACACATTTTGAGAAGAAACTTCAACACATTGTGATTCTTCAAGGTTTTTGGCTTTTGTGCTTCGCGGATAGTCTCGAGAAATGTTTGTGACCTAGTGTAATATAATGGACTAATGCATTTCTACCTGTTTTTTTTAAAGAGCTGACACTCAGGTCCACCCCTTCTGACAGGTCTCAGCCACTTAACCTATAGGCACTACTATGAGGACCTGTCGGGGCCACCTTTGCGCTCTACCTTACTCGTATCTGGCAAGAATCCTCAGATAAAACAAAATATGACAAAGAACTCCAAAGATCCCCTGCGCATGATAGGATTTGATCCCACTCTACGTCCCCCCGGTGTAGCAGTCCAACACTCTCACCACTAGACGATCCAGACGACAGATCATTTCTAACTATTCCTACATAATCTACTTGCCATAGGAAGGGTAAGTACACTCACCTCTTTGATGGTCGTTATAAGTTCTTGAATCGATATTGTAGATTTCGGTAGCACTTAAACGAGTATGCAGAAGGTAAATAATTAACGTTAAATCTCAACGTACAAATCAGTCTTTGAATCAGCCACAATGAGTTCGTTCTAATGAAATTCGTGCCTAAGTAAGTAATAGGCATTCGCCTGTTCGCCTGTATGTTCCTGAGTATAATTAAGCATTTACCTATACCATGGCATATTATTGGAAGAAGAGCCCACAAATGGTATTATAATTGGAAGATTTGAGCACAATTTGCCAATCATTAAATTCATTCGCATACATTTTCTTCGAAAGGTATGTAAATTCAAAAATTCAGTGTGCTTAAAACAGTTTTTATACAATTCTGTCTTCTCAACCTGTGTTACCCAAGCACTCAAATATAAATCTCGTTTTACTTATGATTGTGTATTCCATTTACTTCCGTTTTAACTGAATATACCTTCTTTTATAGTGTTGGGCACAGTTGATCTATCCGAACACTAATCCACTCAAACGAATGTATTCTTCTTAATAGCTATGGGCGCACCGGCGGATAATCGCTTCAATAATATCTCAACCCATATTGAGAGCCCGCGCCCAAACCTTAATGTATTTGTAGCCTTCACAGGGTTTCACTAACGAAAATTTCTTCGAAAGATACGTTTTGGAAAGATTAAGCATCCTGTTAATAGCCGAGCTCTCTGTGCAACAATTGAAAACACTTAATGGTTCATGAAACGAGCAGAATGCAATTTTACTACCTTTATCCCCCTTCACTGCTAGAAGCTTCACGCCAGCTAAGTTAGTCTCTGAAATAGAAGGGAGGTTAAGTTAGTCAACGGAAGTCAGTAAAACGTGGAAGTAATGTAATTTACATGTCTAAGAATGGCCTGAATATCTACGATTTCGTGTTCGCTATCAAACAAGAAGTTTAGCCCTATGAGTTCGATTATGTGAAATAATCTAACACCTTCTTGAAACACTTTTATATGGTCCTCTAGGAACAAACAAAGTTAAGTCCTACTACTAAGTTCTTCTACTACGACTTAAAGAAGCAATACTTAATCAAAGAGCTGAAGGTGCTGGCTTCTATTTGGTATTTGTGCTTGAACAGGTTTAAAAATCTTATGACAGATGAAGCCGAGAACTCCTTGGAATGAAATTGAAAAATTAACCAAGTCTAGTCACAGCCTTCAATTTGATTTTGAAAGGCATGACTGCCCTGCTGAAAACACATCATATAAGCAACAGGAGCGATATTATGGACAATGTGATTGGAATACTAAGGTGGCAAGGGTCTCCTATGAAGCCCTAAAATTGTTTTGCATATGCACACTTCAAGAAGCAGAGTTCCCAAGCTTGTCGATGAAGTGAGCTGGGCATTTCTCTGCGCATACTTATAAATATCATACGTATTTCTGAATTCAATTCTAGTCAATTCGCGGTTTTGACGGCTTATGTTGCTACTTGTACAGCCGGTAGCTTCATCATCCTATCTATGTTCGTATTGCTTTTCCATTTTTACAGGTGATAAATTTGGGAAGCTAGACCATATTAAGGTACTCTTTCCTGTGCAAATAGAGAGACAATTTATCGTGCATATGCCCTATGAATTATCATAGTTGAAGTTTGCTCACCTCTATTGCGGCCGTGTTGTTTAACTATGCATATACGTAAGTGATCGTTGCCCTCGTGGTCCGATGCAATTCGCCGTCGTCCATATGTGACGCTTTCTTTATTTTTACTTCGTTTAAAGCTTAAATCTCTCGCTATTCTCTGAAGCAAGACGGTTATGTTTGACCTACTCCCTTCGGTGCTCCCTTCAGTGGGGTAGGTAGTTCCTTCACTCGTTGCGGTGCTCCCTTCAGTGGGGTAGGTAGTTTCTTCACTCGTTGCGGTGCTCCCTTCAGTGGGGCAGGTAGTTCCTTCGCTCGTTGAGGTGCTCCCTTCAGTAGCGTAGGTAGTTCCTTCACTCGTTGCGGTGCTCCCTTCAGTGGGGTAGGTAGTTCCTTCACTCGTTGCGGTGCTCCCTTCAGTGGGGTAGGTAGTTCCTTCACTCGTTGCGGTGCTCCCTTCAGTGGGGTAGGTAGTTTCTTCACTCGTTGCGGTGCTCCCTTCAGTGGGGTAGGTAGTTCCTTCACTCGTTGCGGTGCTCCCTTCAGTGGGGTAGGTAGTTCCTTCACTCGTTGCGGTGCTCCCTTCAGTGGGGTAGGTAGTTCCTTCGCTCGTTGCGGTGCTCCCTTCAGTAGCGTAGGTAGTTTCTTCACTCGTTGCGGTGCTCCCTTCAGTGGGGTAGGTAGTTCCTTCACTCGTTGCGGTGCTCCCTTCAGTAGCGTAGGTAGTTCCTTCACTCGTTGCGGTGCTCCCTTCAGTTGCGTAGGTAGTTCCTTCACTCGTTGCGGTGCTCCCTTCAGTAGCGTAGGTAGTTCCTTCACTCGTTGCGGTGATCCCTTCAGTGGGGTAGGTAGTTCCTTCACTCGTTGCGGTGCTCCCTTCAGTAGCGTAGGTAGTTCCTTCACTCGTTGCGGTGCTCCCTTCAGTAGCGTAGGTAGTTCCTTCACTCGTTGCGGTGCTCCCTTCAGTTGCGTAGGTAGTTCCTTCACTCGTTGCGGTGCTCCCTTCAGTAGCGTAGGTAGTTCCTTCACTCGTTGCGGTGCTCCCTTCAGTGGGGTAGGTAGTTCCTTCACTCGTTGCGGTGCTCCCTTCAGTAGCGTAGGTAGTTCCTTCACTCGTTGCGGTGCTCCCTTCAGTAGCGTAGGTAGTTCCTTCACTCGTTGCGGTGCTCCCTTCAGTGGGGTAGGTAGTTCCTTCACTCGTTGCGGTGCTCCCTTCAGTAGCGTAGGTAGTTCCTTCACTCGTTGCGGTGCTCCCTTCAGTAGCGTAGGTAGTTCCTTCACTCGTTGCGGTGCTCCCTTCAGTGGGGTAGGTAGTTCCTTCACTCGTTGCGGTGCTCCCTTCAGTAGCGTAGGTAGTTCCTTCACTCGTTGCGGTGCTCCCTTCAGTGGGGTAGGTAGTTCCTTCACTCGTTGCGGTGCTCCCTTCAGTGGGGTAGGTAGTTCCTTCACTCGTTGCGGTGCTCCCTTCAGTGGGGTAGGTAGTTCCTTTACTCGTTGCGGTGCTCCCTTCAGTGGGGTAGGTAGTTCCTTCGCTCGTTGAGGTGCTCCCTTCAGTAGCGTAGGTAGTTCCTTCACTCGTTGCGGTGCTCCCTTCAGTAGCGTAGGTAGTTCCTTCACTCGTTGCGGTGCTCCCTTCAGTGGGGTAGGTAGTTCCTTCACTCGTTGCGGTGCTCCCTTCAGTGGGGTAGGTAGTTCCTTCACTCGTTGCGGTGCTCCCTTCAGTAGCGTAGGTAGTTCCTTCACTAGTTGCGGTGCTCCCTTCAGTTGCGTAGGTAGTTCCTTCACTCGTTGCGGTGCTCCCTTCAGTAGCGTAGGTAGTTCCTTCACTCGTTGCGGTGCTCCCTTCAGTGGGGTAGGTAGTTCCTTCACTCGTTGCGGTGCTCCCTTCAGTAGCGTAGGTAGTTCCTTCACTCGTTGCGGTGCTCCCTTCAGTAGCGTAGGTAGTTCCTTCACTCGTTGCGGTGCTCCCTTCAGTTGCGTAGGTAGTTCCTTCACTCGTTGCGGTGCTCCCTTCAGTGGGGTAGGTAGTTCCTTCACTCGTTGCGGTGCTCCCTTCAGTAGCGTAGGTAGTTCCTTCACTCGTTGCGGTGCTCCCTTCAGTGGGGTAGGTAGTTCCTTCACTCGTTGCGGTGCTCTCTTCAGTGGGGTAGGTAGTTCCTTCACTCGTTGCGGTGCTCCCTTCAGTAGCGTAGGTAGTTCCTTCACTCGTTGCGGTGCTCCCTTCAGTGGGGTAGGTAGTTCCTTCACTCGTTGCGGTGCTCCCTTCAGTGGGGTAGGTAGTTCCTTCACTCGTTGCGGTGCTCCCTTCAGTGGGGAAGGTAGTTCCTTCACTCGTTGCGGTGCTCCCTTCAGTGGGGTAGGTAGTTCCTTCGCTCGTTGCGGTGCTCCCTTCAGTGGGGTAGGTAGTTCCTTCGCTCGTTGCGGTGCTCCCTTCAGTGGCGTAGGTAGTTCCTTCACTCGTTGCGGTGCTCCCTTCAGTGGGGTAGGTAGTTCCTTCACTCGTTGCGGTGCTCCCTTCAGTAGCGTAGGTAGTTCCTTCACTCGTTGCGGTGCTCCCTTCAGTGGCGTAGGTAGTTCCTTCACTCGTTGCGGTGCTCCCTTCAGTGGGGTAGGTAGTTCCTTCACTCGTTGCGGTGCTCCCTTCAGTGGGGTAGGTAGTTCCTTCACTCGTTGCGGTGCTCCCTTCAGTAGCGTAGGTAGTTCCTTCACTAGTTGCGGTGCTCCCTTCAGTTGCGTAGGTAGTTCCTTCACTCGTTGCGGTGCTCCCTTCAGTAGCGTAGGTAGTTCCTTCACTCGTTGCGGTGCTCCCTTCAGTGGGGTAGGTAGTTCCTTCACTCGTTGCGGTGCTCCCTTCAGTAGCGTAGGTAGTTCCTTCACTCGTTGCGGTGCTCCCTTCAGTAGCGTAGGTAGTTCCTTCACTCGTTGCGGTGCTCCCTTCAGTTGCGTAGGTAGTTCCTTCACTCGTTGCGGTGCTCCCTCCAGTGGGGTAGGTAGTTCCTTCACTCGTTGCGGTGCTCCCTTCAGTAGCGTAGGTAGTTCCTTCACTCGTTGCGGTGCTCCCTTCAGTGGGGTAGGTAGTTCCTTCACTCGTTGCGGTGCTCCCTTCAGTGGGGTAGGTAGTTCCTTCACTCGTTGCGGTGCTCCCTTCAGTAGCGTAGGTAGTTCCTTCACTCGTTGCGGAGCTCCCTTCAGTGGGGTAGGTAGTTCCTTCACTCGTTGCGGTGCTCTCTTCAGTGGGGTAGGTAGTTCCTTCACTCGTTGCGGTGCTCCCTTCAGTAGCGTAGGTAGTTCCTTCACTCGTTGCGGTGCTCCCTTCAGTGGGGTAGGTAGTTCCTTCACTCGTTGCGGTGCTCCCTTCAGTGGGGTAGGTAGTTCCTTCACTCGTTGCGGTGCTCCCTTCAGTGGGGAAGGTAGTTCCTTCACTCGTTGCGGTGCTCCCTTCAGTGGGGTAGGTAGTTCCTTCGCTCGTTGCGGTGCTCCCTTCAGTGGGGTAGGTAGTTCCTTCACTCGTTGCGGTGCTCTCTTCAGTGGGGTAGGTAGTTCCTTCACTCGTTGCGGTGCTCCCTTCAGTAGCGTAGGTAGTTCCTTCACTCGTTGCGGTGCTCCCTTCAGTGGGGTAGGTAGTTCCTTCACTCGTTGCGGTGCTCCCTTCAGTGGGGTAGGTAGTTCCTTCACTCGTTGCGGTGCTCCCTTCAGTGGGGAAGGTAGTTCCTTCACTCGTTGCGGTGCTCCCTTCAGTGGGGTAGGTAGTTCCTTCGCTCGTTGCGGTGCTCCCTTCAGTGGGGTAGGTAGTTCCTTCGCTCGTTGCGGTGCTCTCTTCAGTGGCGTAGGTAGTTCCTTCACTCGTTGCGGTGCTCCCTTCAGTGGGGTAGGTAGTTCCTTCACTCGTTGCGGTGCTCCCTTCAGTAGCGTAGGTAGTTCCTTCACTCGTTGCGGTGCTCCCTTCAGTGGGGAAGGTAGTTCCTTCACTCGTTGCGGTGCTCCCTTCAGTGGGGTAGGTAGTTCCTTCGCTCGTTGCGGTGCTCCCTTCAGTGGGGTAGGTAGTTCCTTCGCTCGTTGCGGTGCTCCCTTCAGTGGGGTAGGTAGTTCCTTCACTCGTTGCGGTGCTCCGTTCAGTAGCGTAGGTAGTTCCTTCACTCGTTGCGGTGCTCCCTTCAGTAGCGTAGGTAGTTCCTTCACTCGTTGCGGTGCTCCCTTCAGTAGCGTAGGTAGTTCCTTCAGTCGTTGATGTGTCTCCTTCAGTCGTCGGGGTGCTCCCTTCAGTCGTTGATGTGTCTCCTTCAGTCGTCGGGGTGCTCCCTTCAGTCGTTGATGTGTCTCCTTCAGTCGTCGGGGTGCTCCCTTCAGTCGTTGATGTGTCTCCTTCAGTCGTCGGGGTGCTCCCTTCACTCGTTGAGGTGCTTCCTTCGGTCGTTGAGGTGCTTCCCTCTGTCGTTGAGGTGCTTCCTTCGGTCGTTGAGGTGCTCCCTTCGGTCGTTGAGGTGCTTCCTTCGGTCGTTGAGGTGCTCCCTTCGGTCGTTGAGGTGCTCCCTTCGGTCGTTGAGGTGCTTCCTTCGGTCGTTGAGGTGCTCCCTTCGGTCGTTGAAGTGCTTCCTTCGGTCGTTGAGGTGCTCCCTTCGGTCGTTGAGGTGCTTCCTTCGTTCGTTGAGGTGCTTCCCTCGATCGTTGAGGTGCTCCCTTCAGTCGTTGAGGTGCTTCCTTCGGTCGTTGAGGTGCTCCCTTCGGTCGTTGAGGTGCTTCCTTCGGTCGTTGAGGTGCTTCCTTCGGTCGTTGAGGTGCTTCCTTCGGTCGTTGAGGTGCTTCCTTCGCTCGTTGCGGTGTTCTGTTCAGTGGATGAGGAACTCCCTTCACTCGTTGCGGTGTTCTGTTCAGTGGATGAGGAACTCCCTTCACTCGTTGAGGAACTCCCTTCACTCGTTGTGGAACTCCCTTCACTCGATGTGGAACTCCCTTCACTCGTTGAGGAACTTACTTCACTCGTTGCGGTGCTTCCCTCGGAAGCTGAGGTGCTCCATTCGGTCGTTAAAGTACTCTCTTCGCTGGTTGAGGTACTGTAATTGGCTGTTGCTGTCGAAGACTCAGTCACCATTTCCTTGTTGAATATTTTCCTCATCGACTTAATAATGATAAGCGTGAGGCGATCGATTATGTCGTTCGATAACTCTTTCTCTTTCTGAAAGGTATAAGAAAATGATTGGAGAATGATTGCTTGCACAAAATTACAAAAGATCGGCAATTTAATTAGCTCACATATCACTCTTACAGGGCACAAAATAATAGTAGCGGCTCTATATTCTAATAATTCTCCTTTAATGCAGGAAAAAATTTACGTGTTTAAACATTCGACGCTTCACGTCCCTTGTACAATAGACCCTTGAATACAAAACATGGGTTAGGACAAAAGGGCGATAATTTTTGCAAGAAACTCGATTGTCGCTGGTTGATTCTTTACCGCCATGATAAATCCATGAACCGTTATCCCAAGATCTGGCCTTTTACGAAGCTACAGTTACTGATTTGTATATAATTTTTTTTAAGACAGAGAATGCTCATGCAGACCAGGCTTCACACTGAGGTATTTGCAATAGTACTGTGGGACAGACATAAATGGGAATCTTCATGGCGGACTCGAGCAGGACTATATAGCAGGATTTGAATATGACTTTTAGGAAATGCTTGTTGGAGACAACAAAGCAAGCTAGTCAGCAGTGCCTCTTTTGATACTACTATATATGGAGCTAGTAGTGTGTGGCTAGATCCTCGACGCAGGTTGTTACTTCGCCGCACACTTTTCTCGGAAAGGCGTTGACACTGATGGCCTACGGATCTTCCTCACTCTCTCTCGCAGACTCTCTCATGCAGGTTAATCCACAGGGATACCGTTTACCGCAGTGTTTACAGTCCTGCCCTAGGCAAGAGATTGATAAGATACGGGTATGTAGTAGGTTGACTTCAACTTCTCGGCTAAGTTCCCCACCGGCAGTAGAGAAGAGTTAAGAAATACTCTAACACATACGCCCGTGAAGAAATAACATCAAAGGCATTACTGAAACCACGTCATAAACAAAACCCTTGTAACGCCTGTACTCTGAGAGAAATTTTGTCCCGTTCAAAATAATATGAACGTTAATTTCGCTCAGTCAAACACAGGAACACAATTATACATAATAATACTACGGTACATGTTAGCGCAGAACAAAATTAGCCTATTGTACATTTAGACCGAATCGTGTATACATATATAATACATATATGTATATATATACCTATACCCCACGAATTTATCTATTTGGTTTCTTTTGAGACGCACTCTTTCAAGTAGCACCTGAGAAGAGACTAAAGCATAGGTGTTAATAAATTGAAAAAACAAGAAGTACCGTTTTTAGATCCACCTGGACCACCTCTGCCTGTTCCTCGGGCGTGAGGCAATCGGACATTACATAACATTTTCCGTTTTCCTTCGTACAATTTGTCTTCCACGAGTGGCAATGTTCTGCACGAAGAAAAGGCTGTTTCGAGTTGTTTTTAATGGGGCCGATGCCTGAAAGCACGTTTACACAAGCAAGTTACAGCAAAAACACATTGTACATTTAAAGAGAACACACAACGGCATACATGAATATACGAATCTCAATTGGCATTGTATAACAGCGAGACGGACGCTTATCACTGTAGAACGGTATTTAGGATATATTCGTCTGCTAACTAATTTTAACTATTAGGTAATTATTCAATCAACCCTTCTCGAATCCCCACAAAAATTGAACAAGGACACTTTTCGTGGGAATTCCTCCCCCTTATGAAAGGACACTCTGTGTATCACATTGGAAACAATGAGCAAGGTTGATTAGAGTTGAAACAAAAGACCCTTCTCCGCTTTTTTTACACGATTTGTTTCTTCCAGCTCGCTCAGCAGACTGGTCAACGGTACCTACCGGTGTAAGGGTTTGATGCTTATCAACCTTATGAATGGACAAGGATGGAGAGTTTTCAGATAACCCCGGTTACCGGCAGGTTCGCGCCCAGTGACATGATTGGTAAGAGAGCATTATAAAACTGCTGTTCCTTTAATAAGCCAACAAAACCTTCACCTCAACGTCCGTAGCATGAGACATGATTGGAAAAGGGATAGAGAGTCTGCCCATCCAGTTAGATCTGCCCAAAAGTAGATCAGTATTGTGCTTGTGTAATGCAATGCAATGTCGAAATAAAGTTTGACGTATAACGCAACTGAGTTGCGTTATGAAACGTCACAGAAGTAACGGCCTGTGAGGCTCCAGGGGCTTACTCGGAACGTATTTTTGGGTTGAATACGTGAGTTATCAGGCAGAGTTTCGAACTATTTCCACGTCGGTCGAAGGACTTGTGACGTAGCATTGGCGCAAGAACATAGCTAATGGTAACTTCCGAAGAACTAGAACTCCATCTTCGTTATCCATTTTGCAAGGTTCTGTAGCCCTGTGAAACGACCCTAAAACGAGCCCCCTGATATGGCATCGGGCTTTGTTCTAGTTCAATACAGAGATATTTGAGACCTAAAGTATTCATGAAATTGTCTGCTATTACATATGCGAAACTGGATTTGGAACATGATCACCCTTCTGCCCTTGCCCTCGAATGATGTGTTGTCAATCAATCAATCAATCAATCGCTTATTGCATCGCTTACAAGCGTCCCGGATCTGCGACAACGGCGAACAATAAATAGAGTTTGAACTCAGGAGTAGTGTAAATGGTGTTAGTCAATGGCACAGTCGCTCGTAGACATGGAACTCTCACGAATTTGTTCTGTTGTAGAAGTGTGCCCAAGTTATTTTGATAGCCATACCGCTACTTGGATATTAAGCACTACTGGAACAAGCTGTTCCTGTAGTTATGTGGAAAGTCACTCACCCGAAGGCAATTATGAAATAAATTCGGCGGTGTATTATCATCTATTTGTTTGCTACTAACCTGCCCCGGTATCTGGGATGACCCTGGGACTAACTATATTATCACCGTTCAGAGCCAATTGATCGTACGACACACACACAGAGTTCACCTACCGATATTCGTAATGGTTTGGGTGACGGCTGCGTCGCCTGTGCAGGCCGTGGTGACGACCAACATTGCTGCGATCGGGAACCACCTCATAGTTGCTAGGCTATTGATGCTTGGGACATGCGGTCACTAAAACATTCACACCATGTCCACTCACCCAAAAGAACATTCACATGAACCGTTCACGATGCGAAATATACAACGTAGATACATTTTTTGTCCGGTGTGCACATCTGGCGTTTGGCGTTGCGACACTTGTTAGGAAAACCCCGTGGCGAAATAACGTTCGTCAAAAATGACGGCCGCTGATATACAACATAACCTGTTCTATATACGTTTACCAGCTGCAGTTTAGGCGTAAACTCTCCAGGTAATCCTTAGCCGCAGCAGCGGCTTCGCCTGCCCTTGATTGGGCCAGCCACGTGGATTTCAGGTGTTACCTTCGCTCTCAGCAGAAAGCGAATCCATTTTTTGATGAGTCGGTCAACGCAACTGATTGGGCAATTGACTTTACATTTTATTATTTGTCTACCCTTATCTGAAGTGGCCTTTGATTATGACATTCTATTTCCGCATCTACTGTGTGTTTTGCATTCGTTGTCATTCTTATAAGGTGCGACACGGGTGATCGCGCTTGATATGCATCAATACTGTAATTGATTGATCATCATAATTTCGCACATTTAGCACAAAATTTAGAGCTTACGAACGAAGGGTTTACTATAGCTAAGGTGTATATATATATATATATATATATATATATGAACAAATATCAGTGGCTGTTTCGGACTATGTCCGGGCGACTTGCTCAGTTAATGCTCATTACACCACTTAATGCAGTTGACTGAAATTAGGATAACGTTAATATTCGTTTTCAGCTTCAATCTCGTTGGAACAACACTCAGTTCACTGCTGTACTACAACAACTACCTCCCTGCGGCTGTTTGCCGTTTTAGCAGCAAGCCAAGAACTTTGTAAAACGGATAATCTAATAACGGATGATGTTATTAATTTTTGCAGCCTCCCAATAATTTGAAGCGTAAACTAATTCCTAATTATTGTATGTTTGAATAAAAGTATATATATATATAATTTATTTAAAACGTTTGAATACAATTTCAACCAGATCGTATTTAGGTTAAAACAAAATACGAGTTGAACCACTAGACTAGATAGTATCACTTAATAACTTATGCTAAAAGTTTATTTGGATTCGGCGCCCCGCCTCATTAGTTGTCGCCTTATTCCAGTTTTCATTACTAGCTTAGAAGTCATCCACAAGGTCTTGACAATAGGCAACGCTCTAGGAGCTACATTCAACGGTCAGTTCCTCATGATCGGTGATACCGCTTTTTCGGAATTGGCCCCAGAAAGCGAGCCAATATGAAGTAATAGCTTTTGTGTGGACCTTCACTGCATCTGCAGCTGACCCTTGCTCCATTCAGCGTAAGTCAACACATTCAAATCGATAGCACAGAAGATACACGGGTACTCTCAAGTTGTCCAGGTGGCCGCAATATTGCATCTGCTTGCAGCTGACGGTTGAAGGAGTTTCACGATAGCATGGTCTTAATACTGAGAAGCAATATCTTCATAATGGAGATGATATAAAAATCGTTATGGATAGGCATGCCAAAAAAAGAAACCCTTCCACAGCCACATTGGTGCAGCACGTTCAGCCAACCATAGACGGCTCCGTGCGTGAGCAAACCTCGCATTGAGCCATCGTCATATATCGGGTTAGGTTGGTTACGACGCAAATTGACAGTACCAAGAACAAGGTTACCACAATTTAGGTTAGACATACGTTTGCTATTAGGCATTAGGTATCTTGACACGAAAAAGCGCCTCAGCGTCAGACCCTTAGAGCATTCGTCACGATTGGACGCCACCTGGACTAACGACTCTCAGAGCGATTGCTGCTCAGCGGATATTCCCGATAAATCGCTGTCCCGCAGAATAAATCAGCAGATTCTGGTTGTTGCTGGTGTGAAACATCGTTGTGCATGATCCCACTCCCGATGTCCCGTGCCTGGAAGGCGCAGTTTCACAAGGCTCAAGTTCTCTTATCTGTCACCAGGTGGTGTGACTCGATGATTTTCTTTTTTAATGAGGTTGGGGGCAAAATCCGTTATCGACACGTGACCTCACATCTGAGGTGTTCGCCTAGGTAGTGTTGGACTCGCACCGATTGTCAGGAAGGGCCACTATCAGGACTGTGCAGGAAGAATCCTTCTGACAGTAGCTTGCAGGGACCGGCAGGCAGATCTAGGCTACCCTATCCCTCGGTCCTCTGGTCAGCTGGAGCTGGTGGGTGCTCTTCGTTTTCTCTGTGAACTTGAAAATATGAGTTCCGCTATTTACTAAGGTGTGATCTTAATGCGAGTGATTACGCAACGATGCGCAGTGCATGCTGCAACAGTCACTATCTTTGTATGTTATATTGTCCCCCCCACCGCTTACCGCAATTGCCAGCCGCTCGAACCGTCGCAATACCATGTTTGTAACATCGTTAGATTTCTAGGAATCGAGCAAAGACGGTCTCCTCTACCGCTCGCCATTACTGTGGAGTTCCCTTCCTCGTAAACTGTGAGCACTTGTGTCGCAGTAGACAGTTCATCACCGAATTATTAGAATATATTTATAACATACCGATATCGTAGGTCGCGCGAAATCGGTGCCCACTTGGGGGTACATTTTACAAACAATTAAGTTCTGATGTCGTAAACATTTGTAGCACTCATGCATCATCATTATTTTATTACGAGAACTTCATTACATTACTGTAATCGTAGTTCCGTCAACAGACCACAATTTGTATTGTATTTGTATTACTTACTAGAATTATGTAATTATGTGCAGTAAGCACCAAGGCACCAGACGGGTTAGGCAGAGTCAATCCCATTGAATGGCTATTGGCAGTTTTCGAATTGGCTGACACCTATCAGCAGCATCATCCCCATAGCGAGCTTGCAGTGCACGCTAATGCGTGAGCAATTTTAATTCATTTCGAGTTGTGGACACGGGTCGATTGAGTCGGATTCAACAAATCCGATATATGACAGGACAGCGTACACTGATTATATTATAAGTGGTGTGCGAACTAATTCCGGATAAAACTCTCAATGGAGATTATTTAGTCGTCATTATTTTGGTATTAAGCTATCCTCATAGTGCCCACGAAAAATGTACTAGCTTCGATATAGTAACAAACGTGGCTCAACGGCAATTATGTCACCGTTCAACTTAGAGGACAGTTTGATCTCGCTAGCGACGATCTCTATAGTACAGTGTGTCTAAATCCAGGTGCTTGGTTTCCTCCTCTGAAAAGAACAGGTTCCCGGTAACCTAATGCCCTTGCATTCCCGCTAACATGGACCGGGGATTAGGCGACCTAGCCTCCCCGGACAGAACCACAATACGGAAGCACAACCTAGTCGAACGGCAACGGAGGGTAAGGAGCAGCCGGAGCAGTTACATATAGAGTCAGACACCAGAGATCGAAGTAGTACCAAGTATAAAGCCGAATCTAGGGAAGAGATAGTCTCCCACAAGAGGATCGATTTAAGCAGGTAGAGGCGTTATGCCATCCTCGTCAACACCCCTGCACCGGATCAGCCCACTCTAATGGAGACTGTAATGTCTCTGGTGGTATCCGTGCGTTTGAAGAAAATTTCCTCCTCTCGAAACAAAGGGTGGCCGGGTTCGAGCCCCACGGTTGCACATTTACATTTAAAAAGGGGTCCGTCTTGTGAAACCATACTAAAAGCAGCATGCTAAAGACAGTTGTACCGTGGACGTTATATGTTGGCTGTGAGTTAGCCCGAAAAATTTACTTTTTAGTTCGTATAGATCATTCCACCGTAATAACCCGCGCGTGAGCCGCAACGTAAACCACGAACTGCTTAATGTCGACTTTACGGATTCGCGAGTGATGATGTGATACGATGGGTGCGATACAGCAATTAGTATAATGACTATTCCGACGCACTTTACTCATTAGGGACACAGCCTTGTGGCATGTACAATATCACTGCTGAGCGAGAGCACAACGTTTTCAAAGTCAGGCGAACGGAGCAGGCAGAACACGCACAGCGACCCTTACGCAACGTCACTGTGCAAACCTTTCTATCATACTTGTGTGATGTGAACACACAGTGAATCCTGTTACTAAATGTTGCTAACGGTACGCTTTTGGGTAAACTATTCACATGGCTAAAACTATCAGCGTCATACGATGTAAAGAAAACCTCAATGGGCGGAATTAGGAGAAGGAAAACCTCCCTTAAAAAGGAAAATATATAGCGCAGTTGATTCATCGCGCAAAAATATCCTCCTCTCGGAAAACAAAAGGCTCTAATGAAACTTCTGAAAATGGTTGTCGAAAACATATTATCGAGTCCTTACAGCAGTTTAATTCAACGTACTCCAATAACTAAGGGTCAATGGCAAAGTTAAATTTTACATGCGGACATTTTCTTGTTCCTTCTCCGCTTTGCAAGACGCCGTCACTGGACAACGAACTGTACGACAGACAGCGCCAACAAGCCGAGATGTTTCGTCGAGCACCGTTGCCTCGACTCCTGGCAACTCACGAAATGTGGTCAAAGTAGAAGTCAAATTGGTACTTTCGAGACGATTTGTTTATACTATTAACATATAGGATTCGACGACTGTTCGTATGTAAAACGGTGGCACGTCGGTGGCCCCAAGGGAACATGTGTGTTTATTGGCTTTAAATCCAATATGGTATAAGATTTGCGTTTATTCTCTGTTTTGTCATAAATAGACAGCAAACTATGTATGTTTTGCTGTATACCATATTTGATAAGTGATTAAGTCGAAAGGTTAAAATAGCTTAATTCGATTGTTGACTTTCATACGAGTGTTGTAGTAAGTTGCTTGACGTTGCTATGCATGTCAAGAAGTGTGGCGGAATTTGTGGTACCCGTTGGAAAGTCACCGTACAACCAACGTTCGAACCGACCACAGGATCCACTCGGAAACCACCGTGGAACCAACGTCGAACCCACAACAGAATCCGCTTATGTATAAAGCATGGAACTGAGATTCCACCACGAGATCCAATATGGAATCAATCTGGGAACTCACCGCAGAATCCACTTCAGGAACCCAACGTCGAGCCAACCTTCAAAACAAACAGAGTCTATCACGAAGCAGAACGACAACAGGATCCACCACGGAGCCAATCTTGTAATCCACAACAGAATTCACTTGAAAGCCGGCCACAGAATCCACCAAGGAACAGACCTGGAAATCCGTTACAACAGACGAACTCGCCCGACAACGAGCGCTGGACCAACTCTATGGCCGACAGTTGGATCTACCAAACAATCAACTGAGGGGTCGTCAACAGGATTTTTTACAAAGTTTCATAAGTCTCCCTAAATATTCTTCAACATGTTCAAATAACAATGAAGAAGCAGGTAGCAAAATAGTCATCTAGCTGTCTAATCTGATGTATTATTATTTTTAAAGGAGGGTGTTGCCATGCTGTTGCATGTGAAGGCCGTGACCGCCCCAGCCTTTTAGAGCTGTCGACGATGTTCAACAGCACCGCCCTTCCCGGTATCGCTTAGCCCATTCGTTTAGTAAGTGAGATGTAGTCTAATATACTGCTAAAGTTAATTATCTGTTCTACCGCAGACTGGAGCTATCGGCTATTGGGGCGATCGGGTCGGTCGCATAATCGTATTGACATTTAAAAAATGTACATTGAAAGCGGTGTAGATTTTTAAATTTCCTCCTCTCAAAAAAAAAAGAAATTTTTAAGTTGGCTCGATTTTTTTTTCCCGCTACGGGCCGAATTAGATGACCGAGCGTTCCCGGGCGGGGACCCCAACACGGAAGCCACAGTTGTCATAGGAGACTAAGGCACTCGGCTGTAGAATACTAGCCGGAGCAGTACACACCTTCCCTGGAGATCGAAGTAATGCCAAGCGTGCCGGACTCTAGGAAGGAGATTGACTCTACTCATTGAATATACGTGTGATAGTGTATGAATTCACATCTCACAGCCCCTTACTTTAATAAACAAATAAAGCTTTACCTTTACCTTTACTCATGAGTAAATAAATAAATAAATTAAAAACACATTATATTTAAAGAAGAGATTAAAATTAGAAAATGTCTCCATAATAACAACAATGCCTTTATCGAGGAGGCTGTCTATAGATGAATTTCACTTTCAGTGAGTATAATTATCGCCCACTTTTATAATTAAATAAATATATGAGAAGCATCGGCTAGCTGTGTCACTGAACTGTTACGGGATGTCTCGTGACATCGGATGCAATCAATCGTAAAGATCCCTCTCTCGTGACAGCCCGAGACGACCAATAGCAGCTGATGCTGACTGATGTATTGGATAGCATTCGAGGGATAATGGCGGATTAAAATCGTTTCAAAGGCCCACTTTTCGATTGCAAGAACCTACGAAAAATCTAAGACGAATTTTCTCTAGAACTAATCAACCTCAGCTGGCATTTTTCTCAAAGATGCTTTGCAATAACAGGCTGGTTTGCTGGCGGTCGCATCAACATCACAGACATCTGTTTGGGTTTACCGTATTGGCCGTTGTTTCGGGCTTTCTCGTACCGAACTCACGTAAGGGAAATCTGCAGCGAAATTATGCTTGGTATGGTCTTTGATCTACTATTTCTGCACCAGAAGTTCTGACTCGACCGTTTGGTCCTCTCGTAGCTGCCAGCGGGTCTCGTAAGACACGTTTATACAGCTACTTATAGTCTATGTACATATGGATATGGGTGCGGCGCTATCTACGTCCAGTGGATATGTTTCTTAAGTCAACTTGCTTTCTGTTTCCTCGATGCTTGCAGTAGAAATAGCGTGACCGTATCGGGCCGGGACATTTGACATTTAGCCAATGCAAGTCGCAGCGGCCACAGACATACGTGTGCGATGTATAGCACATCGGTGGTCACACATTTAACATCATATCATATCATAATCAAATGTTTATTCTCGGAACTGCAATATACATACATATGCTTAAGTTCTCGGTAAAAAAAAAGTAAAAAGGTTAAAAAAAAAAGTAAAGTAATCATCAAGGAATAGTTTCAGCCAGTTTCGACATCACATCCTTCCCGTCTCGTAGTCTGCGTTGTCGAAAGTCAAGCGCAAATTCTGCACTGATGGTCAGAGAGGTGGCCGAGACACCCACCATTAAGCGATGCGGTAATTTGGGTCGACAGGACCTCACGGCAGATGCATCGGTTCTCACGTTTGATTTTTACAAGCGGACGTATCTAGAAGAAACGAATGCGTTTTGGGTGATCTCTATGTCGCGTGGATAATCCAGTAGAGCATCTCACCTTAGTGATTTCACCGTCGTTATTCGAGTGTGTATGATGCATTCTCTAATAAATTTTATTTGGTCAATCTCATAACTGAGATCACCCGCTTGCAAAGTTCAATTAAGGCGTTTTCAATCAAAATTCAATTCAAGCGTTTGATACAACGAGGACATTTATATACCAATTATATTCATGTTATATTCACATCATATTGAAGGTTAACCAGTTAAGAGAATCTTTCTTGTATAATATAAATTACGAACTGAATCAGCGTTATCGCGTAAATGCATTATGCCGCAATACCCGCTTACTGTATACGAAGTTCGATTTATTTGAGTTTTATACGCTCATATGGTACATACAGGTATATATGTTCGAACTCTATACGCCCGAATATCATATTGCTGTATCATTCTCGCATATTCACCCTTACAATGTAACTCATACAGGAAATTAATTTGTAATCATAAGAAATGGTATATTACAAAAGCCAGATATTATAACGCCATATCATCCTATAATTAGTCAGTTCTTTGCAATTTTTCTATACCCGATAACAAAATCACGATACATACATATATATACACTCGCCCGTGCTAAAAATTATTAGACTATGTGCATATCCTCATATATCTCTGTGTAATATTATTTGCCTGCGTCCTGTGTTATACCGGCGGTTATCTATAATGTTCGCTTCGTATCTCTCCACCGATCACGGATTGCTGTTTCAATATGTGTATGCGTTTTTATTAAAGTACTCCGTATATTTACACGAACAGTATTGAACGAATCTGATATATATATATATATATATATATATATATATATAATGTTGCTGTTAAAAGGACCCCCGTTTCTTCTCCCACCGTCAAGGGCCGCCTGTCTGCGCTCAGCAACCTTTAGCAGGGACGTGTTTGACCTAAAATGACAAGCATATGTTATATAAGCAACCTCATTAAACAAAGTTGGTTTATCAAACGGGGGTTGGTTCAGTAAGGTTTAGTAAACCAGTCCATAGAAATCATCGTATCTAAATAATTCTAATAGATCACATTCGAATCGTATTAGGACATCAACCGCTGTGACATGATTAAGTTCAAATTGACCATAGCATCAAACGTCCACATATCGTAACTTCAGAAATAATCGACATACATCGCCTTCTGTCAATTTGTGGGCGGCCTACCGAACTGAAAAATCTGCTTCACTAAATGTCTAGACATAGTACCTGGGCTAGCTGGACCCTGTCTCGCCCATGTCCTGCTATCGAGTTTATTTCTTAGCAAAGCTCGATTTCGTCAGTCGCCTGCTGCTGCAAATCCACACAGTACCAAAATATGCGAATCATAGTTAATTGAAAATCATTAATGATTTTTCAGCGGCACGCTAGATTTCATATTTGAGCTTGGACGTGGTACAGCTCAATGAAACTTGGGGCTCTACCTGGTAGTATATTTTCAGGACGGCCTCACAGCCAACCTGTCAAGGGTTTATCTCTCTCATTTTAAAGAATATGGTCAACAACTGAGGCCTAATGGATCACGTTAGTAAACAATGTGTTCTTGCTGTAGCGCACACTTAACTGTAGACCCTGAAAGCCACGAGATTATAGGAGGTACACTAGGTTAGCTTTCGCATTGACTTACTTGGGCACACGAGCAGTTCATAGAAATAACATGTCTAACACAAAAAAAATGCGAATAGATTAGGATTCTGACATAATTGGTTTCTAAAGCAACAACAATGGTGATTGGGGATGTCTAATAAAGAGCACAGTACCTGGATCAGAGTGCGTCCACAGTTTACCGTGTCACGTTTTGGACGCCGTCGCTTGCGTGTTCTCAGCATGAAGACGATAATCACGCTTGGGACTACCAGTATAGCCAGGACGCAGAACACGATTCCCACCAAGGCGCCTTGATGCTGCTGTTCGTTATCTCTGTCAACTTCCACTTCAATCTTGAGACGATCCAAGTCGGGGTCAATCTTAATTTCCTGGGAAAGGACGGAACGCCTTTTGACAATCACTGCACGCGTACTCGAATTTCGGTTGTATTTGTTTTTAAATCAGTATCGCTGTAGGTATATTGAATTACACATTTTAAGAAGAAACTTCAACACATTATGATTCTTCAAGGTTTTTGGCTTTTGTGCTTCGCGGATAGTCTCGAGAAATGTTTGTGACCTAGTGTAATATAATGGACTAATGCATTTCTACCTGGTTTTTTTAAAGAGCTGACCCGCAGGTCCACCCTTCTGACAGGTCTCAGCCACTTAACCTTTAGGCACTACTATGAAGACCTGTCGGGGCCACCTTTGCTCTCTACCTTACTCATATCTGGCAAGAATCCTCAGATAAAACAAAAGATGATAAAGAACTCCAAAGATTCCCCGCGCCTGACAGGGATTTGATTCCAATCTACACGTCTTCCCTGTCTGGCAGTCCAACATTCTCACCACTAGACTATCCAGACGTCAAAAAAGGTTTTCGGGCTGACTCTGAGCCACCATTTACCATCCATGGTACTGCTTTTAGCATTGCTTCGTAAGACGGATCCCTAAATGTAAATGTGCAACGGTGGGGATCGAACCCGTGCACCTACGTCCGTGTCCTCCGATTGCAAGGCGCACACGAATGCACAGAGAACAGACCATTTCTAACTGTTCCTACATAACCTACTTCCATACGAAAGGTAAGTACACTCACCTCTTCGATGGTCGTTATAAGTTCTTGATTCGATATTGTAGATTTCGGTAGCACTTAAACGAGTATGCAGAAAGGAAATAATTAACGTTAAATCCCAATGTACAAATCAGTTTTTGAGCCAGTCACAATGAGTTCGTGCTAATGAAATTCGTGCCTAAGTAAGTAATCTGCATTCGTCTGTTCACCTGTATATTCCTGAGTATAATTAAGCATTTAATTATACCATGGCATATTATTTGAAGAAAGCAAACAAATGGTATTATAATTGGAAAATTTGAGCACGATTGAAATTTGCCAATCATTAAATTAATTCGCGTACATTTTCGTCGAAAGGTATTTAAATTCAAAAATCAAGTATGCTTAAAACAGTTTTTATACAGTTCTGCTTTCTCAACCTGTGTTACCCAAGCTCTCAAATCTAAATCTCGTTTTACTTATGATTATGTATTCCATTTGCTTCCGTTACAACTGAATATACTTTTTTTTATAGTGTTGGGCACAGCTGGTCTATCCGAACACTAATTCACTCAAACGAATGTATTCTTCTTAAACAATAGCTATGGGCGCACCGGCGGATAATCGCTTCAATATCTTCTCAACCCATATTGAAGGCCCGGGCCCAAACCTTAATGTATTTGTAGCTCTCACAGGGTTTCACTAACGAAAATTTCTTCGAAAGATATGTTCTGGAAATATTAAGCTATCTTGTTAATAGCCGAGCTCGCCGTGCAACAATTGTAAACACTTAATGTTCATGAAAGAGTAGAATGCAATTTTACTACCTTTATCCCCCTTCACGGCAAGAAGCTTCACGCCTGCTAAGTTATTCTCTGAAATAGAAGGGAGGTTAACTTAGTCAACGGAAGCCAGTAAAACGTGGAGGTAATGTAATTTACATGTTTAGGAATGGCCTGAATATCTACGATTTCGCGTTCGCTACTAAACGAGAAGTTTAGCCCTATGAGTTCGATTATATGAAACAATCTAACACCTTCGTGAAACACTTTTTATATGGCCCTCAAAGAACAAACGAAGCTAAGTTCTACTAGTAGATTCTTCTAGTATGACTTAAAGAAGCAATACTTAATCAAAGAGCTGAAGGTGCTGGCTTCTATTTGGTATTTGTGCTTGAACAGGTTTAAAAATCTTATGACAGATGAAGCCGAGAACTCCTTGGAATGAAATTGAAAAATTAATCAAGTCTAGTCACCGCCTTCAATTTGATTTTGAAAGGCATGACTGCCCTGCTGAAAAAAAATCATATAAGCAACAGGAGCGATATTATGGACAATGTGATTGGAATACTAGGATGGCAAGGGTCTCCCATGAAGCGCTAAAATTGTTTTGCATATGCGCACTTCAAGAAGCAGAGTTCCCAAGCCTGTCCATGAAGTGAGCTGGTCATTGATATACTCATACTTATAAATATAATACGTATATCTGAATTCAATTCTATAATAGTTAATTTGCGATTTTGATGGCTTATGTTGCTACTTGTACAGCTGGCAGCTTCATCAGCGGCACTTCTTATCTATGTTCGTATTACTTTCCCATTTTTCCAGGTGATAGATTTGGGAAGCTCGACCATATTAAGGTACTATTTCCTGTGCAAATAGAGAGACAATTTATCGTGCATATGCCCTATGAATTATCATAGTTGAAGTTTGCTAACCTTCATTGCTGCCGTGTTGTTTAACTATGAATATTTGTAAGTCATCGTCGCCCTCGTGGTCCGATGCAGTCCGTCGTCGTCCATATGTGAAACTTTTTTTATTTTTACTTCGTTTAAAGCTTAAATCTCTCGCTATTCTCTGAAGCAAGACGGTTATGGTTGACCTACTCCCTTCGGTGCTCTGTTCAGTGACTGAGGAACTTCCTTCACTCGTTGAGGCGCTTCCTTCGATCGTTGAGGCGCTTCCTTCGATCGTTGAGGTGCTTTCTTCACTCGTTGAGGTGCTTCCTTCGGTCGTTGAGGTGCTTCCTTCGGTCGTTGAGGTGCTTTCCTCGGTCGTTGAGGTGCTCCCTTCGGTCGTTGAGGTGCTTCTCTCGGTAGTTGAGGTGCTTCCCTCGGTACTTGAGGTGCTTCCTTCGGTCGTTGAGGTGCTTCCTTCGGTCGTTGAGGTGCTCCCTTCGGTCGTTGAGGTGCTTCCCTCGGTCGTTGAGGTGCTCCCTTCGGTCGTTGAAGTGCTTCCCTCGGTAGTTGAGGTGCTTCCCTCGGTAGTTGAGGTGCTTCCCTCGGTAGTTGAGGTGCTTCCTTCGGTCGTTGAGGTGCTCCCTTCGGTCGTTGAGGTGCTTCCCCCGGTCGTTGAGGTGCTCCCTTCGGTCGTTGAGGTGCTTCCCTCGGTAGTTGAGGTGCTTCCCTCGGTAGTTGAGGTGCTTCCCTCGGTCGTTGAGGTGCTTCCCTCGGTCGTTGAGGTGCTCCCTTCGGTCGTTGAGGTGCTCCCTTCGGTCGTTGAGGTGCTTCCCTCTGTAGTTGAGGTGCTTTCCTCGGTAGTTGAGGTGCTTCCTTCGGTCGTTGAGGTGCTCCCTTCGGTCGTTGAGGTGCTTCCCTCGGTCGTTGAGGTGCTCCCTTCGGTCATTGAGGTGCTTCCCTCGGTAGTTGAGGTGCTTCCCTCGGTAGTTGAGGTGCTTCCTTCGGTCGTTGAGGTGCTCCCTTCGGTCGTTGAGGTGCTTCCCTCGGTCGTTAAGGTGCTCCCTTCGGTCGTTGAGGCGCTTCCTTCGGTCGTTGAGGTGCTCCCTTCGGTCGTTGAGGTGCTTTCCTCGGTAGTTGAGGTGCTTTCCTCGGTCGTTGAGTTGCTTCCCTCGGTAGTTGAGGTGCTTCCCTCGGTCGTTGAGGTGCTCCCTTCGGTCGTTGAGGTGCTTCCTTCGATCGTTGAGGTGCTTTCTTCACTCGTTGAGGTGCTTCCTTCGGTCGTTGAGGTGCTTCCTTCGGTCGTTGAGGTGCTTTCCTCGGCCGTTGAGGTGCTTCCTTCGATCGTTGAGGTGCTCCCTTCGGTCGTTGAGGTGCTTTCCTCGGTAGTTGAGGTGCTTCCCTCGGTCGTTGAGGTGCTTCCCTCGGTAGTTGAGGTGCTTCCTTCGGTCGTTGAGGTGCTTCCTTCGGTCGTTGAGGTGCTCCCTTCGGTCGTTGAGGTGCTCCCTTCGGTCGTTGAGGTGCTTCCCTCGGTCGTTGAGGTGCTCCCTTCGGTCGTTGAGGTGCTTCCCTCGGTAGTTGAGGTGCTTCCCTCGGTCGTTGAGGTGCTTCCTTCGGTCGTTGAGGTGCTCCCTTCGGTCGTTGAGGTGCTTCCCTCGGTCGTTGAGGTGCTCCCTTCGGTCGTTGAGGTGCTTCCCTCGGTAGTTGAGGTGCTCCCTTCGGTCGTTGAGGTGCTTCCCTCGGTCGTTGAGGTGCTCCCTTCGGTCGTTGAGGTGCTTCCCTCGGTAGTTGAGGTGCTTCCCTCGGTAGTTGAGGTGCTTCCTTCGGTCGTTGAGGTGCTCCCTTCGGTCGTTGAGGTTCTTTCCTCGGTAGTTGAGGTGCTTTCCTCGGTCGTTGAGGTGCTTTCCTCGGTCGTTGAGTTGCTTCCCTCGGTACTTGAGGTGCTTCCCTCGGTCGTTGAGGTGCTCCCTTCGGTCGTTGAGGTGCTTCCTTCGGTCGTTGAGGTGCTTCCTTCGGTCGTTGAGGTGCTCCCTTCTGTCGTTGAGGTGTTTCCCTCGGTAGTTGAGGTGCTTCCCTCGGTCGTTGAGGGGCTTCCTTCGGTCGTTGAGGTGCTTCCTTCGGTCGTTGAGGTGCTTCCCTCGGTCGTTGAGGTGCTTCCTTCGGTCGTTGAGGTGCTTCCCTCGGTCGTTGAGGTGCTTCCTTCGGTCGTTGAGGTGCTCCCTTCGGTCGTTGAGGTGCTTCCTTCGGTCGTTGAGGTGCTTCCCTCGGTCGTTGAGGTGCTTCCTTCGGTCGTTGAGGTGCTTCCTTCGGTCGTTGAGGTGCTCCGTTCGGTCGTTGAGGTGCTTCCCTCGGTAGTTGAGGTACTTCCCTCGGTCGTTGAGGTGCTTCCCTCGGTAGTTGAGGTACTTTCCTCGGTCGTTGAGGTGCTTCCCTCGGTAGTTGAGGTGCTTCCCTCGGTAGTTGAGGTGCTTCCCTCGGTAGTTGAGGTGCTTCCTTCGGTCGTTGAGGTGCTCCCCTCGGTCGTTGAGGTGCTCCTTTCGGTCGTTGAGGTGCTTCCCTCGGTAGTTGAGGTGCTTCCCTCGGTCGTTAAGGTGCTTCCCTCGGTAGTTGAGGTGCTTCCCTCGGTAGTTGAGGTGCTTCCCTCGGTAGTTGAGGTGCTTCCCTCGGTAGTTGAGGTGCTTCCCTCGGTCGTTGAGGTGATCCCTTCGGTCGTTGAGGTGCTTCCCTCGGTCGTTGAGGTGCTCCTTTCGGTCGTTGAGGTGCTTCCCTCGGTAGTTGAGGTGCTTCCTTCGGTCGTTGAGGTGCTTCCCTCGGTAGTTGAGGTGCTTCCTTCGGTCGTTGAGGTGCTTCCTTCGGTCGTTGAGGTGCTCCCTTCGGTCGTTGAGGTGCTTCCCTCGATAGTTGAGGTGCTTCCCTCGGTAGTTGAGGTGCTCCCTTCGGTCGTTGAGGTGATCCCTTCGGTCGTTGAGGTGCTTCCCTCGGTCGTTGAGGTGCTCCTTTCGGTCGTTGAGGTGCTTCCCTCGGTAGTTGAGGTGCTTCCTTCGGTCGTTGAGGTGCTCCCTTCGGTCGTTGAGGTGCTTCCCTCGGTAGTTGAGGTGCTTCCTTCGGTCGTTGAGGTGCTCCTTTCGGTCGTTGAGGTGCTTCCCTCGGTAGTTGAGGTGCTTCCTTCGGTCGTTGAGGTGCTCCCTTCGGTCGTTGAGGTGCTTCCCTCGGTCGTTGAGGTGCTTCCTTCGGTCGTTGAGGTGCTCCCTTCGGTCGTTGAGGTGCTTCCCTCGGTCGTTGAGGTGCTTCCCTCGGTAGTTGAGGTGCTTCCCTCGGTCGTTGAGGTGCTTCCCTCGGTAGTTGAGGTGCTTCCCTCGGTAGTTGAGGTGCTTCCCTCGGTAGTTGAGGTGCTTCCTTCGGTCGTTGAGGTGCTCCCTTCGGTTGTTGAGGTGCTTCTCTCGGTAGTTGAGGTGCTCCCTTCGGTCGTTGAGGTGCTTCCTTCGGTCGTTGAGGTGCTCCCTTCGGTCGTTGAGGTGCTTCCCTCGGTAGTTGAGGTGCTCCCTTCGGTCGTTGAGGCGCTTCCCTCGGTAGTTGAGGTGCTCCCTTCGGTCGTTGAGGTGCTTCCCTCGGTAGTTGAGGTGCTCCCTTCGGTCGTTGAGGTTCTTTCCTCGGTAGTTGAGGTGCTTTCCTCGGTAGTTGAGGTGCTTCCCTCGGTAGTTGAGGTGCTTCCTTCGGTCGTTGAGGTGCTTCCTTCGGTCGTTGAGGTGCTTCCTTCGGTCGTTGAGGTGCTTCCCTCGGTAGTTGAGGTGCTTCCTTCGGTCGTTGAGGTGCTTCCTTCGGTCGTTGAGGTGCTCCCTTCGGTCGTTGAGGTGCTTCCCTCGGTAGTTGAGGTGCTTCCTTCGGTCGTTGAGGTGCTTCCCTCGGTAGTTGAGGTGCTCCCTTCGGTCGTTGAGGTGCTTCCTTCGGTCGTTGAGGTGCTCCCTTCGGTCGTTGAGGTGCTTCCCTCGGTAGTTGAGGTGCTCCCTTCGGTCGTTGAGGCGCTTCCCTCGGTAGTTGAGGTGCTCCCTTCGGTCGTTGAGGTGCTTCCCTCGGTAGTTGAGGTGCTTCCTTCGGTCGTTGAGGTGCTTCCTTCGGTCGTTGAGGTGCTCCCTTCGGTCGTTGAGGTGCTTCCCTCGGTAGTTGAGGTGCTTCCCTCGGTCGTTGAGGTGCTTCCTTCGGTCGTTGAGGTGCTTCCCTCGGTCGTTGAGGTGCTTCCTTCGGTCGTTGAGGTGCTCCCTTCGGTCGTTGAGGTGCTTCCTTCGGTCGTTGAGGTGCTTCCCTCGGTCGTTGAGGTGCTCCCTTCGGTCGTTGAGGTGCTTCCTTCGGTCGTTGAGGTGCTTCCCTCGGTCGTTGAGGTGCTTCCTTGGGTCGTTGAGGTTCTCCCTTCGGTCGTTGAGGTGCTTCCCTCGGTAGTTGAGGTGCTTCCTTCGGTCGTTGAGGTGCTTCCCTCGGTAGTTGAGGTGCTCCCTTCGGTCGTTGAGGTGCTTCCTTCGGTCGTTGAGGTGCTCCCTTCGGTCGTTGAGGTGCTTCCCTCGGTAGTTGAGGTGCTCCCTTCGGTCGTTGAGGCGCTTCCCTCGGTAGTTGAGGTGCTCCCTTCGGTCGTTGAGGTGCTTCCCTCGGTAGTTGAGGTGCTTCCTTCGGTCGTTGAGGTGCTTCCTTCGGTCGTTGAGGTGCTCCCTTCGGTCGTTGAGGTGCTTCCCTCGGTAGTTGAGGTGCTTCCCTCGGTCGTTGAGGTGCTTCCTTCGGTCGTTGAGGTGCTTCCTTCGGTCGTTGAGGTGCTCCCTTCGGTCGTTGAGGTGCTTCCCTCGGTAGTTGAGGTGCTTCCCTCGGTCGTTGAGGTGCTTCCTTCGGTAGTTGAGGTGCTTCCCTCGGTCGTTGAGGTGCTTCCTTCGGTCGTTGAGGTGCTCCCTTCGGTCGTTGAGGTGCTTCCTTCGGTCGTTGAGGTGCTTCCCTCGGTCGTTGAGGTGCTCCCTTCGGTCGTTGAGGTGCTTCCTTCGGTCGTTGAGGTGCTTCCCTCGGTCGTTGAGGTGCTTCCTTGGGTCGTTGAGGTTCTCCCTTCGGTTCCCTCGGTAGTTGAGGTGCTTCCTTCGGTCGTTGAGGTGCTCCCTACGGTCGTTGAGGTGCTTCCCTCGGTCGTTGAGGTGCTTCCTTCGCTCTTTGCGGTGTTCTGTTCAGTGGATGAGGAACTCCCTTCACTCGTTGCGGTGTTCTGTTCAGTGGAAGAGGAACTCCCTTCGCTCGTTGCGGTGCTCTGTTCAGTGGATGAGGAACTCCCTTCACTCGTTGCGGTGTTCTGTTCAGTGGATGAGGAACTTCCTTCACTCGTTGCGGTGTTCTGTTCAGAAGATGAGGAACTACCTTCACTCGTTGCGGTGTTCTGTTCAGTGGATGAGGAACTCCCTTCGCTCGTTGCGGTGCTCTGTTCAGTGGATGAAGAACTCCCTTCACTCGTTGCGGTGCTCTGTTCAGTGACTGAGGAATTTCCTTCGGAAGCTGAGGTGCTCCCTTCGGTCATTGATGTGTTTCCTTCAGTCGTCGAGGTGGTTCCATTAATAGTTGAAGTGCTCCCTTTGCTCGTTGATGTGCTCTCTTCGGTCGTTAAAGTGCTTTCTTCGCTGGTTGCCTCACTGTAATTGGTTGTTGCTGTCGAAGACTCAGTCACCATTTCCTTGTTGAATATTTTCCTCATCGACTTAATGATGATAAGCGTGAGGCGATCGATTATGTCGTTCGATAACTCTTTCTCTTTCTGAAAGGTATAAGAAAATGATTGGAGAATGATTGCTTGCACAAAATTACAAAGATCGGCAATTTAATTAGCTCACATATCACTGTTATAGGGCACAAAATAATAGTAACGGCTCTATATACTAATAATTCTCCTTTAATGCAGGAAAAAATGTACGTGTTTAAACATTCGACGCTTCACGTCCCTTGTACAATAGACCCTTGAATACAAAACATGGGTTAGGATAAAAGGGCGATAATTTTTGCAAGAAACTCGATTGTCGCTGGTTGATTCTTCACCGCCATGATACATCCATGAACCGTTATCCTAAGATCTGGCCTTTTACGAAGCTACAGTTACTAATTTGTATATAATTTTTTTAAGACGGAGAATGCTCATGCAGACCAGGCTTCACACTGAGGTATTTGCAATAGTACTGTGGGACAGACATAAATGGGAATCTTCATGGCGGACTCGAGCAGGACTATATAGCAAGATTTGTTTTCCCCCCTTGCCTTTGAGACCTTGGGCGGGCACGGCCCTCTCAATGCGAACTTCCTCGAGGGAGTCTACCATAGGTTGATCCGCGCCACCGGGGACAAGCGCGCTGGCTGGCGCCGTGCAGAGAGGCAATACCATCGCCTTCCTCGGGACATTGTCGTCCTCACCCCCCCCCCCCACCCCCATAATCCCTAGAAATTCCGACCTACTGTATGTTTGAATAAACCATTATTATTATTTATGATGAGATTTGTATATGACTTCTAGGAAATGCTTGTTGGTGACAACAAAGCAAGCTAGTCAGCAGTGCCTCTTTTGATACTACTATATATGGAGCTAGTAGTGTGATCCTCGAGGCAGGTTGTTACTTCGCCGCACACTTTTCTCGGAAAGGCGTTGACACTGATGGCCTACGGATCTTCCTCACTCTCTCTCGCAGACCCTCTCGTGCAGGTTAATCCACAGGGATACCGTTTACCGCAGTGTTTACAGTCTTGCCCTAGGCAAGAGATTGATAAGATACGGGTATGTAGTAGGTTGACTTCAACTTCTCGGCTAAGTTCCCCATCAGCAGTAGAGAAGAGTTAAGAAATACTCTAACATACACGCCCGTGAAGAAATATTATAACATGAAAGGCATTACTGAAACCACGTCATAAACAAAACCCTTGTAACGCCTGTACTCTGAGAGAAATTTTGTCCCGTTCAAAATAATATGAACGTTAATTTCGCTCAGTCAAACACAGGAATGCAATTATATATAATAATACTACGGTACATGTTAGCGCAGAACAGAACTAGCCTATTGTACATTTAGACCGAATCGTGTATACATATACATATATGTATATATATACTTATACCCCACGAATCTATCTATTTGGTTTCTTTTGAGACGCACTGTTTGGAGACACGAATATTTGGAGGCGCCCGCGGCAGACGCCACGCCACCTAGTGGCAGATGTCAACACACGGGCACCGAGTGACAGCCCACAATAAAGATCAGTCACTGCTCAACCTTGGTCTCGTTAATACCTAGCATAACATGGCGCAGTAGACAGGATTTTGAAACGTCAGACCAAGGAACAGCAACAGAGAAAGATGACTCAACGAAGCAACACACCACGGCCGATGAGTCATGATGGTGATCGAAGCGAAAATTGGACCATTTTCTTGGACGCTTGGACGGACTACGCTCTAATCAACGACGTATACAAGATGTCCCCCCGGAGACAGTTGGCACACTTCAGGTCAGTGTACGGAGACGAGCACCGCATATTCTTGAATGGTCTCGGAGTTGAAATGGTACCAGGGGACAGACAGGACCCGACCGGCGAAGAACCTTGCCTCTCACTCAAAGCACTCCTGGAGGCACTGTCCAAAAGATATAAGTGTCACAGGAATATCATATTCCAGAGATATCTGTTTCTGAAGGCCGGCCAGGGGGACGCTGAAACCGTGAAGGAGTTCAGAGAACGGATGACTCAGATGGCAAAACGGTGTGCGTACGAAGAGCATGAAAAAGTTATGCTCAGGGACAAACTTATCCTCGGAACTCGGTTGGCAATGGCGAGAGAAGCACTTTTCCGCCACGAAGACCATAAAAAGCTGACAACCGAGCAAGTCATGCTCACGCTGGAGACTTACGAGGACAACGAGCGTGCACTGTCAGTTATTGAACGTGATCGACAGGGAGGCAGTCGTGATAAGCAGCGTCCAGAGGAGGTAGCCTTGGTGCGTCAGCACAGAACACAAAACGGACGCAAACGACAAGAAAAGGAGCTTCACCCCCGTGACCGACAGTGTCCAAATTGCGGACGAGTACATCCACCACAAAGATGTCCGGCAGCAGGAAAAACGTGTAGCGAATGCAACAAAAACAACCACTTCGCGCGTATGTGCAGATCCAAGCACAAGCACAACATAAGGGCAGTAGAGGAACAGGACATGGAAGCGTACGAAGGATTCGAGTCGGACGACACATTCCAGACTGAAACTATCGGTAGGATACCGAAGAGGAAGTTATACACCACTCTTCGGACCGGAAGTAAACACGAAATAGAAATCAGAGCTCTTCTCGACACTGGTGCAACGTGCAACGTCATGGGACTGTCGACATACTTGACCATACATAGCGTCAACAAAGCCGCTCAACTGGACCACAAGGACAGAAAGCTGTTGAAAATGTACGACAATTCAAGAGCAGTCACCATGGGGTCCGTTGTGCTAACCGTAAAGACAAGGAAGATGAAAAGAACGATCAAATTCCAAGTCATTGACGGAAAAGTAGAAACTTTACTGTCGGCGAACACTTGCCTAGAACTAGGTTTAATCAAAGTGTCACAAGAAGTTGAAAACGTGAACATGGTGATACAACAAGACAAGGATCGCATCGACGCCCTCATCGAGGAATATAAAGACATTTTCCAAGGGCTCGGTAAACTACCGCAACCGGTGAAAATCCACATCAAGGAGGAAGCGAGGCCCGTGCAACAGCCGCCACGCACCCCACCTGTCGCTTTCGTCGAGGAAATCGTAGAACGGGTCCGAGAATTGGAGCATCAAGGCGTCATACAAAAGGTGGACCACCCGACGGAATGGGTATCAAATCTCGTAGCAGTGCACCGTCCAGGACGTAAGTTGAGAATCGTCTTAGACCCACATGCATTAAACAAAGCTATACACAGGCCACGATATCCAATGCCTACGCTTAATGACACACTCCACCGCCTTAGTAAAGCAAAAATATTCTCAGTACTCGATGCTAGGGATGGCTTCTATCAAATGGTATTGAGCCCAGAAAGTCGAGACTACACTACATTTTGGACACCTATAGGTAGATACCAGTATTGTAGGGTACCTCAGGGGATTGCGTCGGCTCCCGAAGAATACCAGCGACGGCAAGTACAGGCATACGAAGGACTTGAAAACGTAGCCGTGGTGGCTGACGATACAATTGTATGGGGAGAGGGCAAAACATTAGCCGAGGCCACCGAAAACCATCACCGTAGTCTACACGCCTTATTTCAGAGAGCACGCACAGTAGGACTACGTTTCAACAAAAGCAAACTACGTTTAGGTATGTCAGAGGTGAAATTCATGGGCCACGTGATTAGCAGAGAGGGACTCAAAGCCGACACAGATAAAATAAAGGCCATCAGAGACATGCCACCCCCCAAAAACATAAAAGGAATAATGAGCTTTCTGGGTTGTGTCAACTATCTGCTCCCATTCGTCCCCAACCTGTCACAACTCACGGAACCATTGCGCAGACTCACACAAAAGCAGTATGAGTTCAGTTGGCAAAGCCAGCAACAAGAAGCCTTCGAAACAATAAAACGAAAACTTACAGAAACACCGATACTAGCATACTTCGACAAAGAGAAACCAATCATATTACAGACGGATGCAAGTGAATATGGATTGGGAGGTGTTCTGATACAGGACGGCAGGCCAGTGGCGTACACATCTCACTCGTTAAGTTCCACAGAAAAAAACTACGCTGTCATTGAGAAAGAATGTTTGGCAATTCTTATGACATGTAAGAAATTCGAGAACTACATATACGCGATGAAGAACGTAACAGTCCATACAGACCACAAGCCGTTAGAAAGTATATTTTCCAAGGCTTTAGACTCGTGTCCAAAGCGACTACAGCGAATGAGGCTCGAACTAATGAGGTATGACATAACCGTGAAATACATACCAGGAAAAAACAATATAATTGCGGATCTATTAAGCCGACACCCCTTAGAATACGAGCAGACAACGGACCATATATGCAGGCTGGAACTAGAGGAAACAAGACAGAGAGACCAGAACAGAATTTCCGACCCCTTGATAGAGCAAGTAAAAGTTGAGACAACACAAAATACCAAAATGCAGATTTTAATCAACAATATACAACAGGGTTGGCCCGACAAAGAAAAGGACGTCCCAAACGAACTATTGCCTTTCTGGAGTATACGTGACGAACTTAGTATAGACGAGGGTGTAATATATCGTGGGTCTGCAGTAGTGGTCCCACCAAACCTGAGAGCAGAATTTTTGCGCCGCACACACAAGTCGCATCTCGCATACGATGCCATGTGCCGCCGTATCAAAGATACTATATACTGGCCAAAAATAAAGGAAGACATTAAACTTTTTGCAAACCGATGCACAGCCTGTCAGACCTACAAAATAAAACAGCGCGCAGAACCACTACTCAGCAAGAGTATCCCACAACGGCCCTGGCAAATAGTTCATCAAGACATTTTCGTATGGGAAGGAATGAACTATTTGGTCACTGTAGATGGATATAGTGACTATTTTGAATTAGATGAGCTGGGCCGGAACACAACTACAAGCCAGATAATTAAAAAGACCAGTATACAGTTCGGGCGACACGGAAGACCGAGCGAACTACACACGGACTCAGATCCACGGTACATGGCAAGAGAATTCAAAGAGTTTTGCAGCACATGGTTGGTTAAGCACATAGTCAGCGCACCACACCATCACCAGTCAAACGGAAAAGCAGAAAGTGCAGTCAAAATAGCCAAACGAATTGTGAAGAAGGTGGGGCACAGTAAAGAGGACATAAACATGGCTCTACTAGAATGGCGAGCAACTGAACAAATCGAGGGGCTCTCACCAGCACAAAAATTTTACGGACGAACTATTGCAACATTTCTGCCAGTGAAAGAAAACAGACTGCAAACAGCCAATCACAAACAGGTTACCGAAACAATCAGTAAACGTCAACAAGCCGCACAAAAAGCGTATAATCACGGCACAAGAGAACTCGCTCCTATAATGAGAGGGCAGTGGGTTCGAGTGCAACCGATGGATTTATCACACGAATGGATCAAGGGTCGGTGCGTAGAACAAATCAGACCAAGAACATACAAAATACGCCTGGAAGGCGGCAACGAACTAATCAGGAATAGAAAACACATCATTGTAGTTCCCACCCCACAAAGCACAATTCATAGTGATAAGGAAAATAAGGCGCACTCTGTTTGTTCACAGCGCGTACCTGTCAGCGGTCGAATAGTTCCGAGGGCACCTGTAGAGCCGGCCGCTCCAAGAGAACATCCAGAAAGTGAATCGACACCAAGGGACATAACGATGCACTCGCCAGAGAGCCCATTGGGGCGACAGGGGACATCGGACTCACAAAACGGGCTTAGTACACACACAAATACACCACCGACCACCAACACCACCAGCCCACTCAACACTGCACAGAACACTGTCAGCAAAAGTACACACGGTACAAGTAAAATGGCGACCGTGCACATCAGGTACGCTACAAGAGCGACAACAGCAAAAAATCGGGCGGCTACACTAAAGGCGCAGGTCACTCCACCACCTCAAACACGCAAGCGCAGAGCTGAGTCTGACATAGCGCACACGGCGCGTAGGATTTGTAACAGACATACGGCAGTGTTCGAACAGAGAGCAGAGAACCAACGAACACAGACCACACGCGCGACGTCTCAGGCTAGTACCACCAGCAAAGGCGCAACAGGCGAATTAGACAATAGAGCAAAAGGAGGCGGGAAGATTGGTAGAAAGCAAGGAGATATTCGTCGACCCGCAGAGAATATAGCAAAAAATAAAACAAGCAAAAATCGCCAATGTAAATAATAATAACAATAATACAATAATAATAATAAGAGAACAAGTACGTCGATACGGTAAATGGCTGTTTGTACTGAGTCATTTAGTTGTTTTAGTCATATTTTAATCATATTATTTTAGTATTATAAACCCAACATTGTAGCACTTGTACTAAACGCTACGACGTTATGGGTCACAGACACACTACAGTATATTGTAATTGTTACCAGAATCATCAGTCTCCCACATCACTCATTGTATAAATTGTAAAGGAAAGGGGATGTTTGGAGACACGAATATTTGGAGGCGCCCGCGGCAGACGCCACGCCACCTAGTGGCAGATGTCAACACACGGGCACCGAGTGACAGCCCACAATAAAGATCAGTCACTGCTCAACCTTGGTCTCGTTAATACCTAGCATGCATAACACGCACCCTTTCAAGTAGCACCTGAGAAGAGACTAAAGCATATGTGTTAATAAATTGAAAAAACAAGAAGTACCGTTTTTAGATCCACCTGGACCACCTCTGCCTGTTCCTCGGGCGTGAGGCAATCGGACATTACATAACAATTTCCGTTTTCCTTCGTACAATTTGTCTTCCACGAGTGGCAATGTTCTGCACGAAGAAAAGGCTGTTTCGAGTTGTTTTTAATGGGGCCGATGCCTGAAAGCACGTTTACACAAACAAGTTACAGCAATAACACATTGTACTTTTACAGAGAACACACAACGGCATACATGAATATACGAATCTCAATTGGCATTGTATAACAGCGAGACGGACGCTTATGACTGTAGAACGGTGTTTAGGATAGATTCGTCTGCTAAATAATTTTAACTATTAGGTAATTATTCAATCAACCCTTCTCGAATCCCCACAAAAATTGAAGAAAGACACTTTTCGTGGGAATTCCTCCCCCTCATGAAAGGGCACCCTGCGTATTACATTGGAAGACATGAGCAAGGTTGATTAGAGTTGAAACAAAAGACCCTTCTCCGCTTTTTTTACACGATTTGTGACTTCCAGCTCGCTCAGCAGACTGGTCAACGGTACCTACCGTTGTAAGGGTTTGGTGCTTATCAACCTTATGAATGGACAAGGATGAAGAGTTTTCAGATAACCCCGGTTACCGGCAGGTTCGAGCCTCGTGACATGATAGGTAAGAGAGCATTATAAAACTGCTGTTCCTTTAATAAGCCAACAAAACCTTCAACTCAACGTCCGTAGCATGAGACATAATTGGGACACATGATTGGAAAACGGATGGAGAGTCTGTCCATCCAGTTAAAAGTAGATCAGTATTGTTCTTGTGTAATGCAATGCAATGTTGAAATAAAGTTTGACGTATAAGCAACTGAGTTGCGTTATGAAACATCACAGAAGTAACGTCCTGTGAGGCTCCAGGGGCTTACTCGGAACGTATTTTTGGGTTGAATACGTGAGTTATCAGACAGAGTTCCGAACTATTTCCACGTCGGTCGAAGGACTTGTGACGTAGCATTGGCGCAAGAACATAGCTAATGGTAACTTCCGAAGAACTAGAACTCCATCTTCGTTTTCCATTTTGCAAGGTTCTGTAGCCCTGTGAAACGACCCTAAAACGAGCCCCCTGATATGGCATCGAGCTTTGTTCTAGTTCAATACAGAGATATTTGAGACCTAAAGTATTCATGAAATTGTCTGCTATTACATATGCGAAACGGATTTGAAACATGATCACCCTTCTGCCCTTGCCCTCGAATGATGTATTGTCAATCAATCAATCAATCGCTTATTGCATCGCTTACAATCGTTTACATGCGTCCCGGATCTGCGACAACGGCGAACAATAAATAGAGTTTGAACTCAGGAGTAGTGTAAATGGTGTTCGTCAATGGCACAGTCGCTCGTAGACATGGAACTCTCACGAATTTGTTCTGTTGTAGAAGTGTGCCCAAGTTATTTTGATAGCCATACCGCTACTTGGATATTAAGCACTACTGGAATAAGCTGTTCTTGTAGTTATGTGGAAAGTCACTCGCCAGAAGGCACTTATGAAATAAATTCTGCGGCGCCATTTGCGCGTATTATCATCTATTTGTTTGCCGTTAACCTGCCCCGGTATCTGGGATGACCCTGGGGCTAACTATATTATCACCGTTCAGAGCCAATTACTCGTACGACACACACACACACACACACAGAGTTCACCTACCGATATTCGTAATAGTTTGGGTGACGGCTGCGTCGCCTGTGCAGGCCGTGGTGACGATCACCATTGCTGCGATCGGGAACCACCGCATAGTTGCTAGGCTATTGATGCTTGGCACATGCGGTCACTAAAACATTCACACCATGTCCACTCGCCCAAAAGAACATTCACATGAACCGTTCACGATGCGAAATATACAACGTCGATATCACGTTAGCTACATTTTTTGTCCGGTGCGCACATCTGGCGTTTGGCGTTGCGACACTTGTTAGGAAAACCCCGTGGCGAAATAACGTTCGTCAAAAATGACGGCCGCTGATATCCAACATAACCTGTTCTATATCCGTTTACCACCTGCAGTTTAGGCGCAACCTCTCCAGGTAATCCTTAGCCGCAGCAGCGGCCTCGCCTGCCCTTGGTTAGGCCAGCCACGTGGCTTTCAGGTGTTACCTTTGCTCTCAGCAGAAAGCGAATCATTTTGATGAGTCGAACGCCGTCGAACGTCTCGGTTAACGCAACTGATTGGGCAATTGATTTTACATTTTATTATTTGTCTACCCTTGTCTGAAGTGGCCTTTGGTTATGACGTTCTATTTCAGCATCTACTGTGTGTTTTGCATTCGTTGTCATTCTCATAAGGTGCAACACGGGCGATCGTAAAGCTCGCGCTTGATATGCATCAATACTGTACGTGATTGGTCATCCCATGTAGAAGCGCGAACCGGACAATCTTCGCTCTACCCGATGAAAGAAGCGCATGCTGGTTAATAAGAGAATCGAGATTCCCTAAAACTTGAGAAACATATCTAGTCATACACACAATGTCGAGCCCGGTTATGAGGTGCATTCGTGTCAGCCTACCTTGCTGGTGCACACGGCGGGTTCGATGCCCACCGTCGCACAGTTGCATTTAACAAAGGTGTTGCCCGTCTCACGAAGCGACGCAAATGGCAATGCCCTGCAAGTTCGATGATGGCTGAGTATCAATCCGACGAAAAAGCAATACAATACATCGTATTTGACAAAGGTAACAACCGATAAAGGTAGAATCAAAAACGGGGAATGCCCTAAACGTTTTCTTATTCATCGCTGGCGTCTAGCAACGGACTCCCGCGAAGTGCATATTTCGCATAGTAAGGACAACATATCCGATTAACTTCCGCAGAGTGCCATCAATCAATTTGCACAAACTTTAGAGCTTACGAACGAAGGGTTTACTATAGCTAAGATGTATATACATATATATATATATATATATATGTATATACATCTTAGCTGCTAGACGCCAGCGATGAATAAGAAAACGTTTATATATATATATATATATATATATATATATATATGAACAAATATCAATGGCTATTTCGGACTATGTCCGGGCGACTTGCTCAGTTAATGCTCATTACACCACTTAATGCAGTTGACTGGAATTAGGATAACGTTAATATTTGTTTTCAGCTTCAATCTCGTTGGAACAACACTCAGTTCACTGCTGTACAACAACAACTGCCTCCCTGCGGCTGTTTGCCATTGGAGTTCTCAGCGCGATAGCTAACAGGAGTTAAACCAGTAAACACGGCGCCGGTTTGATTTACCATAATCCATGTATTAGGTAGCTTTCAGGCTCCACACCACTTTCACGGGACAACACATCTATTTCCTAGATTAGGCCACTCCAGTTCTCGTACACTGCCGCCCTTGCCTTGACCTACCGCCAACCGCCAAGAAATCCCCATTTGTCAACCAGTCTGCTAGCACCTCTTTAACCTTAGCCAATTCTTTTAGATGAATAACAGTTGTAGTTGCAGCCACGACTGTGGGCAACGGTCTGCGGCGTACGGGCGATGCAGATATAGAATGTTGCAAAGTTCGCACAAACATCGGTTTGCTAAAACGTGGCGCGAGACCGCTGCTGGAGATAGCAAAGAATGTTGACTATACATATTGAAGTCAGAACGAGGTGCAAAATAACACTGCGCAATATATTTCTATTTTATATATAATCCGTAGAATTCAAGAGCTTTGCAAAACAATGGCAATCAAGCAGCAATCCAAGAACATAATAACTAAGTTTATATTTAAGGATAATTTTTTTTTAAGAGGTTAAAGGTTGATCCTGCACGGGTACCAGGCCCCACACTAAGGTATTTGCCTGGTAGTGTCAGACCCTTACTGACTAAACCCAGAACCGATTTTGACTTGGTGCACTGACCGGGACCGTCAAAGTATTACTTTAGTCAGTGCCTTGACAGGCATTCATTGATTCGATCTATAAACTAACACCACTTGTTCGGTAAACGGAACAAATGTATATAAAACACGTATAAATTCTAGGAATCAATTTATTCAGAGTGATAGCTCAATTATGTGAAACAAATATGGACCGCTGAGTGACTACGCGATTCGAACGCGGCGAAAATTTGAATGTACCTCTTTGGGGGTTAGCGTGAATGTTTTCATTTATAACACACACTTTTAATTTAAGGCATCGAGTCGACAGTCCTAGTAAATTTTCCGGGCAGACTCCCAGCCAACATTTAGCGTCCACGGCCTTTGATCGTGTATCACACTACAGGCTAGAAACATTCATATACTTCAGTTGGAATACCTTCTCACTTGCTATTTCATGCCAGGCTACTATTACGGGAAGCTCGACTTTCGCAACGCCCTGGGTCCGCCGGGACCTCGTTCTGAGGGAGTTCGGTGACCTCATCGCCGGCTTGTTTCCTCTGGTTGAGCCGGCCCTCCGCTGTCCTTCCCTTCTGATCTTGGAACACGCCGTCATCAGATCGGGGTTTAGCAGGGGCACCCGCTAGGCTCGGTCCTATTCTGTCTAGACCTCAGGCTCCTCGTTGCGTCCCTCCAGGCCCGCCTCCAGCTGTACTACATGGATCATGGAACGCTGGAGCGGGTTGGTACGGGGCATGGCTCTACGGGCTACCCGTTCATTCAATGCACACTATGATAAAATATACAATAATTAGAGAAGCACTTGGGGTCAGACCGAGGTCCCGAGGGTAAAGGTTTGTTGGTTTATTAAAGGAGCTGCAATTTCACAATACTCTCTTATATGTCACGCAGGGTGACGATTACTTCGCCTCCCTACTCAGCGAGGAAAGGACGCTGCAGAGGGAAGGACCCTGGAGGAAGAGTTTCTCCCTCTGTTTTATTTCTACAGTTATTTATGAGGGTGGATACGATCCTAAATTATCATCTCGAACAAAATGACTTGAAGTTGACTCAGGTTCCCACGGTGACTTGGAGGGCTAAGTATCTGACTGCAGAAAGCTGGAGACCGAAGGTTCGAGCCCTGTAAAGAGACATATTTCTTTGAAAAATTGGAGTACTCAGCGAGCTAGAATTACCGTTGGAGCTCTTACAGGGTTCAATAGATTGTACAAAATCATTAGGGAAGTATCAATAGCTAAATGGTCTTGCGGAGTTTCTATCCCACATTAACGAACAGGTGCGCGTGGGCGTTGTCCAGTCGAGCGCTTAATCGTCTATTTTCATCGAGGCGTCCATTTGTTTTATGGAAAATGTTTTTTAACAAACGTTCACATCATTATAGTTATAATAACGAATATAGAATTGGCGTACAATTAACTAATATAGAGTTGATTTATAGTCAACAAATTTAGAATTCACTCATATCTCACTTACCTTCTTTTTTTTAACATACCTAGAAATGACCTGCAATTGGCTTGTAATAAACATATTTACAATTAACATATAATTAACACAGTTAACATCATGTCATCAGCTCAAGTTTGAAGTGACCAACGATTAACCTATTATTACAATGTAATTAACATATTTAGATTAAAATTATAATCATCCCATTGAGAGTCGAATTGTAATTACTATTTGTATAGAATACCTGAAGATCCCTAAGAGAACAATCCGCACGTGAAGATACCTCTCGGGCATCGCTACCCGCTGAAGCCAAGCGATCTGGATATGTACACAGTCAAGGTATTCTATCATTCTGCATATGTCTCTTACTTACGTGGTACTCTAAATTGCTCAATAATGACGCCATTATTCATGGTTTTCTCTTTATTTTTTTACTATCAACATAATAATAATTATAATAATAATAATAGTTGCAATAATAATAATAATAATTACCGAGAGAACGGGACGCTGGTGGGTCGTTAAGTCAAGAAATCACAACCGGGACCCCCACCGTATCCGTTACTCTTCACATTTATCATTCAGGCCCAGTCTCTTTGTCAATGTCGTTCTATAATGTCTCAAGAGTGTTACCAGGTCAAAGTCATGTCAAGGTCCATTATCGTAATTTGATGTTATGCTATGGTTTGATGTCGCTGTTGCTTTCTGTTGGCGTTGCATTTTTCTAATGACCACATCATCCTTATTCGTCATTATTGTCATTATTCTCTCTCTGTCTCTCTCTCGCTCTGCCTTGCTCTCGACACTTTGATGTCCGTCCATCGATTGTGGCTACGTATTGTGGCAACGGTCGAAAGCAACAGCCTGTTCATGCTGCTCACAGCGGTGGTGCTGTAGGGGATACGCCCCACAGGGTTGACAAGGGCTCAGCCTTGACGTTGTATACGGGGCAGTCGCGCCACCGCTGTGGCTTCGCTACGGAAATTGCTTCAGTTCGCTTTGAGTTTACAATGTTGCTGTATAAGCTGAAATGATACGTTCCACATCCATGCTGGTAGGAGGGTGTACGCGCACGACCCGCCCGCCTGGCAAGGACATCGAGGTGGTACACTATAGGCCCATCCTCGAGCGTCTTGTTTCTGCTCTCCTCAAAATCACCGCTCGTTTTTTCTTCTGCTACGGTTGTTGCAATACACTATCGCTTTCTCCTTCTCTGCCTTTAACGGTCACCATTGGAATTATCATAATTATCATCACTGCTCATCCCATTATCGTCATTATCATCACGTGTGCCATATGCCAAACGTGTGAAGGAAATTGCACCACGAAGCGGCCAACAAAGACACGAACGCTGCCGAACACCGCCATCAAGTAAACAGGGAGTCCTGCTCGGCTGCACCGCATCGGTCGACCGGCCTGATAAATCGTATGTTCCGCTAGGCCAGCTCGGGGGTCGCCTTGGAGTCCGGCGTAGCATGATGGGGTATCCACGCACACCGCCCCGTGCTCACGTCACTGCCACCCGCCAGGCGTGTGGGACGGGTGCGTGCTGCAGATGGCTAGCCGGTGTCGCTCCTTGCACGGCTTCAACGCCCCGAGCCCACGACTGTGACGCCACCAGCCAACCAGGAGAGTTCATTTACGGCGGCTACGGTTATGCACAAAACTAGGCTAATTTCCACGTAGGGATATATCTGCGAGGACCACGAGAATGTGAGTGCCGATCAAGAGAGCCGGACACCACGCTCTGTTACACACACGCGTCTACGGGGGAGGCGGGGTGGGGGGGGAGGTGTTTGTTAATGTCAACGTGAACCACTTAATCATTGATCACTGGTTTCTGTGTCTGCCAGCTAACGATTTCACAGTCGAACGTCAAAACGAAATTGCCTCCCAGATCTCTGTGAGCAACATGCAGAGATTCGAGAGCTCGGTTACCTCGCGGGAACCGGAAATCACAAGGAATTGAGGAGAAGAACGTTCATGGCGGGCCAGGGCGGGAACTCGAATCGATCCAGCCTGAGATTCAGCCGGCTCCACCACTACCGACGTCCCTTTAGCACCAAACGCATCTTGTTGCTACAACAGAAGAACATGGAGACAGACCGACGAGGGTGATTCACCCCTCAAAAGCCGTAGCATCACAATGTGGATAGGGGTCTTGTAAAAATTGGGGCGGTCACAGGATGCTATGAGGAAAGTAGTGAACGCTTAAGTTTTCTTACACCATGTTGCTCAAAGTGTACAAATCACGACAGGCCTGATATTATTCGGTGTATTAAGTAGTAGATTTTGTTTTTGTGATTGTTGTTGCTACTGCTGCTGCTGTTGTTGTCCTCACTACAATCAGTCTTAGCGATCATTGAAATCCTGTTTTGTTTGGAGGCCAAATTCGTTGTGTGGCCATGTCATCTACTGCTCACATATTCCTCGACGACATCCCAGGTGGAAAATGGACTTGCCGCCCCCGAGTGTTAATTTTTTTCAATCTTTATTTTTTTTTGCCTTCTTACTGTTTTTGCTCTGAATCGAGTCTTCACTTCTTACTGTCATTAAGATTAGTTATATCTTTGTAGAGGTAATGATCGTAATATGTATGTATGTATAATGTGCTTTTATTTGTTGTCAATACGATCGCATTTTCATAGCACAGTCTGTACTAAATGATAGGATGTAGGTAGATATTATTAATTACTGTTTTATAATTATGTATGCAAGTTTACCGTTGTTCACTTGCGACCGCGGTGGGTGCCTATTGGTGGCTCGTCAGTGTCGGGTCGCAATACGCGATATAATTGCTACGATGGAATTAGCTTAGTGAGTCTGCACAGGCGGGGTCTCAGGGCTCGAGTTCGTGGCCACGGTCCTCGCGCGACCGCTGACATTGGCCATTGCCATCGAGGCGACCAGTCTTCCTTTGGGGGGGAGGGGGTGGAGGGCCTTATTGAGTATCGGCTTGGCGTATTCACTGTAATGGCGACAAGACGAATGCTGCCAGGACAGAAACGCAACATGCTTTCGTGACAGCTCCGACGGCGCCTGGTTCCGATCTGACGATCGTGGCCTGCGTTGATAGCCAGTTGTTTGATACTTGATCGTTGTTTTATCGCGAAACGAGGATCCCCCTTCTACAAATATTCGTCTGGCAACCAGAAACAGTGTATTTATTATGCGTTCCTAAATGCCATGTTAACAAAGGACGCTGTGGGGTCTAGGGACAGATGTTACTCTCGGCAGTCCTATATTATAGTGGGTGTCGCCTATGCAACTAACGTCCGAACCTCCTGTAATGCTTAGCCGTTAAAATCATCACTTGAGTGCATGCCTCGGTTGCCCAAGCAGCCACGAAAGGGGGATGAGGTGTGGGGGCGGGGGGGCGGGGTAGAGAGTCGAATAGCCTTGGCAAGAAGCCTAGGTTATCCGCGCCTACGAATCTGTTTGAAGGACCCGTTTTGCCAAACCTCGCCTTGCGATATTTGGGAGCAGGTTCAAGAACATCTTGAGTATCACCAACGTCACCAATGTGCAATGTGCCTTGTTATGCCCGATCGTCACTTGGCCGCTCCGCTTTCCAACTTGAACCCCTCATACGATGGACACAACGATTGGGGTATTCACTGTGGTGTTCTCTAGTTTCATCAGCTCGGCCAGATCCTAACGAGCCGATCCGGAGCTACCAGAGCCGCTGGGTTCGGAGCCATGCAGGACCTTGGGTTTCTGCCTCGACACGAGACATTTCCATCTTGCAGCCATTTTAAAGCCACGAAATTGCACGAAGAACAATGCGCCATACGCACAGATGTTACGCTGCGATAGGAATATCGTTCCCATCGCCCATATCGTTATCTTCATGTTACCACGATCACCATTGTTGGATAGAACGAGATTTTGTGTTGTTCGTACGCCCCAGATCTCTCGTCCCGCCACATAGCTCCATATCGATATATCTCTCTCTCTCTCTCGTTCTCTCTCTCCCTGTCTCGTATTCTCGAACCAACGACTACCAATATGCACTGTCCCTGCCGGCCCACTGCCCATCGTAGGTACCAACACGCTTAGCAGCTGTTCTCATCTTAGTATATAGGTGAACACTCCAAACGGGGCAAATCAATGAACGTCTGTCCATCGAGCCGGTGTGTTAACAGAAGCGACCGAGACTTCCGACACCGGAACTCTGCCCGGCCGGAATCTTCCCCTTTCCGTCTTCTCCGAGTCGACGACCTACACAGCCAGAACTTGCGCTTGTGTCTGTTTAGCAAGTCGTCGTCAGACAGGGTAACTTCTGGCCGTGCTCGTCAGCTCGTACTCACATATATTGTTAACTAAACAGATCCGTATTTCCGACGTGATTGATTCCCACGTGTCCCATTCTCTTTTTTTTGGTTGTCCACCGATGCTGTGTATGTCTATACGGCCATTCTCTCTCTCTCACTGCCCCCCCTCTCTCCCGCTCCATCTCTCTTTCTTTCTCTTCAATCATTGCCATCTTTCTCTTTTCTTTCTCTGCTTTATCCCTCTCGCCCTTTCTCTCTCTCTCTCTCTCTCTCTCTCTCTCTCTCTCTCTCTCTCTCTCTCTCTCTCTCTCCATCTCTCTTTCCATCTCTTTCTTTCTTTCCTTTCTCTCTCTCCCTTTCCATCCCTTTCTTTCTTTCCATTCTCTCTCTTTCTCCCTCTCTCTCTCTCTCTCTCTCCCTCAACGCCCCCCCTCTCACGCATAGCCATGTTGAATCAATGTGGTTACTTCTGATCAATGTTGTTATGACAATTACAATCTTCGTGCAAAGTTTGTATCAAGAGGATGCTTGTTTCTGTCTCTCCTTCTCTATCTCTCTCTCTCTCTCTCTCTCTATCCATCTTGCTCTTTCCAACTGACCGAAATTCATTCTGAGTTACAGCTATGGCTAGTAGTATCGATCTGTGATATTGTATATTGTTGTATTGTCCTTTGTATAGCAGAGACGGACGCCAAAGTTCTCAAGACCGGACTGTGTACGCCTACATATATGTGTATAGAGCTATCGACTACAATAGATATAATGTACTCGCTTTCTCTCTCGCTCGCTTAGATCATGCTTTCATCTCAACGGCATTATCATGTTAAGAATCACCAGGTTATACATAGCAGTTGTATTGGTAGTTTTCGTAGTATTAGTTATATTGGAAGTGTTTAATAGAAGAAATACCCAGTCCCAATCAACTGTAGTCGGCCAAGGGCTGTCTTCTGTGAAGGATGGTCGGGCGCCCTTGGAAGCTACGCCCATCTCCGTAGCCATCAACACTCCTCTGCGCCATGATCCCTTTGGTCTGAGCGCGTTGAGCTGGTATCATCGCTACGGCGTGTCACGGTGAAAAGAGGTGGCTTCCACTACAAGTACGAGACAGGACGAAGTATCGTAACTGCCTATCTTCTGTCTGTAGATACCGTACTATTCGTTACAGTAGCTGTGCTAACTATTGTCATCTCTGTATGGTTTTGATTGTTTGCGTCGGTGTATGTAACCTATGTGTCTGTGAAGATACGGGAGGAGGCTTCGGGTAGTTGGAGGGATCATTAAATCATTCTATCTCTCTCTCTCTCTCTCTCTCTTCGGGGGGTGGGCGGATAACAGGACAAGGATACTACGCTAGACGCACTATATGAGAGAGAGGGGATGGCGTAGCGGAACACGCCTCTGAATCGGCGGTCCCGAGCACTGCGCTCTCATCTCCATAGTGTTTCTAGACAAACAGGCGCGACCCTCAGGGAGGCTTTATAGTGATAAAGTCTCCCTGTGTATATATATATATATATACTCTATTGAATGTGTTATTGTAATAGTAGTAATTGTTATTGTTGCAGTATTAGTAAGTATACTTATGAGTGATTAGGTGAATAACGACGTTTCGGTCTGTTTAGGTTTTATTGTCCGTCCATTCTTCGCGTGTCCAGCTGAGCACGGGGTTCGCCGTCCGCCCATGCTTCAAGTCATGGTTGGAGATGCATCGCCCTGCCCACTGCGACACGCACTATATGCTAACTAGTCATCCTAGACAGATCTAGGCTACGCACAACCAGAGCACAAGGCAGAGGATACCCCGTACCATCGAGGCGGGCTCGCTCGGTCGAATTCGGCGGTGGATAGTCATCTCGTCTGATCGTCTGACGATGCGATGATACTCCTTCGGCTACAAAGTGATCCGCCCATCAGTTTGTTCATGTAATTCTCGGATCCGCCTCCAAATACGTTTCGCTGTACGTTCACGAGGACGGACGCGAGGGAAACACATCCGCTTGATTCAGCCCGCCCGTGACGGTATGACCGGGGCTCTCTAGCGGCTACTATCACGGGTTTGGTTCTTGTACTATCATAGAACGCCATATATTTTCTTTTATGCTGGTTATTATTATTATTATTAATATTGTCATTATCATCCTTATCTTATCCTTATCCTCGTTGCCGCCGCCGTAGTAGTCGCCTCCTTCCGGATTTCATCAGATCCTCCTTAGCATCGTTCTTCCCATCTTCTCGAGCAACACACGAGTTTGTAATAGATGTAATGGTAGCTTGCTCTATCTCTCTCTCTCTCTCTCTGTGTCTGTCTGTGTGCGGGTGTGTGTGTTTGTGTGCCTGTTGCTGTTATCTGTTGTTTTGTCGTTACACCTCTGTCTTATGCCTCTCCTCGTTCAAATAGAGCGGTTTGGTTCGAGTGGATATGACAGAATGCTATAGCAGAATTGAGAGCCTTTTGCTTTGGGGATGTGTGTGTGTGTGTGTGTGTTTGTGTATCTGGATGTGTTCGTATATGTATATATGGTGGAAGGCGGGTTCATGGACGAGGGGGAGTGGCGAGGGGCTGGTTTGTGGGGTGCGGATCGATGAGGGAGCAGCCGGTTACAGTGTGACAGCGAGTCTCCACTGCAACTACCGCCTTTCCGGCAGGGACGACCATGCCGTCGGGGGATTGGTGATCGTGAATCGTCTAGCAAATTGATGGATCCATCAAGCGATGTTGGGACAACCTTATCTTCTATCTCGAGTGATACCTTGTCCTGCGGTGGCAGCCTCGTCAGCCAGATCAGATATTGCCTTGATACGCATCACCGTAAGTTGAACGAACACAACGGCGGAATAGTGCTCGACGTGGGTCGTGGGCGCGTTGAATATTTGCCGACGTACTCAAACCACGTATTGTTTCGGTATCAGCCTCGATGGCGCCCATCAAGCTGACTAGACAATCAGCGTCAGCCGATTCGACTATGAGGCATGACGTATACCAATCTTCCGACGGCGGAATTAGCATTGCCACGCAAACAGTCCACCCTGTGTCTTTTGCACTTGTCTCGTCATTTTGAGTTCGTTGAAGCTTCGTCTCCCGAAGATTCGGTCAGCCAACGGCTGCGGCGCGTTTTAGGCGATTTTTTCTCTTTCTCTCCAAGGTCCTTCAATCCGCCCCCCTATCCAACAAACAGCGGGGGCAATTCCCAATCGAGATAGGTCATGGAGTGTGGTACGGAGCAGTTTTTTGTAGAAGTAACAGAGCTAGTAGTAATAGTTGCAGTATTAATTCGTATAATGTTTGCTTAATTGTATCCTGTATCATCGTCGTTTGCCCTTGCAATCGGCCTATTCGATTAGTTGTCTGCTCTCTTCCTATCTGCGTTCTCCGCAGAATGAATACCTACGCACAACCGTCATTCAGGGTCAATTTCTTCCTCTTCAGACTTCCAGAGGGAACTCTACCGTCGACAACCTCTGGCGATTCCTCGTTCACCGATGGCGTTCGCCGACGAACGCGGCAGCGTCGCATCGATGCTGCCCTTCGACACGTTCAGCATCTCGATTGCCCGACGCCCCGCTCCCATATCCGCGTCCGTTGGCCTCGGCAGCCCACCGTCTATTGTCTAGCTATACTTCTCATTGTTATCATCCTCTTTCTTCTCTTGTTCCACCGTTTCCTGTTCGTCAGCAGAGTGGCTCCAGTGTACAGCGGCTTCGATCTACGCGCCGAGCCAAGGCTATCCACGTCCACAACCTGTTGCGTACAACGAGTATACAGCTCAGAGGTATCGACTTATAATAATGATCATAATAGTGATCGTAGTATTAACACTAATAATAATAATAATAATAATAGTAATGTATAATGTAATGGGCGGTTACAACGATCAATCCTCGCATATGTAACTCGGTGTCTCCTCACATCGTCATTGTAATTGTCTCAGGGTCAGCCAATGTGTTGTTGTCCACTCTCCGTTTGGCATTATCTTCGGCTGGTCAACCCTGGAGTTGTCGAGGACACTCATACGGCCGCTGCACAATGCTAACGTTCGGTCTTATGCGCAAAATACACAGTACACATGGTGATGATTATAATTAACCATGAGCTCATCAGGTCAGTATTCGTCGAAGTGAGATTCGTCGATTGCGATCAATAACCGTCAGTGTCTCCTTGTCTGTTGTAGAATCATTACTGTCATTATCCATCATCGTTATTACTGTTATTATGAATTATTATTCTCAGCATTTTGTTTGTATGCTCTGGATCTCGTCGTTATGTTTAGGTGAATTTTCGACCTTGACGTTTGCGTTTTTCCCTGTAGAAAATTAATTGAGAGTCGATTAACAGGTTGATCGACTAACATCGTTCGTATCCTGCTTCTCCATAGTGTGTGAGTCTGCGTGCGTGTATGCGTGTGTGTGTCGTCGTCGTCTGTGTGAATATATATCTGTGTTACTGTCAGCTATTAGATCACGGCGGGCACGGCGTCGAGTTCTGTGGCGAACGCGTTGCTTGCCGGCTTCACTCAACTCGAGTATAGTTGTTGTCGTTGAACTCATGGGTAGAGATCCTCATTCACAGATGAGTATATATGTATATATATACGTATATATATGTATATATATATATATATATTAACTTTCTTCTCATATAGTATTCTCGGTCATCATTCCGCGCTGATGGTGCACAAATGATGTCGGGGGCTGTCTTGTATTCTTTGGTGTCGTTCTGCCTTGAAGCTTGATGTTGACATCTTGCTGAATTGATATACAGTACAATAGCGCGGTCGCACCTGAATAATCTTCAAGGCTTCAGAAACGGAGAAGGGTACAATTTAACAGCAGAGAGTTAGATCCTTATCACTTGATAGTGTAGTATTCGTCGGTTGTCATTGTGAGAACGTAATATTGAATTTGGTCGAAGTTAACACTCACTAAATTTGCTTAACGGTAATGGGACTAGGCCACTCTTCCGTTGAGCAGATACTAAACGCACCACAATTGTTCTAGTCTTCCCCATCCAAGACCAGACGTCAGTAGCGTGTATCTTAATTTCTCAGCATCGATCGTCACCACTGTTCATAGTCGACTCTGTTAGCTAATGTAGTCACACAGTCATCTACTGATTTATAATCGCTGTGTTGGTTATCTAATTCGCACCGAATCAATGCGACACGCTCAAGCTGGACGTTCTTAATCAGCTCCATTTAGCTGCTGCTGCTGTTGCTCTCCTCGGACTTACCTGGCGCATTGACGGGAAGCATCGGAGACAGCCGCCTAAGCCGTTGTAGTGGCCGCTGTCTTGCTGCCCTCGCTAGTCTTCCCGTTATTGTTGTTGCTGTTGTTGCTATTGTTGTTATTGTTGTTGGCCTGTATCGAGTCGATCCCTAACTGGGCCAGCGTCACCAAAATCGAGTGCGCCGCATTATCCTGTGCTTCCTCTATCGTCCGCCCGGAGCCGTGACATTGCTGCGAAGCCAGACAACGCAACATTGTAAAGGACAATGTACATTTGCGCAAAAAAGATCTACAACTCAGTCGTTCTTAAGCTCGTGCGAGAACGTGTTGTTTTTTTTAGAGGTGGTGAATTTCTAGCTCAGTAGTGCACGGCCGCACGAGATGATGTGCATACCACATACACATACACATGTTCAGGTATCCGTGTTTGAAATTCTATGTCCTATTTCATTTGCTGTCCATACATACAGGAGTACGAGATTCGCCAATGGGAACTAAATATGGAAGGACACACTACGCAGCGCGTACCTGAGGCGGGTTCGAGGTGAGCGCGACAAGTGACAGGAACTCGCTTCCCTTCGGGAAGTTCATAAACGACACCTGGATGCCGAGAACCTGCGCTAGATAGCTCAGCTGGTCCTTGGCCTTGATAAGGGAACCCTGTGTGCCGCCAGAGTTCCCCGAGCCTGCGGTCATGGCCGAGGTCTGCCGGTTTGCGCCTTGGTTGCCACCACGATCATTGCCATGATGACCCTGGCCGCTGCCGATTTGCATCGCCGTCGGCGAAACCCCGCTATCCAACAGCTCCTTTGCTATGGCCGCTTGCTTATCGGTGTGCGCACCCTTGCTCCTGGTCTGTTCGGCCTTCGACTCCCTACCACCTTTCGAGACAACGAGGAGACCGGGCGCTAGTTGGCGACACTGTGCCGAGCCGGACTTTCCTCCGGCCGAGGTGCCGTTCATATTCGAAGTATCCACGTTTTCTGTTCAGAAAATTGATGCAATGAGACGTTGACATCCAAAAATAAAATAGGTGTTCTACTAACAATCGCGAGCAACAAATGCGAGCGTCACGAATCAAGTTGCAGTGGCGGCGTATGTGTGCGAATTTCCCCCATATCCAGCAGAATCATATTCATAGCGTTTCAGTACTCCACCGTCCGACGTGGGGTACGCAAGGGCGAGTGATGGCTAGAGTTTCAGAAAGAGCGGAAAAAGGCTCACCTCGGCTTTCTTTGTTATTAGCTCCTGCCTGCTGTGCTGCGGGCTTAGCGTATCCCAGTTGCTGCAGCATGGACTCGGCGGCCTTTCGCTTGGCAGTCTTCTTGTTCGGCCCGGTGCCCTGCGTGGCAACCCCACCGCCATCCAGAGTGCACTGAATGACGAACTCACGCGAGCGCGGCTCGCCCCGCTCCGCCACCACGGTGTACACAGGCTCTTTCTCCTTCTTCGCCTACACGACGAAAGCGGTCACGTATGTGACAGTAAGTAAAGGACACACAAACACGATCCACGTCGCTAGGACGTCGACGTGGTTTCAAGGACATCGGCTCGGGTATCGGCGAGCGTTTTTCCGCGAAATGCCTCTATAAATCTAGAGGCCGCAGGTTCAAGTCCCGCGACCTAGCGACATATTCGAGAAGCTAAGCGTTGTAAACCTGTAGTTCCTTTAATAAACCAATAAAACCTTTACCGTTCAGACCCCCCCCCAACTACCAAGATCATCAATCATGATAAGATTCCTCATACTGTAAAGTAGATCAGTGGCGGTGCTCATCGTCGACAGGTCGCTCGCATGCGTCAACGATTAACTTACTTGTTGGATTTGAATGAGCCGCGAAATCGGGTTGATCCCCTGCCCATAGAAGGTCCCGTCCGGCTTCTGTTCCTTGATAAGGTTTTTGCTCTTTTTCTTGGGCGTGGCTTTTTTCTTCTCGACGGCAGCCGGTGGGGTCGTCGCCGCCGCCTCAGCTGACCCGGCGTTATTCTGACCCCGCTGGGGCGCGTTCTGTTGTTGCTGCTGCTGCTGACCGGTCTGTCCCGGCTGGGCGACGGGCGCCAGCTTTCTGAGCTCGGTGACCATCTTCTCGGCGGCCTCCTTCTTGCTGAGCTTCTTACCATTGCCGTATCCCTCTGTCATCGCTATGGTGCCGACCTGACAGCGCGTGGTGTACTTGCGCATGTGCGGCGGTCCCGACTCGGCGACGACCTCGAAGTCCACCTGGAGATTTCGCTTGAGCGCCATCTCGTAGACGACACTGATGGCGCTCTTGCCCTCGTCATCGTCGTCATCGCTCAGAGCAATGCTACGACGCGCCACCAACGCGGGCAGAGGGAGTTGTCGAAGTGTCGCCAGAGCGACCTCTGCAGCCGAATGGCGTGCAGCCTGCTCAGTGTTCCCTGAAGGAGGGTGGATTAAGAGGTGAAACACAGCGATAACATGCATTTAACACATATACTTCAAAGTATAGATAACAGCGTTGTCGAGTTAAGCCAGCGACAATAGGGGAGCTAGCTATGTCAAAGAGAGTGTCTTTGGCAGGTAGACGCATAACACAATACGAATATAGTACGCAACGAGAAATGCATGAGTGTTTGGGCAGTTAGAGTTTTTGTTCTTTCGTCGAGTAAGCGTTGCTCCACGTCTGGACGCCTGGATACCAATGTGAAATGGGACTATAGCATATTTTTCCATTCCCGAACAGGTGAATTATTTTTCACACGCATGTCGTTTTCAGTGAATAATGTCTCCAAACAACCAAGCCTTCCGACTGAAAAGAAATCGATCTCACATCGCCAGTGCGTTGCGCACCTCGTTTGTTGCACATACATATATATATATATATATATATGCATATTAATATTTCATAACTATGGATTATTTCTATTGATTCTTGGTGATTTTACAATTAAGTGATATATACATATATATATATATATATATATATCTGTGTATAAGATATAATATATGGAGGCGTAGTATTTGCCCCACTTCTCTCGTGTATCCACTTAGAGATATTGCAATCAAACTGTCATCGGCACGGCAAGTTGCTCCAGCTGGCGGCTGCGGCGGCAGCAGCATTCGCCACACCGATGCACGCATGCACGCAAGCGCCGAACGTAAATACCTTCCCCGATAAACTTCCTCTCGCCAACGTCGAGTATGGCGCGGTAGGAGGGTGGCAGTCGAGGCGGGAAATGCGGATGGTAACGTGGATGGCCAGAGTGGGTCAGCCCGTGCGGCCCGTACAGAGCCGGCCCAGAGCACGACCCAGTTCTGTGATAACCCAGCGGGGTCGGCAGATACGCGGATGCTAGACGGGGTATCTCCACCACTCGGTAGACCGCCGGTTCGCCCCGTTTCATCGCTAACGCGTTGAGCTCGACCGTCGGCGTCAACGGGCCGTTCGTACCCTGTATTAGCAATGCAATGCGTTCATGTTAGCGATGAATGAATCTCGTGTGGAAAACAAAGGTCAGGTGGTAACTCGAGAGCAAACATAGATCTGTTAGTCGTGGACTCGACGGACATGACTCGTACTGTTCTGACATTATTATGATGAGTCACGTTCGGAAGTATTTCAACACCGTGGGAACATATAGAGAGATTTAGGATCATTGGGAAATTTCGCCGAATCTTGAACCTACGATAATGCTATTAGGCGAACACTTGTTGGATCACACTTGTTGTATATAACGTTCAAGATGGTCGATTTTTGTTTTTGTAACGAGTTTTAGTGTTATGTATTCTCGATTAGTTTAACAAAATGTAGATGTGCAATAATTATAGAAGTGGTGGGGAACAGCGTGAGTCAGGGTGGCGAGGCGGTTATGGTCGCTCTCGGGGGTGTGCGATTGCATTGTCTCTCTACGCACACAGCGAGGGAGAGTCGCTACCTGGAGGAAGGATCCCGCGCGCTTGTCCCCGGTGGCGCCGATCAGACACGTATGTTTTGCTATTGAAGGTGCTAATAATTCATGTCATCTGACTGATCATAATAGATAATGGACCGGACGGTCGTTGATTACATGTGAATTTTTTCGACCCCGGATGTATTGTTACTTGGGCTATGGTCGGAACAGAACGTATGCAAAGGGCTCTGGCATGTAGGTATGCTTGCCAAAAAAATTAAAAAACTTTCCCAATTATGCCATCAATGGTTCCGGTAACCACCTGCTTGATGCAAGCTGGATCGGACGAGGTTTGTCACTCGAAATCAGATTTTCTCAAAATAGACAGCTCTTCTACTTAGTTAGGCAATTCAATTCCGAGACGGCGTTCTATTAAAGTAAGCCGTAGCGTCATTAAGGCATATCGTGGCGGTCGCGGCGGCTCTCAGGCTTCGGGTGGCCCCTCGAACAGTATAGGGTCGAAAACTCCATTTGAGGAAACGAATCCTTAGCGTTTCGATAGCCATCTGCTCATCATCTTTTTGAAGTACGCGTTCGCTCTGGAGAAAGTGTAACCATCGGAGGGTGATGCACTGTATGCTTCTGTTAGTCGAATACAGGCTATAGTGCCTTTTGTCGATCAGCATTTTTTTCACGAAACTGGTCACCAAAAGACCCGTTCACTCTCCACTAAACGCCGGACTCGGTCAGGGTTCACCGAAGTTCTCGCACATGATCGCGTCGCCATCGGCCGACCCCACTCGTGGCAGCGAGTTGGCCCAATCGTTCTCTTTGAATCTAGTCGACAGATCACCATATTGGATACAAATTAAAGTGTAAGATTTCTATATTGTGCTATGATCTACACATTGATAGTGACACGCTGTGACCACTGGTGGGTACCCATGGCGTAAACGCAGAGCGCTATGATCTTCGCCAGCTTGGTCAATAGGTACACGCAGTGAATGCCGTCTTTCCGTACGCCCATAAGCGGCCGATTGAAGGAAGATACTGGTCACTCAGGTTTCGCCACCCTATGCTAGCTGCACGCACTAGACAAAGATACTTGGAAGCATGTGGGTACGGCCGCACATCTATGCCCCATGGCCGCTATGCCATGCTCGTCAGCAGGGATGCCGTGACTCGGTGTCCAGTCGCTGACCGGAAGGCAGCCCGTCGCCGGCGTCCAGCCCATCTCTTCTTATGTCGAGTTCGGTCCCTCGGTGAGGTAATCCGGAAAACGCGAGTCTAGTGCCGCGATCCTCGAGGTGTCCGTCGATGGTCCTCGGTCACGAAAGCCTTCCGATCTCGTCCGCTCTGTATGACGATTCCGTAGTGAAACGCCTCTGGCCGTGCTATCTAGCTAAATGCGCATAGATATATAGGGTTTTCGTTCAGCCGAATCTCTGTCAACGAATCGAGATCGAAAGAAAAAACCGAAACGAACGCGCGGGCGACTTCGAGCGATGATCCAGGATGATTCAACTTATCGGAGAGCCGGGTTGCTTGGTGCTTGCAACACTCAAAGGTACAAGCAGTTGTGTTTAGAGCGCTTATCCTATGAATATGTGCCACTGCAGCCTTTTTTCTTGTGGGTGTTGTGTCGATGTTCTCAGTACGAGGATACACATACATACACATATATATATATATACATATGGGCACCTACGCGTCATCCATGATGGGGCAATCTATAGTGCAATACTATGGTTGTTATTGTTCGTTGTTGTTGTTGGTGGTTTGTTGTTGTTATTGTGTGTTATTGTTGTTGGTTTGTTGTTGTTATTGTTTGTTGTTGTTGTTTGTGTTCTCCTCTCTGCGGCCCAAATGCCGAACCCACCTTTCCTGCCGTCTTCGGCATCGGATGCTTCAGCCCCGTCTTCTGCAAGGCCATCTGGGCAGCCGAATGTCTCGCCCGTTTAATGCTGCTCCCCGTGGCGTTGTACTCCTCTTGGGCGCCCAGCTTGAGCACGACCGTGAACGTCTTCTTGTGCGGCGGGCCCTGTTCCTCGATCAGGCGGTACTGATGCTGGACGTTGTTGAAGCGTGCCAGCTCGTTGACGAGGCACATGGGGGTCTTGTCCTTCGGACTGCCTTCACCGCCCTCTCCAGTGGACGGCGGAGCCGGACTCGAGGGCGATGATGATAGCGCAGGACTGACCTGGCCACTGCGCGCCGCCGGGTCGACAACGACGGCGTCGCCAGCAGCAGCAGCGTTGTTGTTGTTGCTTGTCGCATGTCGATACTCATTGTTCTTCGGGCTGCTGCTGTTGTTGCTGCTATGGTTTTCCTTGTTGCTGTGATGGTTGCTGCTGCTGCTGCTGTGGTGGTTGTTGCTGCTGCTGTTGTTGTTGTTCGAGGCTTGTTTCAGCGCCTTCATCTCGTTCATCTCCTTGGCCAGCTGTTTCGCTGATAGCGAAGCCGTCGGCTCGGTGGAGCCGGGGCCTGTCACCGACCTCGTTGCCGACGTCGCCGTTGCTGTCACTACTGCTGCTGCTGTTGTTGCTGTAGCCGACTGTTGTTGTTGTTGTTGTCTGCTGCTGCTGCTGTTGCTGCCATTTGTGGACATGTGTACTGCTGAACCCGGCTGCTGTTCCCGGTGGTGGTTGTTGTTGTTGTTGTTGGGGGCGGTGCTGGGGGCGACGGCCGATCTGTCCCCCGTTCCCCCCGAGGCTTCCTGCTGCACTGCACTTGGCGCCACTGTCGACATCTCTGAAGACGAACAAAATGAGAGAGAGAGAGAGAGAGAGAGAAACGAACACAGCAAAGTATTAAGATGGTGCAGGGGCAAAAAAAAACACAAACAGTGTATGAAAGCGTCACGCATACGAAGCTGATCGCTGTGCTCCCTTATTTCGGCGTTGGGAATCTATTGGTTCAATGGATCGCAGAAACTGTAAACTTAAACTTTCTACGAAACGGAAAGTTTCGGGTTTGAGTCAATGGACAATATTCGGACAGTTGAGGCGCAACATCAGGATGTCGTCAAGGAACAATATTTGGACCATATATACTGTACATCAACTCTCTTAAATTATATATATATATATATATATATTTTAGGCTGACCCAAAAAATGACACACATATAAATTTCAATACCGGCTAAACTGAGTGAGTTAAAACAAAGATTTTTGAGCAACAAAGATTTTTATGAGCTAGAGGTATGCACCTCTTTTATTTATACACTGATCCCAGAGTTCTGGCAGCCTTTTGGCGGCTTGGTAGGCATAATTTCTCTTCTCATTTATAACTTCGTTATTTAGGGGTTCTCGGAGCAAAGCGATCCACTTTAGGGCTTTAGCCAGGGCTTTAGCCACCTATAGCCCTCTTTACTTACAACCATAGTCGGGCTTAAATCGGGAGAATGGGGGAGGCGGGAGTGACGCCGCCGTCACTGACCAAGCTCTAGTTTGCTCAAAAGCTTTTTCGATAATTTCGATCCGTTCGTCGAATCGAGACTCGGGAAGGGGCGGGCGCCGTCGATGTTCATTAATGTCCCAGTCGCCTTGCCTAAACTGCGCACACCAACGGTACACCTCTTCTCGACTTAGGGCATTATGTCCGTGCACACTAACCAACTCTCGATGGATTGCAGCTGGACATTTCTTCTCTTGAAACATAAACCTGACTTTTTCCTTGTGAGAATGCAAATCTGAGCGGCCCGGTCCGCCGGTTGCCGTTTCGAACGCCCAACGAAAGCCGAATTCAAGCGGCCTCCGCGCCGCCCAACTTGCTAATTGATGTGTCTCACTACTGAGCCCTGAACACAGGCTGATTGTTTCGCCTATGCTTATTGACGTAGACGTCAGTAAAGATTTGTTCACGCTGTTCGTCCAACCGCCTCTGCTCCGGGCGGGCTAAAGTATGGTAAATCTTCCGGGCTGACTCTTCACAGCCTTAAGCATTTAACTCAGTCCACGGTGCAACAAATGCTCTCGGCACAAGGCTTCATAAGACCCCCCCCGCCACCGCGCCCGTTTTAAATGCAAATGTACAACAGCGGGATCGAATCCGCGGTGGTTGTCCGGAACTCACCCAAAAGTTGTTACGCCTATAATTTTTTCTGTTGCTACATGACGACAGCTAGGTTCAGACATATCCTCCTCCTAGCAGGACCCTTCATTCTCGCGGTAATCTCGCTGAATACGCGCGGTTGCAGTAGCATCGCTCAGAAGCATGGGAACGCTTCGTTGCTTCTGTTGCTTTTCCCACAGCCTAACGCTACGTCAAGCGTTCATAAAAAAAAACTCCGCGCGCCGGATATTCTCGCATAGAGCTAAGTGGTTGGCTCCGACGATGCCTGTTCGCCCGTGGACACAGCTTCATCGCAGCCCCGCCAATACATTTTGCCCAGCATAGCGATGTATATTCCATCGCTGCGCTGGCTACCAGTCTCGGCTCCTATGGACTTCTTCGTGGGGCGTTTGACTGATGGTCGAATGCTTGGCCGGGACAGTGGACCGTAGGTAGCATTGGACAAATATATGTCCCTGCGAGGGCTCTGCACGATCGGCCTATCTTTAGAGCGCCACCGTTCGGGCCTCTTCCACCGCACGGTGCGCGGTATATCTAACGAGCAGCAAGTCCAGCTGGTGGTTCTCCGCAGAACGACGGAAGCTTCTAGGCTCAGTGGCCGAAACAGTGACCAGAGGACCTAAAACATCCTGGCGGTTTCCTTTACGTAATCGTTTTTAGCTCTCTTTAAATCGGGCCTAGAAATGTATAAGATAGTCTATGTATGAGATAGTCGTCTACTGAATGAGTTGGGGATCGCTCAGCGTGATCGATGAACACATCTTTGTGCGGAACAAACGAATTCGACGTTCGTCAAATATGTAAACGCCGAGTACATTATTCTACCAACTAATACTTCGCATAAAGTCAATGATGGCAACTCTTCATAGGAGTGATCATCGAGATGAAGCATGACAACGGACGAACACACGGAGTACACCGCAGACCGTAACATTAAAGCTAGCCTAATTGGAGTACGTCAAGGAAATCTGATGATACATTACATATTACCCCGTCAGTGTTTACCAGTAAACTTTGTTTGGCTAGTAGAGAAGAGGGGATTTTCTTCAAACGCACGGGCACCACCGGAGACATTGTAATCCCCATCGAGCGAGCGGGCCGATCCAGCGCACGGGGGTTGACGTGGACGTACCGGTGAACTAAAATTGAGATCTGATTGATACCCCTCCCTCCTGAGTAACGGTGGAATGAACTGATCAGTTGCCCTCATATAAAGCGCATCGTGACAATGCTCTGACCAACAATATCCTATCAGCGAGCAGTTTAAATTGGCGCCTTAATCGTTCTGCCACTGTTGCTCTCGCTGTAACAAATCTATGTACTTCTACATAAGTAACGTTTGCACCAGGTGTCAAGGTCTCAGAAGCTTGAGACGCTTTAAAGAAGAGAAACTAGAGAGATAGACGAGGAGGTTGGAGTAGCAGATCGAGACTTACGCCAGGCAATGATGACCACGCTCTTGGCTGCGCACAGCACGAGGACGTGAAGTCGGACGACTTCGGTTGCGCAGTAGACAACTAGACGCAGCCCAACGATCATGTTGCGAACTGCCCAGCGAGCGATTTGCAGGGCACAATTGTACGTTACGCACAGCTCCCGACACGCGGTCCACAACAGCCAGACGTTGAAAGCACGCATGCAGCCAGTCGAAGGCAACGGACACGTCGTTCCGGCGAGACGATCGACCCACGTGGCCTGGCGGCTATGCCTAGTTCGCTCGTCGCCGTTGGCCAGTGTTACGCTACGTGGCCAACGGGTGCGCACGGGTCACCGCGCGAACTTGCTGATCCTGAATGAGCTGCTAATCTGCTCTGGGTAATTATCGGGCGTGTGGGCTCCGAGTACATGTAAGTGACACAATTTCGATGAAGTCGATAGTCTAACCAAACATTAATCCTAGGGCAAGGCGTGATTGTTCAAGCTTGTGATCACTCCACTGAGTTCATATCGACATTTTCCTGTTGCTGCATTGCTCGATACGGGCACACCCGCGATCGTAACAGTGAACTGACGATTACTGGACGGCAGCGCCCGGCCAGTGGGTCAACAAGAACGAACAGCAGCCTCGCAAACGCCTATGAACGCCTGATAGTCAATCGTGAAGAGGGTCGGCGCTGTAGGCCTACGCGGACATGCGTTGGAATGATTGCATCGGTAAAATCAGCCAGCTGTATACCTGGAGTCCCAGCAGATCGACAGCATCCGTAAACGATTTCCGATTCCAGGACTACCTTCCAATCTCGGAAAGTTAAAGGTAGCACGCCTTACGTATTCCGCCGTCGGTGTTACGACAACACGTCACTTAGTCAAGAACATTGCCTCTGTCTGTGCCTTGTTCTAGCAATGCACTGCTCGTTGGACAGGCCGACGATTATCATCAATGGACAGCTCTGCACGGCGTTGTTGTCGAAATGGGCAAGGATTCGCCACCATTCCGCCGGCGAACGGAGCAGCCATTGACTCGGCCGGGCGACGAGCCCAGGAGCCCTCCGTGATGAATGCTGTGTGCACAGTGAAAGAGCCAACGACAAGAAAGATGACTGCGCGATGAAGAACTGTCTTCAGCGAGAGCTGTTCGAGCAAAAGCCCGACGAGCCGTGGAACGAAGTCGAATTTCGTGAGTCCTCTCCTCTCTCTCCTTTTCTTCTCTCTTCCTCTTGTCGGAGTCAGCGTAGCCCGGTGTTGGATAAGCCGAGGCGTTACTTTATAATTTGTTAGTGCGCATGTCATTCAGGACCAGGTATACACACAAACGCGCACGCCCACCATGCCGCCACAGTACGCGTCGCTTGTCAAGGCTGTCGACTATTCAACCTTAGCGTTTAACCCGAGCGAAAGGAGCTCCCCTTAACAAAAGTGACCTTGCATGCTCTGTCTGCTGATAGGTGTTGCCAGCGCGCCGTTCTTGCGCAGCCTGTACAATCGACGCGGTTCGTACGACGAGCGTTGGTAACCAGCGCCACAACAGCAGGGAGAAGGAGACATGGCCACCTTGGGAGAGGAAGTAATTTGAAAAAGAAAAGTACCTGCCCAGCGTCACTGAGATCGCTTTCGTTTTCGAATTGACGACGTTCACACGCGGGAAACGTTCAGTGGACGATCGGCGTATGCGTGTTTCGGGTCTTTGCAACAGATTATTGTTGCTATTTTGAAGGAGCGAGCAGCCGCCCCCTCTCGTGTTCGTTACCACAGGGCACCTCGGATAGGAGCTGTCAGGGGTAGCGTTACTGGGCATTGCGTATCTAAATTTAAGCTCGATGCCACCGGATCGAGCTATCAGGAACACGCGTTTTGGCCTGAAATGTCAACGGCTGCTCGCGAAGCAACTCTCAGGACAAGCACAGCCACATTTTCATGTCATTACCAACGGCCGGCAAATGCTCGCTGCGCTCGTCGTAATAATCCTTGTATAAATAGGTGGATAGATTACACAAGGTGGGTTTGTCGATGGCCATTTCGCTCGAGATGTATGGAGACCTGTGAAGCTCGAACTTCGAAAGAAGTCTAAGAACAATAGCGAGCTTGAGATTCGTTTGATTCCCGCATCTCTCTCGCTCGCTCGCTCGCTCTCTCGGGACGCTGTCCAAAGGTACGGTCGTTTTGTAGGTGATGTTCTCCTAATTTGTCAGGTGATAGTGTTTACCAGCTTGGTTTAGGATTGGCCGCCAACATCTGATGCAATGTCAAGCGCGATTTGTCTCATTTCTGCATCATGTAAGTCGAGCCCATTCACATCATCATCGAGCAGATGGTCGCCAGTCGCCAAGTCGCTTTCGCTGGCCTTGATCCTCATTTCCTTGTGGCACATTGGTGATGGAACATGCCAACCACAAATTCGCAGTTCACGGCCACCTACATTCCCAATGCAACGAATGAATGACTAATTCCGTGCATAATGGCCTGACACCCTGTCCCCAACTACCTCTCGAATTATTCTATATTTAAACACTCACAATAATGACCAATAGATCCGTCCATGTGAACCAGCAAAAGCACTGGGCTGCAAAAAATGAGAATCGTACCTTGTTCGTTGACGTTCCTAATGCGGATAAATATAATTTTGTTTTACTCTCGCTTGACATCATTTGTAACAACAACAACAATAACAGCAATAGCAACAAAACAAAATAACAACAAACTAACTAACCTGACCACTAAATAAGATCGAATTGTATGATACAGCAGCAGCAGCAGTCGTCATTAACGACTGCTGCTGCAGCTGCTGCCGTTAATTCGATCATCTCCCACTTTTATTGGTGGTTTAGTTAATTAATCGCTTACCCAACACCATTACAGTGCAACTGCCATCCCATCAATGACTGCGCTTCCCCTTACCCAATGGCTACAAAGCATGTACGCTGTCCGCATCATTCGCGTCTATCAATAGTGTATGTATATCTATTGACGTATGCACAGCTGGACAGAGAAATGCAGAAAGATAGTCATCCATCGACACCATAGATTTCCCATGTCAGGGATACGTGGCGCTTATTGCTGTAACTTCCTCTACCTCACGATTTGCTGTTGGGAGCCCGCTGTCGTTTCATACAGGCAGGTATCAAACATTTGCTGAGCGGGACTTGTCTTTCGGGGTTTTGCTCAATCGGGAAGACAGTTTTACGATCATCTTTAGTGACTGGACAGTTTGACAACGACAACGCGGCGACCAACCCACGGTCTGGATCAGACCGAACAATCAGATGACGTCCGGCCACATCGATGAAGAAGGCGACGCCGGATCGTGATGTATCTGAACTGTTGCATTTCGTGAAGTGGCCCGCCCACGCGCGGCTCAGCGCGGATCTCGGCAGGCGAGCAGGACGGGGAGACGACAGTGACCAACCTCAAGTCATACGAATCCGCGGATTTATCAGATACACTGCCGATATAAATATATACATATACATATATATCGATGTCGTCTCGTTGAGTATAGTGAGCCGAGTATATTAATAATAAGGAAGCAGTTGAGACGCCCGGAGTCCAGCGCAAGATTGTAGGTACCATTCGGGTCAGTTGCTTGAAGCATCTATCTAAAAAAGCGGTAACGCTCGCAGAGGCGTATGCCTTTGAAGCATGATGGGTGATACCCCTGATAAAAGAAATAGTTCGATTTCTCTCTCTCTCTCTTGTTTATCAGTGCCAACGCGTTTGATGCGGTCTCTGACTTGGTTCTGCTTTGAGCCGTGAAAGCATAGACCATTTTCTCTTTCCTTTTCATTCTCAGATCGGGCTGCACTCGGAGATGACGTGTCACTGAAGGGTTCCTTGGCCTGTGTCGCTGGACGCGGCTATTTTTCTTGCTCTCTCTGTCTCTCTCTTTTTTTCTCTGTGAGCTGACGCCCAACTGACTTTTGCATAGCGTTGCTTCGAAGACATATCATGACGGGCGTTCAGGATAGCTGAACGCGGTTCGAGGGACGAGGACGGCCCTCTCGAGGTGTTCGATAAAATAATACTGCCCAATAATCCCAACATAATTAATCGACACTGTCTCGTTCTTTCAACACGAGTGAGTCGATGGAGAGGTGAAGGTTGTTGAAACTCGGCTAGCGCCAGTGGACGCTTAAGATTGGCATGTATGAGGTAGCAAATAATGATTTGTTAATTGTTTTGCTATTCTCGGAGACGAGTATTACTATTTAAAGCGATTATTATTAATGGCCTTATTAGTATAATCGTTACAATTCAATCTTTTTCAAGGATTGACTTTCCAAGTAGGTTATTGGGGACAAACTCGAGAACATCCCTGATTCGACTTGATAGCGAGATGTTAACGCAGGTGTCTCTGGTTCAGAGCCCACAGGGTACATGCCGTCTTGTACTTGCAAAAGACGCGTCGCTTGCCTCTGGAAGCATGGAGCTCCACGAAATATGGAGCACCATCTATCGAAGGAGCAGTGATAAGGACATTGGAGTCCTGGCGGAATAGGCCAAGACTACACCGTTTGCAGGTCACGGACGCTGGACGAAAACGGAGAATACAGCACGTTGAAAAATCTCACCGTGGCGTTAATCTCGGTTAAGAACGAAGCTGTCCGGTTTAAAGCAGGACACAATGACCTTTGTTCTTTCATGGTGCGTCATTGTTCCAATTCCTGTTCCCCTCGATGCTTGTGGTGTAACGGTTCGAGAGCCATCAGGTACTCCTGCGCGACGAGGCCGCCACCAATGCTATCCTACTCCTGATGTCCGGCAGAGGAGTTCCATCAGGAGTTCCCTCACTGGATGCACAAAGGACAAAGCAAGGGTGTCCACGAGTTCGGCATATAGAAGTGCATTCCCAGATGGCAGCGGACTACTCCGTTAGGGTCACCGTATATACAGCGATGTACAATGTGACTTCTCCATAAAGGACGTTTGCAGATCTGCCGCACGTTGAAGACTATGTGGATTCATCATTTGATGCGGAGACTATCATTCGACTATCCGCGACTTAAGAAGCCATTTGATAATCCAGTAACGCTACCCTATCGAGGCTCAAACCTACGGCTCCGAATGCGCGTAAATCCAGTTCGGGCGGTATTTCGTTTCTTTAAACGGGGCTCCTGGCTACTGCAGGGGTTTGGTCTGCTAAAATGCCTACCCCCGGTTTTGGCTCTCCTGTATCACTTAGCCGAGCAGCTACTCTTCTGTGCGTATTTTCTAGTGATCACACTCGAAGATGCTCCGCTTACTGAAAGATTACTGCACTTCATTATATTTGAGGTAAGCGCCGACGAGCCGTTTGAAGGACGCATCCATTCATAGTTTCTATTTTGTATTAGCATATGGAGCATATCACGAGCAAAGCTTTTATATAATCATATTGTACAATTCGAGTTGGGTTTGTAAGTTACAGTTGTCGGTTGCAGGCAGTAGTTTCTATAACTAGAAATCAACATCGAAATTTGTAAATAACCATACACACACACGCGGGCGCGCGTATCGTTAACCTCAAATATAAACCAGTCAACCTCCAGTCAATCTATCAACTTACAAGTTACCAATCGACACAGCATCCCTGGCAAATATCAATGTCACCTCGAACCCATTAATAATATATAGCAGATAGGGGGTGGATATCAAACTGGAGTTTCAGCCCAGTGCCTGTACAAAATAAAAAAACCTGAACACATCTACTAGGGTTTTCGTTAGGTACTGACCCGTATTTTTCTTCTAACCACTAAACCTCTTGCTGTTCGGGCCTCTTTCCGCAAACAGATTGTGGCCAGAGATGGAGTGGGGGTGTCTTATTTTTATTGCGCTCACAGCAACAAAGGCAATTGCTGAACGTTGCCTCAGCTGGTAAAAATAAGCTGGTGACCGTGAAATCCCGTGCGCATGACGGCTAACAAATTCGTAACTCCTCTGTTCGTTCACAACTTAATGAATCACTCTTCTTCCACTTGTTGTTGTTCTTCTCGTCAAACTCAGGCAAGCTCCGCCATAATGCTGGCGACAGCCTTCCATCTGAAGTTTGGTGTCCCGCCCCCATTAAATGAGCTGGCAACTACCGCCAGGGTGTGCAAGAAATGCGGGTTACCCCGTGAGGCTCGAACCTACCACTGTCTCATATGCAACGTCTGTGTGCCGATGTTCGACCATCACTGCGCTTGGCTGGACGTCTGTATCGGCAGGCACAATCGACGCCTCTTTATCCATGTAGGGCGCCCATGACCCCCGAAGCCGACATGAATAGATGGCAGTCATCCGCTATTTGCTCATTGATAGAAATTGTATAAAATTGATAGATTAAAATCGAGGCAGATCAGAATAGACGTAAATACCCCACGCATTCATATGGGGGGGGGGGGTTCGCTTGCATCGATGATCCGCAAAATAGCAACGAGTTGATTCTTGAGCAAGTGTCTCGAAACAGGTTTCCCGCTCATTGGGCGCAGATAGTGAGCCGGGTTCGATGTCGATCGTAGGAGCAGCTGATACACTGTTCTTGAACAGAACAGAGAGAAATATGGGTACTAATCAATATACATATGAATACTTGTTTCACGGAGGCACGTACCGGTCTCGGTAGTTCCTCCGCACGAACGGGTTGTTGTTGTTCGACAGCCGATCTTCGATACCTATCTTGGTCGTGTTTTACTCGAAAATGTTTTTCTGTTCGGTCCAACCTGCGATTGCAGCTCCTTGTGCTCTTTGGGGTGCACGGCGTCTCGACGGCCGGCCTTATCTATTACAACTTTTGGCGACTGGACATCTTCGAAATGATGGATCTTGCTGTGTTTGCACACTTCATCTCATCCCTGTTCTTCGGATCTGCGAGCTTCATTTTGGCCTTTATCCAGCTAATTTTTGTGGCTCTAAATCAAACGACAATGGAGTTTCTCATGGTGCGTACACAGTTTTCTTAATCACGTTCGCCGTTGTGCCGATGCCTCGGCAGAGACAGTGACATATAAGGAGCCCGCGTCCCCCATGGGCGTGTCTCTTGTCTGACCGCCCGAGGTGCATGATACGCTTTCCTTGCCTATGGCTGTATTAATGTAGAAATTGCGTGAATGCCTTCTAGAACTAGAGAACAACCGTGATTTTCTTCCAGAGTCGTGCACCCAACCAGGAGAGAGACACATGGGACCTGGAAAAAGTATATTATATTTATACTGAATGGTCAGGCAGGCCCGCGGACTATTTGTTATAGGCCCGCCGAGGCGGAGCCTCCTCAAGGCCCGCGGACAGATTTGCACTCAGCAGGCACTCAAGGACGGTGAATTTTGAGTGTCTACTATCAAGTGCAATGCCGCGTTTCCGTCTAGGCATATAACACCCATATAAGCCATTATATGAGATTGCTAACTATTCATTTGTGTCAAGTAGCGACGGCGGTTGGGATAGGCCCACCTCGCGGTGCGGTTCACCTGACACCACGCCAAACACAATGAACACTGTACACAGCGAAAACTCGACTAACGCAACGAATTACTGTATGAACATCTATTAGACCTCCATAACTCCGAGGAGTACACCTGTTGAGCCAAGGTTACCCTGTTAGCTCGCACTGCGTTCGAGGCTCGCCAAACATTATATATATATATTAGTGATTATTTGGTGGATTATGTCTACAATCTGCTGAAAATCTATTTACGACATTGCAGCGCATGAGGCACATCCTCAAGGCTACCCCACGCTCACTAACTGTTACATCTACACGCTGACGTAACGAACCTGTATTTCGATTCGTTGCAGAACAAACCGCGCGAAAGGCGTTCGTTGGTGCACAATTTCCAGTCCGTTTTTGGCCGATCGTGGCTAGCTGCACTCATCCCACTCTATGATGAAATGAGGACCCACTGGCTTGCGACTCCCGCAACTTTCGCCGAGGTTGAATTGAGTCAGCTGTGTCAGATTCATTTATTTCTATAGTTAATATTATATAATGCGTCGAAAGTGTCCACTATCAACGACTGTTGTTGTTGTTGTCCAGGTTGCTAGATTTCGTTGCCAACGTGGGTTCCGGATTTTGCAAATATGTATTATTATTATTATTAAATAATACGAGAACAACGACGATAGCGGATGTCGGGATACATTTATCCGGCGTGGCCTGTGCGTATAGGCTGCTCGTGATGTCGTTCCAACGAAGCATAATTGAAACTATATTATATAAAGTTTGCTATATTTCAGAACAACGGAGCTGTCTCTGGTCGGGCAATGCAAACTCCTTGGCGGAGCTCACCAGGGCGACACGCCGTCTACCGTTTGCCTCAGACTCATTACGAGCCTCAACCAAGCCCGATAACGCTGTAAATTTATGACCTTATCGCATATATATATATATATATATATATATATATATATATATATATATATATATATATATACGTGTCTGGCAAATTTATCATATATATACACACATATACATATGATACATTTGACATTTCATTCACTTGTTGGTGGTAATTGTATACACGTAATAAAAATAGCACCTATTCAAAATGTATTGCAATTAATTAATTATTTAATTACTTTAGTTTTTAATAATTTCATGAATTCCTGTCGTAGTCACCGAGACGCCCCCACAACAACTACGCTAACTTTTTAGTAAAGCTTGCCAGATAGAACCTCTCCTGGTTCCCTTGTCCGCTCTACTGCTGGCCGCCCCTCGTCTCGACAATCCAGTCGAACCGATTAAGGATTGGGCAGACCCCCGGCGTTGATCAGGTTCAGCTGGCCGGTCAGTTCCGACAGGTTTAAGAGCATAAATCTATCAGCTGCCTCCGTCCGTTCGATTCCGTCCAGCTGGGACCTCTCTGTAGAAAGAGGATGCTCAGAGGAAGTTGATGCCTCCGAGTGACGACCAACTACCGGCCATAACAGCCCTGGTGACGGGCCACCCCCAGGGTGTCTATCGCGAAAGTTTCCCGAGTATGTACGAGGGACAGAGGAGAAGTGACCCGGTGCTTTTACTGTGAGGGGATTGCGTACTCCGCTGACGTGGTGGTGGTGGTGGGGTGTTGTTGTATACATCGGGCATACGGCGGTAGCTTTTGATGTGGCGGGCAGAACGAGCCGCGCGAAGTTCAGTTAGCGCGGTGATATGCCGCTCGCGGTAGGCGAGACTGGGCAGATCCGGGAGAGGGCCAGGGAGGACGAGTCGGTCTGGTTGGTCTGTCTGTATAACCGACGTGTCGCTGCTGTCGTGGGCATACGGCGCCACCAAGTTGGGCTCGTGTTGGGCCAACGAACGCCGACGGATGGCCACGTAACGGCCATGTATCTATCTGGCTTCAGCTCGCCGTCCGTTGTCGCCGTACTCCACCGTTCCAACCGTGGCCAGCCCCTCCCGCTGCTCGTTTCAAGGGGGGGGGGGTTGCTAGTAGGAACTCGGGACACACTCGGGGGTGCTGGCGTGGCGGCAACAGCCGCAACGGGCTGGCTTTTCGGTGCCCACCACCGTACATACGTACGTGGAAGCGTGCCAACATTAATCTCGTGACGGGGCAGGAGTGCTGCCCCCGCCCGGCTTGCCTCGGGGGTCATCCCATGATCACCGGGGGGGGGGAAGGGGAATCACTCCGTGGCGTGGCCGTGGACCTTGCGCGAGAGCGACTACCGAGTAGCACAGAGATCGCGCATCATGCAACACGTGACGGGCTGGCCAACAGCAGCAGCAGCAGCAGCCGCCGCCGCCGCCGCCACAAACGCTCATCCAGACAACATAGTAGTCTTGGCATACGTGAAAGGCGGGCCAAGGCCGCGGCGGAGCACTCAGACAGAGCGAGTAGCAGCAACAACAACTACAACAAACACGTTCCGCAGCAGCAGCGGCAGCAGCAGTAGTTAACCATAGGAGCGGCGACTGCTACACGCGGTAGGTGAGACAGTCTGTTGAATGTGGAGGAACAGACCGCCTACGCCAAAGGAAGATAGGGGCGGGGGTTGGGCAATGGATAAACGGACGTTTGAAAATGAAAATTTTGAAAGTAAAATAATCAGTAAGTTTGAAAATTAAATCTGTCATTAAGTGTAACTAAATGACTAAATAAATAAATTAGATCAATTACGAGCAAGTGAATGCGAACGTGCGAGTGGCATTCGGCGCTCCATGACTTGGCCGGGCTGTCTAAGGTTGTTGCTGCTGCTGCTGCTGTTAGCGTTGTTATTGGTGTTGTTGCTGCTGCTGTTGTTGTTGTTGCTGTCCTCAAGTATAGCAACAATGTGCGCTGATCATTCTCAGAGAAATGTTCTTAGAGGGCAGCTCAGCTGAGTTGTGCCGCCTGCGCGTCCACAACGTGAACGCTGAACAGGTGAGCCGCCTATTGACGCCGGTGGTTATCAACGGTTCCAATACTGAGCACGTCGACAGCTTAGCCGTCAGGCGACGTGAGACGTCAGAGACAGCTGAATTCTGCGGCACAGTCCAACGATGTTTCGGATGGGAACGCACGATGCCGCGCTTCGACGCCGATCGACGACACCCAGTGCTGCGGTGAGGCACCTGGCGCCTTCGGCTCTGACCACTGCGATCGAGGGCCCGCAGCGGCAATGTCAATGGTTCCCCTCGCTATATATATATATATATATATAGCAGATAGTGTGTGTGTGTTGTGATGAATGAATTTCGCTCTTTCGGCATTTTCTTCACAGTGGCGCAAATGGGGGTCATCCCTGTTCGGTGATCAGTTTTGATTCCGTGAGACGTTCATCAAATGGAATTTCAGATGGATATATAATATTTGCTACTGAAAACCACTTGCGAACCTCTATGTACTTAGTGTCGTATATATATTCGCTATTCCAGGAAAGAAACAATGGAACGAATTCACGAGGGGCAAAGTAATTCTCATTTTGAGAAAAGACCTTTTTTTTTTAACGGAGTGGCCAAATGAGCTCTCCGTATTTGCCGGATGTTCAATTAATGTTACATAGAGCAGGCTGATACTTAGGTGTATTTTCACGTTCAACGGGTACGATTGTCGTCCACTTTTCTAATTAAATAAACAACAACGAATCAGTGATTGATTTTCAAGATTATCTCAAATATATAACGAAACAAGCAGAACTTCGTCTTCGGAGTTCTCTCTCTCTCCCGAATCTCGAGTCGATTAATCCATCACATTTTTCGGGGGAGCACAGAATACCGAAGTACGGGCGGCTTCGGAACACAACGCTAGTAGGTACTAACACCACCGTTTGGCGGTTCCGAAACTGGCAAATGTCCATGCAATCTCTCTCTCTATCTCTCTCTTTTCATTGGTTCCACCAATACTTATTTAGATAGTAGCATATCCGCTAAAGCAAGAGAGAGAGAGAGAGAGAGACCTGATCCACGAGGAGTTCCACCCCTGGAATGGACAATATTCTGAAAAATGTTCAAACGCTGATGGGATAAGTCTTGAGCGAATTTCGACGCGGAGTAAAATAGTATTTTTGTGTGTGTTGCTTTTGGTTTGTTGCGTTTTTGCTTTGCCGAGATCCCCCCCCTGCTAACCCGATAGACGTGCTCGCGCCAATCGGCAATTCGCGAACGCATCTTGTACTTGGATATTGCAGAAATAGGCCAGCGAAAGTTTTTTCGCTGTGAACAGGCAGAGGGCGGAGATTCGAGTTGTCCCGCCGCGTGATTATGTCGTATATAACAAGGGAACAGTTAAGCATTATACAAATTGTAATGTGTTCCTTCAATAAACCAAGTAAGCTTTGCCTTTTAATACACTGTTAGTATTGCGCACGCTTACAGAATACGGTGTACATTCGCATCGATACATATTACCGGCTGCAGACTTTTTTCCACTGAATCCCGCCAGATTGCGTCGAGTTCTGAGGCGACAAGGTGCTCAAGCTGTGAGGGTAGATCCGGTTGATTATATCAAGCGGATTTTACCCTACGACCATATGCGGTTCATCCGGCCAAAATCGACAATGTAGATTACTAGCTATCACATCATGAAGCAGTGTTGAAGGAACTGCCGATTCGCTTGTAGGACGATCTCGCCAATCGATGAAACAGTGTGTGGTTGATCGGCGGCGGAAAACATCTCGTCATGGGAGGCGGTCCACACGTTCAGCCAATTTCGTATCTCTGCTTCTGTCCTGAAGTGCTCCATTGGTCTGAGTAGCTGGTCATCTCATGGAGCAATATGTGGACTATACGCCGCGTGCGGTAGAGTGCTTTCCAGCCAAGATCGAGAAGCGTACGGCTGGAGAGTTTGCTGAGTTGTCTTGTCTATGCGTTACATCGACGACTTCTCCAGACGTGTGGAGTCCATAATAGCGAAGCACCTTCTGATCCCACCGCATGACTCAGCAATACCGTCTAGCTACGAATTCTGGGTCTAGCCACCCCGCTGCCCGCTCGGGGTTTACAGAAGAATATCCATTTTTCATCTCCGTCAACAATTTTGTCCAGGAAACTCATCGTGATTTGCCTTCAAGCTGATCTCAGTTACGTATAACTCAACATGAGTGTATATATATATAAATATATACATGTTGAGCTATATATATATATATATATATATATATATATAGCAAGTAAATCGTGTACACGCCTCTTCGGAGTGGCGATCCCTCGTGTGTTCGTTCGCTATGACACTCAAGCGAGCAAGTTCGGCCCTCTCGAAGCTTCGTTTGCCAAGTTCACTGCGGCGGCACCTCTCCCTGTCGCAACGTCTCCCTGCGCATTAGTTGATTACGCGCGGCGGCTGGCCACTTCTACCGACCTCCCCTCGATGTTGCCCCCCTCGGCCGCTCGGTCCCGTCACCCGCTCATCCCCTAGTAACGAAGTCGGAGTAAGTTGCGGCACTCATATTCACCAACTTGCTTCTCCAATGCTCGCACTCTCTCGTCCTCCATTCTAACTCGAAAGTATACAAGGCTTTCTCTGGGTCCGGTCAGCCGGTCGGGCTCTCTCTCTATCTCTCTCTGTCTTCTGTCCCGCGATTTATTTGCCATGATCACACTTGCCCACCACCACCACACGAAGCAGCTCCGTTCGCCTCCGCTCGCCTGCTCGTGCCGCTCGAGTTGAGCGCCTCTGAACGTCGTATGCGGAGTCCACTGTCGTATGTAAAGGCCCTGCTTGCGCCAGTCGCCCCGGCGGATCAACCAAACGGACGGACGGACGGACGGACAGACAGACAGGCTCACCGGCAGGCCGACTACCCCACCGCTCCCCCCCCGGGCTTGGCCTGCCCTAGCGCGGCCGACCCGCCACGTCTAGGCCACCATCACGATATCGGATCGGTCCGTTCGCCCAGCCCGAGTCGCATGGAGATGCTTGTGTTGTGGTGTTGGCTTTCGGCACGGGGCGCGAGTGCCCTGGGGGCAGGGGGCCCGAGGGGTGCAGCTGCGGCGGGAATAAGGAGGCTGGAGAAAGGCGGTAAGACCCAAACGGGGAGCGGCAGCGGAAACCGCCGCCAAACCCCATTTGCATGTATTGCCCATTGACCCCTTCGTCGCCTGATGCCCAAGGCCTAGTGTTCCCTCTCCCCTGTTTCGGTCTTGCTCGGCATCTGCAGAATGGACCACACTAAAGCCGCCACCGTCACCGCCGCCAGCGGCGAAAATTCCTCGTCATGGGATTCTCGTCTTGGAATAGCTTCGTTACGCGAACGAACCGTGCCTCCTTTATCCAGGCTTCGGCTTGCTAGCCGAACCCCTCTCTTAGATAGATGAGCATCACTGCAACGGTGCGCACCCCTCACGGCCAGCATGCGCACCATACATTGGTGATATCCGTATGCGAATATATAGTATAGATTATCTCAACCTACGAGATTGTCCACTGCAATCATCCCACATGGCTTCTTTGGGTCTGCCAGAGGAGAACAGGTGTGCATCCGAAGTTGGTTGGTTGACTTACGTAGCGTTTTGTTTTTGACGTATTAACTCGTCTCTTTGCTCGTGCTGAAAATGTTTTCAGTTCTTGGGCGGCCTGATGACCCCTGTGGAGTCTTTCATCCATTGGCAGTGCTTCTCGGTACTAAATCCGTATGGCAGAGGCATAACTACGAGAAATGTAGCAAGGGAAAACCTACACTTCCCCCACAGGTCAAGGTAGACTCGAAACCGGCGCTATCGTCCGATATTCGTTCACACTGATATGCCATCACCGATTTCATCTGCTTGTTCCCAACGTACTGAAACGGCACGCTGATGACCGCGCACTGTAACAGTGTCCCGCGATTCGTTGACTGATTCACTCGTCCACCTTCGAGCCCTCTCGCCCATAAACAATCCTGGGCTAACCCCCAACCCCCTCACGGGTAACCGAACTATATAAAATAATAAACGTCGATTGCTATTAATGCCGATCCGCCACCGGCACGAAAATAATACAAGTCAAAGCCTGTGTCAGCTGTTCCTCTCATCCTTGACAAATAGCCCAGCTGATCTTGTTTCAGTCGGGCGTTCAGTTCTGCTGACGGCATTCGGATCTTCTTCTAAGCTAAGATCCCCGCCGCCGCCACCGCCGCCGCCGCCTCGTCTTCTTCTATGAACGGCCTGTCTGGCCGAACCCGCTGGGCTGAGCCATTCAGCAAGTCACCAGGCAAGACCGCCTTTACAACCACAGACACCACCTTCTCTACCACCCACACAGCCACATAGCAGCACACAATGGCGCTAAGCGCCTAGCCCTGTGAATAGCGGCCAGCAGGCAGCGCTTCCCTTTTCCATCTCTTCCCGAAGAAAGAAAAACACCCGATATAGAGCAACGCCGAACGGGCCGCTTCCCATCGGGAACAAGCGGACAGACCTGCGCGCATTCACGCCCGCAGGCACGCACATGTCCCAGAACAGATCGGAACTAGTAAAGTCGACAGACACTTGCACATCGTCCATTCCGCCTTGGAGCTTGGAAGCTTGGCTGAGCTTAGCTGAGAAGAGTTTCCACACGGCCCGCAACAGCAGCAGCAGGTAGGGCAGGCGGGCGAGCGAGCGACCGGGCGACAGAGATGGGGGGCCGAGTCAGCCGGCCTACTTTATCGCTTGCTGTTCCCGTGTCTGTTACCGTGGTGGACAGCCGGAGACAGCAAGGCTTGCACTGCGCGCTAGCTATGAGCCCTTAGCCGCCATGATTCGACCCCAGTCGTCGGGCAGGCACCAAGCGGGCCACAGGGGCCGTCCCGTCGCCCACCGGGACGGGATTCGCCACCACTTTCGGATCGCACTGGCCGGCGCTAGCAGAGAAACGGAAGCGGCGAAGACGCTCGCACCTCTGACTGGCTGACGAACGATCGCATATAGGCGGATGAACCCGCGGCCCGTTCGCTACAAACTCGACAACAATCTGATAAGTCCTCAGTCAATTCGATCCAGCAGCGGGAGCAGCAATAGCAACAACAGCAGCAGCAGCAGTAGCAACAGCAACAACAATGATCTAACATGTAGACACACATATGTATTTGCTATCGACGAACGCACACCGCCGCCGTCACCACCACCACAACGAAGCAAGTGAGCTCCGTGACGCAACGCTTGGTTAGCGCCGCCTATCTGATATCCGGCCATATAATCGATGTAATCCACCCTGTGAGAATGATCCCCCAGGGTCTCACCCTCATCTCACTTTCCGAAGCCAGCCACCATCGTCGTTCTCTCAGAATATATATGCATATATACATATATATATATATATATATGCATAGATATGTATGTATATATCAGCACGCTCACCGCGCGCGCACGAAACCCTCGGAGTTGATACTTTATACGTCGCGCATGCACCGCTAAATGGTAAGGTCTCGTCACAGAGGTCGCAGTTCAGGTGACAGATAATTCCTCTGCGGTGGAGCAGTCCCACTAGTTTAGGCATTTCGATATCGATGCAGCGCTCCACTCCACTGAGGTCGATGGGTAGACATCGGTCAGCTGGCCGCCTCGCTGGCCAGCCATGTCAATCTTGCCATTGTTTGTCTGCCCTCCCTCGCACAGCCTCGCTAGCTCGACCGTATCCGAATGTCTATCGGTGGACAGCCACCCGCCTCACGCAAACCAACGACGAGTCTGCGCGATCAGCTGTCTCTCCGGAGCACCGAGCAGCAGCAGCAGTAGCCACTTCGAGCCACTCGTAGCTTCAAGTCGACGCTGCTGAGACTTGTGGAGTGGGGTCTCCGCTCAGTGACGATGTCTCTCCCATCCCGCGAACCTGCTCTGCAACTGCTGCTGCTCCTGCTGCTGGTGCTAATCACTACTGGGTAATTTCCCTGCGCTGCATTTCCACCCGCACCTATTGCCTTCGGGTCCACCTTACACTGCTTACACTATCGGTAGCCGCACACAGTCACAGTAGCTGATCCCTGGAACGGTAGATATTCACAGTCGACAATCGACGGGAACGGACGTGCAGCGGACCCGTCGAGGATCCATCCCTTGCGATGGCAAACTGCAGCCAAAAAAAGCTAGCTCGCCAGATCTCTAGGTAGTCACCGCTAGTCACGATTGGCCAGCCCCAGAATCACTTTGTACTCGTTCGGGCCTGTGGTCCCATCGCTCTCGTTGCTGTCGAGTGTCATCCGTACTCACCGGTCATGTTGGGGCGAAGTGCAGTGTGTCCGGTCGTTGAGCAGATATGTGAGACCGCTTATTCGACCGCTGTAAGCATCGGAGGAACCGTGGACACCCGAGGCACTATCGGCCCCTGCGCTCCGCACACGACGACGGCACTCGCCTGTGACCAGCAACGCACCACTCGGCGCTCGTCCACTCACTGAGTGCTGCTGGCCTGCTCCGCTCTGCTCTCGGTGGCGCTCCTGTGGTTGGTTGGCTGGTTGGTAACCAACCAGGCTGCCCTAGCTGGATCTCGTTGGCCGACCCTCTCTCACTGGCACCTGCCGCCTGGCGGCGGCCCGTACCCCGCCGCGGAGGCGGCCAGCGAACGCTCTGTGGGCTGGCGTTCCCGAACGACTCGTTCGGAGGCCCCTGTCCCTCTCCCCTGACGGTGGTAACGTTACGTCTACCCGCGCGCAGAGAGCACGGCAACAGCAGCACCAGGGAAATTGACTGCGATTGGTAGCGCCCTGCGCCGCCAGCTGGAGAGGGTAACGAGGCCTGTCGGTGAGTGGTCAGTGGCGTTCGCAGAGACCCCGTGAAGCAGACGGTGAGCAGATCGCGGTAGGTTCGCACCGCGGGCGCCATTGTCGTGGACCAGACCGTCGGCGCTGGCTGCTACAGCGACGATCGTCAATCGTAGGCAACGGATAACGGTGGGCCCTCGCCGACAGAGGCTTGCCCCTTCTCCACGTCCTCACAGCTTCGACGGCAGTCGCGCGTAATTTCGCGGCGCGAAAATCGCTGTGGTGCGCACCACGAATAATTGGCGAGTGCTTGTGATCGCTGGATGAGAACTAGAATAAGTTTACAAGAGGAGGGAACACCTGAAGAACCTGCTTGTTGCATATGCCGAAAGTAGAAGAAATGACAGTTGAACCCTGGGATTGTTAAGGCGGTGGAACGCTATTTGAGTGAACGTTTTATTATAGTATTAGAATACGTGGGGAGCGAACGTGAGCCATCGATTGGCGATCAGACGACGTATATATATGTACACATTTCTCGATCATATATATTATATGCATATATATATATATATATATATATATATATATATATGGTCGAGAATATATAGAATATATAGAAGAAGGTGTTCTTAGATGTCGCCCACTTTTATAATTGACTAATATGATTTATGATCGAGGAGAACACAACATTAATTCTGCTTTCGAATCTGCTAATGTCCTCGAAGGAGTCTAGCACAGGCTGAGCCGTGCCACCGGCGGCAAGCGCGCAGGATCCCTCCATCTGGAGCGACTTCCCCTCGCTATGAGGCTAAAAAGCAGTGCTATCGCCGCTTTCGGGATCACAACGACCTCTGCCCTACGCCCTGTCCCCCACTGTTTCTCTGATTATTGTACATTTTGAGACGCGCAATTATAATAAATAGCCCGTTCCGAATTCATTATTACCAATTATTGATATATGTATATCTACCGTTCAACTGGCGCAATTTCATTTCAACCCAATTCATTTAAGCGTTTCTCTCATTCTCAACCTGTGCAACTCTTACAATATACTGGATAAGCTGCCAACTGCAAATATGATGGACAAGATCTTCCTTGGGGTCAGTTCGTGCCACCATGAACACACCGTGTGCTTGCCAACCAGTTGGTCCCTTGCTTTGACCTAAACGAACAGAAGGGGAGACCCGACGAGTTCTTCCTAACGAAGTACACCAAAGGCAAAGATAGGTAGAGAAACCTACTGAAGAAAAAACCAATCCACACTCCCACCTTCTCAAATCGCTCTCGCTTGCGTTCATTGGCGCCGAACGGCGCGCGTGCTCAAACCAGCCGCATCGGCCGATCGAGCGACATCCATAACAATCATCGCACTGTTCCGTTGTGTGGCTGGCCGGCTGTCGGCTTATCAGCCTTCATAATAGGCAGGCGTTCGGTCCGTAGTCGAAGGATGCTGGGAGCCGTTTTCGAAGGAGGCTCGCCGTCGTAGAAACGCTGTTTTTCGCTATTTGTGTACGACGAGACCTGCGCCAGCATTGAGCTCCTTTGTCAGCCACCTCTTCTCGGCATGCTGCTATTCAAGCTATTGGTATAACGCCGAATCGCGACGAACGGCTAGCTAGCGACGCTGCTCAAAACGCTGCCACCAAACGCCGAGAGCACATTGTGGAACGTTGTTAACAGTCAGTCACACGCGTTTGTCCTGCCGGCCGGCTCACAGCAGGACAGCTTGCAGGACACAGTTCGGCCGGTGTCCGGCGTTTTCCCGTTTTCAACTGATTGGCCGTTGAGCGTCGCTCGCCTCTAGAGAAATCACGCAATTCCTGCTACAGCGACTACGGAGAGAGGGAGAGATATCCTGCTTCGTAGGTACGAAACACTGTTCTAGAGGCACACGGCTCTAGCTCCGTCGCTCTGCCCAACGCGTCTGTCTCGGCGAGCAGAAATCGAGCTTTTCAAAATCGGGGTCACTCTCGCAATCGCGAACGTCATCGCAGCGCATTGCCGACGGACGCTTGTGTGCTTCACATTTTGAATTTTTTACAACGCATCGTAGGCCAGCGATCTCACTTGTCCTGGCGACTACCTGCGATGATGCCTGTGGCCTTGGTGTAGCCTGCGTTTCCCATGTGGACCGTCTTCTAGCGTTTGTTGTCAACGGGTCCTATTGTATTGATGCAGTAACGGCAGTATCAGCATTGTTTTCCCCTATGTGACAACAGGTTCCAACTCAACACTGCAGACAGATCTGTTGATGATTATTATTATTATATAGAAGTTGTCCTTTTCAGTACTCTAATATCTACTAAGTTGTGTTCACCGCATGTGTTCATCTTCGAATTGCTCCTTGTCAATATGCCGGTGTACGTCTGATGGCAGCTGGATGAACAGCAGACGTTTGTGCTATAATAATAATAATAATAATAGTAGTTAAGAACATACATTCTTCTAGGATGTCCATGATACACCTAATTTTTTTCAGTCCCCGATTTGCGATATTGTTTATTCGATGTAATCTGAAGTACGTTACTAGCCGCAAAACACTTATACGCCGGGTCTATTTCTCGGTTGATGCGGTTGTTGTTATTGTTGGAGTTTGACCATAAGATACCATTACATAGTGGGCGTACAACCACCTAAATACAACTGGTAACCGGCACATTCTGTGTTGCTTTTCCTGTTTGGTGTATTCTTCTTCCAGGAGTTAATGTCCAGAGGTATCCATAGCGAGGTTCGATTCGTCAGAGTCGAAAATGCCAACCAGTATCCGTTTTGCGGTCGTGTGTTCAAGTAATCAGAATCGTAGCATGGAGACGCACCTATTTCTCAGGTAAATTTTGAACCGAAGGGCGCTGGCGGCCGCGGGCGGGGGGCCTTTCTTCGGCATCGCCTAGCCGCTCCGTATCGTATTGAAATAGAGGCGAACAGCATACTAACGCGTTCTGATCTTAGCATCTTTCGGTGAGTAGCCATGGTCCATGGATCCGGGACCTCGTGGAACAAATCGCTAGGAGGCCGAAACAGTCGAGTTGCCCAAGTCCAGATCCCTGGACCGCCGCTGCTGCTGCAGATCGGGAGGCGGGAGTATCGCCGTGTAGTTCGGGCGGCCGGCCATTTTTCAAATGAGAATTTCAAATTTTTTAGATTATCTTGCTGGCAAACACTTCGCGGCACTACGTTAACGATTAGCACCGTAATCCGTAATTGGTCAGCGAGTTAAGGACAGATGTCATGTGCACGATGAGTAGAAAATCGCTGGTGGTCAGGCGCATTTCGTTGAAGACAGTCGGAGGAGATTCGAATTTCGATCCGCTCTTGTCAAGGCTTAGCTAATTAATTGGGAGCTTTGCAAAGTGACTCGGAAAGGCTCAGTGTATCCGTGATAATGGGCAGTGACGAAGGTGTAATTAAAAAAACAGCGAAACACTGTTCTGCACACAAATCAAATCTCAGTCGAGCACACAAATCTCAGTCGACGATACTTGAGTGCCATTTGCTAAAGCGTTTGCTTCTGTAGTCCTCAGCTGTACTTCAATATTATTCCAAGTTAGTTCCTGAGCCAAGCTTTGGTGTGTATTCCGCATTCATTCATATTTGAGGTCTATTTTTTTGGGAGCCACAGTTTCACAATGCTCGAGTTCTCGCAAAAAACAAACTATGATAAAAGGTGTATGTATATAACAAGGCCAGGCTAATCGGACTTATAACATGGGTTATAAGTATATTATATGTTACCATACATTACATTTGCATGGGTTCAGTCGATCTGACAGTTTCTTAGTATCCCTAGCAATGTAATTCTCGCTACCATTAGTTCGAACACAATTCGTCTACAATTATCATAGTTGTTGAAAAGTGGAACCATGTCGTTTGAGTTCCTATGTTAACCCACCTTGTTTTCGGCATATAACAATTGTTTGTTATGCATAGGTAAACGTGTATTATAATCTAGATCACTTAGCTGCAGCTACTGCTCACCAAATTGCATCATGCAACACTTGGGTGGTCAGTTCACAACTGCATATTCTAGTTTGTAGCTATTTTTGTGAAATTTGTTGAGTCAACTCATTCGGCCAAGGCCAGAATGTCGAAAAGCGTTCTCACAACTGATGCAACTTTATTCAGACAGATTCCATGATTTATAAGACCTTCGTGACCGAACGGAGAGATGACGATTGTGTATGATATGATCTAGGCAAAATGGGCGTCAACGCATGAACCTAACTGGAGTTAAGCAATGTGGGACTATCGTCTAAGTAGCCGACCTACTGGCCTTCCCATCTTAATTCCCATGTTAATTCACCCCGAAAGTCTTGCGCGAAAGCTCCTTGAGCATGCTGCAGATGAAGGTGCACTCCGCCGAGCTGGGTTCGTATCCGCTCGGAGTTTGTCGCTCGACATCGAGTTCCGGATGAGTTTCCGATGGCCAGACTCTCATTCGCGACTCATTGTAAAGTCACCATTAGCATCCCAGATTGGACCGGTCACATAATGGGACATTTGACAAAGGGCTTGAGAGAAAATCTGGAGTGAGAGATAGAAGGGAAACAGCTGAGGGTCAGCTAAACGGCGTCATGTCCCCGTACGGTGAGGAGGATGTGTGGTGCTCGTGGCTGGGCTTGTACACATCTCACCGCCCTGAAGGAATCCGTAAAGCGATACCGGGAAGGGTAGTGCTGTTGAACATCGTCAACAGTTCCACGCGGGGGGCAGGGGGGTAACGGTGTTGACATGTATTATCATGCCAAGCCCAACCCCCCCCCCCAATGGTTGGACCGGTCGGGACTATTGTCAAATAGTTCATTAACACCCCTGTTTTCTATATGTCAACACACGTCAATAGTATGTCCCGTGCATTGGTCGCCTCCCAATTCGTGTGATCCTTCCTTGTACACAAACTGCCTCTTCATACTGGGTACTGCCTTTGCCTGGACTCCCTTGTGCTCTGCTCAACTTGAGGGATAGATATTACAGCTCTCCTGAAAATATCCAGAGGAAAAAATTTCTCTGGATATTATCTTTAAACGAACGTTCGACAACTGTCCCCTATAGTTACTAGCTTGGCGACGAAGTTCGCTGTCAAGCGCTGCTGGGTATTTCAGATAAGCCCTGCTGTACACACTGCCAGGTATTTCAGATAAGCCCAGCATGACCACCATAGGTCATAGGTCCTTGAAGCAATGCTGTCACGCAATGGTACCGAGCGCTAATTACCTACTCAGTGTTCTCGTCGAGATTTTCTATTAAATGCTTAATTATATCGCGGTGTATATTTCAGAATGAAACCAACCAGCAGTCTTCAAAGACAGCGGCAAGCTTTTCCGCCATTTTTTGTCCATCTCTTCCTCTCGTTTTCTGCGTTGAAATACGTGTTGCTGTATGGAAAATAACCCAAAGAAAAAAAACAAAAGAGAACGGAATGGACAGTGAAAAGGGCTAACAGAACAATCAGAACTAAATTAAGAGACTGGTCTAAAAGTGGCTTAAGAGACTACCAAGCGCGCCGTCGCAAATACGCTATGCACGTGGCGTTAGTGTTGGTATATTTCACGGGGAAGTGCCCGCTGAGCTTTTTTTATTCGTTTTATGGCAAATCACAGACGATGTGTCCCCTTCGACAAAAAATTGACGACAAAAGAACAAGACAAAGGAGTCGCTCGGCGCTTCGTTGTCAACACGCTTACCAATTTGCGCTCGCTAGGACTCCGACCGTCGAAGGGCAATAACCAGGCCAAGTGGGAACTTTTCTCTCGCCCTATTGGCCTAGATTGGCCTTTTTTGGCTTGGCCTAGAGCTCACTGAAATGTTGAATGGCCACATTTCAGCTCAACTTGTCGACAAGCTTGAGTTAATGCAAACGATTGTCCCGCTGACAGAGGAAAAACGCTGTGTTTGAAGCATGCAGGCCGAGTTGAGTGCGAAGGCTCAATGTTTTCTCAGGGAACAGGAGCCTACGGCAGAAGTTAAAACCTGCGCGAATTACGAAGGCGGACCGCTTCCTTTGAAGATATATTTTATGATTCATCGCTTAGTGATCTACTTCTCTGTCCATGCTGTTTCGCCTGTTCAACCACCAAGAAACCAATTAGCCCTACTGCTTACCTAATATTTTCTTTGTTTGCATAAACGAAATATCCCCAGATATAATACTATAGTAAAGTCGGAACGGGTTACCGAAAATTTGCCGCATGTAAAGGTAAAGGTTTATTGGTTTGTTGTTGGAGGGACTGCAATTGTTGCAATGCTTGAGTTCTCTTATAGATGTCACCAGATCGCGGGACTCGAGCCAGCTGTGTTTGTGTATTTATTGATTGTGTATGACGACATGATATGCATGCATTTATTTAACATAAAGCCAATGACTTATTCCCAACCTTTGCGCGCTGTGTTCAGGCGTAGGATACTTCACGCTCGCGACTTTGAGAATTCGATAGTTGCTTAGATGTGCAATACTTCGTGATCGGACGAAAACGCCACCAATTCAATGAATTCATTGTTGAAAGCATCACATTTGCATATTGACAACATCGACGATTGATCGCCCCCTAACCAAACACCTTTATTTACCCTTGCCTCATTTCAGTAAACGCGGCTTCAAGGTGCGGTCGTTTGGGACCGGCGACAAGGTTTGTTATTCATACACTTACCATCTACAATTGTACAGTTATATCTTGACAATTAGTTGTGATGAGCTCTCATAAGGGAGTCAATGAAATTGATTCCCACAACGTCTGCGACCATCGGCTGCGACTCCAATGACTTGTCTGTATGAGCATTAAGGCCGAGAAGTTTCAGCCGCTGCCGAAGAAAAACACAAATACGGCGTTCGAGGTTCGATGTTGGTCTATCAAACCTCTGATGCGTCTCTTTACTAATCGGGTGTATTGTTTTTTCTAAACACTAGACACAAGCTTTGTTAAGAAGAATGCAATAATTAGTACGTCCGAACCGTATAAATATCCCAGTTCACGGTGGCCCCTATACCATTTCTAACCCTAACTTGGTGCTACACGGTACAGCAACTGCTTTCGGCATTACTTCATAAGACGGACCCCCCCTTGCTTTAATCAATTTTCTGGTCGCACTCCCAGCCGAAATGTAACTTCCACGCTACAACTGCTTTCGGCATGGTGGCCGCTGGAACGATACATGCGTATGTTACGGACGATTGATTGAACCTATTGATTCGCCCATCTCACCGTCTTACCTCCTATCTGCGCACGGTTGTTCTCTTCCTGCTACAGGTTAAGCTGCCAGGAAATGCTCCGGACAAGCCAAACGTGTACGACTTTGGAACGCCGTATGAGACCATGTATCAGGATCTCATGCGAAAGGACAAAAATTTATACACCAACAACGGTATTCATCGATTTGGTTTCTTTTTGTTTCTGATTTTCTTTGATCATATTGCGCCGCTAGATTTGAGATAAATAGATTAGTTTTCAACATGTGCAATCTTGTCCATCTACTTTTATTATAAGGGCCAGCTCATGGCCAGCGTCTACATCACTACATCGCAAATCGATAAACAAAACAAAAGAAAACACCAATTGTATCAGATATATATATATATATATATTCTGATACAGATCATGATATACGTCCCGCGGGACGTTTCGCGAGTCCTCCCTATTGTTCCACAATGGATTAATTACATAACACCCGCTCAATCCGTGCTATGATGATACGATCTCTTACAGGCATCCTAAACATGTTGGATCGAAATAAGCGCATTAAGCGGGCGCCTGAAAAGTTCCAGCAGAATAGCGATATCTTCGATGTGATCTTCACCGTCGAGGAGCGCGTCTACGATCAGGTCGTCGAGGGTGGGTGTTCATGCAGAACTGAGCTGCCGAACCCAGATGTCGGGGGCTGGCCAATCTGCTGCTTGTTCCTATCTTCAACCTCTTCTGCTAGCGTTTCCCATTTTGCTAATCCTGATCATTGTCGTTATACAAATAAAAAAACAAACTCGATACGCGTAATTGTTGCTTCTTCGTTTGTAGTCCGAGCAGAACACTCTGAAGGAGATTTTCTACTTCGGCCTGAGAACTCGTTGAACACGACGGGCACGTAATAGCGGCTGGTAGAATTGCTGAAGTCTCTTCGCAGTGTTGTGTTTTTTCTTTCTGTAGCGACAACAGTTGTACCCCGTTAAATGTTGGCTAAGCGTCAGGCCGAACAGGTTACTTAGAATCACCCCGGAGTGGCCAGTTGGTCGACGGGTATGCCCACCAGAGCGATGGAATACTGCTGATCTGCCCGGTGGTTTCGGGCACGTCAGCAGTCGGTGAGTTCATGTCTCGATGAATATTGAGGCCAAATGATTACAGTGGCCGGTGGTCTCAGCCAGGTCGTTTCGGGACCGCACTTCGGGTGTCGTAGAAATGACGTACATACCCGTCACGCGTTCGGTAGAGCATTTGTCATCTGACGACCCTAGGAACCTGAGGGTCCATTGTGCGTTTCCAAAAACCTTCTAAGCATGGCCAGTCGTTGCCATTCGTTAGCTTGAGAACACCGTGCTATAGCCCACGGATGTTGTTCCGTCACTCATATCCATCTATTGTATCCGCACGTACCGTACTCAGTCACGTGCGAGATGTGATCTTACATCAGTTTGAGTTTATTGTAGTCTGATTCTTTAATTGGTTCTGATGGTGATGTTTTCCCACTTCTGAGCTAAGATACCTACCCTTAGATCGATCGATGCTCTCTTACCTCTGTTCTTATACGTGGATATGCTTAGAATACCGAGATTATCGGACATGGATTGTCACAAGTGATAGCTAAGACAGAGTATGCGAACGGGTTCCGAAACTAAACGCGGCAACAATTTGCCGACTGCTGACACCTGTGAACTCCTATTGGCAAAAGGCGCCAGAGAGGCGGGGTAGGACCCGCAGCTGTGGTGTCAACTGTTGGCGGCTAAATGGCATCGCTGGGTCGTTCGTCAGGGGGTGTAGGTATAGTCTACAAGATGGACACTATCAGGTGGGGGATCTGGGTTTGTCTGCTGTTCCTGCCCTAGTTAGCCCGAATTATTGTTACGCAATGCTGTGTGCAAATCGCTATTATCAGCTAGTCCAAAGTGAAACTCGTTCAGGCGATTCGGCTCGAGTGTTTCGTTATGTACTCGGAAGTCGTCTGTGTTTAGCTCTGTATTTAGTTATTGACATGCATGAAATGATCGGCAGAGTTCTTATTAACTAGTTTCTACCTGGTGCTCGAATGTATGAGGATTACAACGTGCACTTGTAAACCTAATCAATTGAAGTTGTCAACCTTAACGTACGCCCACTAATTGACCTCTCAGGCCTAGGGTACGAATAGTGGCGTATACGTTTGCGCTCCAGGCGCACGGCCATCGCAATGGAACAACATGTTAATGATAACGAGTTCGGCCTTCCGCAGGCTCTCCCAAGGGGCGCAGCTGAAAGTTTCGAGCAACTTTAGATGTCCGCGTTTTCAAATAACAAAAAATCCACCAACCGAAGTCACCGTTATCGTTATTCGAGGATTGACGTTCGGTTGTTGAAGTGATCGCGAGCACACCATGTATTAGTGATACCATATGCTTTGCTTTAAATCTCACTGTGGAGGGGACAAAAACACATGTGACATGTTTAACTTGAACGCCATTACCACGCCCTCCAGACCGGTGTTGCATGATGCTGATGATAATCAAACTTTAACCGCTGAAAACCACTAATCATCTAAGGTATTGCGTCCTTGCAGAGTTCACCCGTCGGACTATCGAGCACAATTCGCCTGTTCACGTAATCAACATCGATGTCATGGACAATCACGAGGAGGCGACCCTGGGGGCGTTTATGTTTTGTGACCTCGCACAACAGGTGAGTGACTCGGGGAGGGTCTCTCGGTACTCGCGATCTCCATCGACCGTGAGCTTAATGCAGGGCCAAGTTAGCTGGTAAGGTTTATGAAGTCATTCAGCAAATGGTCGAGCGGCGGGCGTCGCAATGAAGGAAGTGGCCGGAGTACGAGGTCACCTATCGCATGATTATAAATAGAGGTGCACACGGTTCTAGTAGTCCAGTGTTTTACGTCTTGGTCGACGTATAGAGTTCACGATGCCAGCTCGGGGCTTAGGGTCGGACCGAGCAACGCGGTGCTGCGAATGGATCGCCCACTTTTTGTTCTCCGTTTGTCATCCTGACGACAGAGAAACAGGAACAGCCGGCGTTATCAAAGGGCTGTAATACTGCGCTCCGTGTATCGATTGGCCCTTCGTCTCTACCATTGTTTTGTCTACATACGGCTTTGTTGATGCAAACCTTCAACATAGGCTGTCAGACTTAGTGTCTGTACAATACACCCTGTATAAAGCAAGTCCTTCGTTTCTGTTGGAGGCATCTTCTATGGTTAGGTTAGTGTGTTCCTGTGGTGCTTGACGTTCATTCCTGCTGTCAAATGAGTCGACGGGATTACAGCTCCGGGGAACTGCGGACAATGTTGCCGCCTAAGATCTACACCGCAATTATTGTACAAGTTAATTGAAAACACCAGCTTTTTCTTCTCTCTCTCTCTCTCTCTCTCTAAGGTCGATAATAGAGCGGATTCAAATTAATCTAATCATTAGACGATTAAAATGCAAACGTATCAACAAAACAAAATCAGAATAACCTCTCTCTTTTACCTAAAACAAACCATCTCATCTCCCTACGAACTCGGATTTTTGCGCTGTCAGTTGACGCGCTCATGCCACAGCACGATGTTCATTCTTTGCCGGCTTTTGCGATGCTCGAACAAATACTAAACGCGCACAAACCTGTTGCAGATGGCCGAGTCGGACGATCTGGACAACGACATCGACGAGCTGTTGCAGGAGTTCGAGTCGAAGAAGATGCGAACCATCTTGCACAGTATACAGTTCTACTGAGGAAAATGGTGAGGAGTGAGAATTACGCCCTCGTCCGCGGTCGACGTCACCAAGCAACTCAGCAGTGGATAGTACTCAGGTGGATAGAGACGTCGTGTACGAAATGTAGAGGATCACAGCTCGAGTTGTACGAGGGGGAAATGAAATCGGCTGGATCAGATATGAACTTGAGCAACAACAACTACTACCTTTTTCAACGTATCGACCGTATTCGGAACGTATCGACCGAGCTAACGCACACCGATAAACGGCCTCCACATAAACATAGCTATATATTTCTATACGCAATCCTGCACGTTGATATGATGCCTGCCAGTGGTGCAACAGCGGTGAGGGGCCCGACACGCGTTTGAGCCTCGCGCTCTTCGTAACTGGATGAAATGCACGTATTTCACTCGGCCGCGGTTCGGGGGGACACCAGCCAATCGAAGCTATTATAGTTGACAAAGCAAATTCTGAGGGACGCACCAACAATGTTTCCATCCAGTTCTCACGTTCGAGGTCTGGCGGTCCCTTGTAACGTTGCGTGTATTGCCAAAAACAGATCGAACAACGCGAGCGACGATTATCACCGGAATCGAGCGGCCACATGACCTCTTACGGATGTGGGAAGGCATAATCAGCCAAGATATATCTGTACCCAGGTCTCGCTATTACATCTCGTTAAACTCCCCTCGGCCACGCTGATCGACCGATGTCCGATGGCTGATGATGTACGTATAAACACTAATTTCATATGTTAATGAAATTAGTACCATTTTGCGTGTACGAGACGTGTGCGCGTGTTCCTCTCAGCGGAGCGTGCAAATATAGATTGGAGCAGTTCTTATCTTCCGTCACACAGATTATCGCCTACGATAAACGTCACCTTGTTTGAGATACGAAGCCAACAATCCAGTATATATACAGATATATATATATATAATGCTGCTGTTCCTGTGGTTGCCGTCCGCCGGGGTGAAACCGAGATGTGGTACAGTGTCTACAACCGCTCTCGTAGCGTACGTCTGGCAGGGAGCTAACGAAACTGGGAGTGAGTCGTCGACGTCATCAGAACGCTGTAGTATCCCGCTGCACGGATGCTACCACTATCAAAAACAAAGAACGAACTATTGTGGGTGAGATTGTCACAGTCGCAAGGGGTCGGGCGGACGACGTATGTACAAATAATGGGGGTAACGACGACACCTGAGCGTTTCAGAGGTGGACGATCGATTGAGGTTCGATTACCCCTCCCATGTGATGGGGACATAGATGGGTTAGAGGTTATTATTACAAGGGGCGATTATCAAGGATGATACTTATGTAAGTATAAATAAATAAGAAATTTAGCAAAATGAGTCATGAGTCATTTTTTCTTGTTCCTGATATATAGGGCGAATATCGCTCTGTAGAGCGTGTGCAGATGGTTTTGTCTCTACGTCTTCCGGACACGTTTCCCTCGCACGCTTCGTCATAGAGGCTATTTTGATGGGACGTTTGAGTATCTACATATATATATATATAAATCCCTTGTGTGCCAAGTGCATCCGAAAAACCTTAACGGCGATGTCGAAACTTAAACAAGAAATGCAAATGTTCGTTATTTGTTTAATTAACATCATCTAGGTTGATAATTTTCTCCGCCAAAATCTACGGTTCGAATCGATCATTTCTCTCAAGCTGCACTTCCTAATCGATAGGCTTTGTGTGCGTGGTTAGCTAGTGGTAAAGCCGACATCCTTGATGTTGGGAGGGCCGGTGATGTCCCACCAAGAAAGGGCAGTGTATCGACGATAAAACTGGCGGAGAGGAACCTCACTCGTGGTACACCCAGGGGGCTTGCCAAATGGATCTATCAACGGGTCATTTTCGTCCGACATCTTTTCTACTGATGCTATCATGGCAAGGATGTCTAGACCAACCCGTAGGCACACACTACCTTATATGTAATTCGATTATACGTAAATTCTGAATATGACAAAATGGATGCCTTCTAGTTGTTGTACTTCTTTAAGCGCGGCTTCGTAAGTATATTGAACAAAAAAAATAAGTGATCATTTGAAGTCTATTTAAAATTAAAATTGTAAGTCTTTTTTTCAAAAAAAATATGTCAAAAATGGACCCCCTAAAATAGAGACCCCCTTAAATGCAAATGCGCTCTACTGTAACTGCTGGGCGTTAAGTCAAATCTAAAAGCAGTCGTATTTGTTACAATGGCCCACGGTGCCCGCTCGAATAGAGTAGCCAACTAAAATCAGTATCATGATCCCATCATTAGTACTTCCCTACGTGTTCCTTTAACTAACGAATACATGGAAGCAATGCAATTCGCTTCGTATTCGAAATCTCACCGATACCTCAGTACGTCGGTTTTCTATTTTACGCTCTGTGGAATAATGAATGTAAAACCGTGTCTAGATAAACTAGATAAAAACGGTGTTTGCCTTGTTCCGCAAGTCTGTAATGTAGACGCGTGGCGATTACAAATGAAGCATAGTATTACACGTACAAATATGTCCCTAGAAGGAAAGCATTGTCGTGATGTTCAACATGCATGACACATTGTCTTCTTAACTGATCGCAATACTGCATATAGAATACGAACAGTTGAATTACAGTTATCGACGTAACGAGCAACGACTCCCGAGCCCTGGGGTGAGGGAGAGAACCAATGGGTTTAGTGGTTTTTTTTCTATTCCCACACTAGGCCGTATTAGGCAGCGCATCAGGCGTTCCCCGAAACCCTCTCTATACGGACGAATTGCATTTCAGTGGATCTGTTTCATTTGTTATAACTGCTTTTCATAAGTCCGACATGAGCCAATGAATTTCAACTGAATTGTGTTTTTAGTTGCAGTCTCCAGCGGACGCTGCCCGGATAGGCTCGGATTCGCCCGGGCATCGCTCTATTCAAAAGAGCCCTCGCCGTCTGCAAATGTCGGTTATATTTTTCGAAAAATTAGCAATAACAACAAACAACCACAACAAACGGCGACCGGCGATGGTCAGCGAAACGGAGAAGGAACGCCGGGACCGCTCTCAAGCAAAATAAAGGGTTGCACTTTACTTGAGTAGACTCTGGTAGGCGGCCGGTTCAGAGAGTACCCGGTGCTGCTGCACATTCACTTGTGTGCGTTCAGCAATCGACGGAACAAGTGCGTGCCACAGAATTATCTGGGATTATTTGCTGGTCGAACGCGCAAGTCAACAATCGACAAAGGTACAAGACACACACACACTACTCGGAGACGATCGGAACTCGCCAACGGCAGCGACGATGCAAAAATGACACTTTTTCTTGTTGCTAGCCGTCCCTTTTACTGAAGGATTCATGCCCCAGGAAGCCGTTACTGCTGCCGATACGAGCTCAACATTCGCCAGCTCGGTGCAATGGCCGAGTCATGTGTCGCTCTATGGCTATTTTTGCTATTCAGTTCGCAGTGTGCGAACTTGCGAGTCGAATCTCCTTTTGTTCATTGTGGTTGTTAATGTTGCTGGCAAATGAAATTACTCATGGATGCACGATCGATATATAATCTATAGTAACGATAGAGGTAACAGGTAGTTAATTGAAATGATCGCCGATTATCGCGGAGGGGGAGGCTGGTCACAATTAGCAGGATAGTTTGATTGGGGGCTTCTATTCTGTTCATGGCTTGATGAGCGTCGTAGTTGCTTGCGGTCAGCTGGTGGCAATGATACAGCCGCTACATAAGAGCACACTAGATAGATCTGTAGATCTCTTGCGTGCGGTAAGCGGCCGAGTAGCTATCACAATGCTCACAGCTTGCCTGCGCTATTCAGAAAATGCCTGCGCTATTCAGACGGACACGTCGAACCTATTCGCCATAAATTGGACGCTGCTTGGCCTCTGAGCAGCCCTCGGCGAGCGGTGAAATTCGTCATGGGTATCATTTCGCACACAAGTATCATATCAGTTTCAAATGAGAGCTACGTCAAAAACGTCTCACAACTGATGCCATCTGCTTACAGAATGCTTTTAGACGGCCAGAACCTTAATGGCAGCTATTAAAACCTAAGCGTTAAATGGCATTTATGGCAGACTCTCCTTTCTGCTGGTCAAGATAAACTGCGCACATTTTGTCTATCTTTCTAAGTGAATTAATTTTGCATACCGCGCATGAAGCTATATTCAGAACATACTCATCAATGTGCTACTTACCAAGGTACTTACCTAGCAAGATTCTTGCCAGGTACGAGTAACGATGAGAGTGAGATCCTTTAGGTATTACCATGAGGCCCCGACGGGTGCTCATGGTAATACCTAAACGATTAGGAGCTGAGGCCCGTTAGATAGGGGACCAGCTGAGGCCTGTCAGCTCGAAAAACAATCTACTCACCAAGGTACACCGTCTAACTAATAGTCTCTCTGAACTGCTTGTGCAGATGTTTGGTCGAGCCCTTGCAGCGGCCTTCGGTGGGGGAAGCGTCGCCGCTGTTGTCCTCTATCGTAATCGTCTCCAGGCGTCGTGGACGGTTAACTACGAACCTGGATCATTATGGGACTACAATTGGGATCAGCGTGACCCCTGCTCGTGCGTGAAGCCGCTAAAGAAACCCAGTGATCCATCCGAAGAGAACAGGTAGGCTGATACGCTTCTTAGATACGAACAATGTGTTCTTGTCATATTTTCGAGTGATCAGAGACCGCCGAGTTGGACTCGTCCTCGAGCATCATCCCGACAGAGTCACATTAGAGCTACTGTGCGCTGGGCTCCGTCTCTGGTCACTGCCTTTGACGCTGGAGCTTTCCACAGTGACTTTAACGAAATAATGTAATACTAGTACAAGGTATTAGCAGTTCTCAACTGACGACGGGGTAATTACGAACGATAGATTGCTCGTTGCAACACTCGCTGCCTGTCAACCGTCGGTTACCAACCCGTGTTCGAATGTTGCTTATTCCTCGTCTAGGCACAATGCGGCTATCGAGGCCCTTCAGCCGAGAGCAACTCGTCACATTTTTCTCATCAGACACGGTCAATACTTCGATACGAAAGATACGGACGACGAACGTAGGCTTACGCCACTAGGACAAGAACAGGCCGAGCTGGCAGGGTTGAGGTTCGTATCCCGCAATCGACCTGTGTTGCTTTTTCTGCTATAATTTTCATTTGACATTGGAAGCATACATTGAAGTACTCTCCTGTCCCTAGCAAATGCAAAGGCATTTGTCAAGGTCGCAAAAGAATGAGCCAATCAATCAGCGGGTAGTCTCACTCCAGCGTTGATGTCATCCTTGTCCACAGGTTGAAGAGGCTAGGATTTAATTTCGATCGCATCATAAACTCGACGATGACGCGAGCCACGGAAACAGCGGACATCATTTGTCAGCATGTTGGTGGTCCTAGAGATAAGTGCGAGCTACTACGCGAAGGGGCGCCCTGCCCCCCCGAGCCAAAGCTGTCCCAGTGGCAGCCGGAAGAACGTCAATTCTTCCAGGTAAGTGAAGTTGCTATAGGTGTTGCTGGGGAGGGGAAATACTGATATATGGGGACGTATTGTTTCGACTGCATTTATGACGCGAACGCCCCCGACCCATGCTAACTTACTGATCATTGAGACGGTTCAGTATTTCGCCCCACAAGTGGCGTGAGAGGAAAATTGTGTTTTTTTTTGTTGTTTGTCAAAAAAAAAATTACCATGTAATGGGTATCATTGTATCATGTCCACCACGTTCGCCATACGACCTGTGACGCCGTGCGGCAAAGAAATATATTCACGGTAAATATTGTATTGATTCGCTGTCAATATCACAATGACAAGAATGGGGCCTGTACAGAGCGGTGATTTAAGCGGTATTTGCCACGGGCCACTAAAAGTGTGATCAAACCTTGAGTTCTTAGGACGTGATAGACAAATCATCGCCCTGCGGCGGCCTTCATGTGGTTGGTTACTTGTACAACGCGTGGCGAACCACCGCGCCGTATCCCATTCGTAGAAGTTGGTTAACGTTACCAAGGTAATATCTGATACCGATGAATCGTATCGATGCCGTGCGATTAACGGTCGGCGAACAAGGGTGGCAACAGGAACAAGCTAGAAACTAACTTGGAACGGTAGAGTCTCCGCTTCAAATCCCCACATACGAATTGGTCCTGTCTCGAATATTGCACTTTGGAGGCGAAGTTGTTATTGTTTATTTACATTGCTTAATTTAGTTGAAGGATGATTTGCAGTGGCGTGTAAAATGACGCTATATCGCTTACTGCCGCCCTGCGGCACCGTGATACCGCGACAGATTACAGCTGCATGCGGGTGTCCTTTAAATTAACGGCTTGTACCTATAATTATTCTATGGACCCTTTGTCTGTTTACTCGATGCGTTTCAGGATAGCGCGCGTATTGAGGCGGCTTTCCGAAAGTACTTCCACCGAGCGGAGCCCAAGCAAAAGGAGGATTCCTATGAGATGATCGTCTGCCACGCGAATGTCATTCGGTAACTATCCCCCAACCTACCACCACGCGCTTCATAGGTCTCCTGTGGCGTTCGCGTCACTACACACATTCTCAAGGTTATCGTTCATCGGCATTGAACGCATGGGGAAAACCAACACTCTTGCTGAGCACTTTGCGCTAGCTCATTGCACAAGGGGATTGGTGGAAGGGGGGTGGCTCGCTTGGTGGCTCCCTTAAGATTCATTTCAGCTTTAACGACCTAACGAGCATTTTTCAATGTCAACCTGAGCCCATTGAATGAGCACCTATGTCGTATCGGCAATCGCCGCAACAATCCAGCCATGGCAACAATTACTGTACTGGACCCGACCGTGGAACTGAACCCCTCGATCTGATTTCTAGCCTCGTTTAGTTACGGCTCATAGCCGTCGACCCTGCTCAAAATCGGCCGGATTCGCACCCTCCGCATCCTTGGTCATGCTTCGCAAATGTGTCGTCACAAAGCTGTCATCTCTTCATAATGATAACAACATACTTATTTGAGTTGCTCCTCCTTCTCGCGCTTTTGCAGGTACTTCATCTGTCGAGCCCTCCAGCTGCCGCCCGAGGCATGGCTTCGCTTCTCGCTGCGTCACGCATCGATAACGTGGCTGTCCATCTCGCCGAAGGGCATTGTCAATGTGAAGTGCATCGGGGATGCCGGCTATATACCTCCTGAGAAGTTGACATTCTGCTGATTGTGAAATTGTATGTTGAGCAACAAAGATCACGATTAATGTCTGAATGAAAAATGGAGCAAGCCGAAGATTTCATCGTACATATGAACGCGTGCGAACTGTCGCGTTTCGTACCTTGGGTACAACAGCAAAGATCGAGGAGGAGTCATCGGACTATTTATGCTTCCGATGTGGGGGGCGTAGGCACATGACACACACATGGCTAGTGATTAGCAACCGCTGACAAACATGTGGGTTACATTTATATCGAGGGGTGATTCACGGCTTCGATGATGGTGGGGCCGGGACGGGCGGGAGTGGAGGATTCGGATTAATTCAGTAGATTTTCATAAGACTCGTTTTTCCCCCATGATGTAGCAAGCGTTGTTTTTTTAAGGTGAGCTCTTTATCTTCATTTGTTTTTGGTCTGCAAGTAGAGTATAGTTTACTTACTTAACTTAGGCGAGCATTAAGTTGGCCGGACCCTGTACACGGTTGGAGAGGCCGGACAGTTAAGTACTTCTCGTTAGGTTCCCGTAAGCATGATTTGGATTACGTTGCTATTAAGGTTCGGCGCGTCGTTATAATAAATGTGTTTTTCTAAGATAACTACTCCGATACGCTTGTCTTTAGTTCTATGTATTGCGCATGTTACACTAATGATTTACCCAAGGGTATGGCACAGTAGTTTTTCATCGCTTATCGGACAGATTATCTTCGCGCGCGCGTTTTTCTATTGCGACAGTTATGGACAAGACATCTTCAAAAGGAAATGCCTTACTATTAGAAATGAGCACTGACTTCAGCCGGGGTATTGATGCTATGGTATTGGTTGCTGCCTTCGAAAATCGTAATGAATTCTTACCATATACAGCGGTGGGCATAAACTTAAGGCACCCCTATATTTCAACAAATCGTTAGAGGGAGCACACATTTGAGGAATTTATTCTCCGATTAATGTACGTGTCAAATAACATACACACCACAAATAACAGAGCATATGACGTCGCATGCAGCCGGCTACAATAAAATGTGTCATATTTCTGTTCTGCAAAATGATAACTCAGTTATAGAGTGTTCTCGCTGAATTAAATCTCGTTTTCTTGCGCTAGTCAGCACCGTGTGGCCCCGCCCTTGCTAATTATAACATTAACGACTAGGTTTGGCATACTATCAACGATATGCAGCAGGATCTGATCGCTGATCCCCAGGCCTCCAACTACGCTTCTTTTAGTGCTTCCACTCATGTATACTGTCGATTCGACGCATATACCCGTCGGACAAGAATGCCCCAGAGGTTCTCCATCGGGTTGAGATCAGAAGAACATGCTGGCTAGTCTAGGATTTCAATATCATGCCGTCCTAATCAAGCACGTGTACCAGCGATGACGTGAATTGAAGCGTTACCTTGTTGGAAAACAATTGGCAATCGATGAAATCTGCTCCTAAACGGTAGTATGTTGTTGGTCAACATCTCCTGATAGTCCTCGCTATTCATTCGAGATGAGATAAAAGCGAGTGGGAGTCTGCCAAGAGACATGCAAGCTCCCCAAACCATAACGGTGCCGCCACCGAAGTTGCGCTTTGAGAAGTACCGCGGCTCTTTACGTACGTCATGCCAATAACCGTTAAATCCATCTGGCCCGTCCAAATTGAACTTCTTTTCGTCACTGAAGATGATCTGAAACAACACAGTACCTTTTAGACAAGATACTCTTTAAAAAACGTTGCCCCAAAATTCACCAACGTCCACTCTCTGTCCATATTGTTGCGAACGAAGTTTAGTTGGACAGTTATGTGGTGTTGTTGAAGACGAGGTCTTGTTTTCATTTGCGCCCGTATGATATGCGGATAACGCTCAATTGTCCTTAAAAGTGCTAATATATGAACCTGAAGATTTAACTCTTGCCTGGTTGCTCCACAACTTATGGTCGAATTCGATGGCTAACCCAATTCGCTGGCTGATCTTTGGTGGACGTCCTTTAGACTTATCAGTACCATACGTCGACGGACTGCGCAAATAATTTTGCACTACACGACAACTTCTGCCAATTTCTCTGGCAATTGCAGCCTGGGTCTTTCCTGCTCGGTGCGAAGCAGTAATAACCGCCGTCGCTGCATCAGTAAGACTCAAAGTGTGTCCCATGACTGCAGTACAGCGTGAATGCTCAACACAAACTGAATTAACTCAGCGAGAACACTCGATAACTGAGGGTGCCTTATCATTTTACACATCCGAAAGATGACACATTTTATTATAGTAGGCTGCATGCGACGTTATGTGCGCTGTTCTTTGTGGGTTATGTGCGCTGACACAGAATATATTCCTCAAATGTGTGCTCCCTTGTAACAGTTTATTCGAAACATAGGGGTGCCGTAAGTTTATGCCCACCACTGTACTATATACCTGCGCGATTAGGCTTTACTACAGCTTTGCGAGTATGTCTGAAGTCGATGTCCAACGGTGATGAATGACGATCCTCTCCTGGTTCATGTTTGGAGTTTTTCCAGCATATTCTTCTGTCCACTGAGAAGTCAGAATTCAAGCTAAACCGAACCACTAGGACACTGAGCTTTTTAATGCCCGTGAACGGGGTAAAGCGGACTGCTCTTATCGGTGACGTTTCGTATCTGCCAATGAGAAACTGCTCAGTTACGCATAGATAAAAATATAGCATAAAATCCTACTTAGTGAGGCTCGCCCCTATAGAGAGAGAGACTTCGGGCTCGACGGATCTCGGGTATCGAATAGGCCACCGGACGAATACATATCACTGCATCTGCACGAATAGTTTCTCTCGGTGGATCATTTGCAAGATTGAAAGATGAATGAAATTTGCTAACAGGATAACCTCCTCGCGGGAAAATGTCTTCAACATAAATAAAAACCAACTGAAATAATTAGATACAGTGGCCGCGATGTTTATTCTGAATGCCTCAGTCCATGTGGTTGCTCTATCGGCATTAAACCTCAAAGCTACGCGATACTCATTAAAATCGACTTCGTAAGTTTTACGAAACACTCTCTTAATAGGTATAATGTCATCGTCATATAATGTAATCTCTGTTTCAAAGATTCAAGCGTTATCTTACTGTTGCGTGTATGGCTATGCTGCAGTTAAGAGCAACATATTCCTGGCATATTCACAACGATCTCACAAATCATAGTAGCATGCATACGTGTCTGCCCCGTCGACGCCGATGAGGTTCGATATCCGTTCAACACTCTCCATGTATAATTCACAAGGTGTTTTCTACACCTGTTGTGCTGAACAGGAACGAGCTTCCACTTTCCTTTAAAAAAATACCCTGACCAGATTCGAACCGTCGAACGAGCGTCGTGATATGAGCCATCCAGCGTTGATCTACGAGCGCCTGTCGTACGAGCTGTATGACCTATTGGGAGGATATATTGTGCGTGACGCACGTCTCAAGCGCTCGGGTCCTGCTCCGTGTCGTTCTCATCAAAGCAGCTCTCGTCTGAGCTCACAACGGAGAGGTCCGCGATCGATGTGGCCGCGCCACCCGAGCCCACGATTCGTTCATGATCCAATGCTTGGGTGGCATCGGCCTCTTCGTCCCAAGCTTCCTCAATATCGACGGCGTTGCCAAACGAAGAACGCTTCTTTAACGGACTCACGATTGGTGACTCAGCAGTGCCATCAGCAGAGCCTCTTCTCTTCGTCAATAGCGGAATCGGAGCACACCAGAATTCGGATCTATTCGCCAGCTGGTCGCAGGGAGAATGACTCGCATTAAAATTGCGCAATTTGCAACTATCACCGAAGCTACTGGCTGCGCGTCGTGGACTCTCCGTCGGCAGAACGACTGTCCGTGCTTGATCTTCTTTGGCTGCTGCTGCTGCTGCTGTTGTTCTTACGGCTGCCTCGTTCGTTTGTTTGATAACGGCTTTGAGAAGCCGGCGGTTGTCCTCCCCTCGGGGTGGGATCAGTTGAGTTAACGGTACATTGTCTGAGTCAACTTCGTCCATGTTGGTTTCGCCGATCGGTAAATGCTGCGTTGTTGCTGCTGCCGCTGTTGCCGAACGTGACCGAGATCGCCGCTTTGGCGACGGCAGTTGCTGAGTGGCCAACGGTTCGGCCGAAGGGTCCCCATGCCTTGCCGCCGTTTCATCACATTTCTCCTGTTTGATAGATAGCTGCCTTGGTGCAAACGATGTTTGACGTTTTGAACTCGAAACAGCCTCGTTCGCCGCATTGCGAGATACTCTCAAAACGTTTAACGGGCTCCCGTTGGTCTCCAGTGGGGAACGCCTTTCTTGCTTGATACGTGTCTGCTGTCGAGAAGATGAGATGATCTCGTCTTGTTTTGTTAACATGCTCCGTTTCGCCTTTGGGGCCAGAGCCATGAAATCGCTTGAAGACGGTCCTTCTGTCTCCGTCGAGCGATTGTCGTTGTCCTCTCGCAAGGCCGTATAATTACTACTATTATTATTACTTTTCTCTGGGGTTTCTATTTTAATTGCACGGCAACTTCGTGGTGGAATGATTTGAGTGGCTTCTAATGAAGCTTCCGATTCGAAACGTTCAACGAGACATTGTGCATGTTCTTCAGCCTGGATCCCCCCAAATCCGGTGCTCACTGAGCCGTCCTCTGCAGCCGTAATCGGTTCTTGTTTCACGGTAGACCTTGCGTCGCAGCGTCTTGCCAGCTGAGACGCACGCTGCTCACGTTCGCGAAGATCTTCAAGGGAGCCAGCTTCCGCCTCGTCCGAGTCATCCGATATAGTCACTGGGAAATCAATATGTGGCTGACCTATTGCCTGATACGGCCGTTGTGGCTGGAAGCCGTCCGCTCGGTCAAAGCTGTACAGGTCCCTCTGACCCTCGAACGTGTCGATCAGAGCTGAAACCTGACGGCTTAGGTTCCATCCAAAGCGCTTCGCTTCGCGTACGTAGCCACGAAGCCACCATAAGACCTCTGTAATCGAGCCCGAAGCCTCATCATTCCCTTTGAGCGACATAATTGCTTTTAATCAGTAGAGGATGTCGTCAGCCCTGTAAAGCAGATGAGAATAAAAATTATATTATTCCCGTGCGGGCGAATGGCCTCGGAGGAATTGGAGAGACCTCGTTGCGCCGGTTGTGTCAGGGTCTAATATATACACAGCACAATCAATTAACGTTATGAAAAAAAATTGGTTAATTAACGAATCAGCAGTTGTTACAAGGGTGAAGTTCTCCTAAAAATACTGAGTCGCGACGAAGTGACTCGGTGCTAGCACACAATTTTGCCCCATTTCAATGGGAAATCGTTAGTAATAATAAGTACATCAGAAAAAACAACAGGAACGTGCCGAGACAGAGAGAGACACAGAGTTAATTAATCGTCTATTACGTCTGGTAACTATTTCGAATACTATCGAATACCTTGTGGAGAAGATTTTGTTCATAACGTTCGCCGTGTCAATTTTTCTCGAAGCAGGGGGGGCTTCACTTAACACGACACGGTCGTTAATTGTATTCCTCCGTGTTATTAACTATTATAATTAAAAGCAATTCGACATATATTAATGCTGGAGGGACAACATCAACGATAAGAATTTGTTTACACTTTAGAACGATCATGTCGAGCGATTTTGAGCCATTTTGACATTGGACAAAAAACGGACCAGTGTCAGGAACGCGAACTTACTTGCTGACATAAGACTTGTTGAGGATGCTGTATCCGGGCAGCTCGTATCTATGCGACATTAAAATCACTCAACATTCAAGCAGTTAGTGGAACACTGCCCACTACGAAGCCGAACGACTACACCTGCAACAGGTGTTGCGGCCGTATCGTTCCGGGTCGATATTAACATAGATCTCATATGTATTCACACACAGCGACGACTGATCGAGCCAACAGCTGAACGGAAATCCCGCGCGATCAGCCTCGGCCAATTCATAGGCCAGCACATAGAAGCTTCGCTGACCAGGTGAATTTTGAAAGCGTGCTAGATGTGCGCGCGCTAAATCCGTCTGGATGAGCTGAAATATAACATTATAACATTTCGACGGACGTGGAAAGCTAAAGTTCGAATGAATACGGCACACACGATGCAATTCAATCAATTCCGCTCTAGATGTACCCACTTTGCAGTGGTGAAATGATTTACGTCACGCACGCAATTAATACGCTTTATTTTTTGTGAAATCAATTAGTCAGAGACGAATTGCTGTTGGTTGCTTTTCCCCTGCACGAACCCAACTTGCTTCCTATGGCGTCGATTCTTTCGACGGCAGAATCCATTTTGGGACAAGGTGTGGCACATGGACATTTGTTGAGACATCTTTCGTTGGCGGGACATCAATCTTTAAATTGATGAGGCCTCTAGGGTCGTGGTTTTCAACCGTAGAGAACTTATTGGGGATCCAGATCTTGATTTAGAGCCTCGTGGGTTCCATTCAAGATTTGACGAGGCGTATACGCTACATATGTAGCACAAACAACAATTGAGGCTCTTCCTGTGTAAATCAATTAGACATTTCTGCTTGCTATCTTAGGAGTCATGTCTTTTTCTTTATTAATTAACATTATTAATTAATAAATTCGGACAGCTCGAAGCGGAGTGTCCGTTAGCGTCCGCCGAATCCATTTCAACTAATTTAGGGATCGCTCGTGGTTATTTTATACATCAGATGCGTTGGTAAGCTCTGAACCACACGCGATAGCCATGTCGCAATTTGTCCTGTAGACACTTGAGTCTTATGCTTACACGCAGCTCAGCGTTTGTTCTATTTCTTTGAGCAGATATTATTCTAGACGACAACCAATCGCTTCCTGCTGAACATCGATGTTCCGTGGCCAAATTTTTGTTTCTTAAACCCGAATGAAATTAATCGAACATTGCCAGACAGGGAAACCTCCACTTGGCAAAAAATCTTGATACCGTTGTAATCGATTCCGGAGAGGTGTTCTGACTCTTGGAGGACACAGAGGAGGCGAGTGCACTTGAGGAAATAATCTCACGGACGAACGGGCTGCAATAGTTCCCGCAACCTTTAAGCAAAACTGGAGGGTTGGACCGCTTCTTCACCTCTTCGTCGCGCTATTCTGCAATTTCGCGCATGTTACCTAAGATAACGAACGACATTGAAAAGGACCCAAGATAGAGTCACACGTGTGGCATATCCTAAATGCAACCTACAGAACGATGAGAAAGAAAACGTCCGTCGCGTTAAGCTATGACCCCAGCTCCACATTCTATGATATATATATATATATATAAACGTATCTTAACAAGAAGAACCAGTGGAACGCCCTAATTATTTGGAGGTGTCGTCAAAGTATAAGCCCCCTCCTCATAGGCTGCCACAGTCTATCACAGAACTATGCGAGCCCTTCCCATTATGAAAGAATATCGGCGAATAGTGACTATTAGGAATACAAAGTAGTCATTTCTGCTTGGGATATTCACCTATATTATTATTATTATTTATTGATATTCACGGCTCAGTGAGCCACATAGCAGTTCAAAGCTTCGTTGATTTTGTTCGGCAAACCTGTCAAAAATAAATCATTTTTTGGTACATTAATTCTCGCGTCGAGTTGGATACGTCGACTTGTTCGGACCGCTGACATTGACGATTTAGTCGTCCTTTCGAATACGTCGTCATTTGGCGCAGTCCATCCTCGGCGGTATCGGCGCAATGATTATGAATTGACATGAACAACATTATGATAAGACGAGGCCATCCGCTTCTTATCGCCGGCTAATTAGCGGCGCAGCGATGGCTGCTGAGATTGCACGCGAGGTTATCATCTACGAATTCGAATCGTCCACCGGAGGCAAAGCACCACGAGCCACAACTTGCCGGTAGTGACCCCGAGCGATCAAGCCTGCTACCGGCGCGTAGCTGCATGTCACCAACGTTTGTCGGAGAGCAGAAGAGCCGGAGAAGCTTGGGCATGTGGAAATGAGAAATTTCCTCACTTTCGTTGGCACATTCGGAAGAAAGAAATCATGACCACTGGCCACAATGCCGTCAAAGTTTTCAGCAAACAAAGCTCTGATCCTCAGTCTGTCAGCACCATGAGGGCTACATGGCTGATGGCGAACGCCAACAGCGATCCCCCGGTGGGAACGGCCGGCGTCGACAATTTGTGCTTCATCAGCTCAGTCCGAAGTCGTCTTGCGTCGTCCTGTCACTGGCGAGCTGCGCGCCGCCCCTGCGTCGAGCGAACAATTTATGTGCACATACATGTGAGCAGTGTTCCTAGATACAAGTGAGAATAAAAAAACAACACTATCACGATAATCGGAACGGGCTTTTCGGCGAAATCTCTTCCCGTATCAACCTTTTAGTATTTCTCCCAGCGAAGACGACCAGACACACATTGGTCGTTCTAGTTTACTAGTGATAACGAAAATTCTGGTCCTCCATGGGGATGGTTTTACGCGTCAGGCTGGCGTCCACAAATGCGCTCGTATGCCTCAGCCTGCTCGTGTTGACGATTTCGGCTAACGCTCTCAACCTTCGAGATGAACGGTACGTCCACCTGGAAACAATAACGACCTTATCAGTGCGGGTTCGATACCCAGAGGAGTAAGATCATTGTGTGAAGATCCATTTAGACGCATGTTACGAGTTCCGAGCTCGTTCGAATCGGTGTGGAACTGACCACGCGTTTCCAGAACGAAGCAAGGTCGAGTGAGTTCCTCGTTTAGCCTTTGCAACTCAAAATGTTTTCGGAAGGGCAGCAGAAAACAGAGGTGTGATAATTTTCGGCAGCTTCGAAAGCCATCGGACGCTGGAATCACGCTGCCGGCGAAGAGGGCACCGGCAGGTTGAGCCTCATTAGATATGTGGCATGCTGGGAATATGATAACATCATCTGGATCTATTGCATGGAGCCCAGGAAGGTGCAGCATGACCGGCTTGATCAAAGGTCCTTGAAGCTACACATTACTACACAACAGCGGTACCGAGGCCTTTCTGACATGGAAAGTCAGCTGTGAGGGCCAGCCATGAGAATTAGAAGGGGGAGGACAAACCAGCTGAACTCGAGAACTTGCCAGGAAGTTTAGATAGAAGTTTCAGCGGTGATGATGGATCATGCAAATGATGTACCAACATCATCAATGAGGTGCCCAAGAGGATATCTCGCTTCTACATGCCGCTAGTGTCCTATGTCAGTGTAGCAATTACTTGACGTCAGTGTAGTAATTACGTGACGTAATGTCTCGATGAATGAGAGTATTTTAAACTGTTTCGCTCCTGAGCCGATTTACGAGATTCTATCTGTAGATATATCTTTCATATTTCACAAGTGGATTTTTTTCGTTTCTGTATATTTAACAATATCGTCAATGCCGTTATCGCCAATGATGTGTGCTGTAGAACCCTTGCCGATACCGAGGACGTACTGCCGAAGGTGTATGGGAATCTCGCCAATGACTTTGACAATCTTCCGTTTAACCAGGACAATGTTGTGGTATGTATCTTGACTATGGAGTCGTGTGTTTTGTCGCCCTTCGAATAAACGTCCCGTAATAAGTCCGTAAATAAGTCGTCCCAAGGTTGAACAGAACAACCTGACAAACTGGTTTTCGCCTAATCTTCCATCAGTAGGACACATCGATGTGTGTCCTACTGGTGAAGATTAGGACCTATACCTCTTGCGATTATCGGACGGCACGGACTGACGTTAGTATCCGATAGATCCTGATAATCACTAGGTCACCGTAATCTGGCGCCTGCCTCGCCTCGTATCAGGTGTTCGCACGTTTAGCGAATTTTCACTACTCTGCCGTTTCCCAAAAGGGTTTGTTTTTGAAAAAATTCTCCATTATGCGATTTCACATGACACTTGTGACCGGGTGATGCCCGTCTGTGATTTCGGCTACTCGTTTCATATTGGAATCAGGTGTTACGCTTCAGCATTGGACATGATCGCCTGCCGTTAGCATCCGTGAAATTTTGCCTAATTTTTCCAGCCAATATCTCCTCTCCACAGCCCGAACCAGCACAACGTTATCCCGAAGCTCTTCGCCTAGGCTGGTCTTACTCACACTGAAAGCCTATAATGCCAATACCCATTTCTCATGACGCTCTCGGTAGTGCTTATCTGCTGCCGATGACTGGCAGTCATCGGAACCGGCGTTCCCTTCGACCAATGAACAAAGCCACGTACAACACACACACTCCAGGAAAAATTTGTATTCGTTAATGTTCATGAATTTCATTGTTCGTTTGCGATCACGTTTACCGACATTAACGTTATGGTACCCGCCAATAGAAACATCTCCGACCGTTATCATCATCCGTTGACATCTCAAACCGCGACCCGGTGCGCGAACGATCTGGCGGTCATTGCATTGCGGCCTTCGGCCTGTTCGCAGCTCGGGTCGACCCGGGTCGTCGCGGTCATTTCATTTTCTTATTCAGCACACGTTAGTTTTATGCAATGCGTTATTGATGAATGTCCACTTACAGAATCCGCAAAGCCAAGTGTCCGCCAAGAAGAGCCTATCCGACCTACTCAATGACCCGACAGTTCTCACAGGCATCATGGTCTGCTCGATCCTACTTTGGGCAATCTTTGCTGCCGTGCTATACAACGTAAGTATACGCGAGCGATTGATCGCTAGCCCTGTGTAGTAAAAATTGTGTTTTGATGCCTGCCAGTCCCCTTAGTCGTGTGAGATCAATGCTGCCGCGGGGAATACTAAATGTTTCCCACTAATTACAGAACATTAGAAATAATATCATAAGAATACCATTAAATTATACTGCGAGTATACCTAATATATACCTGTATACCAGCCTTACGGTGGCTTGACAGTAGAGTAATACTCGGGCTGTAAGGGGGAGCTGGAGCGAGCGAGGGTTCGAGTTCCGCGAGGTGACGGATCCCTTGAACGAAAAAAATGGGTAGTTCAGCTAAGCTCAACGGCATCTTTAAGCGTGCCATTATTATAGTGTCCGGCGACCGACCTGCGCAAATTGCTAATAGATTGTTACCAGTCCGTATGCCACACTTCATGGCTTACCTGGATGAAAGCAAGACGCATTTACGTGAAGGGTCTTTGATTCTCCTTGTTCCTTATGGTGTTCACGTTCCTGGTTCTATTGTATTAATCCAGCTTGCAATCTGCCCTCTTCGTTGCTATTCGTACTATCCACAGCATTTCCTCAAGAAGCCAGGTTATTCCTCCGTTCCGCATTCGGAGGGTCCTGCTAAAAAGAGCCCTTCACAGGAGATTTCGCCCACTAAGCGGGAAACCCTCGGCCAATCGAAACGGAGGCCGACCGCGGGGCGACGCAGCGGAAAAACAGCACCGGTGAGGAGCGCCAGCACGAAAGGTAGTCCGAAAACGCCAAAAGCTCCCAAAGGGGAGAGGAGTCCGACACGAAGATCGCATGCACTAGGTGGGTCGAACGGTCGCGCGGTAACGCCCGCTCCGCCATCAAGCCTCGAGCTGGCCTTGTCCTTATCGACTGCCGAGTGCCGAGCATCGTCGTCGCCTGCGACTTCGCCGACACCGTCACAAAGTCGCGATGACCATGTGCAGGAATATCGAAGTCGAGATCGTCACGGGAGGCGTGCCCCTGTGTACGCGGGAGGTGACTTCGCTGCGGAGCAGGTGGCGGCATCGAAGAAGTCCGTAAAAAAGGACGTAGCGAATCGCCATCATAGCAAACATCGGCCGCAGCAGCATTCGTGCCACAGCCGCGGTCGCCACAGCCACAAGAACGCCCACGAACACATCATAGACATAGCTGACTCTTAATTGGCCAGCGGAAACTCGTGCAGGGTGTAAATCCAGTTGAGGCGATATCGTCTACCTTTCGGTGCCAGTAATCGAGGGTATTTTATTAGCTTCGGGCGGTCGTTTCTGCGGGGCAAGACGCGACCGGGGGAGGGGGGAGGTAAGGGGATGCTAACAGAGCGATTTCGAACGTTCAGGTGAAGCTCTTTACCAACGTTTTCGAAGTGCTTGGTCTATGTGTGACTTCAGATTCAGCATGTGTGAGCCTTGCAAAGGCGCAGCGGTGATACCACATCTTGCGCAAGGTGTAAATATGACGTTGAGCACTCTTGATAATATAGATATATTGGACATGTTGGCGTGGGACAGACACTGCGCACAAGATACGTTTGCTTGGCTTTTCTTTGTTATGGCGATCTAGTAATAGTTGGTCGGTTGGACGCATTATTAGTCTGATTGGTACGAAGCAGTGATGTCAGCTCGGATGAGGTGAACTCATAAGCACTCCCACAACGTAGGAATCGGTTGGGCAATATCCGTTATTTATATCTATACGCGCCAGTGGATGCTGCTATAGGCTACTTCGTAAATCTCTCCCGCAATCGCCCTTCTAATAGTCGAGGCTAGTGGGTGGGTCCCCAAGGTTTGATAACAGGATATACCCGCGGAGGGGCGCTTAAGGGACTCCGACTTGGGGTTACCATATTCATTTGTTTGAAAGATAGGAAGATGTTTATTTTCAACGAGTTTCTTGCCGCCTCGCTGACAAGATTAATATCTTGGCTAGGATACAAGTTGTACGCAGAACAGTTGGTAGACGCACCAGGTACGGGTTTTTCGGCTTAATCTTCCCCATAGCGGAAACAACCGCCGACTAATGAGATCCTCCTCTAGAAGATTTACCTTACTAACTTACCTTACTTAGAAGATTGACCTTAATAGCTTATGAGGAATGTAGCAACAGCTATTTGTCTACTGTATTGTCCCTAAGCCTCACCCACACCAGCCGTTACGGAAGATGCATATCCTGGCAAACCATCGCTTGATCTCCAGCGTCTGCCTAATAGATTAGGGTGAAGATGCATATCCTGGCAAACCATCGCTTGATCTCCAGCGTCTGCCTAATAGACTAGGGTGAATACTTGTTGATGTTGCGTCGTTTTTGCTCGAACCTTGAGAAGATTCGAGCATTCGAGCGAGTACGTTGTGTTGTACGACGCGAGCAGAAAATCGGTCATCGCACAAAACGCTTGCATGTATTAATGAATAAATATATACCTAGTATCGTAGTGTCACTCCTGGTCCATATATATATACATATATATATATATGGACCAGGAGTGACACTTACGCGGCCGTAAGTTCCCGCGGTGGAGATTCCAGGCAATAAACAAATGCATTTCCGACACCACCTGCTTTTCTTCGGCTTTCGCTGTGGTCTAACCGCCTCCGCTACAGCAAGGGATATCTATGCCGTGTATGGCGAAGCACGTGTGTCTGAAAGGACTGTTCAGGCACAGTTTGCGAAGTTCAGCTTGGGCTGCTGTGACCTGGAGGATGCACCGCGTAGTGGTCGGCCCGTTGAGTTTGATGAAGACCGACTCAAGGCTCTACTGAAGGAAAACCCTCGTCAAACGCAGCGTGGACTGGTTGAAACGATGGGTTGTGGTCATACAACTGTCGGTAGACATCTTGAGTCGATGGGATTCACACAGAAACTTGGGAGTTTGGGTGCCAAGTCATCCTACTCCACGACAACGCAAGGCCTCACACCGCGAGAAACACCAAAGCGGCACTTGAAGCGTTCGGATGGGAAGTTTTTGCGCACCCACCATATTCGCCAGACCTTGCTCCAACCTGTTTCGTTCACTGGCGAATTTTTTGAGTAACCGGCATTTGACGAGTCAGAGGCCCTTGAACGGAGGTTGGTCGCCTTCTTCATCTCAAAAAACAATTATTTTTGGAAAAATGGAATCCATCTGTTTATTGAGAGGTGGGAGGAGGTCGTGAACAACAACGGGGAGTACATAATAAATATGTGAATTGGTTGAAACCTATCTGAGTGCGTCATTTTTCCGTTGTTCATGAAACCGCGGGAACTTATGGCCCAACCTAATAGCATATATATATATATATATATATATATACGCTTCTGAGCTGCATGTTCAAACGATAGATAGCACATATATATATATATCAATCGTTTGAACATGCAGCTCAGAGGCGTTCCGTATTCAACACCGAATGACAAACATACAGTCCTTGGTTTTTGAGTCTTGGGCATTTACTCATGTCTTTTTATTTATCGATATTCTCGTTGGCGCCACTCGTAAACATGGAGCTTGATTTATATATTATACTTCATTCCCATAGTCGCATTTGACCCTGGCACCTCCCATGATTCGTACATTGACAGTTGCCAGTGACACTTCGATGTTTGCTGACCTTCGAGGACCCTACGAGGCCTTAGCGGCCGCCGAGGCTGACGCCGCCGCTGATGAAGCTACGGGCACGTATCTCACACCCGAATTAGCCGTAGTAATTCTCGTTGCTGGACGAAGTCGCAGTGAGGCTCCTTCCGCGCCATGGTGATGGTGGTGGTGATGATCATCGCTGGAAAGGAGATCATGCCGAAGGACACATTGGATTCGATTGTACTCAATGTACTCGACGTTATCTGTGAGTGGCACATAGACAATGGCGACGATTCTGGGTCGGCTCGAATCAAAACGATCTATGGACTACTTGCCTGAGCGACCTTGAGTGTACATGATACTATTGCTACTGAGCTACCTCCATTGTCATCGCCATGGTGTTGTCTGTTGACAACGGCGGGATTGACTCAACATTCAGTTTCATTGGAGCCCGCGAGTTCTCAAGTGAACAAAAATCGTCCTGTCGTCTTTTGCACCTGTCGTGCCAATCGTGTTCTCCGTCGCAAAAGCTGTACTCATCGAGTGACTACCTAGGCTGGCGCTTGTGGTACTAACCCTGCAGGAAGAGAGCGAAGGACGCTCTGAGGGACCTCTTCAACGGTGAAGTGTGCACTGGCTGGTTGGTCGCCCTTGACACCCGGCTCATTGCTTTTGACCTCGGCACGGAAGCCGTTCTCGTCGGCCACATACTCGACACGACGGTACAGACCCAACGCGTCGGTGTATCTAGGTCCAAAAAGACGTAAATGCGAATTTGTCCGTCGGTTGACCGACGTCTAAGCGAAGGAAACAGCTAGCTAATCAGTAAATTCAATTATAAAATTTAGCGATACCCCTCGCGTTGCCCGCGCACCCCCAGGGTTCGCCAATTAGCAATAGAATTAGTCACTTCGATAATCTGCTTACCCATAACTTCCCTTTACGGTGCCTTGGTTGTCGGCGTTTTCCTGTCGGAACTGGTTGTTGCCGTACTCGTCCTGGATATTGTACCCGAAATCGTAGGGTTGCGGGCTTCCGCTACCTCCGTCCTAAATCAGGCCAAACGCGATCAGCGGAGGGACGGGCAGAACGGCTTTTTCAGTGAATTTGCTGTTATGGTACCGTTCGCATTCGCGCATACGGATGCGCGAATTAAGTGTCTCGTTATGCTCTAGCTATCTAACCCCTTTTTGCGAGTTCGATATTTCAGCCACGCTCACGTAAATCTGTTATCAAGTCGAGTGCGGGAACCATTCTACGGTTCATATGTTTATGGCTACATCCGCTGGTTCCTGTCCCGGCCAGCAACATACGGGGCCAACTGCTAATACTCTTATTATACTTTGTGTTCGATAGATGAGAGACGCGAAAGTGTCCTAAAGCATTAAATCGTACAGGGCGAAACATCACGACGTCGATATCGAGTTTGTCCATTTTCCATCGTTCAGTTCAGTGCTTCATCGCGACAAACTTACGTCAAGGGTCTGACTCTGAAAGGCCGGATGGCTGTTCCCTGCGACCGTGATGAATTTCCGCGGGGCGGACTCGCCCGCTGCGCGCACGGCGACCGGCTGTGACGGCGCCCCATTTTGGCCGACTGGCAAAGCGACTGCCGATGCGGTGGCGAGCACACCGAAGCAGATCAATGGACGGAAAGCCTGCAGAAACGAGAGGATTGCCATTAATTAGACACCCGCCGCACAATGAAATGGAACGGCATATATGTATATGCCACAGCCAGCGTCAACGAAGTAGAGCTTGACAGCTTCAGCGAACATGACATGCGTATTGTAGTGGTATTACTATTAGGAGTACTCTGTCGTGGCTCATCGAGCGAGGCGTGCCACATGGCACAGGTCAGGTCAAAAAACTAACAGTGATGGCAGTTCCCCGGTGGGGGGTAAGACGTCGGGTTCTGCATTTCCCGGAGGGCTAAGACTTCAGCCATGAAGTCCACAGTCAGTGCATTAAGCATGTTACAGTAACTCCCCTCTCTCTATAATATAGAGATTGAGAGGCCGACAATTGATTGGCCCCTGCAGCGGTGCTGCTCTCGCAGCGGCACAGGAGACCTTTCTGCCAATGTGGGAAGTACACAAAGAAAAATCAGCTAAGAGCAAAATAGGTGGTCTTAGGATCAACGTTGGTGGACACCCACCAGGGAAAAAACCTAATGAGAACACCTCATTATTCACCTCACTTAGTATTGCGCTAGGTGTTGTAATTATAAGTTATTCTGATCATTATTATTATTACAATAAGCTATTCTGCTTTAACGTTGACTGAGCTGTGTAGAGTACACTTTGACCAGTAATCATTTTATAGCGCATTTCTTTGTTTTCGACGTCGCCTCGATCACTTCAACCACCGCTGACGATCGCAGCTGTGATTTTTCGAGATTGGGACCACTTAGCCAACCTCCACTTCCGGCTTGAGCGGATGACTATATCGACGTGGTCGGGTCGGAAGTCATCGATCAACTCGATCCGGCACTACACAACTACATAGCGTGGTAACGTGCCATACGTGAACAAACAAGGCGTGCAACCACGATCTACGCACGATAATCTCTGGCTAGACACAATCTAGCTAACTGGCAGCTGGACGCATGCAACCGTGGTGGTACCTCGTGGTTCCTCTAGCGAAGTTAACCACACCGGTATTTCCTCGCTGTCAAAATCGAAATCACGATTCAACGAGTTCGTTGCTAGTCGATAACTATACACTACGAGACGATTCGGATCAGACAAGTACGATCGTTCTTCGACGATGTCAGCACCTCTCTCACTGGCGCTTGTTTCAAACGCCACATCAGTTCACTGCAAGCCTTCTAATCGTTATGCAAGCACTCTCTACATTTTTGCTGTGTGTATTCGGCACGAAAGCACACGTTTCTCATCACGTAGTTCACCATCGATTCTGATTGAGTCGTATAGGCAATCTCCTGCATCCTAGTCATTGCCAACTCGTCCAATGCGATTCACCTATCAGAGTTAAGCGAGTGGGCGCACCTTCATGTCGTCGGTTAACGAGAGAGCTGCGATCTCGAGAGCAGGTTCAGCGAGTGGATCTCGAGATACGGTAAAGCCGCTGCGTTCACTTGCTACACGGATGTGTGTCACTTCAACAGCGAGTGTCGTATCGCTTGACAAATAAAGGGTTGTCCGCATTTTTATACACCGGAGCGGCGCACGGGACTAACTCGAGGTGGCGACAGCGGCCCCCTCACCGCAACCGCAATACTCTCCGCTGCGCGGATTCAAGTTAGACCACCGCCGTCGGCGGCCGACGACGCTCGCCCACGAGTGAATGAGTGAATAGACACCAGTGTGATGGGGTACGCGCCAGTCGTACAGACGCGTACGCGTCCGTCACCGTAAGCATAAACAAAACGCTGTCACAATCATGCAGGAGACATATGTCCCGGTGGGGCTGGCTGTGGTAGACATGCGATCGTTTGCTTACCCCTGTTGGCTAAGCTGAGCAGTTCCGATCCGTTATTCGCGCATAGTCCCGCGAATTGCAAGATCGGATCATCGCGAGCAAGGAAGAGCTCGACGTTGTCGTTGTTGACGGAGAAGACGCTATACGAAGAGCCTTCGGAGTGGGGTGTTGTCTTTGCAGTCAGCAGGCACGCTATAGGCGGCCGCTGTCGCCGTCGCCGCCGCGCCCGCACCCGGCGAAGCTCCGTTTGGCTTGATGACTGCAAGTTGATGTCGTTCGAGTCATCGTAGCAGCCCGTATCCGCGTCGTTGTCGCATGGTCAAACCATAATCAGCAGCACAACAAACAGTGAGATGCTAATCGACAAATCTCATGAAGAATAGTCGCGCCGACGGAGGAGACCTGCGCGCGCATGATACGATGTCATCACACCGACTTCACTCGGGAAGATGCGTGCATGCGAGAGCTTCACGTTGTCACTTTCTTCTGATTCACGACGCTCGAGTCGTTCCGTGACGAGTCATCTTCGCGCACACATCGAAGTCGCTTTCGTTCAGCCAATAAAACTACTCGTCCAACAGCAACAGCAACAACAACAGCATCGGTACGTAGTAGCAACAATAGCAGCAACAACAGCAGCAACAACAATAACAACAACAGCAACAATAACAACAACAACAACAACAGAACAGTCAGAACAATGCTACAGAGGCCAGCCAAAGTCGAATCGAACCCGTCGAGAGAACGAGCTTTATCCGACCGCAAGCGTACACCCGATTCATGCTGCGAATCCTTGCACTGGTACCATCCGAAACAGCAGCAGCAGCAACAGCAGGGAACGCGCACTGTATATCGATTCCGTTGTATGTCGTTGGCGTGGTCGCTCGCCCCGGCGGCAGCCACCCGTCGTGTCACTGTGCGCTCGTGCTTACGAACGGCAATACGATCAATCATAACGATACACAATAGAGGCGTAATCAAGCTGCTTCTGATGACATTTCATGTTCGTTCGCGCGAACGTGAACTTGGGGACGGCTGTCATCGACGCGGTGGGATTTCTGGGAATGACAACGGCTGGATCAGCAGCAGCAGCTGCAGCATTATCACCGTCGCCAATGGGTGGGAACAGTAGCCATGTATATGTGTATATATATACCCATCCTCTTATTCCACGTTGTATCCGTGCGCCCAACAGGGATATATATATATATATATGTATATATAATATTGATTTTGTCGATTAGCATAATCGTCACTGAGTGGATAAGTAATTCACATGGCGTATGATTATGGTGGAACACTGATGCGTGTTATGCACCATTGATCGAACACTGTAACTAACACCATCGAGGAAATGCTGGCTAGATGGGTGGGTCATTGTTTGTGCGTTGTAGTCAATGTGTAATTGTTACTGTGTGGCTGATTTTCTGTTAAGTGAAACCGACACAGTGTGAAACGTGTGTGGACGCGGTAGGGAGGGCAGGGCTGTCGGTATAAGCAGTCACACAAGTGATGACATGTGTGTATATGGCTATGTCGTATACGATTTACTGGTGAGTGATTGTGTTTGTTTGGGCACAAGTGCAAACCTGGACCGAAACCACAGGAACCGCTATAGAGAAATACGACTGGGATTGATGAAAATAGATTTTTTATAATATAATATAAACATATATATACCAACTAATATATATATATATATATACCTAAAGGTTAAGAGCTGAGGCCTGTCAGATAGGGGAACAGCTGAGGGTCAGCTCAAAAAAAACAACATATATATATATATATATATATATATATATAAGTTGGTAGTTTTTGCTCCGCCAGAACGACGGAGAGACAGAGAGAGATTAGTTCGATGGAACAAGGATCAAATGGGGGGAAATTTGTAGTACCAGGTTGGTTCAAGCAAAAACGCCAGAAAAAAACTATTTTTTGATTAAAAAAACGTCATTTATTCATTTTACTAACGAAATCTTTTCTCTGTATTACAAGTGTGATCGCTGTTGAGAATTGATCACACGCTGCCGTCTGGACGATGGTTCTGGCATACCCTTCAAATCGACGAAAGTTATGCCGAATCCATCTGAGGACTTCTCCAAATTCGTATCAACTTCGTCGTTTGATAGCTCTCAATCTTCACGGACCCTCCACGCGGACAGGGCTTCTCGGTCAAACAACCTCACCAGTTGTGAGTGAACTAGGCCCCAGAGCTGTGTGCTCTTATAAAACGTCGAATTTCCTGAGACATCACTATTCTCCCAAGGAAATTGAAGTTTGAACTTCCACATATTTGTTTCGGAAGTGTTTCAGCAATGCTTCCTAAGGGCATCTTGTGGTTGAGGTGGCTGGAGATGGTTCATTACGATGCACCATCGGATCGGCTATAGCACATTATCCCGGTCAATCAGCGCAGACTAAATTCAATCAATTACATTGTCGAATTGCGATGCATTCGAGTGGCGCGATAAACACATGTGGTTGAAGCTACCCGTCGTGCTAGATGTTCGTGAAGGCATATATACAGGCACACTCCAACATCTTGATGAAGGTCGCCAGCAACCGGTGCACAACAGAGGTCAGTAAAGGTCAGAAAAGGCCATAGCTGATGGCTATGGCCTTCTCGCTCGTTCAAACCAGATATTTTTTTCAACGCGTACATGAGTAATTATTAAGTGATGCCATAAACAGCATCACTGAGGCGCAAGTCCTAGAGTGGCCGTTACCGAGGCCAATAGTGAGCCTGGTCGTGGTTCATCCCTCTCGACAGCGTGAAAGCGATCCCCGTACACATGCGTGCAAAATAGCTGGAATCAGATACACCCGAACGTGAGTCTAATCCTCTTAAGCATTGCGAAATTGCACCTCCTTTAATAAACCAATAAACCTTTACCTTGACCCTTGATGTATTCCTTTGAAGTCAACGCGGCACGTACGCTATGTGTGCGTGATACTGATCTCTTCGTTAGCAGAGCATTTCTTCCTTCTTAACTGAGGCAATTTAGCTCGAATGCATACATCACTATTAATCAGCTTCTCAGAACTAATCGCTCTAAACTCAGATCGTTCTGCTAGTGAACTCCGACGCATTTCACAGCTTCTCCATCGTCCTGTGTTACACCACCTGACGTCGTCGACGACTTACCCATTATGTGCATTCATGCAACAACGGAACGGAATTAAGAGACGAACCCATGAGAAATCCGTGTGTTTTTTTCTGGGTTTGCGTTGCGCCAGGGTCCGAGACGTCGGCGAGGTCGGGCGGACGTACGAATTTTAAGCATTTGTAGTCTTGTCATTGTGTCAGGCCGCTATTGAGATTCCAGATACAACTACAATCTTCGAATAGCTAGCCGTGGGGCGAAAGTTATGAAATAAACACAATAATAGTAATAATAATAATAACACAAACAACACGCGACAATGAAGCTACCATTTTTAAATAGCTAAATTTTTCGGGCTGACCCACAGGGCAACAATTTAACGTCCACTGTACTGCTAACGTTTTTAGCATAAGTTAATCTCTCGTCTTCATCATAAACCGTCAGCCTTCATCAGTAAATAATTAGCAGCGCATCTCTTTTGTTGAACAAATAGCCAAAAACGGTTTTATTATTTCTATTTATTTGCGTCGAATTACGTCGAACACTGAAGGGGGGGGCTCATCCAACAACTACTAAATATAATGCTTATGCCTGAATAAACCAGTTGCTTGAAAATACCCTCCCACCACCAAGAAGGTGTCCTCAATGACGTCTGCCTTTTTATAGACTTCAACCATGAATACCTATATATATATATATATATATATATATAATATTGCTGGCATATAACTTTGTGAAATCGGTAAAAAACCAAAGTATCACTGAAGCACAGCGTTGTGATCACAGATACACTGTGTGTTTCCAGTGCCGCATCTCGTACTGACAATTCCCGCTGAACAGAGGCGTATTGTTGTTGTTTTCGACGCGATTTCTGCTGCGTTGTCAGTAACGAGATCTTGTCAAGAATCGATTTGTCTTTTTTATAGCGCGGTCTTTAACAACAACAGCAGGGCGGTGTGGGCCGCGACCACGAGTCGCGCTGTCGTACCCTGCACTGCCCGGAGTGAAATAGCGCGCGCCCGTAATTTGGGAAATGCACACGCAATCGCGCCAGCGTGGCGTCGTCCTTGTGTACGGGGTGATTTGAAATATCATTTTTCTTCCATAGTTCTCCCTGAATGGCACACCAGTATAATCGTGCAAAAATGTTAGGCTAAATAACGATAAACTCGAAAAATGTTATCAGTGTTCCTTCACCATCGTAGAACGGAATACCCTTGTTCCCTTGGTGACATGATCCTTTGGCGACTTCGGCTAACAATGATTTCCAACGTCGACGTCGACAAGGCAGACACACACACACACACCGCCGCGGCGGCTAACAGCCACGCTTCTGCGCCAGGCTCCCCTTGGATTATATACAGTTACCCCTTGAGAAGCTCAGTCTTTTGTGGCAAACATCGACAGTTCGATCCCCATTGTGAACCACATCTGTGGTTGATTCGGGACAGTTTGCTATTGTTGCTGTTGTTGTTGTTGCTGCTGCTGCTGCTGCTGTTGTTGTCGTTGTTGTTGTTTAGTAAGCTGTCGTATGCTTAATCGAATCAATGACTGAGGCGGTTTTCAGCTAAATTAGTCGCAGTACCGATTGATAGAACATTCAATGTGCACCACGATCGCGTACGCTGCGCAAAGAACGCGTTGGATATAGTCGCCATTCCTGTTCGTACATTTCTGATTTAGTAGACAAATAGCTTCATGATGTTATATATTCTACAGATTTTTCAAAGTAATATCATGTATCACGATAGATGCAGCTACGCCGCTCCATGGTGATGCATGTTTTGTATATATATACATACACATATATATGTATATATATATATATATATATATATATACACATGTGTGTTTATGTATATACGAAACGCTGCACTCATTGCTGCCTATGACTCAACTACGGCATCTACACAGTTACGAGATTTCCACTTTGCGAAAGACGTATAGCTGCGTTAACCTGTACTATGAGCATTGTACAAAAGGCCTTTAGTGGCATTAGCGGTTCCTAGCAATAATAATAGTACTAATAGTAAATCGTAGCAATGGAACGAACGTCAGTCGTTCCGTTTGACGACTAAACGCTGCCAGTCAGCAATGAACTCCTCGACTGCAATCGCTCTGCTGATCGCTTTACTAGTTTAGTTTCGTTCAGTTAGCTTGACTACTCGTGGGTGGCGGGCTTCGAACTTCATTGTAGTCTGCCAATGCGGTCCATGACGTCGCCTCCTTGACTAAGCTGCTGCAGGCGCGAGCTAAGCACAAACCAACATCCCGGGCAGCCCCGAGTGAAATACGATGAAATTTGGCTTAATTACGCTTTGAAAAGCGAAAATTGACTTAACGACCTTTGAAACAAAATGTGTGGCCCATGGGTGTTCTTGCTGCTGATGCTGCTGTTGCTGTTGTTGTTGCCTACCTGTAGTATTTGCAGTAAGAGACATCTTCAAATAGAGAGGTTCAGTTTCAGCTGTTGGATATTTATGCTCGTTTTTTTATTATTAATTAATTTCCTATGCTACTCCACTTGAAAGTATGACATTTGACAGCCATTACGGCCGGCTTATCTTAGTTCCGTTTTTGGTTCCAATTTGTATATGCTTCGAGAGGCACCGTAGGCGAACGCAGACACACACAAACATAAATCTTTTATCACTTGCGTGCAGCCTGAAAAGCTACCTGGAAGTGCATATGCGTGTGCATATCTTCAATCGTTCATCAACAAAAAACCCTCGACTCTCTATTCTATGCTAACGAGTAGCGCCATACACGAGCACACACACACACATTATATATATATATATATATATATATAGATAGAGTTGACGTTGAGGAAAGGAACTCATCGACGAGTAGTAGTTGTATGACGATAATCGAATATCATAATCCTTCAAGGCTTCCCGACTACTTTTCAAGCAGCTGACAAAAATTACTACGCAAATAATACTGTAAATATTTAACAGGCATCTTTTCTACGGGTATCATGGCAAGGGGCGGGCAGCATCTGCCCTGGCAATTTTTCTGGTGTAATCACATATATCTGCCTTGTCGAATACACCGCGAATAGGGTCTACACACATTTGCGAAGGCACAACTCTTGTATTGTCTTGAGTCGAAGTCGCGCGTTAGTCGACGATACTTGTGGCGTTCCAGGGGAATATTTCTGTTCAGATTTTTAGCCTCCTACCAATCTTTTCCAAGTTTGGTGTCAACTTTATTTGTGTTTATAAGAATACAACTGTCTTGTATGAACGTCTCTTGGAGGACTTGGAAGCGTGGGTTTCCGCTTCCCTCCACTCCAGCTTACCTGGAGTTCCTATGGGAGAGGAATGGATGGCGGAAATCGATCCAGATTTCTACAGGACTGGCGCTACGATCTCCGAATCTCCTGATGAAAAATTGCCAGAAAGAACGAATCGAAAGGAACGTTTGTACGCGGTACATGCGCAGTACATGGATTTCACCATATACCAGTGCCGAACAACGGGGTCCCACACACCGGCTGGCACCGGCCTCTATGCAAGGGGTGGTGGGGCGGGCTGTGCTACAAATATCATGCAGCAGCGTGCGTAGGGCATCTTGTCCCTAGGCAGCCTTGCCGAGCGGGCTTTCTCTTGAAATTTAAAAATTGTTCAGTCTAATATTAAGCCTTCACCACATTCAATTAAAAAATTGGGAATAATTTCAAGTGGTAAAGGTAAAGGTTTTATTGGTTTATTAAAGGAGCTGCAATTGTTACAATGCCTAAGCTCTCTTATATGTCATCACGCAGCGGGGCTCGAACCTCCGGTCTCTGGCTTACGATAACCAGAGACTTCGCCGTCCAAGCCGCCGCTGGTTCAATGCTCTTGATGATCATGTATTATCTAGACATCGTGGTGATATACTGTAAACACCCTAACCTGTGTGATTTCTCCGCTTCCAAACTACTGCTGTGCCCATGTGTTCGAGCGGTCAAGTCGGCCCCCGTAACGCTATCCGACACATTGCTCGGTAAGCTCACATCAATCTAGCACCGGTTGTGGTTGTCCCTAGTAATAACTGTAAATGCTCGCTGCACAGCTCTGTTTCGTGATAGGCTGCCGCCCAGCCAAAAGCTGAATGAAGTCCTGCTTACTCATCGTTGCGACTGCAGCCGTCGAACTGGCACACACTTGGACACATTGAGCGTTCGCCCCGGGGCACTACCCTTAGCTACTTCGTTTTCTGCCTCGTGTTTGCTCAATATTGAGGTTGTGTCAATTTGTCGTCTGACGCTGCTGAGAGCGGCTTTCGAGAGAGCCAGGAACCGCGCTCTTCCCAGGCCAGGTTCTTGTTCCTTGCCTCAAACGTACCAATCAACGTTTCCGCTGTGACCAACGAATTGAGGCCGTACGCGCATCGACTGCTGACAGCTGCTTTGTTTGTCTCCCGACTTCCCCGCTGTAAGCGTTCGAATCGATCGAGTGGCGCTGCTTGGTACACGTCAGAGATTTTCGTTGCTGGGGTTTGCGCGCACTCTGCCCTCATCATTCCTCCCGTGTCCGGGGTCTTGACACATTCGTGTAACACAATAATTTCTACTTCATTGGCGTTGTGAGCCTTTGCAGTAAACTTTCACGGCCCCGACTTTGTAATCGGGCATTTTCCTACGAAAATCTTGCCGACTATCGTCTAGATGACCTCGTCGTAGCAAAGGAACAAACAGTCAACTTGAGCCCCTGCTTTCCTCCGATTAGTAGTTGAGTATTTTTTTTCTTTCAAAAAATAGACCATAATCACCTTGTTGTGTCGGCGTGCCTGTAAACAAGATGGGTGTGTTTACGTCGAAGACGTCTTCTCACCCGGACTCTCAGCTGCCTCCGAAAGTCCCGTCAGCTTCGTCAGACAAGGCGACAGAAGCGCCTAAACCTCCTGATCAGGCTCAGAACACCGCAGCTGGAGCAGAAAATGCTGGCCCTGACATCGAATCAAAACAGAGAGATGACTTGTACGAAGCTTCCTGGCTAGATTCCGAGGCGAAACTTGCCGACAAGCCTGTGGAAACGCCTCAGCCAGCGATACCTCGAAGACCCAAGCCGGTTGAGAGGCCAATAGAGTCCCCCTCTCCATTGCTGCACTGGATCTCTGGGCCGGTTGAGAAGCGAACGGGACCGTCTTCGCCAGCTTGGCCCGCAACTCCAAGGCTCTCTAAGGACTCGGTGGAACGATATTCTCCGATCTCGCCCTCGAAGCAGGCTGAAGTCGAAACAGAAGTTCCTTCACCAGTCTTGGCCCAAACTCCGAAGTCAGCTGAAGCCGCAACAGAAGTGTCTTCGCCAGCCCTCGTCCAAACTCCGAGGTCAGAAGGAGGCGCGACAGAGGTCCTTTCGCCAGTCTGCGCCCAAACTCCGAGGGCTGCTGAAGCCGGCTCAGAAGCACCATCTCCAGTCTCACCTAACCTTCCCCAAGAGGTGCCATCTCCAGTCTCACCTAACCTCCCCCCAGAGGCACCTTCATCAGTCTCACCTAATCTTCCCCCAGAGGTACCTTCACCAGTCTTGCCTCGAAGTCCGAAGTCGGCTGAAGCCGGCACTGAAGCACCATCTCCAGTCTCACCTAACACCCCGAGAGCGACTGGGGTCGCGACAGAAGTTCCGTTTCCAATATCCTCTCACACTCCGGAGGCGGTCGACAAACCCACAGAAGTGCGTCCGCCGAATTGGATCCACACGGCGAGATCAGCTGAAGGTAGAACAGCAGCTCGTGTCCCTGCTTCGCCCCAAACACCCAAGACGGTTGGACAGTCAATAGAAACGATTTCGACAGCACGATCTCAAACAGAGAAGCCGATAGGCAAGGTTCAAACAGGGGGCTCGACCCCAGACACCGAATTGAAACCGACCCAAGGTCTAGCAGAGCCGCTAGAGATTGCTCCAGTTTCTGTAGTGGGCGCCACACTGAACGACAAGCAAACGGAGGCCCACGCAGTGGATTTGGAGTTGAAGTCGACGGGCAGGTTCACAACAGCGCTCCCCTTCTCCAAACCTGAACTTGCAAGTACAGAGAAGCCCCCAACAGAAGCCTCTAGTTTCGGTCCCGAATTTTTGCCATCGTCGGATCAGCTCGATGTGCCTCTCTCTGAAAAGGCGAGCTTGACTCCGAAGTCGACGTTAAGGGCATCGGAGTCTTCGATTCTGAATGTGGAATTGGACCCAACCGAGAGGCTTGCATCTGCCCCGACTCCGAAATCGGCTGAGGCGCCGACAGACGTTGACAAGTCAGCGGAAGAAGGTCGGGCGGCAGGGTTGGAGTTGAAGACGACTGAGAAGATAACAGAAGCTCCGACTTGCTCCGACGAAATTTCGACCCAAGGATCCTCTGGAAGGCCAACCGACTCAGACTTCGAACCCAAGCCAGCTGAAGAAAAGACAATCCGCGTCGCTCCGCCCCGCAAGGTCCAGATACTCAAGCCGATCTACAAACAAGCTGAGGATGCCACGCCTGACAAGAGCCTGCCTCCGCAGCCGATTAGTAAACCAGTTGCGAATGTTGCACCCAACTGGATTCCCCTGCCGCCGAGCCCGGTAAGCACTCTATGCGCAGACGGTACACATAAGCAGCCTGCACCCCCGAAGCTGACTGTCAAGCCAGAACAGACCCCCTACATCGATGTGAATCTGAAGCCAGTTGCCACAGCGCCGGCCGTGCCTGGCCCTCAACCGCCGACCTGTACGACAATGCAAGCGCGTGATGATAAAGCTGCGAAGCCGATAGGAGCGCTTCCCTCGAATGAGAAACAGGTTCCCGAGTCCGCCAGGTCTAAAGAGCAGTTGGCAGAGCTTTCGTCAGCCTCAGGCCCCCATCTGGCTGCACAGCCAGGCCATATGCCGCTAGCGGTACCACAGACAGCGCCGAAGTCGACGCCGGCGAATCAAGCTAGCCAGATTTCTGACCCAGAATTGACACCGGCCCTTATGTCCCTCGTGGCGATTTGGTCAGAGGAGAACGACAGGTCGAAGGCGACCAGCAAGCCAGGAGGGACTTCCGAGCCAGACAAGCAGTCGAGGCCCGTCGGCAAGTCAACTACGGCCACTTACCTAGACCCGAGACGTTCTGCCCAGCCGGCGGATCCTGTGAGGTTAGATATCGGAACAAGCCAGCATGCAAGAGGAAAGTCGGCAGAATCGACGATACCAAGCGACCAGGCGACAAGACGACAGCCAACCGGAAAGCTGACAGACGAGAATTTGTCAACGGAGGGCGTACAACTCAAACCGAAACAGGCTACGCAGCCGGTACAGCTGAAACTGACACCTGTTCTGACGCACGCGTCCGAGCAGCAAAGATCAGAGCCTGCCGCAGCGACAGTGGCAGCGAAACCTTGCGAAGATCTACGAGCAAAAACGTCTCGGCAACCAGCACTAGGGGTGAGTAAGCAGGAGGGCGTCACGCAACCGAAGTCGATCGCCGAACCGCCAGCGGCGGCCAAACCGGAGACAAGCGTAGCGGCGATCGACAAGATGCTTGTAGGGTCACCCAAGCTGGTTGAGGGAATCAGGCCGGGATCGCCCGTTCAGACGAAGTCGGAGCGACGGTCAGAGCCAAGTGACAGGGTGGTGCTAGCGGCAGTCAAACCGCAGGAGGGCACACAGAAGAAGTCGACCGGCAAAATTGCTATGGAGAAGACGCCACCGGATGCGAATATAATGCGTGTAAAATCCGCCCCGCCAATGGAGCCTAAACCGCTTCATATGGCTCAGACAGAGGGAAGAAGCGATGAGGCCGCAAAACAGAAGCTTTCCGACACCTTTGTGACACAGGCGAGTCGGCCAGCTGAGCCTGTAGAGGTGAAGCCTGTGATAAAGGCACCAGGCGTGACTGTGCTCGATGACCTAATGAAGGCGAAGTCAACGGACGCGCCAGTGGCTAAATCGGACGCAGTTGTGGGATCGAAACGGGCAGGGCACCCGATGACGACATCAGCCGGACCGAAGGAGTGTGCTAAACCAAAGCAATCCGAAGTCCCGACCGGTCTGACGAAATCCGAGCAGGATAAAAAACCAAAGAGAACCGATGAGACGGCAAAGGTAAGTTTGCCTGTTGGGCAACTATCTGCGGCGGCTCAGTTGCCCGGCGATGTGAAAGTGGCCACTGGGGATCAACCCCTAGGGAGAATCCATGAGGACGCCAAGTCTAGACTTCCTGGCGAACTGCCAAGGTCAGTGGAACTTAGTTTGTCCGATCCGAAGGAAAAGCCAATTGATAAGCTGCTGATTAAAACACCTGAAGCAAACAAAAGCTTGAAACAAGTGGACTCATTAAAGGTTGTGGGGGTGTCGAAAGCAGAGCCGACTCCACAGCAAATTTGCCCAACTGTGGGAGGTTCTTCTCCGACTCAGAATGTATTCACAACTCCCACACCTTCCGGTGCTCCAACACCTCCGCCGAATACTCCTCCCGTGGCTCCCGTTGCTTCAGGTGCTCCAACTCTGCATACGGTGCCGACGCCTTCAGGCGCTCCAACGCCTGCGCCGGGTGTGCCTACAGTGTCCATGCCGTCAGGTGCTCCGACAGCTGCATCAAACCTACCTGCGGGCCCAATTCCCTCAGGTGTTCCAACGCCTGCGCCGAATCTGCCTACGGGTCCCACGCCTTCAGGTGCTCCAACACCTGCACCGAATGTGGCTACAGTTCCCATTCTCTCAGGTGCTCCAACACCTGTGTCGAATTCGCCTACACTCACGCCGAATTCACTGACACCTGTGCCCAATCTGCCTCCAGGTCCGATGCCTTCAGGTGCTCCAACACCTGCTCCGAATGTGGCTTCAGTTCCCAGTCCCTCAGGTGCTCCAACACCTGCGCTGAATTCGCCTACACTTACGCCGAATTCACCGACACCTGTGCCGAATCTGCCTCCAGGTCCGATGCCTTCAGGTGCTCCAACACCTGCTCCGCATGTGGCTACAGTTCCCAGTCCCTCAGGTGCTCCAATACCTGCGCCGAATTCGCCTATAACTGCGCCGAATCAGCCTGCAGGTCCCATGAGTTCAGGTGCTCCAACACCTGCATCGAATATGCCAACAGGTCCAGCACTTTCTGGTGGCCCAATACCAGCACCAAATATATCCGCAGCTCCCAAACGTTCCGCAACTGTTTCATCGGTCTCGACTCTAAAGGGGACACCGATGCTCTCCGCTGCACCGACGTCAACGCCGTTTCTGCACGCTAGCACCCCGCCGTCTTCAGTGACACATACTCCGAGCCTGTATGCAACACCTGTGGGGTCAGGGGCTCCGACACCGGCGCCAAGTCAACAACCTGCACTGTCAGACCAGCAATCCACGTTCCCGAACGAGATACCCGCCTACCCAACCACTATGTCCGCACCGAACATCCAGAACCCAGAGCTCGTCCCAGACCCGAACCAAAATATGAATCAGACATCGGTCTTAAATCAGCAACAAAAGTTCCCTGACCAACGACAGACGCTGACAACGATCGGAGATCCCACTGCAGTCACGCAAATCACACAAGCCGTGGCAGAGTTCCCGACGCCTGTCACGACCCTCGACCCAGATCCGGATCTGACAGAAAAGCCACCAGTAGAACAGAGTCCAGATTGAGTGTCATACCGAGTACAGCTGACATAGCTCGAAGCAGACCAAACCGCTCAACTTGGACAGCAGCTTGAACCCTGAAATCAATCGGTGGATGCAGATGAGTGAATGAATTTGTGATATCTCTGTAATAATAATTCATTGTAATAATTGTTTCACATTGCACGACGCACCCAAATCTCACTTTAGTACAGCGTACCATGAAAATACGATGCGAACGAAGCAATCGTTTGTCCGTTGTTTAACTTGTGTGAAATATCACACCCTGCTAGTACTTGCTCGTGGGCTGAAATTCGACAATCTGATAATTAGGGCATAGCGGAATTATATTCATGATAATTTCCTCGTAATCAGGAATGCTCTTTTATTGTGAGACCGTATTCAGTGAAGTGTACAGTCTTTGTGGTGTTATACATACTTTTCTCCTATCACTGTAGAAGGTCCTTGAAGTAGATACTGTATAGGTACAGTATATAGTTTCCGTATTTCGAAGATATTGATTCTACGTCGGATAGATGATTGTGCGATTTGAAATAGACAATCATTCAAATATACAAATATATATACACATATAAAGGGTGTAAGGGTCTTCCTTGAGGGGAGGCCTTTCTTTATTTAGTTACTCATGCGTAGGTAGAATAAGAGGTGCCTTGCCCTTCATTGAATACCTCACTCATATTTAGGTAGAATATATGAATGCTTTGGACATTTCGCTCCTTTTCTAGACTTTTTGAGTTTTGCCATTGAAGAGCTATGATGTTAACGGCGTTGACTTCGTAACTCGGAATCGAGTTATCGGATTGGGATTAGCAAAACTCCTATGGCAAAACTCCTCGCTTGCCTATCGCTTAGCTCATTGGATTGTCGAACAAATGATGTGATACTTTGAAAGGTACAACCAGTGGTTAATGGTTAGCGACGATGCGAGCGCCTTACTTCCGTCTGCTTTTGGGTAGCCTTCGATAAATAGTGGGTTAATCTACGACACAAACAGTTGTACATTCGCTCTAGCAAGCAAACGGTGGTTCAACCCGCACCGTTCCTCGACCATCGTGAGACAGGTTGGTTATACGCTATCGTTCGCGTCTGCTCAGCCAATCCCCTCCCCGTGCCACAGATATATATGTAGCACAAGAAGCGCTATCAGTATTCGACGTTGTTTTTCGAACCCGAGAGGAGACGACATTGACGACAATGCAACGAGAATTGACTCGGATTTGGTGTTGGCGAAACGTAGAAATCTTCTTTCATCGTACGCTGTTTCAATCCTCACCTAGAAAAAAACAAAGGAATCAAAAACACTTTTATTTAACAACGTAACTAAGAGTTGAAATAAGTTGTGATCAGATGTCGTTGCTACTTCCAGCCAGCACTGAATCATTGTAGCACCCTCATCCCAATCCCCTCCCCCAATGGGTTCGTGGAACAAGGCGACGGAATGACACCGCGATCTGTCACAGGAATCGAGTAAAGAAAAGCTCACAGGGAAACGTGTGGTTTCCCTTTAATGTAGCGGGCTGCCTAGCCACAATTGAAAATCTGCTTTGTAGAGCCTCGAATATAACGGTGCACAATTCCTATAAATAGCGGTCACCGCGGCAACTCTGAAGTTTGTATGTATTTATTTAGTAACACGAACGTTTGGCTGGAACCCGTCCAAACCGAAGGGCCACTTGCGCTCATTTGGGATCTCACTTCATCTATTTTGTGTTCTTATCAAATGCGTGGACTGAACTGTTTTCGCCTCTTATTGAACTTTCTCGTTGATCCACTCCCAGGAAATCCCCCTCCAAATGCTTCGAACGGCGTTCGGCTCTTCGTCGTAGAACACCGATGTCGAGAACCTTGCAGTCTTTGTCCCAGTTGTCGGGTTACCAGCTAAGCGGGTTTATCGATGACCGACGCCTTAATTCGCCGGCTCAAAGCCGGTGCTAGTATCCATCGTAGACATCCCCGCTCCTTAATAACATCTTTCTCAACTGATAGATTCATAGCGAAGGCCACCGAGCTCTGCAAAAGTGCTGGTATTTGGATATGGGCCTTCGCTGACTCGATCCACGCTGTGTACATCAACGCAAACAAACCCATAACGCCATTTTCATAGTTGACTTCCCCCAGATGACCCTCATCCAATCTAAAGAAGGAGCACATCTGGCCAACTAGCGCCCGGCGAGCTTGGCTAATGGCGCTTCTTTCAGAAATAGGAACGTCTTAACGTTGATTTACTACATCGAGGTCCTGACCCAAGACCTCTCTGAGTCGCTTTGAATGAGCTGTGCCACGGCGCTCCCTAGTTAACTCTCAATAGAGCTTTCCCGTAACGCTGCAGCGCATAGTCGATCCCCGAATCTGCGATATCGAATGGCTTGATATCTAATATCTTCGTTTCAGGATAACAATAATACTAACAACAACAATAAATCCTCCAATTGTTTTCTAAAAAAAAACAATGTGTCACCCGACGCATTCACTCGAGACATGAGGCTATCGCCGTCCTTTGGCTGCTTCCAAAATATCGTGCTGGTATGGGAACAACCATATTGGTTAGTTAACATATTTCCTTGTGGCTCTACCTAGTGATCGACTTAGGTCCGGTGATTGTTCGAAGTGGCGTGATCCTGAACTTCATGCATCGTTGTAGAACTATTAATTATCGCATTCGGTCCTCTATGCCTTCCTTTATGTGTCTGTCTGATGTTTCAGGTTGTTGGGGTCAGATTAGCATAATCAACGGACGGAACGAGACTCATGTTTATTCGACTTGAACATAACACTCCCGTAGACTTCATGGCCATTGACGTAAATACCAGGCACGAAGCACAGTTTCTATCAACTCGTTTGCATTTAACTAACGCTACTTAGTTCTATATATATATATATATATATATATATATCTACGCCGGGGACTTTTAACCATTAGGTCTCCGTTTCGAATCCCGCAGGGCACATACGAACCGATTTGTCAATAAAGTCATTCATACATGTATATGAAATTATTTCCAAGTACATTTCACCATAGAGTCAATCTTGCCATCTTAAAAACGGCGCCCGTCATCCCTCTCGCTATTAGATACACATGTTTGTAACTTTACTTATAGCTGGTGTCCAATGATTGGGTTGTTTTGTGTGAAATCCCACGTTATGAGCACCCCCGCCCCCCTCCCAAGTATCGCACGTTGCCGATACGGTTTTTGTCTCCATCCTATAATATATTAGCCTAAGTAACAGCGATGCTCCACAGTCCATTCGTATTATTACGTTATATGTAGTGTTTCTTAGTTAAACAAAATGCAAATATTCACTAATGCTGTTTCTAGTTAGTTGTTTTAGTGTTTGTGATTTGCTCTTGCAGATTTGAGCTTCCGAAGGCAGTTCGCTTTTCGCCGCCGTTCAGGGCAAGACTTTCTTTCGATAAACAGGTTCGCGCGTAGGTGAACTCAAATATTCCGAACTCAATATTACTAAATCTAGCGGATCGCTCTCGTGGCGATACTCATGCTGCGAGCGACACCATTGTGGTAAGCGAACGCTCATCCACTGTTCCGGAGAGCGAACCTTAAATAGAGTGAATACTTTACTTTATTGATTTGTATTGACCAACAGCAACTTCAGTTCGAATGTTCAGGTATTACCGTTACAAATCCTTTGTTTGCGTTTGTTTCGGTAGTCTCCCCATGTATTGCTATGTGTTCTTCTCGGGCCTGCTGGTCATGGTGATAGGATGGCGCTCAGTGCCTGTCCTGAGTAATTAACCGTTAGCTGCATAATAGTTGTAAATATATATATATATATATATATATATATATATATATATGTATATATATCCTATCACCATGACCAGTAGGCCCAAGACGAACACATAAACATGTATAAAAAATATATAATTGCAAACATGTCACATGACTGTGTAATTGAAGGGACAATATTATTGTAATGGTTAAAAAAGTTCGTTCCCTATTAATGGTAGTTCCTGTGTTGTAGTTGAATACGAGTTGTCTTCTTCTGGAGAACTGCTAACGAGACGTTCATTATCACCATTTTGTCCATGCTACTTTCCGCAGATCGTAATTAGCAGTGCCGCTGTTAACATTCCGATTCTGGGTAAGGGTTTTTAGGTTTATTAAAATGACACTGTCACTTTTGCAATGCTTATGATATCTTATTATATGTTCTCACCAAGTCGCGGGACAACTCGGAACCTGCCGCCTCCGATTTTTGAAATCAGAGATTGGTATTAACGCGGATACGATCGAGTGGGTGCAATTGTCGCCCTTTATAATTGACTAATAAATATGTATCTAAAATTAACACGACAAAATAAGCTGTAACTCGATTTGCGCCGCAGCATAGAGGAAGAACTGAAGTTTCTCACGATATCCTCAGCTTGTTTTAGCGATTTGGATGATGTAACGCAAGTTGACCACATGCATATATATATCTGTAGACCGAATATTCGAGGACTTAACATTTGAACGAAATTCGAGAACTTAGCATTATGAAATTGCAGTCCGACAATAAATTACGATTTGATTTGAATTTATCCCTGAATTTTCCAAGAGTGTACTGTCCATCTGCTCGTTACTTTGTCTTGTCTAAATATTTCTTGAACAATTTAGGATTCAAGGATAGTAGTCTACATGCCAACGATAGAAATAGCCGAATTGCGGCCTCTGAGACAAGTGTGCATTTGCTTCATCGAAAAATAGGGTATGGCCTTGTAATTTAGCGAGTTCAGTTGGCAGGTCAATGTGCTATTGCTGTGATTTATATTGCGAACGATCATTTCTTCTTGAGGAAATTTTTGTTTCGGAATTTCCTTTTAATAGCTCACTTTTTTTTAATACTTCATGTTAAAGTTGAGCATGGTTTTTCGAGCACATCTGAAAGAAACACAACACCACATCCTATACAGTCAAATGTGGCTTAGACGGAGGGCTTTCCAGCGTAGAGTTCTCGATTTGATTAGCATCCATCGAGGGTGTTCAAAGTTATGACTTATAGACAGTATCGTTTTGGCCATCTGGACGGAACAACCTGGCTGCTTGTGCGCTCTCGTTCACCAGGGTGGACCGATCCAAGATGCGTAACTCTCCAAGCGTTTGGGCAAGCCAATAGTTTAGCCACCTTGGTGTATTCGTCAGAGATTCCGCTACAGCGTCGAGTAAGCACCAGTATAATTCAAGATTATTCGAAACCCAAGCAATTACCGTTTGCGTTCCTCATGAGCTAAGCTATATATATATATATATAGATATATACCTATATATATATGACTAGACACACGTCATTATTAGGCCCATTTATTGATTTGCACTCGTACGATTCTGTGCTTGATGCATCGGCTGGTTTTGCCTTTATATCGCGTACAAATAAGTTAATAGATAATAATAATAATATATCTATAGGGTATATGAATACTCCCGTTGTCCTTCGTTGATTAAAATAGTTTCTGCAACTTTTCCATTGTAACGATTTGTCACGCTCTCATCGACATACACGCGCACGTTCTGTATGTGCTTGTATTCCGCATATTATCACATGTCAAAACTACGAACAACTATTTTTTGAAGGCCTCCATGCGGAGCTCGAGCTTCGAGATGTTGTCGGCCACCGTCTTCACATCGTTCTCGATTCGTTCGTGAAGCTTCCTCACCAGATCCTCATCGCCCTTCAGTTGACCTCCCATCAGAGTCTGCGAAAGCGATGATAAAAATCATGCATTTTTAGAGACGAAACGTAAGCTCCCCGACGTGAGCATGGCTGTCAGCGGTTCGAAAATTTCTATCATCTTCTATCGTGAAACCGTGGGAGAGAAGCATTTGAAATCGCTTTTTTTTTTCCATTTGAAATTTTAAATGATCCCGGGTGTCTGAGTCTCTACAGACCCTTAAACATTGAACTCAGGAGTACACAGTAGAACAACTGCGTCTGGCATCGCTTCACACGGTTACTTGCACGGAACAGACAGCCAACGGCGAATAACATTGTGAACAACTAGCTAATTCAAAGGGGCATCGCTGTACGAGTTTGGCAATCGGACGTGCCGGCAAAGGTTGGCATTGCCCAGTCCGACGGAGCACATATAGCTCGTTTATAAAAATAGACCACTGCAGCATTGGCTGTCGAATCGTTTGAAGGTCGCCCATTTCATTTGTCCATTCAAACGGAGATGCAGTTACCAAAATTCTAAGGAGGGGAAGTATCGGGGAATGACTAATCCAGCGAAGAAAGTGCTCATCGAATTATAAGCGCCTAGTCATGCTTTAACGAATGATGGCATCTCAAGTTGACGTTACCGTCGTCGACGGTCGAAACAAACCTGTTGTGCCTCCAGAGTGGTTAGACACTTCGAGAATTGCAACGCGTGTTCATGCAGCTCCTGTAGACTGGATAGCGATTGGAGGACATTTGATAGGCCGGGAAGTAGCTGGTCCACCTTGCGTGATACCTCATACATCTGGGAGATCTGTAAACAAGATGCGCGACATTCGTTGTGTGACAGATCAATAGTCGTTCAAGACTCGGCCGTGTTAAAGAACATGCAGCAGGCTCACAAACACGCTCATTGGATAACAATGTGTTACATTTGTCAACACAAATATGTGTGTGTGTGTGGGCGTGGGTGTATATATTATATATAGTAACCGTGTAGTATTAGTACTTGTAGCAGTAGTTCTGCTTCACAAAGACACCCCACTGAGAGCATCTGCGAAGTAACCTATGATGACGACCAACAACCATCTTTCAGGATATCTCAAACACACAACCATAGCAAATATCACACACACGCCCAAAACGATTGACGTGAATCTCTTCGAACGTGAACGCTGCTGAGCACGCTAACAGACCTTGTCGCTTTTCTGAGCCTCTTCAAGTGCCGTTTTCCTCTCGGACACCGCGAGAAGCCTTTCGTGAAGACCCGCCAGCTGGCTCTCCACCCTTTCGACGTTAGCGGGATCCAGTAGGTACAATTTCGAGCTGAGCTCATCACAGGCGTCCTGGAGACTCCGACCGGTCGCCCCCGCGCACGTGGCCAATATCGACGGCTTGTCCGCCTTTGCGTCGCCTACAGTTGCCTCCAGCTGCCGTAGTCGCTCTTCCAAAGCGGCCACCTACAGCCCGAGAGGAACAATCAAATCGAGAACACGCCAGGTTACGTTACACCGGGAGGTAGGCGAGTATCGACAACTACTGACTCCTACTGCTGGCAGCAAGAAAAACCCGCGACGCTAGCGGCGCGTAAATAATGCTGGAAGTTCTATCCGCTTAGAGCATCTTCTAGTACAACGACGCAGCAGGTAGCAGGTGTCACGACATTCCTAATATGATATCGATTGAATGCGTTCAAGCCTTGACGCTCGATAGTCACCATTTTTTTTTTTTTTGAGCTGACCACTTTTTGACAGGCTTCAGTTCTTAACCTTGAGGTATTACTACGATAGTCACCATTTGAGCCTGCTGAAGCTTGCTATATTCGGGCTTGTAGTAGAGTTCGTAGGTGAGTGTCGAGGATTTGGCGACATCCTTCTTGCTGCCCGTCTCCTTTGCGTCTTTGCTTTCGGGATCCCTTTTCAACGATGCCAGTTGTCCGAGTAGTCGCTTGATAGTTTCGCCACTACGATCCCCGCCGTGACCTGCGATACATGGCCAACATATAAGAGATGGATATGAAGTTAGTCGAAGCATTACAAAGCACTGTAAGTAAGCGATCAGTTACTGACAGTGCCCCATTGATCGGGTCACCGACGAAAATGACGTTTATCGCGCCAAATGTATCCTCATCATCGCCTTTCGACGGCGTTCATACAAAAATCTTGAAGATTTTTGTTTTATAGACACCCTGCACGCTCCCCGCCCTCACTGCTTCCATAATTATTGTATATCGACAATTTGGTTAACTAATCGAAAATATGTTATGTTCATTATAGATGACATTTACCATTTCAAATAAAATGCTGTAATCGCCCATACGGGTTCTAGTCCTTTCAATCTTCATTATTACTATCATTATTGTTGTAGTAGAAAGTCATACCTTCACCCATGACGGCATCGAGGTTAACATCCGCTAGCAGCTTTTCAAGCATTTCCATGTCTGCCAACAGCACCTCATGGTTCTCCGGTCTTTTCTCGGTTTCGATGGCGGCCACGTCTTCGAGAAACTGTTTCACCTGCAGGTCATCAGCAACAGGACTACACAGCTGTCAAATGTGCACACGGAGGATTTAGCGAAGGACGAGGTAGATCCGGCAATTGACTACCAGCCTGGCCTCTCCATTCCTCTACCATTATTTATCACGGTCAGGACAAACAGGGGAGCGAAGCTCATGTGAAAGACACGATGAAAGCGACCCCTCGGCAATTCTCGGCCGCATGCACAATACGCAGCGTGTAATTTGCGAATGTAACGGAACTAATAAAAAATTGAAAAACATCAAGACGTCCTACTTTGAACGAAGCCAGCACAAAAAGGCGTTTCGTGTCTGTGCGTACGTCGGATGCGAGCACGCATCTAAAATCTTCAATCTACCATAGGCGATACCGTTCACCGGTTCGGCGCCCCAATGTCACAAACACGCAAGCGAACATGGGCGAGACGGGTTTTTGCATTCGATCACTAGACTCGCCATCCCCAAGGGAGTCAATGACAGATCTCATATGGTATAATCGCTAACCTCGGTCTTGATTCGGTGGTACCGCTGGGGAAGGCTCTCGTTTTCTTTATCGTCCGACAGCTCCCAGTCGCCATGAATAACGTGGAATCCCGTCTTCCGGCGAGGTGCAATGCTATCAGTGAAGTCCGATTTCGATGTGTCGACGCGGCTGCCCTTGAACTTGTTGTATGCTTCCTTTGTCGAGATGTGCAACACCTGTCCGGATACCCCGCATCGGAAAAGTGACAAAAACATAACAAGAAGCGTAATTATACGATTGGAATTTTCCATGACGGCGAGTGTGATACCTCTTAGTGTTGAACTTTTCACGTTTTTTGTATTTCGTCTTTTTTACGTTGTTTTGGGCGTAACCTGTTGCTATAGGTCAGCTGGTGCACGCCAGACGTCGATGTATCATACAGCGAAAATTCGTAGCGTGCATTTAGCACGTAGAAGAGGATAGTACTTGTCATTCCGTCCTCTACGAAGGTGTCGTGTGCGTGATCGTTTGATTTCCATTATCAGCTTTGCCATGATGACGATTTCAAGCGAGAAGTTGTACAGCACGTCAGGCTCATCATTCGAACAGACATGTTCCCCCATACCGCACAAATATACCTCAACAAGATTCGTAAACACCAAACACCTCAGCCATTTATTCGCAAATTAATACTTTTTTTAAAGCTTCTTTTTTTTCAATAACGGACGTGCATGTTTTTCCTGCAACGCCTATATGTCCTCATCAGGTCGCGGGACAACTCGAGCCTCGGCGGCCTCTGCGGCTTTCTACTGCCATAGAGAATTCTCCTTCTCTGAGGATTCTTGTCAGGTACGAGTAAGGCAGAGAATAAGCAAAGGTGGCCCCGACAGGTCCTCATAGTAATACCTAAAAGGTTAAGAGCTGAGGCCTGTCAGATAGGGGAGGCTCAGCTGAGGCCTGTCAGCTCGAAAAAACAGTTTTACTGCCATAGACAACTTCGTCGCCGTCCAACCGCCACCACCACCCGCGCTGACGGCTGGGTCTTCACGAAGATCGTTCCCTCATCCTCACATACCTCAACCGACTCGCTGGTGTCGACGATCGGCTCGATCACCTGCTCCGCCTCGGGGAGATCGTCCGTCTCGTAGACGTCCGGCTGGTCATGGGCGAACCCTGGCAATTCCGCGTACTTCGGATTCAGAGCCATCGCAGCTCGCAGAGAGCTAGAGGACGGCACCAACCGCTTCACTGTATCACACTGATGAAATCGATGCAATTCAAAGCCTCCTTTCGAAAGACGTTTTTCCCGAGGGCAAACTCCTCTTGAAAGCAAGTTCCTTGGGTAACTAGCGAGCGCTCGGATCTACTGAGAAGGATTCGAACACTTGGCCGCCGACGACACCCAGACGTTTACACAGTCTGGATGAGGAACAGACGACAAGCGCCCCTAACTCAACCGCTGACACATTGTTATATAATAACACCAGCTGAAATCGAATGTTGTTCGGTGACTGATGAAAACGGGCCACCGGCTGGTCTTTAGCTACAAGGAGGATGTTTCCATGGGGCGATTGTCACTGGAGCTACCGAAGCACTACCGAAGTAGCGCTGGGAACATTGGTGGGGCATTCGAGGGTATTGCGAACAATAGTTTATTATAAACAATTCGTGGAGGTGCCAATTTAAACCCATTTCTTTCTAGCTAGTTAAACACGCTCTTAATAACATAGCTTTTTTTCCGAAGGTAATTGACTCTCGAGCGAATACACTTAGCCAAGATCGTCCCTTGTGGTTGGATATCCGTTATCACTGTAAAAGTCGCATAGAATGCTCTGACAGACATTGTGAGCCCTTCGGAACCTTCAAAGCCATCTCGCAGTTGCCCCCGTAAAACATGGGTCAAATGTTGGGCTAGTAAGAACAGATCTACTGAGAACGTGCAGGTAATATCAGTCATTCTACAAAATAATAAATCGAGCTTCAAAAAAAGTTGCTCCACAAAAACGGTGCCCAGCAGGTCTATGTTCAATGAGAATCACCCGTGGGCAAACAAACAATCGGCATGTCTAATAGTGATGTTTAGAGGGGGAAAAATTCAAGCTGCACAGTGTCCCGAACAGTTACATATATAGTCGTAAAATCTAGCTTTTAAAGCATACGAGAGCATATTGGTGTGATTGACCGTGAACTCGGCGAAGAAAATATTGTCTGACATGTCAAAGTCAACGTGCTTAAATAATATAAAAAAAAAAATATATATATATATATATATATTTTTTTTTTTTTTTTTTCTGAAGGGCGGTGTTACCATGCGGACATGCCCACACGTTCAAGTCGACGCGTAAACTGAACAATACTCGTATCAGGCCAGTGACAGGCTATTTGAAATAGGCTCATATATGCCCTAGGTCCTCCACTGGACACAACCCCCTGTAATACTGCCAAGAAACTGAAGATGGGGCGCGGGGGCGCGGGGGCAGTCAAGGGGTATGAGACGGGGGTTCAGGTAGCTAGTTGAGAAACCTGTTATATGTATACCTAATACGAAGCTATAATAGCATCCGATAACACCATCGAGTCGAATAAAAACAACTTAACGCCGCTTAACAACGAACAACGTACACGTTCAATAATTAATAATAATCGTAATTACTCGAAAGTACTGAAATGCCGATAGCCCAATGACGATCTCAGCCTCAAAGCGAACAAAAGCCGCGGTTGCGTCACATTAACGTCGACATAACCTGAACCCGTCCCCGCCAGCACAAAGCAACTAAAAATATATATATCTCAGATAAAACAATATTATTACAAATGTGCCAATAAATGTACAATGAACAACAACAACAACAATAGTTGTCAGCGATAGCTAAAAGTCGGGCCCCGAATGTTTCGAGCACACGTGTTGAGCGAGCCGCTTGCTGCGTTGGATTTTACACAGACCGCGCCAAAAGATCGGCCCGACTCCGCGCCGATTTAGCCATAAGCGAATGGAGTTCTCCCTCTGCGGACTGTTTATATTTCGACATTGTGATCTGGGGTGCTCATTGTGCGAGGTTGGGCGAACCGGCAAAAGTTGTTTTTTTTTCTCGAAGCACAGCCGTGCGAGTTTCCCGTGTCACCGAAGTGGCATTGCGTGAGGTCGACTCGGCGGCGTAGCTGGATCCTTCACGTTGTGAATTTTTAGAAAGTGAGTGAGTTCACACTCAAGCGCAAGGAGTTTGTTGTGGGTTCGTCGGGTTGTCATTGTGGTACGCTTTGCGGATAATTCGCTAGATATATGCATTTGATTGTGGAAGATATCCCAGGGGTGCATGGTGCTCGAACAACGCTGTGAATAGTCAAAAGCTTTTGGTGAACGAAGGTTTGTAAAGCACATATGCATACATATATATATATATATATATATATATATATATATATATGGAACTCTCGTTGCTGAATCGAGTTGTAATAATGTTTCCATTTGTTAGCGTTTATCTCGCATTTATCTTGTCTCACTCGATTGAGTTGTACCAAGTATTAAGTTGAGCTTCAATGAGAGATACAAATACGCCTCGTTCTCGAAGGTATATTTCACATTACGGGGCTTGATCCCTGGTATACAGCAGTCACCAGTTGACATAGCCGGTGCTGAGGCTTGCCTCAATTTATCACCTTATATATGTGTATATATATATATATATATAGCTGCGGAGAACAGCTGAGGGTCGGCTCGAAAGACAATACTGATAAATAATATATATATAATTTTTATGTATATATATATATATATATATATATATATATATATAATCCGCGGCTTCTGGCAGTAGCCTGGGGCGAATTCATTGCTCCTGAAATGGTTTAATATAACATCGACAACAACCTATTTAGGCGTGTCCAGCTCAACACGTTGTAGCAAATACTTGGCAAATCTCATGGAAATGTAAGCATGTGTATTCTTTTATCGATGTGCGTTGCAGGACGGACAATGTTTTAGGTGACGTTTGGCAGACGATAGGCGTCGGTAGCGACGGCAGTTCCAGAAGCAGTCCAGCATACCCTAGGAGAATGAGTGTACAAAGGCTGATTGATGGCCGGGTGGCCGATGCGGTATCGGCCTTAAGGGGAGCATGTGCCGAACTGGACAAAAGTATTAATTCGTCGTCCCGGGAGGCCAGTCTCTTACGGGATGCCAAGGATGAACTCAGCGACGATGAGGAGACTTCGGCAGCGAAGCGGCGCAAAATAGAGGACTGCGCTAGTGCCCCTGACGAAGAAAGCGTCGGAGGACTAAAGGTATCCGTTTAGACTTCGGTTGAATGCGATCGGCTCACGGGTTTTGGATCAAACTACTCGTCACCTCGATATCCTCTGGACATAACGAGCCGTTTGCAGGGCAATATGATAATACAGATGGGTGCAGTTTAAGCAGCCCTGAACAGCGAGTTTACTTTTTGAGTCGCATTGTTACGAGACGGCTAGGCGAGGTGTTCCAATGTTACATAGTATGCCAGACCGAGTGGGGGTGATTGTTTGTTTTTGAAGCCGCTGGCTCAGATAGTTGTGCATGTGAAAATTCATGACAAGTTCAAGATGTGATTGATTGCGCTTATTGTAGGCGAAGGTGGCCCAACTGCAGACGAAGATTCTCGCTCTTGAAGCTCAGAAAGAGATGCAGGTGCCGCTGCTGCATCGGGAGTCCATCCAGAAAGATCAACGGATACTTGAGCTCTCCAAAGAGCTCGAAGCGGCTCGTCGTGAGAAGGTGCGCTACGCCGTATGGAACAATAACTAGCCTATAGTTGAAACAACGCGGAAAACACACCGCAATAATTAAAACACACTTTGGTGCGCCATGCGCAGCAGGTCTCCAGCAACAACTCGCCGAGTTCGGTAACATCGAAACGAGCAGAAATTAACACTTGGATGTATGAAGATAACATAACAGAGGTGTCTATACATATATATATATATATATATATATGTCTACCGGGTATATTCTGATGTTTCTGTGATCACTGATCTAAACTCCACAATTGTCACCCCAACAACAGGTGACCGCCCTCGAGTCGAACACGAAAATTGAGGAGGAACTGTCGAGCAAGCACAATCTGTGGCAGGTCAAGGAGAAATTCTTGCAGCGTGAAGTACAACGTCTCCGGGCGCGCATCGATGAGGCGGAGAAAACTCGCGCTACGTCGGTCAACGAGGCGGAACAGAATTTGTGGTATGAGAAACAGCGGCGACTCAGGGAGGAGGAAGTCGCGTTTCAGAAGGAGCGACTCCTCATCGAGACGAGAACAGCGAAGGACGAAGCGCTAAGCAAACTCGAACTGGTCGAGGAGACCCTTCGGAAGAAACATCAGGACCTAGACAACATGCAGGAAGAGAACAAGAGGTGTTGTAATCGGAGTAGTAGTGATAGTGAATAATAATTAATAATAATAATGTCAATAAGCGTAATTAATCATTAATATAGAACAACGATTGAATCAAACCTGCTCGATGTTCGGCTTACTAAGACTCCGTTTTTCGCGCAGCCTTAGGGACACTGTGGGCCAGCTGAAGAAATCAATTGAAGATCATTGCTGGGCAGCCGACCTGCTTGACAGGAGTCAAGAGCTCACGGCGAAAATGAAAGTCCTCGCAGAGTGGGAGATCGAGCTCAATCAGTGAGTCTAGCTAGCAAGTCAACATTCTGGCAAATATATATATATATATATATTGCACTAATCGTGTTTTGCCCATTGGTAACAAGGCAGATTGCTATGAGAATTGTTGTTGTTGCTGTGGTTGTTGTTGTTGAAATTATTCGATTCGTGTGTACGAAATGACCCCTAAAACGATTGTTGTTCGGACCTGTTTTCAGACTTCGTAAAGAGAATCAGAAGCTTCGCGAAGATCGATCCAATGTGTTACTGTACCGGGAACAGCTCCGAATACTCGAGGACGTTGAGAAATGCGCGAACCGGACGAGGGAACGCTGTGCCGAACTCGAATTCGATCTCAATGTGAGAACTGAAACACTTAATTATAATAATAATAATAACAATTATAATAACAACAGTAGGAGAGAGAGCACTCCGCTCGCTGGTGCTGGTCTCTCATAGCTTCGGTTGTCCGAGCTGTTTCTTTGGTAGCTGTCCCGAAGGTTAAACACGGTACGTTCACTACAGGCGCTAACGAAATGCTCTCTACATTTCTGCAGGTGAGCCAACAGCTCAACTCCGAGTGGGAGACCGCCCTGGTGCAGGCTGATCCCACGCTGAACTCTCCCGACGCGGTGCTCAAGCGAATTCGAAAGCTCCAGGACAGCGAGCTGTGTCTTCTCGAAGAGAACAACAAACTCAAGACAGAGGTGCTCCGATACGTTTTTCCCCCATTACGTGGTGTCACGATCACCAACGTCGTGTTGGAATCCTTTGACCTCCACTGTGTTACAGCTTCGCACAACGTAGCCTACCCGTGCATTGTCCCTGTTGACTGGGTTCCGTCAATGAAATCGTTTTTTCGAACAGCACACGATCCAGCCTCTGTGCATTTTGCCATATTGAATATTTTCTTTTCTTTTTCTTTTGTTTGTTCCATTCCTGCTGAATTTCCCTCTCTCCATGATATCGCATACGTAGATTGGGGTCCTGCAGGATAAGAAGCAACTCGAAGGCTCCGAGGAGGCGAAATCCTTAAAACGTTTAGAACGCCGTCTACGATTAGTCTCCAGAGAGCGAGACTCATACAAGGCCGTTTTGGATTCCTACGAGAGTGACGTCACGATAAATCCGGCCTCGATGCACTCGCGGCGTATCACCCAGCTAGAGGCGGCGCTAAGTGAATACCGCGCACTCGATGCTGAACTCAGGGCCGATGGCCAAAAACGAGCCAGTGGGTTACCCAGCAGCGTGGAGGTAGGTTTCAGATGTGTTCCGCTCCTGTTACTTGCCTGGGTGTGTTTGAAGTTTTCAGATAGGAAGGGGCGGCCTTCTGCATTTGACCGAGCACACAGTCATATATATATATATATATATATATTCGTAGTCAAACTCAGCGTTGTGTGTATTTCAATGAAGCCATGGGCATGCGCGAGTATGATGGTGGCATCATTCTTTAATTGCCCGCGTATGCGAAAGGGCAATATACCTGAACGAATAGCACACGTGAATAGTCACCACCAGCGTGTCGTATTTTGTGCGAAGTATAGTTAAGTCCGATACGTGGATGCGGTTGAGTGTGTCTCCGCCTAACATAACGTGATTCATTGCGTTCATTCGAATCAGGGGGACAAGCACATACTAATCTAATCATTGGTTGAATTTCTGCGACAGGTTCAGACCGAATCGATCGGCGAAGTTGGCGTCGCGGCGTCGCGCGACATCGACGACGTCCGCTATCGAATACTACACTTCAGAAGCAACCCACTTGATGCCGCCCATAACGCCTGGGTAGCCGAGATGCGAGAGGCGGATAGAGAGAACAAGCTGTTGAGGGCTAAGGTGAAGGCTCTCGAAGAACGAGGTGAGCTTGACAAAGATGCGTTCGCTCAAGTGTAAAACCACAATATTTCGGAAATTTGTAAAAACCAAATGCATTGTTTGTACGGACGATGCATTTACGTAGTTTTAAATGGACTTGCACTATATATATATATATATATATGTGTGTGTGTACTCGAGTACTCGACACGGCTGTCGACTAGTCTCTATAATATTCAGTAGAAACGTTATTTCATTCAGGTTTAGTTCAGCCCGAGGCGCACAGGACAGCAGAAGCCGTTCCTGTACATCTTGCGGGACCTGAGCAACCTATGCGCGTTGTTCCTCCGGGAGCTATTTAACTATTCCTTCTCTTCGAGAACTCTTCATAAAGATTGGCTCAGGGATTTGTGTCAAGATTAATTCCCCTCGTCTCCTTGCTACACTACATCGAGGCAGACAAATTGTTTTCTTGCTAAATGCTACTTCAATGATCCGTATTGCAGCTGCCTCGGGCTCAATCGATCAGCCTGGCGAGACGACGTTGCTGGAATTCGTCCGTGACGACCCACGAAAGCTGCGCGCCGAGCTGGAGTCAGCCAATAAGAAGATCGAAAAAATCCTCGCCGCCTTCAAGAAGACATCGAAGGAGTTTCGACAAGCCGTCTATTGCCTGACAGGTTAGGACCGACGAGGTTCGATGACTTGTTCCTAGACACACGTCCCCAGTACGGGTCATAGCATTTGCTTTGTCGAGTTGGCAGCGAATCGTCGGCTGTGAATTCGGAGGGCCCCTCCGCCTCATTTCGTCAACCTAAAGATGAGCGATCAAAGCGTGGAGAAAAAACCGGCTTCTCTCTAAATTTCGATACGATTCGATTTTCGATCGAGAATTTCTGCACTCAAACGAGCCATTGACGCCACACAATGATGACTGCATATTATATATATATATACACAATGATAACTGCATATTATATATATATATATGTATGTGAAATAATTGGCGTTCTTCTCGTCCACATAGCTGCGTCGACATACACCTATACCCTATCGAGATAATAGGACCCTCGATGACTAACCGCCTGTCAAGGTGCTGTAATCATCGATTACCGTATACCAACTCATTTCAGTTATTATAATAAAGGTGCTCGAGCCAATTGGACCGAATCGATAGCACTGGCATACCCTTTCGTAAAAGGGACGAGCTGTCAGACTGACGAGCGTCTTTTTCATTTCAACGAAATGAAAAAGACTATCATTTTTCTTCGTCAAAATCGAATAATGCCTATTTCCCACGAGTGCGTCCTCCGCTGTCTCTTACATGTTCGCCATTTTTAGGCTACCGGATCGATATGAAATCGAATACAAATGCCAGCTGTTGCGTTCTACGGCACATGTACGCTGAATCTGCCGAGGACCAACTTGAGTTCGAGATTGGCGACAACGGCTTCCTGCATCTGCTTGGCAACGACTATTCGTTAAGGTAATCGATTTAGAAGCGAAGAAAAAATAAGGGGACGCTCCTTGTTGTAGACTCGTGAGTCGCGCCTAGACATTGGCTGGCGTACATGTGAACGTACGCTGACGCCAATCTAACCTGGCTCTTAATCTGGCTATCGCGTCTCTCTAGGCAAGCCAGCTGCATATATATATATATATATATATATATATATATATATAGATAAGTATATACATATACACATATACATCGTCCTGAGATGTCCCACCGATTCGTCCGTCGAAGTGGTTGACAAATGGCTCGTTGCTCTCGCGCATCTACGTTACCGTTATCATTACCAACTTCATATAGACTTCTCACATTCATAGGCAACCGCTGTGTCGCCCTTTGATTGAGCTGCGTGCGAGATCGGCTCGAATTGAAAATTGCCAATCTTCAGCCATTTTTCATTGGTCGCCGTCGCTCTCAACTTCGCGTTCGCTTGTCCTTACAGACTGCGCAGCTTGACATCGGACTACCTCGAAAAGATGGACTCGATTCCCGCATTTCTTGGCGCACTGACACTGCAGCTGTTCAACTCGCAGACGATGATGATCCAGTCGGCCGAACAACCGTCGATGTTCGTCCATGAGTAGGGGGCCGACAACGCGACGGAATCACCCCGTCGCTCGACAATAGACTAATTCCACTAATGTCGCCAGTGTTTACAATTCCTTCCCTGTATATGAGTGAGGCATGAAAATCGTTAGCGGCTTGTTCTGTCTAGCGGACGATCGACCAGCGAGCATGTATAGCTGGGTCGTCTCGCAGAGTGGATTCACGACCAGAGCCAGTCGGCAGAGTCGGACGTATTTTAAGCAGGTGCTCAGGTTTGGCCGGCCGATAATATTCGTTGAGGCGGGCGTGTCGTCGTGTGTCGCTATCTGCTACTGTGTATGATAGATGCAGAATGGGATCAGAAGGTCATCGGGCTATGCCGGCTCGGCGTGTATCGCATACGTAAGCTGTAGAGCTGGATGGGGCGGGGTTACGGCGGAGAATAAAAGAGGCAGGTACAACCCGTGTGTCGTTTTGATTACTAATAATAATATTTAATTGAATTGGTGAATTTCTTTCGTGATGATACAATCCGGGGAGAGAGGGGAAGAGAGAGAGTGGAGAGGTCTCCCTCTTGAAAAAAAAACCAAGTTTTGGGCGACATTGGGTGGGACAGAAACAAAATTGGGCGAAGACATGAGACAAGACTCTCTAGATTACGTGAAGGACTTTGTCGGGAACTGACGAACTATCAGTTTGTAGCCGGGTTATTCGCACTTGACTCCTGCAGGATGAATAGGAGATGGATTTGTTATCGCATCAAGCCACAACGGCTGAGTCTCCCGGCAAACGATTTGAACCAGCGACCTCGGACTTTGACAGACTGTGACAGCGATTCAGTCTCTACCAAGCTATCGCATCATCCCAGCCACAACCTAGATGACCAAGTCTATTGCCTCGCATGCCGGCGGTTGCAGATTCAAGTCCTATAGTGAGGAGACTGTCCCTCAAAAACTAAGTCATGTGTAAAGTTAGTCTCAGCCCACGATGCCAGAGGACGTGTGTCGAAGTCCTAGATCAAGGGGATGTTCGTCTTTGAAGGGCACGCTTTTTGTTCCTCCCGTTCTGCTTTGCACATATGATTCGATGCTATTTTGAGAGCTGAAACGAGCTGAAACAGTTCGACAAGTAGACCTTTCAGCCAGCACTATCGAACACGGATACCGAATCGGCTATGTCGGCCCCCCGCGTCGCCGAGACTCCTCAATGTATTGCATAGAAATAATTCGAGATGGTGATGCAAGCATCGCTAAATCGAGCACGTAAGCAGTACAGTCGTAAGCGATAGATCCCCATGCGTTGGTGACGGACTACGTCATTGCTAGCGTATACAGGATGCTGGGCAAGCGTCGTGATTGTTTTAGAAAGTGGAATATTGCTTCTGGAATAGTCTATGGTATTTCTACATTAGGTTTAATTTTAGATTTTACGTTACAGCGGAGCAACATATCTATGCGGAAGCAGGTGAAATGCATGTGGGAGCACACAGGTACACCACAGAGACATTCAAAACGGCTGCATTTTCTCGCTAGACAATCGCTTGGTGGCTGACCTCGTGGCTGCGGTAGCACAGAGCAAACTCTCAGGCTTACGAAGAAGGCGAGGAGCTGACGCTCTCTGGGTAAGCAGCGGGAGACTTGAATGGAGGAGGTCGAATTTTGTCATCACTCGCCATCGTGTTGCAAGTGTGACGCCCGTTCTGATTTCAACGATCACGTCATTATTCGACGATTCCGCCGCGATGGTTAGCTTGCCTTCGTTTCGTTTGCGGCCACCGTTGCACATCTGCTTCGATGGGGTCCCGTCGTATGAATTGGCAATGCAGTTTTGTTCGTTGCTGCTGCTGCTGCTGCTGCTGCTGCTGCCGGGCCCTCCGTCCTTCTCCAATCGGACCTTTTATCAGATTTACTTCGTAGACCGTATGATGGTAGTACTTCTAAACGACGACGACGACTACAGCTACTTCTAAGGGGTTTTCGGGCTGACTCTCAGCCAACATTTAACGTCCACGGTACTGCCTTGAAAGCTACTACTATTATTTCTGCTACTGCTCTGCCACTGCTATGAATGAAGAATTGTAGGCGGAAAACGATCGACCCCCCTGCCGCGCCACGATTTGAACCATCGAGCCTGCGAAATATCCCACTACAGGTCTATTTATCTAAGCTGTGGCGGCGGCCCGGCATCGACAATTGCCGGCATCTGCTTGGTTCAGGTGCACAGCCAGCGGTACCAACACGTGCCATGTAAAGTCAGCTAGGAGATGTGTAACAACTTCATTTATAACAGCATTCGACAGTGTGCCGTATGCTCTTGACGATTTCGTCACCACCCCACCGTTCGCGCAACGGTTTCGTATCCTCAGAGGGCCAATACCCGCACAGTGGGCACCTGATTGTCATGTTCAGAATTTAGCGCTGGTTGGAAGCGGAGCTTTCGAGCACTTTTGAGAGGTTGTTTCAATCACTGTAAATGTTCGATGCGGACCCAATCAATCAAGATAGATCTCTCTTACAAGCGGCCGTCATTCATCTACACTCGTTGTGTATATCTCGGCCCAACGGAATAGTTGGGATATATTTAAAGTCAGCGTCTTGAATTGCTAGACACGAGGGGACGTACGGCTTGGACTCAAATCCCAACAGCCCCTTTGAGAGAATCTCTGAATTCATTGTCCGCCATTCTTCATCGGCTCGACTCCTTTCTGAGGTATTATTATTAACGACAAGTTTGAAAATAAAGCAAGCGTGATCCTGACATGTCACCCTAATAGTACTAATAATAATAATAATAATACTTTAGTAATGTTCAAAGCCGCCATCTATTTTCATAGATGAACCACAGCTGCAAAAATTCAATAGATCTCGCCCCCCCCCCCGGGGCTGACCGTGATCGCCTCGGCCGGACACCCCTCTTCTAATTATGATCGTACACATGAAAGCACAGAATAACTATATGATCATTGCTCTAAATATATTTTATTCTTGAGAGATCATTGTTCCTTGCTCTAAATATCCTATTAAGAGTACCTAGTGCAAGGTGGTCCTGGATGTATTTCACGTTCAAGCGGCTGGTACAATTGTCGCACCCAAAATTTTTTCAATTGGCTAATAAATTCTCACTCAATATAGTAGGATCACTATATTTTAATTTATTTTTTTTACCCTCAGCTGTTCCCCTACCTGACAGAATCACTATATTGTATACATATATATATATATATATATATAGATGTATGTCATTTTTGTGAAAGTCTTTCACCGAAATAACACACACACACACACAGCAAAAAAACCTCTCAAATCTTAGCCTCATTCCCGTCGTCAAGAACAGCGTGTATAGACCTTCTTCAATCTCCATACGTCTGTTCACTGCCTCGCTCTAACTAAATACTGAACGGACCGGACTCTCGCGTGGAACACATTACCCTCCGATACCCACTCAGTCATTCCCATTGCTCCATAGACTGACTGGCTACCCGCAAGCCGGGCCGAGATCGGCTAGTCCTAGTGTTGTGACCCACTAGCCGAATGTGGTGTGCCGAACGTGTGTTGATATTGTCACAAGCAAAAGTGTGGGCATGCTGTGCTTGGCATTCGTAGCGCATTGTCTAACTCAGGCGTGCTAGGCTCGTTGTTGTTGTTGTTATGACGCCGGCTGAGGGCGAGTAGACTGCTCGGGGATTCCGATCAGGCGGCGTCCGTCGCTAATCCCGATCGTTTGTGGCGCGAAGCACCACCTCCGTACAGTTCGGCCATTGTGCCATTATAGGTGAATTGGCTGTTGGCTTTGGCGCGGACTCGTTCGGAAGCCTAGAGATACGCTTGTTGAGGTTCGGTCTACAGGCTCGGCGAGGCAGAATGTCTGAATCTGACGGTGATAGAGGTAAGTGATGAAGGGGCGGGGCGGGGGGGGGGAAGGCCCAGAGGATGAAGGTAAAATCGTCGGCAATGCAATGCAAGTACCGAGTAACAACAATAATGATCATTAATCGTAATTCGATTCAAGTTACATGTATCATCACGTCAGCACCGTTCTCATCAGTAACATGTTCTCACTGTCCTGTAAATTGTATTGCTGATCGGCCATTGACACCGCCCGGTGTCAATGCACGCTGCCAACGATTTACACGAGTTGTAAATAGCTGTGAAATGCATGTTGGAAAATACTCAATACTCAGTACTCAATCGTTGATATTCGGCCATAGCGTCCAGCATGACAGCTCATATTCTCCGTGTCCCCCTGCTGTTTTTATCTTAGTCCTGCCTTATAATGTGTGTATATATTGACTAAGAGAAATATCAGCGTTAATTGCTGATCAATCGAAAAACGAACGGAATCCTTGTATTGTGGTGATGTCGAGTGTGGACATTACATTTGTGTTCGGCCCAGCAAAGCCAGTTATCAATACAGCAAAATATAATAATAATAATATATAGCACATGAGGTGACGTTTTCGATTCGCGCTGTGTTGATTGTTGAACTGGCGTACGTCAGATCAAAATATAGCCAGTTACAAATTACGGGTCGCATGCAATCTGACTAAGTCATCTCTTTGTTCTTGACGGCGACGGCGCTCCCATAGATGTCGTAAGCCCGCGAAAACAGTGGCGTCGCTCACGGGAGGTACCGCCGATCTTCGAGTCGGACAGCGATATCGAGGGTATGTGTGTCGTCACGAAAAAGTAAAAATCTATTGTTGTTCAGCCGTGTCTATTTCTGTCCTATGAGTACTAGCAGTGCTCGCACGCGATACGTAACATGAATATGTACCTTGCTCCGGCATTAGCTTAGTGTAGATGTACGCATGCGTTTGCCGTCGAAGTAGTCTAGCAGTGGTCTAGGATGTTGAGCCAGGAGGGTGTCTGTCTGTTCCCTGCACAGGGACGTCGAGTTAAAAGTGTGGTTGTTTTTTGACGCTGGACTCGCTCGCCCGCCCTCCGCCGGCATAGCGCTCCTCGTCAATGAGAGCGCGATGCAATCCCGACTGACTGATCTGTTGGTCTACCGTAATGGTCCATGTTGCTTGTCTAGTATTTTTCTCTACATCAGCTAGTGAATGTCTCCCGCATGGCGAGTTCGACATCTAGCCCGCTGTCTCAAACGACGTGGCCCGGCGCTAATCTGTGCACACATTTATGGACAGATCGTTTCTAACTGTGTGACACGAAACTATGCTCTGCAGAGCCGAGAAAGGCAAGGCCGGCGGCCAAACAGCCTCAGAACGACAAGTTCGAATCGCTGCTGAAGCTGTCGGTCACCGATGGACCAGACGAGCGCTCCGAGCTGGCCAAAGGTGGTGGGGCGACTTCTGGCCGGAAGGCGGCTGGTACTGAGTCGGCAAGCAAACAAGCTAAGAGCTCCAATGGAACCAGTAACAGGAAGCACGGCCCCGCCGGCAACGAGGTCCACAGCGATGATCAGCGTGATAACGCGGAGCAGAGTCATCCGGATACTGCTATGGATGAAGACGAGGCAGGCCCGACGCCGTTGGGTCGTGAGACGACTCCGACTAGCCCCAGTGTCGGCAAGTCGCCAAGCAGAGGTAAACCGTTGTCGCATATATATACATATATATATATATATATATATATATATATATATATATGTGTGTATATATACTATATATATATATATGTGTATATACACTATATACTATATATATATATAGTGTATGCTATATGTGTCCTAGATGCGAATAAGACATTCTACTAGACGATGGCACTTCTGGAAAGTGTATCGCGAAGATGTGAGGCCCTCCACATGAAAATTTCGATCGCGCGTTCGACACATTAACACGCCTCTGCAATCGAACTGCACACAGATCTGCCACCTCCAGCCCCATACAGACATATCTGCCCTACACGATCGTGTGCTAACACGCAACCAGCGTTCACCGGTGATATGATCCCTCGTATCCTCTCCTTCAGGGTAGAACGGATTAGTTGAGACCGGAGGTGGCTTTCAAGGGGGGGTCTGTTGACGGCTAGCACCCCGGCGCCCCCTCTAATGCCTCCCCTTCGATGAAATTATTCGACGAACAAATTCTCTCGCGGATGATCCCTGAGACAGGACACAGCAGACAATCAGCACAAAAGATGAAAGACCTCCGTTTGCACCTGACACCCCATCCCTACCCAACACCTTGTTTGTGCGCACGCGTGTGTCTGTGTGTATTCTGTGTTAAGCGACGAGTTGAATCATGTATTATGAGTATTGATATATTGTAGTATGGTAGCAGGAAATACAGGGCCACAATGACAAATGAGCGTACCAGTGCCACAATTGAGATGGACTGTTGATGTACCTAAAAAAAATCACCGGATTACGTTTGCGTATGCTTTCCCAGGCAAGAAACGAGGCCGTCACGCCTCGCCGGAGTTTCCACGTATCTCGAAAGATGACGATGATGATGATGATGATGACGAAGAAGAAATTGTACCTCTTGCCAAACGTAAGTTGATATATATATATATATATATATATATATACACTGAAATGCGAATCGCATAGTTAACGAGACTTTGTATGCATATATAGTTGTCTGTTGTTGGCGGGATCGGCCCCCAGCCCATCTCCCATTATTTATTTCTCGGCATTTATCTCCAGAGCAGAATTAATGCGAGACATGCTCATGCATTGATACAATAAATGATCGCCTGATTCTCCACTACACACAATGGGCACGATCGGACCCACAACATAGGGTCAGGACCGAAGATGCATCTGCTCGAGTTGTTTCGTCCATATTGCTTGGTCATATTTGGCAAAGTCTCGTTTGCGTTCGACTGGTGACAAAAGCGCACGGCTGTTGCATACTAGCGGAAACTAGTTAATTAATTATTAAACTAATCAAGCGCAATAGCACGTAACGTCTCATTAAATTGTTGTTGTATATGAAGATGTAATGTAACTGTCTATCCCACTTCTTTGCGGAAATTAGGCGTATCCTTCGGTCGACCCGTTAAAGGTTCGTGTCCACCCTCGGACGCCGAAGGCGCCACGGCAGCCTCTAAACGTAAGTGTAAAGTATACATATATATATATATATATATATATATATATATATATATATGTATATATATATTAGTATGTGGCATATAAGCAGCCTGTTTGACGATCGACAGAGTTCGCGTCATAGCACTTGGCTACGATTTACTCTCGATGTAGCCTTTGGCGCTTCGATAGTGGACATACATATATGTAGATTATTTGGTTGTGGGCTTGTTGCAGCCATCAAGCGTCGACGACAGATGGTGACAAAGGTTTGATGAACAGATTGCTGTCGTTGCTGTTACATCGTCTTTTAATTTGTAACCCATTGAAATATTATTTCATGTTACCGGTCGGTGTTCATTGATACGTAGCAAATGTCGTTTGAGACGTGGCGGAGTGATGGACCGAAGTAATGTTACGTGAAACTAACGAAACGCCACCGCAATATTCGGAATGAAAAGCGGATGCTACTGAACGTTTCGTGTCTGCGCTTTACCAAATTTCACAGGATCGACAGCAGGCGGTGTTCGCCAGAGTGCGGCGGCGGCGGCGGCGGCAGCGGCAACGGCCCCCGACGCCGGCAAATCCACTTCGGTAATTCGAAAGGGCCGAGGACGGCCTCGAAAGGGAGAGAATTCTGCCGGCAATGAAAAGGCCGGCGCTGCCAAGGGCGGCAAGAACGAAGCTGGGGCATCGGTCGAGCGAACGTCAGACGTGGAACTGAAGGACAGACAAAAGGACGATGATGAAGAGTCGAAACAGGGCGACGGCGGTAGCGGTGACGACGGCGAGGGCCTGCCTGAGGACGAGGTACAGTCGAAAGCGGGTGCCGACGGCAGAAAGCGTCGGGGAGCATGGAGAAGGCACAAGGCTGGCGCCAGCCCGGAGAAGGACCTAGGGGCTGGTAACAAGGAATCGAGCCGCAATACAGAGGACGGTCGCAGGAAGGCCAACAAAGCCGCCAAGGCCACATCCGGGGCCCGCGCTACCCGGGGACGCCTGTTGGGAAATAAGGCCGCCAGCATTCGTGAGGAGGAGGACGACGAGGAACCGGCCAAGGCGGAGAGAGGGCAAGGCGATCGGGACGCCGGCGAAGGGTCCAACAGCGGTGACAGCAGCGAGGAAAACAAGAAGGAAGAAGCGGGTGCTTCAGAGGAGCCCCGGAGAAGTGCTCGTGCTCGGAAAGCCAAATCGGGGCCCAACGATGAAGACAGCAGCAGCGATCGGACAACGCCCGACCGGTCCGATAATGAGGCGTTTACAATGCGTAAGTGTACGGCGTGAGCATCTCATATAAAAAAAAAAAACGAAGACAAAGAATATGTTCAAAGTGATCTGTACAGCGCCTCTGTATATGCGGAGTAAGAAATAAAAATCCTCCTATAATATTTATATATATATATATATATGTGACTGTTGTTTAAAGTGACTGTTTACACCTGGGCGAACAATGAATTAAGCCATTGTCGGTGGTAATCGCCCCGGTGCATGTGCTTCTTACCGCCAGAGGTATCACTCACCTAAAAACGAGCTGGTGAGGTCTGTCACACAGGCGAACTGCAGCTGAGAGGGAGAGACAGTCAGCTCAAAGGGTATTGTCGTTGTCATACATCTACCACCGGACAAATATGATTACGATATGGTCCTCCACTGTTGTTGTTCGACTTCATTATTTTGATTATAGACTCAACGTTGTCTCCACGCTGGAAAAAAGCCAGGAAATCACGGCGACTTACCAAACCTAAAGGCTCCGCCAGACGAAAGTTGCCAGCGAAATCGAGAGGCAACACCAGAACTGCGAACAGCTCCGATGATGGTGAGTGATTGATATACGTGACGTATTCCCCCCGATCGTTCGGATGATGGTTCTGCTGGCATCTCGGATTGGTGGCGGAAATCGATGTGACGGTCACGGGCGGAAACTGCCAGTGCTTCACGGAAGGCGACGAGACGTCTCAGAGCCGCCACCCGCGAAGCTATTGACAATCTGTAGACAAATTGGTTGGTCACCAGTCGAGTCCAATCGCACCTGCAAGGTCTCAGAACTATCGTCCACAACACGCCCATAGATAATGCAGCAAATCTGATAAAAACGAGTGTCAGCACACATAGTACTGTGGGTATCGACACGTTCATTGTCGAATGAGTCTCTCTCAGGGTGAGCTGAAGGGTATGAGGGACGCCCTTTGATTGACATGTCGGAGTCCAGCTCTTGTTAATCGCTGAATGATTTCGGCGATTCGGTGTTCCACCGAAGCTGCAGCTCGCTTGGTCTGTTCATTACAAAGGTTGATAGACAACGTTGGATTCACTCCTCAAAATCGCTATTTTCCATACTTCATCTTAAGGGCTCCAACTTTTCAGTGGTACTATCTCCGCCTTGGACAATATTGAATGATTTGGATATATATATATATAAAGTAACAGTAACTATTGACATTCATTGCCGGATGCGTTTCAGAGGGAGCGCCACTATTCAGTCGAGGCGGCACTATGGTTACCGCTATCAAACAACTAGTCATAGCCATCACACGAAGTAAGTGCATACACTTACAACTAACATCATGTCTTAAATCAGATATACGTATTGAGTGATTATATTGTACATTTTTGAAGCAAAAAAAAACCATTACAACTGTGGCGAGCACATGTTATTGATGACGACAGTGCAATCAATGATGATATATATATATATATATAGTAATTCTCTAATTGTTGTTTTAACACATCATTAGACTTAATTGCATTGGCCTATATAGTTGAACGAATCGACTTTCATTTCTTTTTCATCTTTATACGTGACCTATTTAAGGCCGATTAGGCCGATCGTGGTGGCGTGCGTCGACGTCGACAACAACAACAAGAACAATAATAGACATTGTTGTTGAGCAATAGTATGCATTGTATTCGGCAATGTACATACACCTACATATATGTACATCGCGATTTTTCTCTCCTGTTTAGTTTTCGTTGAAGGGCGTACGGGCTCGCTTATGTCCCGTGATGCAAATAGAGTTACTACAATAAACGGGGTGACACAACGCGAGCGACAATCCCAATTGGGAGGACGTCCCCGTCGTGGCGGTCAAAGGGACAAAAAAAAGGATCGGCATCACCCAACGAGCGTTGGTCTGCCCAGGCATTTTCTGCTACCCTTGAGTGATCTGTCGAAGCCACGTGTCACTTAGCAAAACAGCGCTCAGTGACCGCTACACGATTCGACATCAGGCTAGCGTACGATCTGTGTTCGTGCCAGGATGGCGGGCAACGAACGGACAAAGCGCATCCGCACAGGGCGGACGCTCTGCTGAGCTTCTCGCTGGAAAAAAAATTGTTGAACCGAGTATCAGTATAGTAGATATATATATATATATATATATATATATATATAATTTCACAAAAAGGCGAACTGTGGGCCAGCTCCAAGGGGCGCAGGGCGCTTTGCCGCTGAGTGGACGGAATTGATGGCCGACATGGCCGCGAACAGTCCACGAGCTATGGGCGATGTTGAAGATTTTATAGCCGGTCACACCGGCGTCGTATCGAATCCATAATAGAATCCACTAACTCGAGACGTGGTGTATTCTCTTCCATTCTTCACGTTACAGCCACGTCGATGATGGGTGACCTTGCAGCAGAAATCAGTCGGCTGCGCGAAACTGCTCGAGAAGTTCGTTTCTCGTGAGTGGGGACCCTCACGAGATCGGTGGTCGCAAAAGCAACCAAGGGCGATCTGCATACATACGTATATACACATCGGTATATTTGCATGTTCAGCGCAGCCTCTTGTGAGTTATCATCGGGTACATGTCACGTCACGTGACAGAGAGCGACAGCGAGACGACTCCACCGAAGCATGTCCTCTATCTATTCTGTGCAGGCTCATCGCAAGAATGACACCGAGCTCTGAGCACGTCAATCCACCTTCAGAGCTAACAAACACGAGAACGTCCCCCTGCAGAGCAAACGGTAACCAGCGTAAATACACGGCGAGAACAACAACAACAGCAGCAGCAGCAGCAACAACGAGGGTGTCACGGTAGCCCATGCGTGACCATTTTTTTGTAGCTGGTCCTCCTCTAGCGCGAATTTCGTGTGGCTAACTAACTCTCGTTGAGTTAATTCATTGCCACGAGTGGCGTGTCGTGAAAACGATTGCTTGTCCGTTATCAGCTATCGTTGTGATCAATGGCAACGACAGACATTAATTAGGCATTGTGGTGGGTCCGTGACAAAGGATGACATGTCCGTATTGTGTTCGAGACATGTCCGTATTGTGTCCTTTCGAGACATGTCCGTATTGTGTTACGAAAATGGGACACTTAGTTGGTACTTATGTTTGATCGAATTTGTAAAAAACGAAACACGTCGACACTGTAGAAATCGATGAACGGAGCCGTCCGTCATAACTGCGGCTGCATGATTTTCGATTACGCCTCAATTGTACACAGAAGCGAAATACCCCAGCTCTGATCTCGGCCACATTTCGAAAAGGGAACACATTTCAAATCACAGCGACAATGCATGTAGACGAGAGAGAGAGAGAGAGAGAGAGCGATTCAGGCCAAGCAAATACGGCCTTCAGGATGCCTGTCCATTCACTTTCCTTACACGAAGTTTTATGCAACAACAACAACAACAACAACACTACAAAGATTATAGATTCGAAATTTCGATTTTTCAATGCACCCGACGCCGCATTGGGATATGATGCCTGTCTAGAGATGACGGGCAAAGTCATATACACATCTACAATGCATACTCGTATTATTTTGTAATTATGCTTCGCATGGTGGCTCACGCGAGCCGAATGATACATATAGGTATTGGGTGGCGGATGCAGGCTGGCAGTATGGTGCTAACTGCAGAGCTTCCAGCAGCGATGTCAACGCCGTCAGCATTGATCACATCGTGGCGATACTTTAGTAAATGTATGGTCATCATATAGAGATTTTTTGTGGCAAATAAAAGAGAAAAACGATGTGAAAGACCTTGTATAAAATACGCTAATAATGAGCTCATTTATTTTCTTCATCGTTGTAATTTATCTACAAGTTTCACTGCGGTTATAATTCAGCTATGCGACTCGACGCTCTCGTCAACGGCGCACGGTGACTACACGAAGATTAGTCATAAGCAGGCGGCTGAAATACCGCTGAACTTCAGGGAAATATCCTCCCTTGGTACTCAAGCGTCTTGATTTCTTCATCGGTGAGTTTCAGTTCTTCAATCTCCTTCGCGATCCACTCCTCAGCCTCGCGCTTCTCGACCTCGAACTCCTTCTGAAGGACCTTGAGCTTCTCGTGGTACGCCGCCATCTTGTCCTGTTTGACCTGAATAAACAGAGAAGACAGCGGGACCGGTTAGGAACACGGATATTAGTGGGCGCTCCGTAGAAATGAGTGAACCGTAATTTTATTTTAATTTTTTCCCGGCCTAGGCTGCCCATACATATCACGCTTGGTTTCAAATCCTGCCTGACACCACCCGCTTTGGAGAACCTTCGGAATGATTCGTTCATATCGTTCGTTACCCAGCTATTGTTAGAATTGTATTATACGACAAGGCTGAAAACAACGAAAAGGTGGCCTTCCCGTTTGCAGGACGAATGCTAGGTGCTACATGTTGCAGACGTGAACGAGCGAGGATTTTGAGCCCACGATTGGGCTAACTAACTTGGCACACTGTCAGGATGACACTTTGGAAGATACCACCCGGTAAATCGGATAATGATGGGATGCAGCCCAATGAGCAGCTCAATTCAAATATTTACTACTGAATACATGAGGGACGGACGGGGACGCTCTGCATCCGCCGCGAACACATTGACTCCGGCAGTTATTGCTGGCCTAATTAGCTATATTAATATAACTATGATTAATGATAATGCAACGCTATTGAACAGCGCGCTCATATGCTCAATCGCGGTGATACCTTTTCGGCATGCTCGGCCGTCAAACGGCGAAGCTCGCTCTTACGGGTAATCTTCACCCGTCGGATTTCTAATGGTTCAAACGTGTGGTCAATGTCCAGCATCTGCTTGACGAACTCGTATCTGTATGAGAGCACGGAAAAATAACACGGAATAATGCATATGAATGAATATCTATTGTCGTATGACTACTCACCTCGGAGCATATACATCGGTTTTTCGAGCTGACCCTCAGCTGTTCTGCCCCTATCTGACAACCCTCAGCTCTTAACCTTTAGGTATTACTATGAGGACCTGTCGGGGCCACCTTTGCTTATTCTCTGCCTTACTCGTACCTGACCTCGGAGCATATACAAAAGCGAGACCACTACAATTATCATCGACTGTGCAATAGACATGCGAGAAAAACGAACTCTTCTGTCAAGGTACGACGAGCCGCATCGCTATCGAAGAGATATATAGGGCTGTGACATTGTCCTGTTAAGGACCTACCCTCGGATGACAGCTGGCACGACGTCAACGGTCCTCAGAGATGGTGGATACATGGACTATAACTATATATATATGTATTATGCATATCGGGCCGCGTACGCCAAGCGGGTTAGAGTTGGCAAGTCGTGCTCGATTGCGGCAAGTACAATAGAAGTGAATCCCGCACGTTTACGTAAATATATATAACACACTTGAGCGCATCAAGCAGCGACGACCCGTTGGAAGCAAGCCAAACAGGCTCCAGTTTACTAAACACTCAATCGATTATGTCAAGCACCACTACGCATATGACGGCTGGGGTTGGAAGTGTGTTGAATAACACACGACACTCGTAGGCGTTCCCGGTATTAGTTATTATAATTTTTACTATTCTGTTATTGTACGTTACATGCATTCTATTGCTGAATAAACCCCTTTGGTATAGTGTGCTCTCGGTATTAGAATGCCGCACAAACGAATGATAGCGTGACGAAGCCAGTGGTACACCCCCGGCCATGGCCCCCCAGCCACCGCGAAATGTGTTGTTGCATCAGCTATGACAGTTATCACCTCCAAGTATCCTCGGGAGGAGTGGATAACGTCACCCGCCCGGAACACTATATATATATATATATATATATATATATATATATATATCACATTATCACATTGGCGACATCAAATGTAAAACAATTAAGTGTGCATGACATTTCACGGTCTTGCTTCAACGGTGAGGTGTCTGTTCGACGACAACGACAACGTCGACCTTTGAGAACGAGAAGCGAAGCGATGTCCCGGTGGGGTCTAGCAGTCTTACCTCTCCCGGTCGTAGCGTCCAAGCCTCTTAAGTAACTTATTCCGTCGGGCGGCGGCTTCAAGTACGCGCACCTTCCAGATATTTGCCGACTTGTATTCTTTATGGACCACCATAAACGAGCGGATGAAGAACGTCGCCTTGGCAACTGCATCGAACGAATGTAAAAAGCCAATTATATAATATCTAGGCAGGAGTGTTATTGTATTTATAATAAGAAAATACGTTAATATAATAAAGTCACCCTTGTGATTATACTCTCAAATAATAATTCACGATGAGAATTATTTAAAAAAAAAAAATATATATATATATATATATATATATATAAATACAAATATATATATATTATCAAATATAAATAACACTGTTGACATAACTGATATATTTTGATATATAAAATGATATAACATTTCTACATGAAGGTTAATAATAACTGTTACTCTTATTGATCTAATGTATTCTATGACGCACTCTATGGACAATCTCGTATGCGCTCGTTAGCGGCGCCATACGTCGGAGCGAATCCGGACATAAAGTGATCGAGAGTCGTCACACGTCAAGCCATCACGATACTCGGCTTGCCATGTTGCAGAATGCAATAATGAGCTAGTGACATCCGTTCGGTTGTCGTCATCTAGCGACAGGTGTGTGCGAACTATAGGCTTGGTACGCCAGCGACCCTGAAGCCACTCTCGAGTATTTGCTTAAGCATCTCGTTAAGCACGAAGTGTCGCGCGTGTCGCTCGGGCCTGAGGGGTACATACGAGACGGGGTGATCCCGAAGGGTGTGACCTGACTGTTTCGCATTTGAGGTTCTTCAAAGCCTCGGGGGTATCGTTGGCCCAAGTAGAGGACAGTTATCACGAATGGTGTTTGCGTGTTTCAACAGAAATGTAGAAGAAATATCTGTAGATACTTATGCATACATCAGGGTATTGGGCCTTTTCTGTATGATCTTAGTACGGAAATCTAATTTTTAAAATTAAAAATTTTCAAAATGAAAATGAAAACCTCTTAGTATTGAGGTTATTACTGCTCTTTCGAGAGGAGGAGCGAGTAAAATCCGATGGTGGGTTTTTGTCCCGGAGACCCTTCACTGTCTCACCATCGAGGTCCGTGAAGATGTCCAATGAAGTCCACAAAAGAACTCAAGGGCGTACATGAGCTTCCTCTACTTTCGGTACGAGCTCGCGAGGTGGATGTTCAGCTTGACGGGAGTGGCGTTTACATGTGGGGTTGTTCTGTAGATTTCTTCTAAGCATACCCCACGCTCTAAGATCCGAAATGATCACGTAGTTTTTAGGCTCTTACGACAGCTCGTCGCCATGAAGCTCGAAAAGCTTGCTTTTACTCCTTGCTTGAAGGTGCCGAAATGGGACTTGGTGGAAGAACATCGTCCACCTTTATTATTGGTGGTCCATCCAGGCTGACTTTTCCACTTGATATTTTCGCTAAGGAATCATCCTGACTCCGACTGACACTTTCGTCTGTTTGGCTGTCTGGTAATCACGTATTCACGCTGGTCGCCCTTTTGGTTTTTTCCAGCTGACCCTCAGCTGTTCCCCTTTGCGACAGGCCTCAGCTCTTAACCTTTTAGGTATTACTATGAGCCTGTCGGACGCTGGTCGCCCTTGCGGTAATATAGCTCAACAGCAATATATACCACCGAAAGGGAGAGAGAAAAACATCAGCGCGGTGGCGGTTGACGGCGACGAAGTTGTCTCGGGCTGCAGGAAAACAGTCGGAGGCCGCAGGTTAGAGCTGCCCCGCGACCTGGTGACGACATACAATAAGAGGGGCATTAGGCATTGTAAAATTTCAATGAAACCTTTACTTTTTTAATCGATTACCAACGAGACGGCTATTGGTGCTGGCGTGTTTCAGTCCGTACCAAGAAAAATAGCTCTGTTCAGCATTGGTTAACAACGACAACGTAGAGGGAACGGCGCATTCGCATGACAACCTTCAGGAGTCAGGCAGAGGATCCGAGGGCAGAGTGAAGGTGAATGCTTGAAAATCCTCCCAAAACGAAAAGTCACACTGAGCCATTGAACGTTTCCTCGAATCTAAAACAACGGATTCAAAGGTTCAGGCCAGAGCCCCGAACGCTGATGACAATTGTCGCAGTACACGCTTCTCGACGGAAAAATATCCAAATGTGCCTCTGCGGTATTCCGTGGAACGCAGGTGGAAGTCATAATGCTTGTGTTCAAGTTCGTCGGAGCGATAATGATATTCAAGCAACCACCATAATGGAAATAGACGTTCATCGTTAACGCCTCTGGTTTCGTTGGCGTAGTAGCAATTTTCTTGGCAGATGTCATGGCTCAACGTTAATGCCAATCCCGCTGTGTGTGGTACGAAACACGTCTGAAGAACAATAGCACAATGTGAATTGCTCGTTAGTAGGGGAACTACCGCATCATCAGGCCAACATCAGGATGAAACTCACTCTGATACTCCATCGACTTGGTGTCATAAGGATGGCGTTGGACCCGACTCAGGAACTCGTCCTTTATGGATCTTCTTTGCTCGGGGGGCGTGGCGAATTCGATGCTGAGGACCTTTTTCAACGCCTCGGGAGCTCTGAAAATGACAGACATTTCGATGACGAGTTTTCATTACACACATTACACATTACGCACAGAGAAAGAGAGCGAGCGATATATATATATATATATATATATAGAGGGAGAAAAGAATTGATGGCCAGTTAAGGAATAACATTTAGGTTTACATTTAAATGTTGACTGTGAGTGTTCCCTGGGAAAAGTGACTACTACTGATCACACTTATGGGTACACGCAGCAGATCGTGGGACCGAGCTAGCGAGCGTTCTCTCTTTTTTTAATTTACGTTTGCGTGATTGTGAACAGAGCGAACTCGACATCGCACATACGAGTTAGTACAATCGGTGTGGAAATTCGGGATATATGGCAGAGTATTGTATATATCAGAGGGCATCTTGCCAGGCCCATGTGTTAGCATATGTGATATTCAAGGGGCCAATCTGGCCGACGCGTCCACAGCAGAGATTTGTGAGGGCGTCATGCTCCTCTAGGTCGATCGTGCTTACGTTTCAATCTCGGGTAAGAGCGAGAACGGCTTCTTGACTCGTTTCATGACCTCTTCCGTGAACCCGATGTTCATGTTGCGGTCTCCCGTCACCGTTAGAGGGTCCGTCTTCGGTGGGTAGTCCCAGTCGAAGGGTAAATATGTGACTTTCGGATAGCGGAACTCACGTGTGTACCGGGCTGGCACCCGGAACAGGGCACTATTGGCATTTTTGCTTGCTAATTTCACCTTGCCGAAAAGTGACGCCAACTGGCAGGTTTGCCGTAACATATTTATAGGGTAAGACACAGCAGCTGGCACAGCTAGAGGACGAACGATCAATCGACGACTCCAGATGCCGTACAGATCGACGGACCACAGCGGTGAGTTGCTTAAACGGAGCAGGTGATGATGATTCGGCGGGTCATCATAGTGTGCTTGACTGCTGATTAATTAAAGCTGCAATTCGGAAACAAGCGAAAATCAACGTGTTTTGTTTTTTTAGATTGCCGGCGTAGAATTCATAGCTGGTCCAGCAGAGGGCATTAATAACATCGTCAGGGCAGCGAATGCAGGGTGACAAACGTTTGTGCGAACTAACAACAGTTGGCGCTAATTTATATTGTTCGAGTATCGTACAATGTCGATATGATGACATTGGATTAGGCGGCAATTTAGTATGAGGATCGGGGATTGTGTTAGTATACTTGTCACTGTTATCAATATTTATTTTCGAATCATTAGTTAAACAAAATGAAGATATATACAATAATTATACGAGCAGTTGGGGACAAGGTGTCAGGGTGCCGTGGGAGGCGATACCCCATTGTCATCTTCACAAGCCACTTGTTATAATTAATTTAAGCTGGTCTGTATAGTACCACGGGAATTAAGCCCGTTTGCGAAAATCCAACGGTGGAAGATGTGGACTGCACTACGATTCCGTTGACAAAGAGCGCAGGGACCGACTGATATATTGACTGATCCAAACACTGTTACTGCAAGCCTAAGCGAGAATTCGTAGATGTTCTAGATGCAAATGCTTACCATCCAAGAATTAAATGCCTTTATTCTCTACGTTGAAATAAAGTGCCACATAAAACTAGTTCCGTTCGCCGTACATTATCCAGTTGTTTGCCAGCAATGATACAACCAGCGAGTTTGCACAGGGAACTTAGTTTACGCTGGACACTCAACGAGATTCTGTCGGGTCCTATATCCGAACGATGGTTCCAACACAGGATCGCGCACAGGTTCACCACCCTTCTCTCGTAAATTCTGCGGTCGCTGTGAAACACATGCGCTGTGTTTTGTTTGGGTTGGATGCGACAACTTTGCCGGCGACGATCCGTCACCTTGGACGGTGCGGAGATCGGTGCAGGGCAAGCAAATCAAGGCGCCTTAAGGCGCAAATGACATCGTGTTTGTTGCTGAGGGGTTGAAATCCAGACATGCGCCTTGGGTCCCCATGATGGATTGGGGGGGGGGGCAGTGTTGTGGCGCGATTAGTACTAGTTACCCTAATAATCCCTAGAAATAATTGCTAATTATTGTATGAATTTGAATGAATGTTACTCATTGTATTATGGTATTTAGGTGACGTAGATTTGAATAAGCGGCGGTGAAACCAGTGCGAAAATTGGCGCTTCCTCTGCGATCGGCTTTTCTAGACCCCCCTCCTCTGGACCCCCGCGTTACCGCGGCGGTTCGACGGCCAGTCTTCATAGCGTCGGACGAAGCTGGCGATTTGTGCTCGTGCTGCTGCTTGTTGTTGTGCTAACGGTATATTCCAACCACTAATTCTCTCGAGGACACCCCTCGCCTCCTCCCGCGCTAAACGGTAGTGGGCGCGCACACGCGACGTGACCGAACGCTCCAGACGACGTAGTGAATTGGATCGAGATCCGATACCTTGCCGGAGACAAGCCGATACCTCTATACGCGATGGACCCCGACGAACTAAACCGTCAACGCCGAATCCTCGAAGTTCAGTTGGCCGAAATCAAATCGCTGAGGCCCACTGCGAGTGTCTACCGGCAATACGTGCGAGGCAGTAATGTGTTCTACCTGACGTCGAGAATCGATGTAAATGTGCATCTTAAGGAGAAAGAGAAACGCTTACGTCAAAGGGAGACAGAGGGTTGAATCTCTCGAGAGGTGTTGGGATCCACTTCCAAATCTGCTGATGCAGTGTCGAGTTGCTGTCTGTCGAGTGCTTATCTGCGCTCGGGACGTGTAAATATTTATGTGGCTATGGTTGTATGTTGTCTCGCTATGGGGTGGCTATGACTCTGTTGAAGAAATCGAGGAAGTTTTGTGGTTATAGACAAGACCGAGATGGCAATCGAATAAACAATGAACGGGTGGACCTGCATATTAGTATTGTATAATAATAATATTAATATATTAATAATAATAGGTGCTTTCGACCAGCTCGGATCTGCACGGATTGTTGGCTGAGCTATTGTGTCCTTATTTTTCGGTTTTACGGTTTTCTTGTTTATAGTAGGCGAACCTGCTGCACTTGAACATTTTCGCTATACCACCCCGTTCAATAGGGCTATTCAAGTTTGTTCAATATATACACAACGGAAGACATGTGAGAGCAACCGGACCGCGGGCTAGATTGAGACTTTCGGCATTTACAATGACAGGCGTGGCCGAACGAAACGCTTACGTTCGGAAAAACGGATAAGCTTATCGTGGCTAATTTACTGCAAGAGTTCGAGCTAGTAAATGGCGATATCTCGAGTAGAACATGGAATATTTAGAACAACGAGGCCCGCCCACTTCCCCGATCCTTAAGCGGGTGCCCAAAATAGAAATTGCGCCGCCCCGCTGAATCCCAAGCCAGAGGCCGCAGGTTCGAGCCCCGCTGCGTGACATATAAGAGAGCTTAAGCATTGTAACGATTGCAGCTCCTTTAATAAACCAATAAAGCCTTCACCTTTACCTTTGTATATCTAAGGAAAATCTTTCCATATAACCCCAACATAACTATGACACTTATGGGAGCTATAAAATAGCTACATCATGAGGATACAAATAATGATGAGCACTACCGAAATTACGTCGTCGTTTTACGAATCAACAACACTGAGGTCCTTCGAGGTCATTCGGTGATTGCACCTAAGCGTGGCTTCACTGACACTCACCATTTGTTCAGTCCATTTGTCCTAAGAGGGGTGAATGTGACATGCACCTCTGCATCTGATCGAGGCCTCACCTCTTGGCCTTCGCCCTGAAATTGGGAAGCCCGCCGTACCCACTAAACATCAGTCGTCCCTTATCTAGTAATGTCTTCGGCTGACTCTCAGCCAACATTTAACGTTCACGGATTTGCTTTTGTCATTGCTTCGTAAGACGGACAACTCCTTTAAATGCAAATAGACAACTGTGCGGATCGAGCCCGTGGACCCACGTGTCCTACGATTGGAAAGCAGGCGCATACGAATACGCGTTACCCTACCGGGCTTGACAATTGTCTTCTGTCTGTTTCCGCTCGAAATCTGCTTGGATGCAGTGCTTTATGCTCTCAAGCTGAATAAGATATTATGTATAAGGTATTCGGCAGATGACTTTGCGAATTATATACAATAATATTAGTTGAGTGTCCCCCCAACTGTCTAACAATTGTTGGTTAGTATTTTAGTCTGATCTCCAGTAATTAACATCAACTATAGAAATCAGCTCGGTGCGACGGGTTTTGGCACCAGGTCAGGTCTGGTACGTGATGGCCCTCGTACGCCCTCGTGGCCCAATGGATAAGGCATCGGTCTCCTAAACCGGGGATTGCGGGTTCGAGTCCCGCCGAGGGTACTCTTTTTTGACTGCGCGTTCTTGATAAATCCAGGATATACTATCTTAACACATATCAAGGACCCAGCTGTAAGGCATATATCTATATGTTTCGGCCTATGCCGGAATGCTAACATAAAGCTCGCGTTAGTGGCAATACACGAAATGAACAGGACCATCGATTTGCGCGGCCTTACAGGGATCTAGGGTTAGCTTTCCTAATTCACAGCATTTTTCAAATGGAAAATCCGATATTTAGTTAGTGTCATAATGTGTACAACATACTTCGGCCCTAGATGCAATTCTGCTTACAGCACTTCCACAATGTATTATGAACTATTGACATTGCTCTTCATGGTTATGCGTTAAGCGTTCATCTTTATCTATACTGCCGCGATATGTGTGGTGGTCGATTGGTTTTCCGCAGCCATTGACAGTTGATATGTCACCCTAGGTATAATAGAAACGTCGATCTCGTATCCGCCAACACCGCCAATACAGGTACCTGATTGATGACGCTGTTAAACACGGGAATAATAACACCAGACTGAACGCGCAAATATCAGGTACGAAAACGGCATCGTCTAACGACACAAACAGGACGATCGGATCATGGAAAAGCAATCCTTCAGTTGAACTCGGACTCGCTGACTCCGAGGTTACAGCTATGTGACCTCCGCTTGTCGCTGTAGCTGGCACGCAATGGTGACGCCATGCACAATTCACACGTATCGTCCAACTCAGGCTATAAGGCTTGATTCTTCTCTCGAGCGACTCTCAGCATTATCAATAGCTGTGCAAGTTAGAAACTAGGGACGTTATTGTACACGTTCTTCATTCCATAACAGTACGAATAAGCCATACGAGATGTTCTTCATTATCTCAGTATGGCTGAAGTCCATCCGGTACGTCTCGAATTGCGCCTCGTGAGGTGCGACCCGAGAGACGTTCAGGTCGGGGAAAGGTCGTCACAAGAGGATTTCCACGTGGCGTGCCAGTTACCAGAGGGCTCGGCCACGTACAACTGGGTCACTGGACAGCAAATAGATATGGTGCTTCGGTGCTATCACCCCCGTCGTACCCGACGAGGTCTTTGCATTTATCCATGCTACGAACTCGTTCGTTTGGTAGCGCCGTTTTGGCGGTAACGTTGCCTTCGCGACAGGCTTACCTGTACAAGTAATAGAATCCAGACGCGAATCACTAGTAGGCGCCCTTCCGTCTCCCAGCACACGCACAAGGGGAATGAGTGTCGTATTGAAATCATAGCGACGGGGCAGGGCCATCGTAACCGCCAACGCAATCAGGAGGAACCAGAACTCGCAGGGTGAACAGTGCGCCGAATCACCTGTGGTTGTTGTTGACCGTACTCGTGCGAGCGCTATGACGGAACCGTGCAGCGGTGCCTGGATGAGCTGTTTAACCGGTTGGGTCTATACGGTGATTTGAATAGTGGGCGTTTGGTTGGTGGCTCCGGGTGGGGGATTTATGAAGTTCTGCTTGGCGTCCACGTTCAACTCGACCCGGTGTCGGGGTGCAGACCTCACAGTTTCGCTATAGTCACGAATTGCGTCAAATTCAATACGCGTTGAAAATCCGATGTTCGGCTAGATATAAGTACATTGACAAAGGGTAGATTCGGGCGATCCGCTGACGAAACAGCGATTTTCATCGTGGCCGCTTCGCCACCTACGTACAGCCACACACAGCTGAACTTGACTATAGGGGGGTGAAGGGGTGTTATTTTTGGTCAATCCACCCACATATACTTCAGCGCGAACTAAGGTCGTTCAAAAGTTACATACAGACGTTTGGTTCAGATCAAAGTGTAGCATTTGTCGTACTATATTTATTCAAACATACAATAATCAGGAATTAGTTCTAGGGGTCAGCTTACTATATCAGATGGTATGTTGGGCAAAATCAAAACAAATTATGTTATGATGTTCTGAATATTTGTGACACTCTTTTATCATTATTTTAGTACGAGAACTTAAGCATTACTGGCATTGCAGTTCCGTTAATAAACCACCAGCTGTATTGTACTGTATTGTAAATATGGCTGCCGCCAACAATGCACAATTCTGGGACGACCCTCTCTGCTCGTTGCCTCGTTGTCTCCTTATTGATTCTGTGGATCAGACGCCACCTCTGAACATCGCCTGTTGTACTCGTCAAAGTCCACAAACTCGCCGCTCACCTGCCCGGTCAGCCGCTGGCGCAAGCGTGAGGCCAGCAATAACACATCACTCACTTGTGGTGCTCGCGGCTGGCCATCGGGGGCGGTCCCCGAAGGGGGCCGTCGTGTACAATTATGTCCACCATTGTCGTTGCATTGACAGATCGGACAATGCAGCTTTCATCCTCAGCAGCAGCATTAACGTTATCAGCACGATCGGCAACTGTGGCAATTTCGATCTGCAATGTAATGGCAGCTGTCGTTCGACGTCGATAGGCAATTTCCAGCTGACGATGCTATTGGGAATGGACGCTATTCATATGGATTTACGAATGCTAAGATGTTGATGATACAGCTACACGAAGGAGGTCAGGAGAATCAGCAAGATCTGTGGTCGATTGCCGATATAATTATTTTCATTAGACAATTATAATTTGACAGGATTTAACCCCCTGTCGCTGGTGTTTGCTAATCGAGTCGGTTGTAAGTTGTGAAACTGAAGTTCCGTTAATGAAAAGAAAAGAAACCTTTACCCGTTACGGTTCTATGGAGAACGAGTACTCGCGAAGGATTAAGGGGTCGGGGATTTGAAATGGAGATGGGCAGTTCATATAGTCGAGTCGCCGCGGTAGTTTGGACGGGCACTGAGTTGTCTCTGGTCTGAGAGCACTGAGACGTCTTTCTAGAAGGGATTTCAAAAAGGCGTGCCGCACCTCAAATTGACCCCAGATCCTCTCGGAACAAGGTACTAACTCCCTACAATCGCAGTATTTCTCTCTCCCTAACCTCAAGACATAATCGGGTCCGTCACGGCGTCGTAGCAGATTCCCGATTCCTGGCCAGTTCTGCAGAGCCTGTAACTCGGCGACTTGATAGATGAGGGTCCCAACATGGCACTTGCGGTTTGCCGTGTTGAGCCCATTAGAAGGGGTGAAACCAGGGTTTCAGCCCTGGTAATGGGGGTAGGGGGATCAGAGACATCCGATCGCGCCGTTTCCGCGGCACGGGCCCGTTAACTCGACGACCCAAGGGATAAAGGCGAATGAAATCGCTTGTCGTCCGAACGCGGAGGTCTCTGTGGACGCTATCATCTCCTCGTATGAATTTATCAAACTGAAACACTGACGTAAATGTGTACTCCTTCGTTCCTATTGTGGCTGATGTGTGCGTGTGTTTCTTAAGCATCCGGCTTTCACGGAAGTGACCCTTCCATAAAATTACTGCTACTGCAATAGTATCGACCCGCTGACTAGCTAGTCGACAACATATAATAACTATTATAAGCATAATCGAAACACTTTTATTGAAGTATAAATTGTTCCGTTCGCAGCTTTTATCGTTGTTGTTGACTGTTTCGTTGTTTGTTTGGCTGCACACCTTACATTTAACAAACTAACCAGACGCCAGAGGCTGGACGTTTAAAACCCGCCCATGACACATACCCATTCAGGACGAGTGATTAAATAAAGGAAGTCGATTTTACATAACGAGTAGTAAGTCTGTCTCTTCCCTCTGCGAGTTGCTCGAGTCGGCTGGATTCGAAACGAGGCAACTCAATCAGCTATGATCTCCCGTCGCAATAACCTCTGTCGCCCCTGCTACCGAGAGCGTACGTATGCCGGCACTGACACGCCGGCAGGCCTTGTGATTACGAACATTTCATGCTCATGTCCAGTTTTCTAATCATGCAGTTCTCAACAAGTCCCTACTGCCAGAGTCCATGACGCGTTCCTTCCTTTGGCATCCCTCACACGCAGTGTTGGCTCTAAAATTTCTCTCCTGAAATACTGAGAAACCCATTTCGAAGATCTCACGCGCGTGGAGTCTCATGATATCCACCTGTGGTCCGGCGTAACCGCACTCCGAGCTGCTTCCAAGAGCTTGAACGGATACCGGAAGCCGCTTTTCTAAATGATTCGAGTGCTTTGGATCGGATTGGTTCGTTGTTTTGCGGTTGGCTTCTTACACTCCTTGTGTGAGTTGCTGATCGTCTCCGCTTGCTGCAAACGGCCGAAGTCCCGCACATGTTGGCCTGGAGTGAAGCTCACACCTTGATCAAGTAGTACCTTGAATGAACTTTATCAAAGTTTATTCAGAGTGTCACATGTGTGTCCTATGCCGCCTGCGTTTCTGGCAATGTTTGACGATACGCTCGATCAAGAACACAATACTAGCCATCACTATAATCACGGGGAAAATCTCAACGGCGAACTGAAGTTCGTCGAGGTGCACGATTCGGGTGTCTGGATCATGGAGGTCAGCGGGTTGGAAACACCTCACAGAGTGGCGGCTCTCATTGGCAGCCTCAACGGCCGACGTGTTACACGGCTTTCCGTCGTACGCTTGAGATAACGGCAGCCTCATGTACCTCTTCAATTCCAGCTCAAATTTAGGATACATCTCGGTTTTCGCTTCCCGCCAAATACCGAACGTTAGCACTAGTTGAGTGAACAGAAAACAGCATATGTCATCGTAAACGAACTCGATACGAAAACGGTAATGGGGCTTAGTCGAGCCCTTACGAATGACTTCGACGAGCCCGAAACGTACGGCGTGAACTTCAAACTGCGTTTCACGAAAGGCAACTCTGTAGATGCTGAACGAGGCGAACAGCCGCCGAAGGACGAGGTCGACATAGCGTTGCTTCTGGCACAGAACTTTTCCACGAAGAAATTGAGCCACGTTGCTGACCATGAGCCACCAGGCGTCTTGAGCCAGCATCTCGCCCACCGCTGGGTTGTTGGTGCCGTCCTCGCTCGTCTCGCAGCTGTCAATCATTCGAATTCTCTCAGCCGGTAGGGCCCGGATGCTCGCAACCACACTGCCCCCTAGGAAGACCTTTACCACCTGTATCAGTAAAAGCCAACAGCCGACAGCGATTACAGGGCCTTTCCTGTCGAAGTTCCCTACACTAGTCCACATGCTGGATATTAGAAGAAACAACATCCTCATCGGCCGGGCGTGAAGTCCCAGCAGCGAAATCGAGGCAGCAAGCAGAATCAGAATAAGCCACAGCTGAACATTGAGAACGTATTGGACCACCTGGGCATAGCGGTTCGTCTGTGGGACTCGAGCGAACGCCATGATGGGCACGTAAAGGGTGGCGCGCGCCGTGTGGTCGCCGATACCAATTCTGCGCTTGCCGGAAAACGCGACCCGTAACGCAGACAATGCGCTGCCATTGGCGTCGTGCGGCAGCTCGATGTACCCTGTGCTACCGTCGCTATCAGAGGCTTGAAAGACGATGCGGAAACGGTCTACAATGGTGATGTCCTCACTGAATCGTTGAAGGTGTTTGATCGACGGAATTGTTTCAAGGACGTTTGGCCTCGTGGGCAAGGCCACGTTAAGGAACGTCGAGTAGAGACGACCACGGGCGGAGAGGAACATCCTCACGGTGGGGGTGTCAGCATTGAAGTCAACCTGCGCCTCAGCGTAATTCGATGGCCAAAAAGCTTTCGACGTTGTTTCACTGCCGAATATATAGATGCAATACGTCGTTCGGGGAGGCAGCTTCAGTTCTCTGTTTGCGACGTTAGATGCCCTGTTTACCAGGCTCTTCCAGTGCGAAGGACTCAACGTCTGTCCCGAATGCAGCCTCGCATAGCACGAGATAACGACATAATACGCATTCGGAATAGGAGGTCTGCCCGTGGACTCTAGCCGTCCATCCACAGGGGGATGGTCAGACATCGTGGATATGCTGAGAAACGAAACGCGATGCAGCACCTGAATTTGACGAGGAAAGCGACACTCTCTGTCCACCACGATACAGATCTTTGCACTGCTAGGGCTGCTGCTATCGCCGCCGCCGCCGCCGCCGCCTCCAGCACCACAAATGCTGTCGATCGCCTCGTTGACCAAGGAGAAGAAACGCTGTTCGCGGGACCCGCTATGCCCCGTAGCTGGGCCCGGCTCCGGGGAGCTGCGCGAGCACGCGGTTAGCACCAGAATCATTGTGCATATCACGGAGTGATTCTGTACAACTGACTCCATCTCTCGCCCTGCACGAGGGTGGCATATCCCAGACGATGTCGCCTCAGAGCTTCTTAAGTCGGCACAAACAACGGCAATCGCTCAAGCGAGTCGTGTCCGCCCAGTCGGACCAAGGTCTCCCTTGACAGCTCCATGGATCGTTTTGCGAAGCTCAGCCGCGAAGATGCAGCCGCAATATATCGCTTGTACGCACCCCGCGAGCGCCGTCACGCGTTTCCGAAAGCTTCAGGACACTACTGACAAACAGTGTGCGGTCACGTCGGCTCGCTATGCCCGGCTAACCGTCACCAAGACAAAGGCAATTGTTCAAGCGGATTCGCTGTCTATTGTCAGGCCACTATTGAGCTCGTCCCGGGCGGTTCCACCGAGCGGGGTGGTTCGACGTCATCGGTGGTGGTGGTGGTGGTGCTCAAGCCATCGACCACAGGAGTGTTTATTTACGGCTAACATCGAGACTCGTTCCTCCATGATACGTACACACAGCCGTTAATAGCACCGACAACCTTGGTTGTGTGTCAAGTTGCGCCGTCAACTGGGGCCCTCATTCGTATCTGGCGAATAGCCACACGGTGTGATTATTATCATAGATTATCCGTTAGCTAGAAATACTGCACAGTGGCAAAACAGTAGGTAGTAATTTTGCTAGGGTATTTTTCTGTATACAGTGCTTGATATATACACGCGACTTGAGTCATCGAGGTAGAATACTAAACCCACTTACCCCAATTGGCACGAGCCTCACTGGCAAATATAGCTGTTGAGTTTATGTGTGCGCGAAATGTTTTCGATCTCACAGACGAGGAAGTATGCACAAATATGCAACTATTCCAAATTATAGTCATGCTGAATATACAAATTAGTCAACTTTATATTGAGGCTAAGCATACACAAGTTTAAATTGCGGTGAGCGTGAAATGTTGAAAAAAATTACATGTGAACGATAAGCGCTCGAAATTAACGTGGGCAAGTGTATCCGTTACGATGAGGACTGGATACGGCGGTATTGATTGATGTTTATTGCATTGATTGATGCGTTTTATAGCGAGTCCAGCAACCGGGAAAGAGAACAGGCAAGTGTATTAAATACGACTCTGCAATGATCGGCTCGAAAGGCGAGCGCCTAAGGAGGTCAGTAAGGGGGGCGCTCGCGCGCGGCAACGATGACCAGATGCTGGACCCGGACGGATATGCTGAGCTGCATCTTAGGTGCCTCGGCAAAGTCGTGCGAGCCTTTGTTTGAGGTCGCAAGCAACAACAAGGCCCAGGTCGTTCAGAGGGCCAAGACTTTTACTGCTGAGTAGAAGTCTGCTCGTACCGAACCGAGGTGTACATCTTCGTTGTGAAGCTCGCTGTCCATGGCGGATTTTTTCCGCTAACCTCTCAAACGCACGATCAAAAAAACAAACGACCAGCGGGAATCCGTTTACCAGCGAAGACCCATAGTAGGTCTTCTCTGACATTCATAATAAGATCTCGACACTGGTTGACCAGACCCACTCAGTGGCATACAAGAAAGGCATCGCCTCGTAAAAGTAGCGCTGCACCTTGAGCAATCCAACAGATATATGGCCTTGGCCATTAGTGTTCTTCGTCACATCTCATTTTGTCACTACAAACAGCACGGTAAGGTGAGACACCTTGCGTCTTCTCTACTTAATTAAACATTGCTCCCTCTGACTCGTCGAAATCTACCTCACTGCGGCTGGTTCCGATCGGATTAAGTCGATATACTATATAAACGCAGGTTTATCAGCCTTAGGGGTTCATAGCAGGTCGTCGTTCGTAATACCTAAAAGGTTAAGAGCTGAGGCCTGTCAGAGAGGGGAACAGCTGAGGGTCAGCTCGAAAAACAGTTCTAGGTGTTCAGAGCAAAAAAAAGCAGGCTGGAAAAGTGAATGCATGGCTAATTGATTGATGTCGTTGCTGGTATCGTTTGAAGCTCAAATATCGGAGTCATCTTGGAGCAGCCGGGTGCTGTCACATTTGCAATAATAACTAATAAGGACGAAATAACACTATAATACTGTAAAATAATACAGCTGCGCCGGCAGCTGACAGTGTTGCAGATGGACCTCTGGTGTTCTACAAAGCACATCTACTGACGAATGCGTCCTAAATCTAGTCCTTATCCTTGCCATGCGATATGAGAGGCTGCCGTTGCGGAATGGCTGTCTAACCAATCGATCATTGTGGTACCGGAAGAATATACATACAGCTCACGCATGTAACCTCATGAATACACGCCCACACCGGGTTGAAATGCGCGAAAAGTGGATATGTAAACAAATGAACTGAGTTACCAGGGGGAGCGTTGCCTACGGGGGTTGGCTCGGTAGGCTTCATTGAGTCGTAGGCTTCACTGAGTCGTAGCCTTCGTAGAGCGAAGGCCTATTTCAGTTCAGCAGCCAGAGGAATACGATGCCGTGTAAAAGTATACTCGTTACACAGCCGATAAGCGAGTGCTGGTGAAAGCAACTATCGTAATGGACAGGTATGCGAACACCATTTCGTTTAGCGAGCGAATTCTCGTTGATACGCCGGCAGCTTGGCGGTTGACTGTCGCTGGACAATAGTGGTCCCCCATCGATCGAATCGATTCCTCGTCTATCCGAGGTAGAGCAATCAATGTCACCTTTACAGAAAGGCTAAGGTCTATAGATTGATATTACATGTTAGTCACAGGTTCTGGCAAATGGCTACGAACAATGAGAGCAAGCTGGTCAACGCAATTATTAGAATAATTAATAATAATATTAGTATTGGTAGCACTAGTAGTATAAAGGAGTATAATTGTCAATTGCAAAAGGTGGAACATTTATTCAAACATACAATAATTAGGAATTATTTTGAGGGATTATTGCGGGGGAGGGGGGTAGCTGGGACCGGGGTTGAGGCCGACATTGTCCCGAGGAAGGCGATGGCATAGTCTCTCTGCCTCTGCACAGCGAGGGATAGGCGTTGCAGAAGGAAAGATCCTGCGCGCTCGTCCCCGCTGGGGCGGACCAGCCTATGGCAGCTTCAATGAGTGTTCCTGCCATATTTTACAAATTTCCTCGGTGAGCGCTTTATCAATAAAGCACGTCCGTATTGCGCTCCGACGACCAGCAACGAACTATAATGGTGATTATTACGAATGACAATTAGCTAACTTCGTCGGGGCGGTGTCCGTTCGTAAAGTTGTCAATTTTACGAATCGCCTCATCTGGCGCAGCACTCTTGATGCGTCCGAACACATTCGTGTTGTTGTAGGGGACAGTGTTTCGATCAAATGCACGTTCGTTACTATTGTATTATATATGAGGATGCTAGCTATGGTTACATTTGCGGCATATTATGGTATTCGTGTAGACACGCAGACCTGTATCTTCGGTAGAATTCGAAATGTTCCCTGTTTATTGTAGTGATGATAGCTCTGATTGTATTGGAGGAGCACTCCGATTTAGAGCACAGTCGCGCGCGATGTGCCGCCCTCTTGGCTATCCGTATGGCTTACGGAGATAGGGCGGCTGAGTACAAAGCCGCGCAGCGTCTGAGATAGCTCGAGATTGCTTCCTTTGAGATAGATCGCGCAACGGTGATATGTTCTACGGCACCCCATGAGAGCACTTGAGATCTTCTTCGATTTGCCTTCGAAGTCACTCTCAACTCTACGTTCTCCTCAGAGGCTGGTGATTTGCATGAATTCGGTGACCATAAGAAACAGATTCCATTATTCCTAAGCTCTTCTCAGCTATCGAGACGCTGGCTGGCCCAAGATCGTCAAGTGGAGGAAGGATTCCTCTAACAACCTCCACCTGACGAACCTGACGAAGACATCGTAGGACTTGAGGCAGAGAGCTGGCACCGACCGATACAGGACCCATGGAGAATCCGCCACAGCAAACGTCGCGCATTTGTCTCGTGGGAACATTATACTCCCTTTAAATGAACATGATCGCAAGTAGACACCACAATCGCGGGTGAGAGTTCCGAGACTGGGGGATCCTAAGATTTGGAAAAAACATGTCGGAGTTGCGCATGATGGAAGAAAATAACAGAGCAGTTCCACTCTCTCAAGCAACTGCGTCAAGTGTTAAGAAATACAGACTTCATTATTTCATGGCTGTCGTGATGCGTTGAGAAGTCCTTTAATGAATCAACAGTGCGTTGCTTCTCTCCGTCTCTCTCTTTCTCGATATATATATATATATATATATATATTGCTTGTCATAATAGTTAGCTAGTTTTCATTTTTGCCCATCTAACACGCTCTAGGTCTCTCTATCGATTTTCTCTGTAAGCTACTCAGGTTAACCATCGACAGTGGATCAATGGTCAACCGCTGTGTAGCCACCTCCCGTTACCGGTATCTCGTGCGTAGCGGGCCAACCCACGGTTCCCCGTCTTGCCTTCGACACCCTCTCTGCAATTTTCCTTGAAGGAATCGCGCAGGATCCTTCCTTCAGTCAGCGACTCTCCCTCGCTGTGTGCGCAAAGAGGCAATGCAATCGCACTCCCTCGAGAGTGACCATGACGGCCTCGCCACCCTGATTGACCCTGTCCCCAATCACTTCTATAATTATTGTATATTTTAAGACGGACACTCATAATTAATCTCCGACATAGAATAAAATTCTACAATGAAAGTGACATTGCTTTATAATGCTGAACAAAAACAAGAGCTTCGTGTGGCAGATGAAGATCTTCTTCCGCGTTAAGAACTTTATTACGAACATGGATATATATATATATATATATATATATATAGCGATATGTACATGTGTGCCATTATAATCTCGCCAGATCCCGGAGACTTTCGGATTTGTTGCGCTCATCCAATATCATTTTTCCAGTTTATTTAATAATAGCTATTTTTTCTCGCTCGCTCTGTAGCTCCTTGACACCTGTTCGTTCAGTGAATCGCCCCCGTCCCCCATTGGTGTACCTCACACACTGACTGTTCCGTTAGCTGAAATATATTCTGTCTTAAATCGCATTAAGGGCTGTGTAAACTCGGGAGTCGTTTTCATGAGGCCCCCGATCCGTTCCGATCGCGTGCACCCACCGCGCCCCTGGAAATGCTATTACTGCTGTCATATCGTAATATAGCAGAAATGCCATCGCCAACAAGAAATACTCCCGCTCAGCTCACTATTGAGTGGGCGAGTTTCACGCAGTAAAAATCGCATCAATCAGATATCTTCCGTTTCTTCGTTCTAGTCTAGCTGTTTGTTGTGTTCACACACAAGCGTGTCGATCGGTTGCGTTGCAAACGTGTCTGCATATAACCTCCTTCTGTGTGCTTTCGTCGTTAAGTAGACTAAGATTCGGCGTAAATTCGATTCTTTCCGTATTACTTGTCAGTTTTTCGGCTGATATATTGTACAAATGCATACTCCATGGGTGCATTTTGTCCACGAGGGTGCCGTATATATATATATATATATATATATATATGTATCCGTTGTTATGGAGTGGCGTCCGCTTTGCTTATATTCGTATCATAGCTGTGTGTTCTGCTTTTGGGTGTCTGGTAGACGATTTTCAAGTCAATATGTATATATATATATATATCGGTGTGCACCAATTATCGGCACCGCATATACATTTGTGTATATTGGCAAACAACAATTATTGTCAATAAACCCATCCTCACTATATTTTTATTCACATCATTTTGGCATGTATTTCTCTCGGAGCACCTCGCCAGCTAGGTACGTGAACAGAGTTTGTTGGGTGCTCCAAGCAAACAGGAAGCACGCCACAGCGCGACGCGTCGAGATGGGCGCAAAAAACGCGGGGAAGCTGTTCGTTTTGTTTAGTGGCATTTTGTATTTCGTCACTAACTTGCATACGTGCGTCACCATACCCCATGAAGTATATAGCACTGTTTCATGTCACTGTGTGACTGCGGCGGTAGCTAGGCAAGTAGTCGCCTTAAGGATGGCTCCTGTCGCTTGAGCCTATCCAATGCTAAACTAACTGGAACTGGGAGGGGCTTGGGGGCGCATATAGCGCGGGGGTAAATGTAAAAATTTCGCATTACCGAGGGGACCTCGGCGAGCAGATTGGTATCAACGACTCGCAGGCAAGCCAGGGGTTGTCTCTCGCCGGTCAACAGGTGCGCTAACGTTGCCCCACAAAGAGGCGTCAAGCTTGAATCCTATGTAGCGTAATCAGTGACAATGCTAATTGTAGAAGTATTACTTTTGCCTTACGATGTATGCCATGTGGGTGGAGAGAAGATAGGAATGATGTGTAATTATGGAAAACAAAACAATTTAAAAAAATATGAAAGGGAAACACCATGCACGGAGCATCTTGTCCCCTCGAACAAATGACCATGTTGTTGGCGAACGCGTCCTGAACCATTGCAGTGGTTGGCTGCAAATCGACAGCTTGCGCCCGTCAGCGAGAGAAGGGAGGGTCGTTCGGTTGGGGTCGGGCGATGGCACGGGAGGTTTAACTTAGCACTTCGAGGGCTTCTGTTTGGCACGAGTGCAAATTGTCCTGTAGAGATCCCTGTAGGCTTCGAACACAAATTGCTCCTGAAATGTCCATACATGCAAAAAAAAAATTTAAAAGGTGTTGTAATAATAAAAATAAAAATACAACGGATATCGGCCCTTCTCGGCCTGGCGATAATATATAATAATACATAGAAGAGTCGGCCGTTACGACAACGGACGTTCTCGTTTTGATTTTGAATTATTTTGGTTTTATTGACAACGGACATTCGCAACGTGTCCTGTGGGTATTCGGCAGGGATAATTCTATGTTTATCAGATGATCTAGCACATAATGATTATATATAACATGAATAACAGTGTTATAAGTATGTCTCTATATACCACGGGAATGCTCCGAAATGGCAATATACCAGCATCATGGAAGACAGCGGAGGTAGTTCTCATCCCGAAGGGAAATGGAGGGTACAGACCAATCTGCCTCATCAACACGTTGGCTAAAGGCTTCGAGATGATCCTTGAAGAAAGGCTGAGGACGTTCGCAGAGGAAGAAGGGCTCCTGTCGGCACGACAGTATGGATTCCGAAAACATAGATCAGTGCACACGGCAATCCATAAAGTGGTAGCAAAAGCCGAGCTTTTACATAGCTCTTCCCGCCAGACCCGCCGACTAATGGTGGCAGTCTTCCTCGATGTTAAAAATGCCTTCAATAGCTTGCCTTGGAAGGCCATCCTGGAGACACTCAAGAGAAAGCTAGTCCCGCCATACCTGGTCCACATAGTCTCGGAGTATCTGTCGGAGCGAGCGATCACAAGCGCGGGCACAAAAATGAGCATGACGGCCGGAGTACCGCAGGGCTCGATTATGGGACCACTGCTATGGAACATCGCCTACGATGATGTCCTGTGCCTGAAGGGCCTCCCCACCGGAGTCGAGACACTAGCATACGCCGACGATCTGGCAGTGGTGGTCGAAGCGAAAACAAGCGTGGAGTTGGAAATAAAGGCCAACAAGGCACTGCAATCTATACATGAATGGATGTGCAGTATCAACCTTGAACTGGCTCCGGAAAAGAGCGAGGCAGTAGCCCTAACCGGAAGAGTGGCCATTGATCCTCTGAACTTGCTATTAGCGGACAAAAGCATCAAGGAAGTGGACTATGCCAGATACCTCGGGGTGTATCTGGACAAGGGCCTTAGAGGCAGCAAACACATCAGGGTAGCCATAGCGAAGGCAAACAAGGCAGCAAATGATATCGCCAAGATTCTCCCTAACATACATGGGCCGAAACGGGCTGACCGCAGAAAGCTTTTGATGTCGGTATGCGGCTCAATCGCCCTTTTTGGGTCGGCTGTCTGGTTTAAACGCTCTATAGCCACCGCCAAAAACAGAGAACTGTTAAGGAAAACGCAACGAATGGCAGCTCTCAGAATCACTCAGGCGTACCGGACGGTAAGCACTGCCGCGGCACTAGTCCTGGCGGGCACCCCACCCTGGGACCTGTTAGTCGACGAAACACGCAGACTCTGGGAGAAAGGATCAGAGGGTTCAAAGGACGCAGAGAGAGAGGCCACGCTAACTGCCTGGCAGGATGAGTGGACTGCTCTGCGCAGAGGCGATCCTGGCGCAAGGGTCCGAGATCTTATCCCGGACATCAAAAAATGGCTAGACCGCCCCGGAGGACAGATGGACTTTTTCATTACCCAGATTATCACGGGTCATGGAAATTTCCAGGCATACCTAGATGACTTCAATGTCACACCTCAATCGGGAACCTGCGTCCACTGCGAATTGGGCGAGAGAGATGATGCTGCGCATACTCTCCTCGTCTGCCCGGGCCTCGAACATGCTCGGACGGCAGCTTTGGACAAGGAAATGGCCCACTTGAGAAGAGACGGAGTTTATTCGGCCCAAAACCTGCCTGTTATGCCCAGAGGCAATATGAGGGAGTTCGTGGACTTCATCTGCGCCACAGCAAGCGGCTGGAGGGTCGGAGCAGCAACAGCGAAGGGAGTCCTCGAAGAGAAGGGTCGGCTCGGGCGTGCGCGATTGCAAAGAATACTGACAGCGGGAGGACAACGAGAAAACGACAACACCGCAGGTCCAAACACGGATGAAGAGCACCCTGAAGGGCTGAGAAGTGGTCAGAGCGACGATGAGCGACACAGACGACGCACGTTAGATCCGGGTTCGCAGGTATTGGGATTAAGCGCGTCTGGTGAGGCGGGGAACCCGGAGGGTGACCCCGACCAATTGTTTCGGTAGGCATCCGCCACCCTGTCAGTCCGTAGTACTATTAAACGAAGATCCGGACTACAGTGGTGAAGCTTAAGGGAGGCTTTCTTAGAGGTTTTCCAGGCACGGAAAACCTGGGGTTTTAGTGGGTAGCACCACTCACCATATACCACCGAAATGGTGAGTCCCACACTGTGCGGCCCACAGTAAGGTGGAAACCGCTCGTGCGTAAAGCATTTCCCCCCTCCATAAAAAAAAAAAAAAAAAAGTATGTCTCTATATATATATAATAATATTAATAATAGTAGTGATTATTATGTTCGTGGTGTGCCACTTGTGGGCATATGGCGTCCGATGCCCCGTCCAAGAGAACAGCAGGATACCCCTATATCGATTTGCTGTTTGGAGACGACCACGACCTGAAATATATATATTCTACTTCTCGCGAAAAACCCATAGCGATAAACAGTTCCGCCATTGCAGCCGATGGGCCCGACGGTTCAGCTTATCAGAGGTTCTGTTCACAGTCGGACGTGTTGACAACAAGCTCAACCGTCCGATTCATCCGCATTCAAGAGCGGAACCGTTCCCCCCTCTTCGGGCTGTGAACAGAACCTCTGATATGTTCACATGTTAACACCATTCTCGCTCGCTGTCGTTGTTCTTCCTGTTCCAGCTTAGGAATAGTGATGTTTGTTGCCCAGGTGCGATGTTCACCTCAACGCCGTCCTCAGCTCAACCGACGACTGCTCCGCGTAGATCACACACCTACCCCCCCCCCCCACCCCGCCTCCCCACGATCGTTCAAGAGAACGTAACAAATCATTTACAGTCGTTTCTTCTCCTGAAGAATCGCCGACCAGCTTCCCGCGCCGGTGTAGCATTACATAATAATGTCGTGTTTCCGAACAATCTCACTGGCCACCGGACTGTATCGGGGACAGCCCACAACAGCAACACGCGGACAGAAACGCGGCGCAGAGCTGAAACCCTTCGAAAATCCGTCGTCGAGCGGAACAACGCTCCGCGAACGGAATCGGCGCGGCGGTCCGGGCAACACCGTTCACGAATGCGCTAATACAATTCTGCTAGTTTGGTTAGTCCTTCGGCTTTTCGATTCTAGCTCGGAAATCGTCCGGGCTGTGCGTTCCGCGCGACGCTCGGCCACAACAGTGTGCGAATACCGTGCGCCGTCAGATCAGTCTGCTCCTGATCTATGGAATACGGGAGGCTGTCATTATGCGTCTGCGTGTCCAGTGACCGTTCGGCGATACTGTGCCCTCCCGGTCGACCGACCGAGTCTTCCATACTTGGTAGAGTTGGTGTACCCGCAGAAACGGCGATGGGCGGCAAGTGAGCAGTTTCTGTTCTGTGATTCGAGTTGGCCAACAGTCAGGGTCTAGTTGATGAAACTGAGTCCATTAGTGTATAGTGTGGATATGATGGTCGCAGCCAGGTGTCGACACAAGCATCGGATCTAATTATTATTATTATTATCTATAATATTTATTAAGCGTCTCCAACGATACATTTGGGAATTGTGAACACGCAAATGACAACGGAGTGAGACATCCCGTCGAAGGGTTCTGGGCTCGCTGGCGGCGATGAGAAATCACTTTATCTATGAAATTATGCCTTAGCGAATTCGACACTTGCTATATATATATATATATATATATATATATATCTTCTAGCAATCTATTAATCAAAAGTCGAAATCCAAAGAGGGTCCCATGAGATCTACCATGACGAAATTGTATCAGCCCACGTAAAAATCGTACCGAAATAATATCCCCTAAACGGCTTCGCTTCGAGTTCGGTATATGAAAGCCACCTGCAGCAGCTCATTTACGCTGTTTACCTGCAGACTCTGCCGAACCTGCGAGGGAGCCCACATGGCAAGGGGGTGATGATCTCATGACCGCAACTACGTATCTCGGGGGGGGGTGGGGGACACCTTGGCCTGCTGAGTAACGACACGCAGACGCTTGTATTGCTCTCATTAAGGTTCGCAGTACATTGTTCACCATTGAAGCAAAACGGAACTCGCAGGCTATATATATATAAATATATATTCATTTCATTTGGTTTTATTAACGCACCTGCGATTACACAACGCCTAAGTTGTTGTAAAAAAATAAACAAAAAATTAGTTTAAACAGAGACCAGCCAAGGGGTCCGTAACAGCAGTTAGAATAATTACAAGTCCAATATATATATATATATATATATATATATATATATATATAATCCGCTACTCACTAACACCAAGATCTGAAGAGAAGGAAACAAATCCAAATATCAAGTTCATGAGGTTTATCCTACTGCCTGCTGTCCGAGGGTACATCTGCCACAACACTACATCGGCGCACTTACCCCATCAATGAGAGTTGAAGGCACAAAGTCAAGTTGGGTGCCGCCGTTGATCTTCTTGGCAGCCGCCTGAGTCTGTACGCCCATCCTCGCCAGAAGGTCTTTGCCCTGCTGTCCGGCCGCGCACGTCTGTAGCGCCCCGTAGTCGATCTGATGCTGTTTGGCACACTGAAAAAACACACGCGATAGGTCGATGAGACACACACGTCAGAGTGCACACAAATCCACGTTAGCGATGAATGAAAGAGAGAGAAGAAAAAGATCATAGATCGCGTTTTCGACAGGCGGCAGCTTTTTCGACAAGCAAAAACAGCTCCAACCCCAATTGTAGCGTATATACGTAAATGCGAACGCGACCGACCAAGCAGCGCGGAAGCAGGAGCGAGGATAATTTCCCTCCAGATCGTCGACTATTTCTAGACAAATCGAACAAAAAACGAAACCGGCCAAAAAACACCGCCACAATTCATTCAATTCACCTGTTCCATGTTCTGCTTGACGTTTTGTCGGTAATTCATCGAGCAGATGGCAAACTCAGCCACCTCCTTCTTGTTCGGGTGCAGCTCGATAGCGCAAGCGTGATACATGTTGCCCTCGCCTGAAATGAATTTTCAAAATTATACCAATAACACATACCGGCAACCACACGCTAATTCATATCATTGTTCGGACTTTCGGTTCGGACAACGGCAAATCGCCTCTTGATAACATCTGTGAGTGTTCGGGAACATGTCTCACCCTCGATGCCTCGTGGACAAATGAACATTTCGAAAGAATAAATGAATAAATAAATCAAAAATAAATAAATGAATAAATACTCCTCGTCGCTTGCCCCTGATTGGATTCGTATTCGTCACACATCCAAGGTGGATGGTCAAGGTTTTATTGGTATATTAGGGAAACTGCTGTTTTTGATGAATTTTTGAGCGCGATGCATAAGTCGATTTCTTCTTGCCATATTTTTTTCACAAGACCAACCCAGAAAAGCATAATATATTAATCATATGTATATCACAGGTGTTTTTTTGCGAGAAGGGCTGCCGACTTATGAGATTCGGAAATCCCGCAGTACACGGTAAGCGGACGGAGGCAGGATCCTTTGGTAAGTCCATGTTACGGAACATCCGTGGTAGCGGACTCTCCGCCGACGAGACGTAGACCGTTGTCAAGCGATATACCCTCGCCTTGCCTTCTGACCCCCTGTCGCTCTGTCCTAAGTGGACGTAACCCATACCAACGAAATACATCTGTGTCCCATAGAAATGCATGTCCAAGTCCGGCTGCAATCCCGAATATCCAACATCTGCCTAGATCACAGCCTTACGTCGACCATGACAACATGTGAGCGTTGACTTCTATGGCCAGCAGGCGTTTGTTAAACTATGGTATATTTATCTAAAAAAAGTTTCTATATATATTTAATATAGAAATATATAAGCTATATATTTCTTGAATGAAATTTTTGATCAGGGCAGCTCGCAGTGAACTGATCCTAAATCATCACTAGCCAAATGAGTACATTGTACTAATCAGCTGCGTCTTTACGAGCGAGCGTGCGGTAGGATGCAGTGGCTTGTCTAGCATAAAGTCAATGACTTCAGGTGTAGTCCATCATGCTATTCCGACCTGTCCCGGCTGATGGGGATAGATGGACCTTTCGACTCATGGTTACACTTGTTAGCAAGGCGTGACACCACCAACTTCAGCCGGGCCTACGCTATCGATTCTGAGCAGTCCACGCAGCATCTTCCTCCTCGATCTCATTCGCCGCTGTCTGGCAGAACCGGTAGTAAATCCTTATTGCGTCACGTTTAACTCGGGGGTGGGTGGCGGGGTGGGGGTGGCTTGGAGAGACACACACGCACTATCTATCTATATGCCGATCGATGGATCGATCTGGTCTAGCGCAGGGTATGGACTTTGGTATACTTACACTCCTTGGCGCCGTGCTGACACTGGAACGATAGCGATGATCCCTCTCCACTCGTCGAAGCTTTTCCATAAGGGACGAATATGAACTCCACCTGAAGTCAAATGTGGAACGCGTTGAAATGCACAACGTCAACGTTCGGCTACTCACGCAGACTCTCGTTATCGCCAGAGGTCGCAAGTATACGACAACGAGCAGCGGGGGAACTTGGCGCGAGCACAAAGATTGTTCGAAACGATTCAATACATCGAACGAGAAAAAAACGCCGTTTAGGACTGCGCGGCCGGGGGCGGGGGGAGAAGGACAGACTGGCCTGAACTTTTATTATTTGTATGATGTTGTATTATCATTATTGTTATTTTTATATTTGTGAGACAAACCAGGCGGACAAACCACTGGCCAAGGCGGCGGCGGTGGCCGCGGAGGAACCTTGCCCAAGATCGTGGAGACAATTTGACTGGCGAATTCTCTTGAAGGGCATAAAACTCGATGACTGGCAGGATCGGTCACTCGGGACCGGTGGCCGGCCAGCAAGTCAGCGGATCTCAACTCACCTCGGGAAGAAGCTTGAGAGACTTCCTCACGCCGTCCGTCATGAGCTGCTGCGAGTCGGGGCAGTGCGTCTCATAAAGAATCTCCACGCGGGTCGCCCCCGTCTGAAAATACAACATATTATACAAAATCGAACATTTTAATTATAATTCCAGCAGGCGCGGCCTTCGTGACAGCTAAACACGCGGTGAACGTGGCCATTTGGTTAGAACGCATGAACGTTATCATCACACAACGCATGATGCTACGTATCATGCGGTCTGGACATTTGAGTTGGGATCCCACTAACAAGAAGCCAATAACGCGCGCCATAGTATGTATATATATATATATATCGTTGTTCTTATTCACTAGTATCATCACTCAGCATTTCAGCTAGGTTAGGTTACTGTCTCACAATTGTACTTTTCAACCTTTATCTTCAGGTGGACTAGTCATCTTCTACTACGAGTTTCCCAAATCAATTGCTCCTTGCTAAGTTTCAAATATTATAATATAGATAATATTATATATATATATATATATATATATATATATATATATATATATAATATTATCTATATTATAGATAACGCGCAAATTCGCCCATCTTTTCAAATTACGCCGAATTATTACGCCCGGCATCAAAAACGCCCGCTATACCTATAGCATAGTGCACACTGTTAAAGAAACAAATCGAACATATACGATTTCTATTGTATTTTATGTTTGAGTTGTTTGTCCGACGTGCAATGCTATTATTTATTAATAATTTCCTCTACAATTATTTCGCTCAATAATTGTCTATTTCGAATGATATTGATGTTAAACCTTTTTGGACCTTGCAAAAAAAAAACCGATTATTGTGGTATTCGATACACGTCGGTGTTGTGTCCTGTACCGCGGCAGGAAGGGTCATTTTGTAGCCTAAGGTTCGCTTTGTAATCGAATCAAGTCAACGATCCAGATGTCGAATCGAATTTGATCCAACTTGTGGATTGTGTTGTATAGAATTTTTGCCGATTTCGTCCTCATCGTGGACATTCGCATGTCAGCTCATATGGCCACGTGGCAACTCGCTCGTCCGAGAGCCCGGAAGAGAGATGTACAAGGGATACTTGATAACACAGGTGCATTCTAATAAGGCCGTCAATGCAAACGCCCTGCTGGCTCGTTATACTGTCCCACTGCGTTCATGGTGAATCAGTTTGTGGCGGATTTTTTCATGACAATCTATCGGTGTGCTAGAACGGTTTATTTCACGGGAAGCCTTACGTCTCACAGATCACAGGCCAGTGAGGTTAATTAGCGATGGATCGTTATGGAAGCGCGTTCCGGATTTGTTTTTTTTTTGCTGAATTTTTTTCATTTCAAAAACACCTTTATTAGCAGAGGGAAGGTACACATTTCGTTTACGAACATCGATAAGTGCATAGTGGGAATATAGTATAAGTATATAAATATATAGAACATAGTATAAGTATATAACTATATAGAATATAGTATAAGCATTCGTGTGGCTCGAAAAGAAAGCATATTGTTGATTCGTCCGCTTCTGGCGATTTCTACTGATGACTGAATCAGGAATTGGTCTACTCCGCAGATTATTTTGTCTGACGTGAAAATATATATATATATAGTTTCATTTTTACATTTCATTTAAGGTTTATTTTTGGAACTGCAGTTTTACAATGCTTAAGTTCTCGCAAAAAAAAGTATGATAAAGGTGTGTATAAAACAAGGTCAGGATAATCTGACTTAGAACACGGTCAGGACAATCTGAAAAAATAAAATAAAATAATTGTGAAAACCAGGTACACCACAGTCCGGTGCGCATATTTACCGGGGGATGCGTGTGGTTTCGGGATGCCTGCTGTCCAAGATGGACTGGTAAAATTCGTTTGAGCTACCCTGTTTTCGACGTTGTCGTCTACTGGGTCAGGTGTCTATCTACCCGATGTTCGAATACATACTCAACATATGCAGAGCTCCTGGCTTGGCTAAAATATATTCGGTGTGTCATTATATATATATATATATATATATAGAGAGAGAGAGAGAGAGAGAACGAACAACTACGCTGAGATATCTTCCTTGTTGAGCGATTTTAGGTAATCCGGGATGTGTTGTTACTTCGCCTCTGGTTCGTAGTTACTATTTACTATAGCACTATATTCATGCTACTAATTAGTTCGAACAGTCTAACTAGACAAGTGGTAATCGTAAGTATTATCTATTAAAGGCAGTATGAGCCCAGAGTGGGCATATATATATATATACATATAGATAGCGGTTTCGCAACCGCCTTGCTCTGTTCCGAGAAACTATTTTTAGCTTTTCACAGATATTAGAGAATAGATCGAACGGCCACGTCAACATTCGTCCTTACCTACGCATGGTACAACAGCCTGTCCGATGCCCGTGGACTATAATATCGTGTTATATTCTACGGATAGCTGACGCCATCATGCCAACCGATGGACAGTGAGCATCCCTATCACAGCGACAGTGGCTGAGTACTATCGAGCACTTTCAACCTACACTCGATGCGTTCTAAATTCGCCTTGAACCCGCTACATGCGGCATGAATATACTAATTACGCTTGATCTAATCCAGCAAATAGACCCTCCTTCACGCAGGCGATACTGAATGTATCGCGGATCTGAGCAATATACAATCATACCAATTAGAATCGTCGAGAATCTGTACGAAACTGCAGTTCCCATACGAAAGCTTCATATTGTATACCTGTATTGTTCGTATTGTGGGAGACGGCTACACAAATAAATTTGTCATCATCATTTTTGCCTATTTCACCGATGTCTTGTCCCGCCTCGTCCACCATCCCGTCCATAGTCACACGTGGTGAACGATCTATTTATCTGAGTGGGGGACAGTATTAATGACACTTGAATGGCAATTAGGACAATTGACGACAACGCTCACATTCAGCCACGCTCGTCATTCAGCGCGCGGGGTAACTGCTCAAGCCGTTGGACAAGTTCAGCTCGATGGGATTGCTACCGGCTTACCGACGCTCCCCGCCGCGATCAATAACGGGTACCGTGTTCGGGCTATGTATAGATATCGCATGTAGCCGAGAGGTCGATTCGCCGATTCGCTGTCCGTCCACAAGCACAGCACACCGCTGGCGGAAACAGCTCTTTATCACGGACCGATAACCATGGAGCCGTCGCCAACAGCTCGGCTACTGCAGGTCTGACACAGAGGTGGAGCTGACGAAATCGCAATGGTGGACCAATGCAGCGTCACGAAACGCTTGAGCCGCGCTGCTGCTGGATGCGATATCGTCTGTGTCAGCGTTTGCCAGGCGGTAGCTGCGAGACGCCCGAACCGGTTCTTCTTGTCCATTCTGCCACTGCTGAGTGGATATGATCTCTGCTCCCGTTACCTTATGATATAGCAGCAAGTGCGCTGGTGATTGCTGTGATTCGCCTAGGCGAATTACCAACGTCCACTTCAACGGCAGCAGCAGCACCACCACATTCAGCAGCGGCAGCACTACCTAATCTCGTTACCAGGCTGCAGGTTTGCGTTGTCCCGCGACCTAGTCACATGTAGAGAGGTTCAGTATTGTAACACAGCAGTTTCGTTTATAAATTAATACCACCTTATCGAGCTGCTGATATACAGCTGATCGAGGGGACACGAGCAGGGGGCTTGCGACCCTGCATCGTCCGGGACACACACGGGACGTGACGCTCCGCCCGACTGGCCCAGCGACGATACTGCCGTTCTGCCGCATTTGTGAGACACATTTCATTTATGCTACTCTCATCTTCGAAAAGCTAAGAATATAGACTCGCCGAGCCGGCCGCCGAGTCAGTTGGCCGCCTGAACGGCCAACTAACTGCTGTTACTGCCAGCACCAGGCCAGGCGTCCCGTTCACCCCCGGCGTTCTCCAGATGCAACATCGTTCAACTGGCTGCCAGCGACGTGTGGCGTCCCTAACGGACCGATATCCGCTTGCCGGTACCGTACATCGTGGAGATGCACTTCGGAGTACAGCGTTGGGTGTCTCGCCCGTTGGATATCGGTCAGCCAACGCAATGGGCAGGGGGGGGGTAAGAGAAGAAGTCACATTATCTGCGCATCTCGACAGAGCTCGCTCGCCATAGCGTGTCTCCTTCTCGACGCAGCGGTCGTGATAACAGTGGCAGTATACCAGAAGCCTGCTCATTGAATTTCATTTACTTGCACAAACATTCGGCGTGTCTATCCGCTGCCAAGCATCTCATTGCGTGCTGCCAGCGTCAGCCAGACGCTGCGCGATAATAATAATAATAATAAAAAACGCGCAGATGATTTGGCCGTCTCTCTGCGCGAAACCGATTCGTCACACAGTGGTCGCGCGCGTCGCTCACAAGACCCGGACGGTGAAATCGATTAATTCGCGAAAAAATTCAATTCCTTCGCTGGAGTGTTGGTGGAAAACGACGCAGTCTTCATTGGTGATGGATACGGCGATGATATGTGTAATAAGATCGAGTATTAATATTATTATTGCCGAAATAGCAAATTCCATACGATACAATGCTCGGCAGAGTCTGTGACGAGATTCGCGTTGCCATTATGACTGCTGCTGGTAGGGGCCAGTCCCTGCCCCCTGTTGGGTGAGTCAGCCAGCCCAGCCCAGCCCGCATGACGAAACTCCGCAGCTTAACGGCAATTCGTGTATTTGTAATTAGATACGAGGGCTGCCCCACACGCCGGTCGCAGTCCTCGCAGACATCCTCCGAATCCAGTAGCTGATACGGCCGACGAACGGAATGAGAACAGGCTCTCATATTGCACGAGCTACAAAGTCCGTACACATCGACCTCGCTCCAAATATCATCAAAGAAATGATCGGCTTGCCTCTTCGTGCTGCTCTCAATTCAACGGCAATCGGGAGGTATTATCGTCATTATCGCGTCGCGAGCAGCCAGCCAGCCCATGCAATGTAACCCGAGCAGATTCCCTGTTGCTGTCGAAACGCTGACTGATTTCAAGGGTTGCACCGGGTGGATACCTGTCCATAGGCGGCCACCCAGCCTTATAGCAACGTCAAGATATCTTCGTCCATGGACGATAGTCCAACGGCAGCGCACCGCGAAAAGTACGGACGTTGTATTCCTACCTCCGCACAGGCGTTCCAACGATTGTTAGAACAAGCTCTTTATCATAGCTTGTTTCGTTTGTAGAGCAAAATGTTCAATGTCGACTACGTCGAAAAAAAACAATTTCTACGGAGGTCCACTCGCACATTTTGACGATGTGCCTCTCAACAAATGTCAAACCACGAGGTGTGTCTCCAAGTCATTGCTGATATCTGATGTGTGTTCGTTTTAGATGGACAACTAGCTCTATTAAGCAAATACACGAATGCTGCAGACACGTCAGTTCATACGGGGGATTCCCGGCGCGTGAAGTGAGCCCTGTTCCGTTTAGCTAGAGCGACTGATCGATTTTGGTGTAATCAGAGACATAGGGCTTGATGGCTGTTTCCGAGCGCGTCGAAACTGCGCTAATCTGGAAGTATCTGGAGTCAACGCCTGCCGGCGGGTCAGCCCGCAGCCGAGAGTGTTTAATGTGGGTTCAAGCAGATCGTCCCAAGCTACGCTGAACTGGGACTGCCCCCGCCCGCGCGGCTAGATCGTAATCGCAGTGCACCGCTGACAGGTTCGACAGCTCCACGGAGCCGGACGGGCACTTCACGCTCTTTTTTGTGCATTTCGCCGTCGATGAGGGCGAAGTGGCCGGCACGGGCCGGTGATTCTGTAATCACAATGGGCCAACCCGCTCGGCGATTCGGGAACAAACTAACTTCTGTAGAAAGGGTGCAACCGCTCGCGGCCATTGTGTCTAACATCGTTGTCGGCTGTCACAGCGTCACGGAACTGGGGAAGAGTCCTGGACCGAAACGAACCCAGTTCAGCGGCGATTTCTTGGGCTGCCCAGAAGCGACGAGATGGGCCAGTACCACCTGTGGCGTGACACCGAAACGAATCTAGCAAATAATAATAATAATAAACAATAATAATAATAAAAATTACAGTGCTTTTCCGTGGGAATAAGTGAACGAATAGTCAGCAATACCGAGGAGAGTTAAATTTGAATAAAATTCAGCGCCGATCTACGTAGCTATTCTATTATAAAATAGCGCCGTTGCGCCGCCGTAACTCCGACTGTCTGACCGAAATCGAATTACGGACCATTAAAAATTGTCACTACCCATATAAACAGCACAGAAGTGAACGCTCGGTAGAAACACGAGTGTTTGTAGATACCGGCTAATCGTTCGTTTGGGTTATAACATTTTCAGGGACAATAATTATTCGATACACTGAAACAGGATCATGACGAGTATCCGGGGGTTGATTGGAGACATATCCTAAGATTGCTATGGCGCCAGAGGTTCACTATGGAAGTAGCATTATAGAAAATAAATCCATAGAGATTTGTAGGGACGGCATTGATATCATTCGCATTTATGAATTTTTTGTTCTTCCTATATATATTATATATATATATATATATATATTCAAAATGGTGGAATCAACCACCATATGATATTACTGTATTAGGCGGGGCAACAGTTAGAGTAGAATTTTGTTCAGGTGTCACGACACGATGCGTTCACCGTGATCATTTCCCAACACAAATCCAAGCACTACTTTTCGAAGTTAACCTGGCGAACCTAACCTTCAGACAACCCCATACCACTCACTTGCGACCATGTTCCAAATGTGTCGCCCCCGATGTCCATCGACCTGTTCCACGAAGCGGTTCGAAAGTCTTCGTCCACTCTGTCCAGCGAAGACCACTGGTGTAAGTCGTCGAGATGACGAGCCAAGGATGGGCCACATCCGGCAGAAACAAATGAATACCTCCCGCCCCACCCCTCCCCCCCCCCGCGTTTTGCCTGACCAGCTATTTTTCCCTCTGTCCGCAATTGCCTTCAATGTCCGTGCGTGCTCATCTCACTGACGACTGTCTTCCGGCGCTTACACTTCACGCAAATGACGTGGCGAGGCAGGTTCCACTTTTGCTTCTTACTACTGAAGATCCGGCCGAGCGTCACCTGGCGTCGTTCAGCGCTGCGTCTACGAGAAGACGGCGGCAATTCGAGCCATCAAGAACGGCTTTCTGGTCGCTGGCAGCGAATGTCGTTGTTGTATTGTTGTCCTTCCGCAGATGACGATGCAGCTGAGTCCGGAAGACGCTATGTTGCAGACACAGCCCGATAAAAAGGGGGTATGGGCTATCACGACTCGACTCGGTATGACAATGCTGAAGAATTAGATAGAACTACTGCGCTTACGCGTTGCGTGCAGGCCCCACAATTTTTCTGGCGCAATTCACTGACGCATTGGCTGTGGGAAGCCTTCACTATGTCTAAGTTGCTTAGTTAGCCGGACTGAGCATGGTTGATATCAGCCATGATCGGATCTCATCTAGGCATGCTTTTCTGGCTGTGGCTATTTTTAACCTATCCACGTCTTGTTCCAATCGCTCGGCCCAAATTGACCTCGTTATTTTGATCGCTTACATTATACGTGAATTTCTATCCTCAATGTTCCATCCGTGTTTGTTGTAGTTAGAGAAAACGTGCTCGCTTAATTCGCTATATTGCTAAATTACTGGCACCGCGCAATATATCGTAGATGTCGCCTCGCTAAGTGCTGTTTGCACAGCGAGGACCTCATCGGCTTTCATAACCAAAGGCTACTCTACCATTAAGAAAGTTCAATGTTTTAGGCTGATTCACGGCGTTAAACATTGAATCAAGTCAAACGGTACAACAACTGCTTTCGGCATAAGGATTCATAAGACGGACAACCCCGATTTAAATGCAGCCCCTGTCTCTACCCCACCATACGCTAGAAAAATCTTGCTGACATTTAAACACGTTTCGACGCCGGGTCAAACTCTAACCAACGCAGCGCAATATAAGACAAATACTGATGAGAGCAGACCAAGAATGAAACCTCCCTTCGTATTTGTCCAGTGTTCCCATTTCACTCCGCACTGTGCCGAACATAATCATATCGCGGTGTCTACCTTCTCTCATTCGTGGTTGTCCCGGCTAAACTCCGCGCCAGCCCATCTGCCTTCCCCAATCTACCCGTTGATGTTCACCTATCGCTGTGACTGTCCCTGAGACAACCACCGTACCTAACCTAGTTCTCACCGTTGAGGATGACGAGGAACTCGCAGAGCAGAGGCCAGACAACGAACAGCCGAACTCGGTTTGTAGCGCGATGAACAGAAGAGTCAGCTGAAATGTCGTCACCAAAAGTAGCAGCAGCAGCAGCAACAATAACAATAACAAGAACAACAACAACAACGACAATGCAACGAGAGAACCAGACGTGAAAACCGGTCGACACATCGTCGCTTGAAGAGTGTTTCTCTTCGGTGTTTCCTAAAGTTCTACCAACAAATGTCAATCAGACATACGGATTCAGCTATCGAAAACGACGAACTCCCAAGAGCAAAATCCTTCCATCGAAGGTAAACGCACGCCATCAAAAACCCATCACCCAAACTTCGCCGCGCAAAAAAGAAAAAAAATATATATATATACATATATTTGTGTGTGTGTGTGTAACGACAGCAGCGGCCTCTGCATCAGAAGAAAGATAACTCGGGATCACAAGCTGCTGCTACCGCCGCCGCTGGCCTGGGCCACAAAGGCAATAGGATTGTGAGAACACCTAACTAGGACCATGGCACAGTCAGAACAGAACGTGTCGGGTGTGCGTAACCGGATGTCTCCCTATCACGACATATCTGCATCTGTCGGACTGGTGTCATATACACACATATATATATACATATATGTATGTATATAGATTGGCTATTAAGTGCACACACGTTAGGAGGGAAGTAGGTGCTGACAGACAGAGGGCAAGAGGACATAGCCTTAGGCCCGTTAATCAGAGAAGAGCGAGAACTAAGGACAAAGAACAATGCGATTCATGCCGCCTGATCAGATCGTGCGTGTCCGTCAACAGTCGACTCATGCGAACGGAGTCTGGCGGACGGCCTTGCCAAATCAAGTATCAATGACCATTGCCGTTATTGAATATATAGAGGCGATAATAATAATAATAATCTACTTATTAATAAAACATGCGTGAGTACTGACGCTTTCAACCGACTTCCGAGTCGGCCTATTTCGAGCCTATTCCTCGTTTATGCACAAGGCCGTGCTGGGGCCTGATTGTCAGAATGTCCAATTGAAGCGATTCAAAAGTTTCGTAACTATAGATTTCATTGTTGTACAACGGGCGTAATAATATGTATTATACATATAATATTGTATAATGTAACCGTTTCCGACGAACACTTTACTTATAACAGCTATAAGATTTGCTTCTGTCGATTGACACTGGCAGCGCCGTTATCAAAGAAATGTATTCTTAACTAGCAAAAAAAGTTGCTCGAATCTTGATGACATGACACAACATCGCTCCAATACAGCTCGCTAAATGAATGTTGCTCAATATAATAATATATCTAATAAAAACAAAAACACTCTTTAGAGTCGCTGAAGCAGATAATAGAACTGTGTTTTTTTTTTATCTCCAGGCGGGCGGCGGCTCCGCCAAGCGGCATTAGCTGCCTAGCGCCAACTGTCGATGTTACGGCCGCATCAGCTAAGAGCGTTTTTGTCGTTGACGAACCGCCGTCAATCTTGGCCATCTGTCGGGACGTTTGTCCTAGTCGTGGGCCTTCTCTGGCAGGCATCAGGACCACTTTGTAACATTGCTTCAAGATAGCGGTGAGCCTGATCAACAAACAGCTGGATGTCCGACGCAGGGCTCACTGCTCTAGCCGACGTAGAACAGGCAATCAAAAGACAGCTTAAATATCTAGATAGAACTTGATGGGATTTAATAGACCCTCCACTTGCGCCTATGATTGCTATGTTGGCTAGCCTATATGCTCGAGGCGTGTTCTACTTTATATCGTGCTCAAACATTCGTTATTGTTCTAGAATCCCTCTATATTATTATATGAGATATATATATATATATATATATATATATATATATATACAAGACACTGAAACAATCCTCAATTGGCAGATTTACCAGGTGTTGCTTTCGACCATACCACAACCCTCAAGTCTCATAGTCGACGTGTGCGGCATCCATGACCTCTATTCCACGTTCGAATCTTGAATACGTATACAATTGATTTCCACATTCGAGTGTGTTAGAGATATGTCAAATTATATGACGACGACGACGACGACGACAACGCTCATATCTCTTGTACACCACGAGAACGATCGCTCGTACCCAGGGTACCTGACGCCAAACCAGTGACCGGGTGGAGTTGGCCGATTTTGTCGACTGGCTGCCCATGGGCGCCACCCATTGTCGCAACAGCTGCACGCCAGCATGATTTCAATTTTCTGCGATGCCGCCTGCACTGTCGGTGTGAGTAAGTACCGAGCCATCCGCGGCATCGGCCGTCGCGTTGAGCGTTCGTCGTCTCACTTCGCCGTGCGTAGACATACTACCCGCCGACATCGGCGATGGCGAGTAGCAGCGTAAGAGGCGCGCGATACAGACCGATTGCGAAAACTCGCGCAAAAGAAGAACTGGTGAAAATATAATACAACAATATGTCTTCGATCATATTCTCACTGGCGGCTGTGCGAGGCGGCGGCTTCCCTGAATAGACACGGCTTCATGGGCACGGCTGGACCGGCGGATGATACCGGCAAAAGAGAAAATGCTCGGAATAAATCGCAGCGAGCTGAAAGTTGACAATTGCGCAGTCAATCGGTAAACATTCCGCGTAAGTAAGTCGAAGGACTTCAGATATTCAGATATTGCCATTACCGGAGACTACTGCCGCCGCTGTCGCCGCTCGTGCTGCTGCGGCCTCTGATGATAAAGAGGCTGCTGCTTCCGGCACGAATTTGTTTCGCCATTTTGCCCTGGCCAGAGAGAAAGAGAGAGAGAGAGATGCTCGCGGACTCCGAAATAAGCGCTCGGAGCACTTGCGCCGTTTACGGTAGCATTCGGCGAATTGCCAAATTTTCGCCATGGTGCGGAAAACGATGAGGAGCCACGCTGACTCTTCGGCCGACCAGCTCTCCTCACGGTCGCAGCGACCAAGAACAAATTGTGATATGGCAAGAAGTCAATAAGAACTCGAAAGCAGAAGCACACGTGTATATGTGTATTCACAATACAGTACACCATAATATATTAGCACGTTCTATTCAAAAGGATACGTGGACACATCGCGGGACAGCTCGCACATCCGGCCTCTGCCGTGTGTGCAGCCAGATCACCCAGCATATGGTATTGATGATCACAGCTAGATGTTCAGTTATTTTTTCGATGTTTATTTCTTGTTTAATGCATGTTTGTTACGTACGAGCGACTTGTGGTGGGACTGTTATTAGGTGGCCGTTGAGACGCGGCACGGCTCGCTCGGCCTGATTCAATCAGCTAGTAGATAATAATGACGTTTTCTGTTCAAATGGTCTTAGGAAATAGAATTGCATAACACCGGTCACTCGAGCAAACCTGACAGCAGTACTCTGCCAAGTGATCTAATGGACATGTCGCCGAACAGCCTGCGCTCTGGGATAACCTTCAAGTTCACAACTTACTTTCCAGAAAAATTGCATTATAGAGATAGCAATCTAGTAGTAGGGGTCTTTGTTTACGTTAGAAAAAAAGCGAGCCATTTAGCAAGGATGATGATTTTTTTCTGGTAAACACCGTAATCGCAAAATTAGCGACCTAACAGAATCAGCGATCGGTTGAATTGGGGTTGAATTCCTTCGATAGTTACTATTAACATCTTGTTGATAAACGGCTGTTTAAATATTCGAGCGATATCAATCAGAACAAACAATTCCGTCGGCGTCGAACGAATACATAGCCAGTCGATTCAGACGTTCTTTTTTTCTGTTAGCGCACACAGCGTCTATCTCGTCCAATTTCATCTAATCTCAAACTGTAAATCAAACAGGACATGAATGCAGACCCTGCGGCCCCGGGGCGGTATTACCGCAGGGATCACTGAGGCCCGAGTCAATAGACATTAGCCGCGCTCACAGCCCCACCCCACCAGTCCTCCCCCAATTTCAAGAGGCAACAGGCCACAACTCACGCTGAGCAAACATCACCGCCCAGTTGTATCTATCTGGCAATAACCGAGCGAAGTGGATATTGACGCAATAGAATTAAGTCTGTTATCATAAACATACAGATATATATATATATATACTATATATATATATATATATATATATGTTTATGATAACAGACTCAATTCTATTGCGTCAATATCCACGCAATATATATATATATATATATATATATATACAGTATACACGTTTCATTTGCCACTCGATTTACAGAATTCCTTTCGTGTCCCGTGAATATCGTCAATGTACAATCATCGTTCGTTCTTTTTATCTTATTTTTTAACACGAGAACTTAAGCGCTGTAATATTTCGCAGGAAATAATTGAATTGAATCGTCCATCTGGTACATGCTGTACAATTTAAATAGAATTCAATTCCTTCGGCCGTTTCTCTCAACACCGTCGACACCGACGACAAGATGCCGTGTTGGTGTTCGCCGCTTTCGTAGTTACACAAAAGGCGTCTCTATGTATTCGACTGAATTCGTACGAATTACGAGAAACCCCGCGAAGGCCAGGGGCTCAGCCTCGTCACTGCTTAGAATGGGACCCTTTCCCTATCGATAATTACGTCTACGTGAACATGACCACGTGTACGCGCGAGCTACGAATCAAAACGCAGTTACGAACGTCTTCCCTCGGGAGTCGGCTACCGTAAATGAACCAGTCCCGCTTGATATCTCTGTTCGTCTCTCGCGATACGCGTCCGATACGTATCCGTGGATGCCAACGCGTGGGTAGCCCATCGAATGTTGTGCTCCACGTTTGCCATACTCCTATGGAGCGTAGAAAAAAGTAAACATTTTCGGCAGTGTTGTATCGTCGCCGCCGTTCCCTGGTCCGGAGGGACACGGCGCGCACCGGAAGCTGAGTTACATGCCAATGATGTAGCTCTTTCCTGCGGCGAATCTTGATCTATGTTCTGCTTTTTTTTCGGTGCTGGTTATGGCTCTTCTACGACCAGCCATCTTCGGTATCCGTTCAAGATGTTCAAACGGGTAAAGGTGCCCCTGCATTCATTCGTATTGCGCGGTGAAAGCGATCGATTCGGTGAGGGTTAGTGCAGCTTGTAAATTTGTTCATGGCTTCGTCTATGCTTTGAGGATGTTTAATTATTTCTGTGTTATCTTGATTTGTTGTCCAGAACAGATCATCGCTGAGATAACAGCGATAACGATAAGGACAGCTGAAATTCGTCCGTTCAGAAAGACAAGTGCCTATATATATATATGTATATATATATATATATATATATCAAAATCGAATTCATACCGTATATCGACATCGTATATACACATAACTCACGTAGAGATTTTGGTATGAATTCGATTTTGATATATATATCAAAATCGAGTTCATACCAAAATCTCTACGTGTGTTATGTGTGTTGTATTCGATGGCGTACACGCCAATTTAAATTCAGACCGCCCGATCCCCGGTTAGCGACCACCCTCCGTCCGAGACTAAAGTCGCGCTTGTCCGACAGCTAATCACGGCTGATTGTACAAGCATCGTTTAACGGTTGAATAGCGAGAGTACGCGAGGCGTTTGCAGATAATCGTGGCTGCGAATGGCACGACGCATAAGCGCCCACCCGTGTCTCCATCTCGCATAACCGCTATGTGCTGCCCGTTACTGTCAGGCGCTGGCTGCCGTCGAGGACGTCCTTGGCGGCAGATGCCTTACGCCGTTTTTTTTGCGTCGGACAGCTCGGGTGGCTTAGCTTGTGGTCGCCAGGCGTCGAGCTGCGGCAACGCGGCGGTAACGCCAGCAAAGCACTACCCTCAGTAGCAGCCAAAGTATCGCTGATTCTTAGCGGTGGACGCGGGCAGAACGAACGACGCGATACCGGGCGGCGGGATCAGCAGGGGTCTCGGCAGCATGACGAGCAAACGGTAGCCGTATCAGCGCGGCAGCCACCTGAGCTGAACTAGGACCCGGCGCGCTCGTGTGTGCCACCAGCGTGTGGCGTGACAACGATGCAGCCGGCAAAACTTAGGGGGGCGCGCCAGCTTGCGGTGTTTGCTGGACGTCGCCGCTGTCGTTACCGAAACGCCGCCCGCCGTCAACAGCGGTGAGAATGGCGACATCACAATGGCTCGGGGCTTGGATTGGCCCAGCGGCCCAGTAATTGGTCTGGCGACGGGCAACCCGGGCGACTGTAGTTGTAATGTGAAAGCAGCCAGGCATAGCGAGTATATCAACTGCCATGGTGTTGGTGGTGGCGGCACAAGGCGTCCTCCCTCTCGGCAACCGGTGGGCCCTGTGCAGGCCAGCTCGAATCAGTTAGTGTCCAACCCAATTAAGCATATAGTGTCGGCGTTCACGTGCTTGGCTCTGATGTGCGCGTAAGGCTGCGTGCTGCTGTGTGAGGAGAGGGCGACCATCCGAATGTCACCCCTGTGATGTAACCCCCGGAGGGGGGTGGGGGCCGGCGGCTACCGGGGAGAGCCCCCGACTCGTTCAACATTTCTATAGCAAAACAACAACAACAATATCAGCGGTTGCAACAGCTGTCGGTCAATGGATAACGACGAGAAGCAGCATGGGTTTTATATCCAGACGGAGCCCGACTTGTCAGAACCAGACCGCCGCTGATAAGCGCCTGTCCGACTCGTAGCTTTACGAGGGTTCGGTTAGCAGACACCATCATAGGCGGTGCTCGTAGAACGGCGAAACGATGATATGGACAATCCGCGGACAGGAGAAGCTACCGCGGCGTCGTGGCACCACGAAAAGTAATTGCCATATCGCTGTTGAACTGTCGGGAGACGGGGAGGAGGGAGGGACCTCTTCAGTGTGGGTCGTCCGCCAGCCTGAATAGGACTGTGTTGACAAATTAGCAGTTACACACGATTCTGTCAAATGTCCCTCTCGCATAGGTACGCTGACAACGGACCATATCAATGCAAAGACAGTAACAACTTGTAAGACCTTGACACTAACAATGTGTATGTGTGTGTGTGTGTTCACCCATGACGACACCGCTCCGAGAACAAAACGCCAAATGAAAAGAATCTTAAGGAAGATCCAGGCGCGATAGTCCACACCTTAATGTTAAAGCAGAACTGACGCTCAGCAATCGATTGCAATCTTGCTTGCCTTACTGGAGCAACTCAGGTCATGCACAAATACTGTTATCATTTATACATATCAACGTGTTTGAGATCGACAGAATAGTACTCAACTTGAAGGAAATTATTGCAAATCAAAGCAGTAGTCATTGTAAAGGCCTACGAGCATTATTGCCAATACGGGTTTCAGACAATGTGGCGATTTTGATACGTGAACAAGACAAGAACAGTGTTTTAATATAATCCGGGAAATTGACAAGAATACTTCCCTGTCAAAGCGGATACAATATATATATATACATCCTCGATGAGAATCGCGCGGTAGCAAATTGTGTGCGCCTAGCAAATTTACGGAAATTACTCCGGAGGGATTTTTTGACGAAAAAAAAATTGCGAGACTGAGATAATAATTATGGCAAAAGAAGTAACCGGTGGGTGATCAGAGCTTAATTATCGTAAAATGCTGCTATCGTGTGACCACTTCGTCCGCTCAGGTCATCACAGAAATATGAACTGAATCGTTATAATCCCGCTTTATAATCCAGGCCCGATTACGCAAAGATTATAAAACGACCTCCGTGCCAAAGGACACACTCACGCGCGGCATTGGCACGTACTCCCAAAAACAGAAATGCCGCCGCGTTCCCGTTCGGATTAGGCCCAGCACTGGATTCGACCGCAGCAGATAGGACATAGGACGGATGAAGGACAGGCCATAGGGGTACGGGGGGGGGAAGAGTTCGCGACGATAAGATCACGAAACGTCCACCAACAAATTTCGGCGAAACATGCAATCTGGTACGATGACGAAGCCGCAAGCAAAATGAGACGTCTCGCAGTCAATTCGCCGATGCCTGCTACGTACAACAGGCCAACATGAGGCCAATCCATAAGATTCTGCACATATCGACCCCATAGTGGTCCACTGTAAATGCGGATCAGCTGAACGGGGCAACGGCGAACGATGGCGGCAGGGGAAACATTTTGCTGAACTAATTAAACGACTAGAAAAAAGAAAAGAAAAAAAAACGAATTAAAAACTCACAAAAAATTGTTAATTGAAAGCGTTCAACTAAATTCTACAACCGTCGACAACGCTGTCCAGCGAAGCTGACGCCACCCACACCGATGTAGTCTCGGGTGAGCGCAGTCTCGTAAGAGAACAACGAGACAAAATCAATGAGTTATCCTCCAATGCCGCCCCTTCCTTGTGCCCTAAGAGCACCATGATTTTCTCGAAGGTTTTTTTTCTCTACAAATGCCATTATACTTTTCTGATTCCCCGGCCGCACTTCGGGGAGCGTGGACGTCGCCGTCGTTGTGATTGCGCCAGAGCGACCACACAACAGGATATTTATGGCGTGTGTGGCTGTTATTGCTAGTCGAAGTGTGTGGCGGCGGTGGTGGTGCTGGTTGTAGTATTAATAGTAATAGCATAATGAAGGATACATTCTTGGCAGAACAAGTGCTCGTATCGAGTGATCGCTTCGTACGATCGGAACAGCGAAGACGGAGCGCGCGAGCACACACACACACACCCAGATACGTTCACATCTACATATATTCGTATAATGGACGTTATATAGAAAACGCGTTTGCTCATTAACTAGCGCGAATACGACAGTGGACAGATGAATAAATATGAAGAAATAGATGAAAGAAATATAGATATTATAGATGATCGATGGAGGTGGATATTCCAATAGTTGAAGTCAATCGGAACCGCTTGGAGGGATCTTACTTGATGGAGGACGCCAAATTTCGATTTGCCACCACGGCATAGACCACCTCTGTATTTGCCTTGTATCCAGCTCACTGTCCTCGAAGTCGTATGTAACACGAGGTAACTGACTGTGATAATGAAAATTACCCCCCGCCTCAATATACAATCGAGTGACGCCGAACACTGCGAATGTCGGTGATATGTATACTCGTAGGTTGCAGCGGTCGGAAACTGCCGCAAAAGTGGTAACAACTGCGATCGGATCACAGGTGCGAGACTGACACAAGAGCAATACACAGGGCTGTCTTGCAGATCGTACGGGTGAAAATCAAAAGGAATTCGCTTTTCACCAGGAAGTTCCTCATAACGGAGAACGATCGCCTCGCCGTGTGAACGCAAATGGTCCATGTAACGACACAATCACTGTGGTCGCTCAATCGTTACGTTCAATAAACATCGTCATCAGCGTAAACGACTGTGGTCAGCGCACCTGTGAAATGCTGTAACAACAATAGACTCTGATTCACTCTGATCGAAGAATCAACAGAGCCCGTCTGATCGATCGATGGTCACCGCCCAGATATTTACATCGACTCCGTTACACAAACGTCAGCGTCGCCTTGACACAGAGACCCTTCCATGGGTGACTTCCAAAGCCGGCTCAGCTTACGTCAGGCGCTCAAACAATGGACAATCGTCAAGCAGCTAACGTAAGCCGATAGCGTACATAAGTGGACTCTACGGACAGGTCGATGCCTCGTCCCGACAGTTGAACAAGCGTACATTGAAATATCGCGATATCGGTATCCGTCGCTGGTATCGCGGGTTTTGAAATCGATCTTCAGTGATTGCTCCTGCTCGGAGCACGGGGCAAATGGTTGAAACCGTACGCCGGTAAATCTGGTGGATTCAGCCACAGAAACGGTCGATCGATGCATGAACAATTGATTGCAGACAAAAACATCGGGGATTTATCTGTTCGCTTCAAACGAACGCAATTCGCCCACTGATCGCTGATAGCTGTCAATGTCGTTGACTTTGTGCCGTGATTAGGTGGCTTACGTCGAATCACACAGAGAGATCGACTGACATAGAGAGACGACGAGGGGGAGGTGCTGACAGACCGGTAGCGATCGAGATTACGACTAGCGAATTTCAACCCCTTCACATAGAGGACGTCCTCAAAACCAGTACGGCGAAACGGTGGAAGCATTTGGTGCAGAGGTCGTCAACAAAAAAGACTGCATAATTGCAGGGGAGAGCATTGTGGGGTATAGAGGACCCCATGGGGTGACAGCGTATGGCCGTTCTAGTCGTGATAAGCATTCGAGGGGCCGGTGGAGGCCGGGGTTGAAACGCAGGGACGATCGTGATCATTACACTCCCAAGAAAGCATAATCGCTAGAATTGCCACTCGATACTAGTAATACTAGTAATAATAGTATTCACTAAAAATAATAATACTAATGCGACCATCTAAAATAGACCTTGTTGGGCTGACGACTCTTAGCCTTAAACATTTGACGTCGACGGTGTTGCTTCGTAAGACGGACAACCACCCCGCCGTAAATGGAAATGTGGGCAACGGTTGGGATCGAAGCCCCGCATGCACCTACGCGTTGCACCCGAATGGTACCATAAAGATTTTCGGGCTGACCCTCAGCCAACACTTAACGTCCACGGTACTGCTTTTAGCATTGCTTCGTAAGACGGATAACCCCTTTAAATGTAAAGCCACCGGGCTCGAATGGTACCATATTGTGATATGGAATAATGCTCTGCATTTGTTCAGCAAACGCACATTTTCCCAAGAGATTCTCAGATATCAGCAGCTCGCCAGCAGATCCATAGGCTGTACAGGATGAAATGGCAATTTTTTTACCGGCGACGACATAGCCACATTGTTTGTATCGCTAATGTTGCCCCATATTATCTTGTCTTTTTTTTATTTTTTTTTCGACCTGACCCTCAGCTGTTCCCCTATTTGACAAGCCTCAGCTCTTAACCTTTAGGTATTACTATGAGGTATTACTATTACTATTATCTTGATAATATAATATAATAATGATAATATTATAAATGTATAATAATGTAATCAAAGTAAGAGAGAACGAAGCAACGGTTGTACAGCACGCTACAGCCACTTTCATAACCCATCTCCTCTGGCAGAAAATCAAGGGATACTTATAGCAAAAGAAATTGTCAAACGCAATTAGCAAGGCCCATAACGATGATAGCGACGTCAGCAATCTTCAACGAATAGCCAGGATCGAGAGAGAGAGAGAGCGAGAGAGGTTCATTTGCACAGGCAGTTCAGTAATCGATCCTCAAACAAAGTCCCCACGTAAACCCAAACGAAAACGACAGCGACCGAATTTCTCCAACACACAAAGACATATGTACACACAGTTCGAGTGGCAGAGACGGCAGGCAGTGGTCCGGAACAGATGTGTACACCACCCCCCTACGTTCCCCAGGCAGAAAATCCCTTAGACACGCAAAACACAATGCCACATCATATACTGTTGCATTCGATTAGCTGCTAGCATACAACCTCTCCCCACCACCAGACAGCACTCACCTGTAGCACGAGGACTGTAGCCACGAAGAGGACGATGCTGTTCCGCCGAAGCATCTCGTTGCCGTTGGGGCGTGCGGTCGTTGCGATGGACACGAAATGGCCTCCGTCCCACAGGGGACTTGTGGCGCAGAGGGGTTTGCTGGGGGGCGGGGGGGGGGGGGGTGATTCGTACACGCGTCTCGTCGCTCGCAGCCCCCGGCCGCTGTTCAGGTTCTGGATCGGTTCTGTTCGGGGACACAGCACCGGTGTCACTGGGTATCCGACGTCCGTTGAACCGTTGACAGGTTACGACCGGCGTCGATCGAATTGATTGGCCGAATCAGGTGAACAGAGCTTAGCCTTCGCACAGAACACCACACACACACACACACGCGCTATCACCCACGGACGCAAACAGAGGGAGAAAGCAGGCAACTACACTCTTGGCAAAATGCGACGCTCACAACGAGCCATTGTATACTTCGATGTTACCAGCAGCAGTTGCGCCGTTACCAGCAGCGGTGCAGGTATGCCTCTTCCAATCTATATCGTGTATCGCACATCAGCTGATCGTTTAGGCTGTTCCGTCCGTCCTGGTGGCACACGTGCGAACCGCCACCTGCGTCTGCTGGAGATCACACGGTGATGGCACGGGCAAGCCAATTTCGCCGGCGGCCAACTCCTCCGTCTCTCTGTGGGTGTCCCCTGTAACGCAGTGGCTGTCAGCCGGACAGCCAGTGCAAATGAGTGCGCCGACCGTTTCCTCTCGCCGGGCAGACATACACTCACAGATGGACTAAGAGAGGGCAATGTTTGCTTTGCTCGAACGCGTTACTACTCGAGCAAGGGTCGGTCCCGAAGCTCGGCGCCACGAACCACGATACGGAACAGTCACAGCTGACACTAGGGCAACAAACAGCTAGAGGCAGTGGTGTATTGACACGGGCGAGAGAATGACAGGCTTGCTTGTAGACGACACACAGCGCGTCCGTCTGCCTGCCCGTGACCGTGGCTCCGCGGCGCGGCGGATCAGTTAGCGTAGACAAGACGCGGTCACCTTTCCACCACCATCTAGATATCTACTCTGCCTGCGGTGGCACAGGCGAAGGCGTTGCGAGCGTTTCTGGCGTTCAAACGGGTCCTCCTCTTCTCGTGATAGCATCTATACGCCCGCACCCGCTATCACAGGCAGCGAGCGATCGCACGGCGGGCCTGCTGCTGCTGCCGCTGCAACTGCTGATGAGGCGGCTACAGCGGCTGCTGCTGCTGCTCCAGACGCATGGCCGTCGCTTAAGAAAGGGTGTTCGTAGAGAGGGCTAGGCGGAGAGGGTGTTCGACCAAAATCTAGGGAGAGAACACCATGCGTGGCCCTGTGGCGCGAACGCCGTCGTGGGAATCGGCACGGAGCAGGGTCGACCGCTGTCATTAGCCATAGTTTTTTGTTGGAGCGACCCCCAGCTGGTTTTTTTTGTTTCCACGGCAAACAGGCCTAGGTACCATTGCCGATTAGCAGCATTGCTTCAGGACCCTGTCATGTGGATCGTACTGGAATTGCCTGTAGTTTCTCCAACGGGCTTATGTGTGATTCGCTGTGGAGGACCGACCTGATTGGATCGCGTGCGAATGTTCGAAGCACTAGGTCTGCTGTAAGGGAGGCATCGGACTGCTCACGTATAACAAAATGGACACTAATTATCCTACTATACATATATATATATAGATCCCAGGTCTAACAAGAACATATATATAAATATATATATATATATATACAGTGGTGTGCATAAACTTAGGCACCCCCATATTTCAACAAATCGTTACAAAGAATACACATTTGAGGCATTTATTCTGTATCAGATTAATGTACGTCAAATAAAATACACACCACAAAGAACAGCGCATATGACATCGCATGCGGCCTGCTACAATAAAATGTGTTATTTTTTCGGGTGTGCAAAATGATAAGTCATCTTCACTTATCGAGTGTTTTCGCTGAATTTGTTTTGAGCATTCACACTGTGCTGTAGTCATGGGATAAGCCTTATTGATACGCAGAAAGCACTTACTATTGCTTTACACCGAGCAGGAAAGACCCTAGCTGCAATTGTCAGCGAAATTGGTAAAAGTCGTTGCGTAGTGCGAAATTATTTACGCATTCTGTCCACGTATGGTACTAATAAGTCTAAAGGACGTCCAGGAAAGGTCAGCCAGCGAACTGCCAAGCACAGACTGACCTCGAATTCAACCATAACATGTGAAGCAAGTAGGCAAGAGCTAAACCTTCAGGTTCATAAATTAGCATTTTTAAGGAAAATCAAGCGTTATCCGAATATCATACGGGCGCAAATGAAAACAAGACCGCGTCTCCAACAACGCCAGATGACTGCCCAACTAAACTTCGCTCGCAACAATATGGACAGAGACTGGAGCTATGTCTGACTCGTGAATGTTGGAGCAACGTTCTGAGGGTGCACATTTATCTAAAAGGTACTATGTTGTTTCAGATCATCTTCAGTGACGAGAAGAAGAAAAATTTAGATGGGCTAGATGGATTAAAAGGCTATTAGCATGCTGTACGTAAAGAGAAACGGCTGATGCTGATGCGTTAACTCGGGAGCTGTGTCGGGAGCTGAAAATCAGATGTTTTTAAACGGCGACTGTGGTCTTTGTATAATCAGGTAGCACCAATGAACAGCTAGTTCAAGGTCATCTTCCCACGATCGAGATCCGAAAGTCTAAGCTAAGCTCCCGAAGGTGTTTCACCCTCTCTAGAACAAACGAACCATAGCACGGAGGGGAGATTGAAAGCGAACAGAAATTCAGAATCTTTTCCGTTTCAGACGACTCCATTTACGGCATACATAATAAGCAGTTTGACAAGCGTGAAAATGATATGGATACTGCACTGAGCAATATATGTATCTCAAGCAAACGCCTATTTACGGCCGGCTGATACAATTGTTGGCTTCATGTCTGCGGTGTTCACAGAACGAAGAAGAAGTTCAGCGGTTCTGGCAGAAATCATCCAACTTCCAGCGTACGGAAGTGTCACCCGAGAATCGCTCTAACGGACACGGTCTGGTCCCCTCATCCTGTTCGACTCGCTGTTCCTCTCCGAGTTCGCTAATCGTCAGCACTGCCACCGGACGGCACCTGTGGGACAGGCGCCATCTGGATGTAAAATGAGCGTCAATAAACGATCCTAGATTAAGGCACTAACAAATGTGTGCTATATGGTGATACAGATTATTTTGTGTGAAATATTCATTCGCGGCGAGATCGTTCGTCATTTGAGCATTGCCAGCTCCATCGTCAGGGATTCAGGCAATGTACGCTGCTTGAGTAATTGTCGTACATGATGACTAAATGTGGATAAAGATTTCGGTAACTATTAAAATCTCAGCTGGTCTTAATTATGCTCGGTCAGGTGATGCGCATACGGACTGGTGTGTTTTTGGACGACTTTTGTTTTTGGTACCATACCTCATATATATTTGCTGTAGATGTGAGCGACGCCCCTCCGACCGTTATGGAGTCGCGCGTGAGAGCAAATTTATTCACAATGACCTTGTAGAAACTGTCATAGAATTGGGTATCGCTCCGTCAGGGTGGTAGGTACCTTACCAACTCGCACTAAATCAGCGCTTGATTGAATCGTTCCCTGGCGAGTCTGTCCGGCACGACGCATTCAATAAACTAAAAGAGCATATCGAGATCACGAGGGATCTCGAGCTCCAAATGAGACATTTCTTCTATAGAACATCCGCAGCAGATGCTGTTCAAAACACTCTTGAGCTAAAAAAACAACTATGGAACCCAAAACAAAAAAGTATTTAAACGGGACGCAGAAAATAGTTCAACTTGTGTTGAAACCTTCAAGACAATTAGAACGGGCAGAGCGGAAGAAAAAGTAGTTAAGCAATAAATCCACTCCGTTGGCTTACTAGCGAATCAGGATTTTCTCTCTCCAAGTGATTCGATGAACGATTTGGGGAAATATGATTTCCGAGGAGCAGGACAGTGCCTTTTACAACACAGGACACAATGGTGATATACCTTTAGGCTTGTTCCAAAATCGGGCCTTTACAGCACCTGATATAGCAGAGACCACTGGTTTGGAAGCAGAAAACCAAAATTGACTTAATGACAAAATTGACTTAATGACAAAGGCGGCGATGGCGGCGCCGATAGATCTGAGGCGTTGGGACGCGCGAATCCAAACGCGGAGGCAGCAACTCTACATTTGGTGATTATGATGTGATTATAATGCACGCAACCAGAGGAATGATGGACGAACGCGAAAACACGATTAGAACCTCGGTAGACGCGAAGGTTTAAGAAAACCGTCGAAACACACTAACAGTGTGTATGTGTTCAAGGCTCACAGCGGCGTGTATTGTAACCTTCGGGAACGATCGAACTGGAGCGCCGAAAATAGGCGACGGAATATAATCAGCATAGCCAATGAGGAACCGTCCCATCCAAGCTTAGCATTTGGGTGTGGCCGTCGAGGTTCAGCGGGATTCGAGGGTAAGGGATAGGCTCGAAAGGAGATGTTATTTTTTTACTACCTCTGTTTATCGGTGCTATTTTCACTATGTATCGTTTCTGTACGAAGAACTCCTGTGCAAAATTTAGAAGTTCATTGGACTTATATTGGATTGGCGACCAACCTCACCGAGGTAAGCAACGGCATTCGAACCTGCGACCTCTGGCTTTTTAAAGACAGTTAGTTGAAGGACACGCCTGCACAGCCATCTGCTGGTAGCCCTCTGAGCAGCGATGTTCAAAGTGAACATGGACGATAACATCTCCCGTGTTGTCATACACGCTGACAATGCAAGCCGGCAAATACCCCCGTAGCGCGTGTCTCCTACCACAAACGAGCTTGCGAAACAACCATTTAATAATAACGGACAGATCTCCCCGAATAATCCTTAGAACTAATTGCTAGTTATTGTATGTTTGAATAAAAGATAATGATAAGTTTTAATATGGACAGACCTGGCTTCGACCTACACTGATGCAATATATTGTGTATTTCGCTTTCGCAAAACCAGCTTGACTAGGTTCACAGTTTTTCGAGCTGACCCTCAGCTGTTCCCATATCTGACAGGCCTCAGCTCTTAACCTTTTAGGTATTACTATGAGGACCTGTCGGGGCCACCTTTGCTTATTCTCTGCCTTACTCGTACCTGACAAGAATCTTCAGATGAAGAAAGCTGATCAAGAACTCCAAAGATTATCCGCATCGCACAGGATTTGAACCCAACGCACACGTCTCTCCTGTCTAGCAGTCCAAGACGCTCACCACTAGACCATCCAGACGCAGTCACACACCAGTCGACCGTCAACCAGCGTAATATACAACAATTATAATATTTATTAATGATAAAATCAAGTATTAATAATCACGAGGCACCTTCTCTTAGAATGGTCTAAATTAGCGACAAATTTATTTTTCGTACATAGAGACCATGTTGGAGCTTCCCGCCTTTGGCTGGTTAACCACACGACGGCCAGGATGAATTCTATTCGGCGACATCTCGAATCGAAAGAGCGCTGGTCCCGTAGCAACGATGACAAATAGCTCCTCTGCACTCCATACGGCACCTCAAAATCATCGCGGCAACGAGATACGTCCAGTGGTGGTCAACGCCGCCTGCTGTCAACGTCGAATGTTCATACAACATAGGTCGACATCATCACCTCGTTTTCTAACTGACAAATACCTTGTCAAGTGGTCAGACGATATGCCATCGAAAATGTCTTGTATTATACATGGTGGCGTTTATGACTGAAGAAGAAGAAGGCCCTCCGTATACAGAGTGTATATATATATATATATATGTATATATTTATGTAATACGTTAGGTACGCAAAAGATTGACACATGTCAGAATATTGCACGGGTGTAATTCTTTACCATGAAGCTAATCGAAAATGGTTTGGAGGGGTTCATAGCGTTATACATATAATACTAACAAACTCGGCACTCGGCAATGCCTACGGGCGACTCAAACAGCATATACATTTGACCTCGCCTCATGTGAGACGGATGCAGCTGGGATGCCTTAAACAAAACTAGGGCGACGGTCCCCTTGCCCTCGGCTCTACCTATAATGGCAGTATTTATGGCTTATAGCGCCCATCTGGCGCGTAGTAAGTCTAACGTGATTCTCAGAGAGGCGCAGCGCTCTATTGTATTATATTATATATAAGCATTGGATTTGCATTTCACTGCATATGTGTGTACAACTGCCTTTGTGGCGACTTTAACACAGGAACCACACAGTTAACTCGGGCCTGATAGCAGTTGTTGCGTTGTTGTTATTGGTGTTGTTGTTGTTGTTGTTGTTGTTGCTGATGCTGATTACGTTTAAATGGCACTGTATGAACAATGTAGTTTTACAGATTATGTTCTGTTTCAAGGTAACACGGTCATCGTTACGCGAACTACTGAGATATGAAGTATACCACGATCTGCGATGACAATCCGCCTAACATTAATATAATTATCATAATCGTTGCAAGTAGTTAACTATTCTTCAGGAAGTCGATGAGAACATCGTTGATATTGCCGTTACGGACATGGGAACGCTCGGGGGTGTTCCGGAACCTACTGGCGTTTTTTTAGGAGACGCCAAGGGAAGATCGAGCCTGTACTTCATCTCTATTCAGTACATTAATGGGTCAGCCCATTATAGCTTCACGTTTTGGCTTTGCGCGCCATTCGGGGCGTTGATATCGAGTTCTCCAGCTCCTGCCGCTTCAATAGCAGCGTCTGAAAATTGTTCGTCACAAGTCGTTTCGTGAAAATCTCATTCGAATGGATGCCTTCAACGGAGGAGGGGGGGGGGGGAGTATCATTGTCGTTGTTTAAATGTGATATTCTTTTTACCACTAGCACACCCACCTAACACACTACCACCACCAGAACACCCACCTAATACATTTTCCGGGCTGACTCGCACCCGGCACATTTAACAATGTCCACGGTAGAACTGCTTTCGGCATAAGGCTCCATAAGATGGACAACCCCTTCAAATGCAACGGTGCAAATTCCCGTCGATTTCGTACACGTTTCTACCTACCTGTCTGAGAGCTGACAGCTGTGACAGAATTCGCTTCTGATCGTTCACACACGGCGCCGCACCGCCTCTGCTTGAGTCAAGCGTGGTGTCGAGGGGTGTCCCACAAGGCTCCCTGCTCCGATCCGCTGCGTCCGTCTGACTTCTGTACCCTGCCAGGGAGCCGTGACTTGTCGAGAGGGCCACACCGCGTGACGCCCTCGACATGTGCGATGCGTGGGAGACGTTCAGCGTGCTGTCGCCGTTGAAGTCGATCTCGTTGTCCTCGGGACAGGTGGACCCTCTGGCGATCGAGTCGTGCGTCGAGTTGAGATCGTCCGAGCTGCGTCGCCGCTGGCGTAGCTTGTTGAGGAGAGCGGGGACCGGTGGAGACTCGGACCGTCCCTGAGGGATATACATCTGCCACATCGGTCGGAAGCGCATGGAAAGACATTGAGAAATCCTTCTGTTGTTCAGTTTGACCCACGGAACTCGTAAGCTGACACGAGCAATCGCTTTCGGTGACCGCGATTTCGAATAGATAACCACTGGACCAACTAATTACGGTCTAATACTTTTATTCAAACATACAATAATTAGGAATTATTTTTAGGGATTATTTGGGGGAATTAGTTGGCGACCGGGGCCGAGGACGACATTGTCCCGAGGGAGGCGATGGCGCTGCCTCTGCCTCACAGCGAGGGACAGGTGTTGCAAAAGGAAAGATACTGCGCGCCTGTCCCCGGTGGCGCGGACCAGCCTATGGTAGACCCCTTCGAGGAAGTTCGCAGTGAGGGGGTCGTGCCCGCCTAAGGTTTCCGCCTAAGGATTAATTACGGTTGCCTTTCTTCATTTCGCCCTCTATGCTAGTAATTGTGTTTATTACTGAGTAAAGATCAAGGTAAGGGCTTATTTACTATTTTATTATTAGTGGCAAGTTTAAGCTGGGTGGTCAACCAATACAAAAGGCTTCGCCCCCCTTGTGAGGACTAGATAGCTCAATTTCGAACGCCCGGTTGTTCTTCGAATGCCGGTGACCCGCATCCGTCAATACAGTGAATAATTACGATATTCATATGGTGTAGTGTCCTTGCTAATTGCAAATCGCTTAAGGGGAGCGGGAGGCTTCGAGAACAGGTGAGCGAAAGAGAGAACATAAATGGCTACTCGATGACGAGGTGACTCGAAGGGCATTAATAATGAAGTCAGATGCCCCGTTACGCGTCGAGTGAGGACGGACGTCCGATGCGGTGTCCATTCAATATGGGCGGTCATTAGCATCGCACAGCGATTGGGTAGCGGACCCAACGCGAACGGTACCTCGGAATACTAATAGACCCAAGCTCCCCGGTTACATTCCCTGCACAGTATCTCTATACACGCTAATTTTTTTTTTTTTTGAGTTGACCCTCAGCTGTTCCCCTATCTGACAGGCCTCAGCTCTTAAGCTTTAGGTATTACTATGAGGACCTGTCGGGGCTACCTTTGCTTATTATCTTCCTTATTCGTACCTGGCAAGAATCTTCAGATAAAGAAAGATGATAAAGAACTCCAAAGATTCTCCAAAGCCTCTGACAGGGATTTGAACCCAACACACACACGTGTCCCTCCGGTCTAGTAGTTTAAGACGCTCACCACTAGACCATGCAGGGGACTATACACGCTAGATTGAAACAACGGGAACTGCGCGGGGCTCAGCTGCTCCGCGATTAGTCGCGACACTAACCGATTGCGATTTCCACGTCTTGCGAGGCGCGGGCGCCGGGGGCGGAGGCGAGGTCTTCTCGGGTGGGGATATCTGGTTCGGCTGGGTCGACGCTGGACCAGTTGTTGCAGAGGCTGTCGCGGACACTTCGCTACTGTCGACACCATCGTCACGAAGGCCTGTTTAGATACGCGGGAGCGGGCCAGTGAGTCGGGCACAGAGAGATAAAAAGCGAATCGGTCCTCGTCAAATGCCGATTACAGATCATATCAGCGAATCTCGATACTGACCTGATACTGCCTTGATAACACGAATTTTCACATTTCTTGTTTTCTTTTAGAGTAAATTTTCACGGCTGAGATCTCACTCATCTAAACAGAGCACACTGTCCCATTATTGATTATTCGCGATACTATGAGGCGATGCGTACGTCCAATGATCCCCTGTGGTCGCCGACGTCAACCACGCGTTTTTCACTCGCGCCTGCCGCTATTATTATTATTATTGTTATTATTATGTGACAAAATACGTATTATAGAATAGATCAGGGGCACAAGCTGTGGCGGAGTATCGCAACTCACGGTGCTAACTTGCCCACAAACGTCAACTCACTCCGAAGTAAAAGCTGCTTTTGACCAGATATATAGAGGTAAGTTGTGATCATGGCGTTACTCAGGACCAAGTGGCCTTGCCCTGTGAGTTTCACAACGTTACCCGGTGTATATGAACCGTAACGGGAATGTGCCATAGAAGAAGCTCTGTGCAAGCACTCGAACCGATCGTTCGTGTACCCGAGAAGGTCAGGGAGCTGCCACTGACCTTTGCCGATGGCGCGATCCGTGTTATAGCCGTTCGTGAGCTGATCCGGAAAGTCGGACCCGGTCGTCTCGTTATTCGCTACCACGGAGAGATCCGTATCCGATGTGTAGTGATCGGTACCGGTGCGCAATGACGAAGGCCGTTCTCGAGAGATTGGCCTTGAAGGGCTGCAGAACAGGGCAGCGCCCGAAAAGGCGCACTCCGTTGAAATATCGAGTAGCACAAACGAACGAAAGCCTGCTACATACAAAGGTGTACAGCATTCTCCTATACCAGAATAGATGCCCACCTCTCTCAGGCACCAGAGAAGGAACTCAGATGCGCGCAGATGTCTCCTTCTTTTCTCCAGACCCTCCCCTGCCAGATCCATTCGTTGTTTACGGAAAGTGTTCCCCCCCCCTACATTTTTCCCGATTTCACCAGATGATTGAACAAATTCATGCAATCGGCCAGCTCCGATTTCGAATTGGACCAACCTTTTTCTTGGGACGACTCGACGCGACCCGCCCGCCGAGTTGTCCTTATCCTGGGCCGTGATTTTCCTTCGCGTCGATTGCTGCCAGACGTTCTGCTGGCTCATCTCGCGCTCCCAGTGCTGCTTGCGTAACTCCTATCCGTCAATTCGCAGGCCGACAATTTGCACACCGCAAATGTGTCTACTAGTAACTAATCGCGATAACTAGCCGGGAGCGACACCGTCAAACCTACCTAACGGGTCTCTGTGGCGTTAGCGAGGGAATGCCCTTTGGCGGTGGTGTTTCTATATATATATATATAATATATATCTATATATATGTATTTTTTATACTATTTTTTAATCGAGAACTTAACCATTGTAAAATTGCAGTTCCGGAAATAAACCGCAAATGTTACAGATGTTACAGATATGAAAGAGAGAGAGAGAGTATTGTGGCCAATGGCAAAATAGGTGTCGCGTATTAATTTGACGTCAGTGCACCCTGTACAGTAGCCTGTCCGAGGATCCTCGTGGTGCAAGGGAGCAATTAAGCATCTGTTATTGTACCTGCAGCTTCTTCCTGGTGCTCATGTTCGGATCCCGATCCGTGTTCTTCACATACGCGTGCTGAGGGGTGTGAGCGTTCCACGGGGGTCTCCTTTGTACACCGATCCCATCTCCGCGTTCAAGGGCCCCCGTCGACGTCGGACCCTTCCGACGTCGGGGAGGTCGACCGGTCACCGGAGAACTCGGTGCTGAACTTGGCGGCGACATGTTCTGAAAAGCGTCGAATACTATTCGAGCCTCATCGATTTTCTTTATATAAATGAGCTTAGTTTTGATTTTGAGGAGAAAAACTCATAAGGCGACAGTCGTCACTTTGGCCCAGTCAGGGATTTTGTGTTGTAATTAAGTTGTTTTGGGGGGTACGGGCTGGCCTGTATTAGTTCAGTTGCCTGGTCGTCTGCCTTAAATTAGTTCCCTGCCACATGATATCTGCCTGTCTGGCGACAGGACGAAAAAAAGGTCACCGTTTTTAGTTTTTTGATCGTATCATACAACAATGTTAGTTAGTTATACGTTTTCGTTTACCGGTATCCAGCTCAGATAATACAAATACTGCCGATATCACAAAGTTTAGCCAGTGCAATAAGCAAAAATGGTCCTCGACCTATTGGCTCGGTTGTATCGAAAGTACACGAGGAAGTACCCGATCACGGTTTAGTTTTAGCTATTTTCGTTCGTCAAATACGGCCATAATGTTCAGATGCGAGGTCTGTCGCATAAGGAGAACAGTTAGGAGAGAGAGTCGGACTGTTCTTCGAGCTGACCCTCAGCTGTTCCCCTATCTGACAGGCCTCAGCTCTTAACCTTTTAGGTATTACTATGAGGACCTGCCGGGGCCACCTTTGCTTTTTCTGCCTTACTCGTACCTGACAAGAATCTTCAGATAAAGAAAGATGATAAAAAACTCCAAAGATTCTCCGCGTCTGACAGGATTTGAACCCAACACTACAGGTGTCCCTCCGATCTAGTAGTCTAAGACGCTCACCACTTAACCATCCAGGGGATTAGGAGAGATAGTCAGCCGGCCAAAGGGTGGTATAATATAGAAAATGGCATGATATAGCCTTGCGATATCCTTTCTAAACAGTCAGGCACTCACCCGTGACATCGTCCACTCCGTCTGGACGGCGGAATTGCGCAGGCTTTTCAGGCTCTGACTCCGTAGACGAAGGCGGAACTTTGTCGGCGTGAGGACGCGATCCTCAACGTAGCTGGGCGGCGTCTGCGTGGAGAACGACGTGAGGTTCGGCAGGCGAGGCAGCTGATGCTGTTGACAGCTACACGAACAGCCTGAATAGCCCGTGCGGGGTGGGGAAGGCATCTGCCGTTCGAGTTGAACGGTCACCGCAACATTCAGTCGTTAAGCAGCAGGTCAAAGTCGTCATTAACATGGTCCTGCCGGTGGCCGTGGTCATGGTCACCGGCCATGACGGTGATGGTGGCGGCGGCGAACGTGCGCCGCCAACGCCGGCAGAGGATCTGCTGCGGAAGGCGATCTACGAGAAAATGCCTGTGCATGGGGATCTGTGCAGCGGAGGCATGGGTGAGCATCGCAGGAGGCATTGTGCGTATGGATAACACATAACTGACAACGAAAGGTGATCGGGCTTCGCGGACGAGGCCGTCAAGCCGACCGAGCAAGTTCAGCATGACTGGTTCAGTCCACTGCTGTTCGTGTGAGTTCCCCTGCGAGATGTAAAGGGAAGGGTGTGCGGCCTCCGGTCGGCGATACTGGGCCAGTACTAATGAGGGTTGTGCATTAACGTAGCCAAGCACAGACTTCCGGTGGGGGATTGTGCCCTTGTGAACCCCGCGAGGTCGCGGGCACCCAGCAAACGTGCTCATTAAAGTGCAGCATTTATGGAACTAACAGGAGCTTTATATTGCGTTACAGAATGAACGAGGTTGAAGGCTAAGGTTCCAGTCTTGGTTGTTCCAGTCTGATATCTTGGCCGGCAAGCTCGATTGGACCATGTGAAAATTGTTATTGTGAAAATTGTAAGAGGACGGTTCTGGACAAGCGGCAGCTACGACTTCGACTGTGATTCGAACCAATCAAACTGGCTAATTAAACTAATTTAGTTATTAGTTAGGGGCGAAATTCTTTTTCAGACTGCCTATATACATATATATATATATATATATAAGACTAATATGCAAAATGTTATATAGCTGAGGCGCGCTAATTTAAAATCGACTTTTTCCCACATTAAGTACGACATCGAAATATACGTGTATACATAAAAAATCTCATACATGTGTATTTTACACGTATAAGATTTTTTATGACTTATTGCTCTAAATGCATTATGGGTTCGTGAAATTTTCAGCGAGGGGGATAGTTCTTTAAAAATTGCAATTCTTTCAATGTCCATCATGTCGCAGGGAAGCGGCTCAATGCAATGCGCCAGCGCCTACCAAGTCACGGGCAAGATGTGCATCTCTCATAGTACGAGCTCGCGCTCGTGTGATCGCCACTCGTAAAGGACCACTCACAGATTCGATGTACGTCTGACACTTGTGCATGACAGGCATCTGATGGTGAAGTAGGCTCCCATTGTAGATCTCACCAGCCTGATCAATGAAGCCCGTTGAATAGATGGCTCGCATTGGTGGGGGCGCTATGGAACAGGGGATTTGATTAAACTCTTGTTTGTGGAAGATCGCAACGATGGCATAAAGCTACACTCCGGAAAATGAGACTGAGAATCCTTATCATTATTATTTTTGTTATCGCTACGAGATTGCACGGTCTATGAGACATGGCTGAGAACATCCAACATATATATATATATATAGGGCCAAAATCGTACACTATCGATTCCGACACTTTGATAGTTTAAACCAGTCCTTATATAGATATACGCCATGAACCTCGATCCGTTTACGAGAGGGCAGCACAAGCCTACCAGATGGAAACGCAGCCGCTTGGATGACGAGAGGAGCCTGATTAGCCATCGCGGCCATCGATGAGTGCTGGACCACCTGGTCCGCACCGAGCGACGTTGGGACAGGGGAGCGCTCTGCATCGTTCACTACCGCGATTGTCTGGACCGGCGGCGGATGGTGGGGAGGCGATCCCGGCGTTCGACCGCCCCCCGCGGCGGCTCCGGGCAACGCAGCATTGACCCGACTGGCCCTGGTCGCGCTTGGCAGGTTGGAGGACGCCGCCAGAAACCCCGAGTGTCGCCGGGGAGCTGGTTCTGGCGGCATCCGGACAGCGGATAGATTGCTATTGGTCCGCGCGATCGGTGGAGGCGAAGGCAACTCGAGCTGTGGAAACAACGGATTATGAAAATGTGAGACCGAGAAAACAATCACTGCCGAGGTCGTCGGTGAGATACGCCCTCGAGCCTCACGAAGTCCATGAGGGCAGTGATTATCAGTAGGAGCCTTGCAGTAGCAACAACAACAGTTGTCCAGCATTGGTTAGGCTTCGGACAGTAGCCATGAGACGTGATTTCCTAATGGGACGCGATTCTATGGTCAATCACTCAGCGAATCGATAAACAAAAACACTAGAGACAATTCGTCCATCTGTCGGCGTTCTCGCTGACTTCCAATATCGTTCTTATAATTTTCTAGTTAATCTGTATATAATCAGCTTCAGGCAGACACATACGCGAGCCTGTTCCCGACGTTCAACGAATATATTTAGTTAATTAGCCATTGGAGATGTGGCAGTCCTTAAGCAAATATTAATAATCAGTAAAACGAAAAAATCACCAGCAATCAACTAACGATATTCTGTACGCTGGCAGCGATCAGCTCATCGTTGGGCTCCATACGACCAGTGTGCTGATCCGATTGGCCCCCGCCAGGATGCTGCGAAACGCCGGCCGCATCATGGTTCCGTCTGAGGCGGATCCGTCTCGCCTGCTCCGCGGACGCCTCGGCTTCTTTGACTTTTTCAAGGAGAATCAGACGTGTCCGTTCCTCAGCCTCCTGCCGGTCAAGCCACAGCGTTCACAGCGTCAGGAGTATCGGCGACGAATCGTTCGAATTGAATCATCAGCACGATCAGTTTATTTAATTATCACTGTATTCTTATTGTTTTATATATATATATATATATATTATATTGTATTCGGTGCGGTAGCTGGCGAGAATTATTTGCACCGTGAGCTAGCTGCACGTTAGCTAATTAACTTGAATCATCCGTCTCTCCATCGCAGCCGTTTCGTGCACAAGATAAATGGCATATAAATATGTGGTGCTTTTTTTGTTGGTCGTCCCCCCAAATCGCTGCCGATTCAACCAACAATAGCTGGTTGTATATATTCCCGTGCATACATCGTGCTCAATGTCTAACGGAATCTAGTTACTGCTGGCCGTTCGACCACTAAGTAATAGTCGATGACTATTATCTACGACAACTCGACGAGTCGACGTTATCCCAAGTGTTGAGTTCGATTTGATCGGTAAAGATGGCTTAGATAAAGTCGGATGAAACTGATCGAGCCAAATCGTCAATTCCGTGTTCACGCTATGTGCTGACCTCTTTTAGGCGTATTTTCCGTTGCTCCTCGTCGTACTGTTTGCGCAGCCGATCGCGTTCCTCTTGAAGTTTTCGCTCAGCCGCCTATAATATATATACATATGTATGAAGAATAAAAAAATGTTCACATTATTAGCCTAATTTGCGCACGATCTCGAACCCACTAAATCCTAAATTATTCCTTCGTCCGTGCACTAGCCCAATAATTAAGGAATACCACGTAAATAAATCAATTTTTCCGGCTGACTCACAGCCAACAATGGACGTCAATACACTGAAAAGTCATACAACATACAACGACTTTTGGCATTGCTTCATAAGGCAGACAGACAACGCCTTTTTAAATACAAATGGACGCTAAATGTTGGCTGAGAGTCAGCCCCCGAAGAGATTCTTCTTCTTTTAAAGAATACCACCCCCCACAATGACCTGGCATTCAGGGGGCGAACGGCCGTTGTCGGCAACCGTTTATTAGGTTCATGCGAAATTGAATATGTATATATATATATATATATATATATATATATATTTGATATTCTCGGTTGGTGCAAGAGGAATGGCCTGAAGGCGTTACTCACTACTATACACCGTACAACTGACTAAATAATAATTACAATATCATTAATATCACAGAGTAATAATAATAATAATAGTATATCTTGTCTTCATCATTCGATTACCTCGTCTTCGCGTTTGACGCGAAGCTCCTCTTCGATTTTCCTTCTGCGTTTCTCTTCAACCTGCTGCTCGATGGCCTTCCGATATTCAGCCGCCTTTCGAGCGCGTTCCATCCGAAGACTACGGTGTTCGGACAACAAACAGATGCAGTTTAGTCAATAAAAGTTGAGCGAACACTTCGCACTTCGTTCAGATTATGACAAAACATCGTGTCTCAGAAAAATTAATTAAAAATCAATTTTACACCTACTTTATTATACTTATATTGATACTTTACACCTACTGTATATATATATATATATATATATATATATATATATAGAGAGAGAGAGAGAGATTATTGAGAACTTAGGCACGTATGTGACACATATGTGTATTATTGTGTCACCATGTTAGCGAGTGAGACACTTGTCAAATGTGAATCAAATGTTACATTACGTGTTTTACGGTGTCTACCAACGACCCTCTATAATAAAGATTCGTGCGGCGCTTCAGTTCACCGCTATTAATTTGACTTTGTGCCATTTTTTTATCAGGAAAATATATATCTCAGCTCGTTATCTCCCTGATAAAAGACGCTTTACAGACAAATTAAAAATATATGCATATATAAACTTTTTTTTTGTTTGTGGTTTCAGAAAAAATAATAATTTAAGTTTGTAGCATACACTTCCGGGTCGGCCACATCGCTCGCGAGTGAACCGAGCCGCTTCTTGGCTTCGTCTGCGGTGGAGAATCGATTTCCTGCCGGGGAGACGCCTCCGGTATCAGCACTCTGACGATCTGTAGGCAGCAAACACCCGCACATAGAGAGACATTACCTTTTAGCACGTACGAGCCCTCTTCAATACATTCTGTTTATAGCAGTTGTGTTATCCACAAAGTTACTAAGTAGCCAGCATCTTGTGGCGGTCTCGGGCATGCTTGATGCACGCGCGTCACTCAGCCGTACTAGGTAAACTAACAACAAAGTTGAATGTGTAGTTGAGCGTCGCACGAGGAGTCCCCAGCTTGAATCAAGCTACGTCAAATTCTCACGGTGGTTGGACCTCAGAGCAGCGATCCGCCGGACAACTTTTGTGCACAATAGACGCGAGAGAATCGATCAGAATATTGAACGCAAACCGAGTCGGCTACAACGTTCGTAATCCCGCAGGCGAATGCTCTGGCCCACAGAGCGATTCCTGGACCGAGAGATTCGAACCACCCAGATGTGAGCTGTGTTCGCGGCTTAAACATAACAGTGGTTCTGCCGGCGAAAAGCGGCGACGGAGGACAGAGCTGTGGCCGTCCGCCCTCGTGGCCCAATGGATAAGGCATCGGTCTCCTAAACCGGGGATTGCGGGTTCGAGTCCCGCCGAGGGTAGTCTTTTTTGACTCGGGAGCAGCTATCTTGATTAAATCACGTCAATTAAATTGCTGCCGTTTGTGTCAGTCTACATTTTGCGGGCGGTATCATTCGGAGTGTGTATAGTCACACGTTTCGAAGCGAACCTAGATCTCACGAAGGATCTATTTATAAGTGATAAAGAAAAACAAATTTCACGTTGAAACCCAACTCTGATATTGTGATAAGCAGGGATGTTCCTCGTTACAAAATTCATTTCGTTTCCTTCGTTGTACCTTGCATTCTCATTGTATAGCAGTGAAATATAGAATAATACGTATTAGAAGGTAAGTGAAAAGCTTGGTTTATTAAAGGAGCTGCAATTTCACAATGGTTAAGCTCTCTCGCTTATATGTCATCGTCACGCAGCGGGGCTCGAACCTGCGGCCTCTGGCTTCCGATAGCCAGAGACTTAAAGAAAGCAAAGCAGCGGTGGCCAGAACCAGATGCCCGTGTATGTAATAACATGACCAGAAATATATATGGTCCTTCCGCTAAAGGACTCTCGGTCCAGATGGTACGAACCGAGATCCGTCCATGTAGACAGCCCACGTAACAAGCTAAAGTTGCCACTCGATGAGTGTGTGTCTATGACATGACAAATAGTCCAACCAATTCTCTCGTTTGTCGTGACAGAATCACGAACTATAATATACTACCAATTATACGAATAACTGGAGAAGAAAAAAACAACGTACATATAATTTGCCATGTAGATATTGTTGCTATTGTTCACTAAATCGAACATGCCCTATAGATTTCCCAGTAGTGAATGCCTTGCGTTGCTAGATAGGTGGAACATGGGGCTTGGGGTTCAAATCCAGACGGGGAGAAGAAACCTTAGATTACTTCATTATTTTTCTTTATTTTCGGAATCTTGCCAGATAGCGCTAGGTGAAAGGTAATGCACGACTGGCCCCGGCATGTCCTCGTAGTAATCCTGCCTAAAGGTTCAGATCCGAGGCCTGCCACATAGCATGATGGGCAACGATAGTCTGAAAAATCGCCAGCGCCAGACTCACTCGCTCACCCCCTACGAAGCCGAACATAGAGGAACACGGCGAAATTCAGCTAATTAATTAACTAACTAACGCTTCAGCCGACCGCGAGCCTCGGCAACTTCGAATGCAACCACAAATTCTGTTCCTGTCGCCAACGACCTGTCGCTCTGCACCCTTACGCCCGCTCTGCACCACGATCAGTTTCTTGTTATCATTTTATTGCTGTCCGCTTATTGACGCCGCCTTTGCGGCTGGCAGCGTCGATACAGCACTTCCTGAACACGCTGCGCACACGCTAGACACTCACCCGTAAACTGTACGTGATTGGCATTCTCCATATTGAGTATGTTCGTCACTCTTCGATGGTCATTCTGGCTGCTGTTGTTGTTGTTGCTGTCGAAAGGGGAGCTGGGGGGTGCCCTCTGGGGGCTAACGGCTGCAACTGGCTGGAGTCGACGACCACCCCCAGCACGCGCACTGTTCAACATCGACGGTGGACCCCAGCTTTGCATTGCCTGCAAATGACAGTCGCATGATCGTATTATATATGTAGATTCTTGTCTCGATCCGGCCCTCGTGCTGTGGCCGTACCCGGCGAAGTTCGCCACAGGTAAGTAACAATACATCATGCTGTTGCAATCCTCGACGAACGATGGTGGACGATCGGCGTACGAACAAGTGATCCAAAAAGTTGCTCCGAATCGATTGTGTAAGATATATATATATATCTAAAGACAGATAAGTATTATATATGGACAGGTCATGTAAAGAGCTCAGCGATTCGGGTGTACCCTGTGGAATTCGAAGCGGAGGCCCTACGGTTCCAAGTCCTCCCCCTGAGCCATTGCCCGCAGTCGGTGGGTTTATCCCCTATGTACTGACCAAATGTCAATCGGCGTTTATTAGCGCGTTGTCAGGCTACGTATGACAGGGACACAATTATAAATAACGGGAATAGTATAAAAGCTGCCACAATCACCCTGGTACGTTGCGAGGAGCGGACGGTGGGGTTAACTATTGAGCGGGGGGAGGTTCTCCTAGCACACGTGTTGCCCATACGAATGACTATTTCTGTCCATGTTCTCGGTAAGTATATTCATTTATATCTATGAGCAGCACACGTAAGATCGATAATTGAATAGCTTTAGTCGATTTTGTCTTGAAATATATTAAATAATAAATAGCTGTTCCTACAAAGTTACTGCATTTGGCAATACCAATGCGGTCGAGGACACCTGATCTATCGGGATGTTGTATCTTTTTTTTATTTTATACGATGAGCTTCCCTAGCCTAAGTATTTCCACTTTCCAAACAATCCCCGACGTTGGCCAGGGTGAAACTTTGATCAGCGATACCACCCATGACTGACAAACATTAGCTGGACGATTCGATCGACCGAAACTAGAGGGATATCTAAGCCGCACGGCTGACAAGTCTGCGATACTTAATCAGGCCGTAGATTTCTACGTAGCGCAGGGCAGCCGGCCGAATTCTGCCCTTCATCCCGAGTAGATCTGAGGTGATTTGCAATCGAAGACGTTAGCGTCTGAGGCACCTACCTGCAGCTCCAATCGCTCTCGTTCCCATTGTATCTGCTTTTGTTCCATTTTAGATAATGGGCGATTTAACGCGGAAGGGTGAAGGCCACCGCCGATCTCCTGCGAACGCGCCCTGAGCTCTGGCTGGGACTGAGCGCGATTAATTGAGAGGTCCTGCGGCTGATCCCTGTAGAGAGAGACAGAGAGAGACAGACGACGCGAACGGTACGGAACATGACAGTTTGTCACGTAAGAGTAACCTTGCTATCTATTTCATGGAGAGATCTTGTTTCGTAACGGTGAGACGCATGCTTAACATGGTTACCAAGGACCACTCGACGTGTGCCGCGTTCACAGCCAACTTGCTAACTGGCGAACGGTTCCTGCTCGTGTGGGTTAATCCAACATATCGGCCGTACGTATCGGCCAGGCCAAAGGCTAGCTTTCACTGCGACAGTGACACAATATAGGCCTCTTAGCCTATTGTCCTTGGCCGAAAATCTTTCTCTCTATTTTTCTGAGATCTACCGATCGATGTGGCCGACTTACTCCTTGACATCAACGTGATCCGTACGATGATAGCGGGAGGGGTCGTTGTGACCGGTGTTTCTGCCGCTGTGCGCCGGCGGGACGAGCTGGCCTTGCGAGAGAGACAGACTTCCGTTGAGACTACCCTGCGTGATACCGAGGAGATGCTGGAGGTCGGCCTTGGACAGGCCGGAAACGAGGGAGAGCGACTGTGCTGAGGGCCCACTGGCCCAGTGCTCAAGCGACTCCTGAAAAGCAGCGTGTTGACGTAATTTTCAGCAAAAACCGACCACCCTGCGCCCACTATCTAATTACTAAGTTAGTATTTGAGTAGATTATGTATTATACGTATATGAATGGATGTTGTCATTTCACCACCACTAATAATCAAACCTTTCACAAACAGTGTTCAACGTTTTTCGGCCATTTGCCAAAAAGTCAACGTTGATAATCACTTTACCGATTTTTGTCTCTATCATTGTTTTACTATAACACTTCATTGAAGATTTGATAATCTGAAACAATGTAATATTATATGATTTGATAATAATGATAATAATGATTATTCATGTATTTCAATGTAATAATAAAAGGTATTTAATGTATGTCAATGTAATAATAAAAATAAGCATACGACTTGTGGCGTCTACAACTAAATTCGGTAATGACAACACATCGGTTTCTCCATGGACACCGTCTATCGAGGAGACACCGCAATAGCATCTAATGGTAACCCAGCGAGACCGGCTCCCCAACCCCCGAAGCGAATGGAGTCCATTCGAATCGGGCAACTACACAGGTGTTGCCACGTACATAGCGCCACACCTCGCACTGTGGTCACTTGACACCGAACGAAACTCCTCGTATAATACAACCGTAACAGTTTCAGTAAAATGAACTGCGTTAATGAACTGCAATAAAAATATCCTCCACTAATCATCAACAAATCGTCCACTAATCATTGTCCACGACGAGGCGCGAAGGGAAAAGGAGGAGGGAATAGTTTTTTTTTGCGATAGTTTCTCATTGATTTCATCTGATTTCACCGTCGCTCGCCTGACGAGTGCGCGCCCACTCACCAAAATCGGACTGGCGTCTCGCCGAACCAGGGGTCGGTCAACGACATATCCAAGTGAGGCGAACATGACTATTGGCTACAATTTGATTTGAGCACATCGACGAACAAGAAGCGGCACAATTTCACCGAGCAAACCCGTCCGCGCGCTGCCGATCTCACCACAGCCGGCACGTCTACCCGTCGAATGCCGGCCATAACACTTCATTGAGGATTCTTTAATCTGAAACACACTCACCCACGACGTCACGAGTCTGAAGAGGGTCCCTTTCAATGCATTGATTTGCCAATCTCTCTGTGTTTCTCTCTCGGTCTCTCTGTCTCTCTCTCGTCGATCCCTCGTCAGATTCAAATTCGCAATTTCCACAAGCGTATCCGTGGCCGAAAATCAGCGCTCGCATCAGCAGCTGAACGTCCTTCGAAGGCTGAAACACGGCGGCGAGCATCGTGCTCGTGCCTCTGTGCCATCTTTGCAGTTTCGCTGCGAATGCCGGCCATGACCATCCAGGTTAGCGGCGACCGAGAGCCCACGCTCGGCTGTGTCCATTCTGTACACTGGTCACGGGCGGTGATACCGAAGAAGAGCGGTCCGGCACGCCCATATCGGCGGCGGCGGCGATAGCGGCCGAGGCGGAGAAGCCGATCGATTTTCGGTCTGGCAAAATTCGCCAGGCTCTGACCAGACCCATCGGCGGGATATGGCTATGGAGCGTAGCCTTCCAGCGATCGAGAGTAGGGGTCAGATTAGTTGTGCAAGCAAACGTCGCTACGGCCTGTACGGCTTGTAACGGGATTCGTGGAAGCTGACGTCGGGGGGGGGGGGGCGATTCCCCCCGGACGACGGCGGATACCACGAACGGTAGAAGAGAATAGCTGCACAACAGCTTGTTCCTGGCAAGATGTCTGACGACGTAGACAAAGCGGGACGTTGTAGTCGTAGACGCACTCGGTAGTCGTTGCAGTAGTGGAAAGACCCGCTGAACGGGTCCCCAAACTAACGGATTCGCAAACGTGGCTCCGAGGCCAGTCGCACAGATGGAATAGCTTAGAAAGACAGAAACACAGGGAAATAGAGAGAGAGACAGACCAAATTATTATAGTAATACCACACAGGTGGTATCGACCGTTACCAAATATATCCGAAGGGAGTCATTCTTGAGACTTCAGCAACCGCGATTGCAAGGTCCGGTGTGGAGAGCGGCGAAGAAAAATTCACCGATCTCGTTATGGCCGAGAGCGGTGTTATGCTGTCGAGGCTGAGACAACGCGACGTCTTTTCTCCAAGAAGTCGCACATCTCTTAAGGCGCCGTAGATACAACAGTCGCTGTAACGCTCGTCGTATATCGAGTAGGTAGATATGTAAGTATACGTTCACTCGGTCAATTCCTCGGTCGGCTCTGATACGTGAACACCTGCCCGGTTAATCAACTGCCTACTTAGCAGTGCGAGTTAATGGGAAACTGGGTAAGGAAGACTTGTACTTTTCCACCAGCGAGGAAACCGCCTCCTGCAAAAATCGTTTCTATCGAGTTCCCGTGTTCATTCATCGCTACTCAGTGCGGCAGTGCTCAGTGCAGCTGAGTCAACGATATACACCGTAAGCACGTTACGTCGCAACAGGGTCAGCAACACGGAGAAGCAGTTTACGGGCGGTGCTTGCCCGAAGCTCGGTGTGATCACGCGCCACTGCAAGCATCGCGATGGTATGATGTACCTTATCGAGCCGGACAGCGGCTGTCATCCTCGGTGAATCTCCCCTTCGTTATCAGACTCTGCTCATTTGTTCTGGGTGGTGGGGGGGGCAATTATTCACAGTGGTGGTGCGAGGTCTCGGGCCACAGTTCGGAACACTGCGGCTACACTCGAAGCAGCAAGGGGCAACGTCGGTGGTCAACGCCTGCACAGGCGACAACTGCCATCTATCTATCGACCTGCGTAGCTGGAAGGCGATCCGTATACATCGTCATCGCCGGATCTCATCAGAGGTCCGTTGTACGATCAGAATCACATGCCGTGTCACAGGTTGCTCACAGACTCACAGGTGTGCTATACCAATTCGTGGCCGTGCGAGACATGGATTGATGAGAGATAGTATGCACACAGTTCTCCTGTACGTACGCATCGGCCAGCAACATCGCGTTGAAATTGCACGAGGCAGGAGCACCCTACGAACACACAGGAATGGGTAGAGTTGACACTCGATGTAGAATCCCATCGAACAGCGAACCACTCGAATGAGACGGATATGACGGACTCGAATGAGATAGATAATCAAGTAGATTAGAATCGGGTACAGCCTTCATCAGCCTTCGATGCGGCCAACATACAAAACGACTCGGTGTAGAGCGCACCGCGGAATACAGCGCGCAGCCACGCAAACTTGTTGGCCAAATGAACGCACGACTATTTGAGGCGATGTCGATATGTTGAAACGAGAAGGAGATATCACAAACGTCGCGTGGGATAGTCGAATCTATTGTAGGCTTTCGGTTGCCGCTCAACGCTTTGGTCTGGTCAGACCGCTGGGCAAAACGGTGAGGCGGGCGAGACGGCTGCAGTTCGGCCTTAACGGGGCCGCGACGGAACAACCTTCTCTTCATGTGGGCCAGTACGTTGTACTCAGTGCATGCCCAACACACATACACACACATATGTATATATATATATATATATATATATTAGAGGGTCTCGCTACGTGGCCGCCACGGCCGAATACTATGGCCTCGCCCACACGTATGTATATGACGATGGGGCGTAACAAACTCGGGAGGGCGCAGTTTTCCCCAAAAGCCATCTAACGGTTCCGAACTACGACGGGTCTTGCACAGCGGGGCAGAGGCAGAGTACCGACGACGAGCACAAATCTCTGGCTCCCTCTCCCAGCCAGCGAGGTTAGTGCTTCTCTCCGAACGGAGCCGTGGAGGCCGGGCGGCTTTCGCGCGGAAAAGGGTAGATGTCCCTCACGGCAATACCGCAATTCGGATTAGCTCGGCATACAATCATAGTGCTCACGCCGGACTGATCCCGATCCTATCGGGGACAGACCTCGCCGCAGTACACGAACGGATCGGGGACTTCGCGAAGTCACAACGCCGTGAAATTGTTTTCGACCACTATCACTTCACGGTCATGGGGGTGAAACCGTTCAGTGGTTTGTAAGAAGCCTATGAGAATAATGACCATGGAAGAACATTGAAATTGCTGAGGACTGCGATACAATAACGATTGACATTGGCCATGCCAAGGTCGAATGAACTACAGAACCTCGTCAAATCACCTCCCCTGGCAGTAGAAGGCCGAAGGGCACAGGTTCGAATCCCACAACCTGCGGACACAAAAGAGAATCTAAGCATTGTAGAACTGCAAGTCCTCTAATAAACCAATGAGGTCTTAACCCTTCCACCATATTCGATAGATGTTTTTGCTTTGCGGCGGTGTGTCGCGCACTTCTATCGCTGCTAAGCAGGCCATCGTCTATTGAAATAAAAGGGACAATCACTCATATTTTGAATGGGCATCAAATCAACCGGCATCCATATACATTTACGACGGGGTATCTGTCTCACGAAGGAAACAAGGGCTAGATCTGACAGGAAAGGAAATACGTTTGGGCCGATTTTCCTGTGGACGGCTTGATATCGCGCGGAGAATCAAGGGTACTTCGAACCTGGTTGAGAAAACTAAGCATCAGAATAAGATAATCTGGACAGGAGGTATCGGATCAACTCATGTAGTTGATTCATACGACGATGTAGCAGGTAGTGGTATTTCGAAATGCAGAGTCTAATTAGCGGCCCACAGAAGCGTTGGATTACCGCTCTCGTTGGATTAAGACTTAATGAGCGTGGATAGAGGTGGTTATCACACCTTGCAAGTACACCTAATGGTCGGTTATATCGACCAACCGCGCATCCGGCGCTGCACACAATTACATTCATCTTTACAAAGGGCCTTCTATTATATAATACAAATGAGACCGTCAAATACTGTAATTTTCAAATTAGGTCAAACCCGTCTGGTGATCCCCTCCGAAACTAGAAGTGCACATGAGACACGAGTCCCCCGGGAGACGAGGTAGCGGTCAAGTCCAAGCCAACTCGCGAACTCTATAGGACCCCCGTCAATGTATCTGCAGGCAGGAACGTTCCTGATGCAGAGTCTCGGCCACGCACTCGATAGTGGGAGTGCGAATTAGCACCATATCTCAAACTAAGAACTCAGCGCACGTCTACATGGCTGGGAAATGCACGATTCGGCCGCCAAAACGCCATCGACAGTAGTTTCAATCGTAATAAGGACTTGGAGACAATGCATCGTCTTCACGGCGGTGGAACGCAGCCGCAAAATGATCCATGAACTCGCGCGAATTTTTGGCCAGGACGACTAGTTTTTTTATATCGAGAGCAATTTCATTATTTCGCCTGTGTGCAATGTAGCCAAACAGATATGATACGCCTTATTAAATTTGAGCATGTCTCAATGCTTGTGACGAAGCTGGCTATCCTTGTATACGTAGTGACGGTCGAGCAATCGAACTAAATACCAACTTCCCATCCCCCGATTTGCTCAAACGAGTCCGTCAAGTGAATACAGAACATGTGTAAAGTTGTGATTATTGCAGCAAGCGTCGGTGTTAGCCCGATTATTATACTCAATTTCATATATTAGCTCACACGAATCATATCAATTCCCTATAACTCGAGCGCACCCCCGCCCGCCGATATCACCATGGACAGTTACTCATCGACCACCCACAAGTGAATAAATAGTTCGACATATACACTCGTTATTAGAGAAGTTTTAATCAAAGCTTAAAAAACGTTTTAGTTAAAAAAAAAGCGATCAATAGCCAACCACGAACGCAGCATGATGAGCTTCTCATGTCACAACGAGAGACCATGCCGTAGAATTGAATGATGTTCACCATTTCAATGTCCGACTATTTCGATACGGGCCAGTGCGATTCCACACATTCGTTGGCTATCAAAACCACGCACGTTCGTGAGGACGGCTTCAATATGTGGCCTCAGACCACAATGGCTAAACTCGCCAAAACGCAGCTTTCATCAGATACTGGCTGGCACGGTGGTCGGTCACTTCCTGTTTCGTCCGTCAGGCAATAAAGCGACTGTCACCGCTGCGGTGACCTGCATCGCGCGATGTCCTCTGTAACTTCGTCCGGCATACGGCGCTAAATCTAGGCTAAACCGCCCGTAAACGCAGGAACTATACACGAGATGTTGACGGGTCTACAATACATATATATATATATATATATATATATATATATATATATATTGCCAGGAATAACGGCATGTGGGTTTGTCCATATACTCGGGATTACTCAGGGGCGTTCAATGAACACCACGGGTACTTTTCCTATTCTATCGAAAATTCAGGTACGAATTTCGTCGGTACGCTGGGTCACACTCACTTAAATCCACCTTAGAAAGCTGATGCTACAGATTGCCTCTGTCAGAAATCGTTGCGGAAACAGCAGCAGCAGCAGTAACAGTAGCACAGAAATGATTTGACTTCAGAGCGGTAGTGGAGCAATCGTCGACATCTTGCTTTTTCCATGGCCTAGCTATTAACAGCAGCTTTTTTTTTTTCGCAATCCCCTTGCTTCACCGGGGCCGGGGCGACCAGGCCGCACGGCCTTGAGCCTTTCGTGACTCGATCCACTCAGGAACAACATCGGCGGCGGCGGCGGCGGCGGCGGTGGCAACAAACGAGTCGCCGCCAGCTCGATACGACGCTAACTGTCAACTCCGTCAGACGTCGGTCGGAGCAGTTGTCTCCCACGTGTCGCAATGGGCGGCCGATCATCTTCGGGACGGCCCTCAACCGCCACTTACCCCCCCCCCCCCCCCCCCCCCACTTGCCTGGGCCTGGTGCGCGTGCCACGAACCACAGAACAACACGCTTGCTTATCTAACACCATTCGACATCCGACGCCATCTCGAGCGACCATTGCGCAGCGAGTCCATTCATGGGGAGTCTGCCCGTTGGATGAAACGCCAGCAGGTAGCCCTACTCAAGTTCTCCGCAGAAAAGGAACCAACAACGACCACCATCAGCACCCACCATCAACTTCGTCTGCCGCCGAACACTTCACCGAGCTTCTACAGCTACCGCCGCTACTCGCATTGGTAAACTTGGTTGGTAACGTTGACGTTCACAACTATACGCAAACAATCACTGCGGGGTGACGCGGGGCCGAAACGCGCCACGCGGCGCAAACTGGTCTTAAACGAGAACGCGCGCATAGCAGCGTACGGATGGACACTCGCTCGCTCGCTCGCTTATTGAGAAAGTCCTTTGTTCCTGGTCGAACAGATCATCGTTGCTCGCCAGAGTCTCACCAACACAAGTCGGGTCGTCCACAAGTCAGGGCGATTGTACTAAATGTACGATTCTATTCGAACGATCGTGGCCACTCCGTTAACCGCGCCTACCGGAAGGCTGCCCTGTCGTGTGACGTTCCCCGGCTCGCGCTGTCGTCATTCAAACTGCGGCCCATCTAGCCACCGGGTGTCACCCTACCTCGCCGATGTCGCCCGCCATCCAGAGCTCGAGGACGTCTTCGTTCTCCTGGGGCAGGACAACGTCTGGCTGCCAGCCACCCGACGCTCAGCGATGTTCAACTAACTTCCGCGAGTCTGTCAGTCTTTCGTCCGTGAAGACCCCCGAGATGTCACCCCCCAGCCCATCCGCCGGCAGCACCCCCTCATTCGGCCTATCTATTCGTCGGTCGCTGGCCGCGTATCCATGGAGATGCCGCAGCAAATACAAATAGGGCGGTCCCCAAATCTCGAGGATTCTGTGTCCGTACTACCTCCAGGCATCCGTTGATTTCAATCAGTTAGCACCGTACGAACGGGTCAGAATAAAGCTGTAGGCAATAGAACGAAATTAATCGGCAACGAACGCAACGTACTGTCCTCATGACTAAGTTTATTCGAGAAAACAACATTATCGTGCAATATATATATATATGTAGTACTGCCTAGTACTATATGTATATACCCTTAGACATCCATACGCTCCAGTGAGTAGTTGGCACAAAGGCCAAGCGCTCTCTTCACTGCCACCATGATAAGTGGCCCATTCTCTGGACGACGCGTGTGTTTTCAAAAATGGCGCCATGGCCCGCTGCTGTTGAAACGATTTTCCTGTAGCATTTTCTAATTGTACGCCCTAAAACGCTGCATTGCAACAGTGAAATACGCAACCTCAGCCCAAATGAAACGCACAATACCGCTGACAAATTGGCATCACCCGAGTTCAACTTGATTGCGTTGTTATCGAGCAGCTCTTGAAATCGCCCGCCAAACGGACATGACGTAGCTTGTTTGGGTCGGGAAGCTTCGTCTGCTTCCGCTCGGTAGCCTTTTCTCTTGGAAGCTCGCGGACCACACGTGGCGGACTTCCAAAGGTAGTGAATTTTGCTGTTTTCCACCGATTTTCGTGTACCCAACGTGTGTGAAACGGATACGCCGACAGTGTACGACAATCGTAGGGGGTCGTTGTGACGGAGCTTGTGAGATTTCGTGAAGTTCCGGGCCGTATTCAGCATCAATCGTCCACGCCGCTGGCGACGGCGTTGCTCTCGTGCTTGTACCGTACATCTAACATCGGCATTCGTCAAAGCGAGATCGGGATCGTTCGATTGTTGACAACATTGCATATGAATGCACGCCTCGGGAGGGGTTGGGATAACGACAGCGGCTAGTCCCTGTTGTCCTAGCCGTATGTGTAACAGCTCGCTAACAATGAACCCGAAACTGTAGCCCGGTTGGTCGACCGCGGGCGGACGAACGACAATCGACAGCCTCTTTGCTAGAGCTTGTGGTTCTTTATGCATGGGTATATTACATACACCCGGCTTGTCGACATGTGCTGTGCAAGATCGCGGTTGGCGAGCGCGCTTTTTGGGCGTGACGTCTTTAACATTCGTCGATTTGATCAACTGTTTAACTGTTGTTATGAGTTAGATATTCACTTGGGAGTCACCGGGGTAGGAAAAACATTGGCAGAGCCATAACGCTTGAATGGAACGTCTCGGGTTGTGGTCGTGCAGCTAACGGACGAGAGCAACGTGTTCCTCTAAAGATTACCTGCATTTGCTGCTCAGTGTTTATTAGTGGACACCCGCACAATGCTGAAATACGGCCCGGAAAGTTCGCACTATTATAGGCTTGAAATGAATCCCTAGGTTATGCTGGTGGTATATTCAACAGTAAATATGTTGATATGCGTGTATATATGCTCATCGTATTTCTACAGATTGATAAAACCTAAACACTAAACAATGTATTGACCCCATCAGTCCTGTCAAAACGCCAGGCAGTAGCGGTTAGCCTTCCGTATCGAAATCTCTAATTAGCTTTTTCTCTCTCTCTCTTAGATGGTGAACGGTCGCGTCCGTAAAGTTTGTCGCAAGACATACTCGACACCTCGTCGCCCCTACGAAAAGGAGCGCCTCGACCAGGAGTTGAAGCTCATTGGTCACTTCGGCCTGCGTAACAAGCGCGAGGTATGGCGCGTGAAACTCACACTGGCCAAGATCCGTAAGGCCGCTCGTGACCTGCTGACCAAGGACGAGAAGGATCCCATGCGTCTGTTCGAGGGTAACGCCCTCCTTCGTCGTCTGGTCCGAGTCGGTGTCCTCGATGAATCGAAAATGAAGCTCGATTATGTGCTCGGCCTCAAGCTTGAGGATTTCCTCGAGCGGCGACTGCAGACCCAGGTTAGAAAAATGCCAGCCACATGCCAGGGGTCTCTCTCTCTCGGAACCTCGTTCGATACCTGTTGCTAAATCTCGATAAGAATGACATCAAAATATGCTGCAGAAAGTTCTGAAACGAAACCCGTTCTGTATTTAAAAACACACACACACAATTCAGGTGCAACACAAATCACTGGCTTAGTTTTCGGATATTTGGCAACAAGTATTCATCATTTTTGCTGCTGCTGACCTAATACCATTCTTGCTGCCTGCCATATCACTCGATCGGACCATATTTCACGATCGCACTATACATACGTCTTGCTGCAGTCGTCCATATATCAATGATTATATTATATCCATTGTATTGCCATTGCTATCCAGTACTACAGAATTATTTAGATTCTACCTTTTGCCAGAGGTCTACGGGAATGATTCCAATTGATTTTGTGTCAGCGATTCATCGGGCGGAGTGAAACAACACTATTACTGTTATTTTAAACATTATCGCTGATGTTAATCTATCTTCTGCGCCTTCGCGGATCTTCATCTCGTGTCTAACTTCTCCCACTGTTCGATCCGCAGGTCTTCAAGCACGGCCTGGCGAAGTCGATTCATCACGCTCGCGTGCTCATCCGCCAGAGACACATCCGTGTCCGCAAGCAGGTCGTCAATATTCCCTCGTTCGTAGTCCGCCTCGACTCCGAGAAGCACATCGACTTCAGTGTACGCTCGCCGTTCGGCTCGTCGCACGAGGGCCGCGTCAAGAGGAAGAACAACAAGAAGAAGGCCCAGGGCGGCGGTGGCGCAGGCGATGAAGACGAGGAGGATTAAGCCATCGGCTTCAGTGGCGACGGCGGCGTCGTCGTCGGATAACAAGGGATTGCAATGACCATCCACCTGATTTGCGGGTCCGTTTCTGTCGACACGCCGGTTGACCCCCAGACGATGCGTGTGTGTGTGTGTAGGCGTCGATTCACTTCATCAAATTAATAAAGCATGCGCCATCGAATGGGGCCTCGAGGGGGCTGATATAATTGCGATTTGTTTTCTATCTTGTGATTTGTCATTCACTAGTCGGAAAGTGTTGAAGCCGATGGGAACGGCATCCGATCGGAGTATGAACTCGTGGGAGACCCCACCTGTAGTTCTGACATGTCATGGCCTTCAGATTCCGGGTGTCCCCCCCTGTTTGCACATTTTAACCATTCAGTTCCTTCGATGTGTCTCCTCTTCCGACAACTGATCCCATGGCACCTGATCATCATGTTACGTTGTTCTGATAGCGGTCTTCGCCAGTTTGTTCTGCTTAGGTACTAATCTCTATCAGTGACGTCCACTCTAGCCCAAAACTAGCCCGCATGCCTTTATCGGTATTAGGGGGGCGTGTTCCTTTTAATTGAGTTCAATTCAATATCAGCTGTTACTGGTAAGTAGTAATGTGAGAATTAGCCAGCGCAGCAGTACGGGGATCATTGTATAGATAACACTGCGAGTGGGGTGTCGAGATGAACGCTTTGTGGTAGTAATACATAGTATTGAAGGGTTACGTGTAGAGAATGAATCAGTCTGAACCCGAAAATTGCATAAAGCAAGCAGTTCGCTTAATGTATTTATGGTGGCGCCGCTTCGCGAACTCCCATTCAGGCTAACGCAATCACGTTCATCATCAATTAGGAAAGCAGATCACGGAACTGGCCGAACCCTTTCTTTGACTTGCCATCAATGGGAAATCATTGTTATGATTCGTTATTATGATTTAGGTGACAACAAGCGTGTAGGTATTGAATCTATATACTGAGCAAGATTTCAAATTTTCGGCCTATAGGCGAACATCGTTTGGTTTTTTTTCTTCGTTTGTTGGGGATTGCTTTTATCAAGACGGCTGCCGTGTCGTTGTTTAGCTTAGAAGTCGGGGGCGGTAGATTTATAGGACGCTCAAAGAAGAGCTGCGTTTCTGCGGTGACAACAGTAGCGGTTCAATACACTGGAGTTATACGAATAGCATAATAACCGCAATCGGACTTTGCCACTGAGGCTGCAGCATGTTTATATTGATGCGATATATGCCGAATTACGGGCATGTCCGATAGAGAGAGGGTTCAAATGCATGCTATAGTTGCCGTCTCCCAAAGCGGGAAAGAAAAAATATCACAATGGTCGTGCTAATTACTATTATTATTATTATTATTGTCATTTCGATATGAAATATCACGTACACAATTATTTTAAGGCATTCGTAGTAAAAAGAAGTCCACAATGTCGGAGTTAATCCGTAATGATTTATTTAAAGTTGACCGTTGGTATTCCTTTTTTGGCGACGGCATCTGTTGCATTTCTGAAAGGCACACAACAACAAGAGTAACAACAGACTCAGCTCTGTTCTGTCGAGTTTCGTTTTCCTGAATTTGCATCTTATGCCTAAAGTAGGTTTAGCTAACGATGAGCGAAAGTCCAAATACACAATGTTGTGCTATTCAAACGCCGCATCATTCGACACAGCCCAGCTAGTAATACCTGAAAGGTTAAGAGCTGAGGCCTGTCACATAGGGGAACAGCTGAGGGTCAGCTCGAAAAACAATTATAAGCCCAGCTTCCGAGTGTTGTAGAGCGACCACCATAAGGTCGACTACCCATGTCACACGCTTTCGTTACATGGGTAATGCGAATGTGTTCATTGCTAAGCTTCGTATTGACTCAATAATTTCGAAAATGTTCTCATATTAAATCGCTCCTTCCCTTTAGTTCTTAGAGGATTTAAGGAACGTGTTGTCATCTCCGATCGCTTCCGTTCACCGCACAATAAAGCAGTTACTAAGGCGCGCTGATGTGGCAATCCGAAGTTATCCCAGCCCTCTCCGACAACCGACAGAATATTGACGAACGATTCGACAAATACATCTCATCATACATGAATTTGCTATATTTTGTCTTATTTTGGCCCATTGTCGAGGAATTGATGAGGGGCTTGGGCGACGTCTCGCGTTATCTTGCCTTTCTGCTTACGGATTTAACTGCAGTTGTGCAAGAAATCAGGATCACCAGTAGCAGCGACGTGGACAGGCACACGCCGATGAGGATAATCAGCGCTCGAATAATCGCCTCCCGATCGACAGTGGTCACCTCGACGTTGTCCGGTGACTGGAAGCGAACCGCCCCGCCCCCTCCCGATTAGATAGCTACACTCACGAAGTGTCATCGTGTCAACCTAGTAATTATACTATATATATTAATGAATTGATACTCACCGCGGCGGTCCCGCGGAGCAGACCATTTTGTCCTCGGGGTCCGATGACAGTAGACGCTAAATGTGTGTGCCAGCCGTGCAGTGTGCACGTACCTGACCTTATAATTTCGACACTATAGCTGGGGCCGTGACCATCGACGCGGAAGATCGAGTTGGTAATGCTGGCCAGTTTTTTTTACTAACTTCTAATCGTTTAGTACCAGATAAACGCCGGACGAATTGGGTCAGTTTGGCCATTGTTTTTGTGATATCTACGTAGGCCATATATATATATAATCTAACGCAATACTATCCTTACGGCTAGGACTTCCCAGCGTTATGTCGCACACAATAGTCTTGCCGGCTGCGACAAGGTTGAGACCAACTTCAGGCAGAAACACTGTCTTTGTGTTTTATCTCTTTGAAGGAATCTGATGTCGTCTTGATACTAACAGCGTGATCGGTTAAACACGTATTTGTACCAAGGGCTGCTCCTAAAGGTCCAATGACTTGGCTACATTTCTTCGTTTCATGTTAGTTTTCTGTCATTTTGGACAAGTAACAGGGAGCAAGGCGTCGTGCTAATGAACAGCGCAGTATGCGCCGCTACATTGTCTTGCTACAGAATTCATGACACTTTCCTTTTAGAGTTTGTGGCGTCTCGCAACGAGCAAACTCAATCATAACTGTTCAAACATCTTAAGTATATTCACACTAACAGTTCAAAATTCACCTGAAATAGATAAGCACTGTATACTATGCACATACGATAAGCACCACCTTCTATTGATGCGATAATCCCAATAATAGGACAGCGGAGCTGACCTAGAAACGATCATATTGTGGAGAAAAAAAGGGTGTTTTCTCGTATGCTGCCTATCTCAGTATGTGTAATTGATCCTCTGCCGTCAGCCGTACTGAGTAACTCTCCACCGTGTGGCCGACCGAGTTGAACACGAAGCCTGCTTTTGTTTCGAGTATCATACGTGTTCGATCCGTCTAATTTGTCCGAATACGTCTAATTAATATAGCGTCATTTGTTTATTGCTACGGCATTGGGCTCGCCTCGGAGTGCAATTCAGGATTTCGACGCCATGGAAAAGTTACCGACCAAAAACAAACAATACAAAAACCTGAATGATGTCTCTCGGTTCTACCTCGTATCCGCTATGGTTAGCTTGGGGGGGGTCTCGATTTTCGTGCAGTGCCACTTCGGAGCGAGACAGCAGGTGATTTGTTTTCGTCTTGTTCGTTTTTCCTGCCAGAAACTCGAGCAAAGCCAAGCCCGGCATTTCGAACATGTTATACTGGACCGGCCGAGTATGTCCATAGTCGCCAGCGTGGAGCGACTCTCTCTCGCGGCGTGTCAATGACGCACGGTGATGCTCTTCGATATCTTCGGCCAGATCGTCAGGCACCGTCGCCTGATGCGTGTGTTGTGTCTCAAGGTCGTCCGCGAGGGCGTCAGGCAACTGCGACGAGAGCACTGGAGGAACCTGCAGACGAAGGAGGTGTAAGGGTTGAGGGATCGGAGTCGAGTATTGAACCTGTGTTTTTATTCGCCCTGACGCCGATATCAGAGCAAAACTGCGAAAACGCACCGGTACCAAGAGACGCTGGCACCGAGTCATATGTAATAGATAATATGCTTGAGTGGAATGGGCCTTCAACTCGTAGCCTATCAACTGAGTGAATTAATTAATCAGTTCGATGAGACACGGTTATCTTGCTGCGTTTGTCGTACCCCATCGAAGTTTCTCAATGTTCACACAGAGCCGTAACCGTAATGGACGTTGTCGTTGATCTCAGGAAATAGGGACATGTCTATAACTCTCCTATAAAAATTTTAGTTAAAGTGACCACTTAGCTACTGGCTTGCACTGCACGAGATTGAACCGTTCCACCGTGCCTCTCCATAACTGAAATCTTTGTGCCACACGGGCACCAAGAAACGATCAGCCAACGCGGTCAGCGAGCTTCCGGCTGAGAATCGCTGTATGCTTGATCAATTAATTCGTTTGCGCACTCACAAATAAAAACGACCAAACTAAGGATTGACATCGGCTGGAACCAGATCTGGGAAGAGGCCAACCTTCAAGAACGTGTCCAGAAGATCCGAGATCTTGTCGGACAGCTGAGCTTGCTGCTGGGTGGCACTCACACATCCTCGAGATAGTATACTAACAAATGTCAGATATACGGCAGGTATCAAATCACGTAGAAACATCGTTTTTGGGCTAAATGCCAAATCCTGCGAAATTCGCCAGGCATCATTGCGGCGATTCGAACGAGCAGCTAAAAAGGCAAGCAGGGGTCTGTCGGGTATCGACAACCTGTAATCCGGCAGAAGGCGACCTTGTTAAGGATTTGCCGGTGGGAAAAGGCCGATAGGAAAAAAGTGACCGGCCCCGAAAGGTTTTCATAGTGCCACCTAAAGGTTAAGAGCTGACGGCTGTTCCACAGCAAGGGGAACCGCAGATGGGATGGAAAGAGACTCCGCCGAAGGAAATGTTGCTATAGCTTCAACTAGCAATATAGTGGAGCAGATACGCAACGTGAATCTGTTTATGTAGGTATTTGGCAGTGTGATTTTCTTAGTAGAAATAAAACTACTCGTGTGAATGTCATGCATAATAACGTGAACAATGGATGCTGGACGCCATCGGCGTGGCGAAGTGTCTCTCGATTGAAGTTGAATTTCGAACTAGGATCAGTGTCGTTGCCATCGGTGACGCCAATGGCCAAGTGTAGCGCGCTTCTGGTTGAGTTAATTTCACTCACCTGCCAGATACACATTCAAAACATGAGCAGCATTTTGGACTGCGCATTCTCCCTCACTGTTCAACGAGGAGATGTCATCGCGTCCTTCAGGACCATGGCGGCATCGGCCTGACACTCCATCCCCAACTACGTCTCTAATTATTGTATTTATTAGAACATATAATAATAATAATATCAAAAATATATATATAAACTCTCTCGAGAACCGTTTAGATTATTTACAGTTTACGAGGTGACCGCGAGTTAATCAACGGGTTAGATTGTTGATTAATACTGGTTGATGAAATAACGCCGTTGCATCAACGAACACTCTTCGACTCTAGAGGCGGGTTCTCAAAAATGGTCTGGGAAGAAAATACACTTCGGTATGTGTAATAGGAATTTTAACAATGAAATATTATTAATAAATGCCCATTTAAAAAAGGAAAATATTGTCAACACTAGAAGAAAAAATAAAAATAAAAAAACGCTCCTGAGTGAGGCCGTGCACCTCTACAAATCTAAAAAGAAATATATATATATATAAGAGAAAAGAACAGATCACATAATGGACGCACATTTCACATTTATATTATACAGCTTAAATTACAGCTTAAATACTGTCAACCGTAGCGGTATTGTCTCGTCATTAAAGTTCATATCGAGATCAGCGCCGCCTTTTCGAGCTCGACTCTTGTAGACATCACTCGATTGTGCCAGCATATTGTGTTAATGCTTGATTCAGTCAGTGCCATCGGCGAGCGCTCGGTAAAGTCGAACGGCTAGATGATGTCTGCACGCCAACAGATTGCTGTCGTCGGCCAGCGAGTTTGAGAATCGTTTACAGCTGCAGTGCAAATTGCCCGATAGCACCTGTGGGACGGAACAACAAACCAAGCAACATCTGATGAATGCACTATATATAAACATCTTTAACTTTTTCTCTTATTATTATTATTATTATTATTATTATTATTATTATTATTATTATTATTATTATTATTATTATTATTATTATTATTATTATTTTATATTTGACCAACTAACCGATAAATTCAAATGTATCATTGGAGTGCTTTGCATTAATTGATTTTTCGGCTAATGCCGTCTCGTGGTGTGATTGCTTTGTGGCCCCTTTGTATTGTAAACGATTATAGTTAGAATTGTGATGAGTTAGAAATTAATTAAAATTTAAATAATAAAATTATCAGTGACGCGAACTGATTGCCACACGTTGTCATTAGCAATCGAGTAATGATTGCATACGGTGATTACGCTTGCACCAGCAGTAAGTAATAGTGTTCGTTTGCGGAGTTCGTTTGGTGTACCGCGATGTGAAGTAGCTCTGGGGGCATGGCGACCCAAGTAACAACCTGGCGCACGCCAGGGTCAAACGCGGTATACAAGAGAACAGGATTCTTGCCAGCCAACACCCCTGACTTGAACAGGGAGTTCAGAGGTTCGTTGTGCTAGTAGTGGCTGTGCCAGCCCTCGCCTTGACTGTAAATATAAGGGGACCCCCATTTGGATAATTGCCTCATTGTAGCTCCGGCTGCCCCTTGGTCCGACTGTAGATCGTCCCATATGTCCTACCTCAATTACGGCGCCGGCCTCGACGATGCTGTATGGCAGACCCTTCGTCCGTGGCGGAGACAGAGAGCCGTTGGCGAGCAAGCGCACAGCGTAGGGGAACTCAGTGGACAAGGTTGACAGCTCTTGCAGATGTTGTGGGGTTACTGCAACAACACGAACAACATTGGTACTGATTGGTCTCGTTTGTTGATGTCAGCTTGCCACGAAGCTGACACAACACCTTGACAAGCGTGCGCATCGACACACTACCTACCCGTTGTAATATACTGGAAATGGTCGCCCCCCAAACGGTGCTTTTCCTATGCCTATAGGCCCTCGGAAGAGGCCCAACAATCACCAAACCCTGCTGACTGTGTGACAGGATGTTCTGGACGCCCTTGCATTGGTGTCGTTGCACCGTTCCACTGGTCTATAGTAGTCGAGACAGGCGTCGAGAAAACGGTCAACCGCGGCAAGGAGCGGCCAGGTAGCGAATTACCATCCAATTGGGCAGGAGAGCTTCCCAAAATGACGTCTTGCATGAGAGATGGTCGAGTAGTGCCTGTTTGCCGGGGCTTGCTAATACTTATGGTGTTCACGAATTCTCTCATGAAACATCTGCCTACCATTTGGATTAATGAGCTTTTCCTCTTGAATGATATAATATTACAGCTGGACGGGTGAAGGAGTACGCACATTTTTTTCCTTGCTCGATCTCGCCGAACACCAGTTTAAGATGATCCCACGCCAGCATATCGAGGCCTTATCCATCGGGTGTCAGGACGCGACAGGGTGACTTTTCGCCTACGGACAGGTCAAAACAAAAGTGGGGGGAGGCCACCGTGAGGGGTAAATTCAATTAAACAGTGAACAGCCTCAGATTACCGATCGAAGCAGATGCTGCTTTAACGCAAGGCTACGCTTCCCGACATGCGAACACTCGCTTCTTTTTCTACTATTTTTTTGCTATACAATTAGAGATAATTTACTATAATAATAATAATAATAATAATAATGATAATAATAATTATTATTATTAGTAATGTTTTTATCATTCGCATCTTTATTATTATTATTATTATTATATATATATTATATTTTCATTATTATTAACATGCTGTTATCGGCGCTCATGAAGAGATTCTCGGGTCACATTCCCGTCTAACGGTTAAGACCTCGCTACAGTTCTCGGAGTGCATAGTGGAAAATGCCTTCTTGAACATAGCCCTCTAAGAAAAGAGAATTTCCATCGTTCTCTTTGTCAGACGTTACTGCATAGTTGTAGAACGAGTCGATCTGATTGATATTAACGGGTGATTGCGTACGACTACATAGTTCAGCAACGCGCTCTCTCTCTCTCCGTGGAGCCTGATGTATACACGAGACAGTGCAGACCGTAGCGATGCCACTTCGAGCTCACGCAGAGCCAATTAAAGTTACTATCGAACATAGGCCATAATTCGCCATTAGGCATCTCGAGTCGTACCGTTTTTCTTCATTTCGAGCAACGTTCTTGCAATTATGTCCTGACCGCCTGCTACCCTACCTATCTAATTACCAACAGATTTACCTGTGCACAGATCAATTGGAACACGTTGGGTCACGAGGGGGATTGTTGCGCGGGGACACGTGGGGTCAGCGGGGGTGCGTTATTGTTGTTCATGTGATAACGCGAAATCACGCAGACATCCATGACAGCTGTTCGCTCCCTCGCCGTCTCCGGCTTGCAGACTCCAGCGTTAGCCGCAACACAGACACACACGCAACACAGTCACCAGTGGAGTTTTACGTTGTCCATGCGAATGTTGACATTCGGCGAACTGATTTCGAACGCCGACGCGACCTGCGCTCGGGCCGGGTTGCCCGCCCAGCATGTTCGAATCGGCTTCGAATCGACACATCCCTTCGGGACCGCCAACATCTCGTTCTGCCGGTTGCCGAGCAACGCGGCTACTACAGCCCGATGGCTGTTTCGTGTGCTGTTCCGCTAGACGACGGCCACGGGAGAGGGCCCTCTGGCCATTGGCTGCACAGCTGGGAGAGGGCGAGCACCACTCCGCGAGCAGGCTCCCTACATCTGTAGCCGAGGGATCTGAGACTCTTGCCGTGTGTGGGTCGCTGGCTACGAATGTAACCTAGGTGCGCGCGGATTTCTAGACGAGCTGGGAAAACTCTTTGTGCATACCCGCCCCCACCCCGGTGTCCCGTTGCTTCAGCGGTAATACGTCTGCTCTGCCAGCCCCTGTCCAACGTACTACGCTGCGCATCCTCTGTGTACAACTGTTCGCCAGCGAGAGCTGTCCGAAACGGCGCCGGGTTGCGCCAGCTTGCCGCCAACGCGCGACGGCAGTGCACGCCGCGATGGGCCCCCCCACCTAACCACGGCCGCTGTACGATCGTCGGGGGACACGAGTCCCAAGCTGCTGCTGCTGCTGTTGTTGCCCCCTCCAGAAGATCAACGACTCTGGGAGTAAGGCGGGAAAAACGCAGCGTGGATCATTGGCCTTACGTCGTCCGTACAACGGCCCTGTTCCGCGCTCCCACCGCCGTGTCCACCACCACCGCGTTCTGCTGCTGATCCCGCGATCTTCCTCTCTCTCTCTCTCAGTCTCTCTATGTGTCTGTGTTCTTTCGCTGTCGCACGTGTAACGCTCACAGCGTCTCCTCGCAACATTGATCCCCCTATTCGAGGCGACTGCCGCGGCCGTTGACGTCGCGCTGCGAGCGGATGCTGAGGGACTCGACCAGCTCGGCAAAGGTAGACACCGAGACCTACTGAGAGACAGAGGTGAGGGCGCTGCGGTGTTGCCCGTGGCTGGCTCGTTCCACTGATCTGTTCGATTGGAATTGGTTGATGTCCGCTGGCTCATTGGCTGCTGAGCACCGGAAAACGATGACGACGGCCATATCAGAAGACTGAAGTGTTGCCGGCTGGACAAAACGCCTGCCTGGAAAACGTATCCCTGGAAACGTTAGCATACATTTCATATCGTGCGTTCAGTGCTATCTGGTTAGTGCATGCTGCGATCATCGGTGCGCGGAAGGCCGCCGCCGCCGCTGCCGCGCATTCGGCTTCCGCCACCGGATTCGTCGGCGCCGGATCGGCTTCGCCTGCAGTTCTGCCGGGAGCGTGATACGAACAGCGGCATCAGCAGTAGTAGTTAGGGGTGATGTTGTTGGTGGTGGTTTCATTATCAGCTTAGTGAATCGAAGGATCCTTGTCAGGTACGAAAACAATCTGTAAAGGTGGCCCCGATAGGTCGTCGAGGTAATACACCCACACGTACCTCTTCTTATCGAGCACCGTCAATCGATCGGGCGCTACGCATCGAGCATCGTTAGCGTGAACGCCACTCCCGTCTCGGCGCAGCCCCATTGAAAAAGCAAAAATCGTCTGACAATGAGACGATCAGCATGCACACGATCTTCACCGCCGCCCGCGACGCCGAGGCCAGCCATCGAGTCCCCGCGGTGAGATGACGGCTAACGGAAGCGTTCGACGAGCAGGATGCCGCAGACAGCGAAGACGAAGTAGAGATCGGCTCGCTGGAGCCGGGCGACTCGAGCGCGCCACAATCATGTTATGACGAATGTGACCACAGGCACAAACGCGTGATAGCCGCAGACGTGACTGGATACCCCCGCCAGGCTTCCGGCGCCCCACGGACACGTTCGCGACCTAACGAAGAGGAACGAACAGGACGCCGATGTCGATTTTTCCTCTGCCATCCCTCCTCGTGCAATTCCCGCATATGCAGAAGCATCTGCTCGTTTGCTTCGGTGCGTTCGAAGCTGATGTTGCCGTGTTACGTTGTGTTATTATCGTATGACAACATCATCTGTCGCCGACAACAGGAGCGGCCGCGTGCCATCGTCTCTCACGCGGCCGCGTGCCATCGCCTGAGACCGCGGTTGCAGGAAGATACGCAAGAAACTGATAGATGCAATGACGCCGAACGCAAGCCGGTATCAGGCACCTGTTCACCGGCGGCGAGGATTGGCGACGACCGGGTGAGCGATTCCGCGTTCGGTTGACACTCCGACGTTGCTCCCCGCCCCTCTCGGACTGACCGATTGCTGCTGACGAACCGCCGGCAGGGAAGGAGAGTGAGATACATATATATATATATATATATATATTCATACATTTACATATATATGTATATGTATACACATACATACATAGAGAGAGACCAAAAATGAGATGAGGACAATGCAAAATCATCGCAACGCGAGACGAAAATAATCGGAATCAGACGACAGCCCCACGCTCGTGCCTCCCGGCCATTGCTCAAGTGACAGATGCTCGAATCGCTCTCACAATCGAATATCATCTATAGTTATATAATCAAATGTATCCTGTTGTGCGTTCGACGCATGACGACGCTACCATTTTCACGCTGTGGAAACAGAACGTGGAAGACGGGGTAATCAGTCGCCAGCGAAACGGGCCGGGCAGTCGTACGCGGCGATAGGGCACACCGCCTCTAGAGAGGGAGGGCGGGGGCGTGAAGTAAACTTGGAGTTGTCACGCCGAGAAATAAAAGAACCACAACAATTGGCTGCACCACCATCATTCGCCGTACACGGGCCCAATGAGCTGACGCCGGTCGGACGACGCGGTGCACAGGGAAGTATCACGGAGAGAGAGAGAGAGAGAGAGAGAGAGAGAGAGAGAGAGAGAGAGAGACAGAGAGAGGAATGACGGGAACTGAGCAAAGACTCAGGTAGAAGCACATAGGAGGAGTAGTTTACGATCAAGCCTACACCAGGAGCGATCGAGGATAGAGCAACAGAAGGCAAAGGAAGGTGGGTAGGAACGTGGCCGATGCCGACGTCTCATCGCTGTTCAACGGCGGCAGACGGCGACTACTCCTGTACCTGGTGGGTGTCTGCACCTTAGCCATGCGGGGCTCGTACGCGTTCGGTCGGGCGCGACAGAAGTGGCAGCGAGCGCCAGCCAGCAGCAGCGACGGAGGAGGCAGCGGCGGCGCCGGCGGCAGCAGCATCAGCAGTAGTAGTAGCAGCAACAACAACTACAACAACAACAAACAACGATCAAGGAGGTGTCGCGGGTTGGCAATTTGCAATTGCGAAGGCAGGAGAGGTGGCAGTCCGCGCCGTTCGTTGTCGTGCGGATACTACTAAATAGGTCCCGAAATCGGCAGACGAAGAGAGGTGCGCGACCTTCGGCATCAAGCGGACGAACGAGCGGGCGGGCGGGGAGACAAGGAGGTTGCGACGATTCCGCCGGACGGCGGGTGATGGTCGTCGACGTCGTCGGAATCGCGGTCGAGGGCTGTCGAAGCGAGTGCTGACGCAGTGCGCAGCGCGGCATTCCGTATTCCGCTCGGGAATGATAAACGCACGGGGGTGCTCTGCGCCCCTGAACACAACAGCGGCGAAGAACGATGCAGAGGGGGTATCGACGTGTATTGACCTGAGAGAGAGATGACTAGACACGTTTCGCTATGCTCCGCGTAGAGCCGCCAGGGGAAACATGGGGCTGATATCGGGCCAGCTGTCGTTCTGGCGTACACATTGACTCGTCCGCTGTCGACGCCAACGTCATTATCGTTAGCATCGTTCGTTGTACGTTCGGGCCTCGCGCTGTCTCGTACGCCTCTCGTACGTTCCGTTGTTCGCATGCGTTCGTATGAGGAGTAGGCCCTGAAACGCCTACCCGCTCCCTGGCTGAACATTCGAATCGCAGTAGTCGTTGATAACATTCGTCTCCTGCTTCTGGAGTAGCATCAGCCGGAATCTCTGGAAGCTCTCTCGTGAAAGTCGCGGGCGACTTCGCGACTACACGCTACGCCGCTTGTACAAAGAAAAAAAATAAAACAAATAGCCAGCTGTATACGTAGTATGTATAGGGCAGAAGGTAGAGGGAGACGCGAAACTGAGTCGCACATCAGAACAAAGGTCTAGAGACAGAGCTCCTCGCCGGAGGAACGACAACGAACGCAATCCTAGGATGACTGCTCAGAGTGCCAGCACCGGGTAAGTGGCATCGCCGATTCTCTACATTGTAAATTTTTCCAGCTCTTGACGCTTGCCCCAGCCAGTCATCAGTTGACGCCCGAACGGTAACAACGAGCCGTGTTGCTTCTTGCATCGCCTCGTACGATGGGCAACCACTTTTCCAACAAGCGTGTACAACGGTGGGGATCGAACCGCACGCGCCGTGTGTGCGTCCAACTCGTCTCCCCCGATTGAAAAGCAGGCGCACTTTTGTTTCGAAATTGAGTGCTGTAGTATTTCTGCTCGGGGGGCGTTTCGTCCGGGGGGCGTTTCGTCAACGATCAATACATTGATGCAGCTGCTGTATATTGTTGAGCTAAAAATCGCTCGTTGAAACAACAACAATGCCTGAAACACTTTAGCGAACCATTTCATTGCATTCGTATTGCCGACCACTTTCGGCTGATCTCGTACTGAGCGAAAGTCGTTGGATGAGGCCAACCCATCGATGGATGATATCGATCGTATATCGATTTTACGCTATCGAATAGCTCATATTGAATTACAGGTCGACTACGGTCGGCAGGTTGTCTCTTCCAAGTGGCAATGTGTAGGGAGCTACATTACAAGAGGGTTTGAGATCTTCGAAATTAGGCCAAGTGCTACGTCCGTCCCCCCCTCCCAAAGAAATCGATATTAACACTGGAGGTATTTGACGTAAAGGCACCCTCTCAAATACTCGCAACATTTGCACATATATATATATATATATGTAGGGAGAGAGAGAGATGGAGGTAGGTCTTCTCCGCATGTACGCGCTCGCCTACTGGTTAGTAACCTCTGGTGCGCGGGATGTGTAGCGAGAAGTTCGTGAACGTCAAGGAGGAACAGGTGAAGTCAGGACCTTTGACCTAGACATCTCGTGTATTCTGAATCGTCATCATACGTCCGAGAGCGCAACGATTCTAAGGATGACTTTGGCTATATTCACTGATCTCATTCATTTATGTGAGATGATATGAGACTTAAACTCGGACATGTTAGTAGGCAGGAGGTCTGAAGGGAGTTGATTCCATGCAGGCACCATAGCCATAACTGCCGTTGCGCGGCCATCGCTCAGCGCTCATTGACACCGGTTGTAGCATAAGGACCTCCTACGGGAGCTGTCTCGAATCTATCGTAAAGGCTCCATTTTAAAAAGTTTGACTCGATGAGTCCCAGACGTGCTTAAGGGCGTGTCTCAAGGACGGCGGATCCGTATTAACCTGTCTATGATGCGCTGCGATTGAGATCTCGTAAAAAAGCCATGCCATGCCGGACATGATGGCCACACAACGCGGGGACGCACGTGATAACACCGTGAGCCCCACGCCCACCGAAAAGTCGCTCGATGATTTGGTAACGAGTTGCCAAAGCAAAAATGACGAGGCAACCTGCTCGAGCTGTTGGCTTGAATGTTATTGATAGCCAATCCACAGAACTTAATTACGGAAATTTAACTAATATATATATATATATATATACATATATGCGTGCCTCGGATGGGTGCGGCAAAATTTCCCGGCAATAGCACGATTCCTCCAAATCATCCCGTATCTCATTACTATACCTAATTATCATCCTGCTATTTCGTTAGTATCTCTTATAGTGGTTATATCGCTTCGTGTAGTGTGTTTTCTTTCGTTTCCCATACTTATTATGATAGTTCCGTGTCGTCCGCTGCTTCATATTGGTATTAATATATAATAGATCCGTACTGTTACTTGCTTCATATAGTGATTTGTTTCGCACAGGTTACTTTGCAATCATTCGACATCAACAGAACAGACACAGATACCATCCACCGGAGAGAGATACCGCGGCGAGTGCAAACCGCTTCAGAGGCCTCCTCTCCCCACGCCTACTATGAATAACTTTTGGATATATTAACAACGTATCCGCTGAGCAAATTCACCCCGCGTGGCCTCACAAATTATTTTTGGTCCACAGCAGAACGGAGTGAACTTGTTCGCGCGCACGGCTGGCACAGGGAGATACATATATATATATATATATATATATATATGGAGAGAGAGCGGTAGACGGGAGACCACGAGAACGGGAGAAAAACGCTAAATTAGAGGTCATAACATTGCATTAGCGTTGCGCGTTCATTTTTGTCCGTGTCTCTGATTGTTATGGCGCGCGCCGAGGAGAAGACGCGGCGCCGCGCGCTGCTTTAATTGTTCTCGATGGCGGCGGCGGCGGCGGCGGTGGCGGCGGCGCTCGGCTAGTGGAGCTGCAACTTCACTACGCTGTGAATGGGTTCGGCCTATCTTAGGGGTCCTGCCGCTGACGCGAGAGCGACCCGCCGCCTGTGAACAGCTGTGGGTGTTCGGTTCTTTTGCTGCGTGGAGAGGACTGCGCGAGAGGAGGGAGCTAGCTCATTGTGTGCGCGCATGGTGCCTCTTCGTGGTGGCCGTTCGTGGTTCTCCGTTGTCGTCTGCCGACGGAGCCTCTCCGTGGAACACTAGGGCCTCGATGGAGAGCAGTAATGGGATGGAGGCAATTGGGGGAGGGGGTGTCAGCGTTGGAAAATACGTCAACTTCGGCGTTCTCGACTTGGCGAGGGGGGAGAGGGCCCAGCGGGCCAGAGCGACCCGAACGAGGAACAGCCCTCATAGCGGATGCATGTGAGCCGCGGAGGATTGGAGGAGGGTACCGCCGGCGATGGAGGGTGGCCCCGGAAAGGGTGGCCTTCGCTTCGAGAAGAAGAACGCGGCGGGGAGGGGGGTGTGTGTGGGAGGCGCGGGCTTGTTCTGCTCCTGGCCCTGCTTCGGTTTGCCTGCTGCTGGTTGCCTGCTCCCCGCAGCGGCTCAGGAACGCGATGGATGTGGGGACCGAGAGGCAGGAAGGATATCGGCGACAAGAGAGCGGGAGCAAGGTCAGAGGCAGGCGGCCCGGAGGCGCGAGGCGGAGGATTTTGGACAGTGAGCCAGCGGGTGAACGCTAGAGTCAGGACAGGATAGGCTAGACAAGGCAGCCAGGCAGGACACACTCGGGTGGCCACAGAAGCCGAGTTCGTGCGTCAGCTGGCGAACGCACCCGTGTCGTTTTCGTGGCCGTAGGTCGTGGCCCGTGACTGGGTACAAGGCTCAGGCCGACCTGGACGCCCGCAGTGAACGCCACAGTTAGTCGACCGGCGTAGGCTGACTCTGTTCATCGGTTCCTCGATTTCGTCGAAGAACAACCCACGATCACGCTGCGTAGTCCGATGAAACAAGACAAAGAAGGCAATTCTCATCGTACCTACGAGGCGGCCGACAAGCGCTAGACCTTAAAGCTGCCACCGTCACTGACGACGGCTCGCTCCGACGTAATCAGGTAGCATCGAGCCCGTTGAAGCCCGACGTATGATTGCTTGAAGAGGCCCCCAGCGCTGTGCGTGGAACTCTGCTCGCGTGACGTCGAATAAACGAAGCCAGTGGTGTGTGTGTGTGTGTGTTTATGTGGTCTATCAGCAAGTTTTTACGCGCGGACGCATGCGTGCGCGCTTTGCAATACGTGCGGAGACGAAACCCAAAATGTTATTCACCAGATTGCTGTGCCCTCACAACACAAAGCACCTGCACAATACTCCGAGGCTTTGATCGATAAATAGATAAAAATAGATAGCAGCACTGTGTCGTTTTGATACCGATAGCATTTACTGTCGAAAAAAGGTCAAACATTCACATTACACGCATTCGTCGCGCCGCAAGGATGACTGCACTTCCTGCTCCGTTCTAAATGCGACGTCGAACACTCTTCGGTCAGCGTGTATGCCAGCACCGGGTCAGCACTTCAGCGTATATATATATAGAGAGCTTTGTCTAGCCCGTCGCAAATTTCCAACTGCGTCTGTGTGTGTGTGTGCATACGAACCTCGTAGTGTACTCATTGATTATTACCATATCATTATCGACGCTGTTCTTCGTCCTCACCGAACAAGTCAGCGCGTCATCGTCACCCTTCGTCCTGCAACACGTCATGTCTAGTGGAGGTGTAAAGGGACCCGTTGGTCCAGTTCTGCCCTGTGGCGGCCTGAAGCGTGGCAGCAGCCGGTCATGCAGCCGTATCAACGCGTCGATGGTAAGCGACGAGACTCATGGAACGCTGAAGCGGGCGATTCAGGCGAAAACTCGACGGTACCACGAGTGTCCGGACATTGCTGTTGGTGACGAACTTCGAGCCGGGCCTGGCATGGGCCATAGGACGCAATCTTATCGTACGCTTTCGGCGTCGTCATCAAGGAAGGGCCACTCCGCCGGACCCCACGGAGGTCCCCCGCTGCCGTCGAGCAGGGCCGAGGCGTACAATCTGCTCAACGCACTCGAGCAGGAACTGAAGGCGATTCAGTCCGGCCACGGTCTGTCCCAGCAGCATGAGCTCCTCTACCAGTTGGCCAGCGTGTGCGGTACCCTCACCAAAAATAGCGGTAGTGGAAACAAAAAACGGTGAGCTTGTTATCATCGTTCGTCCGACGGAGGCTGACGGCGAAGATCCAACGGCGAAATGCAAATACACTACTGTATGCTGTACGGCCTCGTACACCTGCAGAACCCCTCGTTCCCCCGCCCCCCCTGCGCCGGGGGTGGTATCTCCCCCTCCGGTTGAAGATAACCTGGGGGTGGCCAGGCGTATGCTCTTCTTCGTTGTGACGTAGCTAGGACGGTCGAAAAGCAAAAAGCAAACGTAGACACCCACGCGCACGCACACACGTTTAGCCGATTGGCGTGATTCAGATCGATTGATGCCGCCTCCGATTTAGACATGAATCACGTTAGCACGTGGCCCGCTACAATTCGACAATTCATTGCTTGTCTCACCGGCAAGCTGCATGCCAGATGCATGATGTATCATGGAGTTCGGTGACGATAAAGGATCCATGAGTTTTGTCTCCGTTTACTCGCCCTTCTTACTGAACGGTGTGGAGAGGGTCTAATCAGCTCAAGTGGAGTGACAACTTGACCACATCGATGGTGATGATTTGGGCTGAATTTTTGCCACAACGAACGTCTTCGTTATGATAGGCTTTTGGGGGGACGGTAGAGCGTAGCATTGAATGGCTCAAATAGCACCCTAATTCGTCATTGTGCTCGGACTGCCTTAGTGGTTTCGTTTAATAAGATAGTCCCATGCTTCACATGCGTCGGAATAGTAGAATAATACAGAGACCAAAACTAAGTAATAATAATATATATATATATATATATATATATATATATATATATATATATATATGCTTACAATAAACTCCCTCACAAGGCCCGAGGTCAGTTACTTTAGCAGATTCGTCCCATATTGTTTCGCTGTACCGGAGTGACACAGTGGCTAGTAATATATGAGCGCGTGAGTTGCTCTCTTTCGACACCGAAAACACACATTTCCTGTCGACAAAAACGCCGCTCCATAGATGACGAACGGGGACAAGAGTTGTTTAGCGGGCAGAAGTCGATGCTGGCCATTTGTTTCTTTATAGATACAGCTCCCTTGATAGTGCTAGTGGTGAGCGTCTTGGATTGCTAGACCCGAGGGCCACACATATACACATACATACATATCTTGAGATCAATCCCTGCTGCTGCAAGATGTGGACAGTTCGTCGATAATGTAGTTACCATCCTTCATTATCTGTGCATTGATGCCTGGCGCAAGCGGTTAACGAGAAGTGAACGGGATCCCACTACGTCCTTGTGGCAACACCCAAGCGGTGAGGTCCCTGTCACCAAACCTGGGGAAGTTCAGCTGAGAGAGCTGTCAGCAGAAATACAAAAGTTTCTCTGCCTAGCTCCATCGGCTCAAGTGACGCTTGCGACCCTGTCGCCGTTGACGTACCTGCTCATTATACATCAGAGATATCCGACGCGAGATCAGATATTACCGCTGATAGCCGCGAGGATTATTCCGACGAACTTGCGCATCTCGCGCATTTCATACGATTACACTGCTCTCGAGGGAGATAATGACACAGTACCGTTGTTGTGCCGCATAACAAAGATAGCATTATGCTGCCACGTATAGACATATGATAACGTGTTGAACAGCTCGAACTCGGCTATTCTCCGCACACTGGTAAGCGGAAATGATCTTGGTTCCCATAGTGGTTCCCCCATGAAATCATCTCTGAATGAATGAAGCATACACATATATATATATATATATATATATATATATATATATATGTATACTGAACAGGTAGCCGATGTGTTTTCGAAGCACGGTGTTCCTGAGTTATTGGTCGGTCTCAACTGTCGTCGCGACCCGAATGGAGTTCGAGTCGGATGGCGGTTCGCCGACGTGAAGTTACAAACAGGGCTTCCATTTCCGTTAGAGTCTTTTTTTGTTTTTGTTTAAATGTCCTTTCATGGAGAAGGCTATTATTATTATTATTATTATTATTATTATTATTATGGGATATTAGTTAAGGCGCTATATATACCTTGACGGTGATCATTTGGTGAACGCTACATCTTGATGGCGAATGTTGCTGAACAGTAAGCATATATTGGTCATGTAGGCGTGGCGCGTTCGTGTGAGCCTGCCTTGCAACCGGAGGAGACACGTAGGACGCACACACGGCGGGGGTTTGATCCCCACCGTTGCACAGTTGCACTTAGGGGTTGGCCGCCTTACGAAGCAATGCAAAAGCAGCACCGTCGGAGTTAAATGTTTAACGCTGTGCAGGTCACCTTTTTTGTTGTTAAAAGATTAAGGTCAAAATACATTACGCAGACCAGACTCTCGTCCACTAAAACCTTGGACCTCTTCGACTTGGGCCTTGATCCGAAACTGATTTTGTATTTCTTCAGACCAAGGCTTGCAGGGCGGGCAGCTCATGGATTGGAGTCCATTCCCGCCCGGGTCCACCCTCCCGCTCGCGCAGGGCGGGGCGGAGGAGAGCCCGCAAAGGTGACTTGAGGTGTGTTCCTCATTACCCTTAAGAAACTTAGGGTGCTTCTCGTTAATCTTCAGAGCACCTCAAGGCTCTTAGGCTGCTTCGTATGCACCTTAAGGAACTTGGGGTGCTTCTCTTTAATCTTACGAGAACCTCAAGGCGCTTAAGGTGCTTCCCATCAACCCTAAGGAGCTTAGGGTGCTTCTTATTAATCTTAAGAGCACCTCAAGCTACTTAATGTGCTTCTCATTGACCTTGATGGCACCTTAACGAACTTGAGACGTTTCTTATTAAACTTAAAGAACTTAAGGTACTACTCATTAACCTTAAGGAACTTAAGGTACCACTGATTAACCTAAAGGAACTTAAGGTACCACTGATTAACCTTGAGGAACTTAAGGTTCTACTCACCAACCCTAAGGAACTTAAGGTGCTATTCATTAACCTTAACGAGCTTAAGGTACTACTCATTAACCTTACGGAACTTCCTCATGCTATTTTGTGTTCTATTTTCCTTGGCTCATGACAATATCGTTCGAACGTTCCTTCTCCATTTTGTCTCTACCGTCCACAGGGAGCAGCCCATGTTTTCGACGAAGGCGCACGTGTTTCATATTGACCCAAAAACAAAGAGATCCTGGATACCCGCCTCTAGCCACGCCGTGGCGGTGTCGTTTTTCTACGATCAGGGCAGAAATTTATACCGCATCATCTCCGTCGAGGGCAGTAAGGTAAGTCGAGCATTGATATCCATATGAAGGTTTAGAGCCTATTTGAGCCAATCGTAGGCGGCAAAGTCGTCTGCACGATTTTTGGGGGTTCAACGAACGGTTTCCTGTGCTTCCAGCTTCTAGAAATGATACGAGTAAAGGTAGAACGTTATAGAAAACAATATCAAACGCGAGAAGCACATTTCAGATTAGAGCAGGTCAGCACGTAACAAATTTATGTCGCCTCAAACAAGCCTGACGTGTCAGTCATGCAAGACGCCCACCCGGGGCGGTACGGTCGAAGATTACAGCCGTTCCTCGTCGCACGAGACAACCGCCACCGTAGAGAGCTTCTTATTGTATGATCTATATAAATTGGTATAATGTGGACGTCAACAAAGAGGCGGCATCTCGAACGAACGCAGGCAGCCGTACAAAACGGGCAATGCGTCGTCGAAGTTTAGCATCGAACGCATCAGGCAACGGTGGCTGTTTGTTGGAGGTGGGCATATCGTGGGGGGGGGCCGCATATCAGCTGTGTACAGGTCTTTGTGCATTTTGTGGCCGAATTGGCCGAAATGTCTTCGAATTTTTCTACTGCCACCGCCGCTGCCACCTCCTCCTCCTCTTCTAGTCCAAGCCTAACCTAGGCTGGCGGAGCCACCTACATTTTTCCTATCCACTATTCTCAAATGGACAGAAGTGCACTTGTTGGCCTAGATGCGATTTATATGCTAATAAAAATTGCGTCTATTGCTATCCAGGCCTACTGGTCTCGGGCCGGCTAACGTATCGGCCAGTCGACGCCAGAGAGTGCGCGTTGGGCGGTGCGCCGATCGCTGCCTGCAAGAAAGGCGGGGCGCACTCTATTTCTCTCCGGGGCCCATCGCGCTCTCAGGGAGCGGCTTCGAGCCTCCGCGCGAGAAGGGAGGGCGGCTCGAAGTCGCCACGTTTCAAAGTCGCTTTGGCCTAGCAGATATCGAGGACGCCGTGGCGAAGGCGCCGGCCACATATGGAGACGCTGAGAGGAGAAGTTACGCTAGCCAGCGGCTCCCGCAGACGAGACCCGCCGGCCAAAGCCGATCGGAAGCCCTCGCAATCGGCGGTGGGACCGTTCGTGGTATCGGTTATGGTCGTCTTTATGGTCTCATGAAACAGAGTGTGTAACCGTTGAGGCGGGCCAGCGTCGCGCAGGCGAACGAGTTTTAGGATCGAAGTGGAAAGATGCCGGACCCCACCGGGCCAGTCAGTGTTGTCGACTCGGCAGGCACCGCCGGTGACGGTTGTCAGTGTGACAAAAAAAAAAAGCAAACAGCTCGATCGGAAAAGCCGTGAGAGAGTCACTCGGAAGTTCGTCAGAAATGATCACGGATCGGTTTGCGTTTGGTTGCGAGCCGTCTCTGGTGGTATCGAGACTGCTGTTCGGTCTGCGCGATGATGGCGTGGGAAAAGAGCATGCAGGTCAGTCAAAAGATGACCGTTCGTACTGATGTTCTTGAGTTTTACTCAAAAAACACTCGTACGAATTTCGAATCGTTCCACTCGTCTCGAGTCCAGAGACCATGTAGCTGCATCTTTCGATAGACGTTGAAGAAACGCCTGTTCGCTATTGTAAATATGCTATATATATATGTATAACGTTGGTCGGGGACTCCCCCTTGATTCAATTTTCAAATTAACAAAAGCTGGCACCCGTGAGAGCGGTCAGGTCAGGCCACTTGGCTAGTTCGCGCCTCAGAAATATCTTCGATTGCGGACGTTCCCTAAGGAAAAAACGAGGATCGCATAGCTCATGAGCGACCTCGACAGCGTCTTTCTGATCCAGATTAACAATACATTCAGCTCGAATGTCCTCGTTGCGTCTCATCTGTCAAACACAGCGCCGCTATTACGTGATGTTAAATGAATAACTGCAAAATGATTGCATATAGCATTACAACAACACTAGAGCAAGAATGAATAAACTAAACCTCAAAATAAATAGAAACTATTATATTATGATGCGTCCTATATATGCGGACGAACCGTGCGTTTGTTCGCCCATGACGGCCGCATGATTGAACTCTATATGTGGTTGTGTGTGTGTGTGCATTGTAGTGTATCTGAGCAGATGAAGAAAAGGCGCTTTTTTGCCTAATTTTTTCTTTTAAACAGACTTTTAGAGGAGGCCTTAAAATGTCCTTAAACAGAGGACATTTTAAGGCCTCCGCACGGCTTAGAGCCTTTCGAATCGGACAGTCGAGGAGCAACGTTCCGTTCGATTGACGTTGGGTTCGTCCTCCTGTATTTCTTGTTGCGCGTTTCTTCGTGCGTTTCCATAGGCAGTGATCAACTCGACGATCTCACCTTCAATGACATTCACGAAAACCTCTCAGAAGTTTGGTCAATGGTCTGATATCCGCGCGAACACCGTCTATGGGCTAGGTTTCCAAACGGAGCCAGACCTCAATCAGGTGAGCAGGTGTTGTCTTCAGGCCGGGCGAAGGTCGCAGCATACGTTTCAATGATGCGTGTACCCCTTGTAGGTGGCATCTCTGCCGTTGCTTGTAAAAATGAACAAATGGCTATCTCAGTAGTTCGTATTCGTCTTTTAGAGCCTGGAGGTAGCTGTTGTTACTTGAGCCATGGCTCAGAACTTGTCCCGTATAACTTTGCCACATGATGTCGCGTCCTGCGGGATTCGAACCGGACCCCGTCCATTGGGGACACATACTTCTGAACCTCCCATCCCCCTCCCTCCCATAGACAATAACAATGGTAACTATCAACTTATTCGAGCTAACTCTATCCAAACATATCACCAGTTCCATGAAATATATCATCATATAGGTAATCCGAAGCAATTTCCCCAACGATCAGCATCGTAACTAAAAAGTCGATCTACAAATAAAAGTGCATTCATCCCTCCCTGCATAAATGACTGGACAAACAGCCGCAGCACAAGGTCGAACTTACTTGACGCCTGCCTCATGTTGATTTCCGTGCGCGACTGCGTACGCCTGCGTAGTTCATTGAGAAGTTCCAGGAGGTGAAAGAGAAAACTCGCCTTCAACATGGCGGAGGCGGCGGGGGGGACGGCGCTTCATCTAAACACGGCGGCTCGGCCAACGCCAGCAACGGGGGGGTGTCTGTAAGTGGCTGCTCATCGGGCTCGATCGCGTCGTCCGGTGGCATCGAACAACAACTCCAGCCGTTTGCCGGTTCCACTGCGGAAGATAGCCCGAAGCATCGCGGGGCGCAGACCGGAAGCTCGGCCGGGTCTGCCAGCAATCAACTGCCCCAGTCGACAACGGAGGCGCAACTTCGATACGAAAATGATAGGCTTAAGCTCGCGCTGGCACAGAGGTGTGTGTGTGTGTGTGTATGTATGATTGTAACCGTTCGCGGTGGTCTGTGACGCGTGTCTCATATATATATATATATATGTATATGAATAAATATATATATATATACATATCTGTATATATATATATATTTATATATCTATCTATCTATCTATATATATATATATATATATATATATATATATATATATATATATACATATGTCAATCGTTTTTCATTTTATTAGGAGATACATTCTGAGGCATAAGTTCTTCCGAATAGAACGAGCGAGAAATATGATCAGAAGTAGTAGATCTTTTTCTTATACCCAGAATAGTATAATAAAGTAGAATTTGAGTTGTTGCTGCTGTCGTATCATCTGTCTTTATAGTAAGCCCCTGTAACGTGGGGCAACTATAGCCGAGATAGAGAGGTGGAATGAGATGGTCAGCGGAAAAAAAAAGATGACGTGTTTCGTTTTACCAAATGAGAGAACTTTTTCCATTCTTTTTTTCCGCTCGTGTTTTGCAGTTCCGCAAACGCAAAGAAGTGGGAAGTGGAACTCCAGACGCTCAAGAACAGCAACGCACGTCTTACGGGGGCCCTACATGAAAGCACCGCTAATGTTGAAGAGTGGAAACGTCAGCTGAATGCACTCAAAGGTACTGTAAAAGCATCCGTTCGGAGCAGTGGCGAATCTCGCCGATGTTCGATGGTTGGCCCATCGGCAACTTTTCACTCGTGGACAAAAGGTGGTTGCCGGGGGGCGTAAAATTAACTGTTGTCGCCCGTTGTTAATCGAATTCGCTTGTGAATACATTGTTTAGATTTGTTTTCTTTGTTTGAGGAATCATGTGAAATCTAGAAAAAAGAACGCACCGTATCAACAACCCGCGTGCGCACGCGCGCACACGGTCTGAATCTATATGTCCCCTGTTTGGAATTATGCTACGAAGGAGGATCGAACCCGTGCATCCACGGTGTCTCCTACAAATGTTGTTCAGTGCCAGAGACTCTCAGTGTCCCATGGGCTTGCCATTCTTATGACATCGTCGCCTAGTGTTAGTTGGCGGACGCCAAACAAGCACATGCCCATAGAGGGATATATGTGTCGTGCCGCTCTGGCCCCACAACCACATAAGGTCGCTTGATACGTAAACGATAGATGTATTCAAAGCTATCTTTCAATTTCATGTGATGTTTCGTGTTCGACCGTCGTCGACTTCTTGTCCGTGCAGACGAGAACGCAGGTCTGCGATGTCGCGTTCTCGAGGTAGAGGCCTCCCTTGGCAGTCAAGAGGCGTTGACGGAGTTGAGTGGCGAGCTGGCGCACTTGCGCCAACGAAACGAGATGCTCAGCAGCGAACTGCGCTCGCGTGAAGGAGAGATTGACGCTTTACGAGCCGGAGTATCGGGTGGCCCACACGGAGACGCCCTGAAGGTTAGGATTTTGTTGAGTTCGCCTGCAATGTTTAGCATTGTACCGATGCGAGGACTTCGCCAGACGAGAGGCAGACACAGTCGGCCTGTCGACAACCTATTGATGCTTGTTCTTCTATTCGTTCTCGTTGTCAAACCTAGGAACAGCTAAATGCTCTGATGTATATAGACGATATAGTTACCGTCTCACGCCATCGCGTAGCCGGCTCGGCCAGGGGGTGCTAACAACTAATCTTGCATGCTGTTGTACCCTTCCCTTCTACCGAATGTTCCGAGCGCTCGCTAACCCGCCGGGGATCGTCTTTTGCAGGCGCTGCTCATCGAAAACGACAGCCTTCGAATGACGGCCTCCCGTCTTCAGAATCAGCTGGACGCCGTCCGGCTGTGCGGGCCATCAGCTGCTGGCATAGCGTCTTCCCGCCAGCCTGCACTAGAGCGGCTGAGCGTCCGGCTCGGTGCGCGCGTCACCGAGCTCGCCGAGCTGCAAGCCGAGCTCGCCGCGTTGCTATTGGCACCCCCGCCGTCACAGAACGCTGGCGGGGGGGCGGCATGATTCTGCGGCAATGACGTTGACGGCGGCATCGGGGGACCGCCGGCGCGGCGCGTCGAACCGGCGGACACGGATCAGGCAGAGGTTGAGCTGGCCGTTGCAATAGCGACGCGCCTGGCGAAGGGAACGGAGCTTCCGGCCGCCCACGTCTGCTGTGACCCCGATAACGTGGACACGCTTCAAGCGTTCACGCAGCACGAGCTGGTGCCGAACGACATGTCGGACGTGGAGTACTTAGGGCCAGCAGCTCTTGAGCCATTGCCACTCGATGCCGGCCGGAGTTCGCGTTGTGAGTCGACACAAGAGGTGCTCCTCAAGTAGAGGCCAAGATCTGGTTTTTCTGGGGCCGGCAAGAGATTGGGGGTAATCGCGGATGACCCCCGCGAGCACGCTGGGGTCTATTCAGAGAGTGGCACAAACTAGCGTGGATAACGTAGCTGTTCTGGTGGCCAACCACTGCTAGCTAGGGTTCAATTGCAGACGTACAGTCCATAAGTCGCAATTGTGGATGGCCATTATGCCGTGTTGCCTGATGGGAGACGCACGGGCTGGGGACTTGAAGGCGTAGCAGAGTAGCTCATCCTCGTCGGGGTGGGCGGACGAATTTCCATTCAACTTGAGTCAAGCAGGTATCCTCGTAGCTTCGGAACTGTAGCTCCATAGCCGCTCGTCGTCGAGAGGTATACCTTCGAAGCAGAGAGAAGTGTGAGAGGGCGAGAACGCTCTTAGCGTGGCGTACTCGAGAGCGGTGTCTCAATGCACAAACGTGACGGCACGTCACTAATAGTGGCCTATACGGGATTTTATTCTGGGTGCATACGCGGGGGAGTCTATGATTAACTTAGGGCCGGGCAGACAGACAGACGGAACGCGCTGCTTGTATCCACTACGCCTCCCGATCATCCGGAAGTGGGAAACATGTCCATGTTGGATCATTTGGGCGCGGACCTGTGATCATATTCCGCTAGATAGAAATCGAATCTCTCGTGCTCTGATAACTCGAACAACGACGCCGAGGGAAACTGATGGTTTGCCGATATTTCCAAGCGATTTGTACGCCACTGGGATCAGGTAAGAAGCGGACGACCTGACCAGGGGAAAGGTATAGTGAATGTTTCCCGGGCTGACCCTCCATAGCCTTAAACATTTGACGACGGTACAACAGTTGCTTTCGGCATTGTTGCCGCATTCATAAGACGGATAAGCTCTTTTTAAATGCAAATGTCCAACGGTGGGGTTCAAACCCTCCTGTGTTTGCCCCTACCCACGTGTGATCCTCTTCCGATAGCAAGGCAGACGGACACGAACTAATACGTCTATACAACAGTATCGCTACGAACAGCCGATAATAGTGGATCGGCACGAATCGTTCAAAGGAGAGATAATAAGCTCCCGGGGCGAGTGACGGAAGAATATATGAATAGCTAATAATTATATATATATATATATATATATATATTGCAATTTCGTAAAAGGAGGTACCGTAAACAGAGACAAGTGGCCTGCTGCAGTGGCTGAATTCGAGCCATTGTCAGTGAATTGTAGCCTCGACGGAAGAAAGCTATGGAGGGATATTATATATATAGGTGTAGCAGATGATTAATCATTCACACGTTGGAGGTGATAACGCAATCATCCGCTTCGAACTCTAATCTACAACAACTGTCAATCGATATAGATAGCTGCTTCATTGGGCTTCCGTTCACAACTGCTACTACTTATAATCCCCCACTTCATAGGATGCTAATCACGAGCATAGCTGTAACGTCGAGAATGAATTATGAATGAATTATATAATTAGTTACCAGAACTCGATATCAATTCAAAAACGACACAACAACAACAACACCAAAGGGTGGACTGCTGACAAATAAGAAATCAGTGAAAGAAAACAAAATATATATAATAGTAAAAAATGACGACGAAGACAGGAGAATAATTAGAGAGGGTTCAGCAAATGACTAACATAGCAAACTAACAGATGGCACAACCGAAACCACCCATATATATATATATATATATATATATATATATAGAGAGAGAGAGAGAGAGAGAGAGAGAGAAAGAAAAAAAAACAACCGTTTCTCTCCTGTTGCCTGGGCCACGCTCGTGCCAATTTGCCTCCACCTATTAATGATTACGATATATGGAATTATCGATTAAACGTTTATTTAATATTATTGAATAGCTATTATAATCCCTATTATTGCGATTACTATCTGTAACATCTCATTATCAGTATTGTTATTAATTACTAGTTAGACAAAACATAAGCATTCTATATGAACAAACAAAACTGATATTGACGCTATTCATACAAGTAGGATGACGAAAAGATCATTATTTAAATCATTTGTTATGCATACTGTGTCTGTCTTTATACTACGCGCTAATTCTTACTACGTACAGACATACTGCATAAAGATATACATAAGATATATATATATATATATATATATATACAGATATACATAAGAAATATATATATACTAGTCACGACCGTGCCAAAACTATACTCATTAACAGTAATAATTATAGTAATGAATATAGAATAGAAAACATCTAGAAAATCAGTGAAAGACAACCTTGAGTGGGAGGGAGCGGGGCGGGGTGGGTGGGGGGGCGTATAAACCCACTCCATTTTGGCAATATTGCTTTGAAAGTAGTAGAGTACTAAGCAACATATTACCCTTATTATTAGCCATTATCCAGGAAATTATGGTTGGCATCTGTAATTATGATCGGCAAACAAAGTTGCAATGTTATTATTCCACATACATGTTAGTAATTAGACGTGCATGATACCGTCATCGAAAGTGATACTCAATTATAAACGTGTGTATATACATACACATATATATATATATATATATATATATATATATATATATATATAGCAACACACTTATTTGAATAGACCTTACTGTCGACAACTCTGCCTGCATTCATTATTTCCTTTCACAGTATATTTAGTATATACAACTTCAAACATACAATAATTATTGCCTGTGTTCTCCTTCAACACATACACGCACGCATAAGCGCAACCATAAGAGGATTAATAATCATCATTAGATAATATCACAGTGTAAAATATAATGAAGGCAGATCGCATGGCCATCAGTTTTATAATGTCGACCTCCTGGCGCTTAGTCAACGACCTAACTGATACCTTCGAGTAACTGATGTACGTTTGCGAGGACGTGCAGCCTATATATATATATATATATATATATATATATATATGGGGTCTGCAATCATCACATGGATCGACTTAACGAAAGAAATGAACTTAACAGATATATTCTTGAAACAGTGGTGGAACACCATCAGGGTGAGAGGGGTAAGGAACGAATGGCGCGAATATATGAGTGCCCCACATATATATATATATATATGGTGGAGGGGGACGTTTTGAAAAGGGTGAACCTTGTCGACGACAAAGTCCCACAGATAAGTTGATGGAGTAACGACTTTGATGGCTGATAATATTCAATAACAATATCGATCACGGACAGACAGACCCGACGAACGTTGAGGGACAGGTACATCAAGAAAATGAAGACGTTGGGGGCGGGTGGGCGGGCGGACGGGGAGTATATTGAAAAGTCATACATTGATATACGTACACATGTTAAGGATAACACATTACACTTATTATGCACTTACGATGAAGGGACTATGTAGGTATATAACATGATATATGAGGAAAATCATCTAATTCATTAATTTAGATATATATATATATATATAGTATGGGAATAATAAATTAATATGAATGCTATCGAACGAAAGGCTATGCGAACAACGATAACGATGACGACTCGCATTGGTGCGAACTCTTTGGCCCTGACATCGATGGTCCGACACAGCGATGACAACGGCCCCGATGTCCACGCCGGTGGATTATGACGCAGGTCAGCGCCTGAGCGAGCGTGTCGCGCACTGACTAGTTAACACGGATATCGATGTAAATATATCAAAGTTATTTGAGATAAAACGAAATAAATGCCGATAACGACGATTAACTAAATGCCTAACGCTCATCAATAAACATTATAGTTTTCTAGGTCGCTTTCGTGTGTGTTCAGTACTTGCGGGCGAACGAAAGCCTTGTCATATGGGGTGGTGATTCTATGTGGAGTCGAATAATAATGAATATTCAATGTGTAATGTTATGTCCATGCGTGTGTGTGTATGTATGCGTAATGTACAATATGAAATAGATTTGTGGCCCACTTATTTATCTATACTTTCGTAGGATTTAGCAGAAATACGAGGATAAGCAAAAACATAATAACAAATCGGAAAGCATCGAGTGTTCGTGGTGGCTACAGTAAAGTATCATTATAATATGTATATAATATATGTGTGAATCGATCTGCTGTTTGTTTTGATTCATGCATTGCAATGGTTGCACGGCAACCGGCAACCCTGCATCGTGGTACACTTTCGAATTGTTGAGCTATAATTTGAATTATAATTTATTCCCCGGGGGAAGAGAGACTTATATTCGATGTAGGTTGTCGGTATTGCGTTGCCTTTAATTCATTATAGATTGAAAACCCGTCGGATGCGTGATTTAGACTGGAGATTTAGATCACAGGTCGAAATCGTGTAAGGTGTGGATTTTTCCTCAGTGCTACTCTCAATAGGGTCAGACAGATTTGGCTAATTTCAAATGTGTCAGCTGCACATATTTGAACTATGTATGATACATATATGTTTTGACGATGATTCATGCTGAAAACGTCGGATAATCGGTAGAAATGTAGGGTACATACATCTTTATTTAAGATATTTAATGTCCTTGACCTATCTACAGTTGGCATTCATGTAGCCTAGTACGGTTAAGCCATCACGCGGGAACATATTGAAACGCTCAATATAATGTAAAGAAAATGTATATATATATATATAGTAGAGGAAAAATGTGTATATCTATATACATATCATATATTCAGTGGCGTTTAATCATTGTTGCTCTTCATCACGTCAGCAAAAGACGGAGCCCGAATAGCCCCGACATATCAAGTCGCGATAGCGTAGTACAGGATGAATGTTTTCTCAATGGTTTATTAACGGAACGTTAGTTTCTACAATGCTTAAAATTTTGTTTAAGTTGTTAAATATGGGGAATTGACATTCAGCCTCTAGCCTCTAAGAACTCTCTCTCTTAAGAAGAAGAAAACTCTAAGAAATAATCCTGACATCTATAATATCTACTTATAATGTTACTATTCATCATTGCCCAGATATTTACTAACAAAACCTCTCATTCTTGCATCTGCAAGCAATACCACTAGGTAACCTAGGTAGCACTCTCACGCAACTTTTCATAACTTTAGCGCTTCCTTTATATAAGCTACATCATCAGGTTAACGAAGATATTGAGTGCTATGTAAATTGGCACAACTTTTTTAATAGTTGATGTAACATCTCAGTTGCATTTTCCATGTCGCACAGAGTTGAACCTCACCTAGAACGTGAATTCCTGTACAATTGAGGAATGGCTACTGCTGGCAGGCCATGTCTCTACGTAATGCCATTTCGTGCATCTTAACAGTACTTACATTAACCAGCTCCGTTCGGTTGGGCTTGAATCACTTAATCCCGTTTACATCTAAACGTGGAATGGATGAAAGGAGCTTCCTTTGACGTCAAATGACGTTTCAGTTCTTTGTATGACCTCTCTATGACACTCGGTTGGCTTCAATTCAATTTTCTATATATATATATATATATATATATATATATATCAATTGACCACTGGCAGGCTCATAAGCCGTTTGGGTCCTCGGGAGGAAACGAGAATTGAAAACGAACGAGTGACGAAAGCCAGAAGGATTTTTTTAATATTGGCACTAAAATTTCTTTATCTAATTTTCCTGTTCTCTTAGAGTGTTCTTTTTGAGCATGTACGTCCTCAAGGCGTCGAACCTCTATTCAGCATCCCGCAGCACGATCTCAAACAAAAATGTTTCTCAGGTGATCTGCTCCCCGACACAACTGACTCGATAGGTTTCCCGGCCCGCGTGCAATTCGGCGTGCATGTTCCTATCCTATGTATAGACCTGTACCTATATAACCTTGCATATATGTCCCCTGGATGGTCTAGTGGTGAGCGTCTTAGACTACTAGACCGGAGGGACACGTGTAGTGTTGGGTTCAAATCCTGTCAGACGCGGAGAATCTTTGGAGTTCTTTATCATCTTTCTTTCTCTGAAGATTCTTATCAGGTACGAGTAAGACAGAGAATAAGCAAAGGTGGCCCCGACAGGTCCTCATAGTAATACCTAAAGGTTAAGAGCTAAGGCCTGTCAGATAGGGGAACAGCTGAGGGTCAGCTCAAAAAAAAAAAAAAAAACCTTGCATATATACACACACACACGTGTTAACCGCTCGTTAATGCATCCGGTTACCTACGAAGACAACGCAGCGTGTTTAATGTTACTACTTTATTCCTTTGCATTACATTATATTATAAATATAATAATCACTCTTACAGAGCTCCGTACCTGACCTCACCCTCCTCGTATACCCCCGGCACCAGCGCGGCATCTCGAGACAGTTTTTGATTTCGCAGCCGGCTCCCTCGCCATGAACTCAAAGACTCGATTTCGTTTTTGCCAATTACTGTTTGATTGACGTTTATTGACGGATATTTCCCGTCGTCTTCGTCTGTCGTTATTAGCCATTCAGCAGTTTTTTGTGTGTGTACATGTGGCTTCCGTTTCGATTCGGAATTGCGCGCAATTGCATTTCTCTTTCACGTAATTTCCTTCTCGAATTTTGTGATCTCCAGAAAACGTCTCTGTCGACACGAATTGTAACCAACTGCAACATGTCATTAGGCACCTGTAACGGCTAATTTCGACCACTGATCCAAAGCAGATCGTGTCCGAACACTGGATCACTATTGTTTTCTACAACGCCACGAGTCAATATTGCAACACACTCCGCGATATACAACGAAAGTTTATAATGTTAAACACGTGCCTGCTCCGCTGTAGCCGTCCGGGTTCCGACTTTTCGAGTTTCTTTCAAGCGAAATTTTACATTTATATTAATCCAATTTTTACATGAATGCTATTTCACCATTTTTTTCGCTGTTCTGCGAAATTTCTATTTACACACGCTCTCTTGTGCAGCTCGCACCTCGGGGTGAGACAGCGAATCTATACGATTATTATTATTCTTATTATTAATATTTGTCGCGTCTACTCGTTTTGTTTTAATATAATTTATTTATTTGTTACAGTCATTATTTACGACGGCGTCCTTTGTAAATGATCTCGTCGATGTGTAGCGATGCATTTTTGTCACATGTCAATGGGTTCCTATACGGTTATTTCGTTTTGATCATTATACTTATATTTATATCTATATAATCGATACCCGTCATTCACTTATCCGCAGCACGTTGTTGTCAACTTGAGGTAGCATCATGTTTGTGTCTCAATCGAATTTCGTTTGTTGTCAAATTCATCTCCATCAACTATTACACTATTGACTTTTTCGCAATCGTTGTCTAGAAATCTTTTCTTCCCTGCGAATGCCCTCACCGCTATTGTGGTTACCGCCGCCGCCGCTGCTGGCGCTGCTAGCAAACATGACGATGGACACCTCGACCGTCAACCATGTTCACTGGGTGAAATGTGCCCAGCTCAGGGAGCACATTGATTATTCACGGTATTCTCATTGATCCACTGTTGTCTACTTGCCCAGTATCTTAGCCTATGCTTTTGTTGTCTTCTTTTTTTTCTCATTCATTCTGGCATCATCGTCCGACCATCGGCCATCGCGTCGAAATCTCCCAGCCACGAGGGGAGGGCGGGGGGGGGGGGGGGTGCCTCGGCTCGTGACCCCTTCACGTCGATGGGGGGCGACAACGTCACGGGAGGAAAACATATCAGACACGTGAATTCATCCACACAGAGGAGTGTGTTACGTAAGCTCTCGTTATTGGCGGTGTGCCTCTCGCGCCGCTGACAATGCACTAACATCGAATTGCCTGTTACTGCTGCTGCTGCCGCCTCTCTCTCTCTCTCTCTCTGATGCTTTGTCGTTGCTCATTGGTGTCGTCGTTCGTGACGAGAGAGAAAGAGAGAGAGAGAGAGTAGGGTGCTCTTCTCTGCGTACGTAGTAATTCCACCTGGCGTCTGCTTGTTTGTCGATTGACGAATTTCGTCTCCTTGTTTGTCTATATTTTTGTTTGTTTGTTTGTGTTGGTTGTTGTTGTTGCTGTTGTTGTTGTTTATTTAATTGTTTGCTATTACATATTATTGTTGTTGTCTTGTCAGTGTCATCATCATTATTATCATTATTTCTATCATTATATGTGTGGTGCCTTTGTGGGTGTGGGTTCTTTTCATCTTTTTCCTTTTTATCGTGTATAATATATTGCATTATTCGTTTCGTCTCAGCATCGCTCATATCATACTCTTGCGTATATCATCATCATCATTACCTGGCCAAACACGTATACACTTTCGCCCGTTATTTCTCTCTCTCTCTCGCAACCTCTCTGTTTCAATCTATTGTATTATTTCTTTCTCGCTTTCTCTTGTTATTCATGCCGCGCCTCAATCAGAGCTCTCTCTCTCTATATATATATATATATGTGTGTATTGGATGCAATGCCACAGCCCAACCTTGGCTGGAAGGCGCGCCCGCCCTCAACAACCGGCGGCATAGTTTCAAGCGACATCGGTTATCATCGTTATTATTATTATTATTGATTGATCTTTGATCATATAATCAGCATTGTTGTCGCGTTATCATTATCGCTGTCGCTATTCTCTCTTTCCGAACCCCGTCATATTTCATATTTATATATTTCTTATTATATATATATATATATATATATATAGAGCGTATAATCATCTACTGAATGTTATCATGCTGTTATTATTATTTCTCTTCTTCTCATATCATCATCATCAAACTGTGTAAATACCCGTAGTGAGTGTTTGTGTGCCGATGTTCTCGCATCGGGCCTCTGCACGCGCAGACAACGAGAGGCCAAGCGTTCACATCGGCGGAAAGTTACTCGGTTGCGTCTGTCATCTTGTCTTTCTCGGGTTGGTTTTTGCCGCTGCTTGTTGTTGATTCTTTCGTGCGCCTTTATCCATCAACTCCTGCCTGCCTGCCTGTTCGCCCGCCGTTCCCGCCAATGGGCGTTGTCCCTAGATATCTGTATAGTAACAACCCACAGACGCATACGCCCCTTGGGAGATATCGTCGACGATAAGGTTGCGCAATGCTAGTTTATCATTATACAGGACACGTCAGGGGCTCCGTGCGCGTAACACTTGCGTGCTACGCGAGAGGCCTAGGCGCTCTCTGTGGTTACGGGGGGGGGCGGGGGGGTTCCGGGGGCGGCGGCGGTGGTCGCGGTGATGATGGTGGCTGTGTACCGCAATGACGGATGCTGTGGTGGCGGCGACGGCTCTCGGCTGGAGGAGCTCAGACCTGCTCTCCTACCACTCGCCGGCTGACTTTGCTACGCTTACCACGTGGATGTGTCAGCCCTCGTCGATTACATCGTCGTAAATCTGTTCCACGTTGTCCCGATCTATGTACAGTTGGCACTGGCCCGGCGGGATGCGGCCCGGCCTCTTGCAAGCATCCATTGACAATCGCGCTTCATCTCACCATGCTTCATGTTTCGTCTGCCAGCGTTCTAGTTCATTGTCGTTCATGGCGAGAGGCCGGTACCACCTCACTCGCGCGAGTTATTCTCACATCATCCGAAGACCGTCATAGACATTCATCACACACACACATTCAAACATCCACGCATACATATATACATATATATATATATATATATATATATATATATATATATATATATATATGTATATGTATGTACCCATTCATGCTGTAAACGCAGCGAGACACGTCGTACTTAGCAGCGCCGCCTCCTAGCGTTCCCATTTGGTGGCAGCTCCAATGCAGCTGTATTGCGAGCGTCACTAGGGTGGCGCGAGAATAGGCAATGTATGGGGGGGGGGGCTCAGCTTTTCCCTTGGATTGCGATTTCGTCAGAGCAGTGGTCGGTGTCAGCCAAACGTCTGCGAACGAAACCTCTTCGCCGTCCGCTGTGGCCACCGCTTCGGTCGTCAGGCAAGGGACCTTCCGGCAGAGGACCCGAGCCGTTGACTGCAGTGCCGACGCAGCTGTCGCGGAGGAGGAGGAGCGGCTAGAAGCCGGGAGGCGGATTCAGTCTTGAAATACGCTTTACAGACACCTGTTCACGTCATCCGAGCTCGATCGAAAGGCTGACACCGAAATCGCCGTGTGGTGTGGGCAAACTGTTCGAGACGGCATGGCAACCTCGTGCTAAGTCATCATAATATCAAAGACGAAGAGAGAGAGAGAGAGAGCAGGACACCAGGCTCTCCTCAGTAACTCCTCGATTTTGCCAGCGTGAATTCACCTGCGTTTCGAGCTAGCGCCATCTCGGGGACTATTCTTCTCTCTCAGCTCCTCGGTCAATTTTCCCTAAATTTACATACACGTATTCTGTCACAATCAAACCCGCACTCGTCCCCATGCACATTATTCATAATAATAATAATAATAATACTATTACTACTACGCATATTATTAGTATCGTAGGTTTGGCTCTGCTAATCGCATAATCTGTCACGATCGCCATATGTGTCATATTATTTATAATTATCGTCATCGTTATTATTGTGTTTTTTCATTATCCATAGTCTCTCTCTACCATTATCATTCTCTCATTACAATATAGTCGTAATAATAATAATAATAATTAGTATTATCATTATTATCATCATCATCATCATAATAGCTAATTCTCAATCGTCTCGCTAGCGTTCATTCGTTTGTATATTGAACAATGGGCAACATGGCAAAAAAACGTCAGGGCAGATCAACATGAAGACTGGTGAAGGCGGGGGCGCGCGCGCGCTAGTGTGTCCCCCCCCACTAAAACCATCCTTCGCCGAGCCGATACTTTTTATTATTATTCTATTAATCCGCTACGTAATACACGTCCGTTAGTATTTTGCTTTGTCCCTTGACGATCCTCGCCCCTCGATCGCGCTGTCGTCAATCGTCCCCCTATAAGTGTTCTTCCCATTGAGTGTTACTCCCTTGCTCGTTACCCCCCGACCTTTGCCGCCATTTTTCCCATCCTTGTCCCCATCGACGGTTGTACTCGTTGTTGCCATTGTTGTTCGCTAGCAGCGAATCGTTGCCTGCCTGCCAGTGAACGTCCCGCGATTTCAGCTTCCGTTACGCGTTATATCTGAATCGTCGTCATCGACCCTATCAATGGCCAGTGATCAGTCATTATTACCGGTGAGCGAGCGTCGACAATCAGTCGAAGATCGTTGCGCCCCATCCTCTTCATGTTGATCCGCAGGGCTGCCGCTGACAGCCAGCCTATCACCCGGCAGGCGGCACGAAACGAAGAAAGACAGGGGGGGGGTTGGGGGTCGGCGGAGGAACAAATCTAACCGCAAAATACTGGGTGAACATTTGCAAAACGAAACCCCAACAGTATCTGTGCCGTTCGCGGCCCACGGCCATCCGTCGAATCAACAGGCGCGGGCCGGGACGCGTCCACTCCATTCCACTCCGTCTACTGGGGCCACCTTCGCCGTCGACAACGGGCGACGTCCTATTTATATGCTCGCACTCACATGGACCCACTCTCTCTCTCCATATCTCTCTCTTTCTCTCTCCATATCTCTCTCCCCACCTCTCTCTCTCTGTTTTCCTCTATCTATTTCCACTGGCTAGCTATCCTTAGCATCTCCCTGATCAGATACATGTCTCATCATCTTTCCATTGCACGCATAGTGTACGCAACCAACAAGAGCCTCGTTTGGCGGCCCTCCAGACGCCTAAGAGCAACGACACACCACACTGTTTACTGCCCCTTTAGCGTGTAGTGTATTGCTAGTGATCACTCAATCAATCATGTATAATTACCACGAGACAAATGTGGTGATGTGTGGATCTCTTACTCGTGATTAATTATTGTTATCATTATTGTTATTATTATTATTAATTATTATTATTATTATTATTAATTATTATTATCATTAATATTATCATCGCATTATCGACTTTTCATTATTATTATTGTTATTATTATTATTATACGCATGTTTCATGACTTCGTTCACTTAATCCTGTACGTTTAGTTTTATATTTAGTTAGTGTGTAATAGTGAGCAAGTGAATGAGTTCCGACAACTTTGACTTTGGTCAGACCTCAGGGGTCACTCGCTCGGGATCGGGCAATCAGTGATAAATTATTGGATATAGCTTATGTCGACTTGTATATCAGCTGTATACCCGCTTGGCCCGCGCGATCCGAGCCGCCGCGCATGCTTCGGGCTTCTGTCCCAGCGGCGGTCCGAAACGGCCCGGAAATCTGAACGATTCGACGTCCGTACGTCGAAGCTCGAAGTCTGGCGCAAGAGCGCGCGCACGAGCCGGCCCAACCCGGCCGGGCGATGAGATGTGTAGACGTGCAGTCGCTGCTGCTGCTGCTGCTGCTGTTCGCACTGCGTCGACGTCGCTGACGTGAGACGGCGGCGAACAGAGATCCGGGTCCCGCGGGTGCGGGGAGGTGCCGAGCGCCCCCTTCTCGTGGGGGGAGGCGTACAGTACAATCGGGGCGTCCGGCACGCGCCCCGCACGGCTGGCCTACCTAGATACGCGATGTGTATGAATGTTTTCGGTGTGTGTGTGTTTTTCTTTTCCTTTTACTGTTGGACATCCTGTTGGACTCAACACCTCGAGTCCGATGTGGCTGTACAGAGAGGTCAGACGAACGCCCGCGCCGGCCTCGGGCCCACCTCCCCCACCATCGTCATTCGCGTGTCGTTCTTTGAGTGAGGGCTGCGGGCCCCGATATCGTCGCCGCGTCGAGAGCTCGGCGCGGGCGCAAAATTTCACTGATGTCGTTCGTTCCTTAGTTAGTAGTGATGATAATTAATGCTAATAGCAGTGAGTAGTAGTAGTAGTAGAGTTATAATTAATGATAGTGATAGCTGTTGTGATTATTGTTCTTCTCGTTGCGGGTAGTCCGTTGCAAATTGAATTCAGTGAACGAACGCTGCCGTGCCGTGTTGTCAAGAGTTATAATTATCGTCATCGTCGTCGTCGTCGTCAAATAAAGGTAAGATACCTGCTTCTTATCTGATAAGTGGTGGCGGCGGTGCTGGAGAACCGTGGACAAGGTGGGCTATCTCTTAAACGCGTTGCTTCTTGCATCGTTCATCTCCTGGCAACAGTATCTCTCATATGTCTCTGTCTCTCTGTCGCGTCTTCTTCTAGTATCCTGTATCTCTCTCTCTGGCCTATCTCTTCTCCTGCAACAGTGACTTATCTTCCCTCTTCAGTGATGGCACAACACACGCATCTCATCTCTCCGATCTCTTGCATCTTCTATCTTCGATTTATTTATTAATTCGTTTTATTCATCTTCGCTGACTTCGTCCTTATCATCTTCATGATTTTCGCGTTCTGCATGATCCGCGTCGTCTCGCCATCGTTGCTTAGTGCTCACTGCTAACGCTCAGGTCAGTGGGGAGAGCGAGTTTGGTGGTGGGCTCCGGGGCTGTGTTGTTGTTCAGGGTTGGCGCCTGGTCCCGTTGGCCCGTGAAGTCGAACAGACTCTCAGACGCCGCTGATCCGAGCGCCTGGCTAGCTTGCATCGCGTGAATAGCTTGCAGGCCCTGGATAGCTGGCAGGACCTGAAGGGCGGCCTCGTCAAGGCCGCCAGGCCCGTCAGTGTACTTTGTCGGGATACCTTTCCGCCTCTTCGACGACGGAGGAACGAAGGTCGCCAGGCTGCTTTTTTGAATCTGGTGATTGACGGAATTTTGCAACTGGTTCTGCGCCATCAGCGCCATGAAGGAACTCGTTACATTGGCGATAGCCGCTGTGGCGGACGGGCTGGGGGGACTTTGCGAAAACCGTTGCACGAGCTCGATAGCTCCGGGGGCAGTATCGACGCGGAGCGATGCCTTCAGCTGGTCATCACTGCCGCCGGTCGATGACGGCTGCTCGGGGCTCGAGGCGAAGCCCGGCTCCAATCGTTCGAGCGTCTCGAGACGCTCCACCGACGCCTCGTGTTCGAGCCGATCCAACGAGTCGCGGTCCGCGTCATCCTCAAGGCCATCAAGCCCGTCATCATCAGTTTGCAAAGCCCCCAGCCTTGGGGTGTCGAAGCCGCGAAGTTCGTCGCGCACATCGTCTGCGGCGTGGAACCGAAGTATGTGATGCCGCAGATTGCGTCTCTCACTGAAGCCCCGTCCGCACACCCTGCAATAGCATGGCTTCACTCCCGTGTGGATCCTCTCATGGCGTTGCAGCGAAAACAGCCTGTCGAACGATTTGTCACAGAAGTTGCAATGGAACGGCAGGCTTCCATCGGTCGCAGATGAGACTGCAAGCGAGCACACCCGAACAGGAACAACAACAACAAGCATAATATGGTCAGTTTAGTGCTAGAAACAAGTGAATAGGCTCGGGGAGCAATGAGCGAATTTCTCTTTACTCACAGCGTCATTATAGTTATTGTTCTGCTCAAGATAGTTGCCAGCTACTGCGGAATCACTAGCGGAATAAGGGAGCTCGGCATGTGGGTAAGCGAGAGCGGGGGGTTGCTAAGTTGTCTCTGGCTGTAGCATTTCAGCATTGCAACAATTGCACTGTTCCTGTAAAATAAATCCATATACCTAACCCTTTAAGTTACTATCATATTTCGGGCCTGGCCAACTGTTGGCAATGTTGTCCTTCTAAAAGCAAACGCAAATCATACCTCTCCTTCGATTCTCCTCCGTGGGCGTCTGCGTAACAGGCGAGCCTGGACCCTGGGGTCCTTGTGGACCTTGAACGTTCGTCTGCTGTCCCATTGGCTGTTGGCCAATGACAGGCGTTATGCCTTCCTCGGGCTCCCGTTTGATCGGCCGCTGTCTGGCCGCCTGCTCTTCAAGATCCTCCGAAGACTCGGTGCGCGTTTCATCAACGCTCTTCGCCGTTTCCTGCGTCGACGCATTCTCTGTAACGCGAGTAACACGCAAGTCACGAATAAGTTGTCGTCATAGTCAAGGCGTGGGAACACACAAAGGTCAGGGCGTGATAACGATTTGATTTTTAGATTATTCTGGCATATTCCTCGACGTTCAGACCTTCGCTGAGATCCGAGAGCAGTTCTGTCAACGAGCGAGCCCATTCTCGCTGGCTCTATTGTGACATCGAGTAGGTTAGACGATCATCCAGCGAATTGAAGCCGACTCTTTAGTATAATTGTTACAGGGCACTTAGTCTCAAATGTATTATGTGTGTACCGTAAAAGACGTTCATGTCCACTTTGGTAATCGCGTAATCCACCCGCCTGTCCCACACCGACACCGATATGATTATAGTGTACCTACAAAGTCGATGCGTATTAGCATTGTTCAGCTTCGTCAATTAACGACACAGGCTTCGTTCGGTGAATACGGCTCGGAACATGGGCGGAATTGTTCGCCGATGTGCAATGTTTGCCAGTGAACGTTACTTCGGACTCTTAGCCATCTTTCGTCATCGAACGAGAAAACGAGGTCTGCCTACTCAGCAAGTGTGTGTGTGTGTGCGTCTGTACTTTAGCTGCCGTCGCTGCCTTAGACTATTTCTTGTGCGTTGTTCCTGTTAGCGTTGTCCTTAGCATTTTTTTCGTCCTATTTCCCTTGGCTTTGGCCTGCCATTCTACCGTGAATCCCTCAGCCCGATTCTGCCTTGCACCCAACACGACGTGCCAATACCCGTCCGATACGCATGGCCCCGCCCAGCAGAATGCAATAGCCACCCGTCTGTATTGAATATGACAAATGCTTCGAGGCGCGCCGCGCTGGATTTTCGATCGTTGGTCGTCGCCCGGGGTACCCAGCATCCCATTGCGTCCCGTGGCAAGCGAACAGCCCACGGGGCTCCCGCGGGTCGGCAAGGGGCTCTAGAGGTTTAGGCCTTGTTATTGTGCCCCCTGTTGGTCCCGGCAACCTACCGCTGGCGGGAGGTTTCAAACCCCCCTACGCCTCTACACCCCAGCTGGCCCACGCCAGCTCGCCTTCACTACGGCGGGCCTGCCCTTACGTTGTCGGTCCGCCGATCGTGCTCGACTACACTGTCGACGAGCACTACCGTTGCATTTCTCGCCCCGGCGGGCCAGCCCACAGCGGGTCGTACGCGAGGCCTATAGTCGCGTCGGGAGAAGTAAGGGAGGGACTCGCCACTCGAGGGGCAGAATGGGATGAGACTTTGCCCCAGGGCGCGATTCCACGCGCGATACAATTCTCCACGATTCTCTTTGCCCACTGCTACGCCGCCCTCCATCGAAATGGGCTGAACCTGCACTGGACATTGCATTGGAGTGCGCGCGCGCGTCAACGGCCAGACACCAGCCCACGCTTAAGCCACGAGTACCACGAGTACTGCAGGCAACAGTAGCGAAGGAGGAAGAGAAAGAAAAAATAGAGAGGGAGAGACCCGGGGGTGCAGGGGTGCGGGGGTGTTGGACCAGAGAAAATTTCCCTGTGAGCCAGCCGGTCAGCCAGATAGACAGACAGACCAAGCGAGTCTCGTCAAGGAGGGGCTGCTCATTCGCAACATCGCTGGCGAAGTGACGAGAAAGCGAGGACGGCCGACATGGAAATAGGCTTATTTGTTTTGCACGACGCACCCCCGCGCAGACCCCCCCCACACACCCACCCACCCCCCGCGCCACCCGAACCTCTCCTCGTCAATAGTTCGCGCGCCCTTCGTTCGTCTGAATGTCGTTCGGCATTCCCCACCTGCATCTAACAGTCGCCCACCTCGCTGGCGACCCCAGCCTCGCGGGGGGGGGGGGGGGACGCGGATGCGCCCCTGCTCCCTTTGAAAAGGAGCACAGAGGAACTGAGGCTAAAGTGCGACTTTCCGTCTGCGAGTTCGTCTCTATGTCTATCTATCTGTCCGTCGGTGGTGGCCCATCGAAGAGAGCGAAGATCGTATCGTCTTGGCATGCATATCGATGGAGGATGCAGCACAGAGTGGTGATACGGCGATATACCGTTCCAATGCATACATATATATATATGTATATATGTATATATATATATATATGTATATGTGTGTATATATAATGACTCCATACCTTGTATAGTTATCTAGCTAGGATCAATGCCGAAAGAATGCCCTTCATGTGAGCCTGTGGTTTATAGAAATAAATAGCGATAGTTTCATTACATCAAACGGATCAAATTATGGACACTGAAAACGTCGCATATCTATCCGAAGTTTAGACAACCTCGCTGTATACGGCACATGGCGTGAGGCATGAAACGGTTGAACACAGCGGGCCGCATCAGCCGTATTTCTCGCAAACTGTTGCCTGATCTTATGTGTAGCCCTCCGGTATGTCTGTGTACACCGAGGCGCCAATTTAAATATAGACTTCGGACCACTGTAGACCTCTCTGCGGACATGTCCTGTCGGCGACTACCTCGACCGGCTGGAATAACAAACGTATCGTACAAGTCTGCCTGACGAGGGAGAGAGCTTTGCAGGTTCGACGTCGCCAACGGCGGCCGTAACGGCGATGACGACGGTGACGCTAACGTTAACAGCAGCGAGATGAACAAATGCAGGCCACAAAGGCCGCGGCTGGCGACCCGCATAGACTCACAGGACGTTGGGTGGTCGGCCCGCCCACGTCCTGCATCGTTGCGAGAAGGTCTACCGGCGTAGAATCTCGTCACCGTCTTGCATCATGTCCTATACAGGGCACTCGCACTGATAACATGATAAGTGAGGCGGCGTGGCGGAGACTTGGGACCGTAGGGTCTCCGGTTCGAATACCATTGACAGACGCACATCGTCGGAAGTAATGAGACCGTAGTTTCGAACCATGAACCGAGTAACAAGAGCTGCGGGCATAGAATACAAAATTTTTTTTAAGAGGTTAAAGGTAAATCCTGCATGGACATCAGGCCTCACACTAAGGTGTTTGCCTGGTAGTGTCAGACTCTTACTGACTAAACCCAGAACCGATTTTGATTTGGGGCACTGACCGGGACTGTCAAATTCTTCAAGTAATACAGAATACAAACCTAAGAGACGAAAACATTGAGTACCCGATGGCAGCATAAGGGGACTGAACAGAAATGCAATACGGATACAGAATGAAAAAGTAAGGCCAATGCGGAATGAGTGTCTAATTCTCAAAGACATACAGAAACTACACCACTGTGTATGTGAGGAAGATGACAAAACAGAGTCAGCTGGTGGCGGATATGGTTGATATAAAAATCGAACGAACTTCAGGTTCTTGCCAACCTGCGGCACCCTGCGGAACCTCGCTGATTGTTGGGCGTATTTCAGCTTGCTAGAGTACGCTAGAAGTGGCTTCGATCTCCTTGATCGAAGTGTGCAGATTATGTCATCTACAATCGAACACCGATCCTGTGTGTCTATTTCGTATTTTTTTCGAGCATCCCCGTATACTGACTGGTTGTTGGCTGGTCGGCTAGTTTCATTTCATCGTATTCTTCAGCTTCTGACTATGATCAGCCTTGACATCTACTATTCACTGACGGGCACATACGACTGACACAGGATCTCACACCGACGGCGAACGAATTCTCGAAGGCAACACCACTGGATGGAGGGCCGCGTCAGAGAGTCCATCGGGCGCGAGGGCGTTCGAGGCGAGAGATCCCGTACGAGATGAACTACGAATTGAAGAGATCTCCGAGACGAACGAAACTCCCCGCCGGCGAAGCAGCAGGGGAATGACAACGAGAGATGAAAAGCAAGAGAGAGAGAGAGAGTTGACGCTATACGACGCACGAATAATGTCCAACAAAGGGGCCGCGCCCGAGCAACTCGTTGGCCGCCCAGCTGAAGTCTCACGGTTGAAGTCTGCACTCACTGTGTCGCCGCCAGTAGCAGCTGCATCAATAGCAACCGTATCGTAGTTATGCTATGCAATACGATGCAACATCGACGCCACAGCTGAAAGACGAGCGTGGTAGCCTTCAGGGTGGTGGGGAGCCCGCGAGCGGGGGGGTTCGTGGCTGGGGGCAGCAGCGCGATGGCATGGGTGGTCCCGCAGTAGACTGGACGATGCTGACATTGGCCAGTAACAGCAACAGAGAGCTCCCGGAGCTGCTACGAGTCGGTGTCCATGTGACAGGCAACGCGGTGAAGGCCGCACCCGCCGACGCTCGGACGAATGGCCGCTGGCCGACGGTTAGCGCACCGCATTATTCCCGGTCGCCTGCCAGCTCCGGTCGTTCGTGTCTTGGTTCGTCATTGAGCGACGGCGACACGAGACGAGCTGCTGGACGCCCAGCAGTAGCAGCAGCAGCGTACATGGCACATGAGCGGAGTCCAGGCAGGAAGGGACCCCTTCGCTGTCGCTGGGGGTGGCGGTGGCGGGGGTAGCGGGGGGGGGCAGCGGGGGCAGCGGCAAAAAAGCGAAGCGGCGAAAGCTGTCAAACAGTTAGCTGACCACTGGACTTCGTGCTGTGTTCGAGCCAAGTCTGTATGACAAGTTGAATAAAACCGTCGCAAACGAGCTGGCCGCGGCATGGCTATCCCGGCAGGGCTCTCTGGTGGGTGCCGGCTGCTGACTAGCTGCGAGTGGTGGTAGCGCAAGTAGTGTCCACACGTCCGATTCGTCCAATTTCTCTCTCTCGCTCGCTCTCTCGCTCTCTGCGCCTCGATCTGTCTCTGAGACCAGCCAAAGAAGAAATCGAGAGTTTCACGGAGACTCGTCTCGTCTCGGCTTCCCCGCCGCAACCGTTGCTGCCAATACGGACATTGAAATAGTGGACGGGGGGGTAGGGGGGGGGTTGGGGGCTTCGGGAGACGCGGCGGCGGGGTTCGCGCGGCAGACCTCAATATACCAATGGAAATATCAGTCTCAACCGTAGTCGCTGTGAGTAGTCGTTGGTAGTCGTGTAGTCATCATAGTCATCGCAGGACTGCCGACGAGGAGGCCGAGACAACGATGATGAGAAATAGAAACGAAGTTAGTGGCGATACAACAACAACAGCAACGATACAGGAAGAGAGCGCGCTCCGTATCGGCTGCAGGTTGTCAGACGAGGTGGTCTTGTCGTTCGACGGTGGGTTGCCCCCGGCCGAGGAAGGCGCGGGGATAGACGACCTAGGCGGCGGGACCGCTGGGTCGGCCCAATGATGCAGCCTGTACAGCCGAAGGGAGCAGGTTCGAGTTGCGTCGCGTCACCTGGTGACATGTAGTGAGAGAGCTTAAGCAAGCTGAACAAGTTGCAATTCCTTTAGTAAACCAATGAGAACTTTGCCTGCTACATGAGTGGCAACGTAGAACAGCGGTCGCGTCGTGAAGGCACCACCATAACGAAGTGAGATTTACATGGATGGGTGGCGCTTGTTTATCGTTTCTTGTTTTGGTCATCTATGGATTGTTGTCAGGTTCGAGAGGCGTTGGAGGATAGGTAGGCCTTTTTTGTTTTTTAATGAGGTTGGGGGCAAAATCGGTTATGGACGCCTGGCCTCACATCTGAGGTGTTCGCCTAGCTAGTGCCGGACTCGCACTGACTAAAAGCTCGAACCGATTGCACGTAGGCCTTAAGTCGTTGAAGCTGTATCGAAACTATGGCTCTGAGATCTGTCACATAGCGGACTGAACAGCTGGGAGAAGGGTCAGCTCAAAGAACACTAGATGATGTCTACACCAATGGTCCCGTCTTATGAAGCAATGCCGAAAGCAGTTGTACCGTGGACGTTCAATTTTGGCGGTGGATCAGCCCGGAAAATTTATTTGGGCTAGATGATGCATTATGCGTAGGTGACAATACAGTGTTATGTACATATGTAATCTTTGGATTGATGCGGTCCAAGCGACCAGACAAGATTACTTGCGGCGCCGTGGCGCAAGCTTCGAGAAAGACAAACATATATATATATCAAAGTTAACAGTAACTATTACACAATAATAATCGTGACACATCTACATATGTGTCTGTAAACTATCGCGTGTACGTCCGTTAGAAAAACGGGGGGCGGTCGACGCAGAACAATACGTTAATGAATTTGCTGTTTGATGCTCGATGACAAACAAGCCGACGACATGTGTCAATCGTACCCGACTACCGACCTCGCTGCATTTCGCGAGATCAATCATCTTTGCATTCGGTGATCGGTGGGTGGGCGACGGCGAGACGGCCCCCGCCTCCGGGGGACCAAGCCAAACCAGACCGTCTGGGGGGGCGGGGGGTAGTCGCTGCACGGGTCGGGACAAGGCGAACGTTTGCGCATTCATCCGTGTGGAGTTGCATTTCCCGTCGTGCACCCCCCGATACGAAAGATATATGCGAAGCAACTTGACGGCCGGTGGGCCAGGCGACGGCTGTGCTTCGTGCCTTCCTCTCTGCGATGGGTGGAGTGTTTTTTCTTCATTTTTTCGGAAGCTCATAGCTGCTGCATCCTCCTCGCGGCTGCTGACCCTAACCTGAGTCGGTTCGTTTGTCTACGCCGTCTCGCGTACGAACCAATGGCTCTTGCTGGCCGCCTATGGCTCGCATATCGCCAAATTCGAATTTCATTTTGACGATGGCGCCATATTTCAATAGCGAAAACAGCGGCGAATCACCCTGATGCCGCGGCGAAATGCGGCATGGATCCGAGCGGAGGCCTCCACTGTTTAAGGGGACGATGGCCATCCTTCATCCTCGGTGACCTGCTATCGACGAGCCAACCAGCGAATGAGCCTGCAAGCCTGTAACGGAGCAAGGGCCAAGCAGCTGAAGGACCTCGCTACCTTCGCCCCTACCCGGGCCCTTCCTGTCGCTAGCTCTATTCCGCTCCTCATCCTCCTCGCTAGCGTCATTGCCATATCGAGTCCATATGCAGCTCTCATTGAGGCGTGCCCACCTACGCGACGCACGGATGGAGACAGAGTCTCTCTCTTCACTACTGGTCTATCAGTGAGGCTTCTTGTCCGCCCGCCCGCCCGCCTACGACTCCATCGTCTCGACGAAGACGAGCAAGCGAGTGAAACGGCTCGCAGTCCTTGAGGGTGGCCATACATCCACACGGCAGCGGCCACCATACGCCAGTGGTCGCTGGCCGTCCTCGGCGACGACGGCGCCGTCGGATTGTTCGGCTAGCTTCTATGCTGCGCCCCGCACTCGTGCCCTGGTAGAAACAACCGAGGCGGCGGCGGTGGCGGTGGCGGCAGGGGCAATATCAGGAGCAGCAGCGGCGGTGGTGGTAACCGAAGCTGGAAGACGCGAGAACTGTCTGCGGCTTGGACTGCACAGACAGCGCTGGTGCGTCAGTTCAGGCCAGAGAAGATGCGCACTCTCCCAGTACTGAGTTTCTGTTCGAGCGACCGGTGGCTCACAGCAGCCGTCCAACTGACAGACCGACTCTGCACTAGCGGGTGGGACTTCCGCTGCGGGCGGAATTCGCAATAACCTCAAAAGCCCATGACCAACGCCGACACCACCACCACCACTACGACTGACAGTGGCGGACGGCCGTCGTCGCGGCAGCGGCCCCCGCTGGACCATCGCAAGCCGGCCACATTCAGGCTCACTCCCCGGCCTCTTCGTTGGCCTTCTTAGCTTCGCTTTGGTCGGACTGTGTCCTGCTCCTGTAGAAACGATTCCACCATCTTACGAAGTGGCTGCTGCTGCTAGCAAGCAGGCAGAGTACGCGCGCGGAGGAATGGGGGGGGGTCGTCTCCAACCACTCGCTTCCCCGACCAAATCCTCGCCGCGTTCATTCGTCCGTTCGTTCTGAATTTAACCATCCCCGCGCGACGAGCAGCCACCACGGCAGGGAGCCGAGTGGCTGCAGCGTCTGGTTGGGCGCCTAGCCGCCTGCTCTGCTGTCCGGTCACCGCCTCGTCGGCTGCTGCTGCTGCGGCTGCTGCTGCCACTCAAAGCAAAGTCCCCTGAAGAAGTCCCGGATTTCGCCCCCGTCCGCTTCCCCCGCGCCCCTCAAAATATAGAGGAGCTTTTTCTTTGAATCGGCCACGTTCGGCTTCGCGTGCCGCTCGTGGCTCTCCTGTGGCACCGCTTCCCGCCTCCTCTTCGGCCTCCTCCTCCCGGCTCTCTCTCTCCCGCTCTCAGCCTGTCCATAGGCTAACAAGGGTGGTCCCATATGCGCCCGGCTGACGACCCGCAGTGCGAACGCCTGAGTACGACGAGCAGCAGAGGCAACTGAGCGCCGTGCTATACGGTTATGCTCAGTGCTATATGCGACGTAGAATGGAGAGAAAGAGAGAGATTGAATGGTTCACCCACCGTCCCCGGATTCCCCTCGAAGGGGCCGACAGCAGCGGTTTAAAGCCCGCTCCGGCTGCTGCTGCTCTCGGACTCGCCCGAGTTCGTACTCACCGGTAGTAGTGCTAGTAGTGGTAGTAATAGTGAGCCGGCATAAATGCAGGCATAGGCAAGAATGGTCTACGCCGAGCCGCCGATCCGACAAGCGGACTAGAACTAGACTACCGGTAGGAGATAGGGGAGGTGGGTGGGGGCTCCGCCACCCCGGGTGAAATATGAGGTCCACGAGTATGGGGCTCACCGCCGAGCGCGCTGGGCTCCGCTACGCGCCTCACCGTGTGCGCACCGATGCCTACGGGAGCTGGCAGGAACGAGGAGAGGGTGGTGTTCAGCGAAGAAGAGGAGGAGAAGCAGCAGGAGCAGCAACTAGACCTAACCACCGCTAACCATAGTGAGTCATGAGGCCAGTTATGCACTGGGACGAGAGCCGGCTACGGCGGCGGTATGATGGTGTAGGCACAGCCGCACCGTGCCAGCGTAACCGAGCGCGCTCGTCTCGCTGGCTCTGAACGCGCGCGTGAGTGTAGGGATATTGGTGCTGCCGCTGCTGCTGCAGGCATGTCCCCTCTGCTCCGGCGGCGATCTCACCTCACCCCACCCGGCTTGGTCAAAGCAGGCTCGGCGGCTGGCTGGCTGGCTGGCCAAGCAGCCGACGCCGGCGCGAGATGCTAGTGGAAATTTGGCGGGAGAGAAGAAACTCAGAGTGAGAGAGAGAGCGAGAGAGAAATAGCAGCACCCGAAAGAGGATGGAGATGTGAAGAGGGCGAGGATATCGGGAGCAACCGGAGGAGAGCGTCGAGCAAGCGTATGAACAAGCGAGCTGGCCAACGAGAGTAAGAGTGAGATGCTGGGGCCACATAAGCGCATGGCATAGCGCATAGCGTATAGCAGCAGCAGCCGCAGCGGCGGAGGCAGAGGCAGCGGCGGTGTCCGCCGCCCCGAGCGAAATGAAAGAGAAATTTAAGCCTAAAATCGGAAAGATGTGACCGGGAGAACGGCGGGGGTCCGGGGAGCCTAGCCCCGCTGATGTTGACTAGCGCCGCTGTCGAGCAAACGGAGTGCCCGGAGTGCACTAGTTATAGTAGTGATGGGTTTGGCCTGGCTGTATGCTACGGTAGCTGCGGCGAGCCACGATAGGCTGAGCTGTTCAGGCTGACTAGTAAGTGGCCAAGAGGGTATGCTTGATGGGGTGGACCCACCACGAGACAAAATGCGGCGGCTGGCGCTAGTGCAAGAGACAAGGGACTTTGTATGACATTGTCATGTAGATGGCTTACAAGAGATTGGATGACAATGATGGGACCATAAGCAATGGGAGACCATGTTGGTCATCTTCCCTTCATTGAGTCGGTGGGAATTTAGCAATCGATGTACCTGAAGTATATATATATATATATATGTATATATCCATATATATATTTATGTATATATGCGTCAGGTATGTATTGTCCATGGCGTTCTGTAGATACGCAGCGCCCTGTGGAGCTCTACGGCAGAAGACAGGAAGCACATGTTCTCTTTTTTATTCATTCACGCTCTGACAAATCTGACCACGATCCGACGATCGCACACCAAAAACACACATTCGGCGTTCATACTTCGCCTAGCCTTAGCTATAGCCCTTGATATGAGAAGCACTTACCCTTGGCGAGCTGGTGTAGTTTCAGATGGTTGTCGAGTTGGTCCTTCAAACGGAACAGTGCCCCGCATTTGTTGCAGTGCCGTTTACGGTTGTCGGCAAAATGGAACCAGATGATGTGGCCAAGCAGGCGCTCGAGGGATGCCTTGGTTCGATTGCAGATACCGCAACGGAACAGGACGAACTGCTTCATCGCGCTGCCGTCCGGCATCACACCTGAGCCAGGACGAAATGATCGGGTTAGGCAGATCGTAGTTAGATATAATCGATAGATTCAATTAACAGGGAGCCCCCGGGGGGCAGCCCTCGCAGGCCACCCCGTACGAGGCTAGGCTCGAACCTAACCTAACCTCACACCGCTACCGAATCGTGTATGCTAGCAAATGCCAATCGCCGATTGCGCAATCGGTGTCGTCGACGGTGCGACGGCTAATTTTCACCGCACACCCCCAAACCCCCCAAAACGAGAATCGACAACAGCTGAACGACAACCGAAACGTACCTTTGATTTGGACGGCGAGACTGGTTTGACTCTCAATGTGCATACTCTTCATGAGCTGCAGGATCGACGGCGCGCTGAGCAACTGGTCCTGTGGTGTGGGAGTGCTTGGTGCTGTGGGCGGATTCGACCCGCCCTGGTGGCCGACACCAGCGATTCCACCCGCGCCACTGCCGGAACCTAGGCCACTGCCCGGACCCCCTGGGGTGCTCACAACGGGTGAAGACATCGGTGAAGGCATTGGGGAGGGCATTGAGGAGGGCGACGGTGTCGGATTGGCCGATAGCAGCATTGGAGGCGATGGAATCGTCCTGGAAATTCAGTCACAGCGGAACAACGTTGTAGATGGGTAAGTTAGTTAGCCTGTGTGAACTAATTAATGAGTGAGTGAATTTTCCCAGTAAATCTATCGATATATATATATATATATATATAGAAAAAATGTAGTGCGTATATTCGATGCATCGCTAATGAGTTCATTAGAAAGTGGAAGTAGAGCCGCAACGACAGGACGAAGGCCAAGCTCATCCGTCCTTCGTGAACATGAATCATAAGCATATATCTAGTTCGAGTGGAGGAAGGGAAGAACGCTTGTGTGATAATCCAGACAAAGACACTATCTGCACTAGTGGGTTTGACCTTTGCGGGGCTTGTATTCACCACGTATCCACACTTGATCCACGTATCTATGTACTGATATAACTATCTGGATGCAGTTTAATCTCCTGCTGCCCACGCTCGACTTTTCTTCTTTGTCTGGCTGCCAAACTCGTGCAGTTTTCACTAACGACTCGGTTAGTTGTACTGAGCGCAGCGGCGAGCCGTACAGAGAAGTCGGCTGTTGATGTGGTTTCCACCGCTCTGAGCTTGGCAGACCGGCCGGCCGGACAGAACTCGCTGGTCAGCGAGCCCCAACCGTCCCGTCACTGTATCCTGACCGCTTCCTGCCTTGCGTCCCGCAGTCCGGCGAGCCATGGATGAATGGCAAGTAGCAGCTACGAACAGCAGGAGCAGCATCAGGAAGAAGAGGAAGAAGCCCAGGCGGCAATGGCAACGAGCCAGCAGTAGACGGGGCATGTAGGTAAAAGATGCATCTCGCGTTCCCGGGGGCCCCATGTAGCAGCCACGCAGTCGGATGCCCCCGGCTAACGCCGCCAGCGGCAGCAACCCCCGGCGGCAACCCCCGGCAGCAACCCCCGGCTGCAACCCCCGGCGGCAACCCCCGGCGGCAACCCCCGTCCGGCAGCCCAAGCGCCGGCAAAGATCATCGGGCATATGCCGCGCAGCAGCACCAGCGGCGGCGGCGGCGACGGTCGGTGGCCGCGCCCACGGTATCGCCGGCTCGCTCTGCCGGCACGAAACCTGGATGCGGGAGGAGTAGTCCAAGGGTCTCGGACGCGAGGGCATCCATCTTCATGATGCATATTCGTTTCCCCGAGGACCCATTTGGGGCAACTGCTTCGCCTCTCTCGTTCGACCGTTCTCGCTAGTCCCCCCCCGCCGCCGCCGCCACCGCTGCCGTTTCTCGGTCTTCCACGCTGTCTCTCTCTCTCCCTCATTCTCTGAATGTCTATGATGGGCTGGCTAAGAAGCCACACATTGCTCACCGGAGCTCGAGAGCTCTCTGCGTAAGCTGGACCTACACCGCCGTTACGATGCTATCCTCAGACGTCGGCTGGCGTTAGGGCATCGTCATATTTAAACCAGACCTAAACGAGCTCGAAGGAAGCGACCAGAGGGAATCGCGTAGTTATACTTCACATAGCGCAGGTCGTGCAAGGCGGTATGGTGTGTCTCCAAACGCTTATATAAAGTTTATATACTGTCGTGTAGAAGCACAGGACGGTGGACGCGTTGATCGCACGAGCTCTCGAGTATACGAAAGGTGCTGCTCGATACGATAGGTTCGTTTCTTGGTCCCATTGTCACATTTAGCGATTTAAACATATTGCGCTACGAATTCAACACAAGTAACTCCACTTACGAATGTCGAGTGGATTGTGGTTGGGTGTGGTTGTGTCTAAGCAAATTGTGCTTTGTTCAATATTCGGAGAAGATGGCAACTCTGTAGGCCGGCGCTCCAGGGCTTCGAGCGGTCACATCAAATCGCAAGACAGCTGACCGAGCTCTGTATATCCACAGGCAGGCAATATGGAGCTACCTCGTCCTGACTTCCCTCTACCACGACCTGATCCTGTCCTGTTTTTTATAATATATCTAACTGGCATGCTAGCTAGCCCTCTTCGCATCGCCTAGCCAGTGTCGAGAGAACCAATTTTGGATATTTCTATTTTCACCCGACACAGACGTCCAAGGGTGGCGGTGGCCAACAGCGGCTGCCGCCACCTTCTATCTAGTTGCGTATGTATTCGTTGGTGACCACCACCAAAAACAGCCGCCGAAACCGTCGACCGCTGTGCTGTAAGTGCTTCGGCCTCTACGCCTCTTCACTATGCCGTAGTCAGTGCAACTTCCCGAGTCCTCGGTGGGTGCAACTGATCCGTCCTCTGCCGTCCGGCACCACATCGCATAGAGGAGTTGGCGGAGAGGAGCTCAAGACGATGCCGCGCCCCCGCTCCCGTTCGCTGTAACACGTGGTGTTTATGAAGAGCTCCTGTGTCCGCCGGTTCGCCCTGCGTAACGCATAGAGGTTGAGGTTTCCTTCAGAGCGCCTCGTCTCAGCATATCCCACCATCCCCCCAGCATGCGCACCTTCAGCACGCCGGACTAGCCTGGGTCGGCCAGCGCTGACTAGGTGTCTGGGTGTTTTGAGCGAACGCGCCACCGCCTTCCTGCTGCTGCTGCTCCTCTCTGCCCGGCTCAACGGCCACCGTTGGCCGTTCTGGTGGCCAGCCGGGATGGCAATACGAACTGGACGCTACAGCTATTCCTCTATCTTTCTATCTCATTTTCTCTGCCTGCCTTGCTCTTGGCGACTCTCGCATTGTCTTCCTACTTTTGCCTTTGGGCTGGACCCCCGCCCCTCTTCCCACCCAGCAATCCTCGTTGGCTGGCCACGGCCGGCGGGCTGGGCGCGGCGCCCCCGGCTCCCCCGCCTCTTCCTTCTTGACAAGAGGACCAGCGCATTTCTTGCTCGGGAGAATAGGCGGGGAGCGCAACCGAGATGCGGAGTTTCGGCTCGGCGCTGCCTAGCTGGCGCCTTTACCCTTGAAATTGGTATGCACACAGCTGCTGCTAGTGCTGGCTGGCCGCACAACGCCACACGATCCGCGAGCTGAAAGATGGCCAGAGCAATCTCCACTCGCTACGCTAGTCGCCTAGCCTGAAGAATTCAGGGAAAAAAGGCCCAAAAATCGGCTGTCGAATTCGACTTCTTCTTCGCGCTGCGTCTGTCGCAGTAGTGTCCACTGCCAACACTGTGGACTGACTTAGCCGGGGCCGTAGCTCGTCGCATCTCTTTGCCATTACTTTTCGTCGATTGTTGACGATCATAGCCGGCGAGAATGAAGCTGTTGGATTTTTTGCATTTTCAACGGGGAACCTCTTCATGCCCTCGGACCGCCAGTAAAAATGTAGCGACGACGAAACGATGGATGCGCGTTGGCTCATGTTCGTGGCCAATCTTATTTTTATTATTCGATATCCGATTATCACCCCCGGCAGGCCATCAGCCGGGAGGGCATTCGCGGCCAGAGTTCGTTAGTGGTGTCCACTGGCATTGGCTGCTCAATACCGTAATGATATGTTTGCTAATTATGCTAAGGGTTCCAGGCTGCTAATGAGGCCATTGAAACGCAGCTGAATAGCGGTGTTGCTGGCTTGCCTGCGGTGTTGCGATTTATAATTTTTACTAAATGAGTACCATGCTCATTATTACTGTATGTACTATATGTCTTACAAAGATGTCTCAATCGTATGTATTCGCAACTGTGACTGGAAACATTGTCATATCAATTTGACTATAATATTCAGCGAGTAACCATCTCATCTTTCTGCCCTGAAATTCGTGTATGAGTGTAAGTGAAACGAGATGATCTCTTTAAATTAAAGGCAGCAAGCCTTCAAAGCCAGAAGCAGGAGCCTCGAATCTCAGTCCACCCCAGCAAGCAGCAACGGTCAAAGGCTTGAGCGAAGTCAATAAAGCCAGCAAAACTGGCAAGCGGTGCGCTGACTACTCCATCATATCACAATTGGGTCGCGGTGTCCCGACACAGAGCAGGGGATACTGAGATCAGGGTAGACAGATCGACTCAGGTCTGCCTATCCTATGGACATCCACCAACAGCAGCAACATCAACAGGAGATAACAGCAGACAACAACAACAACGACACCAGCAGCAGTACCAGCAGCAATATGAACAACAAAGAAATACTGGAACATATTTCGTTCGGCTGCTGCGTGGCTCTCTGCGATACTCCATAGCGGCGCGGCCAGTTCTGCCGGCCCCGGCGCTGGCGCCGCCGCCGCCAAAAACGACGTGCTCTCATTTGGAGCCTGCACGGCCTCGCCTCAGGCCCGGGCTGGCTTCTTCAATCGTTTTAGTCAAGTGCGAGCCGTGGGGGCTCGCGCCTCCTCCATTGTGCTGGCTCGGGTATGGGGGTAAGGCCAAACGAGGACAGCGAGACAAGCTAGTTTTTTGTGTCTGTTCCTTCTTATTTCTGTTATTTGTATAGCCACCGGGCCTTCAGTTCCTCTTTACCTGCCCTGCCTGCTCGACCAGCCGCCTGACCGACCGGCCGCCCGCCCGCCCGCCCGACCGCCCGCCCGACCGCCCGCCGATGCACCAGCCAATCGTACTAATAATTGGATTGTCCAGCGCAGCGCCGAGCAAACCGACGCTTCGGGGCTCTCAAACGTGGAGCTGCGCGTGTCCTCGTGGGCCTTTCGAAATATTTGGATTAGCTCCGCCCAGCTGAAACTGACTGCTATTATGGAGAGAGCGCACCCCCCCGCCCCTCCGAACTGCCACCTCATCCCCGGCCCCCCCCGGAAGTACCTCACCAAAAACGCGCCAATGCCGGCAAACACGTTTTCAATAGACATACGCGCATTGAAATATCATATAGTCGCCCGGTGGACGGGCGAGCTCCTCTTCTATTTGCTCATTATTCGATTGCGCTATCACGACTGGGGAACAATACACTGTAAACGCGAACGATGCCCGTACTCGCCCACGGTGGCTACGTCAGCTCGATTCATATAGTCATAATAGTGGATGGATTCTTGCTCCAGGCAATATTTAATAGCGGTGGTCAGAGTAGATATGGGCGTCGGGCGATGGGTTCGTAGGACACCGAAGGGGTGGTCGCTGGTGCGGACTGTTTTGTACGGGCTCCGCGAGACATTGGTGGCTTGGAACCGAAATTCGTTGGGGGACCAACCTGACCATCATGTATAATACCTATATATATATATATATATATATATATATATTTCAGCCTAGTAAGCGTTGTCGTACGAGCTGTGTGATTACAACTGGCTGTTGGATTGTACAAACCACTCGGGCCGCCCAACGGTTGAAGGGTTTTAAACGTTCGTATGAAAGGTTCGAATTCATCATATCATATTACGCTGTGATCCTTACCTTGTATCGTGGTCCACAGCGAATATTCGGCACGGATTAAAGTGACACGATGTGTGTAAGTCCATGTGAGGTCATTCGTCTTGTGCGAGCTGCCGGCTCGTGAGCACAGCCAGCTGCGATATCAAAGCCATTTAACAGAGTCAACTATTGAGGAATGATCCGCTGGGTCTCATCCCCTCGCTGCCATTATTATTCCTCTGCTTTGTTCAACTTGTTTTTACTGTAGTTCTTGTTCCGACGGTTCCCTGACGTTCGCGCACGAACCGGCGCCGCCACACTCGAAGCGGTCAGGTTAGGCAACGACCTAGGGGAATCGCGGTAAGATGGCTATTGATTGAATCTCAACCTGCCTTATTAAGCCATGCTCATTACGAGTCAGTGGTCAGGAGCGGCGCGAAAGCTGATCGAAGGTCATGAAAAACCGTTCGTCCATTCACATTCTGGTCGGGACAGCCGGACAAGCCAGAACGCGGCTTGCATATCGGCGTCAGTCGGCGTGGTGACCGTCTGTGTGGCTTCCACTGATCGTCAGCCAGTTTGGCTGATCTTGCCGGCTAGGCCGCCAGATCTGCTCCGGGTGGCGCAAACGCCATAAATCATGCCCGCTATCAGACGGGAGGCCGGGGGCGGCCAGATTTCCTCCGAGAGCTTCACCGCTTCTTCACTCCCTCAGGGTCCCGAGTCCCTCTTCGCGGTCCGCGCATAGGCTCTCCGGCCGACGTCCCCGACTGTCATTCGGAAGACAATGCGAGACAAGAGACCTGCTAGGCTAGCTCGGCGGCGTCACAAGGCGTCGTGCTCGCTCACAACTCGTGGCGCTCCACAAGGCCCTTAAGACGAGCGGGATCGGCGAGCCGGGAAACGACACGGGGGGAGCGAACGCTGCATGAGCCATAAATCTCATCGTGGACCGGTCTTGCATGACTTCGACAAACGCTCGATGATAGATCATCGAGCGTGCAGGCGTATGTTCTTTGTGCGACCCAAACTCCCGCCCAGGCCGGCCCCATATGATAGCGCGATAAGACAAACGGACGACACGCACCGGGGCTGCTGTGCGTTCGCAATTGTCTGTCTAGGGTCGTCCGGGCGGCGATTATTCGAGGCGGTTATCGACTATTTAATACATTTTGGTGTACAACTACAACAAGAACAACAATAATAATAGTAATAATAGAAGAAGTCGTATCCGTAGCTGGATGACGTGGGGGCAGCGCTGAGGGGTTGAAACCCCAGGGTGTCCGGTTTGAATCCCGCAGGACACACGCACACACACACCTGGTTTGATGTGATACGAAGCAGGGCGGACCAAGTCAAAACACTTCAAGGGTCAGAGATAATAATAATTATAATAATGATCATTGTAAATGAAAAAAAAACAACGTAGTAGTAGTTATAGCAAGCGAATGTGTTACAGAAATTGAGGACAGATGCATCAGGGTGATTGAGAGGGCCGCCTCATCGTTGGACTGTCGCCGAAATGATCTCCGTCGTTCGCAACGAATCACTCGATGAGCGCGGCGGTAACAACTTGCGGCGCTAATCCACCTGAGGGAGGCCAGGGACTCCCGAGCCTACCATGCACATTGACGGGTACAGCTTGCGTCAATATATATATATATATATATATATACAAACGCACTTTATTCAAGGTAAAAGTCCGTATATATAGATGACATTTTTCGTGGAGTTCATCATTCGTAAGCGGTGATATGCAAATTTCCATCTGTTAGAGACCAATCGTTCCTACCCTTTCGTTTATCAAGGAGACGCCCGCATTCCATTGGATTGTTACGGAGCATTTTGAACAACAGCTAGACGTGCAGCAAAAAAGCAATCAGAGCTCGGATATATCGATATATATATATATTATATATATATGTGTGAGCCCATAGACTGAACCTACATCGCCATCGTTCCCATCGAGTTCCCACTACCAGTGCCTGCACGATCAGTACTAGGCAATGCCAGTGACTATAGGCGTAGTAGGAATGGTCATATCGGAATAGGCAACTGGGGTAATTCTTCTTCTTCTTCTGCTTCGGCGTCTTCTAGGTAGTGCCGACCTGAGCCTATGAACGCGACTCGCACTGGCCACCCTCGCCGCCCTCACCTCGACCAGCCCGATATCCCGATTAATCACCTTGGCACCCCTTTGCAAGGCTGGACGGCGGGATGGGGCTGTACGGGGTGAGCTGAGCTGAGGCCGAGCTGCTCGGCTGACGTGATGTCGTTCGTCCGTTCGCCTGCTCGGCCCTGCATAGTGAGTGAATGTGATCCGACCCCTGAACGCGCCCCTGAACGCCCCCTGCGTTACCCAGCGCCCACCTCACCCTCGCTCTGGGGTGGCGGTATGCATCGCCTATGCCAGCCGGCTGACCGCGCATAGGCCGACCGATCGAATCTATGCGCTCGCTTCCCCAGCGCCGTCGTTACCATTGACGCCACTCATAGAGGCGTCAGGACCTGACACGGATGGCGCTATGGCATTTCAGCGCTATGGCTGGCACCCGTCCACGTGGCATCAAGCCGCCACCCGTGCGAATCATCATGCGAGTGATTCTGACCGAGTCCGGCATCAGCAGTTGGCATTGCGCGAGACGGCGGAGGGCAGACGGCTGAGCTCCATAGTCTACCTTCGCCCGGCATTTGCACGACGCCGGCCGATTGCGGCCGGCCTGATAGGGTAAGAAGGAACGGGGTCCTCAGCGCTACTCGTCCGTGGTCTCTACGTCGAGCGAAGGAGAGATCTGTTTGCTGCACATCGCAGTAGTATATTAGTGAATGCAGCTTGTGTCTGGGGGTTCCAGGACGGGCTTGGCCTCGGGGGAAGGGGTGGGGGGGTGGTGGGAGACTTTGGGATTGAGCGACTGCGTAGAGGGGTGATCTACCCGCCCTCACCCCCGGGGGGTCACAGTGGGCACGCCCGGCTATGCGCCTGACCGGCATACGAAGGCAACTACACCCCACAGACGTAGCCGGCACCTCGTACAGAGGTGTCATGTCCAGCCAGCAGGCACTCGGCCGGAGGGTTTCCATCGGTCTCGGCAGTGGTAGAATTGCACTCGCACTGAGTTCGGCAAGAGGGTGGGCAAACACGAGAAGGGTCACGCGGACCAGCAGAAGAGAACTGATTTGACGCCATACAGTTATTCCAAATTGGGGTCGACTCGGACGAATGAGGGCGAGTCGTCCCCGGGGCAGTTGCACGGCGATGATTGGACCCTGGTCCGCCGACCTCTGAATGGATAATGGCAAGGATGCGGTGAACGCGCACGTTATGCAGAGCCTGCAATGCTGAAGCTGGTAGGCCTTCTTCTGACGTATATCAATATTGGGGGGGGCGCCGCCGAGAACGAATGTCGACTGCAGGACCTTTCGGCGCATTATACCAAATACGTACGTATTGTGCATCGTTGTACCCCAACATCCCGCGACGTCCGTGGTATTCGATTGTGGCGAGTTGGCGAGAAATCGTGACCCGCTGAACGATTTCAGTCAGTTCACCTTGCTGTCTGCCCGTTGTCGACGATGACGGTGGCAAATAATAAGTAGCCGCTCTCGCACGATGATTTGAGCGTTCGAGTTATTGCATTCGTTCGCGTTAATCGAATATGGTCAACACATATCACATGGTGGCATATATCACAGCACTCCACTGATTGCATCCCGCTTTTGTCGATGCGTCGGCAAACGGCCGTCCGTTGAAGGACGAGTGGGCACATATCATACTCGCTATTCTGTCATTACAATCAAACACACCGCCAAGGTGGACGAGAATAAATGGGGGAACGCGGCGGGGCGGGCTTGGAGAGATCGCGCGCACGCACGGCTGCGAAAAGACGTTTGATCCGATTGAAATGACTGGGAAAAGTCCCGCATCGGGACGGACGACTGCAAGAGCTTGTTCGTTGGCCGACGGCTTCCGTCCCAGCTCGAGCTCACAGGAAGGAGAGCAAGGAGTTACAGGGAGGGTCTGTAGGCCCTTGAGCGGCTGTCAGATGCAAACCACCTCCGCCAACCGCAAGGGGCCGAGTGGCAAATCCCGGACCGCCCCAGCATATTTATGCTGTCTCGGATTGGATTACTCTGAGTGCCGCCCCCTCTCTCGCCCCCCCCCCCCCCGTACACCCCCACCTGACTACCCGCCCCCGCGTTCGTCCGCATGTGAAGATTGCAACTTGCACTCCTCGCGGCACCCTGTTTGGCCATGCTCGGTGGAATACGCGGCGGTCAGCTGGCCACACGGCGGGCATGCGTATGTAGATGTGGCCAGGCAGAGAGATTAGACCCAACCCGTCCGGATGGCAACGGCCGGATCGGTCGGTCGGTCGATTCACAACTGGCGGCTGACGGCTCGGGAAACGCAAGCCTAACCTAAACCCCGAACTAGCCCAACTTGATTTAGCAAAGCATAACCTGTGACTGGCGGGCCGAACGTCGCACTTTTGCCTGTCTCATTATTTATTACAGGTCGAGGCGTAGGCAGAAGCGGAGGTGGCCGTCGTTGTGTTTGCGTTCACTAGATTACCGTGAAAAAACGCTAAAATCTGTGTTCGCCACGAGAATGCGACGGAGGTGAAGAAGGCTTTTTAGATATTGTGCAGTGTTGTCTTATATCCTCCGTTACGTACGGAGTTTGCGGGACGACCAGACGAACATAGACACACACATACACACACGTGTACGCAGAACGGCATTAGTGAGCAGAGAAGCAGATTTCGGCTGTGTTTCTCGTTCGCCTGTAGCAAGCCGCTGAGGTCGGCGAGCAGGTTATGCTTTGATGCACTGCCATCAGTCAAATGAGGTGCAGGTGAGGGGGGTCTTCAGTCCTTTTCGTCGACTTCGCCTTTCGCGCGTCTCCCTTCACGAACCCTGGCCGGCGCCTATCTCCGCCACCAAATGAGGGGGCCTTTCGGGAAGAAAAAAAGGCCAAGGAGAACAACAGGGGTCTAGGACCAAATGCCGGACCAAGGCGGAACGATGCGATCCAAGCAGAGGTGCGGCCACCACCTCCGCCACAGCAGATAGGTATGACCGAGCGGGAGATTTGGCTAAGCGTCCATGGAAAAGCATTGGGCCTGCAGGGTGTCCAGCATCGACTATGGCCGACTATGGTGGTACTTCACATCTCGGAACAGAGGTGGCTAGCAGCGGCTAGCTCGCTCTCCCCCAATGGAGCGCCCACTGGTCGAACTCCTTAGGACAGCTCCTTCGCTCGGCAACACCGAGTCGGCCATGCCATACTGCAACAACTGCCAGCACTGCAGTTGCAGGGGGCTAACGATGCGCGCGATGCTCGGGATTGTCCGTGTGCCGGGCGGCAGGTCGGTATTGTGTGGGGTCTGCCGGCGGGGTCTTCGGGGGTAGCGGACGATGCAGACTCCAAGGCGGGGTCAGGGATCAGAGAGTGATCGGCTGCAGGGCTGCATGGATGGACTTATCTTGCAATACAGCATCAACGTAGACCTACCAACTGCCTGACGCCGCCGCCGACGACGACAGCGTCAGCATCGACAACAACAACAATGACAAGAAACCAACTGCGTCGACATGGACAACAGACCAACTGCCCAAGGAGCAACGCATCCCTCGAACAACAACAACAACAACAACAACTAGAAGGAGGAGAACGGCCGTTGTTGCTACACTGAGAGCAGCAAGAAATATTATGACCAAATACGAGGGGGTCATAGTACCTAGTCAGTCGTACAGCTCAGACAATCCGGAAGGGCTACGTGCAGTGGGCACAACGCTGTGGGGTTCGCTGTGCGGCGAGCAGCTGAGGTACCGCTGGCCCTGAGCCGTTCCTCCTCCCTTTGTTGGCTATCGCATCAGACGCTGATCGGGGGGTGCCGGGGGGGGGGGGGGGGGTAGCAGCGAGTAAGAGCAATCGGGACGAGTTAGTACTAGTGAAGAAAAGTGCGAGATTCGGGAGACAGGGTGGCTAGCTACAGAGTGGAATCAGAGGCGAAATCGGTGCGAGCACATGGCGGGGCGCGGCGGGGCAAAGCACACGAAGAGCTGTTGTACAAGTGCGTACGAATGACTGGTCGGCGCTGGAGAGGGCGCACGGCTGGCGGGTGGTCCGCGTGTTCGGCTATTGTTGATAAGGAGAAGCAAAAAAAAACAAGCTAGAGTTGGCGTTAATAGTAGAAGCCGTTGTAGTTGTAGAAGTAGGCGGGGTAGCGCCAGCAGGAGAGGTACATGGGGTACATGGCAAGCTAGGAACGAGTGGGACGAAGCAACGGCTGTATGCTGTACATACAGCCGTCCGTTGCTCCTCCATCCGTGCTCAAGCAGGATGGTTATCGCACAGGGCGCTTCGGGGAACGGTTGGGGCCGCCGACCCATGCCTACCGAGAGAGAGAGAGACAGAGAGAACTAACTCCAACTCAGTCGGCGAGTAAGAGGAAGGTGCACGCCTCGTATGGAGCCAAATGGGCGCAGGGTGCTGCTGGTTCCGGACACGGCAACATGCGCGCGTGGCAATACTGCCCCATGTTTCAGCTACCGCGGACGATGGAGCGTTTCGATGCGATGATCCCCTGCCACCATGGCAGGAGTTCGATTGTCAACGAGATTTGTTATAAGGTATTAGTCTTATTGTTGACCCCCCCCCCCTGTTCGCCTGTAACGAAAGCCCACCTTAACACTTGCCAATGACGCTGGTTAGAACACGTCGACTGGTGCGTCGCGACAATCGCGCCGCGCCTCATCGTGGCGAACGTTGTTTGGCAGCTTGCTCGCGCGATATGGAAATGTCAATGGTTGAATTATCACCCTACCCTCATGTGTGTTCGCCGGCGGCTGACAAGGCCCAGCAGGCCTCCAGCAATGCTCATGAAAGCGATTCATCTTGGCAAATTTTTCGTACAGTCAACGGGAGACTACACGCGAACAGGGACGAAGTCCACATCGCGAGGAGATCGATACCGGAGCCACGGTGCTATAAGGCCAATCGGGTGCTACTGGCCCGATGTAAGGAGGCCCAACATTCGCGCTCAACAGTTTTTCCCCGCCAGCCTTCACCCTTTGGCTATCGTACAACCGTCCGGTCAGCCCGTTAGCGGCGTCGTGCAAGTCACGGCCGTAAGAGCACAGGAAGACATCGGTCTTGTGCGGATTTCATCTCACAACGACAGCACGGTCCTGAGAGGCAGGAGCCTCCGGGAACAACACCGGCCGATCAGACCTCGTGTCGCCGTTCTTGCTTACACACGCATACCCTGCGGCCTCTGTTCGCCCGTGCTCTGGCGTCTCCCCCAATGAAGACGTGCGGTGTGGCACTCCGACTGATCAGGACGACGCTTAATGTCAGCCCTGAGCGATGCCTCTTCGTTCTTCTCTTTATATATATATATATCCTCTGGCGTCCTATGGTCGCCTGCCTCGTTTTCATCATAGTAGCGGTGCTCATTAATGTCGACCCGACCCTACCCGATATGTAAGATACATCGAGAGAGAGAGAGAGAGAGAGACCATATGCACCATTGCAGTAGCGTCAATACACCTACAAGATATGGCCTATTCCAATGTGTGGGGACGTTATGAATGACAAACTGCCCCGCGAACTTGCATATATATATATATAGAGAGAAGAAAAGGCCTCTTCATTGATGTGAGGAGTGTAACACTGTTTCGCCAGAACACTACCTCGTGTGACGAGGCTCACACGCACGGAATGGAAGGAGCGGAAAGCCTGTACAGGCTGGCAACCCGAGGTAGGCAAGTGGCGACAAAGATGGTATAGGGTAACGGTGGGTTAAGGCAAGCTAGCCGGGTAAGTTACACATCTGGCCGGATATCGAAGTGGTGCCGGGTCCGGGATAGAGATGGACACGGTACCGAGGATGATTTTAGTAGATAGAGGCGTCTTGTCGTCAGAATCGGCCTGCTCTCGGTAGAGATTGAAATGTCTCTAGTGGTGGTGTCCTTGTGTTTGAAGAGAATTCTCTCCTCTTGAAACGAGGACACAGCTTAAGCTCAAGCTCGACTGCCAATCGAGAAATGTGTGCTGAAGTTAAGGAATATCGTGCAGGCACAATTGAAACAGAGGCTGGTTCAATTCGACGCGCGAAGATTTCCTTAGCTACTCATGTAGTGTTGCTACTCGACACACATCCATTTCCCGCCGATTCGACTTGTGCAGTTTTCGGGGGTAAGTTTAGCGGCTTCTCGCCTCCGGCAGGCTCATTCACATCATGGGTTGCATAAACGCACACAAAGACAAATAAACGCTGAAAAGATAAATGAATCATAAATGCGCGAAAAACTGCGGGCTTTTATAGCTCGTCAGAGAAAGGTGCTGGTTTTGTCCACTGCACACGTGGGTGCAGCATGTGTACGGGTAGTGGTGTCACCAGTGTCTGGTATATCGCTTACATCGCATATATAATATGTAATGCTTATAATTGAATGGTACTATACTGGTAATCAATATATAGATGCTTGATATATATATATATATATATATATATACATAGGGAGAGAGAGAAGGGGGGCTGACGGGGTTGTAGCTGGTAGCGGGCAGCGGGAAGCAATGCTAAAAGCAGTTGTACCGTGGACGTTAAATGTGGCTGAGAGTCAGCCTGAAAACCTTTGGTAGCGGGCTGCACTACATCTGCATTGGCTCGACTGGATGGCCTGCACTGACCGAACGGATAGCTGTCGGTTGCCAGCCATAGAAAGGTCCCCGTCGGAGAGCGAAAATTGGCCGATCGACTTGAGAAGGTTTGTCAGCCGGTTCCATCGTCAGTCGCGACGGGTGAATAGAGAGACACACTCGTTTGTGTTACGGGCGACCGCTGCGCTTCCCTGCATCCACGCCTACGCATCCCCGAACCATCCCCTTCTGTATCTGCACATGCGTGAGCTAGCGGGCCTGATGCAGGCTCGGAAGCAGCTGACCCGGCCGGGCACAGCTCGGAGACAGACTACAACCTGTGCATCTACACGGCGACTCGTGGAGCCCCCCCTTCATCCGCCGGACCCCTTCGGGACCGTCCGACTCGTCCGGGCAACATGTAAGCAGGACATGGAGCATGTAAGCAGGGATACATAACGAATAACGAGTAATCAAATTATCATGTAAATGGTACGCCCGATGCCTTAGACGCTCGGCTGCTGTCGACTCTGGCGAAGTCTCCTAGAGACATCGGCCTGGTTGTCGCTGCTGCTGCTGCTGCTGGCGTCGCTCCGAGTCGCTGGCCTGCGTGGCCGGCAGGCCGAGTAAGAGCCTGCTACAGGAGCAGGCCGAAGGTAGGCAGGAAACGGCGCGAATGGCGATGTATAGTGCCAGGTCGTGCGACGAAGAGGTGGACTCGTTGGGATGGCGAACGGAGCTCGCTCACCCCGTCGGGCGGCGACGAGCTCCGCCAACAGCGACGGGCATGCCAGCCTCCGGGGGATGCGATTAGGTCATTGGTCGCAGGAGTTGTTGTTGTTGTCGTGGCAGCAGCCGCCGCCGCCGGCGGCTGCGTCATTGTGTGTACGTCGTTGTATATTCGCCCACGCCTGGCTACTTCGCTTCGGCCACCGCTGCTAATACGACTGGCAGGGCCAACACTGCGAGGAGGCATGCTGCTACACGGGCACATCACTCTTCCTCCTCTTCGGCTGGCGTCAATGGCGTTCGTGCGTCGCCGACAGCCGTACGCAGAGGCAGCGCTCTCTATCGTCCCGCCGCTGTTGGTCGTGCGATACATCAGCGCTTATATATTCCACCTTGAGCGCGGCCGGTGTCCGGCAGGGACCCTCCGCAGAGGAGCTGCTGCTGCTGCTGCGGCACGCCCTGCTGTATGTATCTAGGCACCGGATGGACGTCCGTTCGATTTGGCATGCTCTCCTCTGTCCCCCCCCCCCTTTCTCGCTGCGTTGTGCTTGCTTACCGACACGAATGGCGTTGTGCATCTCCACTCTGCACTACTCGTGTCGGCTCGCTCGGATCGCCCCATCGTCGCTTGGGTGGGTCCTGTCGTCGTTCGATGTCCAGCCCTCGTCCTGGTCACAGGCCGACCTGGTGCCATCGGCGAAGACGAACAAGAAAGACGAACTGACGGAGGATGAGGAGCAGGAATAGAGGAAAACCTGGGGGTTTTCCCCCCGCGACGTCCCCCCGCGACGACCAAAGGGGGGACTATGCGACAGGCATTGAGAAAGACGGGGGTCCGCCTACGCGCGCTAACGATGTCATCTATTAGCACCCAGTGGCTACAGCAGAGTCCTGCGAACTGACTCGTTGCCCTGCCTTTCTCTGCGTCGCTGGCTAGCTAGCTGCTGGCTAACCCTGTCGGCTTTCCCGATCAGCGTCCACTGCCGTGGCGGCGGCGGCGGCGGCGGCGGCGGCGGCGGACCCGACGTGGCCTGAGATGCAAATCCGACCCTTTGGCCTGCTGCGGCTGCTGTTGATGCCAGCCGCGAACGAGGCCGCCGCCGCCGCAGCCGTCATCGCATTCGATGTTTGCTTGTTGGTTCCACCCGACCAGCGGGAGGCCTCGCGAGCAGGGAGCCTGCTTGGAAGTGTCGGCCTTTGCAAGTTGGTCGAGCTGAGGAGGATGGCCATGGCAAAGGCCTCATCGCCACCGACTGAGGGAGGCTTTAGCAAGGCGTCCCGCCTCGCCAATGTAGTTAGCGGCGGAGCGCAGATCGAGAGAACCGAACAACACCGAGATGATGACGATGGCTGCTGCGGTGCCTTTCGGATGCAGGGGAGCGGAGGGGAGTCGCGGCCGGGACTTGAAAGGGGTAGTGTCAGCAGGACGCGATAGCATCAGCGGTAGTTGGCAGAGGAAGAGGAGTTGAGACGCAGGCCACAATGCAACAATGCCAACAGTGTCCTATCATCATGATCCTCCTCCGAGTCTGACCTCACTCCAGCCGTCATAATCTCAAGGGTCACTATGCCGCTCCAGCTCTGAGCTCTACACGAGCGTGGCTTGCTGGTTGGGCCGAACGGTGGCTGCATGCACTGGCTGCTGCATGCGACCGGCTGGCCGAGGCGTCGGCGGCTAGAAAGACTGTGGGACGACCGCTGACACCGGGAGGGGGCTATGGAGTGAAGGGAGAAACGGGAGAGTGCTGGACCCCAGCTAAGCCTTTATTAGATGCGCGCCATTGATTTCCGTTCGGGTGTCGTTAGGGTGGGTGGCAAGGAGCGCCACCGAACGAAGCCAACAGACGCAAGACAACCTGCTTCCCTCATCGCTGCTGCTGCTGATGCTGCAGACACCACCGATGCCGCAGCCGGCTGGCCAACGGAGGCTGGACAAGTTATGCCCGTAGGCTAAGCATGAAGCGGCGAAGCCGCTGAATTTCCACACGTGTCGAAGAGAGAGACACGAAGTCGAGGAGAGAAGCGAACGACTTCGAGATTCGTGCTTCTTCAAACGCCTCCGTGGGCCCGCTCAAACCGCTTCGCGGGTCGGGATGTGAACGCATGCTGTTCCGATCGCATGAAGAACGGAGAGAGAGAGAGATGAGAGTCGATATCTACATCGGGGGTCTATGGGCAGGGATGATTTTACAACGGCGAAGCAGAAAACGGCGCGAAAGATAACTACAACGAGGATAACAACGGAGAATTTCATGGCGGTACACATCGGAATAGATTTCAGATTTGATTTTTCAGAGCAAGTGACGCTGCTGTGCGAGGCGCAAGAGCTGGAATCTGGACGGTGAAATGTTTCAGCGCAAAATCATCCAGCCATCGTTGGCGATTTACCGCAGCTCAGTCGACCGAGCTGCTCTCGCTCTGCTCGTCAGAGGGGCGGACGCTGGTACCGGGGATCATTCGTGGTACGACCGAGTCCCTTATGTAATGTAATCATGGGGCGAGTCATTTTTGCGACTTGCGTCTATTTGTTGACTGCGCTCTCGCCTAACACGCAGACGATCATAGCCCCATGTATTATTACAGTGTGATGATGCCGCCGGCGCCGTGAACGCTGAACAGACGAAGTGCGAATGTCCGCCGCAGCTCCCCCCCCCCGGCGCGTAAATGCGATATATCCCCCGCCAGATAGAGGCATACCCCAACCGCACACCCCCAGCCATTAGAAGCGTCCCGGCATCAACACCAGCATCGTCCAGCGTTGATCATAGCCTCCCTTTCGGGGTTGTAAGTTGTTGTCGTTTTCTTCCCAATGCTGTCCCATCGTCCCGGCGTTCCCGCTTCCCGCCGTTCCCCTTCTGAATCTCGAAATGTACTACTTGGTGGCTTGTGTATTAACGAAGGAAATGGTTTTGCTCGCCGCGCGTACAGGTGCATCGTAGTGCAAAGTACAGAGCTCCGTCCCGCGGTCGGCACTGAGCGTACGGCCGAGTGAGGAGGCGAACTGCAAAAATAGCCCCGACGCAGGCGCCGCTGCTGTAGCTGCATGCAATGAGGGTGCCTCAGATGCCGACGACGAACCGACAGTACTAGCTAAAATACATCTGGGTAGTTCCTGTTCGACGCGGGAACCCACACACACACACACACACCACTATGGACAAAATCGGGGGGGGGGGGGGGAATATAGGAGGCGCGTGGTACACAAATGTAGTTTTGCACGGAGATGAACGGACGAGTTTTTGCCAGAAGCAGCGGCAACAGCAGCAGCAGCAGTCGCCGTCGTCTGTGTGTTACCACTGCCTACAACGGAGATACGCTGATGGTATCCGTTGATGCGGCGATGGCGCATCAGTGCGTGGGGACGCCGTAACTCCAACAACAAGGAGAAGACTCTAACTCGAGCGAAGTCCGGCAAGCTTGACGGTTCGCTTGGCCGGGGGGCCCGGGTCCGGCCCGGCCCGACTCATCATGAATTGTGGGCGGTATCGATGCCAGCAGCGTCCGGCTCCCCTCGAGCCTTTGCAGCGCCCGGAGTCGGCACACCCCAAGCAGCAGCAGCAGCAGCATCCTCTGTCGCACATCTTCGTCCCGCTCCGCCTAAACGCACGAGATACATCTGGCCGCCAACGGTAACAACGATAACGAGAAAGGCGGATGCGGAGATATACAACAACAGTTTCTACTATTACGACGACGTAGGCATCTTTCACCCACGCCTCGAAGCTTGGCGCAAAGAGCTCAAAGAGCGTTGCTTTTTTGCCGGTCGCAACGGCTGACGCCCCCTCGTCGGTTCACGGCCACCCCCGTCATGTCCATCCGATCAGATCCTACCAGCGTTTGCAGGGAACTCACTACGGACATGCGGTAGTGCACATGGTGAAGCTCACTAAACAGTCGTTCATCTTTAATCTTTCGAGTCTACAGTCATCAGGCGTTGTTTATCACCCCAACCTGAAGTGTAGTGTGTTACAAATGTACAGTACGATGGAAATTCGCTGGAACGTTCGAAGGACGAATCGCGCACAGGCAAAGTGTTCGAATCGCGCAACGGAACGAGCTGGCCGGCCACGGCGGCCAGGCTCAGTGGGACTTCGAGACGGAGGCTCCGGAGTTCCAGACCCCTGACGCAGACATCGTCGCCGATCTGCGCCCGGAGGGCGGCAAGGTATTACGATGAGGAGGACCTGTCGGGGCCACCTTTGCTTTTTCTCTTCCTTACTCGTACCTGGCAAGAATCTTCAGATAAAGAAAGATGATAAAGAACTCCAAATATTCTCCGCGTATGACAGGATTTGAGCCCAACACACACGTCCCTCCAGTCTAGCAGTCCAAAACGTTCACCACTAGACCATCCAGGGGACACCTTCTATATTAAGTTAACCATATATATATATAGTTAACTTTTTTCGTATAGTTCGGGAGGCGAATTCTGGGATGAGCGGCGAATTTCCCCTCGCTGTAAGGACCGGCAGGAGCGTACGTGGTATCAGGTATCTAATTAACTAACTCACTATCGTACCGATTATGTGTGCAGCAGTAGCTGGTATCTTCCAACCCTATTCGCGCGTTCCACCGACCAGCAAAGCCGACCTGTCGAAGACACGAAGCCGATCTTCGGACAGCCGAATTTGCCCTATGCAGTAACGCTGTTCCAACTGCACAGCTCTCGAATATCAATACACCCCGAAATCCATATACAGGGCAAATGATAAATGTCAACAATATCGGCAATAAATACGTCGACGGGGACATTGAGTGGCCGGGTGCCGCGTCACAGCGAATTGTCAAAGTTACCCACCCGAATCTTCTTCTGTATACGACACCACAGCCACCACAATGTATATAAGTGGAGTAGTCTCAACCGCAAAACCGCTAACTATTACACTATGCAAGTGCAAGATCGCTATATGGAGACAATAAGGTTAGGTGAGCGAGCGAGCAAGCATCTTCTCCCTACACCTCCACATCCCAGAGAGCGCAGTTCATCTCTCTCTCTCTCACACTCTCTTAATCCTTCCCTCTCGCTGGGTCGCTCTTCCGCGCGTTCTCCGCCCCTGTCGCCCCCCATCGTCTCTGCCTCCCAATGTATTGTACACTGAGCAAAAGACCCAGACTGACCCAGAGAGAGAGAGAGAGAGAGCGAGAGAGAGAGAGAATAAGGGCGAATGCACGCGGCAGAACGGACAGAGGTTGGCCGAGGGGAACAGAGAAAGGAATCACCGGTTCCTGCTGCTGCTGCTCCTCCTGCCAGGCCATGTAGGCTGCAGCAGGCCCATAGTGGCGGCCCGATGGCAGCCGCAACGAGTGGGGCAGGCGTTCGGGGATCGGCATCGCCTTGCCCACCAGCAAGACCCCGCTACTGCTGCTGCAGCCGCCGCCGCCGCCGCCTACTACTACTTCTTCTCCTCCGATGGCCGCTAGTGGCGCTGCCGTGGGGTGAGATAATGATGAATACGCAGCTCGTTATCGCTAATGAAGCGTACCGCCGTCGCCTCATTCTTGCTCCTGCTGCCCCCCCTGATCCGGCTGCTGCTGCTGCTGCTGCTGCGACCCGATCGGCTAACAGTGGTAGGCAGAGGCACTAGTAGTGATAGTACTAGTAGTAGCCGTCGTCGTCGTTGTTGCTGCTGCTCCTGCTGCAGTGGCTCTCTGCAGGGAGGGAGTCACGCTTAGCGCGGAGGATGCAGACCGAACTGAAGGAATAGGCACTAGCGACGTTGGCGCTGCGAGCGGTGGCATCCAGTGGAAGGGATAGCATCGAGTTGTCGGGGGGGGTCGGGGGTCGGTGGGAATAGTCCGGGGACGTGCACTTCCACAGCAGTGGCTGAGCTGTAGGAGCAATCGTAGGCGTTGGGGGGGTAGTTCGGCCGATGCAGCCGGAGTAGGCCTCGTACCAGCGTTGCTGGACCCGTTCGTTTGCCACTGTGCCACAGCAATGCGTTCTTGCCCTTCATCCCCACCATCTTACCCCTAGCTCCCCCCTGCCGTCGTTCGATGCCCCGTCTACAGCAGCGTCCGACCGTCGCCGAGCCCGGGGGTCAGTCCCAGAGCGTCCCTCGGTGGAGAAGCCCTCGCCGGCCGAAACTCGTCGGCACCGGGTTGCTCACGAGGCTGTGCCACCGAGGCTCTACTGCTGTTACCGCGGCCTTCGCTGCTGCTCGGATAGGCTACGACTCTGACGACGACAACGACGAGGCGAGGAGTCGCCCTTGCCCAGCGAGCCGTGCCCAGCAGACCTTGTAATGTATTATTAGATTCTTTGTTCGCCACCGCGTTCAGTAGTCGTCGCCGCCGCCGTCCCACCAGCTCGCCTCCTCGCTGCGGCGGCCGTAGTAGGTACGATGCAGTTGCTGGCCGTGGCCTCACTCGGCGTCGACCGGCTTGGATGCCCGGCCGGCCGTCCATCCGCTCCTCTTCCTTTGGTCGGTTCGATCCATTGACGATGGGGATCTATCTATGCTGCGAGCGGCTAGCTGCGACGCAGCGATCCCTGTGGCAAAAGCGCTCGGGCGCTTGCTTTAATGCTCGCCGTCCGTCCGTCCGTTCAGCGGTGAGTCCGCCGCGACGGCAACATCAGCTCGTCTTACTGCGAGGTAGTGGCTATTGGTCGAGTTGCCACCGTTGGAATGACTGCGACATACGTAGTCACAGACATACATAGATACATATATATATATATATATATATATATATATATATATATATATATATATATATATAGACACACATGAAGCGTTTAGCTTGGGTGGCGGAGTGTCTGCGGCAAAGGGCCGCAGGGGGACTGGCAACATCTTTGGAGGAGATCGTGCTCCTAGACGGGTGGGGAATTTGCAAACAGTATTGAGAGGTGGGCAGAGTGCAGCGACAAAGGAGTTCAATGCTCTCGCGTTGGTGGACCTTGAATGCAGAGGAGGAGGTCGGCCGGAGGAGACACTGAGATCTCTTTGTAGCTTTGTACAGCTACAAATAATAGTAATACCCAAAAAGGTTAAGTGCTGGGACCTGTCACAAGGAAAGGGAAACAGCTGGGAACGAGTTCGCTCAAATATTATATATATGTATATATATATATATATACATGTAATAGACCTTTGTACCTACAAATATAGAATCCGTACCATACACAGGGGTGACTTAGCATCGAGCATTGTTCGTAAACATCGGTGCCGCTTCGTCTGCCGTGTACGTACTGATGCCAAAGCACGTATGTATAATATATTCGGGACTTCAGCCGGAGCGCACCGACAATCGCTGCTCTACGAGGCTCTCCGCGAAATCTATGCGGTGTTTGCTTAATGACAGAGATCGAGGAAGAGAGAGAGAGAGATGTAGAGAAGGAACGAGAAACTTGCTTGAAAGAGCAAGAAAGACTCCTATGAGCAGAAGCGACCGGCCAGAGGCCGCCGAGGAACTGCAGCGGACTCGTAGTCGATCTTGTGAAGATGTTGTCGATCTCCCGGCCGGCGGACTCGACGGAGGTGGGCACGTCAACCGTGCGGCGGCGGCGGCGGCGGCGGCGGCGGCGGCGGCGGCGGCGGCGGCGGCGGCAGCAGCAGCAGCAGCAGCAGCAGCAGCAGCAGCAGCAGCAGGCAACTCGGTACTGCATCATGCGCCTTATGTACGCCTCTGTCTCTCTCTCTCTCCCTCTCTGTGTCCTGTCTCTCGTCCTTTCGAAGGCTCTTGACGGAACGCCAACCGGATTCTCCGACCACCATCCCCGACCGACGACGCTGTCCCCGAGACACGCACTGATCAAACACAAGCGGCCCGGTGTAGCGAGTGGCAGCAGACAGAGAGCGGGCCACCCCCGAACAGTGTTGAACTACCGTACCGGTGCTCAACGGCAGTAGGCCTCGCGGCCGGGCGGGGGCCTCGCGGTGCGGTGGAGAAGTGCTGGCGATGCGCTATCGGCTGGACCACTCATAGGAGCAATCGCTCAGGTTCGTCTAGGCAAGCTGCAAGCAGACATCGCGACGGCGAGCAGTGAACGCGGGTCAATGGGGTGCCACCTAGAACGATAGCTTGTAGCTAGTGGATGAGTTGGTGGTAGCCGGCCGACGGGGGTGCATCAGGCAACGAGACAGGATAGACGGCCTTTATACGGCGAAAGATTGCGCGAGGGAAGCCCGCCGAGCTGGAGAAAATGCGCGAGATTGCACAAACGTGGAGGAGAATCAAGCAAAAGGAACTGAGCGTTCACCGACGGCGGACGATCGGCCTGCTCGTCGTCTGTTGCTAAGACCGTCCTCTTGCCGCTGCGTTCGTCGTTTGTTGGAAGGGCTGGGTAAGCAGACGCAGCAGAGCCGACCGAAGCTCCGAGTTACAAGCAAAACGGTCGACGTCACTAGCTTCGGGGGGCGCGGTCGGCGCGGGGGGGGTAGCGAGGTATCATCATGCACCGATCTTGCTGAGGTAGTCACATGGCGAGCGCGGTCTGGTGGCGTGGATCCCGCCGAGAGGCGGGAGGTGCCGGCTAGCTGTTGGCAGCAGCCGCCTAACCTCTCATTTCTTCGCTCGCTCGAAGGGGTGGAATAGCGTATCTAATCCTGTCCTGAGTATTAATTGCCATCAGATAACTCATAGGCAAAAGGGATGCCATCGAACGGCCTACTCGGTGTTGGCATCGTCCTCCACGTCGTTGTCATGAGACGCCAGCGTTTCCTGCCTCTATTCCTCTCTCTCTCTCTCTGTCTCTCTCGCTTCTCCCACGGCCTGAGATGCTGATCCAGGAAACGGACCCTAGACGACACACAGGTGGGCGGAACAGCTAGCTGAAATAGGTGTCCAGGTCATCATTTTCGGGGCGGCCAACGCGCTGCGCCTCTATTTCCCTTGTTCGCAGCTTCAGGATTCCCGGTAGCGGTCGGGAGGGAATTCGACTCTCGGACGACCGCCGCAGGTCGGGAAGGGTACCAGCCGAATTATGACATCTATACAACTGGTTAGTTCAATAGGTGGCGGACGCAACACCGCCGCAATGGCTCGATGACCGTTGAGAAAGACATGCTCTACGAGTGAAGGAGAGCGATTCTTCAATGAACAACTTGACCCGGTGTCCCTTGCTTCGTCCGCAAAGGCGGCGATAGAGACGCGCAAGTTTGTCGTCGCACGGATGCAATGCCACAAGTAATCACCCCTAAGTCTTATTGGATATTCTGTCCTGCCGCCGTCTATCCGCCGCCGATGCTACTGCCTGCTCGAGCTCGGTGTGTTACGTGAGCCCTGAGTCGATCTCTTCGGTGTGAGCCATGTCAATGCTGCGGTAGCAATGTCACCCGGCGCCCCTCATGGAGCCGCTCCCTGACGGCGTCATACCTGCCGTCCCTCCTAATCCCCTTCCCCCAGTATCAGTGTGCCAGGCAAGTGACCTGAGCAGACGAAGGGGTTCTCGTTCCTTTGCGAATGCAGTGATGATATAAGCTTGACTACAATAATGGTATAAGTGTAATAATCATCGTCATATTAAGCAGCGGATAAGCATGGGTGGCCGGAGTCGGAGCTGCAGTGACAAAGGCGGCGATGGCTGTAGCGCTGCCTGTGGCGGGTCAACGGTGAGCGTGCGTAAAGAACGACGCAGCACCTGAATATAGGCTGCTGGCCGTTCGGCTGAAGGCTACGTCTGACGGCAGGTCGAGTCAAGTCAACTCGGGCAGCTCAACGGCCAGGCTCGCTGATGGCCAGAGTAGGCCACGTTGATGCCGAGGGCATCAGCAGGCCGCCGCCGCCGCGCGCCTGAGGGAGCGGTGAGACACAAAGAGAGATAACTGGAGAGGAACTCGACGAAGAAGGCGTAATTGAATGGATGTCCCGTCCGCACAGGGGCCCCTTGCACTCTAATGGCAAGATTATCGGCTTAGCGTCCCAGGACGCTCCATCGCGGGGCTAAGACGGGCGACGGCCGGACGGACGTCAACGATGAGCACCATAGAGGAGGTATCGTGTGGTGCGGTGTCCTGCTCTTTGGCCTACTCAATAGGCGCGATCGCATTGTCTCTGTACGGCTGGCAGGGCTGATCAAGCGTGAGGAGACAGCGATGGATAAAACATCACTGTCGGATGGAAGGGGTCAGACGCGCCTTTTTAAGCAGGGCAACAGCTCGGATCGGATACCTATCGTGCCGAGTCGTTGCTGGGGCTGCACTGCCACATGACAGTAGTGTATTAGATGTATAATACGGCGGGATGACCGTGGACTGCCCGTGAATTTCTCATTTAAGTTTCAGCGAATTCCCAGCGTTCAACCTTAGGTGTGTTTTACACACAGAAGCGTGAGTGTTGTGCCTCGCATGACTACTTCAGTCGGCAGCTTCGTAGCGAACGGAGCTATGCCATCGTTGCCACATCAAATAATCGGTTCAAATAGCGCTTTGGGCTTGAACCAAATCGCAGTTAATTGCGCCGCGAATGTCAGCCGCAAAAACCGGACGAAATTCGAGGGCAAGCAAGTCTCCTGCAGCTGGTGTCGTTAGGGGGATCTTAGACGCTCCCGCTACACTTAGTACGCTGGCGACGGCTGGCAGAGCGACTTTTATTTCGACGTGAAGTTATTCTGAGACGACCCTCTCTCGGCTCCTCCCCCATATGACAGGTCTCAGCGCCTAACTTTTATGCATTACTACAAGGATCTCTTGGGGGGGGGGCTTTGCTTCTCTATTGTCACCGGTCGCACCTGACAGAAATCTAGAGATAAAGGAAAAAATATAATCATATAATCAACGCCAAATATTTTCTCGGCGTGCGGGACGATTTGACCTTAAATAACCCCGTCTCTTCTCTCTGGCAGTCCGAGGCGCTCACCTCGCGATCATCAAGGAGTCACAGGATCGGGTCACTTACACGACCGCTGCTGACTGACATCAGCGTCACCCAAAACCTTGTCCAGCTAGTCTTCGAGTTTCCAACAGCGAATGTTGACGAAGTGCCCTTGCCGACACCCAATGCCTTTTTTTCCCGGGGGGTCTCAGCCTTAAACATTCTGCGTCCAAGGAATTGCTTTTTGCATTGCTTCGTAAGACGGGCCTCTAAATGCAAATGTACAACCTTGGGGTCGAACCCGTCATTCAAACAACCCAGACAATTCAGTGCAGCCAACAGCCCATGTGCAGCGTTAGTTTCGCTAAGGTGAATACGAACATGCCGAGTCCCACGATGTTTGCAGACGCCTATGCCGCTAAAAGTCTGTTTCTCTCCACAACAAACATACAAATATACCACCAACGACTTGGTCGAGCATCGTCGACGTCGGTGTCGACGTCAGCGCTGCCCTTTGTCCATACGGTTTGGCCTGTACGAGCCAGCTATACCCGAGCAGACACCGTACATAGAACCTCGAGGAGCATAAGGAAGACATCGCTATCGACTACTGCAGCTGCTTCATTGTGCAGCAGCAGCAGCAGCGAGCGTAGCGGCGAATATGTGGGCTGTTATATGCCCTTCTTAGCTTTTCGTTCGGCTTCCTCGGGAAGCTCCTATGCTGTTCTCACTCTCTCTCTCTCTCTCTCAAAGCAACTGCAAGGAGTAGTCGGACTCGACCCCACCGCAGCAGGCGAGCGGCCCTCATCCAATAGTCGCAGATCACCCCCATCGAGTGGTATGCCACTGTGGTATGCCTGCCCATGTCCATGCCAAATGTCCATGGCCTCGCAGCTCTGCCTCCAGTTTCTACGTCGCGTCGATCGCAGGACCGACCGCCGGTCGTTCCCGCTAAGTCAGCCCTGCCCAGCCCTGGCCCGGCATAGCGCAGGCGAGGCCTGACCAGCGTGCGTCGGATGGCTATAAGGCATTTAGTGCGGGACGTGCAACGCCCGCCTCCGAGAGATCGAACAGCATGGCCAATGCCCATCCAGCGACGTCTCGAGAGAGAGAGAGAGAGCGAGACCGAGGGGCTAAGGGAAATGGAGATAGTCCCCCTTGTGCATCGAGCGGGGCGAGTTGCGAGAACGCAGAGAGCAGACCACTGCCGACGCGTTTGCCCCTCCACATAGACTATCGTCATTCGCCGTCTCCGCCCCCTTGCCTCGTCGTTCGTAGCTAGACGGTACGGCATCCGATGCGCGATCTTCATGGCGGCGGCGGCGGCGGCGGCTGCTGCTGCTGCTACCCGTATGCCTCGATACGAGACGCTATATAACTAGGCATATAGTTATAGACATGTATGCTGTGGCCGTGACTCTTGCAGGGGAAGGCAACGCAGTGGCAGGGCCATCTCCAGCCAGCAAAGCAACTTTCGACGCTGGCGTAGTTGGCAAAGCATCGAAGGCGGTGTACGTCACATACGCGTGCACACGACGAAGAACATCTGCTTCTGTGCGTACCTGCAGCTGCTGCCGCCGATGCTGCTTGTTTGGCCGCTGAACACTCTTCCGCTGCGTAACTTCAAGTTTTATATTTAACTTTGTAGTTTCGCGAAAATGTACCTTCTGCATGATCTGGTGTCGCTGCTGGACGACCATGCGGCTGGTGTGTCTTGCTGACGAATGGTGTCGAATTCAGACCCCAATCATGGCGGTTGCGTGGCCCTTTTGCGTTAGCCGAGCGTGGGGTTGGGAGGGGGTGCTGGGGCTGGGGCTGGCTAGACGTACACTTGGCAGAACGTGCCATTTTGAGCTCGCGCTTTCGCCTGCGGCCCTCGGCACATGCCCACATGATCCGGGCCGTTTGCGTGATACGCGTCATCTGAATAAGGCGGCTGCCGGTAGCCGTCATTCATCGGTACGATTCGTCCGTTCGGTACCGTTCGTCTGAGGTTGGCTAAGTTCATTTAGTCCTGTTCAGCATCTTGCACATTTCCCCTGTTTCGTCTCGTTGACGATCGACGGTGCCGAGAAACCCCCTCACCCAGTCATCTCCGTTTTCACCCTGCCCAGGCCGCATCTGTCCGCCTCGAGTCCGCTCTGCTTGTGAAGTCCAGGTCGACTTACGACTTTCGTTCGAGAGCGTCCGAGAACGAGAGGCCGACGCGGTCGGGAATAGCCGGGCCGACAGCGGCGATACTGACGAAGCGACGGACGTGCGGGACCGTGTCGCTGGTGCCACGCCAGGCAGCGAGAGCGCACCACGACGAGCAAGTCGCGCCGGCCAACTCGAGACGAGAAGCGAGGAATAACGTTTGAAGCGCGGGAAATGGAGGCGGGTAGATCGACAGACGGGAGTGGATCTCTAGCCAGGAAGGAGGAGACGACCGACGGGCGGCTTCGTGGGGTTCCAGGCGTTCGTGGAAGCGAAGAGCTGACCGGGGTAGAACGAGCAAGGGGGCGCGTGAGGGAGAGAGAGAGAGATAGGGAGAGACAGAGAGGGGCCGACCGGCCGTTATGGACGAAGGCAGTTGCGAGTGGTACTAGCAGTGGAAGCACTAGTAGTAGTCGGACCAGTTGTAGGAGCAGTATTCGGTCCGAACGGATAAAGTTTCATATGACGAAATGCAATATGGTTTGCCTGCTTTCCTTGCCGCCGGTGCGCTGTCAGAAAGCGGCGGCGGCCACAGTGGTGGCCGTAGCGGGCCGGCACAAGTAGGTCGTCGTTGCACGGCTGCGCAGGCGAGCGCCAGCCAGCGAGCGAGTCGGAGAGAAAGTGACGCGCAAAGCGAGTCAGGCCCATAGGAGAGCGAGCTGGGTACGAGCCGCTGCTGCCGGCGCGTCGGAAACGCACGGTGGCCGGGAAAACCTGGGGCGTGGGGTGCATAGGGGAGAACCAAGGTGGTCACAGGCGATGGACGGGAAAGCGAGAGAGAGAGAGCACGGATAAACAGGCTCCACTCAGCCACTCGCATGTGCCGGACGCACGCGCGGCCCACATGTAAAAGGGATCCGTAGGGATACACAGCCAGCCGGAGCTGGCGGTGCTCGTTTTTCGTTCCGCAGAGCCCTCTCCCTGAGTTCCTCTTTGCTCATGGTGCTGCTGCAGCCGCCGCCGCGGCTGCTGCTGCTGCTGCACCCATACGCTACGTAGTATAGGCGTGTTCTGGTGAGAAACGTGGCTCTTAATACCACCTACTATGGCTAGTGCCTAGGAGACCACGGGCCTCTACCCGTTGGACGGCTGTTTGGGGGGGGGGGGGGGGCGGGGGGCTGGGAGAAGTGGAGTCGCCGTTCACCCGAAGCAGATCGAGGCAGGCGAGCCAACGGAACAGTGGATGGGTCCGGCAGCAGAGGCGGGTGGTGCGAGAACCCCAGAGAGAGAGAGAAGCGACTCCGAGCGGTGTATGCTAGCGATGGCGGCGCTGCAAGTTGAGGAGGCGGCAAGGAACGAATCAACGGCCGGCCCAAAGGACTCCGGTGGCCGCTGCATCGGCAGCAACTCGTCCCCCGTTTATTCGGCATCGCGCGCGCGCCGTGCGCGATGCCGGATAAGTGAGTACGCACCTAAGCGGTTAGGCTCCGCCACTCGTCGGCGAAGAGTTGGAGCGGAGCAGTTCCAGCTTGAGCTAGTGGGTTCGGACAGCAGCACTCGGGCGCCTTCGACGACCACGACGACGACGAACAACAACGAGACTCGAGAGTGGCGGAGTAAAGTTGGGTCCAGACCCAAGTCGAAACATCAGCCCGCTTTGCTGCCGGCCGCTCGCGCACCGCTCTGAGAGGAGAGTTATTGAATTTCCCTGTCCCATTGGCCAAGGCAGTACTCCCCGTCGACCGTCGCCCCCATCGCCACTATGGCTACTTGGCATAGTGCCCGTACCTGGCGCCTTGATTCGTCCTCTGTTTTTTTTGCCGAGGACGCCAAACGCCTCACTCAACGATACGAGGAAGACATAATTCGCCGACGCTGCGAGCGTGTCCTGTACCCAGGTGGAACTCAGACAGGCGCATACAGGCCCATTGCCTTAAATGAGCTAGGCAAAGTTGCGCATGAACGAAGTCGACGTTGGACGAAGTCGAGCTTGGGCGTCCTGGTCATCCGCTCCCGGGGCGAATGATACCGCCTCCGCGGTGCCAATACACACGGTGGCGGACAGGACCATTCGGGCGGATCGTCTCAGAATGTTTTTCCCGTAGCCTCACGACGAAGCGAGGGATATAGCCTACATGACTTTATTCGACGCATGTCGGAGCACGGTGCGCTCCTGCAACAAGAGCGCACAAATGTGGTACGCTTCTTTCTTGACCCAACTTCCCCTTATGTCTCCTCCTCTCTCTCTCTCTCTTGATGCTGACAGTGCATCTTCTAACGGCTCTACCCAACGTGGCAGGGTAAACTTGCGTCGGCCTGGATCCTTCGTGAGACTTGACGTTCGTCCCAGCAGCAGCCGGTGCGCAGTGCCGAGTATAAGAGCAATGCGCAATTGTCAAAGGGGGTCCGGTTCCGGAGGGCGGAGAAGGACTAGCACTTGTGGGAGCTTGGCCCTCCACACACGCACACAGGGCGGCGAATCCTGAGCTTGATTCGGGACTCTGGCAGGATATTCTCCTCGATCTCCTTGTTCCGAGCTCGCAATGCCGGCGCGATAGTCCACGATATTGAGGCGGCCTGACGTAGTCGTTCTTCCCGCCGCCACCGCCGCCGCCGCCTCCGGCAAACTTGCAGGCACCCGTAGAGCATAGGACATTGAGTGCTGGGCCGGCTCACCTTATGCGCCGTCGGTTGGCGCCAACCAGTCCCTCGTTGGCCCGCAGGTGCCCACAGCGCAGGTGGGGGGGGGGGGGTATTGGGCGTCGAGGGCGGATTGGAGGGCCTACTGGCGCTGCTGCAACCACCCGGACCTGGAACCCGCCACGGGCTCCCTACAAATGCAGTGAGCGGGGTGGCACGGGCCAAGACGCCTTCAGGCTTCAGGTTTCAGCCTTCTCCGCATAGAGCTTTGCTGCAGACATTGGCAGGCGCCTACTTACACCCACCTACTATTGCTTGGGCGCTGCCATCGGCTTCCGCGAGATTTGGCTGAATTTCCATTATAATATGCCGACAGGCATAGCCAACCGGTCCGCCGGCCACCACCGACGAGAACGTGAAGGATAGGGCCGGCGGGAACTGCTGCAAGCAGCAGACGTGAAGGCAACCAGCGCCGTACGAACGAAGGCCCTCAACGTAGGCGCGAATGCGACGATGTCTACGGTGACGGTGGCTACGGTGCCAGCGGCCGCAGCAGCAGCAGCTAGAGCGCTAATACTATGCTGATCAGGAGGCCCCCGCCGTAGGGCCTGCCCGCAGGAGGAGGAGGAGGTTCCCCGTGCGGCACGGATGGCCGGTCGGGGGAGGGGGCTGTAGAGGGCCCGCAAGGCGACTGCTGCGCCGCGCCTTACGCCTAATCACCTCGCGAGGCGTTGCCACCGCCAATCGTCTGTTGGCTGGCGAGCAGGCTCGGCTAGGCCCGTGCTCTCTAGGCACCTTGTGGGTAAGTCCGACTTGTGCCATGCACGTAGCCATGAACGTTCACCATCTGCTTCTCGATTGTGGAAACGGTCGGGGCACTGCAGCGAATCAATGCTTGGCACCGGTGTGTATTCGAGCAGTGGACGCTATCTGTCATTCTATGTACGGTGTATAGTAGCCATTATATATATACTCAAGCGTGTATTCTCGTTTTGTTCGCTCATGTTTACACGTGGAGTGACGCCGGAGGTTCCTTTGAGGGTGAGGCTTGGCCGCTTCTGAAGCGTCGACAGGATATTTCCCGGGGGAGAATTTTCGATGACACAGTGCGAAGAGTATCCAATATGACATCGATTCACACTTCGGGCATGTTTACAAAACCAATCATTAAGTGGTGAAGAGCTCCCACCAGAAGGAGCGATAAGCGACCTGCCACCTCAAGCGTACCCGTCGGCAATTCTGGCTGAGCCATCACACCGGCCTGGATATGATGACAATAAAATCATGATAAAATAGTACATTTTCCGGGCTGACTCACAGCCAACGTTTAACGTCCGCGGTACAAGTGATTTTGGCATTGCCGATTCATAAGACGAACAACCACTTTGAAATGCAACTGTGGGCAACGGTGGGGATCGAACCCGTGCGCCTACGTGCGGTCTCTTCCGATTGCATGGCGCACACGAGTGCGCCATGCCACCAGGCTCGATAAAGTAAAATTATGATGGTCTATTTTATACCGTACACTTCTGGGAGTGTTCTGTCGCCCCAGAAAAAGAAACAATTACAAAAATCACATCATTCGTGGGCATATACATCACACACACACACACACACGCCAAGAAACCTTGAAGCAAGCTGCTTACATGCGCCGTAACGTTGACAAGGTAAAGGTAATTTTTTTTTGTGCCAAATATCATGCAGAGATCGCATGTGGCCACCGACGCTCGTCTCGGCAGGGGTCACGTCAATCAGCGGTGTTGGTAAGCAATAAGACACACTTATACCTATACCGGATGGAGGACAATTGCCAAATTGAGATTAGCAAGCGTGACGGAGGTCATCACCGCGGAGGGCATCCTGACTTATTGTCACTCCCCTTCCCCCCCCCGGGCCAAGGTGCTTCAGCCAGCGAGCACTTGTTGTCTGTCGATGCCTCGACAATTCCGAGATCCGCCTCCGACTTCAGTGCGCTCACGCGGTGCTCACCAATTGGGCGGGTGGCCAGCCAGCCAACCTCGGTCAGACATTGGCCGGGCTTGGCCTCGCTTTTCGTGAGTGATCGATCGACCGATTGATCTGTCGAATTGACGAGCGCCGTGGGAGTTGATACTCAGTTGCCACTCGTCAGGCAACTTTAAATGATCACTTCCACCGTGCCAACACCTCGTCGCCGAGCTCGGGGTGGGACCAGGATCACTTCACGGGATGGGAGGCGAGGAGCGGACCGCGGAGCACACGAAAATAAATACTTCGCACATATTCCCTTACAGGCGAACTGAACTAGCGAAGACCCTGTATATATATATATATATATCATATATATACCTACACTTAAGAACAGCACAATGGCACGAATGTACCTATGGCACACACACACGACGTCATGGCCGCAGCAGGCTGTGCGAGCAAGTCTGCTGCGAGCACGCTGTCTCTGATCGTCTCCGGGGCGGGGAACTATAGCTGTTTTCACCTGTGGACACTGCTGTGCGGATTCACACTGAGTGGCCTAGATATGTCTATACTATCGTCGTGGCGTGGCGGCTACCATGATACCTACCGGTCAGGGCAATGGATGCAGACGGCTGGCCGTACGATGAGAACTGCCGATGGGAACTGCTACAATAAGTACAACCATACGTTCAGTGCGAGAGGACGAGAGGTGTTCGCGTGGCACGAAATAGGGGGCGAGGAACTGACCTAAGCAGCTAGAACTTAATTTCAATTGGGCTATGTCACGGACGATTTGATCGTGCTGCTTACTACTGCTGTTGCTGCTGCTGAGCGGCGATAGCAGTCGGAGCGGCCAGCACACGTCACTCCGCGAAAAATCATCGATTGGGGAGGAGCTGACAATCGAGGCAGCAGCCAGGCAGGTACCTAGGTAGATAGATCGATCAATGATGCTTACCCAATGGCTGGTGACGTCCTCTTCGTCAGTGACAGGGGCTGGTCCTCGTGAGGTGGCGGGACGAGGTCTCTATCGAGGGATTTCTTGAGCAGCGGCATAGCTTGCATCGCCTGGCCGACGAGAGGTCCTAACTGCTCGCCGGGCCGTTTGGTAGCCGCAAGCGGAAACACGGGCGACATCGTCGGCGATGGTGGCGATGTATTTCCACCTGTGGGCTCCTTGCGCATTCGAGATAGCCTATGGGACAGCGTCGGACTTTGCGAGTCACAGACATTGAATGGACAATAACACGAGACACAGTTCGTCGTTGAATGACAAATCTGGTCAAATGGTGCTGATGATTACAGCCGTTATCCAGAGAGGTGTATGTGTGTGGGGGGGGGTATATTCAAATTAAGTGTACTGTCTTGTAAGTATCACTATCTATTGTATCAGAGTGGAAATTCGACCTTTAATTAGTTCCTTCGCATCCGCAGATACGCTACGAAGTAGAACACGATATGTGGCCTGAATTGACTAAGGCTCAGCATGATATTGTTTATAACATCGAATTGTAATAATCATGAATGTGTCATTCGAATGTGAGCACTTAGCTCCACGTGGCGTGGACGATCGCTTGGCTACAATTATAACGCATGTATTCTGTTATATACTATGAATATCTGGAGGAAATTGTCAAATATGAGCATTTGGTAAATCTTTATATTAAATACAATAATGATAACTATGTTAATAATAATAATAAAACCATAATGTGGGAAACTTGTATACACACACACATATATATATATATCTATATATATATATTTCTATATCTATCTATCTATCTATATATATATATATATATATATATATATATATATATATAATATATATATATATATATATATATATATATATATATATATATATATATACACTTATGTTCGCATTATGTATGTACATATTTACATCGACAAACTGCTGTGTACTACTGCTGCTACCAACCTGGCCTCAGTTCCACCCCCATCGGAGTCGTGTGATTGTTTCACGTGGAAGCTCAGAGTATGCAGGTACTTGAAGCCGCGGCCGCACTCGTTACACGAGTACGGCTTGGCGGCTGCCGCCGAGGGTCGCCTTGAGGCTGCCGGCGGCCGAGAGGCAGCCACGTGATGGCCGGGCGCCCCCGGCGCCCCCGGGGGCGACGGGAGCTGCGGGCTCGGCAGGGGCGACAACAGCTGTTGTCCCGGCAGCAAGGGCGATGCGCGTTGCTGTTGGAGCAACTGATGCACCTGGTTCATGTAGTCCACAGCGAACTGAGCGTCCATGCTTTGCTCCTGCAACGGTACGGCCATAGGAACGATCCGGGACGTCGCGGCAGCGAGGAACAGCGGGCCCGGTAGCAAATCGCGACCGGCAGCAATAGACGACGCAGATAATGACGCCACCGATATTGATGAGGATGATGTTGGTGGTGATGGTGGTGATGTTGTTGTCGATGATGATCGTGGAGGTTGGAGCGTGCACGATGTTGCCGGGGACGAGTTGAAAACGCCGCCAATCACAGGAAAGAGATGGGGAGAGACAGAGGCCGGCGACGCCGACGAAACACAGGAAGATGTTAGTGATGGTGACGGTATACACATGATGTTATCATTGGACGTTGCAGAGGACGTTTGCGCTTGAACATTGTCCAGCAAGCCCCACATGTTTATCAGGGGGGGGGGGGGTAGAGGGGGAGGGGGTGATAACGTTGCGGCGTTACGTCCGAGCGAATGGCATTACGTCAGAGGAGGGGGGGTCACACAGATCGAGGGAACTCGATTCGGGACAGCTCGATTCGCGGACGCGCGCGCGCCTACGCGTTGATGCTCAGCTCTCGACTAGTGTCGTAGTTAGGGCGACATAGTAAACGCGGACGCTGGCAGGCAAGCTCGCAACGCATACACCTGCTAAGCAACTCTTGGTCACACGTTAGCGGTGGCAGTCGTGTCGTTACGGTCGCGCGCAGGGCAACCGTATCGCCACGGTTCAGATAGGCGGCCCCAATCGACGGGACCTCCTCAACCCTCCTCTCAGCAGATCTATCGGTCGGGCTCGGCAACGTTCGAGCTCGTTACAGACGCGTTGTCAATACGTTCCCTAACACAAATAGTCAATACGAGCTGCTATACGCTTTAACGAGCGCTAGGTGATCGTTGCCATTCGAAGGGACGACAACCACAACAACAACGACGTCGACGACGACGACGACAACAACAATAATAATAAAAAGCAAAGACAACAGTCATTATTAACCAACGAATTTGACGTTGTCGCAATAATCTGTGATGTGACGCTCGAGTCGAATCACCCTCAAGCGTTGACACTGGCCGGCGGCCACACGCGCGCTGTGATTCGCCACCGCCGCCGCAGCCGCCTGTATACTGACCTAAATTAGTTAGTGGTATCTGCAAAGCGAACTCGACTCGAGTTGTGTGTTTCACGGACGACGAATCTGTCGAACGCTGCTCGGCTGTGCTGCCAGCGATTACGTTATTGTCAGGCGTTATTGGTCTCGCCCGAGGGCAACGTGGGTGTTCGAACGAGCTGTTTTTCAAAACGCAATGAGAGTGTCCGTGCTGATCGAACTTAGAATGAAATACAATGTCAGGAAGTTACCGGCGCGAGCCACCAAAACTTTTATCTCCACTTAATCGTGGACAGGCGGTAATAGACGAAACGGGGCGTAACGTAATTTCCCTGTAATACAAGGAAAAGCCGATATAGCGCAGCTCTCTGCTTAGCACAGATGTCGTCACTGAACAACAGATACGACAGCATGTATATATGATATATTATTATTATATATACATACACACACACATATATGACGGCCTGGCACCCTGTGCCCAGCTACTTTTCTAATTATTGTATATATATTTTTTTTTTCGAGCTGACCCTCAGCTGAGCCTCCCCTATCTGACAGGCCTCAGCTCTTAACCTTTAGGTATTACTATGAGCACCTGTCCAAATATAATTATTGTATATTTAAAGCTGTATAACTATATGTAATATAGCTGAGGCCTGTCAGATAGGGGAACAGCTGAGGGTCAGCTCGAAAAAACAGTTAACTATATGTAATATATATATATATATATATATATATATATATATATATATATATGCATTATAGTGACAGTAAACGAGAGGCATTATCATGTAGACAATCGATGTTGTAGGGCAAGACTCTGCCCCGAACGAATACGCGAAACTCCGCAATGCGCATTGTCTACGTTACACTGGGCGATGGATAGATGGATTTCTAGTACGAGTATCATGCGAATTACTATGATGCCTAGGGCAGCTAACTACGTCCCAATGGACGGCTACCAGGCTACACGTATGAGTACAAGCGCATTGCCCAACCCGTCACCGTTCAACGGCTTAACTAACGGCTCGTTGGGTGATCAGGGTTCTGCTGCTACCCTGATCTCCTCTATTAAACAATGGACGCCTGGCGTACGAAATCTTTTCGAAATCTTTCCTTGTAACAGCAAGGGGCGTAGTTCCTCGAAGGGATCGTTGTTTCAATTTTGTTAACGTGTCACCGTTGTGTTCATCGGTGTGCAAAAATAATTTTGCACCCAATGCAAACCAACTGTATACCAAGCGTGCCCATATACGTTAACGAATAAGTGATATATTTCGTGGGTATTATTAATAGCCGAGTGGGCCACCCTCCGCAGCGCGTGCCCACACGCGCCCCAGTGGCAGTGGTGCTATTTGTTATTATCTGCTATGTGCTAGGTACAACCGAAACATTTCGTCAACGTTGTCTTGCACCCGAGGCCTTCATGCGTCACCGTACGACCGCATGTATAATCGTTTGTCTCCGGGTGTCGGCGGTCGAGCTACGGGCTACCGGCCGGACTAAATCGTGTTCCACAGTCCCTATGCTATATAGCAATAATTCGCGCGAGCGTCGACCTATAATAGAGTGGTCAATTTTCGAGACGCACTTTCGAGCAAGAGGGGCTTGGCGCGGGGCTTCTGTTGAGGGTGAAAGATGGTCAGAGGTAAGGGCAGGCTTTACCAAACAGTGATGTCTGGCGTCAACTACGGATGCGTACACCCACTAGGTAGATTTTTGGAGGCTCGCCTGTGGGTTACTGAATGATGTTGTCGACGAAGGCAAATGGTTCCTTCAAGCAATTTCGTTCGTAGCGTGTTTATATACATAGACAATATATATATAGCCACCCCCCACCCCCCCCACACACAATAGTGGCTTTTGGCCCAGCGTGCATGGCCAGTTTAGCGGCTATTTTGTTAAATAATTGCTCGCTGTATAGCCACTTCGTGCGCGTTGACGCTGACGTTCGCTTGACTACTTGCTACCGTCGTTTATATTATGTAGAATACGATGTGGGGCTAGCGTGCGTGAGCATCCGCCTCCAGATGTATAGGCCCGCCTAAATATCCACAAATTTCTTATACACATACACATATATATATATATATATATATATATATATATATCTACCGGCCATAGTCATACAGGATACAGATCCAGTCACACATCCTGAGTTATGGTGCGGCACAGGAGCGCCCCTGCTACTCCTGAGCAGCGCCCCATCCGCCCACACCCCGTTTCTCGCGGCCGTATTTAAACTGCGGCTAGGCACAGGGACTCAGGCGAGCTCAGGAAGACATGCTATTCCTCTATATAGAAAGAGTGGCATAGCTATGGCATAGGCCGTTCCCGCGCCGAACGGCCGCCAACCAGAGGTGGCCGGTAGTATATGGTTGAGGCAGAGACGACGGGGGGTTCAGGGGAGGCGGGAGGCTCGCACGAGCTGGACAGTAAAAAACTTGCTGCCTTTAAAGTAGCCACTCCAGCAGCGCGGAGCGGCGCCCGCCGAACGAAGGCGCTGCCGGATCGGTGCGAGCCGCGCAGGACGGGACCGGGTCGAATCCAAACCTATCGCTGATGCTGCGGCGACTACCGTCTGTGCTGCTGAGAAAAAAGCTGCTAGCCAGTGGGTAGAGGAAAAAAACGAGCACCGTATAACCCCCGACTACTTCCTCGCGCCGCCGCCGCCGCCGCCGCCTACACCCCATATCAGTAGGATGGCTATAGCGGACGCTATTGCAACCGCCGTCAATATTCTACCGCTGGCCTACAGCCGTCGATGGTGGACCGCGGACGGCTGTGGGCAAGGCATCAGGAGAGCAATCGTAAAAATGATTTGGTCCAACTTAAATCGCATTTCACATATGCAGCCCGGCCAGTTGTGCCTGCCTCGCTATCGGCGCGCCAACGACAGCGGGCGTTTCGCGCGCCGACCCTCGAGAAAACACGCATTGCAATCGTACGAGACAAGCCACGCGGCCAAGAGGCTCGCTGCAATCGGCGCCGCCGCCATTGGAATACGACAAGGGCGGGAAATTTGAGTGGTAGCGGACGCCCACCATGGCGTCCCCATGCGCTAGTTTCATTTTCCATATTATATTTGCTATAGGCTGAGTATGGCATAGGAGAGTCCGATAAAACAGAGCGAAATAACTATATACACTCATATTTGTTTCTCCTGCTGTCGCCGTGGCCGTCGCCGCCGCCAAGGGGATCTGCTCCCCAGCGATAGCTGCGCCGCCGCCTGTGGCGGAGTGAGTGCATGTTGCAAATATGTTCGTTGCCGATATTTGTTGTCTGAAAGTTAGACAAATGATTGAGTGTACATTGGAGTTTGTGCGGATCCGTTCGTATGCTGACGCGAATGAATAGAATGAGAACAGATGAACGGAACTGTGGGTCGCTTGCGCTTTTCTACTTATTATCGCTGATGGCGGACGGCACTTGCCGTTTCTCGGTCGTCATTAATCGCTCAACTGAAATTGACGAGTACCGACCCTCTGGCAGTGGACGCCCTGCGTTCGGTTAGCTTTGGTACGAGCGACGATGACGATAATATGTGGTCATTGTGAGTTCGGACTATATTCGAGTATAAGTGGATGGACGTAATTGAACCGCTGCTGAAAATCTCCTCTCTCGTACACCTCCAGTGATCCTCAGCAGCAGAAACTCAGCTGGTTGTCGTAGTGGTCCCAATGACGACATCTCGCTGGGGCTCAATCAGCTCTGATCAGTACTTCGGCACTGACGAGAGACATGCTCGCCTATGAAACATGCAGCACAGGCGTGAACCTCTTCGAGCCTATCCGAAATCCTTGAGCCTATCAGGCTGATAGCATAGCAGGCCAACGCGAGGGTGTTCAGTTTCGACTGCTGAACGCTAACGATCAGCCGACTCGTAGTTGACGGCGGGCGGGCGGGCGGGCGGTCGCCGCCTCCAACTCAGAGTGTAGCTGAATGCCGTCTATAAATACGTGCACGAGATTTGTCGGGAAGATTAGGTCGAGGGGGGGCGGGCCCTTGAGTACTTTGGAACACTCAGCAGTGCTTTGCGTTGTGTGCTGATGAACCTATGTTGATAAGTGCGTGCCATTCTCGTGGCGGTCAACGCACACACGCACAAAAACTCTAAAGGGCAGGTTCCCGGGCGTATACTTTATATATATATATATATATATATATATATATTATATATATATGCGCCCGGGATTCTGCTCTCTGTAGGGCTGTACCGTGCTGCTTTAAAAACGTGCATGCAGTCCGACGTGGAGCTGGAAGTAGAGCGTCCACTGTTCGCAGGGTATGTCACGCTAGCGTACACGTGCCGGCTCAGACTTCGGGTGGCGTTGCCAATTACCGGTTCGCATTGGGTAGATGTATGCACCAAGTGAAGGCAGCATGGGTCGAGGTCGCCAGGCCGACGTGTCTGCTATTGTTGTAGTGTCGATGTTGTAATATGGGCAATTGTGGCGGTAACCGCGAATCGGAACAGCGGCCTCAGCCGCGCTGAGCCTCGGATCTATGAGATCAGCGCCTTCCAATCAGGCAGCCGTGAGCGGTCAGGGCCCTATTGCCCCTGCCCCCCCGCCCGCGCCCCATGTCATCAGGCCGCCAGGCCCGCAACGAATCAGGCTCGAAGCAGCCTGAATCGGGATTAGTAGCTTCGTGGTCTCGGCGCAGTCGCTTCGTGGCAGCAACTGAATTGACGCTAATTACACAGGTTAGTTACGCGAGCGGCACACATGAACGCTCGCTCGCTGACGAACGCCAGTATCGACAGCGACCACTACTCGCCACCATTAATAGCCTTCAGCAAGCTAATAGACATGGCAGCATTTTCGCGGCACATCGTCATACGCGTAGACGACATACATAGGTGTATATCACACCTATGGCTGGGTATCGCTGAGCGAAAACGCTGAAGACACGGAGGCCGTGCGGGGAGATGCGGACAAGCAGCAACAATGACGACAGCTTCACGACGACGATTTGGCCGATAGATTGTCAAGAAACAAAGAGACGAACCCGTGAGGCGTCGACCGACTCGACTAACTGATGCATTGACGGAGCGTTAATGGAGGAAATCTCGCAGGTTTCGAAGCGTCGACGCCGACTTCAGCGTTGTCGCCACGTTGTAAGCCACTTCGCTCAACGCGCCGTGACGTCGTGTCCGGCGTCGCGACGCTCATCGCATATCGAGCCGTCATCGCTGCTGGGTGCTGGGTCGTGGCCCGACAATGGTACGGCACAAGAATTGTTGTAATAGCACAGCTCGAAACTGTGCTCCCGTCTGCTCTGTGCTTTCACGGGCTTCCGCGACATTCTGCCTGCGTTTAAATACATATTAAAGGTATTTAAGGGTATAGGCAGATGCGAAGCTGGCGTGTAGAGGCACTCAGTCATCGGCGGTGACCTGGACGATGCCTCCCAATCGTTCTGAGTGATACCCCCCGCCGGCCGGCCGGCCAACGCCCCACGTCTGACCGAATCGGGAACTTGTCGCCGGGCGTGCAGATCCCTCTATCCGTCGTCCCGGCCACCGGCTACAGCCGGCGATGTAGGTAAAGCGTGCGAATAGTCTCTCTCTCTCTGTCTCTCTCGATCTTTCATCTGAGAGTCGTATTGTACTCCCAGCGTTTGGGGGGTCGGCGCCACGGCCACATCTGACCGTCGATCGGTGTGGCGCGCGTGTGACGTCGACATGGACAACCTCGGTAGTTTTCCGCTTAACATATGCGGTGGTGGCGGCGGCGGTGGTGCCAGTGACAACTCTGCCTGCAATTAAAAGCCGATCTCGTACGAAGGGACGGACGACAAGCTGCGTCGAGGCTCCGCCCTGACCATCGATTCGGACTTCGCAGCACAACGCCTGATGGCGGCGGCGGCGGCGGTGGCGGGGGAAACAGCAGCAGAAAAAGGGCTCGAGTCGTTTGGTGCCTTCCAATCTCTCTCTCTCTCTCTCTCTCTGGGTCTATCTTTGGAACGTCGTTCTTGGCAAGGCGCTGGCGTCTGAGAGGCTTCGAGGCTGACTGGTTAAACGGCTTAGATGGACATCGTCGCGTCACATGGCACTAACGTGTAGGCTTCTCCATCGAGACGGAAGCTGGACGGATGAAACACCTCGAACATTAGGGAACGAAGGCGAACGGGATTGCGCCTGCCTACCGATACGACCCCATACAGGATAACTTTTTGAGCAGGCTGAAGAAAGAGTTATCGATGACAAAGTGTTTGGGGTGGGGGGATCATGGGTAATATGCGCTTTCCAGAACTATTCGTGACTGTTTAGGTTGACAAATTCTGTCCGAATATGGCCGGCTGTTCCTGCGGGCTATAGTGCTGAGCTGAGCTGCACCCTCGGTCCGAGTCTTATACGAATGTGCATCTTTGCATAACTGCACATGAGTGTCAAGAGACGTGATGATCCGCACGCGCAAAATGTACAGGAGCAACTGTTCGATTGAGCAAAACCGCACCACATCTCATAAGCGTGCCGCGGAGCTACCAAACGATCTGCTCGTTCAGCTGTGTGACGTTTTGACAAGACGTCCTCCCATGAGCGTTATTTCGAAAGCGAACAAATCCGCGCTCAGAACAGGTTGGCCACGGGTGCCAATTCGGCTACTTCTCATTATGTGTGTCTGTGTGGGTTGTGTACATATGCTCGAGTCGGCACATGGTGTAGGTATTATATGTTTTAGATGACGAGAATAGCTCGCGGGGAACGCTTCCAAAACCAGGTATTAATCAATACATCCGATCTTTATCTAGCCCGGCAGAACTCGAGAGCGGACCCGCTCTTCGCTTCGCCACAAACCTGTTGCTGCTGCTGTTGCTGTTGCTGTCAACGTTGACGACATTGCTTCTGCCGGGCACAGATGTTTCATAATCCGGGAGGACGCTCGAATACGCGAAACAGCCAGGGCAGGCCAAAACCAGGCCACGCCAAGCAGATAGGCCAGCGGCGACAGCAACCTACAGCCATGATCGGGACAAATCAGCAGGCACCACAGCTCCGAGACCGAGAGCCGATCTGGGGTATCCTCTAGAGTGAATCCCATCCAACAGGCAGATGGTCCCCGTGTGCTGCTCGACACGAACAGCCACATAGGACGTCACCAGCAAGCATGTTGATAACGTTGTTGCTGACAATTTAGAAGACGTCGACATAATAGTGGTTGTTGTCGGCGGCAGCCCAACGAAACGAATCTGACGTGATGCGTTGAGATGGCATGGGATGGCATGCCATAGCACGAGGAGACCTGTCAGCAGGCCACAGTTCCCATAGCGATAGCAGGCCCGATCGGACACGGCCACCCCGAACGTCCGACTCGGCCGAACGAACTACCCTATGTCAATTAACCTGATGCGTCGCCGTGCCGCGTTAATGGGATTGTAAACCGTCATCAGCTTGCCTCTTGTGTCATCTCACAGCAGCCAGCGTCGATGCCGTCTGCGGAGTGCTCCGAAACGGCCATCGTTATCGCCGCCGCCGCCGCCGCTGTTGTTGTTGTTGTTGCTGTTTTTATTGTACATGTTATTGTTGTTTTTGTTGTTGTCGTTGTTGTTGGTTTTATTGTACATGTTGTTGTTGTGGTGTTTGTTTGTTGTTGCTGCTGCTGCTGCTGCTGTTGTCGTCAGCCGGATCAAACACAGCATAGTCCTAGGCAATGCGATAATGTCGGCCGACGACGGCTGCAGGGCTGCCTTTACTCCCAGGGATACTAGTGTGCTACTCGAATATTAGACAGCAACGACAGCAGCAACAGCAACAGCAAATGGAGTGTCTGTCTATTCGACTGTGTGAGCAGTCCGGGTGAATACGACCACCTGTGTCTCTCCCTCCGCCGCTGGCCGGGCAAATTTTGGCGCTATTTTTTTTATCATCGCCACCACCGCCGCCGCCACCACCACCGGAGCCAGCTCGTTTTGCCATCGTCGCTCCGATTGATTGCGAGCGACAATAAGCAGCGTCGGTGGGCAGCTTCTTCTCATCATTGTCACCACCGTCCATCGGACAGTGGTGCGTCGATGTCATCAGCGCCGGCGATGACGATAACGAACTATCACTTGCTCTCGTCGTCATTACGACGGAGTCATTCGTGGTGGTGGGAGGTTTGTGGTGTCGCGTGAGGGTTTGCGGGCAGAGGTCGCCCGCGAGTGCGAAGCATGCGCGCACGTCTTCACAAGGTGGAAGAAGGCTCGGCAGCAGGCAGAGCTCGATTGTAGTTTGTCTTTCGATAACCACCGGATTCGATTAGAAGTAGGTTTTACGTTGCTTTGGGTTAGGTTAGGCTGAAACAATGGCTTGTAGTGAACGGCGGGATCTGCAGCCACCGTAAGCGGGTTGGTGTAGATTTTTTACTCGCCGAAACCAAACATACTGCTCGAGAGCTCGGCAGGCTGTTGATATAATATCTGCGTTATATAATCCGTTCAAATGAAAGCGTTCCTTTGGCAGGCGATGACGTTACAGTCGTCTGTGTCATTCTACGAGCGTAAAGCTAGACCAGAATCGATCAAATAGAATGAACCATGCAAACGCCAACAACTATTATACAACCAATGAGCATATGTCATACGAAAAAGCGAAGTGCCACGATGCTGTTTTTATTATATATATATACATATATATATATATATATATATATATATATACCACAGGAGATTACCATCGCATTGGCAGACCCTGCAACTGGCATAATAAAGCCGACAGAATGAAGCGTAGAGAATTCAAGTTCAACTGGCTCTGATCTCCTCGAAGGCGGTGTGTGGCACAGCGAGTGAAAAAATCAGCTTCCCCCGCCGCCCCCCGCAATAGTGGGCTGAGGGCGGAGCCGCCGCCGAGGCCAGACACGCGCATCAGTTGAAGCGAGGGGCTTCATAAAATATTCGTAGCGCGTGCTGCCCCCGTTTGTTGTGGAAGGCCTCGACCCCTCTGCGGGCCCGACCGTCTGCCTCCCGGAGCTCTCATCGTTCTGCAATGAGCTATCGGTGGACGCGTGCCATGGGAACCCCATCCCTTAAATCCTAGTAGCGGGTGGACTTCGTATACTTCGTTTCTATGTCGAATTCTTAGCGCCACTCTGGTCGGCTGTCTCGTTAGCTTTGGTCTTGGTCGCTTAAGAAGGAGTCTGCTGCATCGTCCTGCCCGACAAGAGAGTCTGGCCGCATCCGAGCATCCCCCGACTGAATTGAGGACCTCCACTTGTTCATTGCAGAGAGCCCATGATGGTGGTGGTAGTGGTGGACCAGGGACGCTATTCACGAGTTTGCTTTGCGGTGTCTCACGCTGCACGAATCCGGCAAACGATACGCACGATCGACTACAGGAACAATTACCCTGTGAGATCCCGCGATCCAGCAGCCAGCCCCGCTTCGCCGTCACAATTACGCGTAGCGGGGCGAAGGCGATCTACGATTATAATAGAAAATGCCACGTAATACGCAAACGAAACAGCTTTACGTGGTACGGCGTCCCAGCACAAGATCGGCTACTATCCTGTTATACTAAGGACTAAGGACACTAAGGACAAGCGATCCTGACGAGTATTCTCATCTATCCGTTGATCATACGAGCTGTCTGAACATGCACCCATCGCAGAGAATAATGACGAAGGCGTCCGCGCATGCTGTTGAGGTCGCTGATAACCTTAAGGTCCCTCCGGCGGTGCGGTGGTCGCCGAAAACACCACCGGGGTCGCCGGAGCCGATTGCGATCTTCCGTAATCGATGTGTCTTGTGTAGATCAGGGGGGGGGCCGAGGATACGAGCTCCTTGGGTATGAACGCGCACGATTATACGAAGCGCTCGACAGGATGTTGAGAAAACCACACCGATGACGTCCCTATCAGAGTATACGATATGCCGCGTCGTATAATATATATATATATAAATATATAGCTACGGCGATGCTATGTATATATATATAGCATCATTGATATAGATATATATATATATATATACAGTAGCGTATGTCTTTATATTCGCACCTTCTCCCAGTGCCTCCTCGTCTCGAGGCCAGCGTCTTGCCTTTAAGACGTCGGTCATCGGGACCTTTGGTCGACGCGGCGGCACCCGAGCCCAGTGTGTGTCTCTGTCGTCAGACAAACACATCGACATATACTGCTCGTACAGCTGGCTCATGCACATTGAGTGGTCCGATGTGTCTGGGCTCAGGCACACGCGTTTCTATGGTTCTCGATCGCTGCGTGTCTGAGTTTGGCCGAGTTCCCGCGGTGTACGGGTTGGCTCGAGGAGGCGCTCGAATCAGCCTCGCCGAGCCCCGCTACCGACTCCGAATCGCTCTCCTCCTGCTGCTGCTGCTGGAATATGCAAGCGGGGCGCCTCGCCAGAGGGCGCCAGCGGTTGCTTGATCGACGGAGAGTGCGCTCGCAGCCTACGGAGGTTGGCAGCGGGCAACTGCGAGGCAGAGGCTGGCGAGGGCCCCAACGAGGACGCCCCCCCGCGCTCCGCTCGCTATCCGCCACCCCGGAGCGCCGCCGCGGCCGCCGCTGCCGACAACACAGCCGGGGGGGGTTGGTGCATATGCGCAAACGGAGGCCTCCGGCCTCTGCCCGACTGACGAGGCTGTGCCTATTCACGGGAGCTCCGCGCGGGGCGCGATCCCCCAGCCCTGCAGCTGCGGAGGAGCGAACCCGGCCGGGCACACGCCGGAGGAGGAGAACGAAAGCCCGCCCCGAGAGGGTTGGACTTGGACGAGCCAACGCGGACCGGGACCGGGACCGGTTGAGATGAACACAGTTAAGCTGAGGAGGCAAAGGGGATTGACAGCAGCCAACGGAATCGCGGCTGCAGCCGGCGCCCGGCGACAACCCGATCTGTCTAGCCGCGTACTCGTCAGGGCGGCTGGCGGTGAAGGCAAGCCACAGGGCACATAGGGGTATGTGTAAATACGCGTGTACATGTATATGTGCAGTAGTGGCTCACATACTATTGTATCGAATAGAGAACGATATCGGTGTATGAAACCGAGCAGGGATGTTGCTGCTGCTGATGACGGCGGCGGCGGCAGCAGCAAGCGAATGCAAGTGGGATGGACCGTCGTTTACAGGGGTGGGACCCGGAGGGGCCAAGGGTATTGTAACTTTGTTGAAGGACAATTGTTATTGGGCAGTCACATATATATATATATATATATATCAACGTCATCGCGTAACGTTGATATGTGTATGCTACTACCCACTGAGATATCCACACCCGTGGTGGTACATGAGCGTGGATATATGCAGGCGTATTACATAATAGATTTGAATTAGCAGTGGATCCGTCTCAGCATTAGGGATTCTGCAGCCGCCGCATCTTTTTTTTTTATCAGTCTATCAGTATTGTCAGACCACTACCTCGTGGCGGTTGAGAATTATCGCTATTGACTAGTATCGCATGCGGCGATCAAGAATCCTCTTGATCCCAGCATGTCCCCGGCGAACAACAAAGATCCCCTCATGACGATCCTTAAGCGATATTGTCTCCGCAAAGGCCCCAAATGCAATGTCAATACATATAACTATAATAGCTAGCACCTGAAAGACATTCGATTCTAACCGGGGGGGGGGTTACAATTCCGTGTGCATGAATGAGCTGCAGAACACGTCTCCGCGACAAGTTGCGTATATGTAGCTGATTTGTCGTGACGCCTTATCGAGGGACGACCATTCTGGCGGCTGCCACACCAACATTGCCACACCACATGAATAGTTTCACGCTGATTAAATAGCCGCCTCTCGATACCGCTGGCACTACCATGAATATGATCACTACATATGTCAGCACGGTGGCTTGGACAGCTAAGTCTCCGGCTGTAAAACGACAGAGGCCACAGGTTCGAGTGTCCCGTGACATGTAAGAGAACTTAAGCATTGTACAATTGCACTTTCTTTAATAAACCAATAAAGGTTTACCTTTACATATTCGCATATAATCTCATCATTGATATTGTACATCCGCGACACTAATTGCCTCGCCTCATCATTCTTTTGCTATTTCGCTCTCAAGCTCCCCTAACTCGGGCATGTATTTCACAACACGTAAGTATAATTGTCGTCATTGTTGTTGTTATTGCCGTTGTTGTTGTTGTTGTTGTGATAGTAATAGTTTTCCACCTTCTAACCCGCTGCGATATAGAATCGCTACACCACGAGGACGCATCAGGTTCATCATCACCTGCACCATCGCGCATGAGGCTGAATACAGGGACATCCTCAGGTATATTCAATATAGCAAAAAAATAAACAACACGACAATAATCTTCGTCCGCATCAACATATACCAGGGGCGGACGTTGGCAACGCCGCCTCCAGATGTAGGTGCGTGCGTGTGCTGCTGGCGTTGCGTGGATGGGGCGCCAGGCGGACTTGAACACGGAACCCTGCTCGTCTACCTAGCCCTTAGTTCTGTCGAACGCTTTTGACAGATCGAGAGAGCGAGAGTGAGAGAGAGAAAGAAGATCAAGTTGCCAATCAACGCAAACGAACAGGATCCGATCGGATCCAAACGACGTCGGCTGGACGGCAACAGGCTTTCAACAGGAGATCTATTTTTTTTGCTCTCTCTCTCTCTCTCTATTTCTCTGATTCTCGCCTTCTGGAGCGGCCATGCGCTCGACACCGCTCGTCCACCGACATCAAACGTGTTATCAGGGCGTCAACGAGCTGGCAGCAACAGAAGTTGGCAAGACAAGATTGGCGACAGAGGCCCGACAGCACCCGACGCGCCTGTTCTTAGCCACCCTTGCTTGTCTACGATTAGATTCTCGCGTACGCTGCCCGTTCAAAGGTTTCGAACGAGAGGGACGAAGATACTCGCTCACGCTGTCTCTCTGCCAGTTTTCCCTGATTGCCAATCCTTCCGTAATATGGTTTTGTAAAATGGAGCTGGATGAATATATCTTACGCCCCTCTCTCTCTCTCGCTCTATCTCTCACACACACACACACACCCTCACGCTCTCTCGGGGCTGATGCAGTGCGCTGGCTGATCACGGTGCGTATCGCGGTGAGTACTACAACACATACAGGTAGCAATGTACATATACACGTGTGACTTACGAGTAACTCCAGCTCGATCATAAGAGCACAGTTCACCGGTCAGGTTTTCGGAGGAGGTGTCGACGCGGCGGCGCCGGCGACTCGGACGACTTGTCGACGGTGGCTGATCGCCCTGGGGGGCGCGGGGGGGCGCGGGGGGCGCGGGGGTGCGGTGTCCCCTGTTCGATTTCCTTTTGGACGCTTCGTTCGCACTCGCGTCCGTCTGTCCGTCTGTCCGTCAGACGCCGATCTCACTTCCTTTTTCGTTTGCTTGATCTCTCGTTGGGGAAATAACTCCGCTCACTGGGGTCGTCTCGTGTGTGCTGCTCTGTCCCGAACGTCGTCGGACTGATCGTGAGCTGACGCGGTCTCGTCTCAGGCCACCGTTTCGGCGTTTGACTTCCCAGTATAGAAACGCCCGGACGGTTGCAGACGTCGGGGCTGGGAAGGTGGTGCCAGCGCTCGACCCCACTCAACTTAACGGATTTGCTCGTATGCGTATTCGATAGGGCGCAAACGATATCACAGTTACGGGTACCGCGAACGATTCGGCTGTTAGTGTGATCCTTGGCTCGTTATGCCGTCGCGTTCCGAGACAGGTACATCAGAGCATCTTTGGCGTCGATCGGCAGTCACATCCCCTGTGCTCATCGGTCACTCATAGCAAAAACATTGTGAGCGCCACTCGAGCGGCGGCGGATGACACCTCCTCGTTGTTCTCGCTGTTGTTATTGCACACAGCAGCAGTAGCGGGCAACAGCTTCGGTTGTTGTTGTTGTTATTGTTGTTGTTGTTATTATTGTTGTTGTTGTTGTTATTGTTGTTCTTGTTGTGATCGCTCCTGCTGATCTTGACGTTTCGACCGCTCGTTGTTTCGAACGTCGACGTTTTCTCGAAACCGAACAAGACTCACAGCAGCAGAGCTATGTCATCCGTTGGCAGAAGAACAGGCTGCGCTCGGCAGGTTTAAGCACATCGACCGAACAACTAATCTGCTGCTGCTGTTGCTGCTATTATTGACTGTTGTTGTTATTGTTGCTGCTGCTGTTGTTGTTGTTGCTGATGCCTTTGTTGTTGTTGTTGTTGTTGCCGCCCCCACCATCAACAACAATCGCAGAACGTTACCGTCGCTTCATATTCATGCACGCGTTACACATATTCATGCACAACACCCCTCACCTCCACCCCCACTCACCCACACACGAAGCGAACGCGCGCACAGATGAAATAGAACACCCCCTATATCTCTCTCTCTCTCTCTTTCTTTATCTCGGTAACAAGGCAGCAAGACACAGTGGCGCACCACCTGCTGCAGCAGCAGCCGCCGCCGCCGCGCCGCCAACACCACCACCACCAATATGCACACAGCACGCACACCTGCCTATGCAGCACAGTACGGGACACCTGTGTACACACACCGCCCGTTGACGTCGATTCAAGCGGCAACAACAATGGCCGGCGGCCCCGTAACCCACGTCGACATCGTCCACCGCTCTGAGCTCTGTTGTGTTCAACACTCGCGGCGTGGCCGAACGTGAGTCGATAATCGGCGGATGGCAACACGTAATGTCAGTACACACGACTACGTTTTCACTGTCTTCGGCCCTCGAGTCACCGCCGCCGCCGCTGCCGTTGTCGCCGTCGTCGAACGAGGAACTCGTTCCTGCACCCTTGCCCTGCCGACCCAGCGATCGTCTGTGCCGCCGCGCTCACCGGAGCGCCACGAGCTGGCGGAGCACTGGTCCGAGTGAGTGCCGCACGAAGTGAGTCGTGTATGGACGACGAGTCGTGCACGGCGAGAGCGATTGGTGGGTATGGATGCTTTGCTTGCTTGCTCGCTCGCTCGCTAGGTGGCTGACTAGTAGCACGTTGGTCGCGGCTTCGTCTCGGAGCGCGCCGCGTGCTCTCCGGGGCTCGCGTGGGCTCTCACTGAGCGACTGAGCGCGGGCTGCTCGCGACCCGTCGACTGACTCCGTCCCTGCAGCCGCTCCGTGCTCCGCGCTCCTCGTGAGGGAGAGGCGATAGTCAAAAATGGAGGGAACGTGGAGGAAGCGCTTGGAGCGACCATACATAAGCAGGCAAGCAGCAGCTCCTGCAGCAGGCGCACAGGCGGCCGAGGCAGCAGCGGTGGGGCTCTCCGGGCGACGGCAGTAGGCTGCCTGCCTGCCTGCCACCCACCCTCCGTAGGCTCGGTAAGGCAGGAACGCAGGCCGAGGCCTGCTGGCCTACACGCAGGCCGTTGCACGGAGCAGACAGACCGACAGACACGCAGGCACGCAGGAAGCCACTAGGCAAGCAATCGGCCAGCCGGCCGGCCGGCGGCCTGACAGAGCAGGCCGGAACAGGCTGTCCACGCACGCAGCCAGTCAGGCAAACAGGCAAGAAAACACACGGCGCTCACACTCACACACGGCTATTGGGGGGGGCACCCAGCAGCACGACCATCGCCGCCGCTGCAGCCGCCGCCGCTGCAGCCGCCGCCGCCGCCACCACGACCACCACCACCACTACGGCGGCGTGCCTGCCGCTATCACTACCGGTAGAGAGACTTTCGTGGCTGGCCACCCAGCTAGAGGCATAGAGCCGCTGGACGAACGAGCATCGGTGCGGGCGCGAGGGGGCGGCGGGGGGGCGCGGGGGACGGGAACCCCATCGCCGACAGAGCGGGCAACGGCGGCGGCGCGGCGGCGTCGTCGTCGTCAGCCGCTGCCACCACCGCCGCCGCCGCTACCGCCGTCATAGGCAGGCAGGCAGGCAGACAGGCAACTAGGCAAGCAGCAGCAGCAGTAGCGCGCAATGGGCGACTCGCGGGAGAGGGTAGGCTAGCCGTTGGCATTCGCATGCAGCGAGCAACACGCCCCCTATCGGATGCCTTACAAATCTCGAGGCCGATTCGGAGGTTGTCTGCCTGCCTGCCTGTCTGTCTCTCCGTACGCTGAACGCTATGGTAGTGCAGGCAATGGTCGACTGACTGACTGCACGCTAGCTGCTCGCGCACTAAAGCATGCGGCTCGTTCAACGCCGCCGCAGCCGCCGCTGCCGTTGCCGCTGCGGCGGCGGCGGCGGCTCCCATCGCCGCCATAGCCCACCCAACAGGAGAGTAGTCTTCAGGAAGCGCGCCGGGTGGAAGAAGCTGACTAGAGGAAGACGCGCAGGAAACAGAGGAGCGGTGGCGGTGGCGGCGGCGGCGGTAGCGGCCGCTGCCGAGGCAGCGCGCAGCAGAACCAGTGGCGGTGGTGGCGGAGGCGGCGGCGGACACGCAGCAGGCAGTGCGGGGCTTTGAATTGCCCCCACCGCGTTAGCTACGCACCTCTTTCCCCTTGAGGCGTCCCCGCACGAATTCCCCCCCCCCCCCCGAACCCCCGGACTGGTTCGCCCTCGAGAGACCCCCCGACGATCCCCGTCGACGCGTGGCGGCGGCGGTGGTGGTGGTGGTTGTGTTGTGCGTGTGGGGGGTAGACCCAACGGGGGCATGCACACCCGTTTTTCCTCCTCGCGGCAGACCGCGTCTTCGTCCGGTCGTCACTAGCTCCTCTCCCTCCTCCGTCAGCGCTCGGCGGCGGCCGCAGCAGCAGCGGCGCTAGTGGCGGCAGCGGCGGCGGCGGCAGCGGCTGCTGCTGCTGCTGCCAACGTTATCCAGAGTGAGTGCGTGGCCACTACCGCAGCCTCCGTACAGCCCCGAGCGAGCCCATCCCCGTGAAACCCCCAGCCGAACCTCCGACTCCCCCTCCCCCCCGCGCGTTTGCCGTTGCCGTCAAAAGCTGAAGGAAGCAGGCGCCGTCTTCGCCAATACCAGACACGTTGCCAGTGACTGCGCTGCCATAGCTGGTCCCACACAGTGGCAATGAGAGGTGGCGTCCGGCCGGTGTCGACGGCACCGCCACGGTGTATAACTGAAGCAGCTGCTGCTGCTGCCGCAGCTGAGTGGCGACAACTGCCGGGGTGTCGGGGGGCAGGCCGGCGGCTCGGTCATCCGCCAGCTCGTTCGTTCAGACGGATGGAGCTTGAAATCTCCCTTTCTCTCTCTCATACTCTTTGTCTGGGAGCCACCGCGGGAGGTGATTGCGCCGCGTGCATTTCGCTGCATATGGACGGCGCGGCTGGTTGTGGTCGTCGGCGGCGGCGCGGTGGAGGCGCGCTGCTCTTCGAGCCGACCACGACGATAATCATAATAAGAGGAATATCATAACAATAACGATGTGTGCGCACATGTAATGAACACAGAGAATAAGGCCTAATTGCTCATTAATTACTCAAGATAATTAGATGAATGCTCATGCGTAATGTAAAGTGCCTACACGTTCATCTGTGCGTGTGGCGACAGAGGATGGCGCGCGCGCGCAAATCGCGAGCGATTTCACGTCCAGCCGTTTAGCGTCTGCGGGCGGTCATTCGTCTCGATCGCTCGCATGTGTGTGCTTCTAACCTATGCACGCGGATTGATGAATCACGCCACAGCACATTAACGCAGACACACACACACACACAAATTCGCTCACGTATGTTGTCACACAGGTTGCACATTATGCGTGTCGTGCAGAAAGTCATCCGACTTCCCTTCGAAGCCTACATAACTGAAAGTACTACTAATTAATTAGTTCGCCTTGGACACTGGACCTTTAAGTATTACTCGCTTCGAGTAAGGCCTTGCCCGTCTCTTGGCGCCGTGCCGAGATCAGTCGTTGTACCGTCAACTGACCTGAGTGAAATGTTCAACGCTGTAATTAGTCAGCCCGGAAACATCCATTTTTACTGGCGGTTAATCATAGTCGTGCAGTTGTGCAAATTTAATAAAAAAAAACAAACGTTAATTAGATGAATACAGCACTAGTGCCGTTCGCTCGGTTCGAGCTCGTTTGGATTGCTTGTTAACGTGACTGGCCCCTGCCAGCCAGTTAGTTTAAAGTAACAGCGGTGATTATGCGGCGAAGAGATTCAAAAGTAGCATCGAAATTGTCAGGAGCCGATTGATTGCCGCGGCGGCGGCGGCGGCGGCGACAGCCGAAGACGCAGCGACAATGGGCACGAGTGCCACTCAGCCCAGCAATAGTTGTGTTACCTAACCAGCTATGGCCGAGTCTGACCCGTGCGACCTCGCTCTCCCTCGGACCCGATCCGACCGTTATCTACATATCAATTTATAGATGTATATGTCTGCGATTGTTTACTTGTGTGGTGATTTGCGTACATACGCTTGTGAGGTACAATACATTGCGTAGCCGGTCCCGAAGTAGGCAAATTGAGATGCAGATGCTCTCTCTCTCTCTCTCTCTGATCGAGAATGATTGCAGCAACAGCAACAACAACAACATCATCATCATCCACATCAACAACGGGCACAGTGTCCGGCGGCCCTAGCGGCAACTCCTGCACATCCCGAGATGGGGGTCGGAGGCAGCTTGGGGGCGCAATGAATGTAAATAGTCGATTTTTCTTGCCAAACCCCGTTGGCAATAGCGCCTCAGCCCGTACTCGTCCCCTCTCTCTCTCGCATCGTGGTCTTTGCTTGCTACGCGATTGCAGCTGTAACCCCAGCAGGAGCGGTGGCACGAATGCACGAACGATGGCTGCTGCTGCTGCTGCTGTTGCTACCGGCGCCGTCGCTGCTGCTGTTGTTAGCGGACTGGACAGATCGGCCAGGAGAAGGGCAGCAAATGTATAGAGCACAACAGCCCACAGAATTAGCCGAGGAGAAACTCCGGAGCTGGATAGACTGTGGAGCGGACTGCGGGGGCGGAGGAAATGCAACGCTCGGGGGCTCTTCGCCAGCGATGTATCTTATTTAGCTCAAATCCCATTGGATTGGATTGGCTGGCTGGCTGGCTGGCTGGTCGCCGGCAGCACGAAGCGGGAAACGGGCTCGCCGATGTTGCCAGTGACGACCAAGTGCACGTAGTGGTCGTCAGTTAAGCATTGGCATTATACATATATATATACCTACACACAAACACACACACACACATATATATATATATATATGCACATACACACATGTATATATACATGTATGTGTCCGGCTTCAGCACGTTCAACAGCCCGCCTTGGCCTGACAGTCAGCCTCCGGCCTTGTTACCAGTTTCGTCGGTCAGTGTTCCTCTACGTCTCGCGTTCGCAGCAGATAACGAGATAGGATGAAGGATGAGGGGATCCAGTAGACGAGGCGAAGGCCGCCAACGGGAGCGAGCTGCGAGAGGGGTATGCATAGGGACGTATTTACCATGAGGGGGACTTTCATCTATACCACGGGGGTGCAGGGGCATCCAATCGCCCAGCAAATCAACCTCTCTCTCTCTCTCGGTATCCCATCGATGTGGTAGTCCGTAGGCAGTATGCAAATGTGTATGCACCCATGGCTTTGTCTTGTCCATGGAATCATTGCCCCGTGCAATGGTCCGCCTGACGGTCAGCGGCGCTGCCAGTCGCCGCTACGCCCAGAGCCGTGATGACCACAATCAGGAACACAAAAATAAGTGAGAGACAACATTCGGGGGGGGAGGGGAGGTGGGGGGGGGGGACAACGGTAACAACTTGTGCTTGCGGCTTGGCCTTCCGACGTGGGAAGGACCAAGAAGGACCACGAAGAACAAGGCCTGCCAGGCAACTGTCTGACAGTCTGCCAAGCGAACTGCAAGGGACAGTAGACATCAGCTACGATCTGAAGCCACATGTCGACATCATCGGATATACTCGAGTCCTTCAAAGCTGCTGAAACGTGTTGACATGCTATGCTGAGAACCCCTTTTTTTCGAACCCCTTTTTTTGTCATCGACGAGGGCGTCGACAATAATTGTGACGATGCGTATTCACGCACCGCATTCACGCTTGGCAAAGTGCGCACGCGCGCAGTTGAAGAATAACACAGAACTGTTATCTCTGATGCCAATAGAGATATAATATCTAGTTGACTGTCCGCCTGCGAAGTTTCAATTTGTACCCAACTAGACGATACGGCCATCCGGTCACTGCGGCACAAGGCACTGCCACCGCACTAAGCGAATAAATCTTCATGACATGATGGTATAGATAGATAGATAGACTTCACATTCTGCTCGACTTCGTTGAGGTCATACATTTGTGTCAAATGGCAATAGCCAAACGAGGTGCAATCAACCATTTTACCTTTTTTTTACAACCTTTTTAATTTTTTTTGTACCGATAACTTAAGCATATGTATGTATATTGCAGTTCCGAGAATAAACATTTGATTATGATGATATGATATGATAGGGTAGATAGATGGATTGATAAATAAATCCAGCCCGGACGCTGATTCATCTTGCGTACAATGTGGCCTTCAGCTCGGACAAACACACACGTATAATAGGCTGTGTGCGCGTTCCTTTTACGAATGGTCGTACTCACGATCTCGTCGTCGACTTGTGGGTCCGCCGCCGCCACCTCCTCCTCTGACGAAACACACGATAAGCACATATCTGCACAATCTTCCACAGTTCTCCCTGCTCGTCGTTCCGCTGCTGAGGCCGCGTCGAAAACGATCATAATATATCATTTGCATGGAGCATCTCTATCCAGCGCACAGGCTCAGCACGGAATCGAATCCGACGGTGAGAATGACGCTGTTTCGCGTAGCCAGCTCGGTCCACGCAAGACCGCCGCACATTAGGGAAATGTGCGAGCTCATTTCGGCGGACTAGATTATCAGATCAGGGCATCGACTGAAGAGTTTCGCCGCCGCCACCGCTGCCGTCGTTGCGGCCGCCGCCGCCACCACCACATGTCGACAGGGCCATCGAATTGGCCGTTCTCTCCCGGCACAGCTGGCATTATTAGCACTTGCCACTGGCATTTAGTCGAGTCGTTTCATTTGCTCTATATGCAGCCAGCTAAATGACTCGCGCGATCTCTCTCTTGCTGTCTCTCTCTCTCGCTGTCTCTCTTTGTCTCTGACATAGTACAGCATCCGCCTAGCGTTTTAGTCGGTTTTCGCTTGCTTTTAGCATACCCCCTCTCCCCCTTGTTTAAACACGATATATCTGTGCGATATATTAACGTGGACAGGCGCTACGGCGCGCAACATGCTCGCATCGGCCTGCCGTGTACGAGGACAGGTGCCTTCGCAATCGAGTGTCAATTATGCTGTTTGTTGCGCGCCTATTCGTCCGTTTTCGAGCGCCGCTTATAGCTGATGAACAGGACGGTGGCCTGATATACTGCATATAAATATAATAGCTATCCCAGTAGTATTATAACGGCTGTAAGGCACCTGACTGAAGCAATACCTTTGACAGTCCCGGTCAGTGCCCCAAGTCAAAATCGGTTTTGGGTTTAGCCAGTAAGAGTCGGACACTAGCAGGCAAATAGCTTCGTTGTGGTGTCCATGGGCAGGGTTTACCTTTAACCTCTTATAAAAAAGAAACGTATTACTAGCTGTAGGGTTGCGGCTAGCCGGCGACCCAGAGCGATCGTAACCAATGTATAGGAGACCGGGGATTATGAACAGTGATACGGTGGAAAGAGGTAACTGTGGATTGGGAACATCTAATTATAAAATGTGGAACAGAAATCACTTAGTGGCACGAGTGGCCATCGACAGTGAGTGAGCACTCACGACCGTATCCGAGACTATAAATACTATAGATATTTGCCTCTGTATCTCATCGGCATCAGCAGTAATACCTGTGAGATAATCGGCTACCCGCCATTGTCTCGAATGGACACTAAGAGATACATGCAGCTACTGCTGCTGAGAGCCCCATCAGCAGATGGCCAACCCCTCTCGTCCGCGGTCCCCTGATATAAGAGGTCCGAGGGGGCGTGGGGGGGGGAGGCATCAACACCAGCAGTAGTAGCAGCAATGCGTGTCTTGCGTGCGGTAGGCCGGTCGACAGAATCAACAAGAGGCTTCCACCGGCTCCTCTTCATCAACCGCGCGCGCGCCATATATCGTTCACATCTAACCACGTCTTTCCCATCTACCACAACATCATCAGCCATCGATCATTTAGCCTTTCAGGAAGGCGGGTGAGGAGTCTGCGTGTGTGGGGTTGGAGGTCGATAGGGCGTCACTGAATGCTGGTGGGGGGGGGGGGGGGTTCTCCACGGGGGTTTTGCGGGTCGGCGGGGGGAGGGGGTACGAGGGCTATGAAGGCAAAGTGAGTGACTCGGGGGTATCGGTCCACTCCCTGGCTCCACTCCGCGCGGAGCGAGTGGTTGCCGTTAACGGCTGCTTCCTATTCTAAACATTCTCTCGGTAGCGTTTTCGCTGTCGGTCTTTGCCTTGACTTCTCGTTCGGCCGATCTTTCTGATTCGCTGTAAATCGACATCCGCGCTAGTGAGTGCGTTCGCGAGCTGGCCACGAGTTCGCCGTGGCGAGTACAACGGCTGATTCAGCTCTTGCACTTAACTTGCTGGGGTATAACCGTTCTCCTGGTGTGATCCTACCGAGTCGATATTGTGGTATGGCGCCGTGGGTAACCACCAGAATTTTATCGAACAAAGAAACACAATGAAGAAGGTCAATTAAAAGATTATTACCCCGTCCGATACGCCTCGCCTCTCCCCACGTTATGCAGAAGTCCTGCGGGCTGGGTGAACCTCAATGCAGGCCTTCGCACAAGCAAGGTGAGTTACCCGTTGCTCCGACGACAAGCAGCAGCAGAAGAGCCACGGTGAAAGGCTATTGTCGACAGGAGAGCGCATCTTCTCGTCCGTTCAACGAGAGGAAGATCGCTATAGATCGGAACCCCCTCCCGCTTGGCTGGTTTGTTGGTGCTTGCCGGTGGCTCAGCATCCATTACCCGCGTCGACTCGCGGGGTAGAACGCGTGGACGCGACCCGACAAGGACCCAACTTGGCGGGCAGCAACTTGCAGAGTTTGCAAACCGATTGATCATTGTTGGTGAACGGTGCAGCACACACCACTCGCTCGCCCGCTCGCCCGCCCTGTGCTCGCGTTGTTGTGCTTGATGCAGCTGGGAGGAAGCTATCGCAGCGTCGCCAGCCAACACGACAGCGTCAATGGCTGTGCAGATAGATGCGCGCATGTGTGTCTGTGAGCTCTACTGCTGCTGCTTCTGGGACTGCTGCTGCTGCTGCTGTTATTGTGGCTGCGTTTACTGCGCTGTTGTTGCCGGTCCCATATTGTTGTTCTCTCGTTATAGAGGGCAGGGGAGCCAGGGGGTTGCAGTGGTAGCGGTGCTGATGATCAACATAGTACATGAGCTGCTGCTGCTGCGGCATCGTCGTCGTCGTCGTCGTCCGAGAAACGCGATGATGATAAGAGACTATAGGCGGCGGCGGCGGCGGCGGTGGCATCACGGAGGCCAAGCAGAACAGAGAGTAGACCGAGACCGGCCGGCATGGACAAGCGTAGGTTGCGTTCGGCAGCACACGGGGGGGGGGGGGTGAGTTGGGGCATGGGAGAAAACGAGGAGACAACGCCCCCGCTACTGGTCCGACCAGCTAAGCAACCCCTTCTGTTCAATGGGCCATATCCCCCGGCGGCTTGCGCCCCGCCGATGTGCTCGACGCCACAGCGGCCCGCAACAACAACAACAACAACAACAGGAGTTGTGGTGGTAGTGGTAACAGCGACGACAGCCACAAGAGAAGAGAACGCCGCTGCCCCCGTTGCACCGGCCGCTGCAGAACAACCTCGAGGTCTGACCGATGAAGTAGTGCCTGCCTACGGTGAACGACATGCGCCGTGCGATGCAGCAGCAGCAGCAGCAGCAGCATTCGAAGAGGCAAAGACGGTGGCGGTGGCGGCGGCGGCAGCGATGGTGGTGGCGGGGGCTGCCGAGCAGCGGCAGCCGATTGCGACCCCGGAGTGGTCGAGCAGAGAGTGGACGAGCGAGGAGTTGTAGAAACGCCGAGCGTTTCGGGAAACGGGGAATCTTCCCGGATGGGGGGCGAGGGAGGGGGAGGGGGTATGGGGGCGGGACTAACTGGCGCAGCCATCGGGGCCGTCTGATGAAAGACTTCCGCCGGGTGATCCCATGCGCTGATTGCCGGAAGTGACGTCGGAAGCCAAGCGACCACCAAGCGCTTGCCGCGACGCGGGCTGCCTGCATGCTGCCGGTCGCTTCCCGGCCGGCCGGCCGGCCGGCTGGCTGGCTGGACGGCAGTGGGCCACAATACGGTGGGGACGGTGCGCGTAGTTTTTCCAATTTTCTTATTAGGGCCGCATCACGGAACAGAAGTTGCTGCTGCATTTGCCGGGTCTTCTTGAGCGTGGGAGAGAGATGGAGAGAGAGAGATGGAGAGAGAATACCTTCGAATACTGTTGTAGCATCGGTACCAAGGTGGACGTTTATGTAGAAGAAGATGTGGAGTTCGCTTCGCCTGGTGCCTGGCGCCTGCTGTTCTTGGCAGCCGGGAGGCGGGGGCGGGGGGGGGGGGGGGGTATTGGCGAGAATGAGGAGGCCGCAAAATGAACTGAATGAGAATACATACGTTTAATAATATAGAATTCATATAGCGCTTGTATTGGTAGCAAAGGACGGATGTTCGAGAGGGTGCAGCTCAGCGAACGGCTGTTTTATGTCCTCGGAAACAGCGTCATTTGTAGAATATTGATAAGCGTACAATCATAACCATAGGTAATATTGATGATGATAATAATAATAATAGTAGTTATTATCATTATTATTATTATCATTACTAATTATTATAATCATTGCGTTTCACACGTCCGTGTATATTGCAGGTACAGTTCGCCCACTAGAGATCGGACAGCGTTCCTGTTCCACAATCGCGGTATGGAAAAGGCGTCCACCGAGAGAGCGACGCGTTGTTGTCATGTCAATCATGAACAATCTGTGTGCTGTTTACATTCGCGTTAAAAGCTGTGAGTTGCCGCCTTCAGCTGCTAACAGTGAGTACGACTCGGCGAACAACAGAAGCGGATTTGATTGATTTACAGCGATGATCAGACATCGAAGTGATTCTGCAGACTTGCAGCAAAGCACGCCTAACCACGATACTGTACATAGAGCTATAAGCCCGAGGTGCTCCCCGATCTCGTGAGCACTGCCCGTTCGAAATCGCATCTCATGCCGCGATACGCCGACGAATAAGTGGGACTCGCCGCCTGGCAACAGATGTCACTCGCACTTAACCAAGTTCATCATGGGTGGGGTCGGGGGGTCGGGGGCGGTCGAGGGGTAGCACGTTATTGCTTCATTTTTACTCGATCCGGCAGAAAAGTTTGAGTTGGGCAGAGGACTCGGACTTTCCGAGCTCCGATCGAAGAGGAGAAATTGAACCTGTACCCAGCTAGGCTCCCAGTCAACTTTTCCTGTGACTCTGATACATGTAATTATTATAATCTGACGCATACGATTATTGTCATTGATCAGCTAGCAGTGGTCGATTGCTAGCTATCGTATCTCTGGTCGAGTCGGCTAGGAATACAATGAGCAGTCGGTATTTCAGGTATAAAAAAAAGAGAATACTATTTCACATCAGGCGGAAGAATCGATTTCACATACATAGATAGAATAAATCATATGCCAGCTTCGTAAATGTCGACAAAGTGAAGATATTTAGCAATTCCTAACCTCTACGGCTGGTCAGGGCGGCGAAGTTTTGTGTGTGGGCGTTCCTCTGAAGAGTAAGAACGGATTTGTTTTGGATTTGCAGAAAATATTTGCGCATTGGTTAACTGTAAATTAACTGTAGGCATTTCCCTTTTGCAGGTGACACCGTCAGGGTGAAGGTCCCATGATACCTTATTGGTGTATTGAAGTCGGCGTGGATGATAACGCCGCAACGGGCTTGACATTGTGAGTTAACCATTGGTCAAGCATTCGTTAGTTTTCTCATAAACGGGCTACGAGACTTTATGAACATACCGTATTTCAACCTCTATCTCGATACGCCCCGTCCTTCCAATCTTGTCTATCTTACCGGGCTGATTGCCAAGTGCCTGTCGATGTGACGCGAAGCCCGGCGCATTCATCAGCAATGCCAGCAATATATTGAACACCTCATCACCCTGCGCCAGTCTCCGCAAAGAAAGCGCTGACCAGCTCGGCAGCGCTGAATCCAGCCAAGCTTGATCGAGACCAGCGGTAGCAGCACCCGGCACTCGATACTTTTTGCTGCTGTACTCGGCGTTCTCGAACGCTCTGGCTCTCATCGTCACTCCGGCTCGTTCATTGGCGCGCGCCCCTTCTCGTCGAAGACGCAAGCAGCCTCGAGGATGATCTCCCTTGGTCATCTCCAGCAGCGGCGGCAGCGTCCTCAGTTGCCATTGGCGGCCACAGTCATCCCCCCCCCCCCCCCCCACCGGCTACCCCTCAGATCTCAGGTCCATCTTTTTCCTTTCGAATCACCCATCTAAAATCACACACTTCCGCGCGCTTATGACTCTCCTGCGTTCTCAGGCTGTCTGTCCTCTGCCCCCCTTGCTCTGTTCCTGCAGGACATGCCCGGGACGCCAATCCTGCCTAGCATGGCTACCCAACCTAACCTAACCGATCCGCCCAGCTCAACCAGCCGAGCTCGAACGTGCAAGCCCTCACGGTGGCCAGTTGCCAGCAGATTTTCGTTTTTAGCGTTTCTCCCTTCACCTTATTCTTTTCTCGTTCCTCGTGTGTTCCTTGTTCCTTTGCTAGCTTGTCCTCCAGCGGTTCGCTTTTCCTCGTCCTTTATATTCGCCCGGTCTCGCCTCCCTCGATTTGATATTCTAGCTGCTGTTCGTCGGGCTCTGCCTGTTGGCCCCTTTGGCTCGACTGGACCCGGATCGCCTCGGCCGCCGCGAGAGGGGGCCGCGCCTTCACTGTGCGACCCCCCCCCTCCCCTCTATATCCACTGAGGTTGAGTTTGCGCAAGCTGTTTCTCGTGGCCGCCGGCACACTTGCGCCACTATTGCCGTTTCATGTGCTTGTTAGCCGCTGCCGACTGACCCTCTGCAGGCAGTCATTGCAGTCAGTCCGAGCGCGCAGACATGTAAAACAGACTGACTCGTAGAGCACTCGTGGCGGCCTGTTAGCTGGCACCGATCAGCTAGTACTTGTCGTAGTTCTTGGTCTAAAGCTTGTACCTACCTAGGTACGAGCTGTACCTAGCCCTGAATTCTGTGTATGCGATAACATGGCAAATAGTGAAGCCGGGTCTGCGTGGGTAGCCTTCTCCGATATCAAACAAAAACATTCTGAATATGCGATGCGCGTATTTGCGCATACATGCATACGTGTCCCTTTGTTCATGGTAATGCATATAGACATATCACTAAATGCCTGTAAATGACCGTAGACAGTAGACACTGCGAGGTAAAGTGTGTGATAGGCGTGGCCGCTCATCCGCGCCTTCAAAGCCTGCAGACTGGCGACACTCGGCCAGTTGGACGAACGGTGAGTGGACAGCGGTACACCCGTAAATGTTTCAAGGTGTACACTATACGTCGACTATGCATGCTATAGATTCCCACCGCCACATGGACTAATCAATAGGCTGGTAGTATTTCAAACACCACTTTATACAACAGCAGGAGCAGTCACAAAAGTGCACACAATAGCAGCGCAAGATACGCGTGTGCCTATGTAACTTGCATATAATATTATTATTACATCACTATAGCTGGCGTGGCTCAGAGGATTCCCGACGATTGCTGTTGGCGCCGCGGCGACCCTATTTGCTGCTGTGACCACTGTGTCCTTCGGTAGCTAACGCTGCCACAATCACGAGAACAGCACTGCTCTGCTATCACTTCTAGCCGGCTACTTCAACTACGGATGCTGCTGCTGCAGTCCTGCCTGTATTGTCGTTCAGTCGTCGCTGTCGTATGACTCAGAGTTGAAGTTTAATCCAGACTATCGCTGCCGCCGCCGCCGCCGCCGCCGCTCCCAGTGCTCTGCCAACAGCCGCGCCTAGATTCCATTTCATCTTGGACGCGGGCGGGGCGGTCAGCTCACACGCTTATTGCTCGTGGGTCCGCCGGCCTCCCCCTGGTCAGCACTCACCGTTCGTTGTGCATCCACATCAGCGTCATCCGCATCAGCAGCAGCAGCAGCGTCGCTCGCGCAGCTCCATTGTTCAGCTGTAACTCTGCGAACGCGCACAGATGCGGGAGCTCGGGACCGGCAACGCTCATTCGTTGTTCAATCGCTGACTGACTGGACGAACGCGGCGCGTCGCGCGCCAACCGCTGCAGGACGAAGTGGACTCGATGACGAGGTGAAGGGACCACATGGGACCTATGGGGAATATTGCGCGTACCAGCGGACGATACGCGCCGAGCGAGCGAGTGACGCGAGCGAGCCAGCGAGCCTGACCGAGAGCTTCTGAAGGTCCAAAGGGTGGACAAACGCCTGGAGCATCGCGTCGTGATGTTGTCCAGCAGGCACTTGTTGTCCAGAGAGGCGATCGGCACGACGGACTGAGACCGGCCTGTCTGTCTATCGCTCTCTCACGATACACAGCGCGCGAGTGGCTCGTCTCCGCCGCCATTCGTTGATCATATGTTGCAAGAGCTAGCTGGCCGTAGCGTGATGCTCAGTAGACGTCGGAGCGCTGACGAGGCAAGCGGCCAGACAAGCACGAGGCTGCACGGACTACGAGCGTTGTGGAGCGCGAGTCTTGTAAGGGAATGCAATGCGTGCGTCCGTTTTGGGCGGGCTTCACGATGGGGGATTGCCGCAGAGGACCCGATCGGGGGGGGCGGGGGGGGTAGTTTCTGGGGATTCGTTGCGAGGGTTTGATTGGGGGTTTGGTAGAATGAAAGCTTGAGCGTGTAATTCTATCTGGGGAAGCGGAGGGACGGTCCGAGATTTTCGACATGATGATCATGATGCTGGGAGACACGAGACGGGAGAGCGGCTCCCTATGCGACATGATGCAACTGTAAACTAGACTGACATGGCCGCTGCCGCCGCTGCAGATTGGCCGGTGACAAAGCGTCAATATGACGCTCGCACCAAGCCAGACCAAGGGAGTGGCTTGGTCCATCGTCGTAAGCTGCTACTGCTGCTCGGTGCCCATGAGGAGGGGGTTTACGAAGGTGGTCGAACGCCACCAATGTGCTATGCATGATGCTGGCCCCAACGTTTACGGATATGGAAGTAAGTTCGAGAACTGCTCATTCATTCGGATGGTAAGAGTACAATCGAGGTGTAATCTGTTGGTAAAATTCTTGTAGTGAAAGTCAGGCTACGACAGCAGTGAGATGGGCGAATCGGTCCACGTTCCCACTTGCCAGTTAAGCCGAGCAGCAAACTACGATCGCACGCACGTTATCGGCTAATCGTTGAATAACGAGTTTGCAAAGTTCGACTGAGTCGTCCCCTTCGCATGTTGATCATGTTGAAGTTTCAAAATCAAGTTTATTTTCCGAACTCCTATATAATACGCTTAAGTTCTCGATAAAATATAAAACATAAAAATAAAATAAAAGTGAGTTACATAAACACTCGCGTGTGAGACAACGCATTCGCTGGCTGTTGCAAATTCACAAAACCTATGACGAGTCGATGTACGACGACGTCAGCCGACAGCGCACACAGGTGCTATTTCTATCAATCTATAGATCTGTATACTTTATTAAAGCTTGTGGTGTCCGTCCGACAAGTGACTTGCATTTCTTTCGGGCGCCGATGTCGGGGGGGCATGTTTGGTATCGTTGTGTAGCTACCGACGGGGGCCTATACTAGTATATTTATCCATTTCAAGGGATAAACGGCCGGGCCACCCGGGACAGAAAAATGTTCCCGCTGTCCAGCTGTTTTACTACGGGTGGGGGGGTGGGGCAAGCAAAGATGAGGCGTATGGAAGCTTATTCAATAGCACTTCTTGCATTGTGAGCATGGATGTGACCGACGCGCGTAGAGAACGGGCGTCCACACTGCATGCGTCTACACGAATAACACAATCCGCGTTTACGGGTATGTACAGTTATTCAGTGGAGACAAAACGAAAAACAACACTTGAACACGTTCCAGCTCATGCTGTTGCTACTGCCAATGTCTCTCCCCGCGGTGGCTCAGAGTTGAGCGGTTATTCGGCCTCAATATGATACAAGCTGCTCTGGTGACCGGCGGCGAAGTCGTTGGAAACCGAGGTCCAACCCGCAGCCATAGGCCACACTACTATGCTCTATGGCTCCAGACGTCAGACCTCGTCTTTGAGGTCTATCCTCAGCCGGGGCCAACATCGAGAGCGTCGTTGCCGGCGCCGCCGCCGCCGCCGCCGTTGTCGTCGGGTCGTGATGGTGGTGGTGCTGGTGGTGGTGGACTTGAAGAAAATCGCAATATTCCTTTGAAGTCCTCCCATTCTGTCTATGCCTTGACCACCACCACCGGCACGTATAGTATACACAGACACGAAATAGTTCCCCATGGTCATGCGTCTTCTTTCTCCATATGATGAAAACTGCGAGGGTCGCCGTTGCCGCCGCCGCCGCTGCAGCTGCTGCTGCTGCGAGGTACAGCCCGGGCTGGTGGCTGTTTGCGGGACCCGCCGGCTCGTAGGCATGCCAGGGACTCGTCGTTTCCAAACAGCGAGCGAGCAAGCGACCGGGCGAGTCAACGAGTCCAAAGCAGGACGCTGCCATGCCCATACCATAGCACGCTGGGCAGTCGTCCGTCCCCGAACTCATAACCATACATAAGCCATATGGACGAACAGACGCGTGGGGGGCAGCTGGCTTTTGGCGGGGGGTTGCTGGCTGCGATGAGCCTATGCGTCTGGCATTGCGTAGTGGCGGTACGATGTGCATGGGCCGCAAGCTACATGTTTATACACACCGAGGGGATGAAATATGGTTAAATTTAGTCAAGATCCCGCCTCAATTCCCTTCGCTCACCCGGCTATATCGCGCACGTCCCTCGTCGCACGAAGCACCGAAGAGCCCCCCCGGCTCCGGGGGGTTGGGGGGTTGGCTGAGCTGATGCCTGAGGGTCGCCCCGCTCCCCCGAGGGGGTTTTCCAGCCCCCGGGGGATCTTCGAGGAAACGCCAGACGAGAGGACGAAGAACACTTTGCGGAAAAGTGGGGCAAAAAGTTGGCCGTTTGCTACAGTTGACGACTGCAAAGTAGAGTTGATGTTTTCTGTTTGATCGGGTAGAATTAACGGATAAGCTAATGGCCTGTTGGCTGTTCGGGGACACGTTGTCCGCCTCTGTGTGCATGTCCATCGCACAATACGTATTAAGCCTGTTTGTAAATGAAGCTCAGAGTATCAACGCAATGTCAGATGCCGACGTGCGAAGCCCCCCTGCGTTTCGGGGAGGTCCCGGCGTCAAATGCTTTTGCAGCCTAAATGAATGGGTCAGCTCTGCCCTGCCGAGCCAGAGAGCAGCAGCCACTCAGGCAACGAAGGAGACACAACGATCGCACAGGACACGATGGCTGGCTGGCCTCACACAGCATTACTGGCCAACTGGTCCATTGGCTCCTGTTCTGACAGCCGCTTGAGAAGAGTGCCCCCTCCTCATCAACATCGTCTGGTTGGTCTCTTTTTCGCCGGCAACAGCGGAAGCTACAGCTACCATACTGGGGTAGTCATCGTTGCTGCTGTGGCCCCCCACCCCACGGCCGAACCCCTGCTTGGGCGTATTGACGACCGATGAAGCTTCCAATCCCATTGGCGGCGAAGATGGTTGCCGTCGTCGAGCTTCGAAATGCTGCTGCTGCTGCCGCTGTTAGTGCCACTGATGGTGATGATTATTCTGATACTACAACTGCTGCTGCTGCTGGGGACGCATCAAGGGGAACGGATGTTAAGGGTGGCATTGCCATCGCGACTAGAGGTGACTATCCTGTGAGTGGCGGTGAGACGCGGCGGACTCCCCTCGAAGCTCGAGCAAAAAAATAGAAGAAAAAGGCATCGCGCTTTCTTCTCTGGCCGAGAGCGACTGGAGGTGGCTGCTGCCGGGAGAGGTGTAGACGGTCGGACAGGCGAAGCCGGGGATGGGGGCGGGGTGGATAGGCCAATGCGATTCGCGATTCCTGGTCAGTCGACTATGCTATACGCCTTGGACTACCCCCATCGGGCATCCCTACAACCCCACCCGGTACCCCCGTTCAGGGTTGCGGGGAGAGGATGTGGATACCACTAAGCAGTATTCCTTCCCCCCCCCCGTGCTGAGTTCGCCCTTCATTTTCCTCTTGACAGGGCTGGTACTTCGGGGGCAGGGAAGAGGAAGAACTGAGTAGGGAAAAGTGCAGGGAATAAACCCCCCGGACTCCCTCGAACGGGATGGTCAGTGTGCGCGCGAGCGGTAGAGGTGGAGCGGACCGACGACAAGAGAAAGAGAGAGAGAGAGAGAGAGAGAGAGAGAGAGAGAGAGAGAGAGAGCGCTTCTTTGCAATGTGCCTTCATTGCCCAGGTTCATCGCTGGACACTCGCGGCTAGCCCCAGCCTCTCGATGGCTGTGCCTAGCCTAGGCCAAACGCCTAACACCCAGTAGACGCCTGCTAGGACCACGCCTGCTGCCGCCGCCGCCGCTGCTAAGCAAAGGAAGGACCACGATCCGCGAGCTCGTCCCTATAGTCCTGCTCCCCGAATATCCTCCACATATCTAGCGGCGGCAGCGGCGGCGGCGGCGGTGGTGGCGTCCGTCTCAAACTGACCCATCGAATGTAGGGTGGGGCCAGCCAGGACGACTATAGCTGCTACCCGTCTTGTCGGCTGGGCCCACAGACCAGACAGACAGAGAGACAGAGAGAGAAGGAGAGACCCCCGAAGATTATTGCAGTTTAAAGCTGTTTTGAGTTATGACTCACTACCATTGCAGTTCTACCGAGTACTACTTCTTCTAGTGCGGCTACTACTACTACCACTAGGGCTCCGGCTCGCACTATGACCATCGCTGCAACTGCCATCAAGGCCCGGTCCCTGCACGACGTCCGTGGACCACTCCCTGCGGCCGTTGTCTGAAGAAAGCGACCACTATCCCTCTGCTAAAACTCGCCCCCAACTAGAGGTTGGCATTACCCGTCAACTGGACGAGGCCGGACCACGGGGAATGTCCATGGCCATAGCCATGCAGCCTTGCATTGGATCGTGCATGGCCACCGCTAACCATTACTGTTGCCGGCTTTGTTTCGAATCCCCCCTGCGCGCCGGAGCTCCCGGCCGCTCCCCCGGCGATTCCGCACCCAGCTACCGCCCCGAGACATATATACATATAGTTCGCCTTTGCTTACAGCACCCGAACGGACCCGCGGCCGTTGCGGACAGCAGCAACTGGAGATTATTGTGTATGTGTGAGAATGCGTATGTGAGTTTCTATATGGCTCTGATGCACACTCAGGGCATCACATAGCAAGGGAGAGCGGTGGCAATGGAAACTGTGCCAGCGTAGCGTTCGTTCGTTATAACGATAGGATAGCTGGAAGGATAGCTATCGTATGAGAGTCTTCATCTCGAGCGGCAGCGGACTCTTCGGCCGCGAGCGTTCGTTGTTGACGAACAGGAATTGCTGTTGCGGCTGCTGCTGCTGGCGAGGCGAGTACGTACACGAGATGGCAAGGCAAAGAACGACTTTTCTCAGATCTGAAACAGCAGCAGTAGCAGCAGCATCTGGTCCATCACGGTCCAGGGGTCAGTGTCGAGATGGCCGCTCATACGATGCAGGGAGCAGCCAGTATATACGTAGACCATATTGTATGGGCAGCGCGATCGGATAAATCATTGAGAACCTTTTTGGGTTGGATAGTGATGCTTAAGAGAGTCAGGCGAAAATGAGTGGAATCGAGATGTGCGAAACACATTGAAGCGACAGGGCCGCAAACGAGCGAGTGACAATGTGGCCATTTGCGTTAGGACTCGACATTGGCAAATTTGAATTCACTGCTGACGCTGATACCAATGGCTAATAATAGCTTCGGCGATCAATCGATATTAGGCTGAGTTAGCTGTCTCGCCATTTTAATCGTATCGATCGACGAGCTCAGGGTGAAGATTACCCCAGGGGGGTGTATTTCAGAAATGGAAAATGTCTTGTTGAAATGAAAAAAAAGCTTCGCCCTCTGTATATATATATATATATATATATATATATCAATGATGGTGTTAACGTTTGAGAGTTCATACAGCACGAACGCACTACAACGCTGTGCCCCTAAGTCAACGCTCCCCAATCCTCAGTCGACTCCTTATGAGAAGCTATGAGCCTTGCGGTAGCAGACAACCCTGCTTGAACAAAACGCCTTTCTTTTATTTTCTTTAACCCTGCAAGTGTTTTAACCTGGGCCAAACGTCCGAAACGACTCTCGTGGCTCTTCAGCGCACATGCATGTATGATGTCCTACTGGATGGTCTGGGTGTAGCGTCAAGGATCCGAAAACCTCGAGTCTTCGGTTCGCACGGAACAGTCGACAAACAGAGTCGGCACCACGTATGAAACAATTGTATGAGAAGCCAATAGCAAACAGTGATAACTCATCAGAAATGATTTCATTGCATGCTAGTCAGTCCGCCGTAGGTTCGTCATCGACGACAACCACCCCTCGCTCTCCTCATGACGAGTGGGTATATCCATGGGCTTCGTTGCCCGACAGCGTCTCCGTTATGCCACCGTACACCATTCGATGGATCCCCTCAATGTTCACCATTACCTAAACGCCTATGAAGCTTACGATTCATATATATATATATATGTATATATATATATATATGTGTGTGTGTGTAGAAGAGTCGCCATACGCGCGTGCTTACCATGTACTGGATGTATTTAAGCGTGATATAACTGCGTGCCTGTATCATAACCGGGGCTGGATATGGACGGTCAATATTGGTTAGGCATTGATATACGTACGATCGTCAGCTACCTCTTGTAGCAGCGGTGACCACCGCCGCCGCCACCGCCGCCGCCGGGTAGACACGAACGCCTCGTCCACTCTTCGAGGGATCTCCGATCCCTCAACGGGGGGGATGCTCGACGCTGAGGTAGGGGGGTCGTTCGAAAATCATTAGTGCCAACTCACTGAGTGCCAACAGTCGGTGGTCTCCGTTCACTCTCGCCCCATCTCGAGATGGCGGCTGATGAAGTTTCGCTCACTTTCCCAACCCCCCTTTCTCGGTATCTGAAGAGGTGTCCAACTGTGCATCAATCAACGAGCGAGCTGGTGAGAGCCTCCCCAACATCATCAACTTGACCCCTCGAAGTGCTCTCTCTCTCTCGCTCTCTGTCTCTCTCGGTATCTCATTCTTGCTGTGTCTCGCTGGCTGGGCGCGTTTTATCGCACACAAAACGAAAGGCCCTTCCCCATCGACGAACGGCTAACTCGCCGTTCTAGTGGGGTCCGCCGTTCATTCTCTCGATTTTAACTAGCAGCTGTAACTATGCTTTCGCATCGAGCTATTATATAATAATGGCGATATGTAGCTATGTATGTAGGCATGCGTGTCCGGCCTTCGAGCGTGTCCACGCGATATTTTTTGTTCAGCTGTACGATACATATGTATGTATTTATCTGTGTGTTGCTGCCAGCGGCAACATAGTGCGAATTGCGCGGCGGGTGTAGATCTCGACGTGTAACTGTATGGTCATAACTTGAACTATGCAACTTTTTAGGAGGGAGACGACACATATTGATAATACGAAGCAATTTCTGCACCGGGATAGAGCACGCTCGCAGAAATGCTGCAGGATTTTTCGCTCTACTTAACATCAGCCGTCGAATGGAGTGCTCGAGCCAAACAAGACGCTCGTCGCATTGATCCTGTTATCCTGCATATTCACGAGCATCGCATAGGCTCGTTCATTCTTTGGTCAGGCTAACCTTGTACCCGCTGATACCTCCCCCCGTCACCGGGCTTCCCGCCTACCGCTAAACCATAAGGCCACACCTAATTCTACCACGGCCATCGCTATCAATGCGAGAGCAACTGCTTCTGCTACAACTAATAGCATGACAACGAGAAGTACTTTTAGTTACGCCGTAGTGTCGCCGACCAATGCAACGCTGCGTCCATCGCGGCCGAGGCTGAGCCGGCTTGTGCCTTGTGCGTCGCTGCCGTACGAGCTATTGCCGCGGCAGCAGCAGCAGCAACATCTGCATTGGTCACCGCTAATGGTCACGGCTGGCCTAATCCAATCCGCGGGCGGCGGCGGCGGCCGCCGTTGTAAACGCCCAATGAACGACCTAACCTATCCTGGTCGGCAGAGTCACTCGGCGCGGCGCCGCTGCCGCCGCCGCCGTTGGCCACTCCATTCACATGTGGAGCCTCCGCGCACCCCTGTCGCATGAGTATGTACGATCTGCTCGATCTGGTGCTGTTCCCCTCAGCTCCGCTCTGCCTCACTGTGTGACCTAATGCGGTCCATCGTAGTCAGTCGATCCGATCCGATGACGACTACGGATCCCGCGGCTGCTTCTCCTACTCGCGGTTATCTACCTACCACACCTACCCCCAGGCTGGCGCACCCCAACCCCATCATCTACCCCGCTATCCACGCAGCGTTCATTGACTGATGAGACGCGCGGCCCAAAACTAGAGTTCAAACCCTACCGAGAGAATGCCGTAGCGAGGAGAGAGAGAGAGAGAGCGAAAGAGAGAGATATTGAAGCATAGCCACAAGGCTATATGGACACCACGATACACTATGGATGATAGCAAGAAGGTCACTAACTACAATGATACTATAAACTGAGCAGCCAAGAGTGTATGGTGGTGGTGGTGGTGGGGCAAGCGGGCGTCGATGTCGGCGCAGCCACGGAGCCGGCGGAATGAAGCGAATGAATTTGAGTGGAGCCGGTCGTGCTGCAATGAACGATATGGGATTCAGACGACGAGAGTACAGGGTGGCATTAGCCGCGGCTGGACCGAGAGGAGTCTCGAAAATAGCGGAGATTTGAATTCGAAACTGTGAAACTAGAAAATCAGACCTCAGAACGTCTACGTGGCGTCGCCTGTGTTCGTGATCTGCGCGCCGACCTGACCCGCACTGCGACATCGTATTATGCAACGCTACAGCGAACAGCACCGGCTCCCATATATAGACTGTTCGATCGAGATGGGGGAAACTCGAATGACCAAAATTCGAGCCACATGCGTGAACAGTATTTGGTAGAAATTCGATTTGTCCACTGACCCTCGCTTGCATCTAGATTTTCGTGCGATTGACGAACGTCAACGCGTTCGTAGACGAATGCGGTGACGGCGATGAGAGCCCTCTGGAATTGGCGCCCATCTCGCCTCGGTATAGGCTCTGCCGCCACGGGGATGCGAGAGATGTATAATAATGGCTATGGGAATGGTGCATAGACAATTGGCCACTGTCATCTGATCAAATGCGTCCGCGCGGAGGCTTGGACGGATAAATCTCTGCATGACAGGACTCGGAGGATGAGCGTTCGAGTACGGCGACGCAACGCATCTCTTTGAATAAAAGCTGCTGTTGTATATATATATATATATCGATATATATATATAATAACTAATTACTGTATATATTAAGACACTGTTGAGGGGAATGACAACGGAAGGGCGTGGGAATCTCAGTCGAAACAGGATGGGTGTTAATATATATCTACACGCGCCATTTCTCGAGATGAACCTCAACCAAGGTGATCTTCATAATTGACACGTAATTGAAAACACCATCTCCTCCTGTCCCCATTGTCTCCCCGTGATTTTCGTGATTTTACATCAACTGAGAGAGACCTAACTGAAGAGTAGACTAGTGACAAAGAGAACGAAACACATTTTTCCTAAGTATTATCTCCAAGTATAGAATTCATTCACTGTGGCGTTTTTACCGTGGACGTTCGTAGTACGCTTCGATATGTGTGAGCGTCCTCCGATCCAATCTCGTGAAAGTGTGACCAAGGGTGGTTCCACCATTCGGCGGGCCCGTGTATACGACATGTGCTCAACTCGCCAGTGCCTTCCTGATGCCGAATGCGTGATCGGCTACGGAAGTCATCGAATGCTGAGAACGTCACAGTTGAACATAAGATATATGTATATATTCCGGAACGCGCGATGCAGGTCCTCATAGTAGTATACCTAAGAGGTTAAGAGAGCTGAGGCCCTGCTGTCAGATAGGGGAACAGCTGAGGGTCAGCTCGAAAAACAGTAAGGGACGCGCGATGCAGCAGACAATCAACCATCTGCGCGGAGAACACTGCCGGAGAGTTATATAGCAACACAGAGATATGAAGTGCTTCCTTTTACCCCCTGGTGGGGTCCGGGACCATCATGCCGGAACGAAAGAGCATTGCCACGCATCGTGTGCAGGTATATTCAAGTACGGTCCCCTTTTCGCGTACGTGCCACCTTGACGTTTGCTACACCATTCAGCGTTCGGGATCTGCATAGGATGTCAAAATAATAATGCTGCTAATAATGATAATTTCAAGCAGTATCATTATTATTATTATGTGTACATACATATGCTTATGCGTAGTGACGTGGACACATCGGCAGTTCGTACGGCAACAAGGTGTCTCACTCTCGACGTGGACACCGCACGTATATTCTGTCAGAGCATTATGCGCACGTAGTTATTTATCCGCTCGAGGGCTCCCGGGGGCCCAACTGACTGATGGAGTAGCAGCCGCGGTGGCCACGGGAGGGACGGTCACGAACGAGCCACTTTCGCTACCCTGTACCGCCGCCCCGTGAAGACTAACCCAACATTTTGCCGTCTATATATATATATATATATATATATATAAAATGGGACCTTTGCACCAGGGCCCCCCGCCGCCCGCCCGCCCGCCCGCTGTTCTGGCCTCGTTGCCGAATTCGAGAGCGGGTCAATTTGAAAGTTTCACAGCGCGGCCGCAGCCCGGCCGTTGTCGGCCCGCGTCCAGGACCACGTTCGTAATGGTCGCTTGGATGAATTTCAACTACGCGAAACGCAGTGCACATGGGACGGGACGTCAGCCCCCGTTCGTGCTCCGAGCCCCCTGCCGCCCGCCCGTGCACACACGTTTTGGCATGCTACCCCCTGCGCTGGGTGGTTACTGCCAGCCGAAGGGGTCCGGACCATCAGATGGCCTCCGCGGTTGACGCAGGGCAACGGCGGCTCCGGCTTTTTTCGACGCCAGTGCTGCTGCTGCTGCTGCAACCGCTGCCTCAGAAATGGAAGTTCAATTCGCTTAATGTGCTTTGGCTCACCTGTGCGACCGCATTCGGACCTGCGGCGCAACCATAATCCAACGGACGGTCCGCACATAGCAAGCACACACGGCGAGCGCGCAGGAGTCGGGCTGGCGGGCGGGCGGGCCAGCCCAACAGTCACATATACACACATACACACAGACACACGTGGACGTACTCGCGCTCCTGGGCACCCCATTACAACTGCTAGCCCGATCGCGTCTGCCCGCCACGTCAATCGCTGCTGCCTGCTGGGTATCGGCGGTGCGGTCGGCGCGGGAGGTGCTCTGTCACGTGGTGCGAGACCCACTTCACTTAGAGTGAAGTCTTTTCGGGCTTCGAGTGAAGTCGGCGGCAAGAGACGGTGCCAAAGTCGGAAGGACAGCTACGCAAGCTCAGCGCGTCGACGCTGCCCGCGAGGCTGGCAAAGGCCGAGATTAGGCGTGACATTATTTGGCGACGTGGATTTAGCCGTTGAATGTATCTGTGGGCGTGCGTGTATGCATGTGTATATCGGTAGGCGTGCGTGTGTCTACAAGACAACAATCCTCGGTAGAAATGAGATTAATCGAAATGAATTTCAATAACAAACGAACGAAAATATCGATTTATTGTGTGTTTTAACATAATGCAATGCCGCTAACGTATGTAATTCCATTATCGCACGATACCTACAGAGCTTTAGTATGGATTATATACTGAATGTGGACTTTCGAATCTAACAGATCAACATGAAGCCCAGCCCCCTCTGGGCGTTACTTCTGCGATGCGCAAAATACCAACGGCTTTTGGTAGCTTGATTGTATTATAATTAATACATTGTGTGATGGATTGTGCTAATCATTATCACTCGTTATTATCGTAATTAGACATAATTATCTAATTGTTAGAATTATTCGAATACTATAATTGCTACGAACATAATTATTACATTATTCTAATCATTACGGACGACGCATCGGATGGCAATGCGCGTTTGCCAAGTATTATATAATAGACCGGTTTGCATCTATTGTAGATACGTGAATTCCGTTAGCCAGTTAACAAAAAAAAACATTGATATCAGCAACAGGATCGAAGTGGTTCACCTTTTCTAAAGACAATTAATTATTATTATTTATTGCACGCCAATGAAGGCAGAAGCTGCAGCGTCTCCATGAGCACTGCCACATTCGGCTGTTGGGGGGATTCTTATGTGTCTCAGCGCACACAATCGCCAATATCAGCCACGATTGGGGTGTGATGCTCGCGAGCTCGCTCTAGTCCACCAAGAGAGAGAGGTAGAGAGAGGTAGAGAAAGACAAGAGAATTGGTCCTGGAGTACCTGGAGCGCATTGCGGCAATGGGGAAGTGTAACATGCAAAATTGGAAATAATTCGCACATTGGAGCGACCCAAATCTAGCGAGCGAGCGAGCGAGCCAGCCTCGTGGCGTCGGCGGCGGCGGCTCCGGTCCAGCACGGCCACGAGCTCCCCTGACCCCCGGCCCGAGCGATTCTCTTTGATGTGTCTGGGTTGTGCGGGTGGGTGTGTGCGCGCGCGCGCGTAGCTTGGCCGGTCGAAGCAGAAAGCCTCGAGCGGCCAAACTCGAAAATTCGAGGGCAGCGCCTGGCCGGGAGACGGCGGTAACTCGGCGGCGGTAACCCGCCGTCGGCGCACAGTCCCAGAGTCCACTAGGAGCTATAGCCAGGCCTCGTGCCAAGATGCAGGAGTCCGCGAAGGCCGCCACCGTAGCAGATCCGACTAGGCCGAGCGGCGAGACCCTGAGCGAGATCCACAACGAGCTCAGAGCGCCGCATCGGGACGACGGACATCGCGATCGTTCTGGGACTGGTCGCACTGGCGGGCGAGCGAGCCGCGGCCGAGGACAAGAGTCTTCGACGCCTGCCGACGCTCGAAGAATGGGCGGGAGGGCGCGTCCGCGCTCTCAGGTCTCGATCAGCCGACTGACACAGATGCATGCAAGTGCCGGCACCGCCAATTCTACAGCGTCATCGCATGCGCGGCGCTCCCAACTTTGGGAGCGGCGCTGCTGTTGCCAGGGCTGCTGCTGCTGTCGCCGCCGCCCCCCCGCCATCGCTGTCCTTGTGGCTGTGGTCGTGGGTCTCGAAAAAGCCGAGAAATTGGCAAAATTTGCAAGTGACACACATTCGATATACAGGGAGACGATGATATGGAGACGCATGGGCAAATGCGGCAAATGCGCCCGCACACTCGCCCATGCCGGCAGACACAAATCTATATATTGCTACGAGAAATAGAAACAACGTGAAACAGAGAGAAATAAGAGTAGCCGCAGCGGTCGAGAAGGGGGCGAACGAGCGAGGAGCGCAGTGGACTTGAGAAACCCCCGGGGGGGTTCGGCACGGGGGGTTAGAACGGCCTCGCACTGCTGAACTACTGCTGCCACTACTACTGCCAATGCTCGCTGCTGCTGAGGCCGCCGCCGCCGCCGCCGCCGCCGCCGCCGCCGCCGCCGCCGCGGCCACCGCTCTCAATGTGTGTCTGGCGACCACTGTGAGCGGTCAGAGCGTCGGCCAACTCGCGGGGTGTGTCTCGAATGTGCACAGCGGATCAAAGCCGAGTCTAACGCTATGGTACAGCGGTAGGTAGCAAAAGGCCGTGGCCGAGGTGGTGGTGGTTGGCCCTGATGCTGCTGTATGTCAGGATCGGAGGCAGGATGAGCCTGCATCCACTGCCGCTCCATCGGCGGCAGCCTGCGTGTGGCTCGGGCGGCCACGAGTGTGGTAAGTGCCCAGCGGATGGATGCTGCAAGCCAATGAGTCGGCTTCAATGGCTCTGGCTTAGATGTATCGCGATATGCAGGAACAGTAGCAGAGATGGCGGCGGCGGCTGCGGTGGTGGTGAGCTTCCGCAGCTGTGGACCGAACCGAGCTGGCTGCTGCTGCTGCCGCTGCAGCAGCCGCCGGCGCCGCCGCTGTCAAGGAGGCGAGCTATAAAGAAGATGACGAGGAGAGGGTCGCATTGGCCGACTACTGCTCGGGCAAAATCGACGGGAATCGAAATTATCGCTATGAGATCGATGTGTATTCTCTCTGTCTCTTTCTCTCTCTCTGTATATATATATAGGTATATATATATATATATGCATATATCAGTCCACGTTTGCATATATGGTGTGAATGCCGAGCTCTAAGTGGCCACTGTGGGTGGGGCAGCTCACGGTTGCCGCGAACATCGCATCAAAGTGCCGCCTCCGAAGGAGAGACAAATGACAACAACATTCAAATGAGGAGTTCGCGGAACACTCGAGTCCAGACGACGAAATAGACAGACGCGCAGAGAGAGAGAGAGAAAGAGAGAGCTTGCTTGGCCAATTCGCAACTATGACGCCGAGCGCCGCCTGCTCAGCTTGAGTCGATCGGGCAGGTTGGATGCGAGGGTGACCGTGATGTGCGAGGATCTCGCCTCGAAAAAAGTGTGTGCTTACAGCCTATTGAGCAGTGTGCTCACGCCGATGTTAGTGGCTCGTCCGTGCGGCAATTCAATGAAGCGGCTCCGGTCAGCTTCAAAATACAGATATATGCTATAGCTATATAATAGCAAGGTGTATGCAACGTAAGGTCTTGCAGACGCAATGAACGGAGCCAGCGGCTAGCAGACGCGGATGACCCGTAAATTGCGTTGGGGGACAGGGGCCGACGATTGAGTCCGGGGGGGGCGAGCGTCAGCGATACGCATATATAAAGGGAAATGGTTATTGGTTTATTAAAGGAAGCGGAATTTGTACAATGTTGTTCGCGCGAATCCTCGATGCGACCTTTCTTCATGCATTTATTATATTTATATATATATATATAATCGACATGTTGCGAGGTCGGAGCTAGCCGATCGGTTCCATCGTGGATAGAACAAATAGACAACAGCCAAGAAACGGCAGACGAGTTTGCAATCAGCTTGCGACGATGTTCCACTCAGCTTGCGACGATTTTGTTTGCAATCAGCTTGCGACGATGTTCCACCAGCCGTGTACTAGGCTAAACGACGTCACAGACAGACAAAAAGAAAAAGGCCGCACACGACGAATTCACCGATTATGAGCAAATCGAGTTATATATATATATATATATATGTATTCGTGCAGGAATGACCGCTCCAGATGTATATGCAGCTGTCGCATATAGTAAACGCACGCATACACATATGATATATATATATATATATATATCTAGAACTGTTTGAATAAATCTGTCACTGTATAACATCTAGAACTCCATCTGAGTGTTTCTCTATCAGATCATAGTTTCATATCAATGTTGCCGACGAGCAACGGCGATCGGACCGAGCTCAAATAGAAACACATTCATTCACTTCTACTCGAATCTATAATATCCCACCAGCCACGGCTGACACCACGGTAACCACAGTGACAGCAGCAGCAGCACTCCCACCAAAACCACCACCTCAATAACAACAACGACAACGACAACCATAATGACACCAACAACAACAACCGGCACAAAGCGATGTCCCGCGCGGTCTTTGCTGAGCGGCGTGTCTATCATTGTCTCGTGCGTTTGTCGGAGTGAGAGGTGGGCCCGCCGTATTGTATATAACACATACACATTGGACGGGGTTATGCAAATACTCGAGGCAAACATCGCCCACCAACCACACCTACCTACCTACCTACCGCTGTGGGTCGTCACCTATTCGGCGACCCCCGCCCATCGGCAATACCGAGGCGAGCGAGTGTCCCTCCCCGCTCGGCTAAGGGGTAGCTCCGCGGCGGACGCATCAAGTTCGACTCAATCGGCAGCGTAACCCCACGAACCCCCGCGCTGTCGATGACAGCGTCGAGTTGACATCCTCCTCCTGCTGCTGCTGTTTCCGATGAAGGTGTGTGGTCGCCCAGTCGCCAACCTGACCCTGCATTGTGCATGAGAAGCAGGCGGCCCTTAGTTGCGACGTACTGTATGTTTTGGCTGAATCTCCAGCTGGCTGTCAATCTCCAGCGCGCGCACTGTGAATCCGCTAGGGGATGAGGGGCGTCGATGCGCCAAGGACTGCTGAGCCGGGAGACGATTGTCGCATTTTCGATTTGATGGACTAATCAGTCTCGATCGATCGATCGATTGATCCATCTATTTGTTCTTATCGGAATGACTCTTGTTGTTCCGCCTGATGTTGTTGTTGATGTTGTTGTTGTGATTGCTTATATCGAGTAGCTCACAGCCCGCCACACCTAGCCCGCCCAGCGGGAGCGGCCGGACGCGCAATGCCGCGCACGAGGCTCGCGTTAGTAGAGGAGCGAGTGTCCGGGGTGAGGATTCGCTTGTCGCGGGACATACGAACGCAACACGTAACGAAGAGTGAGGGCTGTCTGTCTGTGTGTGTGTGTGTGTGTGTGTATCGGTGGGTGGGGTTGAATCTGTTGAAAACGCATGTAAATTGCTCGTGGCATTGCTCGCGGCCGGCTCGCTAGTTGGCCCTTAGTGGGAAAGCGATGTATATATATATATATATATAGACAGTGTAGAGGCATCGGACAGAACCCGGTGTCGAAGAAGAATCAATGAGAAAACTGCACTAGGCGGAAATCAACGGACAGACGGATGTGGAGAAAAACAGGACTCCCAGCTTTCTCTTACTGACTAAGTGTGTACGCGTCGTGTACCCCGCAAAGCGGTCGAACCTCGAACATCCTTGCTCCACCGTCCGCCTTAATGTCATTAGCTTACGAGCGAAGGACGACAACGAACACAGACACAATTCACGTTGCCGCCGATGCTGGACATGTGACGTCTGTCAGGGCCGTCTACCGGGCGTTCTGCCGGGCGGCCTACAAACGGCATCCACCTAGACATTCACATTGTACATAGGTGCACGGAACCACTACGAAATCCAACTAATCACACAGTTCGAAACGAGTTCGTCTTCTGTCGTGTATGCTGATCATCGTTGAATATCGCGCCGTTTCATACACAGCAGGTGGTGTGAACGGGGTCACACGACAAGGCTCACCCTTCTCTCGCAGGGCGTTCTCGAAGATTGCCCCGGTCGACAAAGGATAACACCGACATGGCGACAGGCGACGACGTTGACGATCAAGTCCTGTGGATCTCCACTCGCCGCTGCACTCGTCGAGTTCGTTCCGCGGCGTTTCTACGGCGAACTGCCAATGCCAGCTGTAGGTTCCGCAATGAACAACAGCAGCAGCAGCAGCAGCAGCAGCAGCCAGCGAATGAAACAGGAAGAACAGCAATTGCTGTTGGGTGGGGCCACTTAACTTGGCCGGACCCGCCTTCCCCCTGAGCCTTTTCGCCTTTTCGTCATACACCGATGAAACACAAGAGGAGAAGTTGGTCTCTGACAATAACCGTCTTCGATGGATACAAGAATGAAAGCTGTCGCGGACGCTAGCCTTGTGCCGGTGCGTAGGTGTGGGCTCCGACGCCAACGAGTGATGTGTTTGCACTCCGGCTTGCTTTGCCTCATAGACAATACTGTGGCGAGCGTCAGCCGCCACGCACATGGATAGGTCGCCAACCCTGTATGAAGATCCTGAGCGCCGCTGGTGCAGAGGCCGTCACTTGACAAGGTGTGAGGGGAGTCTAGCCGGCATGACAAGCTGTTCAGGCTAATCGATTGGACGGTGACTAAGCAGCACGAACAACAACGGCGACAATGGAAGACAAGACGGCAATCGCAGTAATCGATTCGAGAGGCGCCAATCAGCCAATTAGGCGTGCATATTGCGTTGGTGTCTATTTTTTTCTTGAGGGGAAAATAAGGGCATTCATGATATACCTACGCGTTGGACCATTCATACCAGCACTCGTGCGGGACTCCTGCCAATAATCGAGGGTCTAGCTACACTCAGAGGTGGAATAGGTCGCTGTAATCGAGAGGATTCCTCTCATCAGGATCTCTCTGTTAATTAATGGAACATTTGTCTGCTCACTATTCCTCCGAGTCCGAGTTCGTGTATGAATTTCACGTCATGTATGTCCATGACCTCGAAATAGCGTAGTCTCAATATGAATATGTAGGCCAATATGCGTTTTCCAACAAGACCACCACTGGCACGAATACCCAACAAAAATTACTTGTAGCAACGTGTAGGGCCGGTGCTCGTTTGCTTAACGCAGCTCACTAGCATGTACGTACCGATTGTGGTTAAGAGGGACCATGGTCATGGCGGTCAGGGCAGCAAGCCCTGCCTTTGTCGAGTTACCTCATCATTAGGACGCAATGTATCAGTTTTGTTTACCCTGCGTGTGTCCGTGTGTTCGTGTATGCATAGTCTGTGGTAAGCATATGGGCTATTCTTCCACTAAGCCATCATGAGTGAGCTATCCAAACAAAGGCAAATAGGCAACTGAAGATATCCCTATATCTACACCTGTCCGCCCTCTCTCTCTCTCTCTATCCGTCTCTCTTTGCGGGACCCTCGCGACCACCACCGGGTAAGCTCGACAGTCCTAACTTCTGATCCATACAGCCACCACCATTCGATGGGTGAGTCCATACGCGCGTATATGGGTGACTATATATACAGATATATATATATATATATATATATATATATGTATTCGTGCAGGAATGACCGCTCCAGATGTATATGTAGCTGTCCTACAGGCCCTCTATCACCTCTTGGGGTCGTCCACGAAGTATCTCCTCGAGTCGCCCCCCCTGGACGAACGTTGTCATGATCGTGCTCCAAGTGCTTGGCGCCGATCAGGGCAAGTTGTATCTGCTGTCTCTCCCCTCTCTCTCGATCTCTCTCTATCTCTCACTCCAGGCAAACATAACATAGCGGACGAGACCCATCAAGCGGCAATGGGTAAAACAAAGGAAAAATATGTCCACGCGGTGGCTCTATTCAGACAGGTTGTGGGGGAGGCTGAGAAGAAGCGAATTACGGTTCGGGCGCTCGTAGTCATCGGGCTGCTTTTAGGGCCAGCCGATCACTGCCTTGTCGTTCCTCCCTGGCAGGGGGTCGTCGTCAACAATGGTGTTCGGTGGGCACACTTCCTCCGTGCTTCCATGGACAAGATGTCAACAATGTTGCCTTTTCAGGGGGGGGGTGTTTATGAATCTCGCCGACATTATCATAAAATAACACACACAGATACGTCCGCAGACGTGTATCGGCACAAACGTGGATCACGTAGTGGAGAGCAGTCAAAACAAAAGCACACGATCGCGAAAAATAAAAATCCTGCGACCTCGCAATGTCTGCTGCCAACGCAAGAGGAATCACCCTACAGAAAATGTGTCGTTTTGGATGTATAGCACTTTCTCGCATACACCGATCGGATTGTACTATTGTATAATGTATATGTGTGTATGTATATTCCTTTCAGTTCGTCCTTATTCCGTCAGCGCGGTGGCTTGGACGGCTGACTCTCTGGCTGTAAAAAGCCAGCGGCCGCAGGTTCGAATCCCGTTGCATGACATATAAGAGAACTTAAGCATTCTATGCAGTTCCTTTAATAAATCAATAAAGCCTTACCTTACCTTCTACGTTGCTAGGTTAGTGATCAGCGAGAGGCTAGTTTCGACGAGAGCAAGCTACGACAAGACCTCGATCTCTCCATTTCTCTCTGAATCTCTCGCGTCCAATGATAATCGAACGGCACAAATTCAGCGGCACAAATCCGACAGCGGTGGCTGCATGTACACCCCGCGCTCTGTCGAGCAGTGCCCCCGCCTGCTTCGTTGTCTCTGATTGCATATACCCCCGGGGGGTGGACGTCGTGTCGATCCTCTGCCCGCCCGACGGCCGGCCCGCCGGCCGGCCACCAAACCGACAAGCGATAGACAGCCTTGGACCGATGTATATCATATGAATGTACGTGCATGTATGTGCGTGCATGTGTGAGTGCATGTGTGTGCATCAATATTTGCAGTACTAGCAGCCCCGGGTCTCCTCATGACGAGCGATCAGATGATGTCGTCCTCACTATCCAGCCTGAGGCCCGGGGGCGGGGCGGGGCGGGCCGGGAGACCTCGATAACTGACGGCGAGGGGCTGCTCAAACAGGGGACCGAATTTTCGACCCCGTTTGATTATACATAACGCCGATTCATTCATGTGCTCATTATACATTCCATGTACAACGGGCCGCCGCCGCCGCCGCCACCGCTTTTCGAAGATCAGTAGTCGTTCGGGAATACACCGGTCAGCGCCCGGTCGGCGGGCGGGCCAGCCACACATATTCTTCTGCTGTGGCGTTTCGCTGTCGAGCGCGCGGCCTCTCTGTCCCCGTCTCCATTTAAATCCACTCGGAGTGTGACGATCTCCGACGCATATGAGCGGAGAGCTGTATCCTGTGATGCTCGCCAGTTCGTGCCGCACATCCGCCTACGTCGGTACGCGGTCGAGCCGATCGTGATCGTTGCTGCTGGCAGCGCGCATAAACTGCACGAAATAACCTGAGCAACGAGACGCCTCCTCAGCCGCGCACGAGGGGACCTCGTCCTCGACCGTCTACCCTGCCATGCCCCGCATGGCTGACCCCCCAGAGCAGCGAGGAAGCTGAACCCCCGCCGCCGCCCCCCCCCCGCGCGGGCAGCCGGGGAAACGCAGTAGCCCCAGAGCTGCTGCGGTGTACGGCTAGAAGGTGAGCTGAATATTACCAATATCTGACATATAGTTATTATTATTACAATAATCATCATCATCGCCATTCATCCTAGAGCGGTCCGGGACGGACGCCAGTCCAGCCGGCAGTGGTCAATGAAGACTTTGCGTGCCGCGGGAGCTCGTCCGCGTACACGGGCGGGCCCGAGTTGTCAGGGTGATCAGACGGATCAGGTATATATATGCATCTTTGCTTTGGCCCTCCCCACGATTGTAGCGAGTGCGTGGAATATATATATATATATATTCGTACATGAGTGGCATATTCATAATTTGTAATTGGATCGAAGCTCAGCTCGGCCGGATGACCGGTTGGTTGCCCGCCAGGTTCTCGTTCTCTTTTCGGCTTGTATCGCCGCCGCCGCCGCCGCCGCCGACTCGACCGATCGTTGGCCAAAGGCCTGAATGGCCATTGCAGCGAAGTGCTGAGAGCCTGTCCCTTAATGACGAACGCGATTTCGCCACGGTCCTCAGCTCTCATTGGCATGCAGATTACGCGCGGGCGATTTTCGCTGAAGAGCGATGCGAGCTCTCGGGACGTGGACGATGCCCCAGGCCCCCTGCCACGGATGTATATATATATATATATATGTATACTCGACATTGCCATAGGATGAGCATATCGATATTCGTGTGTGCTCGTCGGTACAAGCCGGCCGCTGCCGCTTGCTCGGAGTCCGCCGTGTTTCGTGCTCGGCGACGTTTAACTTCGATCTGTGTAGAGATATTGTTTACATTGCGGATTTGTTGCTTGCGCCGATTTATGGCACAGTCATACATGGAGGTCTATCGAAATGGCTGATTCGTTTCGACCAGGGCCGTGTGTGTATTGTAATAGATCGGACGCATTGTATTATAGATAGGCTGTTCTAGAGCGACTGTTGTTGTTATTATCGCATATTTGTGGACGGATCAGGTAATGCTCAGGTGAGGCTCACGGATGACAAATGACGCGAACGTGTATGATTTGTAGATAGATAGAGATTATGCAAAATATAGGCCCCCCGGCTTGACTTTGCAAATTAGCCACCGCGTAATTACGGGGGGGATCTCACCACATCTCGCGGGTGCGTCTCTCATTATATCCCAACCCTTATAGGTGGCCAATAACGACCGAAGGTAGTCTTACGATCGAGATCGCCTAGTTGACATTCGAGTTGATGAGCATACTGAATAATTACCTCTCGTCGTCTCGCGTCCAATGATTAGATCTCGGTATGGCCAAAACTCTTACCTGAAAAATTAAAACGTTCACCGTACGTTATTGTCATCCCGTACACGAATAGTTCACTAGATATTAGAGCGGACTTGCAAATCTCTTCAACGAGACCCTCATCTGAGATAGGCATAATCATTGTATTCTCTGTTGAACAATACAGAATCCCCCCCACGAGTCCCGCTGCGTTTCATATAAGAGAACTAAAGTACCGTAAAATTGCAGCTCCTTTAATAAACCAATAAAGCTTTACCTTCACTTTACCTCCCCCGATTGTAATAATACGCGACTGTACTATAAAAAATAGCCACATGATAGTATCGCATGCGTTCCCATCGCGTACGAGAGGATTCCAGACAAACTCGTTCATTTGTGGAACATCGATGTCACATTTAAATGATAAACAATGTACATTCGTGCATTGTTTAACTTTAAATATTTACTCGACAACCTTGAGCGACCGGCGACTACACAGTTCACATCGAGCCGAAACTAAAAGGTATATATATATATATACACAAACAAGAAAATACGCACGCAGCACACTTCTCCTTGGGGGTTGATCTACGGTAGATTTGCTTAGCCTGGTCCTGGGCATCGAGAAAAACTATGCACAGATATGGACGGACCGTCCGGACAATAGCCACATATACGATGGACTAGGCGATGTCGCGCCACTGATGCGATGCTTTACGAGCAAATGCAGTGTCGGCTAAGAGTCTGCCCGAAAACATTCTATGTATATCGAAACAAATTGAGCTGGGTACAGCCCACCGGCGATGCACAGTTAACCCGTGCGACGGTCACACGATCAATCGATACGGTAGCTTTTTCTACGGTAGCTTTTTCTTTTTCTACTAGCTCTTTCTACGGTAGCTTCTCGTTCTCTACGATCTTTCTGCTCCATCCTCTTACTGTAGTTTACGGTACTGTACGTAAACATGTGTCTCTGTTTCCGTTCACAGATCGACCCATCGTTGAGCGTGTCTCGTAGACGCAATAACCCCATGCGAGCACGCGTTAGTTTACGACGAGCATTTTTCATACTTGAAATGTATCGCTTGGAAACTTGCCACGCTGCGCCACCGGAGGGCAGAGGGGATCTTGCTGCCTTTGGGTTCACGCTCGCCTTTCGGCCGGTGCCCGCGCCGTTTTGGCGTACAGCCGATGAGTAGTCTGTTTTTCGAGCTCCGCTTTCTCGGGCGGGAGCGTGGGGATCACGCCGTTCGAGGAGGGCGGGCAGAGTGTCGAGCTCCGCGAGACTTATGGGAGCTTCCTCGAGTTCGAGCTTCTGGCCTGGAATTGCCTTCTTCCGACATGTCCGCGTGTCAAGTTCGATTCGAACAGCAGCAGGAGCAGCAGCAACAACAACAAATGCAAACAGACTTAAGGTCTCTGTGTGTGAGCACGGAGCGTGAAGGGGGCTGGGCAGAGGTGAAATTTCTATCGAGCTTCGCTGCTGCTGCTACTGCGTTCTCTTGCATTGCCAGTGAAATTAGCATAGGAACAATGCCAACCCGTCCACCCGAATCAGCGGCAGCAATGAAAACGTACTGACTCCAGGCAGTGTTTCACAAACGTCCACGCTTCTCACAACACTCTATATATATATATATGCACAACCATCCACTGGTCTATCTATTTACTTACTGTACGATGCAGAACCGGACCAAGATCAGCCTGCCCAACGACAGCAATATTCCCTGCCGGCCCAACCCGGCCTGGGCTAATTCCCAACAGCCAACTCCCCCGAGCCACATACGAGCCCACACGGTACGCTCATGTGTATGTATGTATATGTTTGTACATACATATGCAGTGATCCCCCGGCCAAGATCCCCCGGCCAAGATCCCCCGGCCTCCTCTGCCGAATCCATCCCGGTGGCCATCGCCCAATAGGATAGCTCTGCCCGCGTTGAAAGTCACTGGCAGACGACCGTCTGCTCCCCTTGTCCAGGCTCCACACCCCCACACCCCCCACCCTTCCCATTCGCGCTCGTTGCTAATCGGGCTCGCACGAGCTCGGAACGCTGAGTCCGGCAAATAGTCGAAGATCACGTTTGATTCATTTGCAATGGCGCGGGGCGTGTGTGTTGCCCCTTGACGAGAACGCCTGTACAAACGCTCGGGCGCATGGCGAACACTCGATGCTCAGGATGCTGCCATATCCCACCTTCTCATAATATCATCTCCGAACAATAATAGCCGCAGAGTACTCGACCGTATTCGATGTGCAGGCAGACCTATGCGATGACGCGGACGGCTAACGCACCACAGTGCTTCGGGCATACGCATAAGCCCTGTTACCCACACGGCCTACAGCTGCCAGCCCATTACTGCAATGCTGGGCTGTGTCGTTCGAAGCAAGTGGATACATCTCGCGTCAGGTATCATCGACGTGTGTTCATCGGCGTTATCAGTGGCCGATTCAACGTCGATTAGCGGGCAGAATTTGATGATGAAGTATAATATATGTATAATATACGTAGCGAGAGCGAGGCACCGCACGTTATTCAGAGCCGCCGGGACCTTGTCATACGTGAACAATCAAATCGTCCACAATTCATCATATCAAATCAACGCGGAATTAAGCAATAACGGGCTCTTCGCCGGAATCGAATTAGAAACTCGAGCAGTGTTCATAGCTGAGAAGCGGCTAGTACTGTAAAATTCAATCGATTCCCTTTGTGAACATTGTATCTAGTTGCAGGTTGCATCCAGCAAACTCCCACCTTAACTGTTTTCGCGTTATCGAGCGCTCGACATATTCCTTGCTCCTCACGTCTATCTGCTCGATTCCACTCGAGGCTCGCAAGGCAAACAGATAGCCTTTATAAATTTGGAAAAATTAAACGAAGCATTCAATGTTGTACGGCAGCCGCATCGGATGGTGACGATTGGACTCGTCACCTGTCAAATCTACCGTACGCACCTAACCCTAACGATTTCCCTGACCTGCGTTCAGGACAATCCAATCGCCGGTCCGCCCTAAATTTTCCGGCCCGCCTCACAGCCAACATTTAATGTCGACTGTACAACTGATATTGCCGATATTCATGCGAAGGAATAACCCCTTTAAATGCAAATGTCCAACGGTCGGAATCCACCTACGTACCTCCTCCGATGCAAGGCGGAGACAAATAGACGCAGGCCCTACCCTGCAGCTTCGATATACCACCGCAATGAAATCGCCCACTCATCGCGTTCATAGCGTTCATATCTCTCTCTCTCTCTCTCTCGCAGATCCCATAAGAGCTTCACTTTCGAATCAGGTGAAACCTCTCAAATTATTCCTTTGCTCCGCCAACACTCTCTGGGCTCAAGCTCTCTTCCCGCCTCACGCCCAACCTGCCCCAGCGTAACTGTCACTGCAATGTAACCAGCAACAGGACGACGATATACCGGCGTCGGCGGCAGCACCACCGGGCAATGCAGAGCGAGCAGGGCGCGTTCGCGCGCGGCCGGCTAATTACAATGCAAATTATGCACCCGCCGCCCGATCTGTCCCTCCCTCCCTTCCTCCCGTATAGACACACACACACATATATATATACATAGCATGAGCGTTAAGCTCGCCTTTTTGTAGCTCGTAGCTGGCTTCGCCCCTTCGTAGCAGCAGCGGCCGCGTCGACAGCGATTACGACAGCGACGCCGGCTGATACAATACCATGCCGCCTCCGGCTCTGCTGATCCGAACGAACCAAACGCATTGGCGTTCCATGGCGCCAGCGTCACGGGAGAAGGATACAGCTGCCGGGCGGACGGAGGACAGCAGTGTCGTGACGCCACCCCCTAACGGGCAACGTCGTCATTGAAACTCAACTAACAACAGCTCACATTTAGTGAGAATGCAGCATAATTATGAACATTGGAAGGGTCGGCACGATGCGACAGCAGCAACGACAACGACAACAACAGCAGCAGCACTGCTAATCTAACCTATCTAATTAAGTAGTTGATATTAGGGCAGGCTAAAGTCGCCGCAATCTAAAGTTGCTGCTGAGGGGAGACAACGACGAGTACGGTTGAGACGCACGTGATTGGATTAATTAGAGCTCGCTTGCCTTGATTACATCAGAGTGTATTACACTCTGGCCATTCATAGTGTGGATGCTGACTGGTGATGTTTAGGTGGTTTTTGCTTTGGTTCTCTATGATATTGGTTGGTAAAGGTAAAGGTATATTGGTTTATTAAAGGAGGTGCAATTCTACAATGTCGTAAGCTCTCTGATATATGTAATGTATTTAATGATAATTAACCCAATTGCACCCGCTGAGCATGAAATACATCGAAGAACAATCTCCTCCATATAGTCTTAAGAAAATATTTGAAAAACAAGGAGGCTCCACTTCCCCATTTGTGTTATTATAAAGGAGTGCCCAAAATAGAAATTCCGTTTCCCCACGGGTTATCTAAACAAGATTCTCGTTGATTGTATGTCGCTGTTCACCTATGGCGAATGCTAACCTTTCTCCTAATATCGATGTAGAACGTTTAATGGCTGTATCACCCCCAGGTCGTCCCGATGTTTCGAAGGCCACCGGCCTCAAACGAGACCTATTTTCTGTTCTTGGCTGCTCGACAGTATTGGCCATATCCCAGTAAGTATCGACAGTTCTTGGCGTAACCAGGCCGTATCGCTTCGCGCCTGGCATAACAACGTGCTAACGTGTCAGCCACAGTAAAATCCCGAACCAGAAGTTTACCCCGGGAAAAGTGGATTAACGTCAGACCATCTGAACAGATTCCCGCCTCAGAGCGACAAACACCTGCTGGCTCACGAATGCGTATCTTTATGGTTCTTCGATCGAAGTGATTAATGCCGAGCAAGTCGCATTGCCCTGCGCCAGGCATTACGCCGGCTCCAGGAGACCTTTACGAGCATCGTGAAACCGGTGGAAGTGAACGGGAAGATAGCGGGTTTTTTTTGCATGAGGAATTATTCTTCGGCGTTCGGCATTGTCTTCTTGCCATTTGTGTCTCTGCATGTATCATATAGTCAGATCACCGCGTTTCAAATCCATTTGCTCGCCGTCCAGAGGGCAATAACCGCATCAACCGTTACTGTGGCTGGCCATTCCACTTCTGCTCGTCGAGCTGCACTCAACTATCCACCATTGCAACTAAGAGTGATTGTGTCGGCTACCTTCTTGGCGATTCTCGACTTCAAGCTAGTTTACCTATTCACAGGCTCGTTCCGTCGCTGCCCGTGCTGACCCCCATGCGCGGGGGCCATCATCGTTGGGCCATCAGCAGTGGTTCGCCGCCAGTCAATGAACTATAGCGACAGTCTTGAAATCACCCCTATGCCTCTGCCGTGCTTAGTGCGGGGCTCATTTCGGGACGGCATTTCATACGCCGCGTTCCAAGCAACATCGGCGTCAACCATCATCAACTCGAATCGTTCGAACCTCCGACCACCCCCCCCCCACCTCACCCCACCCCCGCTGCGGTTGGTTCTGTGGAACACTGCTACAGCGGCCTGTGTCATAATTCATCTGCATAGACGACGATTCTGTCACCTGCTTCGGATCCAGCGGCTGTGCCGGCCCGATCGCTGCTTGTATCCCTCGCTCAGCCATCTGTGCCTCTCTCTCTCTCTCTCTTTCTCTGTGAACTAAAGAGCGGCACACAGAAAAGGCAATCACATTCTCAATATTAGAGTAACACTGTCTACCCCCCATCGTAATTAGCTGTCACCGAGAGCTTCCTCAGTTAACGTAAACCGTCGCTGGCGATTCGATCGAGTGGCCTGGTCAGGGAGTCGGGGGCCGATGCGGTGAGCAGGCCCAACGTTCGTGAAAAGTCTGCCAGGCCGAGCGCGCCCATCTGCTGACGACGCTTGGCTTCAGGTGTACTAACTACTCACGGTGGTATTGTGAATACTGCGCGCGATCGCTTCGACATCAATTCGAAGCGGAACACTATTTTGTTCTCGTAGAAGAGGAAACTATGTTCAAACTCAGGGACAGCACCAGAGAGACATTCGAATCTCCATAGGAAAGTGGGCGAATCCAGTGCGGGGGGGAAGGAGTTGACAAGGCTGATGAGACGCCTCTACCTGCTAAGGCCACCATGCTCTGTTGCGAGTGCATCTCTTGCTTAGATACTGTTCTACGATTGGCATCAGAGCACCTTTTTTTTGTGGGAGTTTCGGGAATGCTGATGCACATGCGTGTTGTGGTTCATTCAACACTTGTGTGGGACTTACAAACCCACTAAACACTCGTCCCCACCCTCATCCTCCAGGCATCAGAGCACCTACCACCTCGAAACATGCCGTCACCTTAATTCACAATACTGGGACGTCCACGGTACTGCCCACAACTCCTAATATGTCCACAAGTCTTATGCGTTATTGCAGGTATCGAACACGTAAAAGATGCTTTTAAAGTATGAAACCTATATTAACTATGCGCAACCAAACCTAATCTAATAACAGAAGAGAAGTGCTCGACAATATGGCCCGAATTGACAAGCAAGCAAAAAAAAACTACTCAGATCGAGTCGAAGGTAAGGTGGCCCCATTCGTGTACGTTGTCTGTCCACGAAAACGCTATCAGAGCAACGATCAGAAGCTGACAAGCGTCTGATCGTTTAAAGGCGGCTTCTTTATTTCACTTTTGGTCAGTTCCAACCGTGTGAGGGGTCGCCTTATATTTCAGCTCTCGTTGAGTAACTGCAAACGTCTCTCACCCGTGCCACGCGTAATGCCACATGCCGATGACACCGGTAGGCAATGGAGCAACAGGCACAATATCTCGTCTATTGATTGAGACTACATTGTGCTATATATATATATATATATATATACATATACTGCTATTGTACTATATATAAGTATATATGTATAGTATAATAGCATAAAGATGAATGTGTTTGCAGTTTAGCATATTGCGCCATTACGCTGTGTCATTGCACTGCTGGCACTATTCAACAGTGAGCACTACTCTGCTCTATGTCCAGTAGGAGACCAGTAATGAGTGTCAGGCGGGGGGGGGCAGCAGGCAGAGGACAACAACAATAACAACAGCAGCAGCAGCAGCAACAACAACTCGCAAACAGCCCAGCACGTCATTGGTGCTGTGCCGCGCCGGGTCGGATGAGCGCAGCGAACGTACTGCAAGCACGATGCCGACAAAGTGGCCACCGCAGCAACCACTGCTTCCCGAGATGGGTTTGCTCTGTCAGTCAGCGGTTGGTCAGCCTCGTTGGTAACTTGCCTCAGCCTCTTGCCGTTCGGGCCAGGCCAGAAGCCCCACCTTTTCAAGACGGCTTCTAGTAGTTAGCAGTTGTAGTTGTTGCCAGAGCCGACATGATCCTTGGTCCTTGAAGAAATACAGCTGCTAGACAGCAATGCTGGCGGGGCCTCTCTGTCATGCAACGAAGTCATCTGCGGGTCAGCGCCAGTGGAAGACAAAATGGTGCTTCATGCCATCATAACAAGCCATCCTTGTGGCTATTATGGCTACAGCCGTCGCGCGGTCCCTCGGCCGCGTTCGTTCGTCCGTCCGGCCGCCGTTCTGCCGACGCAGGCCGTCGTCGCGCCATTCACGTTATGGCTGCGGTGGCTGCTGCTGCCGCCGCTGTAGACCCCGTCGCCGTTGTGCTGGTGGGCCACAACGGCGCTGTGGCCACATCGAGCTTCTCGTGTGACGCCTGCCGACTATTTTCACATATCCTCATGAATATACACGAAACAACGGCTACAAGACGACATCTCGTTAAGCGCGCACGGGCGCACAGCACGGGCGTCATTAACATCGTCATCGATGCTGCGACACCTCGGCAGCGTAGCAGAGACAAAAGAAAGAGAGATCGGGCACAGGCTGACAAAGTCGGCTCCGGCGACACCGCTGCTCCAATGGACGACGGGGATATGTTTTTGGTGCCGTCCGCACCGGCCCCGGAACATTCGGACTTTCGGTGCCGGCCGCTGCCTGATCAGGTGGGGTCGCATCGTGTTCATTGTTGTCGGAGGCGGCCGCGGAGACGGCTCTGGGCAAGGGAGGGGGTGCCGCTTGACGACGGTCTTGTTAGCGCTTGTTATTTCGCCGTATCGCACCGCGACACTTTGCTTCAGTAGATCGTGTTATATAGATATATGTACATATGCACAAAGAACCGAGTGCTGCCTCTTGTCGAGTGGCGCCGAAGTGCAGCCACTCATGAGGGGCAGGCACTCATGTTAAAGAATGAGAAGCGACTTCAGCTACAACGGAAGCTGGTGCTATTCCTCCGTCTCTCGCGGTGGTGCAAAAAGATAACATCTTTGTCGTTTGCTTCGTCTACTCGCGATCAATGCGCAGCAAGCTGGTCTCCCGGCAACTAGCCTGGCGAGATTGTCCCCGAGAGGTCAGCTGACCGCGTGTTCGGTGGGTGCAGGTGACGCTGCATTTATTTGATGGGCGAAGGAGGCCCTTTCGTGGGATTGATTGTTTGAGCGAATGCCAGCGAAACCGCCAACGCGCTGTGCTCGTGGTGGCTAAATTCGTATTGACAAAGCTTTCTTCGCGGGCTGACCCGCCAATATTGGCCACGATAAAATTCTCCATGAGAATAAGCCACTTGATGCAGATGACAACTAGAGGAGGATGATTCAGCATCAACGGATTAATTACACTAATTACACAAGATAACGACCTTTGAGATTGAAGGCACAATTCAACCGAGTTGGCGTTAAAACAGTTGACGACGTTAGAAGACACTCCCAATCGCTCACTGGTGTAAAATCGTCATTCAGCCGCTATTCGTGGTTATATATTTAGCATTATTAAACGAAAACTTTGGAAAGTGTCCCTATGACAACGCTCGGCTACATGAGGATATGCGCAAAGAAAACTAGACATCTATCTATGAAACCTATCTGCGGCAGAGTCAATTGCTTCTGCATATACTGTATGCATGCTATTTGATCTCGTTATGATCGTTAATTAATTTCATCGGGAGATGCTGCCTACTCACGTCGACAGCTGACATCAACACCCGACATCACGGACCGGGAAACATTTAGCTCCAGAACGCATCGACACGTCCATACATTCAGAAGTTAAATGTTCGTGCAGGTCATCGATGAATCGGACGATATTTGACCTCCCGTACAGTTAATTCAATTACAGTGAATCAAATGTAGTGGTAACGCCTTTATCGACCCTCTCTCCCTCCCCAAAAAAATATATCTCTCTCCCTCACTCTCTCTCTATATATATATATATATCTCTCTTCAATGTCCTGATTTTTCTGTTGGCTAAACTCACAAACCTCCACCGCCCCCCGCGCCGTTGATTACACTGCTCATAGCGCTCCCCTAACACACGAGGATGTGTCTGGCAGATGGAGGCCTTAGATTTTGTCTGCGCGATGCCGTTGTCGTCGCCGAACGAATTGGACGAACTCACTCAACAAAGAGAATACCCGTATAGCAGTGGGGAGTGTCAATTTATACGTGTGCCCCCTGTCTCAGCGTAGGGCTTCACAGGTACGACACAGGTAAGAGGTGGTTGCTCGCGTGCACCCGACGGCGGGTGTGGCTCGCTGCCAGACCTCCGGAGCGCGGTACGCTGAGATCCGCTCAGATCATGAATTGTCGTACGTATCCTGATACGTTATATATAAATGCACAGATAACATAAGGCGTATTGCTTGCATTACGCTCCTCCCAGCAGCGTTCGCCAGCTGACCAGCTCCCGGCTGGTACTGTCTGCGCGTCGCGTTCTTCGGCTTGAGTCTGCGATATTTTCCTGGTCACCGCCTCCGCAGTGGTAAGCGGCATCGCTGCCGGGCTGTGCGTTTGAAGGAACGAGGCGCACACTTTATGTTTTTGTGGAGTGCCTTGTGGACCACGGAGTCGCTGGACCAGGGGGTCTCGAACGGCATCGGGATCTCACAGTATGTATGGGTGGGAGAGTTCGGGCAGGGGGTAAACTATGAACTGATCTCCAACGAGGAGCAGAATAGTAGTGTAGTAGTCTGGTCGCCGTTCGTCGAGTCAACCGCAGCACTCCTAAGGTCTCCCTTACCTGCGGACGCCACGAGGTGGACGCCTCTTGCTCCAGCCCCCCTTTGTCGTCTTTATGGCGATACCACCCGCTGCACTTTTGCGGGGCAGAGAGAGAGAGAGCTGCAGGCTTCAGCTTCGGAGGTCGGCTCGAGCCTCGGGTTGACGTGCGCGAAGCAGTTGCCAATACGCCGCTGCTTTCCTGTCCAGCTCTCGCTGCTAGCTGTTGCTCGAGCTAACTCACTCAGTCGCTCGCTCGCTCGCTCGTTCAGTCTGAGAAACGGGGCCTTTCTGTGAGTAGGCAGGCTGGCGCAGGCGTACGCCCGCCTGCGTGTACCCCTGCCTATATTATGGGTGTATGGCTGTGCGCATTTGTGTGCGTTTTGTATACCGTACATGGCGTCGCCGTGCAATACGAGAAAGGAACAACGCAATACCGCCCGCCTACCGGCGTAATATAGCGTTGTCGTATGCTCTCTCCCGTGGTTACAGAGGTAGAACTACCACTATGCCGGCAGTAGCGCGCCGCCACCGCCTGCCGCGCCGGCCCGTTGTCTCCAACCGGAGTGAATAGCTTTTGTGGCCGAACGCGACCCCGGGAGGCCAGGATCAAAGAGCTAAGTGCGAGAACAAGGAGTGGGTCGGGACTGCCGCCGAATAGACCACCAAGTAACCGAGTGCAACTAGCAGAGGCGGCAACGTTACAATGCGAGCTCGCAGAACTCGCAAAGCTGGCCCCGCCACGGAGCCGCTCTGCTGGACGGGGGCCATATGCAGGAGCTGTATTGGTCCCACAAAGTCAATTTCTGTTTGGTCTCGGTGATAGCCGGGGAGCGTGCGGTGGCTGAGCGAGAGAGAGAGAGATCAAGGAGAGATCGAGAGGAAGGGAGACGACCTTTATATTAGACCGACGCGCCGGCTGGCCGCATACAAATCGAGGGGCCATCCGGCTTGAGGGAGCGGCCTTGTTCAAAGGGATTGCCGTGACCTTTCGGCCTTCGCCTATTGCTACGGGAATTGTGTGGCATCCTTTGAAGCGTTTCGTAAACGTTAAATTTAGACTGGCTACAACTTGAGCTGAACCCTGAGCGTATGTTACGTATATTGCGCTTAACTAAGGGTCTGACGATCGATAGTCCCACGATCCCATGATCTACATAGCGTGTAACTACAGTGAAAATTTAAAGCAAACAAGTACTATCTGCCTATGTCTCGTGGGGCGTCAGCAAACTAGCCATCCAGCATCTCACATGAGAACGATGAACATATTCGGTGATGTGCATCATATCCGAAGATGACCACCGATACGAAGCACGGTAGAGCATAGCGAACATTTTTCCGATATAAAACCAAGGGAGACCAGTATATACTATGGCTGCAACCCGAAACAGCCATTGACCAAAAGCGCCGAAGGTACTTTCCGAAATAAAACGCTCCCGGACGTATCGAAAAACGGCCAGCGTGAGTATGCACTTTGCTATGGCTTGCCGAGCAGATCGTTATCGTGTAGGCACCCCCTACGTATAGCGAGTGTATAAAGGTGCGTTTGACCACTTGCAAAGCAGCACACACATCGCCGATCGCTCGCTCGCACCGGACGACAGCAGCAGGATAGTGTCCGCTACAGGTCGGCCGCAGGCTTGAATTCGCCTGTCGGTTGCGAATTCACGCGCTTTGAGGCCGAGCCAAAGGTGGATATGCCGACGCCGCCGCCGCTGCCCTCCCGATGACGGAACAAACGAATGGAGAATTTCAAGAAAATGAAAGATAAAGAAATATAAGAAGTGCTCCTCGTTCATCCGCTCAACAGGGGAGCCACAGGGGTCTCGCAACGGCAGGCGCCACAACAGCCAGCGCCCGAGTCGAAGGTGCTTGGCATCACGATCATCTTGCCAGCGATGACCAAGCGTCGCTCTGGTACCATTGTATTGTGCATAGTAGCAGTAGTAGTAGTGTCAGCGCTGTTCGTTGTACTGGTTTAGTCGAGAGATTGCATGCACCGACAGGGTAATTAGCAATAGTGATTAGTCAGCTCGTAGGCGGGCGACGGGAAAAGGCGAGTCAGAGTGCATGCCGGCGCCAAATATATGCGTCTATACATACATACAGATATATATAATATATATATATATATATATATATATATGATACTTGCGCTGCGATTACGGTGGTGTCTCGCTCAACGACAATACGCTGTCCCGACCATCAACAGAACACGACCTTCTTTTCTTCGAAGCGAGCATTGTCTCACCATAGCGTCGGCATTGGGACGTAGCAATGTGAATGCAAGAGGCAATGTTCTCGCTGCTTTTTTTTTGTCTTTTCTGGCTTTTGCCTACCTTGCATTCTTGGTCCCCGGCTGTTGGTCATTCAATCGTTGGTGGCAAGGAAGCGTTGGACATCCGCAGCCATCTCCTGCATCCAACTGAACCGAGCTGGCTGTGATGCCGATCGACGGCCAAAGCACCCTCAAACCATCGGTACCCTAGGTGGTAATATGTAGATGCCTTTGCATTGAAATGTGTATTCGAAGTAAGCGGCAGGCACGGCGTGGCTGGGGGGTTTGGGCGGCTAGCGGGGCTGGTAGCCAGCCGTTTGCAAGAAGGCCTGCGAATAGGCCGAGTCGGAGCGAAGGCCTTCTCGTCGGTCGGCCTTCTCGACAACTGGCGCTGCGGCGGCCGCCGCCGCCGCAGCTGCTGCTTGTGCTGCGTTTCGGCAGCCGATGCGTTACTGCTGCTGCTGCTGCCGCTGGACCAAGCGGCAAGCGAGGTCCTGCAGCAGCAACTCGGCAGTCGAGGTGTGGCTGGCCGGACGGCGCTGGCCAGTGGAAGGAAGGCAGACTCTGCATCCTCACCCAAGCCCTTCGATCCCATTCGAACCCCTCTCCGATGGCCGAACCTGACGCACTCCCCACAGTTCTATCCGCTTGCTGCTCCTGAGCGAAAAAAAGAAGAAATTGGAGATGCATTCCTCCAGCACGCCTGCTCCCCGAGTCAGGCCCCGCTTGTCCTCGGACATTCGTCCCCCTCCTCCCTTGTCCTCCACCGGCCAATGGCTCTGCAAAGGAATACCCCTATATTCCTGCGCCCAGTGGGAACCTTCCACTAGTTCTGCATCGGCCGGTAGTGCTGCTTCTCTGTGCCTACTGCAGAGGCAGGCAACGCAAGACGAGAAGACGGCCGAGCGCGACGAGAAGGAGCCGCCGGACTACTCCTGCAAAAGATGCAGGCGACGGGGGTGCCCTAGAAAGGCCGAGTGTGGGGAACAGAAGCGAGATGGCAGTATGCGTTCGGAAGGGACCCTGTCCTACGGACGAGCCTAGCCCTGCCTGCGTCTGGTCCGTGTCCGGCTGATGTCTGCGATGTCCGGCTGAATGTGCGAATGTGGGCAAAGCGAATCCTGCGGCACGGAGGCCCGAGCCGAATACGCGCCGGGAGGAGGTTTAGAAGGACGGACAGGCATGCAGTGTAGAAGCGACGTGCCTTCGCAGGACAACGTGATGGCGTCTTGCCTATCGTTCGTGGCCGGCACCCCAGTTGGCCTGTTTGAGAAACGGTCGCCGTAGCAGGCCGCCCGTAGGTACCGAACGCAGGGTGGGGGGTGCAATGGGGGATTTTGGTAGGCACAGAAGGACCACTTGTCCGTATTCTCCCCGCAGAGAGCTGGAGTAGGCATTCTGAGGTGATGGGTTCCAAGGAGATGCGAAAGTGCATGCAGCGTTTGCTTGTACGACGCGCGATTTGACTCCGTTTTTTCAATGCGCAAGAAATATAGAGCCGAGATACGCGATGCTGATGCATAATACATATGTTGTGGTATGCTGTGGATTTTTTTGCCCAAAACGAAGCACTTGCAGTATGCGTTCAGATTCCTGCAGGCTGATCCCTGATCTGCGGATTTTGATTCGGATCGGAGAACTGGGAAAAAAAAAGCTCACGTGTAGCTATTGTCATGGCGGAAACGTGTGGACAGCCTGTTGCCTGATCCAATTTTCTAAGCTCACAGCTGTCTTTGTTTGTTAGTGCGGCAGTGCTGCCTATACAAATTAATGGATGGTTATAGTTACATGCCATATAAAGGTTCTACAATGGTCATTCACACCACAAAAGGAACAGAAACGTATGTATCCTACCAAATGCTATCATCATGTGGCTTCTATTGGCTGATGTTTTTGAGAGAATTCCCCCTAACGCTGGAACTTGATCATTCTAGCCACAAGTTCGTGTTCATCGTCATCATAAACGATGTACGATAGCAACACACGAATCTCTGACGGCGAAATTCACGCAAAACAGTCCACATACAACGGTAACAAACAAGTAGAAACAGCCCGAACGCATCTGCAATGACCGAAGCGAAAATGAAATGTTGTTGGACATTTAGCACGAACTCGGGCTCTTGCTGCTGGTAAAATGTCCACGTTTAATCTACCTGTGCATAACTCCGTGCATATATCCTTCTATTCTCTCGACAGACAGATGCAAGGCTTCGAAGAAGGAAGCCATACCTGTGAGCTCTATCACTCCCTTGCCCTCCACCCCTCTATGCAGAGGCGGAATGACACGCGAAGAAGCGCACACACACACACACAGTCATTGGCATCACATCTGATAGCAGAGGCGGGTGCACACGCCGTTCCACAGACACTAGAGGGCACTATGACCCTCGTAGCGGCGTGTGGCAATGCCTTCAGCGCGCTAACGAGACGTGCTCAGCGGAGCATACAAGCGAACCGGGCTGGCACGCATAGTCGGACCAGAGTCGGCCATCGCTGTCGAGGGGCGTCTTCGCGGCCTAACGGTAGTACAGCCCGTCGCGTAGGTCCGCCTGCCCCCCTCGCCCCCCCCCCCCCCCCCCATGTGTCTGGCCGCACAACAAGATGCACGTCGTTTTCCTTATGGTCTTCGTTGCCTTCTTTCTTGCTGCGCCTCGTCAGGCAGCTCTGTCCATCGGCTACCGGTAGGCCAGTCATATCTGTTCCCTGGGAGACACTATGAGCGAGCCTATCTATCCGAAGAAACATGCTCCTTGTCCGTTCATATGCAGGCACCGGGGAAGCTCGGCCTGCGCTGCCTTTCTGACTGGACCCAAGCAGTCAGTGTATATGTGGGTGTCCGCTAGCGTGTCCCTGAGCGACGGAGCGGGACGGCAGGCCCGAAACGACGAGGGTCAGGACGTATGCAAGCTCGTTACCCACCTTTTTATGGCCTGTTAGAGTCACTCGACGGCCAATGCCATACGACAGCCTACCGTTGGTGGCTTGCATGCTGCCGACCATTTGCTTCGGCGCAGTCATCTCCGGGGCTTTGCCGGGGTCGTCGAAGGGGCTCCCCTGGAGTCCCGGGAGCTCGGCATCTCCCGGCCGTCTACAACACACCCATAGCATCTTCTTTCATATATATATCTGCCGAGCGGCCGAGCGGGCGGGCGGGCGGTCAGCTTTTCTGCACAACCCTAATGCCCCCCCCCTGTCAGTCTCCCGAATACCCCAACCATACACGCGTGTATACATGTGTATGTGTGTGTGTCGGTCTGTGAAGGTGAACGAAGTCGCCGGCGCGGAAGAGCACGAGAGAAAAGGGCCCGAAATGATGCCTATAGCCGAACACCGCGATGAGTCTGAGACATACATGGCTGGTTCGCTTTGGACTGGCGAGATCATCGTGTTAGGATGAGGTAGAAGCTAGAGAAGCAAAGAAGCGAACGGTGACCGGCACAGTTCGATGACGGGGCTATGCATCTCATATCCGCAGTTGCCGCAATGGAAGGAACTCTTATATATTTTGCAGTCAGCTATACGTCGTAGACTGCGTGTCGAGATAACAAGGTGCGTATCGACTGCGTTTAATGTCAGCTTGTCAAAAATTCAATCGCGCGCCCTTGGATAAGGCATACGGATTGCAGCTCCTTCAATAAACCAATAAACCTTTACTGACAATTGGAGTAGCTTTATTCTGTTGAGCATAAACCGCTCAGGCGCCATGGATTATTAAAGCTACCTGCAGGCTACACAAGGGGTGCATTCGTTGACAACTGCAGAGCTTATTTCAAGTAATTTAATTGTTGTACTTAGGTATAAGCGACCCAAGCCCAAGTTGTTGTGGGCAGTAGAATTGAACTCGGCCAAGCTGAGTAATAAGTGGTTCGGGGCCGCCCCTCCCCAGGGTTACCGAAGCATTCGTCATCAGCCAACGACTATGCTTCCAGAAATAGCTCAAAATAATCTCTCGAAAGGTTCAACAAGATGGAATGTACTTTCATGAACTATCAGGTATTTGGTGGGGAAGGACTGATAGGTATATTATGCGTGTTAATTCGCGTGCGCTTAAGACGGCAACAGGAACTAATTTGTGATTATTTCGATGATTTACTAATACTAACATACACAGTGGATGTGGTGTGTATATGTACATATTGTCTTGGCTGTTTTGACTTCACATTCTGCTCGACTTCGTTGAGGTCATACATTTGTGTCAAATGGCAGCAGCCAAACGAGGTGCAATCAACCTTTTTACTTTTTTTTACAACCTTTTTACTTTTTTTACAACCTTTTTACTTTTTTTTTACCGAGAACGTAAGCATATGTATGTATATTGCAGTTCCGAGAATAAACATTTGATTATGATATGATATGATCATGAAGTCATCAAGGGGGATAGCCCACAAGCGATTATTTCCTCCATCTTCACAATGTGACCATCACAAAATCTGCGGACAGCGCATCGCAAATATCTTGATAACAGCGCGGGACAACGTTGAGACAGAGGCTTCTCAATATCGTAAGTTTGCCGACGTTCAAATGAGTTGCTGAGAACAGCACTACAACGAAAGAATGAAGTGATCTTGCCCCAGAGACCTCACCACGACAGCGAGCTCTTCGACGGCTATACAGTGAACTCTCGTGAGAGTCTACGGATGAGCCTCCACGCAAGCTAAAGGGAGAGAAAGAGAGGGAGAGAGACACTGCTGAGAACAAGCTTAAAATTCAAACAATGCCACGCTTGCCGGCGTGGCAGGCGCTCACTGATTACTTCCAGCCCAAGCCAGTGGCACTGCAGCGATGTAAGTGATCGTAAGTCGTATTTCTCTCCTTTTAAAGCAACCGCGTCCGAGGGGGCGTGGGCAAGAGGACTCTCAGCCGTGGAGCACTGTGTCTAAAGCGACGCCGCGACAATGCGCCTCCTGCTAACCCTAAGCAAGAATCACCAAACTCCACGACCGCCATGAGCACCGATGGCTGGCCGCTCCGAAAGCTCCAAGTGAAATAAATCTTCAATAATAGGACTAGCAGTCGTTGCTACAGTTAAAGTGAAGGCGTCGACGTTCGTCCAAAGATTCGCAAGAGAGCGGCGAGCGAGATGCTGCGACTGCCATCCTCAACTATCTGACGTTCCCAACGACGAGTCCCAATGGTGGGGGGTTCCCTTGGAGACGGGATACCCCCCTCCTCCTCCGCCCCATACCCCGCACGGTCTGTCCCGTTGTCCGAGGGGCGGGGCAACAATTCGAAAATAGGCGGTCTTTCTCCAAATAAATTACGGGGCGGTTGTACGACCATCGGCGATACGAGACTGAAGGTTGTCGCCATTCAGCAGTTGGAGGCTAGCAGTGGTAAGGATTGCGGCCACCTTACGACGCTTCGAGGCAACTAGCGCTCGGCGTAAACAAATGGAACGACTGGGTTCGCGGCTGCTGCTGCTGCTGCTAGTACTACTGCCGCCGACGCGGCTGCCGCCGTGAAATTGGTCTGCCACACGCTGGCGCTTTTGCACAGTGGCTCTGCCTCGAAGCGTACCTGCGGTGACGCCTTCGGCGTCCTCCTTCAATATCGGCCCGGCATCAGCAGTGACGGCGTAGCTATATTATTATTAGTGTTTGTTGAGCCGAAGTTAGTCTCGCCCTGGTTGAGAAACCTTGGCGGCTGCTTTGCCGACTAAATTGCGATTCGGCAGCAAACATCCGCCGCGAAAATAGCCCCCATCCCCTCACAAACATTTCTACGTAGATATACAGGCCAGCGCGGTGTCTAGCACATGGGGGGGGGGTTGCGGGGCACGGTTAAATCAGGATCACGGCACCATCCAGCTGATTCGTGAATAGTGATGTTTCGCCATAGGGTCCACGTTGTCAATATAATGAGCGCAGCATAAATTGTGTGTGACGATATCTGCGATGGCTGAGCTTCTTCATGAAGTGCACCGGAGTGAATCGATCCGATCGACAGCGGAGTAAGTGTGGTGTAATGCGAGTGACAGTGGGTTTTCCCGGTGAGAGAGGTTTCAGTGGAACACATGGGGGAGGGGTCATTTTGCAGGGGTCACGTGTGGTCAGCACAATTCGACAATGAATTAGATATGATATGCTAGTATTTGAGGTGTAGCTTCTTCAAGTTTGAAAGCGTTCGATTTCGGTGGCCTAGTACGGCCTGGACGGTCCCCATCTGCACCTCGTGGTCTGTGGCATGTGTCATTCATCGTTGAGCCAGTATCACTCTTCGCAGATACGTACAGTCTGTACGGGTCGATAATAAATATTTACGACATTGGCAAAAGGGAGTTGTATGTTCGGTTATGCCGACACATCTAGCCGGCCAATATACCTAATGATTAGTTAGGCCAATCCGCCCTGATGCGTGTCAGCCGGCTGGCTGCGGCAATCCATTTGAAATGGGCCATTCAATCGATAAATTTTCCAACCAGTTCAAGGCAAACAGGCAGCTTCCCCTCGTTGGCTGGGCTGCCTGCCCAGCCTAGGCGCTCACCTCAGTAGCTGCTGAGCTCCCACAGTATCTGAAGTCCAATTCTCGTTTTTGCCTTCTTCTTAACTGTCCGCCAGTAGTTCTTCGGCCTCTCTCCATCGTTGACCCAGAACATACACACACACAGACACAGGCCGCTGTCCAGGGGTCTCTCATCTATCGAGCGCAGGATAGACGCCAGCCAGGTCAGGAACAAAGCCTCATCAACGAAATGATCCGAACTCCAGCCGGAACCGGTTCAATCAATCCATCTCGACTGTTTCGGATTGGCTGCTAGGTTGTTTGGCTGAGCGGTCGGCCGCGGTCCCGTCTTCATTTGTTCTGACGTCGTCTCAGAGGTGCGCCGCACCTCTGAAAGACTGCTAGGAGTTGGGGGGTGGGGGGCATCGTGCCAGATGATGCGGTCCCGTTTCAGGCCGTGGTTAAGGCCATGGAAAGGCCACATCGAGGCGCACTACAGCATGGGAAATGTAATCTACACAATTGGTTACCCCCCCTCCACAAGCCAAATTTGGCTCCGTTCATGTTCATTGAAGTACAGCATCGAAGCCAAACAAGATGTCAATATATTAAAGAGTTCACGAAGAGCCTGAGCTGCTGTTTTCGTCTGCCTAGTGTGATCACAATTACACAGTGCGGAAAACTGCATCGTCGAAAATAATATGCAATATTGAAACAACATGCTTGACTTAACCACTGTTCGCAGATCGTAATTACAGTGTGTCATATATACTCGTGCCAGCTGTCAGATTCTCTCCGACAATAGGAACAGTAATACTAACTGATGCTGTTTGGATTATCCAATGGGGAACGAATGGAGATAATGTTCATCCCGGCTCTATTTGTTATCGAGGGCATATCGTGGTGACCTTTAGCTGACTTTCGAAGCGTGTCGTACCTGGCAAGAAGCCACAGACAAGGAGGGATAAATAAAGAAATCGAAAAGTTCTCCAAAGCGTCTCACAGTAGGATTCGAACCGAAGCCATATGACCCCGCCTGTCGAGGAACCCAAGACGCTCATCACTTGACCATCTAAGCAACGTCGTGTCAACTGAATGCTCGTCTAACCTGCTGAAACAAATTCGAAGACACGTTCTGGACGATCTGATATATATATATATACCCCTTATTGCTCCACTTGTTTAGAGGCGGAATGAGCATTTCGAGTTAACGACCTGACGCACCCATGTAGCTGTGAACAGGCCGGCAATTCTGGATGGCGCTTGGCCATGGACAACTGCCATCATCCTCAGTGTTCCCGTACGTATGGTGGCTCTGCACACTCGTTGCGCTTGCGCTGTCAATCGTTCCTCCACTCAGCGAGGAAGCAGAAGCCAGACAACGAGCGCGCCTTCATTGTCGGCTAGCTAGCGACGAGACGAGAGGGCCAGGGTTTGTGGCGACCGTTGGCCGGTAGATGAGATTCTCTAGGCGAGCAGACCCCCTCCACCCATTCGAAGTGGGGCGGAGGTGGGGGGGGCGGGCGAGGGGGGTCGAGGGGTAGAGAACGAATGCCTCAACGATGAAGGTGTCAGGACTGCCCTCAGATCCTGCCCCCCCGTCTAAAGACGACCCCCGCCGGGCGCCCAGTCGCTCTCAACGAGCTGACTCTCGAAGGGTGATGCCCGCCTCCTGAGAGAGGGACCGCCACCTCGGACCGGACTCGGGCAGCCAATGAGCACGAAGATTTTTAAAAAGTTCAACGTCGAGACACATCGCCGCTGATGGTGGCAGCTGCAAGTACTGGTGGTGTTGGCAGTGACGACGATGGCCTGCAATAGCACAAAGGCACATGGAGAAGAGGGGGCCAGGCCTCTAGCCTCGCCTGCGTCTTCAATTGCTCGTTGCCACAGCCTCTCTCGATATTTCTTTCTCTCTCGCTCTCTCTTCTCTCTCGCTCTCCCCATCTCTCTATTATAGTTTACTCGTTCGCTTGCTCCGTATGAGGATTGAGCCTGCCGATGACAGCCGATTGTTTCATTGCGCTCGCAAATTGATACTGTGCTCGCTCCGGCTGATCCCTGACGTGGGTGTGTGCTAGTGGGTCTGAGGTAGTCTATTGCGCGTCGTAGAGGAACGGGGGCGACAGGACAGGTGCAGTATGCTATAATAGTTTTGCTGGCTTCGTCACTAGTTTGTTTTGCAATCGTTGCTAAAGTATCTTGCAACTGAATCAGTGTTAGTCATTGTCAATGTTTCATTGAAGCTATATCGCGTCGTAGGCTGTATCTGCCGAATTTTGCATAGCGTACGTCATGATGCATCATATTGTTTCGCTGCTTGCAAATAGCTACTTGTCATCGTAGAACTTGCTTGTACTTCTGGGTGAGGAAGATTCTAACGGTTGGAAAAAGTCGCTTCTCTAGTGAGGCACCCAAGAACTTGGATGGGAGACTATTTTGCTGGGGTTTCGCTGTCATCAACGTTGAGAACAATGTTGGACTTTCAGTCGTGAAGCACCATATCGCCAGTCAGCTGTGTATGTTTGCACTGTGACTCGGCGCCAGATCTAATTGCCGAAAAACATGAACGTATTTTTTGATGAGCATCAATTTGAAGATGCAACTTTTAGAGAACTACTTTATGGGAAAGGAAAGATGTAAATTACTTAAAAACTGCAAAAGCCAATTATAAAGGACTAAATGAAGAAAACGCTGAATCCATTGCCCATTCGATCGGCGGACGCCCGGCTACGGTAGCTCACATTGTACTGCCATAGAGTGGATGGTTTTTAATCATGTGTTCATGGTCAAAATGTGCATTGTACAACATGAATCCCACAAGGCATGCTGTTTAATGCCAACGAAACACTGTTCCTTACCTTCGCACGATTAATGAGCATTTTTAGATAACTTAATGCCAGATATTCAGTAGAATCAGAAACATGTGGCGTCGTCTTGAGAGCTCTCATCGTTTGCATACGTGCACTGCTTATCTTACGTATAGGTTATTTGCGCAAGTTTTTGTTTAACGGAAAAGGATCAACATGTGCCCTACATTCCCCTACCCTGAATGATATTATGTGAGGACATTTTTTGGCCTGAGGCAACAATCGATAGGCCCATATTAGTAGTGGACCTGAACCGATAGAGGGATCTGTGTTCAATTCGCTAAGATGCGCTTGTTGTCGGGAAGGAAACATAATTTTCGTTAGAGCACCGAGAAGTGGCAGTGTCAGCGGGAACAACAACGTTTCCAATTTTTTCCCTTCGATACTCGCGGGTCTTCCACAGTACAATTACTTCAAATGGATAACCTCGCCCCACCCGACGCACCGGTCACCCCCAAATGAACAGCGAGCAGGACTGAACAATTTCATTATAACGGGAACAAGGGCAGCTAAAAATCTCTACGAAAACCCCCGGGTCCGAGCAAACCCCTCGACCTCGGAGACCCCCACCCCCCGCCCCCCATCCCCCCGGAGCGTTTCCGAATAGATTTTTATTGTAAGACGTAGTTCTCCGTACGGACAACATGTGGTAGAGCAGGTGATGCAGCAGGGGTATAGGATGCGCGATATCTACGAAACCTATCCGTGTATATGCTCTAATGGCTGGTTCTTGTTTCGAACTTCATTAGCGGGATGTGTGACCTGGAGCAGAAAGTCGAATGAGTGACGTGGCTGATGTTTGGTCTCTCCGTTACGACACTACGGTGGGGGGAGCAACGGCGCGGGTCGTAGATGACGCCGTCAGTGCACCACCTCGTGTACGGATACAAGACTCGGTTGCTTACCTGAAATAACAGACAAGCGCGGTTAGCTTAGTTTATTTTACAATGTTACTCGAAATAGTGTTTCTCGGAAATCCAAGCTGGACATTTACATGAACGAGTTAACACACAGGTGAATTTCACAATTCAACAATATGAGCATGACTCGTTTCTTGGTTTTATGCAAGGGCGTGATTATTATTGCTACGTTAATTAATCAAGTAATAAAGCACGTATTATGTCAAAGACAACCATCAATCGAGCACATTATTACTACTGCAATGCAAACGGAACGTAACCAGAATCAGGCTCTCACTAGGAAAAATCGCCAGAATATTGGCCAGCTATGTAACCAAGTACACCGTAATACACCTAAAATTTCAACAAAATCGAAACAATTATATATATATATATATATATATATATATATATATATATATATATAATATATGTCATAGAAGAAAACCGTATGTCCATGTCCGACAGAGATACAGACAAAATGTACATGTCGTCCATATGTTCTATAACCTTGCCCCTTGTGGGCCCGCGAACATTCAAATGCCCATTCAACATTTTGAGAATATCTTCCCTAGTCTCTCTCTCTCTCTCTCTCACTCATTCTATGCGTGCGCCTATTCACTAAGCAATAAAACTATCCGCATTCATTCTTCATGGGGCCTCCAAAAATTATGCGGAGATGCAAAAGTGTTGGTGCTGCAATGGAGGACGTGAAACCTCCCAATATGGTTCAGGCCATCTCGGTCCGCCTTTCTCTCTCGTCGTCTCCCTGCTCGTAGCGATGGACATTCAAAGTTTTCCACCTCCATTGAGCGTCTCGAGATGGCGGCGGTGGCGGCGGCGGCGGCGGCGACGCCTTCTTCGGCGCTGCTCAGAAGGCACAGCCCCGTTTCCCTCGTTCGCCAGCGAACAGCAACCGACGGCTGGCGCATACAGCAGAAATGGGCGAAATCGGCTGTGTGCAAGCGATGCGCACGAATAGAATAACGCTTTGCCGCCCCCCCCCCCCCCCCCCCGCTGCCGCAAGTCGTGATGCGCGCCGATACCGCCGTCAATGCGATGCTGAGGAGGCCAGCGCTCGTCCATTACCCCGTAGTTGTTGCCACACACGCAAACTGGATACGCCGCCTATGGTGCTTCAAGACTTCGTTTTCCCGGGCTATTTCCACCCTGCGCGCTTCAGCCGAGTACGAGCAGGGCAGCGTCGGCCAGAGCAGAGTTGACCGCCAGCCGGACGACGAGGACGAAACTGCAAGTCATGGACTCCCGCATCCGATCGAGCAACGAGACTATGACAAAGCAATTGAAGGACAGCAGCAAGAAGGCAGTGCGGATACGGTGCAAATGCGGCTAGACTGTAAGATCGAACTCGGCGAGGAACGGGCGGCGGATCGAGGGGAAACGTAAATGGGCCCAGGGAACAGAATGACGACGAGGAGATGCGGCTATCGCTGCCGCAGGCTGATGGCATAGGAGTAGCTGTAGGCGTGACTGTGCGATGGGCGCCATACGCCGTCGAAGTTGACTGCGCGAGATGGCGGCAAGGCTAGTGGCAATCGCGGTGCTGGTGGTGGCCGTGGTAGGCGAACGCGACAGGCGGAGAGCAGCGTCCCCTATCTTTGCCTTCTCATGCTCGTCGGCAGCAGCAGCAGCAGGCGGCGTGCAAGGCGAGTGGTGATGCTTGGCCACAGTAGCAACAGCAGGGGGAAGGCCACGCACAAGCGAGAACGAACTGCTGGGGCTGGCTTCAAGTGACACTGAGTGACATTGCCGACGGAGGAATAAAATACAATTGTGCAGGGGAGGACGAAATGGCGGATTTGGCCCCGGGAGAAGCTGAAGCCTCGTGGAGAGGCCTCGTGGAGGGAGAGAGAGAGAGAGAGAGAGAGAGCCTTCTCTTCGGCTTCTCGTCTTGGCCGACGTTTTGCCTTCTTCACGACGAAGTGACGCACTGCAACGGAAAGGGACACCACACCAGGCCACGCCGCCGGCGGGCCAGGCCGGGGGTAGAAGTGAGCAGGGAAGAAGACGAGGCAGGCAGGGCAAGGCAAAGAGACGAGAATATCGACGTCCGCGAACGACGACAACGAAGAAGTCCTACGAAGAAGGACTATGGCGGCGACTACAACTACTTGATCCTCTCGATTTGGCCTGTTTCGCTCTCGCTCGTCCCCTCGATTCCCATACCCCAGCCGTGGCCTGCGTAGGCATACGATGCCAATTCTTCGTCCGACATCAAGCTGCTGCTACGGCCGACTCCGGCAGGCAACGAACGACTGTGCCGGCTAGCCATCGTCGGTGACATTGCCGGCCCGGCAACGCGAAGGCTAAAAACAGCGAAGACAAAAACGAAGGACGAACCGCGAGAGCGGCAGACCGAGGGACCAGACGACTAACTGCGGACGGCTGTGTGGTAGTCGCACTGGGACAGGGGGCTGGCTCGGGGGTTGAGGCGACTCGGGGGCTCGGGGGTTGAGGCGACTAGGGGGCTCGGGGGTTCGGGGGCTCGGGAGTACTTGAGGAATAGGTGAAACGGTGGGAGAGGGTCGCTCAATACGCGAATACGGCAGAACGCTGCGTCTGTCGCTGATGGCCTATGGAGTACCTGCGAATGGTATCGGTGTGCATCTCTTGCTGATGCAGGCGGATGGTTAGGGACAGGGGGCGTAACTGTGATGCGGGACAAATGTGGACAGCGGAACGGGGGGAACGGAGGTGGTGCACTCACGATGGGCGGAGTAGCACGAAATTGCGACGCCAATTGTTCTCTTAATTAACCGTGTACTTCAGGCTGGCCTATATTGCGTACAGCACCCTGCTGAGGTTGGCCTCAAAGGAGAGTGGTTTCTTGCGCTTGACAGCCAGTTTTGCAGAATAAACAAGCAGACTAGAGAGCAGCATATCTTTTCCTCGGGTTGCTGTCGACAGGGACTTTTCTACAGTTATAATCATAAATGTTGCATCGATGTATCTAATAAGACCTTCCCAAGAGCCTCATAATTATTCAATGATCCAGCTATTGCTGTCTAGGCAACTGTTTCCCTCACGCAATTCGAACTTCAAATATTGCAAATTAATCTGCCCATCCACCTGGCAGGGCGGTTGTCATCAGTGGCTACTGCAGCTTATCGATTTTATCCTCATTCGATCTCATTTCTCATAAATTGGTGCGGCTATCTCGCAGTGGCAATCTGCGGTGATATCGCCTCGTGATCCACGAGTGCTCAAAGGTTGGCAAGGAGGCCCTTCGTCTCCGGTTGTGAACGAAGCCAACCGCTGGCTACGCGCTTGCCCTAGTCGCCTCGCGTTTAATCAACCGATGAAGTCCTGACAAGTAACATGGCGTCACTATTCGTCAACCGAGAGTGGACGCGGGAACGCGATGAATAGCGGAGATCCGGCGGCACAGAAGGTCAGGAGGGAGGTTGGACGGTTGAAACCACGCGGGTGCGCACTTGTCCTTCAAAGCCGGGCTAGGTCGACGCAGAAGAAGGAAGCGGTCGACTTCACCGTCGTCTTCAATATGATCCGGCCATGCGGCGAAGCGAGGGACCGGGTGGCTGGCACGCACACGTTGTTGTCGTCGCACTTGCTTCGTTGATCGCGCACCGCCTTGTTCCGCTATCAGATAGGCATAAGGGCCTGTCGGAGGCGCAGGCCGAGGCAGCGGACGAGCTGCATCGCCGACCATATGTCTGTGTATGTATTTATAGAGTGTATGTAATCCGCGCGACAGGTCGCGTCTGCGAACGATCAGCGAGACGTTCGCTGATGTTTTGCCCGTCTCGTCCAAAGTCTAAGGCCACTAGCGCGCAGGACTGGGCAGCAGTCGGCGACCAACAGGGCCATCGCGAACGCGCCAAAGCGACCGCTGCCGTCGAGCCTAAACCGCGTCGGTTGAAACACCGAGGTACGGGCGCTCAGCACAGAGTTCGCTCGTCGCAAAACAGCTTGAGGAGGACAGGAAGAGCGAGAGCGAGAGAGAGAGAGGGGAGTATGTGAAGGGACAGTTGTGCGGTTAGCAAACGAGGACGATTCCGGCCCGGCCTCGCAAAGCCAACCCGGCCGGAGCCAAGCCCAGCTCCAAGCCGAGAGAGTAGGAGGCAAGATCTTTTGGTAAATTTTCTGCCTCATTTGACTGTGGAGAGCGAGATAGAGAAACGGGGAGAGAGAGAGAGAGGATCTCAAGACCAGCGGTCAGGCAGTTCAGAGATGCCTCGGGCCGACACGAGAGCCGAGGAGAGGGGCCGCTCGGTAGTGGGAGCAGCGGACCTTGAGGAACGCCACTGGTCTAAAACGACGAAAACAACCGCCGCAGAAGAAGCGGTAGTAGCCGAAAAGCGGACAGGATCTGCGGCCATAGGGGGGGGCGCCATAACCACAGCCGGTGTTGTAACCAGCAGACCGTTCCACTAACTCGCCTTAGTTGCTAGGACTCCCATTCATCCTGTCTCTCATTCAGTCGAAAACAGGCCATAGCGGCCGAAAATGATGAGGATAAGGTGGAGCCTTCTCTTGTCCTGCTTTGCGCTGCAGTTTTGAAAGGTTGAGAGGGAGGTGGGCACCGAACAGGGCGTAGCGCGACTGTGGAGCGTGGGGTGTATGGCTGTGATGGCAGATAGACACGCAGCCGTGCGGGCTTTGGAAAACTATCGAAATGTTATCTTTGTCGCGCTTGGCGATCTTGCCTCTGCCCCCCCCCACAACTTGGAAAGCGGTAGTCGATTCTTGCCTGTTGCTACGAACTGTCATGAGAACAGCGGGACTTGAAGCGCGCGGGCCGGGAGACTTGAAGGCATGGCACATGGGCAGCTCCTGATATAGATATATATATATATATATATATATAGAGGAGGAGAGGAACAAAATATATAGATACTAGAATTGAAGACAGGGAGAAGATCGGGAACAGATCAGAGAGAAAAATGAAGCAAAGATGGACCCAATGGTCGGTGACAGTGTTGGAGTGTCGCGGAGCTCGGATCAGCCGGAACGGACAATGCCAGAAATGCCCCAAGATTCGGGAGAAAGTGGAAGGAAAACGAGAAAGAGAGCAGGTCATCGAGCGGATGGCGCAAGCAAGTGCGAAACACACCGAGCAAGTCATTATAGAATGGTTACGGCTGGTTTAACCGATCCGACCCTACCATCGGTCCGGGCGTGGCCTGCAAAGTCATATCAATGAGACAGATCATAGAGCCTCGCTTCCTCCTTGTCGCCAATTGCAAGCCGCAACTTGCAAGCCGCTGGTCAGGGGGGGGGGGGGGTGACTTTAGACTCCCAATCAGCGACCCTCAGCTATAGCTATGGTTAGACGTCACAGGGGAGAGTGCACAGAGTCGGTAAGGATGCTGCGACTATCGGCAAGCGTGACCATGCTTTTGCCCTCGTGTTCCCCAGTGGAAAACCTTCAAACTTGTGTTTCCTGGAAGTGGTCGCCACGGAGACGATTGAGAACAATTCTTGCATCGTCGCTATCTCAGCTTAGTATCAACTTAGTCACTATTACCATGACAGCAATGACAGGTTATGTTTGGTGTCGACGAGAGGGCAACCTTCGTTCTTAATGTTAAACTCTTTCTTGACAATAATCATAGCAGTTCTCGAGATGAGTGTGCCCGGAAGCGAGGGCACTGATACACCATGAGTTGGCCACCAACTGAACAATGCAATTCGTATTGCCCAATTGAATCAAATTATGATTATGTGTTCCCCAAAAACAGATAAAAAAAAAACTGAGACGATATTCAGCATTTGCTCTCGGTGAGTTGGCCGGCAACTGTCGATATTATTTTCCTCGATGCCGCCACACGCACGGAGTGCTTGGTGGTCCTGTTGCCTGTTGACCAATTAGTCAGGCCCCTCATTAAAGGAACTCCTATTGTATATCTCTCTCTCTCGCCTACACTTCCGTCTCACTGCTGACATTCGTATCCCCCTTGTTCCCACTTCGTGCTTATTTCCATTTCGTTCACTATTCTGCTTCTGCCGCCGTATGTTCCTCACTGTCTCCCTCACGAGTTCGTTGCCTCGATCCTACATTCGCTTAGTCTTTGCCTTCGGAGTCCACTGTTGCTGCCGATGGTCGTCCACTCACTAATCGAAGTTCAATAATTGACCCGTCCATCCCTGGCCGACTACTTGCCCCTGCTTGCCGCCGGTGCCGGGCTCGAGGCCCGCCCGATGCCCCACCCGCCATAGCCATCTCATCTCGAAACTTCCCTCGACAGACCGTAACCGCCAGCCTGTCTGTCCTGCGAGTCCTGGTGGGGTTCCTGCAACGGACAAAGCACAACCGTCTGGCGGGCCTACTCCTGTTCACGGGCTACGCCGTGCAGTGCTGCGTCGGCCAGCGCTGCCGTCTCGGTAAATTGCAGAACCAGTGACAGACTTTGTAGCAGCAGCAGCAACAGCAGCAGCACTGGAGAGACCCATGACTAGCGGCTGTACCAAAGGTAGATAGGGGGAAATAACCTGCTCCTTCGACCAACGAAGGAAGTAAGTAACCAGCGCTTCGTTTGTGCTTCGCTAAGAATGGAGGTCTCTAGTCGGCTAAGGGCTAAGACCGATACTGTACCGAAACCTAAATCGTGCCCTGTACAAACAGAATAGAGAAGGCAGAAGCGTGCAGGCCAAGGAAAAGTCGGCGAGGGCAGTGTCAGTAAGGTTGTCTCAAGGATGGCCAGCACGGGACGGGGGTCGTGTCGGGCGTGTCGCGGGACCAGTTCGTACGGCGATGGCGACGAGGACAACCCCACTCGGGGGCCCCGCGCTGGGGTCGTGGGTCATCGCCGAGGCAGGGCCCTTCTCGGAGTCCTCGGTCTCCGCAAAGAAGGGTAGCTCGACTGCGACTCAAGTGAATAAGCGTGTTTTCCGCCCGTGTCCCTCCCCCATCTATGGCTCCTCGTCTGCGTCGTGTACCGCCGTCGATGTGACGCGGGGGGGCTAGACGACATTGGCCGGGGGCCAAGACGGGGTGAGGGGCGCGTCAGGATCAGAAATGTCAGAAGGGACGACGGCAAACCGGTCTCTACCGAGGTCTCCCTCCCGCCAGCGGAGGCCGGCAGGCCAGCGGCAGAAGCGCTACCATCACAATCACCGATGGAGGCAGCGGTAGCCGTGGCCCAAGAAGTAGTCGTAGGCCTCAACGAGGATGAGGGCACAGCGACGACCAAGAACACAGAATGATAGCGAGAAGGAGCGCGCTTGGACGGCAAGCCCATGAAGAGCGAAGCATGGAAGCCGCCGGGTCTCTGCCACGACGAGTTGCACGAGAGATTTTGCAGGCGGAGGATGAGAGTGAACGCGGGCCGGCACAGGGGCAGGAGAGGATTCGAGACGGTCGCGATCGCCACTGGCTCGGAGCTGGACAACGGCCGCTCGCGCAGTCGACGCTGGTGGAGAGTCTTGCGGGACACCCGTGACGCCGTGCGCCGGAGCACGGCCCAGCCGGCCACGGCCAGGCTGCTGCGCGAGTAGAAAATAGCTAGCAGATGAGAGAAAACGAACGAGCAACGCACCGAACGGAGTCGCGCTGAAGGACGAGAGCTAAGCAGCGGACATACGTATCTAGCAAGCGGAGATCCGTGCTCGTCTGCTCGTTGGACGAGTAGGCGGAAGGAGGGCGCGGTACGATCCGCGTTGCTGAGTCCGCGAGGGAGAGCGGCAAAAAGAGAGAGATGGAGAGGCAGGGAGCCCTGGTGAAGAGAACCTGGGTGGAACCTCGACCCCCGGTGGGGCCCGAGCCCCAACGGGGGTCGCAACGGGGGTCGAGGTGGGGCTACCGTCGGGGAGCAGTAATTGAAACATTATTAATGAATCAGCGCCGTCCAATGCCGCCGTGGCGGAGGCGGAGGCGGCAGCGGCGGAGAGGGGTGCGGGAACGAGCGGTGAGATGAAAAAAATCCGAGGGAAAGATCCAGTAGCGCCGGCAGCAGCAGCAGCAGCAGCTACAAAAGAAAAGAAAGCGAACTCGCACATCACATCCAGTCAGCCACATATAGACGTCCCTCTGCCGATCTTTCTCCTCTTCCCCGATCGAATAAGGTTGCTTCTCCCAGACGCACACGCCCGCGCGGAGTGAGAGAGCTGGCAAGAAAAGGAATGATAATCGCTCAGCCGGCAGTCGTCGTGGTACGAGAGGCTGCAGCGATGTTGGAGGATGTTGGGGTCGCGGGGGTTATCCAGCCGTCGAGAAGATATCAATTGCGTTTTGCTGCCTGCCTACGGGCAGACCCCTGCTGGCACCCCCCAAGCCCCAGCCTTCCATGTATAATACATATTGGTTGAAATGACGCTTTCACTGTTTCACCCGTAAATGGTTAGGTTAGGCTCGGCTCGTCTGCTACCGCTGGTGCTTCTGCTTCTTCTTCATACGTAAGTAGGTAGTGGGTATAACTATCAATATGTTGGTGATGTTTTCTTCTCGCTGTACCCAAGATCATTCTTGATGGAAATTGCATGCGCTGTGGATGGTGCTGCGTAAATGGCTAGGGATGGATGCGTTATAGTTGATATGATGTTGTGGGATTTCAAGGAGGATTTTTTCTACGAAAATGAAGAGAATGAACTAGCCGACGGTAGAAACGATCACTTCGCACGTGATCGGTGATAATCGACGAGAGACCAACTGCTGGGCTAGTGCCACCCATACGATGAAGGATAGCGAAGCTGATAGTAATTATAATAATAACGACAATAATAATGGAGGTCCCTCAATGACAAATCAAATGTATCCACCTTCATTAATCCCAAGTATACAAATGCACTTATAAAATGGAACACACACATTGAGGCAAGGGCGGACATTAATCACACTCGTTCGATCGATGACATTTAGCGAAAAGCAGAAAACTCAAATTGAATATAGCCCTCCCCCCCTCGACGATGATGAACCTGAACAACATATTGCAATCGTGAGTCCATTTCGACTCTAGTCCTATCGGTCCGTCCCTTTCCATAGCACTAACTCGCAATTGAATTGGAGGGAGCCTGCGTCAGCCACTTTAGATTACTATTCCAGAGTGATCGAGGCACAAATCTTCGATTTCGCCCCCCCCCCCGCTTCGATTTTGTATTAGAAAATTTAATCCAAATGTTCCCTGTCAGTCATTCGGTCGGCCGTTCTCTTGGTAGGATTTCGCCTCCCATTGCCTCTGTCGGCCATTGTCGCTACGCTCGTTTGGTCTTCTCCGAGTCTCGAAGAACAGCTAAGGCAAACACATTAAGTGACACACGGATGAAGAAGCCAGCCAGGACAGGATGACGATCCGAAGAGGAACGATCGAGAGGAACGACGCCGGGTAAGAATAACCATTCGTCGAATGATAAAACCATGAACCAGCGGCGAGTGTACAGCCCGATCCCCCGAAACGTTTGGGTTTCACCAGTGGTTCTTGTCCAGTGGTAAGGAGCTAAACCATCGGGGACTGAACATGGTAAAAAGCAGACGCCGAGGTCTAGCCGTGCAGGTTAGGTTAGGCTAAGCAGAGGAGGTTGAGCATTTGTGCACTTGAGTGGTGCAAGAAGTGGGAGTAGCGAGGAAGGCGGGTACCACACCGGGGGTGGTGGGGGAGATGGCGGCGCGAGCTCTTGAGAAATAGTTCGTTTCGATAATGGACAATGAACGAAACGGATGGCAGGCATCGCAGCGACGACTATTGCCGGGGGGGGGCGGGGGGGCGGGGGGGGGCATTTCAACGTCAAACGAAATACAAACGGAGACAGCCGGCCAGATAGGTATTTACACAGGGCACGACTGCGTCCCCCCCCGGCCTGGCCGCCTGAGAGCGCGGCTTGAAATTGCGCGAGCGAATCGCTGACAGGCTGGCGGACATCTTGATCGGGAGGAGATGGGCTGTGGACTTCGGGCCAAGTGCCGGGAACGCCACCCCACAACATAGTCGAAGGGGGACGATCAGAGACCGGTGAAGGTTCCGTTTGCCGGCTCCCCGCCACAGACCCCCACGCCGAGGAGTGCTCTTTCTTTCTCTTTCTCTCTCTGCTAACTGTGGCTCTCCCAGTATCATCACCGGGAACAGTGGTCCGTCTTCGAGAATGGCTGGCCCGGTTAGCTGTAATAGTTCGCTTAGTTCGGCCTTACTGCCCGTCTACTCTTGTCGGCATCAGCGCACTCACGGCAACGTTGACTGAGTAGTATCGGAGTAGCGACAGAGACAGTCTGGCCAGTTGCAATTTTAAATCCGGCCTCTCCAGCTGCGCAACCGTTCGGCTTGGGGCAACATTTAAAAAAGAGAGAGAGGCGGGCGGTGCTCCGCAGATCGACTCGACGATCCGACATTGAGGCAGATCGACAAATGACGAACTTCGTTTCGGCTGCGATCGAGCGCACCGAACGCCACTGAGTTGTCTGGCAGAGGTGCAGGGTCAAAGCGTCCAGTGGACGAGGACGTGGACCTGGGGATAAAAGGCGAACTCCACAGACGCACGAGGAAGGGAAAGAAATGGCGCAATTCTATCCAAGTGCATTTCGCCTCCTTGGGTGGATTTGGACGTAGGCAAACAACAGTTGACGGAACCTCTCGATTCCAGTGTTGCCGATTTCAGCACGACCACAAGGATGTGTCTGATAGCCACTTAGACAGGTTGTCTATGTTCAGCTTACGTGTGCCAGTAGAGGCACGTATCGTCTCGACACGCTGCTAAAAGGTGAAAGGTAAGCATTCGTGAGCAGGTTGCGACAAATGAGTCAAGGCACGAACAACGAGGAATATTCGCCGTGGAACATAGCAGCAAAAGTTGGGAAAACATGGACATAGAGTTCCCGGTGTACTACCGAGCGATAATTAGTATTGGGGCGAGCTACTATAATATTTAATTAGTATTGTTGCTATTTGTGACTAGTACAGGAAGCATTGTAGTATTGCATCTCACTGGTAAACATACATATAGATATATATTTATATATATATATGCTGGATGGAACAAACTAAGGTTCTATTGTGTCTCAACGTTCACGCTCGAATTTTCCAGCTATTAGTAAAATGTAATGGTATATTGATTCATTAAAGGCACGAACGGAACTGAAATATTTACAGTGCTTAGTATTATTCTAGCATATATCTCCGTCTCCGCTAAACCTGTTTTATACAACTATGGCTTATGCTTAAAGCTTCATGTATGCTTGTCCACGTTCACCTATCGAACATCGCGCCGCCTCCCTATTGATTAGCTCTGGTAAGTGTTTTCGATATTGTCTGCTGTTATTACAGTTTCGCCTCCGGTGCATTTCACCACACCCGGAGCTGATCTATGTATATATATATAGTCTGTGCCTGCGTTCAAGGCTCATCCGAGAGGATGAGAACGAGGACAAAGTTGTTGTCGGTATAAGGTGTGTAGTTCCAGTTAGATGTGTTCCATATGAGATTTCTCGTCGACAATATATATATATATATATCGAGGCCATATAGCTCGCCTACACCATTGCTAGTTGCTGGGTGGGGCGCTGTGTCGGCCAGTAGTTGAGAAGAGGCTAGTTTGTCGTTTCTGGTTTGGTTTCTCGGACGAGGTCTCGCGAGGTTTCGCGAGGGGTCGAGGCTCTGCTGAGCGATGCAGTGACGATAACAATAGGGGATGTCGGTCGGAGGAAGGGGGGGAGAGTTTAAGTTTTTGGCTGACCTGCCCCGGGCGATAAATTCTCATTTTAAAATCTGCCAGCCAGCCAGCCAGCCACCTACGATCGGACTTAACCCCCAGGCCCGGCCTTCGACGTGGAGCACATTGTCGCCGGCGGCCGCCACCGCCGCCGCAGCCGCCTATGGCTCTATGGCGGCGGCGGTGGATGACCAGGACCAACGAGCAAGGAGGGACCCAGGGAGGGGTTTGCAGTGGGCTGTAGCCGGGAAGAGAGCGGTGTGAAAGCAATGGGTGGTATTGCAACAGAGCAATATCTCTCTGTCTCGTCGATTGCCCTCCGCTGACTACCCCCGCCCCCTGCCCCGCCCCCCCAGCTAACTATTGCTTGGTTGTGTCTCGAGACGCGACGATCTAGTGACGCGTCGCTCTTCTATTGGTATTGGGTTCGTGGTCGTTCCGCTGGTCGGCTCGCGGCTGGCTTGGGGCGGCGTCCTTCGCAGCCTACATTCGCCCGCTCACTGCGATGGAGGCCTAACGGTTGCCTATGGTACTGCCATCGCTGCTCGCCGACGACGCCAGTCTCGCCAGTTGGAATTGCGACGGACGACCGGGTGACCGTTCGGGCTAGCCGGCATCCGAAACAAGCATTGAAAACACCACCATGCGTAGAACGGAGCAGGAGGTTTATCATTGGTTTACAACCCCCGCTGGACTGTTGCCGCCGGGACTACAACTGCATGCGGTCCCCACTGAACAGCGGCCATTCGCTGATGATGCTGCTGCTGATCCTGCTGAGACTTAGTCAGTTAGTGGTCGCCGACTTAAAGAACATATATATATATTTATATATATATATATAGAGAGAGAGAGAGGGGGAGAGAGATTATACCCATACTCGCCTATATGTAAATACATTATATATGCAAGCATATGCACGAATTCGACACCCAGCAGACTTAATGGTTTGAGGCAGTATCGGGAGCAGTCCAACGTTGTCCTCGAATGACCGCTCGCTCCCACACCCTCTGTCTGCTGCTGAGCATGCACCTGCTGAGCCAGTAGACGCAATGGTGTTACAGGAGCGTGAATGAGCGTGACTTGGAGAAGACATTGCGAATGGGACGGTAGCCGATTACCGGGTTCATCGCGTTTGATTTCCACCGAACAAAATTAGCGCGTTAACCCGTCTCCGCCTACGGCTCAGGGTTCTCGTATCGTCGGGCCGGCTGTTCGGAGTGCGCGCACAAACATCTCGGCGCCAAAAAACTCGATTTACCAATACAAAGAGTTTTGTAGCATAAACGGTGGTATTATGGTGTGTCCACTAGTCCTCCTGTTGCGCGTGTGCTTCGAATTGTGACTTGTGAATTGATGCCCGTGGTCAAGCACGTCCACCCGACTAGAGTTTATGGCGATGCCGGTTATGGCCGGCTATGCTGTGACACATGTGTTGCATCTCTGACGTGGTCCGCCAGCCCCGCCCGTGTGAATCGCACGGGCCGTGCCGCCAACTCCCTCACTCACACTTGCTTACCAGCCTCCGCGTTGCGGTTGCGAGGCAACGCCGCATGGCTGCCTGTTATTGAGCTGGACAAAAAAAATGTGGCCTTTGCGTAACGAGAATCGTGCCACAAGATGCCGCCCCCCACACACCGAGGAGAATATGCCTCTTTATAGCCTCGGGTCGAGTCGGGGTCCCTCCGCCGTGGGCGCCAGCTCTCGCAGCCATTCTGTCGAAGTGGCACTGCATATTTCGCCTGCGCCGCAACCGGCCGTCCAACCACCTGAACGATGTCGTCGACGACGACGACGACCCGATGATCGGAATCCAATATGCTATGCCTACATATGTATACAATGGATAAGAATTGCTAACACGATGACCTCTTCTTTTCGATGGTCGCTCGATTCTTGGCGAAGCATTTTCGCAAGTCGTTTTTATGGCGTGTCCATATAACGCTCAATGACATTGGCTATGCTGACGCATGCCCAGCTAGAAGTTGAAATATATGCTAATATCGGTAGTAGGCAAGGATACCTCGACGATGTCAATTAGGACAACGAGGAGGCGAGTGTTGTGCTGCTGCTGCTGGGTTCGATGGGCCGACTCAAAACTCAGGGAAACCTTCCGCCTCAGCAGAAAATCTCAATAGTTCAGCGCGACCCATGCGCGGTATGCCCCTTCGACATTTATTTGTTTGTGTGTTGTTGTTGTGGTTTGAACTATCATAGTTTTCGTTAGTAGCGTTGGCTTTCTATTCGCTGGTGTGCGCACTGATAGGGTCACGGGAACGGGAGACAGGAGTCGGCTGGCCAGGGGTCGTCCTGCCAGGAGTCGCCCGGCCACGGGTCGTCCTGCGAGGCAGGAGTCGACCAGCCAGGAGTCGACCAGCCAGGTCAGGAATCGCCCTCGTGCCGTGCCTGCCCGGTATGAGACGAGAAAAGATAATAGCGATGCGAAAGAGCATCTCACTGTCCTCAGCATCTGCCCTCGCCGAGTCCTGCCTCGGTCTTCCGCCGCCGCCGCCGCCCTCCAAGCGGTCCATCCTCCATTAACCTCTCCGTTGCGACTTCCGGACAAGTTTGCAAATGCTCGTCTAAACCATACGGCCACCGGACGGCCGGGCCACAACATATCGGGGGAGCATGACGGGTAGGCGAACAGCGGGGGCAAAAAGGTGGACCGACCTCGGCGGCGGATGCCGGCTCGGCCCGAAAGTGAAACCTACACAGCCATCGTGGGCATGGCACGGGCCAGCCATTCCAACCATAACAATAATAATAGTCGTAGTGGTAACAGTGCCAACAGTTTGCTGCTGCCGAAAATGTTGTGCTACTGCTGATCTTGCCGGTGGTGCCGGTGCCGCCGGTGCCTTGCTTGCTTGCGGCTGCTCAGGACAACCACCCCATTCGCTGGCCAGCACTGCTAGAGGGTGGTTGCACAGCGGGGGGAGCCGGGAAGCGTTGGGGTGTCGTGTCCGCAATCCAACGGCGGCCGGCTGGAGAGTCTCGAGTGAGTCTCGCCGCCCGGCGGATCGCCAGTAGTCATATCTACTTTCGGCATCCTGCCTCCCCCTCTCTCTCCCTCCCCCTTCATTTTCCTTACCTAACCTCTATCTGTCGACTATGGTCATGTTCCCTGTAACTTCTCGTTCATGCTTTTGAGTTCGTATCTCTCTTTCTCTCCGCTTTTCCTCCCGTGGCTCGCGCACGTTCGAGCCCATCCATGGCTTCTCCATCCCGGTCACAGTCCCGGGCGCGGGGGAGTGCTCTGTAGTCTCTGCTGACCACGGCTGCGGCAGTGGCCCGATGGGCCACTGCCGGACCTGACTTTCTGCCTATCGTCGGTCTCTCGAACGAAGTGCAGCTAGTTGGCTATGCTTCCCAGCCGCCTGGTCCTTTAACCAATCATACGGCGAAGGTATCTTTACGAACTTTGCAAGCCGAGCTCTGCCCCCCCCCTTCCCTGAATTCGTGCCGTGTTCATTCGGCTCTTGGCATCGGTCACTGCGAGAGTCAGTGGCCGCCCATAGACAGACACAGCACGTGAAGGTACATAGGCATTGGACAGCTAATTAAAGGCACCTATTCCACGTTGCGGACCTCCTGCCGCGGTCACCGTTACTGCCAACGCGTTTGTCGAATTTTGAGCACAACCCGTGCTGCCCGCGAGCATCCGTGTGTGGGTATGCGTATAACAGAAAACGTATCTGCCAAGCGGCGTATCAGGAAGCCGTGCTTTGGAACCACTTTCATATGTGTCCTGAGCGATTCGAACCGGAGACCTTTGGCTTCCAAGTCCTCGGTGACTACAACCACCGAATACTACCGGTACTACCTCTACCATTATCAGGTTATATCTACATCGGATAGACGACGGGAATTAGCGTAATCTTACGCTAATTCCCATTCTACCGATGTAGATTCAATTCGATCTGCCAACCGAATCGCATAACATCATGTCTCACACCTGCACAATACATAGCAGCGTGCAACGAACAACGCGTTCAAACAACAACAACACCACATACGCAGATTGCAGAAAGGCCGAGAAAGAACCCCGAGGTGGACAATACGTCCCCTTTGTTCGGCGGCGCAACCGATCGCAGCCGCGCTTGCCTCTGTCACCAACAAGTTCAGCTGCTGCTGAGTTGAGAGCTGCTCGGGTCTGCCAGGCGGCCACAGTCCGTGGAGCAGTCCGCACGAGAAGAAGTGACCGAGAGTGAGAGAGATAGAGAGAGATCGAGAGAGATAGAGAGAGGTTAGTCCGCAACGCGTATATTCTATTCGTGTCATATAACAGCATTGGTGCTGCTGATGTTGCCGTTATGTCGGTGATGAGATGGCGCGGTGGCGAAGCATCGCCGCCGCCGCCGCCGCCGTCGCACTAGCAGCAGTAATCGAAATAATAGCAAGATCCCTCGATACGAACGGGTCGAAGAATCCCGGTGGCGATCGCCGGCAGGCGGCCACTGGCAGGCGGCAGCCATCGAGATACAGGGATCTGTTCTCGCATGACCGACTGCACTTCAATAGCACAATACCACAACGCGGTTGCGATCCCGGACCGGCGACGGCATACGACAATGGTAAGGACAACGAAGACAACGTGCAGCGGAGAGAGAGAGAGAGAGCGGGAGAGAGGATGCGTGATGCTGTGGATATGTCTACTCAGCCTGGTTGTAGGTTGGGCGCGCGGCCACATCGACGAAGGGCGGGTGAGTGCTTCGATCGAGCGTAGTGCTGACGCCGTTTTCTTTATCCGTGCCAGCGATTAACGAAAGACGATTTTTTTGCCATCCGTTGCTGTAGTTTTTAATATTGGCCACAGTGCGTTGTGCTTCACTTAGCGTTAGCTTGTATCCGGGACCTCGTAACGTCATCCCGCAGATATAGGGAAGGTCTGTTATATGTGCCATTTGCACCTTGAAGCGCGTTGAAATTGTCCAAATCGCTCATAAACCTTCAAGATCTCTAATGAATTATCCCGCTGTTGGGTGCTTATATTACATTATACTATAAGTAATATTACGTTATACTCGATGGAATGATTGTACTATATGGCAGGATTTTAAAGAGGAAATGCTGATCGTATATATATATATATATATATATATGCAAATTTGTATGCTTTATATATTTTGATCAATAACATACATTTGACACTCATACCCGTCTCCGGATTTGCAACCTAAGATATCGAGCACTATTGCAGCAAAAACCTGGTATATGATCTCGTTCTCCACATCACCGTAGAATATCCGAACCGCGGCTGATTCACCCTAATATAATACGTAATGGAACGAGTCGGATGCAATAGCAGACGCCACGCCAGACTCCATGACCACCGGCTGCTTGGCCAATCACCATTCGTTCGGGCTTGGGGTGTCGAGCGCATTCGTCTGACCTGACCAACAGGGAAGTAACGCGGCTCGCGAGGGAAGTGATCGTGGTTAGCGACTAAGGAAGTCGGCGGCTGTATATCGAAGGAACATAGTGCTCGTGGCAAATGAATCGCGTGGATAAATTTCCCTGAACGGCAGGTCCGTTCTCCTGTCCACTGTGTCCTCTTACTCTGCTACGGAACATCGATTTAATATAAACCACCAATTTGAATCTGAATGTACGACTTTCAGCCTAAAAAAAGAATAGCTAGTTGTACGGGTGGTATAATGTCGCATTGAAAATCTCGTAAATGTATCTTCCTCCTTCGCTGGCCAGCTCGCATCATTCCGTTTAGGGGACGAATCACATAAGGAGACCCCCCCCCCCGCTCCCAGCTGTGCTGGCGATGTTTGCTCGAGCTTGATATCGAGCTCAGATGCCTCTGCGTGCGTGTCTTTCGTATTTCGGTCCTTACCACCCACTCCAATCACACGGAATATCTTATATTTGCAAATTAAGCTCAACTTTCTTTGGTTAGCGTCCGAGGATTGCCCGCCTGCAAGCCGCCGGCAATCCATTCGAAAGCGATAGAACGGGTCCGCGCAGGCAGGCAGCCTGCCGAGAGGAACAGTGGCTCGCTGAGCCGCTGTTCTCACTCCGTGCGCATCCACCCCGCCACGGCGATGTAGCATGTCCGGCCGTGTGGGCCGACCCTTAGTATAAGGTAGTTTGAGTCCTCTTTGATGTTGTCGCAAAGTCTAGCCCGTCGCCCGATCTCGATCGACAACAGCAACCTCCCGATGACGTGATTATAATTCACCTCAGTCACCAGCCGGTGGGCCAACCACCGCCGGCGCCGCCACCACCACGCTACACGCTCGAGTCTACAGTGGCCTGCTCTATCTACAGGGGGACCCCTACCCACTGCCGTCCAGTGATGGTGTACAGTAACACGGCGATGACGGTTTATCACTACATCTCGCCTTATCGATCCCCCTTCTTGCTCTCTCTCTTGTTCTTTGCTCAGTGGAAATCTCGTCCGAAGAGCAGTAGGTGCAGGCCTAAACACGATCGTAGGTAGGCAAGCCGATCCGAGGACAGCGGCATCAGCAGCAGCAGCAGCACCCGCAGCAAAATCAGCAGCAATAGCTCTTTGAAATTCACCCTCAATCTTAACCGTCCCCGGTCCACCGCCTGCTGCTGCTGTACTGGTTAGAGTCGTCAACGTCTCGAGGTCTCGAGTGCGGCCCCTTCTTTGTGGCTCTCCTCCCTAGCTAGCTAGCTAGCTAGCTAGCTAGCTACGTAACTCTCTGTCGCTAGCCTCTCCCATCCCACGGCTGATCAAGCTAACAGCCAACACCTAGACGAGAAGGCGGGCTAAGATATATTTTTTCGCAATTCCGGACCCTTTTCGCAGCGTCATGCCGCCACGAGAACCTCTACGATACCGCCCTCTCCTTCCTCCTGGGTCTCCTCTTCTGGACTCTCGCTGTCGTCTAATAGCCAGGGCAAAACGGTGCGAGGCAGGCAGAGAGTGGCGGGTAGCATCGACGACACTCAAGCATACCGAAGACGCTACGAAGAGGTAGAAACGAATCGTAGCAAGGGAAACTGGAGGTGGGACGCACCTCCTGCCTTCCATAGACCCCCGTTCTGCCGGCCCAGCCAAGGAGGAACCGAACGAATCATGGCCATGCCGCTGCCGCCGCTGCCGCCGTCGCCGAGAAACAGACAGAGAGTGAGCGACCGGTACAGGGGCAGATAACATACACTTTCACTTTTCTCCGCTGCTGTTTCCTCGACTACTGGTAGTGAGTAGTAGTCACCATTCTCTGGCCCTGCCCGAAGGGGGAGGCGGACATTGCGGGTCCTTCTCCAGCAAACAGCGGCGAGTGTGCGCGCACACACGCGTACTCAGCCTCTCGTACATAGACATAGCTCTCATTCGCTCTCATGGCCTGCGCGCACACGGCGCCATAAAGATAAAGTAACAATTCTCCAGAGTCTCGCCCTGTCCGGTGCCTCCCGAAGGCAAAGTCGCCTCCGCCGCCGCCACCACCGCTGGCCGAACCCTCCCTTTCCCGTCGTTCCAGCGCGATCCTCAGCGCTCGAACTTGAAACAGGCTTTGAGCGAGGAACGATGCCGGCGTGTACGGCCGTGCTTGGCCGCCCTTTCAGACCCCGAGCCCACCCGGTCCCCAAGCCAAGAGAGCCAAGATCTAAGAACGTCGCATCGTCGACCCGTTAGCCTGTGCGCTCACAGAGGAGGCAAGCAAGGAAGGACAAGAGAGAGAGAGAGACAGAGAGAGAGAGGCGGAGGGGACCAGCGAGTTCGAAGTAGCGCTGATGTATTTGAAATTATTTTCGACAAGCGGCTATTTTCGTTTGCGCTACTGTCGATTGAGATAGCGGACGCTGCAGACAACGAGGGACAGCGAGAGAGAAAGAAAGGCAGAAATGAGGGCGGTCGGCATGGGTGGGTGTCTGGCTGGCTCAGCAATGGATGCGCTGTCGAGTCCCCCAAACCCCGCTGCAATGGCCACTGCTGGACATCGACATAGTTGAAAGCGTTCGGTGTTCAGCAACAGCAGCAGCAGCAGCAGGAGGAGGAGGATGTTCAAAGAGCCAAAGATCCCCCTCTTCTTGACCACTTCTCCATACGTTAAGGAGACGCAGGGCAGAGCGACTGGCCGGTCGACAGGCCGCCTGTGCAAGCAGAAGGGAATAGAGATAAGAAGGTGCTGGTCATCGTCGGGCCAGCGTCTGATAGCAGCGAGCTTGCGACGGGTTTGGGGGTGAGGGTGCTGATGCTTAAGAGACACGGGACTTGACTGACCATTGAGGGCGCACGGCTTTCATGCGGCTCTTACCTGTAAAGAGAGAAAGAGAGAGAGAGCGCGCGCGTGAGAGGTCTGGAGAACGACATAGAGAGAGAACGTAGGAAAAACGAGCTAGCAAAGTTAGTAGGTAGATGCCACTAACACTGGCTGATAGCCGAGGCCCAGATGGAGGGTGTAGCTGGTTAACAATCAAGCTTGCAGTGAGGACACACCGTCAGTCGAGTTTGGCTTTATTTTGTTTTTGCACCAAGTGGCTCGCAGTGGCCACTTCTCCATACACAAGCGTTTTTTTTCACTGAGTCTATCTCATCAACGAGATCCATTTTGGCCGAAAGGTTAAACGTCGCTGCTGACCACTTGTTGAGATGGATTGACATGATGCAGCAAGTTCGTGCCGTATGTAAGTCAATGCTGTATCGCTCATCCGAGTTTAAGCGAACGTGTATGGTTATTCAAACAGGGGAAGGACTTCCCCAAACAGGCTGGATAGGGATACTAGGATACTAGGTGTATGGACACACTTGCTAGCTTGTTCGAGATATCGACCGTACTCATTCGATTGTCGTCTCTCCGTTGTTTGGGTGACTGGCAGGCGGCCTGTTGCTCGAAGCGGCTTGTTTTTTCTCCAGCTGACGTTTCCCCCCGCTATGTGCCTCGTATAATCCTGTCCGTTAACCTGCTGTGAATAGGCCACACTCGATATCGATGATAACGTGACTCCTTCTATCAGTTGGCATCCAGGACATGCGTCCATGTATCCATCTAGAGTTGACACACAACCGTCTCGTGCTGCGACAGGCGCAGCGCACATGTACGGTACAATGACAACGACTCCGTAGGTCAGTGCCGCTCGGAAATATAAGGACGACTCGGCCTCACGAACCACGCACCACTCACTATCGTCGAAGCGTGAGGGCAAGAACGCCGCGGGTGGCGTTCGGAGGATGTTGGGGATCCAACAAATCAGACTGATGCTACTCTTGAGCTATTTGTTTTTGAGCTAACCTCATCTGTTCCCCTTCCCTGTGACAGCCCCCATCAGCTAACCCTTAGGTACTTCTATGAGGAGCTGCCGGGGGGCCATCGTTGCTTATTCTTTCCACCGGTCGAGGGCTGGCAAAAGGCCACAATTAGACAAAAACCGATCAAGAAGATCCCAAAGATTCTCCGCGTTTGCCAGTTGCAGATCCTCAAGCGTATGTCCCACCTGTGTCGAAGTCCAAGACGCTCGCCACTAGACCACTAAGTGTGGACTATTCATGCTCACGACTGCCTACAATGATGTACAGGCAGATGGCGGAACAACCGGACAAAGGGGGTCTATCTCTCGTCTGATTCGGCTTCTACAGCAATTGTCGTTTGAGGGGTATACTCGGCCAAGGACGGAGTATACTACAATAACATCAGATAGTAACACGGTTTAGTATTCGAGTTACACATTAAGCTCGTACTAGGAGATGCTCGAAACGCATCACTCGAAACAATAAAACATCTCCGACGCTAATCTACTATACAATGCAGCCAGGCTCTCGCACACCGTAGTCAATGTTCATCGCGGAGAAGACAGCACAAACCTCCTACTGCACTACCCGCCCTTCTATCCGCCCATGACTCCTTGTGCAGATCGCCTCGTCCGGCTAGTCTGCTTCTAGCAATAGCGGTAGCTCTCTCTCTCTGTCTCTCTCTGTCTCTCGCCCAGTATAAACATCGGGTTCGTAATGTATGTGAGCACGCTGTAATGTGTAGGCACGACGCCTACCGTGGCCGCGCCGTGGCCTCGCCGCGGCCTAATCTAATAAGGACGAGGCGGATGCAGCTCATCCTGTCGCTGCCGGCAGGCACCATAAGCAGACGAGCGCCATCGCGATCCGCGCGCCGTAAAAGGCAAACTTTTTATAGGAATATGTGCGGCCGGCTGAGATGGCGCTGTCTGCCAGCGTACCGAGCGAGCAGCAAGCAGTACGCGGGTAGGCTTCGTGTTTGCTTCGCCCTGGCAGCGCTTCTCCTCTTGGTCTCTGCTGGGCATTTCTTCGACGTCGAGCCAGCGGTCGGATGGCGGCTCAGGGCCGTCCTTGTCAGCCTGTACCACACCGCTATGTGTTCGAATAGCTGGCTCATGACGCTGTCGAGTAGCCAGCGCCGTTGCGGGCTGTGCAGCGTGATGTAGCTACGGATGCTGCTGCTCCTCCTGCGGGAGTGTTGTGGCGGAGTCCGTTGTACAGTCGGGTTAGCGCGCGCCCCGCCACGCCGCCTGTGTGCTAGTGGATCATGAGGTATACTCCACGATCGTAGCACACAAAGAACACAATTGCAATTGCTAGACTGTGGCGCGGCAGCGGCCCACCTCCCGCCGCTTCGTGATTGTACCCGAGAGATCGAGAAACAGAGGTGCAAGACACCCTCATATGGCGGTGTGTCCATTGCCAACGTGTAGTCGATGTTCGACTCATTGGGAGGTGATCTCGTCGATTTGTGATTACATATGCACACATACAGCTGAACCACGACCTGATTCGGAGGAGATATACGAATATGCAATACGTCACAACGGATCACAAGGAGCAACGCGCCATCAACCATTGCAACGCTATGACACTGTAATGTGTTTCTTTTGGGGGAGGTGGGGGGGGGGGGTCTGATTCTCAGCCTTAAACATTCAGCGTCCACGGAATTGCTTTTTGCATTGCTTCGTAAGACGGACCCCCAGGTGCAATTCGGTGGAGATCGAATCCGTGCACCCACGGGCCTCCTCCGCTTGCGAGGCGCACGCAAATGCACCCCCAGATCACCTGGACGATGCTACGACAGCATACGCTCGCGGTGATGGACTCTATCGCGCATTGTCCCACGCCATTTGCTGCTCACATGTGCTAGCCGCAAGGCTGCACGTTGGGTACAATCATCACGCACACTTGTCGATGAGTGTCCACAATCTGAATTCACTATTCTTCCATAAAAAATTGATATCTTGCAGAGCAATCAAATTGATCCACTCTAGCCCATCGTTCCTAGGGCAGTAGGCTATCGCGTTACCCCATATCGCCAAGCCGACGTTCGAGGCAGGAACGCCCTCGCGCGTTCGCCCACCGTGGCGTGGACAGAGGCACGGGAGGTGTGCGTGAGAGCCGAGCCGAGAACGAACCGGAGAACCACCAACGCGAGCGCCGACGAGATCGCGAACTCGAGCCACCGACAGAAAAGGGCCAGCGCAAACAACGACGCCAGCGTCCGGCCGCTGGGCCACCACCGACGTCCAGGACGTACAGAATGAGCGCATGATTGGTGAGATTGGGACGGATGGTCTGATGGGCAACGAAGAGACAGACGGTGCTGGCCGAGAGCAGAGCGAGCTCTCTGTCGGCTTGTTTGTCTGCGACGAATGTTCGCTGACAGCGGGCGACAACGACCGGATGAACGGCACCGAATGAAATAGGCGCATGAGGGGAACCCCGCGTCCAGGCCAGCAACGGACGACAACGGGGGGCTGGACAAAGGGGGGTTGCGTGGGGGGGGGGGGCGTATATAATCAATATTTCTTTGTGTTGTTGTTATTAGTGAGAACGAGATGGCGACGACGGCGACACCATCGAAGAAGGAGGGAAAGCGAGCAACGGCAGAGGCGTCCAGAGACGGTTGGCGTGGTATGGGAGCGTCGTGGGCTAGGGAGGCCGGCGATGGCGGCGGCAGCCGTCGTCGTCGTCATCGATGCCGAGTTGCAGCTCGGCGTAGCTCTGCTGCGAGGTAATAGCAGCGTCGGTGGCGAGCGACGGGACGCAAATGTAATGTAGTCAGTTCCGGATGGAAAGTAGAGAGGGAAAACATGGAATGATGAGGGAACATAGAACTGAGGATCGAGGATCGCGCGGGCCAGCTGGCAGCGGCGGCGTGGGGGCGGCGTGGGGGCGGCGGCGGCGAAACCAACACCGTGCTATGGCACGGGGTTGCACACAGTGCGGGGTACACAACAGCCACAATCGACTTGACACAGAACGCGGAAGAGCCGGCAGAGACCCTCACACACACACAAAGTCGTCGTTGTATAGCGGATTGTACGTTCGCCTTGTGCCGCAAACCGCGCGGTGTAGGCGAGCAGCCGCCAGCCATGGCTGGCGGAATATCATTGCAGTAGTGGTGCATTGCGTTACAGATGAAGGAAAAAGTTCTCTATGCTGTGCTACGCACAGAGGTGTCGGTGCCCGTGGAAAATGCGAGTGGCACAACTCAAGCGGCAAGAAATGTACTATGCACAAGATATTGTAAAGAAAAGGTAAATCTATATTGGTTTATTAAAGGAACTGCAATTTGTACAATGCTTAAGTTCTCTTATTATATGTCATCATCACGAAGCGGGACAACTCGAATGCAACTCGGTGCAGCCTCCGGCTTTTTACAACCAGAGACTTAGCCATATGTATACCTTGTATTGTATGTAAGGAGCTAGTTCATTAGCTTCTTGGCGGGTTTTAAGCAGAAGCTGGCTGGGAATTCCGATACGGCGAACGTATGGGACAACTCAGTACTATAGGAGAACGATGTCTTTTTATGCGCGTCATAGAGGGTCAAACTTATCTCCGTTTAATGGGGGCGAAGAGGGGGGGCTGTATTTGGTGGAGGTTAAAGTCGCGAAAAGCACCCATTGTTTTGGCGACCACTATCTTGCCGCCAATAGGAGTCATAATATGAATAATACACAATAATATAATAACAATCATTTATATCCCTTTTTGTAATTCACTATATCTTCTCACTAAATGAATTACCACTGCCGAGGAAAATTGCACTTTAATCCGCCGTTTTCATGAGAGAAAAGCAGCGTCACTGCGCTCCTGTTTAGACTCGACGCTCGAACGATCCGTAGCTCTCCGAAAATTATGCAAAATTGAATGGTGGTGGTGGGGTAAACTTGAGGAGCTCATCGAGGAGCGAAGCGGCGCTCGAGGGACGGGAGAGTGCGCGGAGCGCAGATAATTATGCACTGCGAAAGGATTGGGCCATAGGGTGCACTTTAAAGTCCAGCCCTCTCAGCACGAGAGGCAAACCAACGCAGCGCTGAACATCGCCGAAACGAAGGCGCGATCCCTTGCCCGCTTTCAAGTGAGTGGAAGTTCTTGGCGTCTGTATGATAAGTTAGCGTTGTACGTTTTATCTCACAAATTGTCAAATGTATCAATGGGGACCATATAGAAAGAAAGATCTGCAGGTACGAGATATTTAGAGAGGCGCGAAGCGTAGAAAAGGCCGGATATAATCGTCATATGGATACTTCTGGATGGTTCGATTTCGAAGTGATAAATCCGTACGGATGTACAATAATACCGCTTGAACGATGTCGAACGTAAGGAAAATATAGGGGATGCTTTTCACAGTGAAAAATACATGGATTGGCGCGCGACGATACGAATCGGGTGAGGAAAGGATCTCAACAAATGGAACCGGTGGAAAATCGTACGTGTTGTTACTGTTTAGACGGACGTAGAAGGTGCTTAAGTTGTATATTCACGAAGGTGCGCGGCTGGTTCGATCGCCACCGTTGCACATTTGCATTTGCAAGGGGTTGTCCGTCTTATGAAGCCTTATGCTGAAAGCAGTTGTACCGTGAACGTCAAATGTTGGCTGTGGGTCAGCCCGGAAGATTGATTTATTTACGTTGCATATTCAGAGAAGTATATGTTCGAGGTAACACGTGCTTTATTAGCAAGCCCGCAAGTGCATGACTCCATTGGTTCATATGCGTCCGTGGGCCCTAGACGGTAACGGTAGCGACCTCTAAAATCTAGGGGAGTGTCTCTTTCAAAGGATTTGAGGTTCACTCGTCGAACCTGCCCACCAAAAGCACGGCCATCGGAAGCCTAGCTTTCCAGTGGCAGGACCAACGACGGTGAATTCGGCGATTAATTGTACGCCAAGTTTGAGTGGTGGCCAGAGAGAGAGAGAGAGCTGTTGTTACTGCGTCCGCTGGCAATGTGTACTCAACTTCTCAGCGGGTAGCGAGGCATCCGAGGCGTTTTGACGAGCGGCGACACCGAGGCCATTCGCGTCTTCGAGTTCTCGCCTTCTGTTGAACCTCACTGGGGGCCACGCACCCCCATGCAACGGGGGTGAAGAAAGTTGTCGAGAGGGACGTGGGATCGTGTGGCTGGTCGGCTGCACCATCCTGCCTCGTGTAAAGTTCGTTTCGGTCAGCGGCAGTCAGAGAGGAAAATGCAGCATTGAAAGGCAATCAAGAAACAAAGCACACGGACACATCCGATCACCAACTCATTGGTGATCGGCATTCAGCCAGCCTTCTTCGGTAACAGCGTCTCCTTTTTTTTTCGTCGAGAAGCACCGGCTGTAGGAGCGCCACAGAAATGAGAATAACGTCCGCCAATGCAGACGCCACAAACAAGGCGAGGAACAGCGGATGCCGAATGAGGAACGAACGATGTGGCGGGGAATGCTGTGTGAAGCTTGGCTAAGAAGATATTGCCTGCCGTTGGTCACATGGGGCCGGCCTGATCGTCCCACGCCCCTTAGGTAGCCGGCGGCGGCGGCGAACTGGCGGCCATGGCCCGCAACTTGAGTTAGCAAAAAATTTGAAGGGAAAAGCCTACGCTGGAGGTGCTACTGCTGCATCAGTCTAACCCGGATGGCGGCTGGTCTATTGGACTGGCGATTTCGAAATTAATTCGCTTTGCGTCGCACACCGACCGCTCTTGCCCCCCCCCCCACCCCGCCCCCCCGGCTACCCATGGAACAAGCGGGCGGAGCGCGCTGGCGAAAAGGATCGACCAGTCGGGCCGGGGGGTGACTTAGAGCGGCAGGATGGAAGTCGCACGGGCGGCGGTGCGAGCAGCGGGGCTCGGGGGCGCTTCCTGTGGGGCGGAAACCCCCGGTGGATACGTTAGCTAGCAGCGTTCGTTCAGCAGAACGCTCGCCGTTCCGCCCGTGGGACAGCCGGCCGGCCAGCCTGTTCGGGGCTGCCACCGCCGCCAAAAGGGGCGTGGTGGTAGTGGTGGTGGTGGTGGGATGTCTCGCATTGGCCCGCCGGGGGCAAAATTTTAGCAAAGCGAAAAAAGAAAAACCGTCGCTTCGCTCGCTGAGGGGGACGGGCGGGGGCCACGCGAGAGATCGAGAAATAGAAGAAGAAATAATAGAGAAGAGCGAGAGCGGAGGGACGCCCACCTGAATTTGCCAAAATGAAACATCCCCCCACCAGTTCGTCTGGGAGCGCCGCCGCCGCCACCCCCCCCCCCGACCCCCCGTGTGCGAACCCCGGACGTACTGCTAATACTGGCCACCTAGCCGCTATCCTGACCGCTTCTGAGCTGTCGCTTTAGCCGTGGCTTGCCAGACCCTTGCCATCCTCCCAAGCCCGTGGCCCCTTCATGATCCATGATCTCAGAGCGGAGAATGAGTAAACGGCGCTTCGCCGTCGTTGTGTGATCGCTGCTGTCGGACTCGCTTGGGCAGGGGAACCGGCAACCCTCGACGATCTCAGCTGCTACTGTGCCGCACCGACAATTCGGCGTTTTTACAAATTCCTCATTCTTTCTCTCTCTCGGTCTCTCTCCACCCATCTCAGTCCCAGTCATTCGGTGTGTGTGTGTGCTTGTCCCTGGGCTCCTCTCCCATAGTTTTCCCCTGTTCCGCTCTGTTCCCGTTGTATTAGTAGCTATGTCGGGACGCCCAATTGTGCTGGTATCCGGCCCAATTCGGTTGCTGCCATTGTTACCGCGAGCAAACAACGCCGATGTTGACGTCATTCAGAACGCCCTTCTGCCGCTGTCTCGGATGATGATGATGATGTTGTTGCTGTTGTTGTTGATGTTGTTGCTGTTGTTGCTGTTGATGTTGTTGCTGTTGCTGTTGTTGTTGATGTTGTTGCTGTTGTTGTAGTAGTGGTGTTGGGGATCGGCACCGCGGAAATCGTCATTATTTATTCGAACGTTCGCCGATACTGAGCCCGCCGGTGGCATGCGTACCCGGCGACCTGCAAAGTAGCTCACAATCGCGCCTCGCAATCCGTCGAACACGGGGACGACGCTAAGAGTGACGCTGACCGTAACGCTAGCGAGCAGACGATGCCACACCGTCCGCCGTAGCCGGCCCCCTCACTGCTGATGTCCCTCATTCTCACGGTAAAGGCGCTTGACGATTGTGCAATCGACGCTCTGCCGGAGTCTGCCTTACCCGCCAAGTTCTTCTCTCTCAAACCTCACTGTCCTCCGGCCTCAACTGGTAACTGCAGACAAATAATCAATAAGTACGCACGAACGAAACGAGAGAACAACAGCGCGGTGGACAGTGGACAGCAGCCAACGAACGGAACTAGGTGCAAGGAGACTACAAGAATTCTTCATCAAACTAAAGAAGCGCCCCCGTCTCGGCGGCTGTTGGCCGCCCCACGAGGCCGCATTCACTGGCCGGTCTCACAGGCTTGGCTGGTGGCCGACCGCCATTTCGACCCAAGCCAACCCGCGCCTTTTTGATCATCGCCTGAGGGATGGTTAGTGCTGCAGGAGTTGCACAGTGCTGCTGCTGTTAACTCCCCTCGAGAGTCTTCGAAGCCTCTCTGGCTTCTTGTTTTCCCCTTTTCCCACTCCGTCGAACCAACTACCCCCCGCCCCCCCCCGGTACCCCCGGTACCCCACACCGCTCCCACTTCTGGTTCACCTCTCGGTCAGCATCTCACATCGATGCTGTCTCCGAAGCGACGGACTGACGGCTGATGGCTGGCACCTTGGCAGCGATGGCAGTTGGCGCTGCTCTCAAGTGAGCGGCAGGCACCGCGGCGTCGGCTGCGCGTCTTGGATAACCAATTCCACTTCCACTACCTTAATTCGGCTACGGCCAGAGCAGTAGGCAGCAGCAGCAGGGTAGTCGAACCACTCCTACCCCCCACCCCCCACTCCGTAAAGGGAAACCGTTTTGGTGTCGCAGGAACGATGGAGCGCGTCCCGTGGCCGGCCTGCTCCGCCGGCCCGTGCCGGGGGCCAATGCTCCAGTGGAGATGGAACTGAACAACAACAACAGGGGCAGCTCGCTGCTGCTGCGAAACGAAGCAGGGGATGAAAAATAGAAATTCGAAGTGTCCAAGTGCACGGCCGATAACAGAGGCCGGACGGGACGAGAGAGAGACGGGTGGAACGAGTCGGGGAACGGTAACCGGACAACGCACAGATGAGAGAAGGAGGCAGCGAGGTTGCACCGACTCGAAGATGGCATCCCCGTCAACTGCTGCGCCACCATTACTATCAGCGCTACTACTCATCTGGCTTGCCCTGTAACGAACCTCTCAAGTCCCGTAATGCTCCCCTATGTCAAGCCTGATGCCGCGGCGGCATCTCGTCGTTTCTTCGGACAAGCAAGCAAGCGGGCAGGCAGGCGGGCAGGCAGGCTTGCCTGGCTGGCTGCCCACCTTACCCTACCAACCCCTGGGCATCCCATCTATGCTCGTTTCCTTTCAGGACTAGTGGTAGTCCTCAGTGGTCCTCCTCCTCCTATTCCCCTTCGGCCGCCGGCCCCGTCCTTACAGCGAGAACTGCAATAGCTACGAGGCAGGCTCAGGTGGACACACGGACGGACATGTGTTTCGATCACTTCGTTCTCCTTTCTTTAATAAGCGAACCGTAAGAAGGGACCGCGCCCGGGGAGATGCGGGGCGCTGCACGCCGCCATAGAGCAGTGGATGGCCGCATGCCCCCTCGCCGAGCCGACTACTCCCATATCTACGCACATGTATAGGCCGACAGGCAAGCAGCGTCCATTCGTTCGTTCGTCCGTCCGTCCGTCATCAACCCTGCCCTGTGCTCCACAACAGGCAGTGCAGCACTAGTGGTAATGCGTGGCAGTAGTGCAGTGGTGGTGTCCTGTATGGTGCCCGGGACCAGGACGGGGGCCGGATCGGGAAATTGGCAATGGGGACTGTGGCATTCTTCTCCTTCTCTCGTTCGCATTAAACAGCAGCAGTAGCTGCTGCTGCTGCTGTCGGTGGCTCTTGGGCCTCCGTAGAAAAAGAAACGGCACTGGCGGTAGGAGAGGCAACCGCGGCGGCGGCAGCGGCGGCAGCGCAGTCGTTCCTAAAGTTGTCCTCCTGCACAGCCTACAGTGCTGCTGCAGTATGGCATTGCTGCTGCGGCTGCTGCTGCCGTTGGAGCGGGACGAGAAACTAAGACGAAGGATACGAGAGAAGGCGAGAGAGAGAGAGAGGGAGAGACCGGGAGCACTGAACCGAACGAGACTCGTCCGGTTGCCATCGCCAATGGCGGCAGCAGAAGCTGCTGCTGCCGCCGCCGCCGCCGCCGCCACCGCCGCCGCCACCGCCGCCGCAGCTCTCATTTGGGAACACTGGTCAGCAGGCAGCGCTGCGCCGAGGCGGTGGAGGTCTGGTCCAACCAGCAGCAGCAGCAACAGCAGCAGCAGCGTAGCAGTCCGAAGGCGATTCGAAGGGAGAGGGTAGCTAACTAAGGGCTCGAGGAAGGAGGGGGAACCCAGGGGGTTTGGGGGCGCCGGGACGGCCAGCCGAATGAGGCAGCACGCTGCCGGTAGGCAGTGGCTGTCGAGCCGTCTGCTAAGCAAAACTAGAGAGAGAGAGAGAGAGCGAGAGAGAGTATGAGACGACTATTTAGGGGGTGAGAGTCGACTGCGACCGTCGGCTGGGCCATGCAGAGTGTGCAGGGTCTTTCTCTCAAATGCTTCCTTTCCTCCCTAATTCATCCCATGATTCGTTCTTCCCCTATTTTCCTTCCTGCCACCTTCTCCCGAGAAGAAACGCCCATATAAGAAGAGAACAGGGGACGGCGTCGGCGGCGGCGGCGGTGGTCCGCTTGGTTGGGGGGTTAGGCACAAAGAATAGGGAGGGCGTCCGTCCATCCATCCGCGGCTGGAGAACGGCTTCTATTCCTCTCCTATGCGTCCTGCTCCCTCCGTCGAGTCCCCCGTCGGTCCCCTCAACTGCACGCCAGCCAGCCAGCCAGCTCACCCGATACTGGCGTTGCCCCTTTCTTCTCTCTGTAGTTCTCTCTCTCTCTCTCTCTCTTTCTCGGGGCTGGCTGAAGTCTGCCGTTCGTACGAGAAGCGAAGCTGCTTGCAATCGCCGCTTGCCCCGGGCCATCTTCTTCCTCATCCAGCCACTGTGCTGGCTCGTCTCCGTTGGCTGCGATGGCCCCATGCCGCCGCCACCGCCACCGCCGACACGGCTATACAGGACTGGCAGGCAGGCAGGCAAGACTTCAGCGCGCCAACAAGCCAACTGCTGAGACGAAGAAACTGGAGGGGCTGCCAGCGGAGCCGGGTGGCGGACCAGCCAGCTAGCTCAGGCCAATGCAGCGACGGTGGTAGCGGCGGCGGCGGCGGCGGCAGCAGGCTCATACGTGGCCTGAATTCACTCATTACTATTATGATTATCATCGACGTTATTATTATTATGTATGAGAACCTAAAAGGCAGAGGCTGGCTGGCCTCCCCTCACACGCCTCTCCCACAGCGCACCCCACCGCTACAGAGGGCCATCGCGGCGGGCAGGCAGCGTTCGTTGGTTAGCGAGACGTCCACCGTCTCCGCGTCCTCAGAGCCAGGGGCGGCAGTATGGGAAAACACTGGCTGGTTGGCGTGAGTGTGTTTCTTGTGTCTGTTTGTGTGTATGTGTACGGGTACAGCCGGCCCTGACTCGAGGGAGTGGCATCCCTCCACGTTGGTCGAATGGCGGCAGGCGTCGCTGCCGCCCCGAGCTGCTGCTTCGTATACAGTCGCACTGGCCCGCTCTTCTCGTCGGCGGAATGTTAGCGGAAGCGGGTTCCGTTCTACTTCATGCGTGGGGGGCGAGACTTCGGGGGAGACCCCCCGAGGTCCCGCCCCCGAGACCCCACGATGAAACGCGGGCCGTCGGCAAGGCGTTGGCGTGTTGGCAGCCAGTGGCAGGGGTGGCCGTCACCCGACCGGGAATATCGGGGGTATGGACGGGGGCTACGCCCCCGGAGATGGAACGACCAACGAAGAAGAGACATCTTATTACCACATTTCACTCCTACCACACACATTCCCTATCTACTCTTCCGCAGTTACTCCTACAGCGCCGGTCCTTGCCGGTCGCCAGGACCTAACCTATCCGGACAGCGCATGGACACACCGTGCAGCCGCGACACACGACGGGAACGTAGGCGACGTAGGTGCGAGCGCCAGGAGCAGATGCAGCGGCATCAAGTGGAGCTTCTCCACCAACTCAGCTCATCATCTCGGTGCTAGCAGAAGCTAGCGAGGCCTCATTTGCTGGTTCTGCTGCTGCTGCTGCGGCTCCTGTATCCGTCTCTGCGAGCTGGACGCGCCGGTGGTGGCGGCGCCTAAACAGAAGGCAGAGGCCAAGAAGATGCGCTGCACGAAGATCCGCAGGGGGACGTCCATACTTGGCGTTATCGCGCGTGGAGAGATCGCGAGGAAGGCGCTGGTGTCTAGTACGATACTGCTGCTGCTGCTGCTGCTGCTGCTGCTGCTGCTGCTGCTGCCGCGGTTGCTCCTCAAATGAGCTGCTTCTGATGATTATAAAATAGTTACAGGGTTATTCGCTTCGATGTCCTCTGCTTCACTGATCTCAGGGGGAGGTGGCAGCCGCACAGGTTCGGCACCTCGGCTCAACTCGAGCTTAACCAACAGCGGCTCCACCGAAGTCAGCCCGAAAATCTCCCTCAGGAATTGCTCTAATCTCATATCGCAGTATCCCGATAGGGCAATCCAGCACTGGCACACCACAGTCCCGAGTTTCGACATGCGGACCGCGCGAAGCCGCCAATGTCCTCCCGATGCTGCTCTCAGCCGACGTCACAGCGATGAGCAACGCATAAGCGAATCGCGCCGTCCGGCGATTTCTTCGCCAGCAGCGGCAGCATCGGCCGACAACGGCGGTGTGCTTTTTGATATGCGATGCGAGATGGACACAGCTCGATATTGGCTGGCGACGAGCTCCCTCGATGCCTCATGTGACTACGGAGCCAGGACGGGGTCGGGAAAGATTGGCTGAAGGTGAGAAAAGCGATGAAGAGTAGCGGACCTCAGTATCCCGCTAACGAAGGAAGCTGATCATAGGGCGTCGACCGGGAAACCGGGAAAGCCCCCGGTTGCTCCTGGCAGGAACTCAGGATGAGGAGTCATTTATAAGGGTACTGAACTCATTTCTTCGCTGGCCCAGGCAAGCTAGCCAGCAACCGCTTAGGCATCCTAACTAGCACCCCGTGCTTTTCTTAACCGCGAGACGAGCGCCGAGCGACGCCATCACAACGTCTGTGTGTCCTAGCGGTACGACTGGCACACAGCAAACGCCGATGCGATTTGTGGAGACTAAGCACTATTACGATTAAAGTGTATGACAGGAAACGCTCCCTCGCGTACACAGACAACTTATGGCATATGAAGTGTAGACATAAGCATAAACTAGCCTATTCTAACTGCTCTGTAACATTGATTATTCCAGAGGGAGAACGATCCTCCCATTACCGGACGACTCTAGGACGTTCTTCATATCGTACAACTGACTGGATCAGTCGCAAGGACATCTGGACATCCTGGACGGATGCGTCAAGTGGGCGCCAAGTGGGCGCCTTGCCACCGCTGCTGGCTGCCATAATCGCCCTCAGGTCGGAACAGGCCCCGCTAGATATCCCATGCTCTTGTCACGATATATTGCGATACAATGACTCAATAGCAATGCCTTGTTAGCACACCACGAAACGAGTTGCATGCAGCTTCAATGGGGTAGCGTGCAACTAAACACTTGCACAAATCAAGGGTAGCGATGTTGTTCTATCGATGTCGTGGGCATCGGTAATCGCTTCGCCAGTGCCCCGTCAACGCTATTGCCTCGTCTGTTCATGCTAACTAGAACAAGCCCTCTGGGCCATTTCAGCCACAGTAAGAAGAGACCATTGTAAAAATTGCAGCTCCTTTAATAAACCAATAAAACCTTTACCACTCAACACGATATCCACTGTGAACCGTCAAGCGCTGCACAAATATATAAAAAATAACCGCTCGCGTTCGCTATTCACCGACTCGCCACGCAATCCCTATCTGCCTGTCAGCAGCTAATCCCAACTGCGGCCCGGATTCATGTTCAACACAGCGACATCACCTCCCTCCCCGAGAGCTAGGCTCAGCAGCAGCGACTTCGAACGGCATCATATTCACCACAATCCTGATCCTTGCATAGGGTGCATTGTTGATGAGCCGTGGGCGACTCCAAACATCATCAGCAGCGACAACAGCAACAACAACAACAACAACCATAATGGGGTAACGGTAACAATTTGGCAATCTCGCAACAATCGGCTGTCATCATCCATCGCCTAGCGAAACCTCAACAGCATCGACAACAATGACCCCAACCCCCTCGCCCCCGCGCCCGTCTCGTCTGGTCTTCGGCCCTCTAACGTCTTCCTCCTCGCGGCGATCCCTCGAACTCAGTGGCTATGCGACGGTGTTGCCGCCGTCCACTAGAGCACAGCAACTACCTTTAAAGCAGATCCTTCAAAGCTCCCTCGTGTCTCCTTCGGTGTCTCCTCCCCTCGAACGGTTCCACCGACGCGGAGAGGGACACCTCGAGCCGGTGGCATCGCCGCCCGGTGTGTGTTCTTAACTTGTCATTGTTGTTGTTTACATTCCCCCTTGTTATCCTGCGTGGCCGGCATGACGACTCGCCGCCGAGACGCAGGACATGGCCTTCGGGACAACGTCTCATCCTGAGAGCCCCCGAGAATGGCTCCCCCTGAGCGCTACCTACCCGGATCCCAGCACCCTGCATCAATGACGAGTGGCAGTGCCACTCTATGGGCAGGACCGCTCCGGCCTCGCGAGATATACTCCTCTCGCATGCGGAGGACAGACGAAGGGCAATGGGCCTGCAGAATTCGGGGGCGCCTGTTCAGTAGAGCGCGCGCGCCCGCGCGCGCGCATCGAAGGAGCCACGATCACTGCTACCCTCCATCACCGCTGCTATAAGGCGACTGCAGCTATCGTGTTAGTCGTAGTCCGGCATCAGCTCCCCAGAAGCTGTTTTCGTGACCCCAGTTGTAAGCTGGTGGTTGCTGTCCGTTGTTGTTGTTGTTGTTGCTGCTACTACTGTTGTTTGTTGTTGTTGTTGTTGTCATCGAGGGCCTCGCTTCGTCGATGCGCTGCCCCGCGCTGGTAACTGAGACCCCCATTTTTATTTACATGTCAGCGAGAAAACAACCAACAAGACAAAACGCGCGGAGCCGGTCGCCCTGCTTCTTCCCGCCTGCCGCTTACACCATGCGGGAACAAATGGGCGTATATATTGTACACAACGAGCCGCCGCCACCGCGCTGCGCTCTCTGCGGCGACGGGGTGCTTGAGGTTGGCGGGGGCGACGCGCGCTTTTTTGAAAACTATTCGCCGTGATGCCTCTGGACACGATAGCACAGGTTCGGGAATCCCGGGGGTGGGGGGGGGGGATAACAACTCCCACGAAGTGAATGGCTGGCTGGCCGGCCGGCCGGACGGCCAGCCAGACTCGGGGCAGTCGAAGCGGGCGCAATATGCCGCAGAGGTCGCGTTGGATAGGCAACAATGCCTCAGTTAGCTTGTTATCTTTGAGGAAGACGACGAACGGCAGTCCTTGCCCTCTCCGCAATGACTACATCTGCAGGACAACGAGGCAGACCCGCAGAGAGTGAGGGATGATGTATATGTGTGAGAGCGACTCCCGGACAAAAAGTGATGATAGCCCACTGTGCGTGTGGCCGGGGGGCTCGGGACGAGAGCGATGGATTCATTGAATGATTCAGCGCTTTGGTGCTGCTGCTGCTACTGGATGCTGCGCACTGCTGAATTGCCCTTGCTTTCGCGATTCGAAAGTCGTGGCATGAATGCACACACGTTACGGGCGCCGAATATCCTATGACATGACCGATGCATATACCAAGCACTGTTACGCAGTGCTCGCTCCCTTGGACATCACTCCCCTAGAGTTGCTGTTCCACAATAGATGTTCAGCAATATACGGCCGTATAGTGGCACTTGATTGGTGTCCTCGAACGTTGCTCGTATTGCAAAAATATACGTAATGCATCTCGTGGAGAAATAACACGGGAGTGTATCTCGGAATCTAAGAGTCGGCCTATCATCTTCTACCTCTTTACCTCCACGTTGCCTAAATGTGCATCATCTTTTCACCTAGATACTCAGGCAGCTGCCTTTTTTGTGGTGCCGACCTCTTCTTGCCCGACTCGCAAGCACCTCGATTGCTGCGCCACCTTTCGCGAAATCTGGCGTAAGTCGCTACTGTACGGCGTAGTCGTATCCAGTATCTAGCACTTAGAGCGGCACACTTAGATCTGAGCAGCATTCAGCGTCCTCTCATGGCTCTGCTCGAGATTACCGCTGTGAAGGGAGTACCACTGTCTCGCGTACCCCTGCTCGTTTCCCTTGCATCGGCGGTGGCTCCGAGTAAATGGGAGATGCACATCTACAACAAGAAGGGAAAAAAAGGAGAAACAACTCCTTTACGTCCCTCTTGAAGCAACCCCCCGCCCCCCGGGCTCACCCCCCCCGCGCTCCAGCTCACCCCAACATTTGCTCCACGAACGTCCATGTGTATGTCGATGTATATGCATGTAATGCCGGCGGTCGTAGCGCTAGTAATCGACGCAATAGCGGAGCCTTCAGTGGTTCTTCTTCTTACTGAACCCTTCATCGCCTTAACGGGCACACGTTCCCCCTCGGGTCCTCCTCCGATGCCTTCCCACAACCAACGTCACCCCTCGCCCCACTGCCTTGGTCATTTGTATGACTCAAATGTGCAGCAATTGCAGTAGTAGCTGGGGTAGCGTCGACGGCGATATATCTTGTTCTGCCCACCGGTCATAAGGACCCCCCGAAAACCCCCCCCAGACCAACCACCTCCTCCGTTACCTCCCACATCCCAATATACATAGATAGATATATCCATATGTATGTACGTATGTGCGCGTGTATGTGTACATATATATATAGGGCCATGCGTGCGTGTCCAAGGCGTGTATATGCCTCCAAGGCAGCAGTGCATCATTTGCCTATGTAATCAGTGTGCTATCTGCTACGAGCATTAAGCGAAGGAGAGATTTATTCACTGTCCGCCCCGCCCCCCCCGAAGAGATTCGCGCAAGACGTCAACATGCAGACACCAAGGGGGAGCCAAGAGCACGCTGGAAGGAGATCCCCGCCAGGATGGCCGACATTTCATAGCATCGGTTGAGGAGCTTACTGGCAGTTGTCACTGGATGGTGGCCAATCTGGTCTCTCGTGGTCGTTGACAATTGAAACCCGAAGTCAGTTTGGCAGAAAGGACATTTTCTACACTCCATGAAAATGGTCCCTTGAAATAGACGCTAGTACACTCAACCTGACCACGGTCAGGTGAACCTAAGCGTTATGAAAATCACAGTTCCGTTAATAACCGAAAAAAAAACACTTGTGTTGTATTGTATTCGATTCCGCTATGTTGTTGGGCAGGATTTTGCCCAAATTGTATGAATGATACCTTTCCGTTCCACCAGCAATAGATCTATCTAATCATGAAGGCGGCGTTGAAGCAGCCTTCGAAACGCCTTAGTGAGGACGAACCCCTGTACCGCTGCTAGGAGCTCGCCGTCAGCAGCTGCGCAGTTACTAACCAGTAACTCGGCTAGTATGATGCCAAGCAGTAGGCCACATGGTCAGCAGTGGGTGTGTTGTATCGTGGCACTATGTTATCGCAGGCCACACGCAGGTCTGAGTGGAATGGCCGCCCGCCCGCCTGCATATGCAATGGTCAGCCGGGCGAGTCGAGGCACGGACGCAGGCCAGCGTCCGTTCGTTCGACCGCCCCCCGCCCTCCGCCCACCCGACAGCGTCTACATCGCGACTGTATGCAATAACGGGCCTCATTTGGTCTCCCGTGTCCACAAGGGGGACGCGGCTACTACCAGTCGCGGCGCGTCTGGACCGGCCGCTGCTGGACGGCTAGGGGGGTGGGGACGGATGGCGGCCACCGGGCTGATTTATGACACGACGCGAGCAGTCCCACAGACCGCCGCTTGGCATGGACCGCTGGACGTGGTCGTATCCCTGGCAGCAGCACTAGCAGCAGAAAGCAGGAGCCGCATATCGTAGGGGCGCAACCAAGGGAGCTCACGCGGGGCACCACTAACCCGCCAACGTCTCTGCTGCTGAATATCCCTATTCATCCCGGCCGTTACTATACCGACGCATGAGCCTTCCTTACCTCGAAAACTGCTCCTACCTATTACAGCTCTGGCCTGACCAGCATAGCTGGTCAGGCAGTGGGCGAAGCAACCTATTTTTTTCCTCTGTTTTTTTGGCCAACCCTGTCCTCATTCCTGGACTCGATTCTACTGACCGTCTACAGGCCTAGTAGGGATCTTTGCAGTACAGAGTCATGCTCCAGTCGAGCTAGCCAAATAGCAGAGAATCGAAGAAGGCAGGCAGAGCCATCAGAAACGTCACGCTGCTCCGCAGCATGCAAACGTGCATACACCACCATGGAATTGACTGACGGACTCGAGTTCTGTCTTAGCGGGTCTTCAGCCAACTTTCGATGGCTAGCCTCGGTATCACTGTGGAGTGTTGCTTCATGGAAGGTCAGCTGAGGACCTCTTGTGCTGGATCATGCTGGACTTATGTGAGCGTCCCCGAACAGACCTATGCGATGGCAGACCAATGTTACGCATCTTGCCGCCAAACCCCTAGCAACTTCTGCGGATCGAACCGGCGACCACAGATCGCGGTCCGGTTCGTAGTTTTCATTGGAAACCGCACAGGAGAAGACGCACACTGTCACGCTCCCACCCGCACAGAGGAACCGATTCGGCCTCAGTCTCACGGTTTCTCAGGTTTCCTGCGCGTCACAGGCACGCACGAACCGTTCATGAATCAAACGCAGATCGTGAACCGTTGCACAATTCGAGGCAACGTTCGTAGCCAGCAACGCTTCGTTACTCTGTTCGATTTCCCTCATCCTTCTGTTATTCCAGCGTACCGCCAACACCACGACCCGAGCTCGCTACAGCTATCGTTCGTCGACCACTATATTGCTACTACTGCTGCGATCAGTCCGAGCAGTGCATTGCTCCATCCACTGCCATCAACGAGCGGCAACGAGCAACCCCTCAGACGAGGCTGTCTGACCACCTCACTCATTCTCTTGGCCAAGCAGACGCGCTCTCTCGCACACACAAGCACACTCCGGCACAATGAGCTAAGAAGTAGCAGAGAATCTGCCACATCGCACCACTCATGTGCTGCTCTGGCCGAGCACAGTATGAGAGTTAGCCACTGTTAGCTACCAGCCAAAGTGTTCCTCTCTCCGTTGCCGGGGTGTGATCGCGAATGTCGGCGACCGTTAGTTAGCCCGCCGACTCGTTCGCGTCGAGATCGTCGAGCCGCCACCCATAGGGGGCTTCCCTTCTAACTGAGCTAACTTCACCCACCATCGGCTCGCTGGCGTCACCTCTCTCTCTTTCTCGCTCTCTGCTGGCGGCTAGCAGCATCGGCATCGAAACTAAATGGCATTTGTCTGCTATGTTCTTATTTAGCTTTTTTTTTTGCTCTCCAGATCGTCGTCCTCTTTCTCGCAATACGCTACAATCCGCTGCCGGCTGATGACTCGAGCAGAGTACGATGGTGGAAAGACATTCAGCATTCGTCTCGAGCGTAGGCACAAGTAAGGAGAAGGTAGGGGGCGGCTCCCGAAGGCTTCGGCATTGCCGGGCGCCGTCGCCGATACAGAGACATCTGCGACGGGGACACACAATGGTTTGCGGGGAAAAAAACGAATGGGAGAAATACCCGCGATCCGTCGAGTCCCCCCGAGCAGCGGCTCAGAGCCGCCGAACAGCCCCTTCTGAGGGCTTCGCGAGGCGCCAACTTCTATTATATGTATGTATTCGATCCGTAAGAACGCCTCATCGGAGGAATTGAGGAGACGCTGGCGGTTCGCCCTGCGCTATGGTAAGGGACAACGAATCCACGCGTGTCGCGTGGGCATTCGTCATATGCGCTTGAATAACGAGAGCGAGAGAAAGGAAGAGCCGGAGATACAGCCAAACTAAACCAGCGGATCTATGAATCATAACGTGGGGACTAGGGGGATGGGGGGTTCATTCGATTGTGACAATTTCTTGTTCCTCTTAATTATTTATTATTGGAACATTCGGTAGGTTCGTGTGCGCGTCGCCATAGCTTGGTGGTTGCTGATGTTTCTTTAACACCGCTCTCTATCTCCCCTTCTCTCTATCTCTCTCTCTCTTCGTCTGACGACGAAAACGAACTCATTCATGCATGTGTACGCATTGGCCTTCGGAACTTCGCCGCCAAATGAGCATCGTCGGTAGAGATCGGTCGCGGAGATACAGTGAATCCATCAGCAGTCGAGATTGACAACGACGACCTTAAAGGCTGACACGCTAAACACCTAGGGAGCACCTAGATGGATAGGCGATCACGCAAGCGGCGAAGTGTCTATGGTAAATGGTAAATGGTAAATCTTTATTGGTTTATTTAAGGAGCTGCAATTTTTCAATGCTTAAGCTCTATGAATCTATACTTCATGGGAACTCTATTGCGCGCCACTATTTATCGTATAGCGAATGGAATATCATTCACCCCTCAATCACGACATGATGACATGTTCGTTCACCATGTCACGAATGCTGCCCCCGGACCACGCCGCGCAGGATGATAAACTCGGTGACGGGAACCGAGAGAATGACATCCAAATGACGATGGCTTCACTGGAACGGTGCCGGTGCTTATGTCTGCTGTCGAAGCGGCAGCGTATTCGTGTCGCTTGCCAATAATGATATTGAGTTGGCTGGGCAATGCTGATAGGATGCCGTCGGGCCTACCGCAGGGAATATTAGGTAGAAATCGCAAGCTGAGTTGCCTTCAAGTTGCTAGCATAGTAGAGCGCATGCGCAATCATTAATCATGCGGATGGCGTCTTTTAGATACAGCCCACGCAGAGGCCACGCATAGCTCGACAGCAGGCGAGTATCCTTGTTGTATTTGTAGCCTTTGTGTTACATGGGACACTTGATGTACGCGGCAGGATTAAGGCCCGAGGTATGCGTAGCAGTCAATTGGTCCCCTTGAGCAGGACGGCGTGGGGATCTCGCCTAGAGTTTGGAACGCTACGGTGTCCAGTTCGGGATCAGAACCAATTCGAACAATGCTCCCCTTCGAGTATCGCTCACGCGAACGCAGGATACATGATATCCCCTTGCATTGAATGGATTAATTAATTATCCCATAGTCATTATTATATCACGAATGTTTCAATAAGTGTTCTCTTTTTGCAGATAGCAGCCACCCGAAGAACCCGAATCAAACAGAGAACCTACATGAGTCCATCGTTCTTTTATGCCAGACAGCGAAGAAAAATCGAAGATAATCGAATTTTACACAGCTCCGTTAGATTTATTCAACACCAGCCGCACCTGCTAACACACCTATGCCTAATACTTGAGTATATTCTAAGATTCGACATCACTGAGATTAATTGTAATATTGAGAACGTACACATAGACAGGTCTGCCTGTTGATTACTCATTAGAACGTACCGAGCTTAGCTTCTGCGAGATAACGAAAAGCCGGAAGAAATCCGCGCACAGCAAACGGCGTGCTCATTTAGAGGCGAGCGCTCGAGTCTGGACGACGTCGCTGCTTGAAGCAGGAGGTCAGGGCGCTCTGCATCCTGGCCATCTGCAACGTCCAGCTACAGGGCAAGCCCAGCTCGTAATGCTGACCTCGTGATGTAGGCGAGACAGTGCGAGGGAGAGACTTAGATCAAATCTTACCCCAGCGGCCAGTGGGGAAGTGGTGCCAAGGTAAGTGCCATCCGAGCGGGTGGCATTTAGGATACCTTTCATGGCTCAGATACCTTTCCCCGGGCCTTCGGCAACGAAGCGACCATCGTAGACCTCAGTAGGTCTGCGTTGTCGGCATGTGGAGATGAACGTCGGCCCCTGAAGGGGCAGTCTCCCGCACCGGCTCATCGCGCTGGGCAGAGTGCGTCCCCAGCAGCAGCAGCACGAGGGCCAGGGAACGAAGGGGAGCCGGGGGCGCATCAACGGGCAATTGCAGTAAGCGCATTAGCGAAGGGAATATGCAGCCGTCGTAGTCTCCCATTGCCTGATCGACTTGGTCGGACGTAGACCCGGCCATCGTGGGACTGCTGGAGACGACAGAGGGTTGGGGCAACTCGGGGGTAGTTAAGCTTGATTAGGCTGATTGGACATCTAGGCTGCGTTCGCCAGGACCGAACGGGACGATCTGTCCCCCGATTCTATCGTTCTGCACTTCTCTGCTCGTGGAGACTCCACTCCTAGGTGGTGCCAATTGCAATGAGCACATGCAGTGTACAAATATCATATAAGACGCCGAAGTCCAACCACCACCACTGTCGGTGAGTGTGCACCGAAACTGTACGGGCTATTAGCACTAGGCACAATACCGAATTGGCTAGATTTTCCGACCAGAGGATACGAATCATCACGGTGTTCAATAAAATCCACGGGAGTTTAATCAAAATTACTTCCAAGCGGAGCAGCCAAGCACGTGACAGGGGACATCGTAAAGGTTCAGGACTGTCACTCAGCGAAATTCATTCATCCATCCAACACGGCCTTCCATAGGCCAACAAAGTAATGATGGCGTTCCCAGACCCATCAAACCTAAATCGTGTCATATTGATCAGAGATAATATCCGGCCTGAAACAACAACGAGATCTGCCAAAGACTTACTGGTTCTGCCAAGTATCAATGGTCGTCCCCATCTCTATACACCTAACAAGTGCCGGAGTCCACTGGGTTGGCCTTTCTCCTCGGGTCTTGATCGTAAAGTGGCTAGTTCCGGACTGAGGGGCTCGGCGCTCGGCGCGTCGCATGTCTGTCTAGACTCTAGCAGGCAGGCGAGCAACAGCAGAAGCAGGGTGTATCGGCGGCCTTAGTTTTAGCAGCTTGAAGCCAACGGGGAGCAGGCCCCTTCCGTTTTAAAACGGAAATGGGACATTAGGGCCTGAGCAGTACCGAGCCCTAAGGGTCGGAGGAAGTTCGTCGCATGGTCGAGTGCCGGCGATATAAGAGACAAGAGTCAACCCTCGGGGAGAGACCGCTGCGGGATATTGAGACGAACTGGAAGCCAGTCACCTGGCCAGGGGCAAGAGGACGACGACACTCACACATAATGATAGGTCGCAGATTTATGAAACGCCTTAACTGCGTCGAGATGAAATTGCGTTCCACTTGGAACTGGCGATTCAGAAATGTCTACAAATGCATAGATAAAAAATAGCATTTTTAACCGTTTTGGCGTCAGAAAATTTTGCGTTAACGAAAATGGTCGTGTGGGGAACATTCTCAGTGCATGTGGTGCAAACGAAAGCCCACCTGAGGCATGTGTCTATTATATAATAAGATCCGTCACTTGGCCATACCTTATATATATATATATATATATATATATGTATAGGATCTGCTTCCTGCGTTCGTGGCATATTCGACCATCGACCATGGTCTCATGTTGACTCGAAGGAGGCACCACTGTTTCTTTTCAAATACACAATAAGCAAGTAGAAGTTGCCGTGGTAAACGGCAAGCACGAGTTGAGCTGCTTCCATGTGATGAGTTTCGATGCGAACGCCTGGTTGGTGCCCAGAGGTGTCGAGCTCGACGTCTGTTCGCCCCTGTGGGGCGGCCAGGTCCCGAGACCAAAGCACTGCCGGGTGTGAAGAGGGCAGGAAGCAGGCGAAGTGGCGTGACATACCGATCTTCGGCCGTGCCTTCGTCATCCCCGGACGCTTTTACGTAGTGTACTCACCGTTCTTGACGCTGACTGTACGTCCGTAAGCGAGGTCGAAGCAACAATGAGGATCACTGAAGTAGAGAAACGAGCCTCGGCCGCGCACTGTGCGTGGCCAAAGCAGAAGCTGCTGTTGCAACCAGCAGCACCAACAACGGGACGAACGACAACAATGGAACGGAGCAATAGCGATGCCTTCGAATCGGCATTTCAGTTCCGCACCACGGAGCATCTCCCAGGGCGGGCAAGCGCGCCATTGCTCGTACGGCTGTTCCGTCGCTAAACTATCCGGATGCCAGATGTGGACTACGCAGAGCAACGACAGAACGCGTAGCGTCAGCCGCGCTGCCGGAGAAGGCTCCCGATGTCTCGTACAAACGAGTGGGTGGTGGTGGTGGTTCAGGCCGTGCCTAGGTACGGACGGCCGTACGCCGATCGACGTAATATGGCCGAGCACACAACAGCTTGCGGTAGACCCCAATCGGCAGGCAACAGCGTTGTCCGTGTTTTTTTCAACGAACGGAGTGGCGTCCAGGACAGACGGGCCTATTTTTTTTCTTTTTCTTAGCTGACCCTCAGCTTACTTTTCATTGCAGAAAGGCCTTGGTACCGCCGCATGGCATTGCCTAAGGAAAGCCTCTACCGTAGAGGTCCTGCACATTTGTACACTTGCCGGACCCGTCTGCCAGCCCGCCTTCCTTTACGGTAGACACCTGTCCCTCATCTACTCCTTCGCATGACGCACAAGAGTCTACTCGGATGAGTAGCGTAAAGGCGAACGCCTTCACACGCATCAACTCCCCGTACGGGGGGTCTCCCGTGAATAGGCTTGAAATAGGCCCCGGTACACGGGATGGCTGCCAACCTGAACTCATCGGCCTGTCACCGGCCATAAATCATCGTCATTTTTTGCTAACGTGCAATAACAGGAAGATCGAGAGCGTACACATGGCGTGCTCCGTGCGATTACCTTAAATAAGAGAGGTAACACCAGTAGCTGCATACTTCAATGACTGTCGATTCCTCTGATGTGGTGGCTCATGAGGGTTAGCATCCGTTGTCCGCCCTAGCAACTAACTCGCACTGACGGAAAGCGACACCGGTTACAATACAATCGCTGAACATATAGTTTCCAATTGAAAAGTTCTACGATGCCGATCGGTGTGTTAAGATACGTCTATATTATAGCGACTAATGCTGATGAAGTAATTATTAAGCGAGCACTGTAGGAAAAACAACAACAACAACAGCAGCAGCAACAACAGCAACAGCAACAAACATGAAAAACAACAAGCTAGCAGAAGGAAGCTTTCTGTTGTATGACTCCAGGAAGTCCATACAAAAGCGGGTTTCCCCCGCCGGCTGCGCTAGGAAACCCGGCTTAACGGCCAATCTCAAGCGACATATGCCTCATGAAAGCGCTCACGGGAAGCGACCCACCATCGGCTTCGCTCAATGGAGACGATGGGCCCGCCTTGAGCGCGAACCCCTCCGACAGTCAACCGTCCGTTGGTGGCAACTCCTCACAACCAAACAAGTGTTGATAAACAAATCAGGAAATGCCACCGGAAATGGTGCGGCGATTTCACAGATGATTTCAGAGGGTAATCTTCTGTGAAGCGAATGGTGATGCCCTCAAGAAGGCCCATCCGTCTGTCGGGTAGGTTCCACGAGCAACTCCTACGCGCTGAACACCTCTGATATTTGTGTGGAGGGACGTTTCGACACACAACTGTGCCGCGTACATGCAGATGCTTTTATCAGCGATACAGCTCGTCAGCCCGGTGGCATGGACGGCTTAGCGGCCTCTGGCTGTAAAAAGCCAGTGCCTACGGTGGCCTAGTGGTGAGCGTCTTGGACTGCTAGACCGGACGGACGTGTGCGTTGGGTTCAAATCCTGTCCGACGCTTTGGAGAATCTTGGGACTCCTATATCATCTTTTTTTTTATCTGGAGATTCTTGCCATGTACGAGTAAGGAAGGAGAGTAGGCAATGGTGGTTGCCCCGACAAGTCCTCATAGTAATACCTAAAAAATTAATAGCTGAGGCCTGGGTCAGATAGGCGAACAGCTGAGGCCTGTCAGCTCGAAGCAGTTTTTTTTCTTTCTGTAAAAAGCGAGAAGCCGCACCGGCTCGACTTCCGCTACGCGATGACATACAAGAGAACTTAAGCGCCACGGGGCTGCATTGTTAAGCATTGTAAAATTGCAGTTCATTTAATTCATCAACTTAAGCTCGACCTTTATCTGAGCTTTACCTTTACTCACACACAGACTGTTGCGACAAAATCGCGTAGTGTCATAGCCTGTAGCCGGCTGGCGGATGTGGCGCATGCGTCTGTCATCTGTCGCGACGAACGGTGTTATTACATATGGTGGTGTATCGTACGATGGGACGCTCGGATCAGGCCGTTCGGCTGCGCCTGCTGAACGCCGTCGCTTGAAGCTGCTGGAGCAATGCACAGTCGAGTTCTACAATAGCGCCTCTATGACAAGCGGCCGACTCGTGATGCCGTCGTGGGATCACGATGCGCAATCGCGATGGAAGTTTGCTGTTGTTGTTTTTTCTGAAAACCGCTTGGGGGGTCATCGATTTTTTCATACTCATCTGGTCCTAGCTAACCAGGAAAGTGTGGGATGTCCGGATAGAAGTTGTGGCAACTTCCTCGAGATCAAATGAACGAACAGAATCACTCGAACAGACGAAGCGGATCTCGTTTGCGCAGCAACGGGATATCTACTCACACGAGCGTTATCCGGAGTTTCAACTTTCCCTAGACGTTATAGCCTCCGTCGCTCACTCAAGCAGAATACAGGAAGCTGCACAAATAACAGTATATATATATATATATATATATATATATATATCAACGGTGTATTAATAGCTCTACTACTTAGGCATACGCATTGGCCTGCTCGAACAATAGGCGCTTTGCTTCTCATGAGACCCTGCAAGGAACGCCTCCCACAGACCCGTTCTGCTGCCGTAGTCGTCCTGTTATTCACTCTGCCTTCACAATCCTGTACCACTGTGTTCGGCTTATGCTGAGCCCGTCCAGGCCGCTGGCTATGGTCACACCGGGCGGGTCTAGCAGGGTAACAGGGGAATCTTTCCGAAGACCGTAGCCACCAGATAAGGGCACTCCCTCATACCACATTCCCAGATATGTGCTTCGCCCCGCGTAAACTGTCAACTCTCGTCGACTCTCGAACGACTCGACCAGAGTCGAGCTCTTTGAGGAATATGAAAAATTGACTAAAATTGGTGATTTTTTTTGCCCGACTACTTCCGACTGAAACGTAAACCGCGTAAGCGGATAACTGCAACGAGCTGAATGGCGCCGCCGCCGCCCACCGAGTGGAGTCGCTCGCGTCGTTCAAGTAGTCGTACGAGTCGACGTAGGAGTGTAGTCGCGGTGGTGGTGGTGTGCGGCTGTAGAAGAAACCATGAGGGCCTATCCCATCCAGCGCCATTCTTCCTTCATAGAAGACTACGCAAATCTATAATACGTCCGCTTGAGGGAGCGTATTCACTCGAAACGATTTGAATTGTGTGTGCGTAGATCGGGGGGGGGGCGGCGGCAGCAGCAGCTGCGGGGCCAGCCTGCCTCCCCGGCCTGCAAGTACCCTACGGAAGAAAGGCGATCGACGCAGGACTCTCACATTCTTCCAGTAGTAGTTGCAGCAGCAGCAGCAGCATCAGTCGAATCCGCTGCCGCCGTCGGAACCGTCGCAGGCCCAGGCAGGCCCTTTCCCCATTACATCTTCCTCCGTACGACGAGTACAGTAGCGACGGTAGCGGTGGCAGCGGCGATCACCATCGCGAGCCCAGCGCTCGGGCGTAACAGCAGCAGCCGCATCGTTGACGACGGCAACGCAGCGATATCTCCTCTTCGTGCGTTATGCTGCCCTTCTCTAGGTCTCTCGCTACGCTCTGTGCTCTTTGCCTACGGCGGCCAGGGCCGCGCTGACACTCGGCCAACCGCCGAACCCACTCGAGCGACTGCGGTAACGGGCGCTGCGAGCGTCCCACGAGAAGGTTGGCGCGACTCGTTACCTACGAGTAACGACCGCCGCCAGCCAACGAAAATCGCTGCTGGGGATGCCAACGACGACGAAACGTCGACTGGCAAAAACGATGACGAAAATAGCGAGAGAGACAGATATATATATAGAGAGAGAGATAGAGAGAGAGAGACGGAGGGAGAGAGATTCAAAAGCTGCCGCCACGATTGCCCCGCCGCGAACAGCGGAGGAGGTTGACGGAGGGCGTCCCGTTGTTATGACGGCGGCGGGAGCTGATTGAAGCCTTGCCTTCAACAAGCGAGACGAGAAACCCCACGACTAGCTACTGCTACTGCTACTACTAGTACCTCTGCTATTCCTGCAGCCATCGGGATGAAATCGCGCGGGTGAAGTCATGTTGTTTGTGTGCGTATATACGTCACAGGGACGCGACGCGAGGAGGGGAATGAGGACCCCCCGAACCTTTGTTGGTCACACGAAATACGACAGAACGAGCGCACGCGCGCACGCCCCGAAGTGGCCAAAGTAACGAAGGTAACGGGTAAGGGTTATACCTCCGCCCCTTGCCGAATTTCGCAAGCGAACGAAACATGAGCAAAATCCTCAAAGGGGAAATAACGTTGTGTCGACGCTAACGACCGATCGAGCAGCTGAGAACATTGGCATTCGACGGGACGCGGGCGATCTCTCTTGACCTGCAAAAATAGTGGTGTATGTGACAGAGAGCGAGGGAGAGAAAGAGAGGGAGAAGCTCAAAATACTCATCAAGCATAAGCGCCATATCACACGGACAGATGTATGACACGTTCGCGTCTCTATAATAGATGTGTGGGGATACGCGTACGCTTCTACGCATGTCGAGGAGTTGCAGAGCGTCAGCTGCTTAGAGCGAAATGCGAGTTGAGCGGCGTCTCGCAACGTTGCCAGCCGTTGCCGTGGTCGGTCTCACGTGATGATGTATGCATGCACGTACTTGAAGAGTATCACTATGGACGAACTTACCTAGGCGCGGCGTGGCATCATACGTCAGCGCTATGGATGGGGATCACTAAAGTGTAACTTTGACGAAAGCCTTACCTGTAAAGATGAAGGGAACAGCACATCACAATACTGAGCGCAATCGTCCTTGAAGCGCATCTATCATATGTGTGTCTATGAATATATATATATATATGTTGAAATTGTGAATATTGTTCACTGTCGACGCTTCCACATAGAGTTAAAGCAGAACGTATGTGCAACTAGATATTCAGTATAGATAGGTACGCGCGTATAGGTATAGCATATTGTAGTTTGAGTAATATTCTGTCCTAATGCTAGGATCCTTAAGTTGAAACGAAAGGTGCACCCAGCGAACTAGCTGGTACCCTTAAGCATTATAGAGAGAGAAGGAGATGAGTGTGCAAGGATAGGCTACGAGGGCCTCTGGGAGGCCCACTCGGTTTAATGTAAGAAGGCACTAATAAAACGAGAAGGAAGGGTCTCGGAACTTCACTTGGTGACCAGCACTCGACCCGTGCACATCGAGTCCCGCTGCCGTACTCCCATCTTTCAATATACCTCGAACCAAAGTGTGTTGTCCTTTCTTAAGAGTTAAGTAAGAACTTGAGCTAGAGGACCAACGAAAAACCCAACAATATATATCGCAGCTCATACATCATATTGTATTTAGTGATTTGTGATTATTCAAGACGAAGCAGTGCTAAAAGCATTTGTACCGTGGACGTTAAATGTTGGCAGAGAGTCAGCCCGAAACCTTTTTAGGTCTACGGGAAGAGATCACCTTTATCAGTGATCACTATTTTTCGCTAGGCTGGACAGTTCTGGGACAGTTGCTGGTTAGGCTGGACACCGGTGGCTGGTCCCCACGCACCCCTTTGCAGTAACGCTAGTATCACTGCCGCCAGTACCACCGTGCTCCAAGCAGCCGCGTGGCGCTCAGGACGAGAGTGGTACAATGGAAGCAAGCGAAGGAAAATCAGAGGCTGGCAGGCACAACAGCGCGCTCCGTGTCCGCTATGGTCTAACTCTGTATGGCCAGTGGCTTTTTCTTGCTGGCTCGATCCAAAACCGCTCTTGCTGAGGCAGCTCTCGCAGAATTTGCACCGCGTCCAATGCTCCAGAACGGCCGGTCGACGGCTCCCTTGCGCCAGCCGCACGTCGGCTGTGACCCCGACGGTAGCCTCGCTGAGGGTATGGGAAGACGGTGTGCCCAACGAACGAAGCTACACTCAGAACCGGCGGCGGCGGCGTTTGTGGTGGTGGTGCCAGCAGCAGCAGCAGTACGGAGAGCCTTATCGTTGCGACCCGCGGGCCGGGGGTTTTCGGATGGAGTTTGGGGGTGACGGTAGCGGGTAGCGGGGGGGGGGGGTTGAATCATGAATGCCAAAGTGGAATTCCTCGCAATGCAGCGACGACGGACGCACGCCGTGCACGTCCGAGGAACTCACGAGACTTCCCTGTCTCTCCCAGCCGTTCCTCTCTTCCCTTTCCGAGCAGCGTCGCTCGGGCGGTCGGCCAGCGGTGCCGCCAAACCTCTCAGTCGTCCGCGGCACTGACCGCCGAGCCAAGCCAAGCCTCGCTAGAAGAAGCCTCGAATCCTCGAACTACGAAGCTGGGACGGACGAAGCCGCGATCCCCCCCACCACCACGCTCTCGATGTGCGTGTTACCGACGTGCTGCCGGATGTGTGAGGGGGTGCGCATTCGTGCGCCTATATATGAACGTCCTTCGGCGTTGGTCGCTGCACCGCCGTTGTGTTACGCCGGCGTCAGCACGGGCCACAAGGCAGACCAGCTCTTTCTTGCTTGCACCGTAGCGTTTTTCGGTGCGAGAATGACTCGAGAACGCCTGGCATAGGCGCGCCATAGGGTGCACACCCTCACACCCATAAACACGCATCGCATAGACGACGAGGACGAGAACGAGAACGCCAACGCACCGTGTCGCATAATGCAAACACGCATGAGCGCCACCCTCGTGGGGTATGGGGGTGTCGGGGCATTTCCACAGCACCCCTGCCATCGTGGCCGAGCAACGCTAGCCGTCAGTCTGGTCGACAATCGGAAAACCAAGAAAGGAACAGGCAGTCAAGAAAAGAATGCTGCCCCACCAGAAGGCTCATGCATGCAGAGTGCGGCTTGCACACACCGAAACGGCGGGGGGAGACGACCCCAGAGGAAAAACATACGCCGACGGTGGGGGGTAAAGGGGGAGAGGGAGGGGGCGAGAGAGAGAGAGCAGCTCAAATAAAAGCATCACACATGGACACTCGGAGTGTCCCCAACGAGCGGCACGTTTTTTTCCTCAGCCGCACGCCCTGCGTCGGAATATAGCAGTCACATATAGGGGGAACGAGCGCGCGCGAACGAGCTGCTGCCTCTTCTTCTTCTATTGCGAGTAGTTTTTTTCGCTTGCAGCTTTTCTCTCTCAATCTCTCCTCCCAGGCGAAAAAGGAAAACTTTGAAAATGGCTCCGCACAGCGCACTGCCATGTTATCCGTTCAGCCATGAGCGGCTGGCATACGTACACATATATACGTACTGCGGCAGTGCGCGTCTGCCGCCCGGCGCAGGCAAACGGCCCTGCGGCCGGTGGGTGGCCCGACGTCCGCTCCCTTTCGAGCTCTCACGTTCTGCACTCTGGTGGAGAGGCGAAATCCAGCAGGGGCGGGGGGGCGGGGGGCGCTCCCGCGTCCCCCGGCCGAGAGTACGATAGCAGAATATTCCGCATATATTATGTATATTATGGAAAGAGAAGGGAAACATGGGCGAATGTGGATGGCCGCCGGATGGAAAGCCCTGGCCGTGCCGTGATGCTAGTGGACGAGCCACGGACGGCCATTGCGGAACGTCGGCAGACGTCGGCCGGGGCCGGCAGCCAGGCTGGCCACGGCTGACGGCGGCGGCTGTTTGTGAAGGAGGCTCTCCTGCTCCACCGTCCCGACCACAACGTGGTCGCTACCTACCGGTGCGCGTTACCTACGTACCGGCCGCCTATAGGCCGACTACGGCCACTGCCTACAGCAGCCCACTACTGGTATTACTATAGTACGTCTATCCATGACTACTAACCAACGATAGCGATGGCCGACAACGGCTGGGCGTAGGCAGAACTAGGCAGGGCTGCGCGGTACGAGGCTACTACGTAATCGTCTATGTTTAGATGGCGATGGCCAGACGCCGGGGAAATGGAGGTGGCTGTGGCCGTAAACGAACACACACCGCAAATGGTATAAAGAGAAACGCGAAGAGGGAACAATACAGAAACAAATATAGAGAGAGAGAGAGAGCGAAGAGGGGGTGTGATATGGCGGCCCGATATTTCCTTCCTGTTCCACCTTTGCATTAGACACCGGCAGTATCAGCGCTACAGGCCACGAGACAGCCCTGTCCCGATATATGCACCAGTTGACGTCGCTGCAGCACCGGCGACGGAACGGCGTCATCGGGGATATGCATACGCTGTCCGCGCACTCGGTACTCAGGAGAATTTGCTGATCGTTCAGCGCGATTTAATCAGTTTTTGCGAAGTCGCAATTCCCAATTTGAGCAATGGCCAGGCTATCACTGAGCACAGGAAGGCATGGCCTTAACGGTCGCGAGTGGTTCGCCGACGTTGACGTGTCAGCAAATCCGGCTATGCGTCTGCGATTACGGCAACAGCACGTATGAAGGCACATATCTTCAGCACGTACGAAGTGCTGAACAGATGTGTCTTGTTTTTTCCCTGCTAGTACCCCGTAACTACTATCGGCGCTGTACTAGCTCTATGTATAGATATTGGTGATATCGCAGCGGAGAGGTCACAAGACCTCGTGTACCAGAATCGCTGTACCTTTCTACTGCTCGGGTTCTAGTTGTATCTATAACTCGCCAGCGGGTTGGGATACACATTTCGCGTATGCCCCTATTCGTGGTATTCTTCCTCGATGTACAGCGGCGTTCAGGCCGAGTGTACATCCAGCTCATCCAGCGCTGTGTGTCCATCTCGGTCCTGCTGGTCGCACAGCCGTCACCGAGCGACGGACTAACGTTTGGTTCCGGCTGTCGAACGGGCGGGCCTGAATCGTAAGAGGATCAAAAGGAGAACAGATGAACAACAGGCAAACAGGCCTTCAACAGTAGTCGTAGTGTAGCAGTGGCAACACTGGAACGCTCTGTACATATCCACTGCGAGTCTCGGCCTGGAGACGGGCCTTCCCTCCGCTGTCGCGTCCGCCCTCCACGACGATGCAGAGTCGGCAGCATGCAAGCCAGCAACTGCAGGCAAAGCCCCCGGCAGGCCTCAGGCCACTGGGCGTGGACGCTCGGCGGCGCTTCGCCAACGCTGGACTTTAGCCACGCAAGCGAAGCAAGTCGAATCGAGAGCGCAGGAAGGAGTTGGAGGGAAAGAGAATGAATTCGATGAAGAGTCTTGCGTGTAGAAACGCAGATGCCCACCAACGCAACGGGCACGGCAAAGGGCTCGGGATATCCGGCAAAATGTATTCACAAGAGAGACAGCAAGGCGAGCGGACGACGAGAGCGAGAGAGAAATGCAAAATTCACACAAAAATCGCGGATCAGAAGAAGCAAGAAGCGGACGATGGAGGCAGCATCGAAGGGCAGCACAAGTGAACACAGACGGCGAATCTGACGGACAGGGGGAGTTGCCTCTGGGGGGGTAGTCGCGGGGTAGTCGCTAGTACGGCCACCCGGCCCGTCAGTGTGGAGAGGCACTTGGCTCGGTATTCCTCGATGCTGCTGCTGCTGCTGCTGCTGCATGCCGCTCGGCTAAAGCGGCACTAGGTTACGTCCGGCCACGACTATCCAGCCCGACCGGGGGTAGCTCAGCAGCAGCAACCGAAGCACTTCACTCTGAGAGCTTCCTTTTCGTATTCTTGTTGTTGGCGATGAAGCGTCTCTGCGCATCGTGATGTTTGCCGCGGCCGACCCCCGTTGCCCCCGCCCCCCCAGCCGTCGCTGTTGCCCGTTTTCTGCCTCTATCACAAGCTACACACCCGGCGTTTGCGCGAACCGACCGCCCGCCCGCCCGGCCGGCCCCTCCCTTACTCACGCCGCGAGCCTCTCATACAGCGGACGCTTGCCCACCCGTCTATCTCCGATGCACGTCGATGAGAATACAACAGCTAAGCTTCTATGCCGTCTCTCTATTCTTTTTTCGACTACTACCGTCACCGGCGCCCCCGCCACGACTCGAGAGCCCAAGGAATTCGAGAATAAGAAGACAACGACGACGACGACGATGACGGCGGCGGCGGCGCCCACGATGTAACTGTATATATATATATATATATATATATATCGTGCAGAGAAGACAGGCAGAAAACACAGGCATTATTCGTAGTGAACAGCGTCAACAGATGAACAAGGGCAAACATTGCAACGGCGCTCAACGAGCGCCATGAGGGAAGCCCTTCGAGCAAGGGAAGCAAGTTGAACGCAGTGCTCGAGACAACAACAACAACGATACGAGAGGTTCGCGCACCCTCACAGCAAGAGAAAGCGAGAGGGAGAGATATAGAGGGAGAGATCTATGAATGATGGAAAATAAGAAAGACGCTTGTAATGTCAGATATGGAAGTTTCGACGAGAGGAGCAAAAAACAACCGGATCACGCGGTGGATTCTGCCAGCTTCGCTGTGGGCCGTCGCGGCAGATATCGCTTGAGCGTCGCCGCCTAATGTAATCCACAGGTGTGTGTGTGTGTGTGTGATACATTGAGATGAGCTCGCTTTTTCGTCAAGGTCCAATCAAAGCCGTATTCCATCTAGTTTCAAAGGGATGCGTCGGCGTTGGGGAGGGGGGGATCCGTTTGTTGGGACGTACGCTTGTTGTCCAGGGACGTACGAATTTTGTTTCGACATCTAATGACAGACGCATGATATAGGCCCAACGAGGCGAAGACATCGCTCGTTCGTCATTTACGATCTGGCTAGGCTGGCAGAGCTGGCCAGCAAATATCACTACGGTGGCAACGAAGCAACGATGATCAGGTCGAGTGCAGCAGGCGTGCTGCTTAGCACAGCAGATGCATAGTCATCAGGATAGGACAGGCAGGGCAGTATAGTGCATCTGCCACGAACCCCATCTCGCATCTGCCTTATTCTGCTGTCCGCTCCTGCAACGTGACGCACCCCCGGCGCATCTCTCTGCCGCCCCCCCCCCCCCACCCCCCGCGAATGTCTATCCGTTTCACTCCTCGGTGCGTGGCTCGCGGGACGCCAGCTGCCCACTCATCAAGCCCACATCAGCACCTCGTTGACCACAGCCAGGGACACTCGTCCAGCGTTCTGCAGTGCCCGCCGTAGGAGATACCCGCGGCAGAGACCAACGGTCGAGCAATGATAGGGTGCAGGCGAATAGGGACGAACAGATATTTACTTAGGGTTGCCCCACCGCTCCGCCCAGCCGAACACCCAAACCTCCGGCCCGTCGAACTCTAGTGGAAGACGTGAAGATGCACATCTACTTTAGAGTCCTATACGATTCCTAGCTGCATGCATCGTGGATGGCGGTACGTAGTAGCATCCGTGCGAAGGCAAACCTTCGGCCTCCTTGCTATAAACGTATATCCGACTATGATGATCTGTTGTTTCAAGATGATGTGCAATATCAGCTGTGCCTCGATGAGACGAAACGCTATGGGGTCGTCACCGAGCAGTGGATGATACCTCGAGTCCGCCTTCTGACTCGGCGGTATCCAGCCAGCGCCACTTGGCGCCAGAGCAGGTCTGCTAAGCAGGCCTCTACGACTACTTCGTTTCTGTCTAATGCAGCGAGTCAGGGTCTAGCAAGTGGCAAGCATATACTGACAAAGACGGACGGTCTCGACACCCTGGTGGCCGCCCCCCCGCCGCCCCGCCGTCGACACCCAGGACGAGGATGACCAACAGGTTGGCGGGCCAGCTGACCAGGACTCCTTTCTGCCATGTGCTTGCTGCCTATTTGCTGGCCCTCTGGCGGACGGGGAACCGCTAGTAGGAGAAAACAACCACAAGAACAAGAACAACAACCACAAGAACAACAACAACGACAACAACCACAGCAACAACAACAGCAGCACATCGTTGTCCTCTCATGCCGCTGTTCGGCCGCTGCTGCCGTCCGGCCAGTGAGCATCTTCGTGTACTCTGCGGGCTTTCGAGACAACATCCGGGAGAGGCAGACGGGGGCGGCTGGACGACGCTTGGCCGCAACGAGGAAGGGGCGCAGAAAGTCGGAGCGCTTTTCAGGAAGCAAACACTCTGGCGCGCCACCTCTGGCCCACACGACACATACGCCCCATACGTTGATCCGCCGGTGTACCGCGGGCAACTCGGTCGGCGACGATATGGAACAGTGGTGGTGGTGGTGGTGCTTGTGTCCGTGGTATAGTAGAAGTATTATAGGGGATCACTCTAGCAGATCGGCCGCCGCCGAACTCACTGACTGACCTATAGTGTGACCTGAAGGCAAGGGACGAACAAGCCTCTGGGGTAAGGAGACACGACTCCGAGACGATCGGACGGAACGGACACCTTGTCTCAGACCAGTGGGTGTTTGAGCATGGAATGATAGTGTGGTGCTGAGTGAATGTATAATCAGGATGATGCGCTTTTGAGTACTTTGGTGGCTCGGAGCCCGAACGGGACACACTCGTTGCCGCCAAAGCCAAAGAGGAAACACCACTCGCGACGTTCAGATGAGACAGACCGGTAGCGGCATAGTCCGCATGCTACTACGTATATTTACGTAGAGGTGACGTCCACGTAGTCTGCTATCGTTCACTAGGATCCCATGGAGGCCGGAAGGCGGGCGGGCGGCACATGGGACGCTAGCGGAACAAACTTGTGGTGGCTGTTCTATTCTGATTGAGCTGCACTGGCTGGTAAGCAAATTGTATGTGTCGTGCCGTGGGTAACGAATAAAATATGTAATCTATACATACATATGGTTGACCTTAATCCCCGGGTTTGCGGGTTGATCCGAAGCTGACCTAGGTTTCCTCTGCTGCCTGACGGATTTGGAGATTACCCGAGCAATCATTTTTGATTTTTCTGATTTTTGCTCCAAATCATATTTGATGCCACGGAAAGCACTTGCTTGGTGTCACCTTGGTTTCACGAGTTCTTCTAAAGCAGTCGTAAAAGTCAACAGTTCCTATAAATTTCAGCACAAACAGGCAAAGTGCGAGCGTCGATGCCTTGCCGAATACAGATAAGGTAGTGGCGTAGATAAGGTAATAGTCTTAACGTAGACAATGTACTAGTAAAGGTCCATCGGTTAATTGAAGGAACTACAATTTTAAAATTCTTACGTTCTGTTAGTAAATGTCGTCACCGGATCGCGCGACAACTCGAACCTGGCCGGCTTCTGCCTTTTCACAGCCAGAGGCAACTTGGCCACCATCCAACCACCATCCTCCACGCTGACACAATATTGAAGTAAGAACACGCCTCGTCGGATTAAATCAGCCAACTGAACTGAGGGTTTCATGGGATACAATTGTAAACACCTCATTGTTTCATTTGATGTATGATCACTTTGATGTTGTTCTATAATATTATAATAGGTTGGTTGTCGCATAAGTCCGTACCGGATTTTGAATAGGTTCGAAATCTTATGGGACTTCCGCTACGAACTTATCCGGCAACCCAATGCATGTTCAATCCCTTCAGTCTGCTCTGGTGTCCCTCCTCCCATTATGCCTTGCTCAGGTACGCGGATCGCACCGCTGCCAACAGCCGCTGGTTGAAAAAGCAACGCTGACTGAAAGGGAAGATCAGATATTCATAGGCGTGTTCAGCAGCAGCAGCAGCAGCCGCCGCCGCCGCAACTGATCACAAGCCACTTTACACCTCTCCCCCCGACTCTAGCGATCGTCCTTCCTCGACCATCTCCTCTTATTGGCACAAACTACCCCTCTCGAATTCCCGTCCCGCTGACAATCACCGTATTTAACCAGCCGCCTCCCAGCTGGCTCGTTGCGATCCCTTCCAACAGAGTTCGTCTGCCGGCCCGGCCGGGTGCCTAAACCTGCTCAAGGCAGGCCGCCTCCGGGTGATGCAAGGGGTGGTAATCGGCCACTAATCGCATTGCACCCCCGAGAGTTCAGTGCGCGTAGCGTACAGCTCACCGCACCCCCTCGTTACCCCTGATCCCGCCACGAACAACCCCACTGTGCCCACTGCAATCTACCCCTTTCGTGTCCTGGCCATCGTCTTCGCCGAGGGTTTGGCACCATTCTTTTAGCCACCCCCAGGAGGTCCTTCACTCTGAGCCTTCAGCGGGTTGTAGCCTTCTCGCCGTCAGCCTCCTACCCCTTTACACCCCTAATAGCCAGAGAGATCCCGGATGTACAGGATGCCCGTTTGGCCAATCGATGCCGGCAATTAACATGTAATAACGCCCAGTTAAGGGAATGCACGCAGGCAAAACAAGAGCGGCCCGGGATAGCAGACACAGACGCGGGGTATCTGAGGGGCTGCTCTACCCGCTCTACGAGGGAGAACGACTCAGGCCGAGACAGGCCACAAAACGAGGGAATATGACCCCTTTCCTAAGGTCTAGCCTCGCCTTCATCCACTTGAAGAGAGTCGAGACAGATAGAGCAAGACAGAGAGCAAGCAAATGCGCTTCGGGTGAAGTGCTCTGGATCCCAGAGGGAGAACATGCGGTAAAGGCGTAAAAGGAGGTGTTATGGGATTTAGGCAGGATTGTCGACATGGCCCGATTGAGGAGACATGAAATGGACCTGCACACTTACATCTTGAAACTGAATTATTGTACGAATACGGTGGCAATATTGACTAAATATGAAGACAAAAAAACAAATAGCGCTACGTACTACATTGAGGGTGTCGGCTCTATACAGTTGTGCTCATAGACGAATTGTACTCATGAGGTGATTACACAAACGATGCAAATAGTGGCTGTACCCGCTTTGCCATGCCATGCTATAGCCCACAAAAGTCGAAGAAGTAGCAGAATCATTTCAACATCCCTTTTTGTCGTATCGACTGCGTGCTATCTGATACACGATTAGCGTATGGGCTTGTATGCTCGAGCTATGCAACTTAACAAGAATAAGTTGACGGTTATTAAGGAAACACGAGGTAATCAAATGCGTTCAACCGGAGTACGTGTTGATTACCGTCCCGCAATGCGTCCACTGTGCGCGCCCTCCGCAAAGGAAAAACTGACAGTCAATCTGCGTATTAGCCGCACTGGACATGGCGGATCACAGAGCATCTGAATTTTATTTCGCTTGTACGCGCCTCCTCCACGCGCTATACCTATGTACCTGCTCTGGCGAGTTCGGCAAGCCGTAGACGACATATAGATACGTCTATAGAATATATATATATATATATAAATACATATATGTATATTTATTGTATATTATCTTAAGGCACACAACAATATGAAATATGATTACGGCGTCGATATATATACATAGGGTAATATCCGCTGCTCCGGCTAGCCACTGTCCGACGCCGTCCGATGGCCCTCTGTCAAGTCTCTCACGTCCTGGCCCCTTTCAGGGCAGCCCCACACCCTTCCCCTCGTCTTGAGTTCCTACCCCCCCCCCGCGCCCCCCCTCGTACTCAAGTTCTATGTTCTCCAGGCACTCCGTCGCTGAAGCAATCCAATCTGTAGTTGCCGCATTCGTGTCTCTCTGCCCCGTGTGTATGTATCTGTGTTTTGCTTGTTCGGTGGCCACCTGTTTATATCTGTATCTGTTTTCCTCCTCTTTCCCGCAACTGAAAGTCGCGCACATACACGCCGTACGCTGTCCTCTGTTTTGCCTTTCGTCGTCGCATTTTGCTGGAATGCCTGTCCGGCACAGGCTGTGCGTGGCCGGCCTATGTGTATCCTTCCGCTGGTCTCTCATGTCGTTCAGGCCATACTCAGGACACGGCCTGACCCCCTACCGCTGTCCCAAGAAGCAGACGCGGGCCGAAAGGAAGACGCTGGAGAACGAGCCGGCAGACGAGGACGCTGCATCGACGACCGGTTGGACTACAACCGGAGTAGCGGGGAGTCGGGTGCCCAAAAGGAGCTGCTAGCTGGTAGGCATGCGGGGTCGCGGGAGGGACTCGTCCGGGAGAAGACATGTAGCCGGGCCCTATTCAAACATGTTTGTCCACTCGCATCGCATACGCGCTGCCATCCTCGTTCCGTTCGGGGAGCGCGGTCGAAGCCTCCGCCCGCTAGGTAGCCGGGGCTCGGACAACAGCCGGTGCATGTTGTTCCCGCGCCGGCCTCGGCCGAACGAGAAGGGACAACTCAACGTAGTGGACAGAGATAGACATCGAGAGAGAGATATAGGGAGAGATGGAGAGAGAGCGAGAGCAAGCGAGTGACAAGGCAGCAACGGTGGACACAGCAGCTATCTACATGCAGAGCAAAGCAACAGAACGAAGGACACGGAGGATAGCTCTTTCAGCCGTACATACATACAGACGTCCAGACGGACACAGCTACTACACTCTTTCATACGCGGCATACGTCCGTGACGGCTGCCAGGGAGCAACGGGCCGGGCCGGGCGCAACGTATAGACAGGCGACTTCAAGGGAGGTCGGTCGGGAGACATCGGCCATGAGATGTGAGCGAGTATCTGGTTGGCCAAGGGAGAAAAAACGGGCCCCCGTGCGCCCGTGTAGTCGTAGCTCGTAGCTCGGCCAACCTGTGTTCGATCTCGTCGCGAACTGTTGCAACTCCCACGTTCGCGTCTGATCGAGGATGACGATGGGGAATGTAGCACCGGTGAGCGGTTGGAGCCAGTCGACTTGAGGCGGAGTGCAGTCCTCGACCAAGGCTATATTTGATAGCTGGGGAAATATCTTGACGCTGAGATTGTCTCGACACTGACAACGGGTTGTTGTTGTTGTTGTTGTTATAGCTGGTCGCGTCTTGCCGTGTGTTTGTCGGTGCTCGGAGTTCGTACCTCGCTGGTTTAACAATCTGGCATGAATTATTGAGGAATAAATTAGTAAGTAAGCAGAGATGTAGAGGAGATAGGTGGATGAATCGGTGATCAGTTCGGGTTGCTAAGAGAGACAGAGAGAGGGAGAGAGAGAGAGCACTCGTATCAACCGGAACAAAATTAGCTCCAGCATAAAGTTTGTCTTGTGTTTGAAAAAGCTTGTCCGACAAACGACTCTAGGAAATCGAAAGATGGTGCAACTCAGCGCTTACGGCACGATGCTGCCACAGCTCGGCAGCAACAGCCACCAACTCCAGCTTCAAGATGCGTCTCTCAAACTGCTATCTATAATGGTAGCCGAAGTAGTTCTACGGCGTCAGGGTCACTAACGCAACCTCATCCTCGTCGGGCGACTAACCTAACCAAATGCTAACGTGATATAGAGGTCGGCGCTTCGGATCCGGATCGTAAAATATCGCTAAATATTTATTTCTATAACATGAGCACTCCAAGAACACGGTTCCAAGGTTCATCTGATGAAAGTAACGACTGATTCTAGATCAGAGATCGTGAGAAAGAATCCACTTATCCTGACGGTGCTCCCGGTCTCGTCAGACGCACAGACATCAGTGGGTAGCAGCAGTAGCAAATCCTAAACGAGAAATTGTTCGCCCGCTTCTCGCTCGCTCCCTCGTTCGGTATCAGCCGTCGGACGGGCCAGGCCCGATAGGCGAGAGCGATCGTCGTTAATCGAAAGTTTGCCCAATATTTCGACGATTGACCATACATCACGATTAGGTTAAGTTGAAACTGAACTTGAACTCGTCGCAGCGCCGGCGCCCGCGCCTGCGCCCGCCGCCGCCAGGTTCGACAGATGAAGATCCCGTGAGTCGACAGGGCGCGAGCGGGCTGGCCCAGCCGAGAATCAGAGTCGACAAGAACGAGAGGTCGCCGGTCAGTCAGCATCGAAATCGGCGAGCACGCCATCGGCCATCAGCCCCTTTGGCCAACAACAGCTGCAATCGCCCTATCCCCCGATAGAAGGCCGAGGGAGAATTAGCGCGGAGAGAAATCTTCACAGCCAATGGTACATTCGTCGTTGTTCGGTTGCCAGTAGTTCTAGTAGGAGACGATGAAAAAGTAGAAGAAGAAGTTGTAGTATCTCAAAGTCAAATAAAGTTGGAAGAACGAAATCCACGGGGAGAAAGCTCACATCCGCTGTACACACAAACACCAGATATACACCATACAGCCGACACACACACACACAGAGAGAGAGAGAGAGAGAGAGCGATGCTCAAAAGCCATACCGCGGCTGAAGTAGCAGTTGAAGAGCGACCCGTTCGGGTGCGGGACTTCACAAGTTCGAGAGAGAGGTGGTAGCGGCGGCAGCGGCGGCAGCAGCGCCGTCGACGGCGGAGTTCGCGGGTTCAACGCGAACGCCGCCTCAGATTCGAAATTGTAGGTTTAGTTAAGAACGCTGCCGGTCCGATCTCGTCCGCCCCCTCATCCAAACGCGCCCATTGTGCGATTGTGCCCATTGGCTGCGATTCCGGCGAAGCGGGCAGCGACGAGGGGCGGCGCGGCGAGTCACTCGAGGAAAAGCTGCTGTCCGCCCGCGACCTGAACTTCGTGCTCGGCCGCTGTGATGGCGAGTTTTCGCTATCACGTTATTACCAGCGGCGCCGTCGCTGCCACAACTAACATTACTACCACCGTCGACTCGAGACTATAACTGCTCAATAGCTGCCGCGGCTGCTGTTGCCAGTGGTAGTCGAGACTACTGGCCAGCCTACAAAGGTAGACTGAAGAGAGAGGCCCGTGAGTGGAGAACTGAAGCTTTTTGGCTTTCGTAGCTTGACGACTTCCTTAAGCGTACGCGCGGACGCGAGGTTGAGAGCAACGGTAAATTGAGTAGAGGAGGCTGGCACGACCAACCGACTGACCGGAGGTAAGATTGCGTGTCTTTGATATGTTGCGATTTTATTCTGTTCTGCGGTCCGCTGGATGGGTAGGGCAAGTACGCGCTGAGTTAATCGATGTCCTCTCGTGGTCCGCGATTTCGGCCCTGACTGTGATATATATATATATATATGCGTGCTATTTTCTAAATACTATTGTGTACTATACAGATATATAACTGTTTTTTCAATTGGGGCCACGACCTGTGGGCAAGTTGATTCGGGACGATTTGGCAAACTGTCCGCTTCTCCGCGGCTGAGAAGAATGTACCATGAAAAACAACATAAACGCTTCAGGGTACCACAGCAATATAAAAGCTGTTCCTGGTTCGAACGAACTGCACGGTCATGACGAGAGTAGTCATTAAGAGTCGACAGTGGCAGCGCAATGGCTGCACTGCGGGCTCGAAACACTCGTCGTGTAGCTCAGACTCACTCGCGCACCCCCGGACGATCCGGCGATCACTTCTCGTACATGCACCACAATGGAGCAGTCCACTTAGCTCTCCGATCATCATAACGACTTCAATAGCTCGGATGTAATGAGCAGCCCCAAAGACAACGACGATGAGGTCTGCGTAGCGAGGCGCGCGAAGTGGACGATGATACGCTAGCTGTCGTAGACTAAAAGCAACACATTTATAGCTCCGAGAATGAATTTAAAATCGTCTCCTCGCTTCTCGGCGGCCCAGAGCCCGAGACACACACTCGATCGTGTATGACAATAAAATCGTGAAATAACAACAGCAGCGAGTAGGCCGTGTGATGGACGCATCTGGACTTGAGGAACTCAATTCCCATACACGCACAGAAGCACACGCAGATACAGTCCACCCCGGTGGGTGAACGGCCGGGCGGTATCTCGGTACACTTTGGTTCTAGCTTGAATCCGACCTGTATCACCGCTTTAGCTAAACAACCAACTGCCACGCCAGCGGCTAAGAAACCCGAGGCAGCAAGATAGTCGCACATCTTTAGAGGTCTTAAGCGCAGCCATCGACAACCGGTGCAAGGTGGGACAGAGGTCGACGGCAGAAGCGGCTCTCGAGCGAAACCATAAGCTAAGAAGTGTCGCTTAAATTTTTATTGCAGTCAGTGTCACTAAATATTGCTCGAGCAGCCCGAGCAGGTTGGGGCCGTCGCTGGTCAGCACATGGGGACAAGGCCCACTGTTTCTCCCTCGGTGTCGTGTGACCCAAAAGCAACAACAGCAATGAGAGGAACGGCATCGACGTCGACAATAACAACAACAAGAACAACACAGCAGGCAGAGGAGCGGCCAGGCTCGAGTGGGTGGAAGGAGGCCGAAGGCCCAGTGTAGGCCGCCCGCGCGAGAGGCTGGGTCGCGCGATGCGGTGGTCCGAGATGGTGGTGATGGTGGAGGTGGTCCAAGGTGGTGCACTGAATCCCATCGAAGCCGAAGTATTAGCGGCCAATGAGGACGGGATGCGACCTCGCCTCCGTCCGTCGCGCCGCCCGACAACGGCTTTTGTCTGTATAGTGCGCGCCTCCTCGCCGCTTGTGCCGCAGTGTACGTCTGTATGTATGTCTGCCTAGCCGGCTGGCGGGTCCGTGCGGGCTGTCTTTCTTTTATGGACCAAAGCACTTACATAAACATCATAAAACGCCGATCGTCGGGACGAGCCGGGCAGGCAAGTAGCGAGGGAACGAGGCCAAACGAAGAGCCGGCGGTCCCACCCGAGGCCGCACTGGGACGCTGGCCCGGGCCGTGCTAGGCCGAGAAGGCCGGGCGGGATACAAGCAGGTCTGGCTAAGGCCGACTGCAACCCGATCTCGATGTGCGGCCAGAACGGCCATTGTACCACGATGGCAAGGGATTGGCAGGCACGAAGTGGGTGACCGTCGGCTGAAAGGAGCACGCGTCACGGGGGTCAGAGTTCTCGCTATCGCCAGATCTCTCATTCTCTATCTCTCTGTCCTTCTATAAGACATTAAAAGCATAGATTCAAAGTGTAAACGGGAGAAAGAGAGAGAGAGAGAGAAAGATGGAGGATCATATGTCGCTGGTGATGATGACAAAGTTGACCGAAGGAGGGCACGAGGGCCTGCAGGGGAAAATTATCAGCAATTTCGAGTCCTCACTGTACAACAGGTGCCCGAGACAACGATCCCGGAAGTTGAGCTGTTGTTGTTGAATTGAAAATGTATGCACAGACAAGTGTCAGCCTGCATCCATAAGGAAGGTTTGAACACGAAGGGTTTAAACTTCGAGCAGAAAAAAAACTAGAAATTAGCTGCCCTAGCGAGAAAGTGCGTATATGTAACAGTGATGTACTTATTGGGTTTATTGAGTTTATTTTACTTATTGTACTTATTCAGTCGTTTCCATAGATAGCACAGCAGTGATCGGTTGGGTCGTTGCCGCTGTGGCAGATTTCGGTGGTCGAAGTTTCGAGTGAACCGTGTGTTATATTACTTCTTATAAATGGAGAAAATGGTGCTCCACTAAAGAGCACCATTACAATTTGAAACAGCGTTACCCCTGATTCACTTGACCGTGCGTTGGGGGCGCTTGACATGTTTCTGTTGTATGACCTTTGGAGGCTGTACGTCCTGTTGAATTCAGGAAAAAACTCATCTCACAGCAACGGAAACAAAAAATGCAAGTGTCTATGAAATAAAAGAAAAATTTGAATGAACTGACTCCACCCATCATAAACATTTGCAAGGGTGTCCATTTTATACAGAATGCGACCAGGATCTTCTTCGAATTGCGCATTCACACATCTGATCATGGCTGCTGCTGCTGCTGCTACTGCACTAAGCCATAAGACACTAATCGCTCAGGATACATGTCACCATTCATTAATAGCTCACACATACTTCATGGCCAATGACGCCAATAGGCCACAATATCCATTGTCCGTCTTCAACGGCGACGACGCTGAACCACGACGATGAGCAAGTGACAATCGGCACGTTACGACAATCCTGGCAGCGACTGGAACTGATCACGCAGTCACATGCATCACACACGATGTCGGCCCACCAGGTTGCCCCAGATCCCCAGACAACTACGAGGGATCTGTGGACGGCAGCAGCAGCAGCAGGGCGACGATATCGAACAACGACAGAGATGGCGCGCACGAAGCCAAACGAAACTGGAAGGTGCATGGATGCAGCAGTGCTCCTTGCGCGGCGGTGGCGGCGGCTACTGCTGTAGCTGCCACCGCTGCTTGCGCTGCTCCCTGGAGCGACAACGAAGGAGTCCAAGCAGGATCCCGTTTGCTGTCTGCCCGGCTGACTGCTGGTCAATTCTCGTGGTTGGTCAGTGAAGCCAACCTAGTGGCTGATTCGGGATTCGAGATCCTCGGGGGGGGGGGCTACTTCTCCTGGCCTGAGCGCCCTGCATCAGACTCGCCCCCAGCACGGCGTCACCCAAGCCAGGCCTTGTCGCCCTGTTCAGCTCTGATCCGCGGCGTCGATATACCTATATATATATATATATATATATATATATATATACGGAGCTTGCTTGCCGCCATCAGCTCTTTCCGGACAGCATCAACGAGTGACCGACCAGTGCCTCGGAGTGACCAGAGGCTCCTCTGTCCTGCTCCCCCCATACGCCCCACAAACCCCTCGCGCTTTCCCGGCCTTTGCGGTGGGGCGGCGGCGTCGGCGGTTTCTTCTTTTTACTTCTCTCTATTATTTTTGTTCTTCTATTTTTTTTGTGTGCCATTGCCCTATAATAAAGATGCAACGCGTCCCGACTCGCGGGGGGGGGGGGACAGGGGTGCTCCCGGGTGGGGGTTTCCAAGCAGAGGTAGGTCTGGGTGGGGTGGTCAGCGGCAGCAGCGGACTTTCGAGGTGGCTCTCACCGCTCGTGGGGTGAGCTCGCGGGGGACGCGGGGGACTGTGAAGTCCAGTAGTGGACGTGGTGGATAGCCAGCTCCAGGGAAGGGAGAAGAAGAGGATTGTGCTCTGCTGCGGCTGCCGAGTCCCTCGCTCGCTTCTAACTAGGCTCTTAGTCAGCGGGTTTTGCTTTGTGTTGACCAGCCCCCTCGAGCCCCCCGCCGCGTCCATATCCTCGGCCAGTGTCGCTCGTTCATCCCAGGAGCGCCAATGGGGGTATTCCATTCCTCTCTCTCTCTCGAAGAGAAAGAAGAAACTAGGAGAAACTAGCGGACAAGTATAGGGGAACCTGGTCGCTGTCCTCGATGCAGGGAGCAGCTAGCCGAGCCCAAAGGGGACTCGGCTCGCTTGAGGGGACGCGACCGGCTCTGCGTCCTTTGGGGCGACGAAGGGGAAGGTACGAGTGCGCTCATCGCGCAAGCTGGGTGGGGCACCGGCCACTGCTGCTTCTCGAGGGGTGTATGTCTCTTGTCCGGTAGTCCGGCAGCGGCGGCTGCAACAGCAGCAGCAGCAGCAGTAGCATCAGGCATCGACTAGGCCAAGCTCATTACAATGGGAAATCCCGTTTGATCTCGAGGCGGACTATTTGCCGCTGGCCCCTGGCCGGTCAGTCGGCCGAGTTTGCAGCAAGCAAGCCGCGTTCGCCTTTCTTCGGCTAACGCTTCTGGCCTGCGCGGTCGTCCAGCGACGAACTCCTATTATACTGCCGCCATCGCTGCTACTACTGCTGTTGCTGCTACCGATGACGATGCGAGAGCACCGAGCGGAGCACTACGAGATGAAGAACGAAGCGGACCACCACGAGGAGATGGTGGACTTCGATTCGAGGAGAGCACTGCGAGAAGGATGCCGACGAGACGGTCCAACTCCTGAATCTAGCGCGCCTATTTAGGCTAGCACGAACGACGCCACTATTTGTGTCCGCTGCGATGCTCCCTGCGTGCAACCAAGTACGGAGGTTGCTGATGCAACAGCAACAGCAGCAGCAGCAGCAGCAATTGCTGGACGACGAGGCCACCGGGAAAGTGCCAGAATGGACAGGGAAAAACGAACTGTCACGGACGAGTCAGGCAAAAAAGCCTAAGAGCGGCGGGGCCAAGGCGGGAATCAAGCGACGGATGCTGTTGGTATTGTGGACGGCGGGAGGCGTAGGCATTGAGCAAGCCTAACAGGCAGGCGAATGGAGTCGCTGCTGCTGCCCGGTAAAAAGAGCGTGCCACTGGGAGCATTGAAGTGGAGAGAGAGAGAGACACTGAAAGGAGACATACAGGCGGGAGATGCCTAGCGGAGGGTCCACAAGGAGTGGGGTCCAGGGAGTCCACTTCGTGGGGGGGGCGGGGCCCTTGCAGAGAGCACAGCAACGATGGACGGCTACAGCGAATGAGAAATTTGAAGGGGGTTCTCGTGGGGTGCGGCGAAAGCGGCGGCCGTGCGTGGTCACACTATCACACACATGATGACGTAACCAAAAAGAGAAACAGTCAGTAGCTACGAGGGGACTACAAACGAATAGCAAAAGAAGCCAGCATTGGCTAGCGCATGACGATCGTGAGCCCTAGCCGATGCTTAACAGACGCACGCGGCTGAGAGGACAAAGGGAAGCACAAAACGCGGCAGATATCGTTCTCCGCCTCGACTAGACACCGTCGAAATGAACGAATCGGTAGTCGAGCAAGGGTTAGTAAAAATGGGTGCAATCTTGAAGCAGAGATTGAAAGCACTCGAACGTTGAGGCGAACGTATGCAAGATAAGGTTTATCGGAAGTAACCGCTGACTAGATTCGCCTCGAGGATCTGCTCGCCTCGAGTCCTACTATTTAGGAGGTGGGAAACACGAGCGAGGACAACAGAGAACAAGGAGGGGAAGGATAAATATAAAAAGACAAAAATGTGGTGGCACTGTGCCACTTCGCCAAGCGTTATGCCATTTAGCCTAACTGGACCGAAGCTCTAACCCATACGTGATAGAATAGGTGACGGCCAGCTCGTAGGCTGCCCTCCAAGTTGCCCTGCTCGCTTTCGCTGCCGCCATTTCATCGTATCGCGCGAAGAAGGCATGAAAAGCAACTACATGCATTATCAATTTCAGTTGGCTTCGAGCTTATAGGGAGTTTTGCGAAACATGACAGCCGACGAATACCCCCCCCCTGCCCCCCTCCCCCCTCCCGACGGCCCGAAGTGGTCAACCGAGAGGGAGAGATAGAGAGAGAGAGAGAGAGAGGAGAGTCGAACGCAAAAGAGATCAACAACGAACTCCTGCCTTCGCCGCTGCGAGCAGCATGCTTAGTGGGACTGCAAGTGGAGGCTTGTTAGGAGGACCTGCATCGTTGGGCCCAACCCATCGGCAGGCTTCTCCGAGCTCCCGCCTCTGTCATCCCTCGGCCGATTGCAGAAAGCAGAGCAAGCGTGAGACACTCCGTTCTTTCGACGGATCCTTCGTCTCGGATCAGATGAGGAAACCAACGACAACGACGACGACGACAACGACGACAACGACGATGACCAACTTCGACAAGGGAACGCGGGTAGGGCAGGCAGACAGACAGACAGTCAGGGCATACGCCGCCAGCTCCACATGAGCCTCTGCTGCCATGAGCTTTCAGGGTTTGAGAGAGGAGGCGAAGAAGCGGTGCGTCTGGTTAACAGGATCTGTCAAGGAATCGAGTGAGACGAGTGAAGATATCTCTTCCTAACCGAACTCATCCGAACCCCCTCGCCCCGCTCCCCGCCATTGTTGCTCCCCATCCTCGGGCCGCTTCCATCAGCTGGATTCGTCCGTTCGTATTTCTCGCCAATTTCTCACCAAAAACCAAAGAGTCCTTTTCGATTTTTCGTTCCGTGCGTGCGCCGGTTCGATCTCGACCAGCATCGCCACATCGGCAGCGCGACAGGCCGTCGGCTACGCCGAGCCGAACGTTGCTAGTTGACTGGCTGGGCAAGCCAGTTCACCGCCGTGGTCGGGTAACTTGAAAGGCGGCCAGCCAAAGGCAGCCGAACGCGGCCGAACGCGGCTAAAAAAGATAATGGTAAAGGAAGAGCGGGAGAAACAGCCGAGTCCAAACAAGATTTGATTCGTCTGTGTCCGTCCGATCGTTGATTCGTAGCCTGGGACTTATGTTCCCTCATCCTTCTCTCTCCGTTCTTCACTAACGCGCTCCCGCTGGCGCGGATAGCCGGTGGCGTCGCTTGATTTGACCAATGCCAACGTTCGCTGATGCGAGAACTAACAGGGAACACAAGGGACACACACAGAGAGCTCACCGAGATGAACGCCCTTCAACAGAGTAGCAACGCGCGCGCGTCCATTGATGCGCCTTCCGATCCTTGCAGGCGAATGGCAGAGAAAGAGAAGAGGGAGAAACACGGGGGTCCATCTGAGATCTTGGAGAGCCGAAATCGAGCAAGAAATAGATATCATATATATATATATATATATATATATATATATGGCTAGCGAGATAGAGCTCGAGAGAGAAAGGGAGCAGGGTGCTGTTTCGGGAGAAACTTCAAATCTCATTGTGCTAACGAACACTGGCCCGATCTTTGTTCTCTGCTCGTGTAATTGAACAGCAATCGGTGTGAGGCGGATAGCAACGTTTGAGATGCAATATATAATATAATCAGTTGGCCACACATACACACATGTCTGAACAACGACGACGGCGACACAGTGCGCCGCGTTGAGCTGGACGAAGTTGGCCTTGTAGAACAAAGCTGTATTAGGGGACATACAACGGTGTGGGGGGGGGGGGGGTATTGGGGTGTTGCCAAACCAGAGGAAAAATCACCGAAGTTTAGTTGTCGCCAACTGTCGCTAGCCTGATGTCTGTCGTAGGCGGCACAGTAAACACGTTTCGATAAAGCCACCTCCTTCGAACGACTGTGACTTTCGGCTGGTTTGTTCAGCATCGACACTAAACTTGGTTCCTTCCAATGATGTAGCAGTATTGAAATATGAAATTAAATGGGGTTGCATTTCGGAGAAGCATCATCCATTGTCGGTGCGTGTGTGTGTGTGTGTATATACACAACTGCAAACTGCAGAAAGAAATATAAATAGCAAATACGTAATACGTACAAATGCAATGAAATTTAGAAATACGATCGTTGAAATAAATAATTGAAGCATATAATGTATATATAGTTAATATGTGTCAAATCTTTTCGAGACCTGCTATACGAAGTCTGAGAGACATTAACGAAAGATCAGCTAGCGAATTGCCATGCACATTTGTCGATTGGTCTCGAATTCGACCATACGTTGCGAAGCAATCAAGCAACAGTTAAGCCTTCAGGTTCATAGATCAACAGTTTTAAGGACAACTACGCGTTACCCGCATATCATACGGGCGCAAATGAAAACAAGACCGCATCTTCAATAACGCCACATGACTGCCCAACTAAACTTTGTTCGCAACAAAATGGCCAGAGACTGGAAATTGGTGAGTATTTGGGCAATGTTTTTTAAATATTATAGTATACTGAGGGTGCACATCAATCTAAAAGGTACTACGTTGTTTCTACTGCTCTTCCGTAGTACTACTCTTACCTAATTAGCAAGGGCGGGGCCATACGGTACTGATTAGCACAAGAAAACAAGAATTAGTTCAGCGAGAACACTCGATAACTGAGGGTGCCTTATCATTTTACACACCCGAAAGATGCCACATTTTATTGTAGCAGGCTACTGCATGCGACGTCATCTGCGCTGTTCTTTGTGGTGCGTATGCTATTTGACACGTACATTAATCTAATACGGAATAAATCCCTCAAATGTATGCTCCACGCAAGGATTTGCTGAAATATAGGGGTGCCTTAAGTTTATGCGCAGCACAGTATATACATATATATATAATATATATGGTGAAAGTAGTCAACGACGCATTTGTCCCAGGACGGCGGGCCCTGAGCACATCGTGCAACCGTCACCCTTAGGACAAAATGCCCCTACATAGGATTCAGACATACATAAATCCGTATACATATCTAATATCCTCTATCTTCTATCCACCTATGTATAAGCCCCGTTCATCGCTGTTCACCTGACGACTGTTCGTCGAAAACTTCGTTTCACTCCTTGCCTGGGTGGATACCCGCACGAGACGAGCTGCTCGGGCGATTGTACATAGCAGATCACGAGCGCTAGGATTAAAAAGACTGGCACTACAATATGATCGTTTATATAATCGCTATTATACATAGATGCTGTTATGGCTTCTGCTGCCTAAGGCTAGTGTTATGCCTGCGTTTATCGATATGTGTATATATAAATATCTCTCTCTCTCTCTCTCTCCCTCGTATATGTATCACCGTGTGGTGTTAGACGGCTCGAGAGGTCTTGACATTCGCTTACACAATTGACATTTATGACGGTTACATAAGAGGCGCACCGTGTACAGCTATCTCTCTCCGAACACGATCTCCAGCGGGGAGCCTCCCCTGCACCAAACGCATATATAGCCCCACTCGGCAATGGGGGTTCAGCACAGCTCTGGCTGTTGTTCGTTCGCTGACTTCGACCCTGGGGGTAGGAGCGTGTCAATCGTAGGCGTAGACCGACGATGCTATTGCTATGGGGGTATTAAATAGATACCGCCACGGGGCGAATCGGGGGTACGGCGAGACGGTGAAAATCAGTGAAGAACAAATTATTTGCTACAGCATCCCTCGAAAAGGAACTGCGAGCTGCACGCGTGTCCATGATAGAAGACGCTACAGAAATACGCGTTGACATCTCTATTTATTCATGGTTCGTTCGGGAGGGACATCGTCTTGAGACAAGTTACCAGGAATAATAGAAGATCGGCAGTTCGTTGCTGACGTCAACGACGTTAGCGTCATCCCAATGAAAACGAATTCGCTAGAGCGAGTTTGCATCAACTCTCCGAAGTCTTCGGGTCGGCGAGCCACGTAGGCGGGCTCACGGAAATGGATACGTTTCGTCCAAACGGGAACAGCGCATTTCAGTGTTGGACATGACGATGTCCTCGCAACGTGTTGCACTAGCGTATAAGACTCACGTAATATATATATATATATATACAATTATGGTATATATATAATATATAAATATATATACAATTATGGTATATATATAATATATATATATATATACAATAATTGTATCTACATTCGCTCTTCGCCTAACGCTAGAGGAGAAATACCCATCGCCGTTGCGGAGTGGAGTCGCTTGCCAACCGCGTGAAAGTTATCCCGACAGAATAAACGGAGAACGTGTATCAAGCTGTGGAGCTTGCCTGAGTCGCCAATGTTCTTTTCCCGTCACGATAGCCTAGTTCAATCCCCGAGCGTTCACTGACAAGAAAAAAACGCTATATATATATATATATATATATATATATATATATATATATATATATATATATATATATATATACATATATACATATCGTTCGAAAGCGAAACGTAAAGCAAAAAAACAAGGCGATGAGACCTGACTCTCATACTCGCTTCGATATGTTCTCTCCGTATTCCCCAACTCCATACAAACATCGATGTGACATCGTTGTCCGCTCAAGTGGCGCGAATTGCGCTTCGTATTTTCTTCTCTTCATCGAGCTGTTTCTCGTCGTCTTGATTATTGTCTCAATGGGACTAACCTCACCAGCGCCGAGAGGAGCGTGAGCATCGACGCCTTCACGAACCAGTTATTGATTGCTTGTCTCCAAGTCTGTCTGCCTGCCTACATAACTGTGTAGCTGTAACCAACTCATTGAATTTCCTCGAAGCAACTTCCTCGCTAGGAGAACGCAACTCCCACTGCTGAACCCCGGCCCCACTCATGTTCTTTAGAGGGAAACACGAAATGAACGAGGGACAAAACAGGGACGAGACTGGAGGAAGCCGGGCGGGCTCGCTCGCTCGCTGGCTGGTCGGCGTCGACTTGCGCCACGATAAGCAACTTGAATAATAAATTGGCTCGATCTAACAATGTCAGCTAAGTCAGGAAAAAGGGGAGCCTGTCGTCTTCATCGTCAGTGAGGCGAAAATTAGCGTTGGCCCGCCTGCCTTCGTGCGTTGCTTTGCTCGACGGCGCGTCCGACTGTGGCGGTCCAACTTCGATTGGGCCGCTTCGCCTGGCCCTCCGCGTTGGCACCTTTTGGCTCGCCTGCTCCGGCGATCGTCTGGGAGGACGGCAGCCGCTGAGGTTTCCGCCCCGATTCGACACCCCGTTCAGTGTCCCCTTGCACCGACTGCTGGCGGGAGCTGGCTGGAATCGACATTGAGATACGATTGGTTAGCCTCCCGCTAACGAACAAGTACTTGGCTACGCTCACAAGCCGTTGGTCATTGCGCCGGCCGGGCGATCGTTTGCAAACTCGCATCCGCAAAGGTCCTTCGAAGTCCGCGTGGACAACTCTCTCTCTCGCTCGCTCTCTCTCTCTCTCCGTCAATGAACGACTTCAATGGTGGAGCGGGCTTCAACGGACTTCAATACTTTCAATGTCCCTCACCGTAGCCAACTCGCCGGGGCATTGGGGGACTGGCGAGTCAACCCGAGACGGGCGTCCTCTGCAACTAACGCAAATTCTAGGGGCAGGATACAGGCAGGCAGCCGGCTAGCCGCCGCCCCAGTCGCCGCCGCCGCCGCAGCCAGCAAAAACTTCTCGGCGTCGCGCTGTTGGCGGCATCGAATAATCGAATGCCCTCGAATCTGCAGTGCTGGCTCTCCCTGCTAAAATCGCTTAAAGCGCCGCCGGGATGAAATTGATTTCGGGCAATATATTAGATAACCAACAAGAGCAGCCGGGAAGACTATTGGCAAACCCGGATAAATTGCTACCGTTGGTATCGTTCGTCTTTCGCTAATGCTGGCCGCGATCTATGTCGTAAACTGGGGACAAGTAACTGTCTGGCTTGCAAAGGCAAAATGGCGATTTTTTTTGCTGTCCATTGCATTCTATTGGCTTTCTTGAAGGCGCCGTATCGATGAAACTGCTGCCCCTAGATGTGCGCATTCAGGTTTTGAATTGTGGCAACAGTCTGGGGTCAAGGGGTGCGCGGGTCGGGGGGTACTCTGCGTCATTTGCCCCCGGCGCATATTATGCAGATGTTTGCGTCGGAGCTGGCAATGGTGGTCCCCCGGGGGTGTAAAAACGAACTTGCTGCAGCAAGAAACTTCAACGTGTCTGAGACCAACACTTGAACGGCGTCTATCACCGATTCTTACCCACGATAGTCATGATATCAATTGAAGACGTCTGTGGTAGATCATTCATTTAAAGGGTGTGCCTACGCTCGCTAGGCAGGTACCTTGTGAGTTGTCGGGTACCGGCCAATCCTATATATTCACACCAACACCAAGTGCTTTAGCGACCCCTTCGATAATCGCTTGTTCTTTCTCGCATTGAGCAATAGACACTGCCAGCATCGCTAGTCGAACCGCAATCGAACGGGAAAAACTCGCAGTAACTAACTGAAATACACCTACTACTACGCTAGCAGCGAACTGGTCCCGTGGATGGGAGATCCAAGGGAAGTTACGCACTCTCAATATCAGCCATCATCCACGCTGTTGTTGTGAAGCTATGGTGATTTCTTCTACACATAATCAGCCCCCATCAAGATCACACACATACACACAATGGTCGTTGGCGAACGCAGGAAAACAGGTCAGGCCTCGTCGTCAGGTAGAGCAGGGGGGGGGCTGCTTTATCAAGCACGCCTAAACGAATCCAACTTTGGAGGATTCAGCAGAATGAGGGAGGCAGGAGGCCGACGAGGAACGACGAAGTCGAACTTCGATCTGCAGCCGCTGCAGGGGCGGCGGCAGCGGGGGCTGCCACCCATGCAGCGGCCGCTGCCGCTGCCGCCGCTAACGCTGCCGCCGTGAGCGTTGCTGTGCCCGGCCGGCACACATCGCGTTCGCTTGATGGGTTCCCTCTTCAAGATGGTTTTAGAGCCCTGCCTGCCGCCGTTCGATGTCCACTCATTTGGGCCCCAAGAAGACTGGGACAGGCCATCGGTCGACCGGGGGTTCGAGTTGGGGGGCGGGGGTTCGACGAGAGCTCTCGGAGTTCGGGTAGTCTTCAGGATGATGCCGAAGTGCTGAGGGGCAGTGGGGTTTTGGAGGGGCGCTGACGGCAACGACTTGGGGCAAGACCTAGAAGGGGGTTCGAGGCGAAGGCTATAGAGGCGGGGCAGGTTGTCTATGTCCCCAAGGTGGACATAAACAAAGGGGCCTCTGGAGCACCCACGCTGGCGGCGCGTTTCAAGAACTTTCCTCGGCTTGCCATTGGTCACCACCATCACCACCATCGTGCTGCTGCTACTGCTGTTCATGAGCCGTCGCTGAGGCGCTTTTTATAGTTAAAAAATCTCGCCATCTCATTGCGAACGAAACAGCATCGAAAAAGCCCGCCTCGCTGACGTCACCCGCTGGGCTGGGCGGGGCCTGGAGACGCTTGAAGAGCCGGAGACCCGGCGGGTTTCCCGCGTGCGTTCGACTCAGGAACAGACGGCCGTAGCAGCAGCAGCACCCAAAGGATCAGGGGCAGCAGTGGCGGCTGCAGCGGCTACGGAGGAACGACCGAGCCAGTACCGCAAGCCAAGCGGTCAGCCGAAGGCGACACTCGGACTCCGAGAGCCGAGCGCCAGCCCGCCAAAGGACGAACTCCCCGGTCCGTCGCGGCTACTCTTCAGTGCTAGCGGCGGCGGCGGCAGCAGCAGCCGCGGCAGCGTCAGCGGCCCCAATGTTCACCGCCGCGGCAGGCACTACACCGTCCGAATGGGGCGGTCGGAAGGAGTGGCTCGCGGGGCTTTAAAGCTTTTAAAACGCATTATTAGGAAATAATCAACATGGTGGAGTTGCTCGGGGGTCGCACCCGGGCGATGACCGAGGGTAACGCTGGGGTAGCGTTCGAGGGGGGCGGGGGACTGTGCTTTGAAGATGGCTACCAGGCTGGCCGGGTGCAAGGAGAGACAGAGAACACGAGGGAGAGAGCGAGCACCCATCCCGTTAAGCCTGGCACTTGGCAACGGGAGGAACACTAAGGGGGTCCGGGAAAACGAACACCGACGCCCCTCGATGGCCGTGTGCAGAAGGGCATCAAGGGGGGATCGCCGTACAAGGAGTGGCCAGAGGCAGCCGAAGCTGGGGTGCGGAAAAGGAAAAGAGGAGAGAGAGAGAAACGAACAACGCAAAAGGAGACGATATGAGCGAACGAACAGGCACCAGCTCTCTCACAGCTTCTGCGGGTGAACCCCCAGTTTCCCAGCCCATATTTAGCATCCCGGTCTGGTCCCCCTGCCGAGCCCCAGCAGCCGACGCCCGGCTCTCCGTACAGTGCTCGTGAGCTGCTACCGGCTTTGCGGCCTGTCGGTGTGCGCTGTTCTCCGCTGCTCAACGGATTCGGCCTGTGCCAACCGGCAGGCCGTTCGACGACGAGCGCGCTACTTAGTTCGTCGAAGAGTATGTGCTCGAAATCGGTGATTGGCGCTTTCTGTAATAACTGTAATGGCCGTAGCCGCAGCCGTGCTTGCTTCTCATGGCCGTCGGTGTCGTGCAGCAAAACAAGCAGCCTTCGCTACGCGGCAGGGGCTGGCTCGCAGAGCCAGCAGTGTTGCGTCAAGATGCGTTCGTGTAGCAAAACGCTAACGGCATTCGCGAAATGATCAAGAAGCAACGCCGAGAGCAGTGCCAGCAGCACGAGGAGCGGAGGAATCGAAGTAACTCAACATAACCCATTGACTGACGAGTCAATGAACTGGTCGACGCGTGCCGACAGCTCGACACCACCTCCACCACACTATTTGTTGACGTGACAAAAGCTTTCGACAGGGAACCGGCCGCAAGGGGTATGAGTAAACCTCCCGGCCCGTTTTTCGGTGGTGACCGTGTGCCTGTGCTAGATATAATCGTGCTTAGATGTGAGCGTGACTACCGCGAGAGTACGCGACTCGCTTGGTCAGTCAGCCCAGTGCTCGGGCTCTGGACGCCGCCGCTATGAGCGCTCAGAAAACGCCCGACGAGAGACTCAACGCTATGCCCTAACATATGTCGACTCCGAAGTCTCTCTATCTCTATCCGTCTCGTTCGCGCGCTCACTCCAATCTCCTTTCTGTGAATTGAGGTGAAACCACTGTAGATGACTCAGATCACAAACGCATATGCATGTGTGGAAATGAGCCCTCGAATGAGTTTCGATCCCGTCGAATAAGTTGGATGTCTCGTGCCAGTACCGCTACGCAGGTGTCATGCATATTACGTCGCTAAGAGTTCCTTCGATATTGCGATGCCGAGAAGATTGCAGAGGTGCTCCACCGCCCGGGCCTCGGTGACCCTTAGCGGTGACCATCTTAGCGTCAGCCATCGCCAATCGTTAAACCCTCGAGCGGGTCAGCCCGCCCCGCCGTGGACCGCACCCTGGTCATTTTGCCTATTGAACCTTGGCAGATGCAGATCTCCTGCGGGCAAACGATGCCAAGAGAGACGACCCTCTTTGCAGCTGTCATCATAGATGACCATTATAGTTTTTTGCTGCTTCCGACGCTCAAAGCGGCGGCTGCGGCTGCGGCGGCGGCAGAATAGCCGCGCAGACTTCCCGACGCGAACAGCGATAGCAATTTTTGCTATCCGCGCCCACCAGTTCGACCTATAGTTGCTATTATATAAGATAGCGTTCTGGGGACGGCTTGGGATCTAGCGACTCACTAGTTTTTGATTCGACAGCAGCTTTCTTTTGCTGCATGCCCTCTATCCCCTCGTTTGAGAGGATGCTGACAGATGATATTTGCTAGAGGTCATCACCAGCCAGCGGACGGAGCCAACGAGCCAACCAGCTCCAACCATCGTCCCACTCTCGGCTTCTTGTCCGGCTTTTAACATCTGCTCGCCCTGCGATCTCTGATTGTGAAGGTGGCGATTATACTCCGTGCTCGACCGCAGCCGCCCCGATCCCTTTGGCGCTTGACCACAAGCTCGGCCTCTGACCCCCGAAACCTCCCCTCGTTCGCTCGCCTAGCGTAGCTCACCGGTCGGCCGCCTGGCGGTGAAGGGCATTCAGGACATCAGGATGGACGGAGACAGCCACAATCAAACGCCACAGTCAAAGTGCGCTCGTTCTCCTCCTCGGCACGATTGAGAAGAAACCGAACAATTGCGAGAGCGACGAGAATAGCCGGCGGTATTAGCGGACAGGACGCGAGACAGGCCAAGGAGCTAGGGTGCCGCTGGTCGAGTGACAGCGAGATCTGGACAGCGAGCATGTTGCTGGGCTGTCGTACGCTGACTGTAGCCGCTGCGACGCCTCCCGCAGACAGTTTCCCTGGCCTCCATGTTTGCTGAATGTGCGTCCGTGTGGCGGCGGGTTCGCCCCACAGCGTCTGCGCTAGCTCCGGTTCATTTTGCTCAGTCACCATCCATTCAGTTAAATTCTATCGTAGTCGCCTGCCTCTCTGTCGGTCAGCCCCCCCGTAGGCCGGCTCCTACAACGGTCTCTCCCGTTGACCACGTGTAACTAGCCGAGGGCGTTGGATGCGAGCGGGATGTGGCCCTCTGTGTCTGCGTGAGCGAGAATGAGTTGAGTTCAGCCGGAGACGAGCTCCACTGTCAATGCTCCAGTCCCAACCACTGTCGAGCCGTCTAGGGGTGCTGGACTGAAGGCCAGCCTCGCTCAAAATGAAACACATTCTCGCCGTCTCTTAATATAATGTCGTTCGGATCCTATGTCCCCTGTTCCCGCTCTTCGTTTCGTTCAGTTGGAGCACGTTCCCAATGACTCGTCTATGCTTTCAATCGCGGCGTCTTTTGCCTCTGACGAAGAGTTCCTCTGACCTGCCCATGCTTGTCGCCTTGCGGCAGCCAACTCCCGACACCCTAAACCTGCCCGCGCCTGCTCGAGCGCCTCGTTTTCAACGTCTGAAGCCATTGCTACGAGGTCGCCAGCCGCGGAGCCTGCTGGCGGTCGACGGCTCGAGGTTTTTGCACTGAAAAGTGTATGAGCCAGGTAGCTGTGTGGGCGTGTCGTGTGCTTCGCTGAGAAGGTACTACCACCGTATGTAGTGGGGCGCGTTTGTGTGCGCGCAAGTTCGCACGTGAGTCTGTAGAGTGCCCGTTCAGTTGCAGCAATAGCGTGACAAGGCGGAACCTGCGACGTTCGTCGGCTGGTTCTGGCCGCAGGGTTGCAGCCGGCCGGGAGCAACAAGCGCCTCTACGAACGGCGCCTAAACTTAAGTGAGATGCCAAATTGGACACCGACCGCTTCGCTGCGGGCGGTTGGCGGTCCGGCCAAGCCCGTCCCGCTCGAGGGCAGGCAGGCAGGCAGGCAGACAGCTCGAGTTCGCCTACGGTGTTACCCTTCGCTAGTCGGAAAATAGTTGCAGGTCCCGTGCTTCTCGCTAGTGATCGAGATCGCCAGCAGCCACTCCGCGTGTATGTGTCACCTCGGCAAACGTACGCGCAACATCAGCGATGCTGCTGGTAGCATTGAGCCTGCGAGAAGTCCGAGAGGTGCGTTCGTACGACAGGGAGCGCTCGGTTAGAGGTGGTCAGTTTTTGACAGTTTCTAGGTAGAATGTTTGCCCACCGGAGAGACGTGGAGGATGGCGAGGCGCAAAACGAGCGCGCGGGTGGTCCGAGACCGACAAGGCGCGACCACCCGGACAGGGGCGAGCTCACTCTCAACACGTCCCACAAGGCCTCCAAACGAAGCATCCTGTGCTAGTTAAGACACCCGAATACGATTTAGCAGTTTGCTGTTTCGTGGCAACTCCGGGCCCGGGCGATTTGATCAGGGGGCGTGTCACATTTGATCGTAGCTATGGTGAATGGAAAAAAATCAGCCGGTCTGATCAATATGCACACTATGGATCCTCCCCTTCCTGTCTCTCTCTCTATATATATATATAGAAAGAGAGAGAGAGAGAGATTTTCGGGCAGACTCTCAGCCAACATTTAACGTCCACGGTACTGCAGAGAAGGCGACCCACAGAGTGCATATTGTTTGAACTGGCATTTCCTTCCAAGTTCTATACAAATAGCCGTATTTTCGATCCGACGAACGCTTTGTACTGCATGCCAAGCCATTGCATCGTCAATGGCAAGTTCCGCCGGCGGCACCCTCAGACAGGAAACAGGTCCGGATACATTTAGCAGCGGATCCGAAGTCCGCAGCCTTCAACGGTTCGATATTGGCAAACTCGCGAATAGTTCGTGCACGCGCGTCGATCGCAAGGGACGCACAGCTCCGTGTCCATACCTATATATTGGACAATATCCAGCCAAACTATAGCAGAAATCAGTACACCGTCTGCCCTGATAAGCATCCGCATCGAAGTCCCTACTTCATTCGTCCATTCGGCATCCATCACTGTTCGGAAATCACTCGCGAGTAAGCGCTCGAATGGTTGAGGCGCAGCATCCTGCCCAAGTCCACAGTTTCACTATGCTACAACTACTAACCGCGATCAGCCGCACTACAGCCGAACTTCTACTATTTCGCCAGTGCACTACGAGACCACACCATTTACACGTGGCGTAAGCCGCGCCCGCATCATTAGCATTGATGAGAGGGGGCCGCCGTCAAGGGCCTTACGCCGATCGAGTTATCCCGATGGTGGGACTGTCACAGCTTTTTCTTCTGTTCCCGAGCTGGTGGCGTAACGCTAATTTCCTCTGAGTTGTGGGCAGTCATTCCCATCTCATGTCTCTGCCTATTTCTCTCTCATCCGATGCCCAAAGCTTCCCCGTCCCAAGACTCATACAGGGGGGTCTCCACAGGAGCGTAGCGTTCAGTCATCCTGCTATGTCCTGCACTTCATGCGACCTTCATCACCACACATGCTTCCGAGCGACGTTCAGAGCGATATCGGCACCAAAGGCAGAGCGTATGTCGTCCGACGCCGTCGGGTTACATAGCTAATGAGTAACTACCGCTTTTGTGGCGGCGGCGGCAGCGGCTGCTGCTAAATCTTCATTCAAACACTGCCCGAACATAATATGGAGATCGTCACCGTTGAGAAATGAGATGAACATCACCGGTGGCACGGGTTCCCTCGCGAACGACGGAGCCAACCCCATGCAGTAGAGCTACACGAGGTGCCAACCGACCTACAGCAATTATTACTGCCGGCTACCGACGGCAATGCGCAGCAAAATATTCAGTCACAGCGCTGTAACGGCAGATGCCATCCTGTGTGGTCGCTTTCAGTCCGCACACACGTTGTGCCCTCGTAGACCGGCAGACTCAGAAACACCAACACATGTCGACATCGATGCGCGATGAGTTATGGCCACCGCTCTCATTTGCGCCACTCGCGCAGAGCGGCTCCTTCGGCGTCGTCGGCGTTGCTTCTTGACGACATCCAACTGCTCGCTCCTCGGCCGGATCGGACCGTACAGCGATCAGGCGACCGACAATGTCTGTGTCTCGGAGAAGGCCGACACTTTCTTCTCAGTAATGTCTCTCTCTCTCGCTCTCCGCCCCGTCTAACTCGAGATGCACCGGCGGTTGAATCCGCTCCGGCGAACCGCCAACCTCGTATTGTTCTGCAGAGATTTCAGAACGTACAAGCTTCAGCGTCAGAACGTCGGCGCTATGAGGGCTGATGGTGCTTTGGGGGGAAGTATATTTTGTGGCCCGATTTTGTGCCGGATCGCACCCTGACGAACCCGAGCTATCCGCGCCCGCAGCCGCATGCAGCGGACTATCGGTCAAGTAAGATTGTACAGCACATTGCTATAGTCATCACATCACTGCTGCTACATGGTGACTCCCATGTAGCATTATACGAGACCAATGGGATGAGGAAGCTGGCGTCTGTAACCGTCCGGCAGTTCGTAACACGACGAATGATGTCCGATAAGGTACGGCGAGTATTGTGGTGACTATTTAGCCAAGCTATGTATATATATATATACCTACTACCGTGGTGGCCGGGTGGTCCGCTTTACATAATCTTTGGTCACTTAGCTGAGCCGCCCGCTCGCTCTGATTTGATTACCCTGACGGCGTCATTTCTTCCTTTGTAGGCCCGTGTTATTAACGCTTGGGTTAATACCTACCTATTTGGGATAATGAGCGGTCAACAGCGGCAGCCGCAGACAGGCAGAATGACAGAACGACGGTACAGGCAATGCGCGTGTAGTACAATGTCATTTCAAGTTCAGCCTGACGTCGGCTACGAGCGAATCGTTGTCGATCGCTACGAAAGTATATATCGGTTAGCTAAAAATGGATGGGACGTACATCCGCGAACCCTCGACACAGGATCTCGTCTCGCGCGCCTACAGACCTCTATGCACCTCTATGCACTGTACCTTTACTCGGGTTCGTCTGCGTTGGCGCAATCTCCTCGGGGTGATTCACGTCGACGCCTCGGCTTTACGAAAGTCCAAAGGTTGATGTGGCTTGCCGGACTCCGCCGGCCATCTATCTTGGTTCAAAGCAAATAGTACAATGCGGGCATAATGACAAATCGTCGGGTGTGCTTACCTGAAATGACAGCAATACCAACAACATCACCGTCATACATCGTCTCGACTTGATACAGCGGAAACATAACTAGAATGGATTCGTTTGTGCAGTGAGTCCGGAACAGACACCGGCAGGGTCTGGGTGGCTCGTTAGTACAACAGGGACTGAAATGAAATAAACTAGGAGATATGGATCATCAAGGCAAACACCGGGCTTACACACTTCGCATTATTGCACATGGAGATGCTTTTACGGAGTTGGGCGCACTGAGCAATTAAGTTTTTTTGTATACTGTCGCGTCTAGGTTATATTGATGGGATAGACGCACGTTTTAAGCGATTCTCTTCGCTCACCAGGTGTCGAGTGCGGCGGCTTGGGGGGCCGAATCTCTCCTGTTAAATGGTTGGAGGCCGCAGGTTCGAACCCAGTCATGACACATAGGTATCTCTATTCAATATGATTGTGATGAAATAAACAAATTATTATTACTGTAAGTAGGCAGTACCAGGAGCGAGTGAGCTGTGCCCGCCATTACGTTCCGAGTTTGTGATTCCGAGTTCGTGGAGCTTGCAGTCAAAGGGGATCCGGGACTCGTAGTAGAGTCTCCGCTCAACGATCTCCCAGTCATTGTTCGAGTCACTTGCCCGTGTTGACTTTGAATACGTCCGTTTGTCAGGGACCTCTCATCAGACGCTGCGGCATGTGCGCCATGTGGTGTCCGCCAAGTCGTCGCGTAGCAAACACGCGCAATTCTTTACAGACATGTGCCATTCATCGGAGCAGGTAGAACAGTTACCCATAAAAAATAAAAAACCGAATCAATATCGCCGACGTCATGTTAACACACACACAGACATCTGTATGCAAACTACGCCCGCGATAGGTTATTCTCGTATTGTTAATGTCGTTTTTCCCACCTTGTCAGCGCGGTGGCTTGGACGGCTAAGTGTCCGCTGCGTGATGAGGACATGTAAGAAGATAGCTTAACCATTGTAAAATTGCAGTTCCTTTGATAAACCAATAAAGCTTTACCTTACCGACATCCCCATTAGTTATTCTACCGACTGTCTCTATCGGGTCTCTATGGTTATATTGAATTGGCTTCAGTGCCATTCGCATAAACTACACATTCGGGTACGGTTCATTGATTTTCGCTATATTGTAATGACAGGTGGATCGAGGCCATCATCAATTCAGACTACTGTTACTGTAACACGGGTGAATAAACAAAATAAAATTCTGGCTCAGGGCGAGTCAATGTAGCTCTGAAGCAAAATCCATACAGCCAATTATCGCAGGGCAATATAGGCAACGCGTACCATCGACGCGCGAGCGCACGCACGTGGTAGCTTCTGTGGTTTGAAGCAAGGGGCGAGACAAAGATCTGGGGAGGGGGTCATCAGGGCGTCCTCGCTAATTCCACTCGGACTACAGTGACAACGACGGCTACGACTAATTGCAGATATGTACGTGAACGAACCATGATGTTAATCGTCGATGATTAGGCGAACATGACCCAAGAAGACCGTCCGATCGGCGATCCGAAGTCGTGATGGGTGAACTCATCCCGTGTGCCCCCCGCTGCTGCAGTACGGAGCGGAAGGCAAATCACTCGGTGGGTGCTTGCTTTCGACCACCTACCCCGAAGTGTGGACATTGTCACTGCCTGTGCGTGCACGACCTGTGCGAAGTGTCACTGAGTTAGTATAGCCAGCCCGGATCAGAAGTGGGATCTGCGCCAGCACACCCCCCCGAAAATCGAATCGGGTCCACAGTTGCACAAAGCAACGACGCAGTTTCAAGCGACGGCGGAAGCAACGTTCACATGCCTGCGTGCTACAATATAGCGGCTAGCTGGCGAGCAGGCCGTGTTCGAGCACGGGCGCGCAAAAATTCTGCCGAAGTGCAACCGTTCAGGTTGTCACATCGGGGGCCTGTGTAGGTGGGTATTATAGTTATCTCGTATATCTTTGCGTATGGGAAGCTCCGCGATCATCGGGAATTCACACTCGCCGAGAGGGAGAACTGCCTGCTGTAGTGAGGTGGCCGATAGCCCGGCCGAGTGTAGCTAGGATCCCGCGTACACCGTCGCCTACCGCGCCTGTCCAACACTGTAGCAGTGTAGCGCCAAGTAGGTACTCGATCACGCGCGGCGAACAGCCGATGAGTGGTGGAGAGCCCGGAGCGCCGATCCGGCGCTCTCTAGCCCCAGAGTGCCATAGGCCTCTGACTCCGCTTGGTAATGGCCGGCTACCGATCCTAGTTACCGATCACCTTCATCCACGGTGGCTGACATAGCGGCTTGAGGGAGAAACATGGCCACACGATGGTCACACTAAACACATGCAGACTGCACAGCAGCTGCTGGACATGAACATAGTCGAACGAGCTAACGAGCCAGGGCTAAGTGAAGGCGCAGGCTTGTAGACAGTGGGAGCGTTTGGAAAAAGACTGCTCACTGCTTTTATAGGCTTGAAAACAAGAGGAAGGTAATTTGAAAATACAAAAATAATATTCGAGGTATAATGATAAGACACCTCTCGCTGACTGAATATTGTGTGATTATTCATATCTATATATAGTATTGTGTGTTCTGATATACACAATAATTAGTTAGGGACAGGGTGTCAGGCCGAGGCCGTTATTGTCTCGAGGTAGGCGACGGCATTACTTTTTTACACAGTTCAGGAAAGGCAGCGCAGAAGGGAGAACCCTACGCCTACTACTACGCCTACTTCGTATATATATATATATATATATATGCCAACAGACAGGTGAACTTCAAGCTTTTCAGCAGGCACGCTACCATATCAGGGGCACCTTGGCTATCATTCTGAACCCCCTAACAATGCACGTATACTTCACAATCAAACTGAAGACGACTGACTGTAAACTCGGGAAAAGGCCAGCGGTTGGGTAAAACGCGAAGCCCCATATCAACTGGCGAAGTTAGCATTCGGTAGCTCAGGCACAGACGCATTGAATCGATTCGCTACCTGCTGCCCTAGCCGTGATGCTGACCTGCTGGCTGCACTTGCACCAGCATCTAGCGCCCACCACACAGCGAAGCCTCACTGTTCCTCCACCGTTACCTTATCATCCAATTCATCATTGAGCTAACAAGCGCGCAATCGTGTGTGCAGCCACGTGGCGTTCCTGTGCGCTGATGGTAAGCCGCCAGCGAAGTAGCCGGGAGAGGACAACAACATTATAAGGTGGGCGATTATTACAAGCCAGCGACGCATTTGCCGAATCCTGTCGCCGGCACCACTACATACAGTATAGCGATAGTCGGCCAACAATCGCGATGTAGTTAGCATCGGGCGTGATGCTAACGTTTCACAGTTGCTGGGCTGATGTGTTGAAGCCCATCGAGATGCCCATTGCGATGAGGTGAACGATGGCCATAGACGGGTGAGTTAATCGGAGATGCGTTCACTCACTGTCCAGTGGCTGCGAGGCTAACGCAGAACGAAGTAGACAACGAATGGATCAACACTCATCAGCTCGTTATTTTGCAATATCAGAGTTTGCAGCCGTGGCGAACGAGACGAAACAAGCTGCGGATGGCGCGCGCGCGCGAGCAAAAAAAACGGAAACTATGAAGCGGCCGATACACTCATCACCTCATCACGTGGTGAGCGCGCCTTTGTCCGTCTCCGACTAAGTGGCATCTTGACTGGCGTCCCCGAACCCGCTCATCAGAAGGCATAAACCCCTGAAATCGGTCGAGTCGGATCTTCTGGGTCCGACGAAATCGTTGGCGATATTTCTCCCTTTGTTTATTTAATTCCCCATGTTGTGTGGGTGTATGTCGCGGCTGGGTTTCGAACCTTCGCCCTTGACGCCTGGCTCGATTTCGACAGGGCTGCTGTTTTGCTGCTGCTATTGCCGCCGCTGTTCTCGTTGTGAAATACGGCAGTTTCTGGCTCTCGGTGACACCACTCACAGCGAGCTGGCGATGCAGGCGGTGGACGGCCACTTCGTCCACCCTGTACAGATAAACATTTTCCGGTGAGAGTTCGCGGCGCACGATGCCCCAACCGCCTCGATGTGTGCCTGTGTGTGTGTGCGCCTCCATAATATCCCCAAAGACGACTATGGTACGCCCCACAATTTCGCCCGCTGTTAATCGGTCCAACAGGCAAATTTCCTCTCTTAGGCTCCGCCTTAGACGTGGTGCGGTGACGCGGGATGATATTCGCTGCCGAACGAGCAGCGAATGGAAGTCTGTCGCCGCCGTCCTCGGCTCGTCGACGACCAACAGCGCTGTCTAGCAGCCGGTCCTTACCCCGTTCATGGGAACACGGTGGATCGTCATGCATCTGTCTTCATCGTTGTGTTTGACTTCTGCTCGCGACGATTCGCCCGTCTCGCATGCAGATACAGCAAGAGCAGCAGCAGCAGCAGCCGCAGCAGAAGCAGACCTCTTGATCTCATCAAGACGGCGGCTCGCCATCGCGTTCTCCACCCCCAAGTCTCCAAGACGTCATCTGCGTTCGTTGACTGACTGATCAGAACAAAACGAGACGACAGCGAAAATATCTCGTGGGCTCACCCGACGGTGGCACTGGGGGCGGCGTAGCCGGGTGGCGGCGGCGGCGGCCGCGGCCACCACTGAGCGACCAGCTTGATGTCGCACAGCTGCCCGGATTCACTATACATATACCGCAGACTGAGTCGCAGAACTTCGTGGACGGCCAGCGGCGGCGGCGGCGGCGGCGGCGCCAGCAGCAGCAGCAACAACACAGCATAGGTGGCCACGGCAGTAGCAACGTCACACACAGGTAGGCTTGTTGTTTTCTTTGCTCGTCAAGCCCGCTAGCCATGAAGCCCACGGACGCATCTCGTCTCGTCAACCTATTAAAATGTCATTAGCGCGGCAAGCTCCGGGGCACCCGTACACACAAAGAGTCACGGAGATAGTCAGACACTCGCTGATTCATTCATGGCCGCAGTCACACTCTGCTCGAAACAACAAAGTGACGCCACTCGGCAGCAAACACTGGACAGATCGCTACGCCTGTGCACTAGTCCCTCCACAATTGAGCTTGGCTTCGCAGAGAGAGAGAGAGAGAGAAGAGAGATGAGAGAGAGAGAGAACTCTGCGTACAGCCCTTCTCCGGTCAGCTCTTCCCGTGAGTGAAGTTGGCCGAAAACGCCTCCGTCGAAACCTCTCCCGCGGACTTCTTCTAGCAGAAGACACTCAGCGACAAGCTTCGTCAACTTCGTGCGCCTCGCGTCGCATTCACCGTCGTCACCGTCGTCAGCCTCGGCGTCGCGAAGAACGGGAGAATCCACCCGTTGTCGTTCGTGGCGTTCGCCCCAGCCGACCATCGCCTGCTTCTCCTCTGTTGTCTGACCATTACAATGTGATTTTTGCCACTCATTTGTCGGCTTGTTCATTCGTCTGTGCCACCGCCGGCCACCACAGACCGACTCGCTAACCCGTCTCTCCATCTATTTCGCCTGCTATCCTCGATGTTGCTTCGTGCCGTTTCTCGTGCTGTTTAGCTCATGCTAATGTTCCCCCCCGTTGCCTGCTCGATCTCTTTAGCGCTGGCGAAGGGCCCAGTCGACGCGGTGGCGGCGGCGGCGGTGGTGGCGGCCGCCGCCGCCGCCGATCGTCGTTGTGGCCGAACATCGTGGCCCTGCTCATAGTGTGGACTGTTGCTGGCCATTTGTGTTAGATACTTGGACCGGTGGGGCGGGCTCAGAACGCGTGAAGCATGCGGCGGCCCTTGAAAGCAGGGCTAGCGAGCTGACGGAAGCTGCCGAAAACGCATAATCTCGTTGTATAATCACACGATCGCGCACAGGCGAATTGTGGGGTATGCGGCGCTCATATCGTGGTCGCTCGCGTTGATGGTAACGCTCGCTGGCGTCAGCGCTGCTGATGCTGGTGCACTGTGCCATTCGCACCGCCGCGTGATGGTGGTGGTTTGAATGGCACAGGGCTCCCGTGTAATTAGCGCTTGGGTAAAGGGCACAAAGGCCACCGAACGGGGAAAATCGTCACCATTTCCTATGGAAACAACTGAGTTTACTCGGTTATCAGAATTGAGCGGACGACTCGATCGTTTGTGAAGTTCGTTTCGGCCGAATGTGTTGCAGTGGGAAGCTTCTATTGTCGATTGTATAAGCCGCTTTTTTTTATAAGGAGCTCATAAACTGTTATACTGTACCTACGAATGTTCGAGCCATATTGCTTACGACGTGTCCGAGAGGTACGTTTTTCCATAGGCAGCTACGGTAAACGATGGGATCCCAAAGGTCGCTCTCTCTCTCACACTTTCTTTCTCTCTAATTCGAGTGATTCGGAGAACCAGATCGCGTCAAGCGGCATCGGAAGTCTTATACTTTGATATATATATATATTATACGTTCATCTGGCCTACAGCATATTTCGAGTAAGGCAGAGAATAAGCAAAGGTGGTCCCGACAGGTCCTCATAGTAATACCTAAAAGTTAAGAGCTGAGGCCTGTCAGATAGGGGAGGCTCAGCTGAGGCCTGTCAGCTCGAAAAAACAGTTTTACAGCATATTTCAGCAATTGCATCAGCGATCATTCGCGTCGTCCGATTCTGATAGCGAGAAGCAGCGTCATGCGGTCAGTCCGTTGACGAAGAACACCTAAGCGCCAGTTCCCCACCGTTGACGAGACGTTTGTCCCGAGGTTTCCACTTCGTCGGGAAACCATCCAGGCAGGATGGCGGCCACGTTCGTCAGTGGTCGGCTCGCCGACTTGTCTCCGTCTCGTCATCATCACGGCTGACACCGACCCATGATGGATGCCCATCTCTCGCGCGCTAGCGCGAGCTCCGACACCCGCCTCGCTCGGCGGCTCACTCACCTGCTAATGGGTTTGTTTAGCATGGAACCGCTGAATAAAGTCTGGCATAGCCACACGCGCGGCTCCACGCTCGATCCCTGCTGCTATTCGTCGTTTGTAGGCACCCCAACGTTAGTAAACGTGCATTGCAGCAGCATACGCGAGACTTAATGAACGTTGGCGTCAACGCAGCCTGTCGCAGCCGCGCCGAGCTGGGGAGCCCAGCCGAGCGGTGGTCCCCCACTCCGTTAGCATACATTAGCCGCATCGTTGCCCAGAAGAAAGCTCGTAGCGAAGGACATCTGCCTACTCGCCAACGAACACACCGCATCGCGGCAGACGCGCACACACACACAAGTCAAGCTTAATATTATTTATAATAAATTAGAATACAATCGTCCAGTGAGACGCACAGTTCTTTGCGCGAAGACAGTGCAAGGCTTCGTTTGTAGTTGGCTGCGATCAAGTCGGCTGACGCGTTGACCTCGAGAGGTCGGCAACTTCGGCACGAACTGCGACTCTCTCTTTCTCTCGCTCTATATATATATATATGTATACACACAAATATATATATATATATATATATATATATATATTTGTGTGTATACATATATATAAATATATATATATTGTGTTTAGAAGAAGTAAACTTTGAGTGTGTCTGTGTGTGTGTATAGTAGTGTTAGAGCTCCAGAATTTCATAGATAGCAACTATTAATGTGTGTCTACGCCGCCTCTCTGCGAAAAGGTTCCCCCACATATAACATACGAAATATCCCCCAAATATTATATATATATATATTACTACAGTGACACGTGAATTCGAGTTAACGACGATGAATATAGCACGCATAAAATGTAAACCTACAAGCCGGCACACTGTGGCTGAAATCGCCAGTCGGTGTCATGCACTCACTTTGTTCTATGGTGGCCACTATGGTCGCCACGCCATTCTCGGCCGGCCCCGCTCATCTGCCGGCCGTATTGTTGGCTGCACCGGAAGCACGGTATACTGAGGCCAATTGGAACTGCTTCGATAATCATCGGCGCGATCATATCTCATTGAGGCCTCACAGATTCGTTGCTGCCGTTGCGGGCAGCACCACCACGGCCGCGTTCGCGATCGACTTTGTTCGTCGGAACCCCGACGTATCCTGCGAGTTTCTCCGGCCGCCCCTGCCAACAATGAATGCCGGCGGCAGCGGCGGGCAGCAATTGGCCAACGAACATCTCTCTCGCTGTATACATATGCCGCAGCGGGTAACGACTGTCGATGGCCGGCGGCGTCAGCGTGGTAGGCACGGTATCGCAGAGCTGGGCAATTCAAAGGCATGCCAACCAATAATCGCCCTCCATTGCGAACGTGGTGATCGCCAATAGCCGAATAGCTTCGTCATCGACGGCGGCTCGTCGCCGTGGTCGTATGGTCTGTCTGAGACAGGTCCAAGGTGCGGATGGGGGCTGTAGGCCCGTTTCTGCGAGCAACTGCCTGTCCGCGTCCTCTGCAACCGACTTATCTGCATAGAACCCCGAGCACTGGTTGGCGGCCCACTCGATCCTGCTCTCTCGCTCTCTCTCTCTCACCCTGTCTCTCTCTCTCTCTCTCTGTCCTGCTCGCAGCAGTAACGGTCACGCCGGCGATAGTGCATGATCCTATCCGGGCCATCATATATTGCATACACTGACCTAGTCTTCTACCCCGAACTGGCCGACCATTTATATCAGCTATCATCGTTTGTTAGCCTCGGCTCGACTGCGCGGATTGACTCCGGTGGTCAGTATCACTTCGGTGGCGGGGGGGCGGGGGGGGGGAGAAAGCCCCCCGTACCACCACAGATACCGTATGTCTATGACGCGGGTATCAGGATATCCTCACCGTCGTCATCAGCACCAGTGTCAGGATCGCCTATGGTACCTATTGCACGGCGTCATTCCGAGGAGTTGACGCGTTAGACTCGACGTCGGACGAGGAGGAACAGCCGAACGAGCGGAGCGCATCCATATGAATGAATGGAAGATATCATCTGTGATGTGCTCAGCCGCTGTGCCCGGTATACTATATATATATATATATATGTATGTATGTATGTGTATACCTGAATATGTGGTTGCAGTTGGCCATATTCGCTCAAGCAATAGGCGGGGGAGAGGGGTTGATAGCAAGGTAAGGAGTGGACTCCGACAGGATGCGTGGACCGGCCTGGGCGACCTGCTGCCGTACGACCGGCGATTGTTGTTTTCTACACTGGAGGCCGCGATCGTGCTTGTAGCGTTCCATCGTCGCGAATAGCAACGCCGTCTCGTTGTGTGAGCCATCACAGGCTAATGTCAATCAAAAAGGAGTGTATACATATACATTGGGGACGCCTGGCGCTAATAGATCTCGTGCGAGTACAGTCATTGTTGGCTGTACCGGGTCGGGCGGCGCGGCGAGGGGGGCGGGAGTTACTAGCGAGATATTGGACACAAGACGTCCATTGACTTGACTTGTGTGTGACAATAGGGTTGCGCACATTTGCAAGTGCGCGGCCAGCATGGTCCATGTCGCACCTCTGCTATTGGGCTCGTTCGACTTCGAGGCAGGGACGAAGAGAGTCCCTCACTCGCTTCGACGCAGGCATTCATATATATATATATATATACATATATATGTATATGTGCATTGGAGCAGGAGCTGATTTGACTTTACGTTTCGCTTTGTTCTCGGACGAGCGGATTAACACTAGAGAGCACGTATATATATATATATATATATATGTCGGGCATACGCAGGATATTGGACATGTATAATCGGCCACCGTGTCCAACCGTAACTCTAATAATTGGATTAGTCAGAACGAGATGATTTGTCATAGTTTGTCGTCTTCGATTGCAATTTTAGCCAACGTAACGTAACGATTACCTCATTAACGCCTTTCCAAATTACTAAGCGCTTTTTTTTTCGACTATTCTATTCAGGTGAATATCTCGCAATGGCGTCAGGGTGTCAGGGACCACGAGTCAGCTCTGATGACAACGATGATCCCTCGCAGCTTCAACACGGCTTCAAACGCCCTAACGACGAACTTCGCAGGTTTGGATCAGGGGGGAGGGTGGCTTCTTCTCCCTGACTCGGTCCTTCAGCCCCCTTCACAGGTTACCCATTAATATTGAGAACATAACCGGCAACATTACGCGAGGTGGCTGGCAGCTACTGCTGGTGCTGCTATCGGCCTCAAGATGCGTTGTCCGCCCTGTATCGACTGTCTACCGATGCTGTCTGACTAACGCCGCCCCTGCTGCATGTCGCTGTATCTCGTCTCGAGAGGCGCTGCGTCAGCATTATCGAGGACAGCCTCGCCCCCATCCGAAACTGGCTGACCCCGCCGTGCTGCCTCAACGATTGCTGGCCATCGAGCGCCAGCAGCAGTGCGAGATATATATATATATATATATATATATAGTACATAACAAAAATAGCGTGCAAGCAGCGGGTTGGTCCCCCTCGTGCTCCGACTTTTTGTTTCTGCTCTCAGTCCCTTGTTTCGTTTGGCGACTCTGGAAGTTCGACGGCCGACGCATATAGAAGGTCGCACTGAATGAGATGACGTATGATACATGCTTAGCAACCAGAGCACGGTGGCTGGTGCGCGGCGACACCAAAAACAGCGGCGGTGACGTTGACGACAACCAAAGTAACAACAGTAACAACAACAGCAGCAGCAGCAGTAGCAATTAGCGCCACGAACGGATCACAATAGCAGCAGCAGCGACAATAGCAGCCTACGTTGAGCTCGTCATCTGCATTCGTCTCTTCGCAGGCATACGCCACGATGCCCACCGCTGGCAAGTAGTGACGAGGATTGCCGTACGCAGATCAGATCAGAGCTAAAGAATCGCTCGCTCGCTCGCGAATTGGGAACGGGACGCGAGCACATGGGATGCATCTGCCCTGACGAACGTATAGGAAGGTCGTAGGTTTTCTCTGCTGTTTCCAGCGCTCTATGAGATTATTATTATAGCAGGCAACACACGGACACGGCTTGGGACAGCAGTAGAAGCATTCACTAAGCGAACAAACGAACGGGATGGGCACACACAGCCGGGGATGGTGAGCCCAGATCGATTGAATAGATGAATCAGGGGTGGACTCAATGAGTAGCTGAGTTAACGGGAAAGCGTGTAGGGAAGCTGGCGAGTTCACTATGCTCTGCCATAGTGCAGGTATGAATACTGCGCCGATAATAAGAGATCTACCCCGAGCGGCCACCGACGGCCCCCAAGACAACCTCTGTACGATAACGTTCCCATAGCGTTCATCGCGCACTGCAACGCCGGCGCATCGCTCCCCGTTGAGGCGTCCAGCGAGGACCGGGCTGGCTGGGGGGTTCGCTGGGGCGCAAGAAGAAGATGCAACCCCACTACTCGCTAGCGGGCGGAACGACGAGAGATCGCCTACCTTCAACCACCACCTACAATTCCTTCTACTACGACTACGACTACATCTAGCACGAGGTCAACTGCACTAGCGTGCGGCGGTAACAGGGGCCCAAATATAATAGATAAGCAATGCAGCCTCCGACGGGCATATGCAGCCCTCCCAACCCTATATATTGATGACGCTGATCAGCGTCTGGTCTGCCCCCGCCGCCCCCCGCTGCCCCCCGCCACCGCCGCCGGACCCGTGGCTCGTCGCCGTCATTAGGGGTCTACTCTTCTGCTATATGCTTGAGATCCTACGAGAGAATGCTTCCCCCGCTCCACCACAGTGGGCGATATATCAGGGTCTGCTCTATTCAGCCCGTCCGTGCATCATAGGCAGAGCTATGTCCTGTTCTCGTCTTTGATGGGGGACTTCGAGATACACTCGCCCCTGTGGGGTGACGCCAGATTGGATGGAAGATGGCGCGGGTTCGTTCGTTTCTCAATTCACCGACTGATTCCACCGTGACCGTGTCCATCTTGCCACCGTGCTAACGCTGCTGCTGCTGTCACTATTGGCAAGAATAGCGAAGGGCATATAATGCGAAAGAAGTACATCAGGTTCGGGTGGGGATGGGGGGGTCTGGTAGTACGACTCTCATCGACGGAGCTAGCTAACGTGCGCCACTTGTCCACTGGCGTATTTCAGCGGAGCGGACTGAGGGTTAGAACATATGATCGAGCTGTGATTTCGTCAAATAGCTGAGAGGATTAGAGAGTGGTGATAACTGTGATAACTTTGGCTGAAAATGACAGTGCTCTTATAAAGTAAAAGAGTTTTAACTACATTCGCACGAGACAACTGTCACATATGTATATATATATATATATATATATGTGTGTGTGTGTGTTGAGTAACAGCATATAATGCTATATACATATGTATGTATATATATATATATATATATCGATTTCGGTAGACTTAGTTAGGGATGATGACGACGCTGGTGCCAATGATGGCCGTAATCATATACGGTGGTGAATAATTCAGGATAAAAAACGTCCCGTGAGAAACGCGAGCAGGTACTCTGATCGTCTTTCAATTTGAACTGGTTCATTAATCAGCTCGGCTGTTTTGCTGCTCTTTACTCCTGTTTGCAACTGCTAGGCCACCACCATAGATGTATATACACATATATACGTATATATATATGTATGTATACAGCAATAGTATATCTGATGCCAATAGTACATCACTTGTATGTTCTGCCACCTACACAATCTTGCTGTGCAACCACCATCGCGTTAGTTAGCTGACTGCCCCAACAGACAGCGCTCAGGTTCATTTAGGCTCGACCACCCCCGGTGCCCCTCCTCGCAAATCCTCCATAGCCTCACCGTGATTATTATTATCATGCTCGCCCCCCCTGCCCCCCGCGCCTCTTCTACTAACCATCGTCACCATGAGCAGGCTATGCCGCGCGCGCCTGTGGCGACGCACGGCTGCAATTCACGGCAGCCGTGCGGCCACCAAACGAAACGATAAGCGGGCACGTCCAATGCGCAAGCTACACCTTCCTGTGTAACCCCCAGCCCCCCCCCCCCTGTTCTCTCTGTCTCTCTCGATAATGACGCGTTCGGCTTAGATGCGGAACAGTAGTAGCGGTCATAGCTCTCTCCCTCTCGCTCTGTCACACAATTTCCTGTCACATTGTGATCACCCTGCGTGCGCGACTTGTCATGCGCCTTAACCTGACGCACGCAGAGACTCGTAGCGCATGGTGTTTGGTGGAGAAGACACCAAACTGGCCGTTCTCACTCCGTGCATGCAGGGCGAAACAGCCGCGGCGGACTCCGGCGCGTAGCGTTGACACTAGTTAGAATGCAATCAAATGAATCTCTCTGTTTCTCTCTCCTCTCTGGCGCTGGCGGAGGTGGCCGGTCGTGCGGTGCCCGAACGGAGGATGCAGAGACGGCTAACATGAATCGCATCACGCTCACAGATACTCGCGACACTAACGCCGAGGTATAGATCACTCCCCTGAGGTAAACAAGCATCACCTCGGTGTGCCGACGCTGTGGGATAGCTAGCTGGCCAAGATACGCCTAGATAGGAGCATTCGCCAACTAACAGAAGCATATGAGGCCACACATACTGTACGCGTGTGAGTGTGATATCGTTAATGCCGAGGTGTAGAAGCCAGTCAACAGTAGGCAGGCCGACGAAATCGCGCTAAGCCCTTGAGATGTGCGCGCGGGTCACACATCGCGCGCTGACGCAAGAGGCTCACGTAGCGAACGACCATTGCATTACTGGACATTCGTATCTCATTGGCGGGCTCGTTCACTGAGGACGCGCGGGCGTCGCCGGCGAGGATCAGGGTCGCTGAATCCCGCAGAGTCCGGCAGAAGCCGAGGAAAGGGTTAGCACCCATGGTGGGACGGATCCAGTAAGTCATGTGGCGGGTGACCTATTATACACCACAATGATAGGCGAATGGGAAACGTCCCACTTAGCAGTGCACTATTCAGGGCGCGTGCGCGGCTCAAGAAGCAGTGGACGAAACGAGGTCGGCACTGCCGCACTCGCACCCCAAAGCGCCCGATATTGCTTTGTGGCGGAGCCAACCCTCTCGCTAGGTAACACACACACAGTGAGCGGGTTGGTTAGAGCGAGCCGGATGGTCTCTGCGTGGATGGTCCCCGCAAGTGATCAAATTGACGTTAGTCATCGGCTGCGTTAATAAATCAGGTCATCTATATGCTGCCATAGCAGCGTGGTCAGCATTCCTTGTCAGCAGCGATCGCTTGTCTGGGAAACTACCTCAGTTCACTAGAGCTCCCTGCTTGATTCGTTTGCTGGTGGCCGCAGGCGACGCGTGCTGGCATTCATCTACTGACGCGATCGGCAGTACCGACTCAAATCGGGGGTGGGTGGGGTAAGGGGGGGGGGGTTGGGGGGGGGGGTATCGACGAAGGCTCTCGACCGAGTGACTCGGCGTCCGTTGAAGTACCGGGCCGAAACGAAGGAGTGTGTGAAGCCAGAGGTTCGTTTGCTGTAGGTGACTTAAGGAGGACGCCTTGGAAGGTATCCCTTCATCTCGTGTATACAGGCTATTGTCCTATTGGATGTCCTATGTCTCCATTTGAGTTCAGTTATACATGGACCTGAAATGTTACTCAATGTTTTTTTATCCAAGTATATCAAGGGTATGCTGTACGCCCAAGCGGCATTGGTCATCCAAATTTAGATGACTCGACCCTATGTTGAAATATGCCTAATTCACTTCTTGCTCTATCTTATTGGACTAATTCACAACAATAGCAAGTTTTCGTTTTACATATCCGATGGTCCCTGGGCCAATTATGTCTCACGGTTTGATTACATTCAAGGATAGTATGATATTATACATCTGCTAGTGTCGTCCCTCTGGCAAAACCCCTAAAAGAGTGCCACCGGTAGGCTGGGCTATGCGCACGTCCTCTGCTTGTGTTGTTTGGTCAAATTTTCCGCCCTCTCAACGGTGCGAGAGTAGACACCTCCTATTAGACGCACGCTATTTCCACACCTGTCTCAATCTGAAGGACGTCTCCGATTGTATGGATGCGTCGCATATATTCTCCCGTATATATAGCATGTATACCTAAAAGAGATATTTTCCCTCGCAACTCTTGCATCGTCAAGTTAGCCCCGCCCGTTCGGCCCATTCCGCGGCTCGGCGATTTCCCTCTCTGCGCGGATGTGTCTGTGTGCCTTGATGTGGGTGCGTGATGCAGAGTTGGACCTCACGAAACGCGCCGACTTGATGGAGTACTGTATGCGGCTGCCACGTGAGCGTGGGGTCCCTCCGGGAGGTGAATATCTTCCATCTTCTCTGAATTCCTCACCTCTGTGGGCATCCATCCTCTTAGCCACGAAGAGTGCAGGATTCCCCGCCTCGAACCCCGTGCGAGCCCCCGCCCCGCTCGATGCCACGATGGTCTCGCGCCGCCACCATTCCCCTGCACGCCGTCTTCCCGCTTGCAAACTAGCTTCCGCGGTCACAAACGGCTGGCCGCGTAGCCAGACGGCCAGAGCACTCCACTCAGCGGCCTCGAGCGGTATGCCACGGAGGGGGCGCAGGCTAGACTTGATGCGGTCATCTGCCGCGGGTCGGCTCTTCAACGGGATCCGCCGGAACGAAGGCAGGGAGGCGAGGCGCGCCAACGAGAGTTTGATGCAAATTTCACTCACCGAGACCCCGCTCCATAGAAGCGTCTGTTAGATGCCTTCTCCTTAATCGTCAGGGCTAGGGTGGGTTCTTCGCAGTTCTCGCTTCGCGAGTCGACTTTCCGTCAACTTTCCAACCAAACGACCGCCGTTGTGGCTGAGAAATTCGCCCTTGAGGGTGGATGGCGTTAAATATACTGAACCGCGTCGAGTAGATGCATTCAGAGAAGTCCAGCGCGACTAGTAGGGTTGCGTTTGATCGCACTTGTGGAAGTGCATTATTTCAGCACGCTAAGCAGAGGCGATTTTCTATCTGTTGAGGCGGCGAATTGCTTCATGAGTTGTTAATCGAATAGTTCGAAATGTAATTTATGGAATCAAGCCTATTTCGCCCATTGGTAGAAATGACTCTCCGTTCAATTCCAAGTCAATAATCCAAGAGAGAGAGAGAGTAAATGCACGGATATGGAGGCATCTGCAGGTTATGGCGGGAACCTCTTCAACCGTAGGCACCCCCTTACAGTGCATCGTAACGGGCTCTTCGACAGCGCACAAGAAATAACAAAATTGATTACATAAGTATTGGCAGAAAAAGCAACTTACGATCGAGATATATAGCAGATCTTTGATAGCACTGTTTCTTAAACCTAAGCTCTCCCCAAGTTCCCGTAGCGGCAGGTTGAAATCAAAGATGTCAGATGCACCCGACGTCGTTCACGTCGTCCAAGCAAATAGGAACAACAGACTACACTTGCCTCGTTAGACCGTAGTATCTTTCCCGTAAGGACCATTTGAGCATGCCTCACTTGCACGGACAAAAATGGACATCAAATAGAAAATAGCATCTGCAAATGGCGACAAACCAACATCTCACGGTCCTTATCCCACTCCGAAGATATAGGTTCCGATTTCAGGTGGAGCAGAAGGAACTCCCTTGTCCGCTTGTTGCCGTCACTAGCCAAAGGAATACATATTAAGGCATATTTGTCTATTACCAAGGCGAAAATAGCTATTCCGATATTTGTCAGTGCGCGGCATGCATTCGAAACGTGCAGGTTCCCAAGTGTAACCAGGACGCCACTGGCACAATTTCAGTCGAATTCGTATACCGGCTGTGTCGGGTCCTACCGCCGGGCCACTTTCCTTATCGGCGAGCTTAGCAGCGCAGCGGCCGACCTTCGCCGCACACCTTCAACCCGTACATTGGCCGAATGCTGCTGCCACAAGGATGCAATCCATAGGATGGGACGCGCCGTGGTTCAGCATCAACACCGCTCTCGGCTAAGCACTGTTCGCCCATCCGCCAGAAAGCCGGCATTCCCCTCGTCGCGTCGTCTCGTAGTCGAGACACCACCGCCACCACATCCTCGACTACTCCGGAATTAGATGCACCCACACAGGTACAAGCAAGCAGGCCAGCCATGAACGAGAGCCGCATCCTGCGTCTTCCTTAAGGCCCGATGCCCGTACGGCCGCTCCCACCGAGCAAGTGGCCGAGCACAACGTTCCGTGCCTACACACATAGGGACTCCTCGCCTAGCCAGCTAGCAGCTAGACACAGATAGGTACGCCTACCGGGGGGTCGCATCCGCGTAATTTACGGTCGCTACGTCGTGCGCCACCGGTAACTAGCACGGGCGGCTGCACCAGCAAAAGCTAGACGAGTCCAGGCTGTTTGGGGTACGGTCGTGGTCGCGGACGCCTCGTGTTGCCTTTACGTGGACTCGTTGGGGGTGCGCTCGTCGTACGCTTAGCTCCTCCAGACACTCTTCGGCTCGCTGCTCGGCCCCGACCCTAAATCCCGCGAATAGAGAGCCCTAACCTAGTGGGTGTTCCTTACCAGGTATCTTTGTCGGGCGTTCTCCACTAAGTGTCGGTGGCTTCGTTTCCACGGGGAGGCATACACTGCCAGCCGTAGTCGCTCGTCGTTGCTATGCCGCAAGCCGTCCGCCGAAGCCGTGGACTAGCACTCTCGCTATTCGCTCTGTTCTGCCCTTCCACTCGATAGTGCCCAAGACATCCTTTCTCCGACTGCCGTTCCCTCCCTGTTCCGTGCGAGGCGAACGTAAAGCATCTACGTAGCTGTTCTACGAGCCGCCTCGTTTCGCCTCGCGCGCCTTCTTAAGCTCTCTCTCTCTCTCTCTCATTCGCTTTCTCCCTAGTCCTCTGTGCCTGCCTCTTGCCTAGTTAGTATTTTGGCATTGCACGGCATCGCAGTCGGACCCCGAGCCCGGTAACGCCGTACGACGACCGGTCGGCGAACCCCGCCCCGTGTTCTTTTTTCTGCCGTCGTGCGTCCAGCATTACGAAGTTGCTTGCCTGCATCGCTGCCCCCCTGCCCAACGGCGAGTACGCCCCGAGTTCGGCTTCCCACGTTAGTCGCCTACCCACGGCGCCAAACCGAAGCGAAGGACACGACCGAAAGGAGCTCTCGCCCACCCCGGCATGAAGTGGAGACTAAACGCCGAATACTGCCTCGGGCAGTTGGACACCTACGCAGTCAGACGGCCGCTCGGTCGGCAGGACGGACGGACGGACGACTGTCTTGCTCAGCCTACGGGTCGCCACGGTCGAGCCGTTGCAGCGATGTTGGTTGTAGTGCAATGCAACAACTACGTGAGGGTAGGCTTCAGGCCCGTGCAAGTAGGCACGCACCTGATTGAGACTGGCGGCAGGCGATGAGCCTGGCGAAAGAAGTTGGGGAGGAATTAGGGGCAGGACGATAGGCGCAAGCGGGAACGCTGCTCAGGGATTGGATCTGGCTAATTTCGAGAGTGCCGTCGACTTTTGCCGAAATAGAACAACACTGGTCGGCCGGTCAGTCGACCTCTCGTAGAGGCACGACGCCTCCCTTCGAATGTCTTCGTTGTTTCGCTGCTGGAAGAACCTCACCTAACCTCGAACTGCAGGACGAACGAAACTGAGGAAAGCAAAGGAAAGTGCGAGCCTCGAAGATCGGCTAGAACAGGGTGCGAGGAGGAGAAGAGGCCAGGCAAAGCATATGAGGGCGCAGTAGCAGACAGGCCGAACAAAGCAACGGGCCTGAAGTGGAAGGACTCAGGAGGACGACGACGACGCCCAGCGTCATGGCGCCAGGAACACTCGTTACAACGAGGTCGAACGAATAGGAAACGAGGCGAATTCGTACAGGCAACGCAACGTGTGCAAGCAGCATCGAGGCAGGACCACTAATCGAGAATGGCTCAGCCCTGCGTCTGCGAGGCGAATGTAGCCCTGACTGCACTCGCAAAGGATCATCATATCCATTCGAGTTCAGTTGTGGACGAGCCCCGACTCGCGATCAACACCAACTCGCCGTTATTCGCTCGCCATACAGTCAGCCCTCCCGCCGCTAATAGGGCCCTTTACCATGTTCCTGTCCTGCAAGGCCTCCGGCCCGCCAATGTCGCTAATGTCTGCCGTGCCTCTTCGCTGCATTTTCCCTCCTCGTCTGACCGTCTCTGCTATTATATCTGCCTCCTCGCTCCTCGGCGTTATATCTCTCTGTCTCTCTCTCGTTCCAGCATCCGCCCTTGCTGTTCCCTTCTCCCCTCCAGATTTACACTGCCGTGCGCGTAGGGAGCAGTTGCAGGAAACGCGTCACCGCCAAACATACCATAGCCACTCGTGCCCCGCTAATGCTCGATTCTAGGTACCTGCCTACTAAGGTGGTACGTTGGTGCCACAAGCACGTTCTGTATTAATGTTTGTGCTGCTGCCGCCGCCTTCGCTGGCATCATCTTCCTAAAAGCTAAATAACGCACGGACAATAGAGGAAGGCCAGGGCAGGGAAGGCCGGCACAAAAAATTGCCGCGACATAAAATAACCAGCTGGCGGGGGCTGGGTGAAACGAGCATGGACTTCTCGCATGTGTACGCACCCATAAAGCACGCAGATGCTGTTACGATACGTTATAAGCTGTTGACGTCGCTGCTGTGTTCCGGTGCTAGTTTATGGTTTTGTCAGGTTGGCCTGCGGCCTCAGTTAGTGTCGCCTCTTCGATGTGATTCGCTGTATTCTGCGGTGAGTAGGTGCTGCGTACAGATTCTCCCTATATACACGTGTGTGTATCTATATATGTATATATATATATATATATATATATATGAACCTACACGAGTGCGCCTTTGAACGCTATGTACAATATAAGTGGGGGTTTGGGGTATCCGAGGACAACGTCAGCGTTCGTGTAGTGGCGTTGGCCACATTCCACGTACAGACGCCGTAAACCAGATCTTCTCTTCGTAGATCCGCAGATCTTCTCTCTCTCGCTCTCCCCCTTCTGCTCTTAGCCTATTGGCCCGCAGTTCCCTCCTGACCCCCCCCTGTCCGCGCTTCTATGAAAGTGAACCAATTTAAATGCAACAGTGCGCCTAGTCGTGCTTATTTTGCAGCTTCTTGCGGCTTCTGTCCGCCGCCGCCGGCGTTTCCTACTGGCTCCTCCTCGATCGACGTTTCTCGTCGCAGTCCTCGTCGACGCGAGGAAACCATCCGATTGTGGAGAGGCCACCGAGAGGGGAAGCTAAGGCGACAATATTCTCGGGTCCCAAGTCTATCCCCACGAACCCCGCCGAACGCCTCCCGATGGCCCGCCGCCTTGCAAAGGGCTAGACGTGCTCCTGCCCGACAACGTCACTGTTGCCAATACTCGCTACGCATGCTTTCTCTATTTTCACCTCACAGTGGTGCCCTCCATCTCCCCTTGGCCCTCCGTTCTCCCCACTAGTATTTCCTCGATGCTCGGTCGGTCGCTCGCTGGCTCGACGACTTTGTCAAGAAGGCTGGCGATCAAGCCCGACGGCCCGCCCGCCCGCCTCGCCTCGTCCAGCTCGTCTATGCTCGTCTGCTTCGCGCTAGGATATAGAGGACTCGGTGGCTATTCGTTTTTTGGCGGCTTTTCTGTGCCGCTCCTCGACCTCTGGTCCCCCCTGGTCCCTGCCGACTTTTCGCGTCGGTCCGACTGTCCGTCTGAGTGTCGGTCTGCTGGTCTGTCTGTCGGACTCGATGGTTGGCTGGTTGGCTGGTCGGCTGGTCGGCAGGCCGGCCGACCGTCTAGAGGAATTTATAGTTTACGGGTGGCGACTGCCAACCAGGGACAGGCGCGCGGCGGCCGGTAAAGTCTGACTCTGGCGTGACTGCGCTCGACTCAAGGGAGATTCAGGAGATGGGAGCCGGAGCGTGTTGGGCTGGAGACCGCTAACGGGAATGAGGACCGCGGGGGGAGGCAGAGCTGGCGAAAGAGTGCGAGAGAGAGAGAGAGATAGCGAGGAGGTCAAAATCAAGCGAAGAATGGAGGTAGCGAATGCCACTGAAGCCAACGAGTCGACGTACGGTGTCGGCGGTCGTGGTCACCGAAGGGCACACGAGGCAGTCGCTGATTCTTGAGCTCTCGGCTGCAGATGCGGTCATACTCAGGACTTATGCTAAGGGCAAGGCCCGCCAGCGGGGTAGAGGGACCGGCGGGGCCGGTGGCACAGTCACCTCAAGAAGCGTTAGGGCAATCCTCTGGGACGGTGCCGGCTGGTCTCTGCCTTCAGCTGACTTCCCGTTCAGTTAGTTGAATATAAAGCGCAGCTTGCCCGCACCGAGGATGGAGATATTCTGCCCGCGGAAGGACCCCGCGGGCGCGGCCCCAAAGTTGCCCCCGCCCCCCCGTTTACTGGTTGGCTTGAATAAGCAGTCATTCCTAGGGGACCACTTGGAAGGGCAGATGTCGGCTGCCGCATACAGGAGAGAACGCCGCAGAAGGCCGATTTTGTGGAAACTTTCACCTCACGATGGCTATGGCGTCCCTGATTCATGCCGATAGTTATTATAGAACGAAGGAACATGAAATGGTCTCGGGGATGTTGCCTGCTGCTGGGTGGAAGATGGCTTCGTGGTGACGAAGTATTGTTCATCCTTGAGACATAATTTTGCACAGACTCAGAGCTGAGTCCGCCGGTGGGGGCGTCCGCGCGGCTGCTCGTCTAGACAACAATGGCTGAACAGCTAGACAACAATGGAAGACCAAGACCAATATGTTGATGCTCACCACTAATACAATAGGCCTATAGATGCAAGACTTGCCAAGAACGACAGTGGAGGCTGAACGCTGCCGAGTCACCGAGACCTGTGACGACTTCAAGTAATGGCTACAACAAACCTCGTCGATCGAATAGGACGACTATACAACAACGCGCCCACGCTGGCGTTCAGGTGCCCAATCGGATGCATACGGGTGGTATATGACACTGAGCTTGATCACACTACGGCCATCGGCACGTTTACAGTCGGCAGGATTTCCGGTCGGATCGGACCTACCAGCGGGGGGATAGTTGGAAAAATTGGCGCACATTAGTAATAAGTTGTAACTTCGACAGTGAGGATTCAGGCTTTTTGCAGGTGGGGAACTGAAGAAAGACTAAGGGAGACAGAAAGCGAGAGAGAGAGAGGCTAGGCATAGCGTTACGCTTACAGCAATGGGATGGTTCAGTCTAGTGGAATATCCTGAGTCAGTCCATCTGCCGGCGTAGGCTCGACTCGTGGTGAAGGCCAAAGGATTTTTCAAACGAAGACGTCCCTTGTTATCTCGGTCCCTTGTGTTACGGTGGTGGCATCCAGCCGTAATCACGTGCGAAGGACTACCAATGGTTCTGCATGCGAGATGGTTATGCATGGAAATGGATTCAGGCCAAACAGCTGGTGAATCAAATGTCCATATACAATAATTGAAAAGGTATTGAAGCGGGCTCATATATGCCCTGAGCCTTCTCCTGGATAAACCCGGTAATACTGCCTAGAGGATGAAGATCCGGAGGGTTTCAACTCAGCGGAAATGAGATTGACTGAGGGTCACTCGTGAGTTGAGAAACCTGTACACTATGTTGCACTGATGATTGCTAAGCGACATTCACAAAAACAACCATCTATGAAGACATCGGACATTTTATGGATTAATTACTGGTGATAATCGTTCGTCATTAAGCAATTACAGTTCTTAATTATTCCTTGAGCTCGTGACCAATTGCGCACGTGAGATAGACAGCTCCGGAGGAGAGGGATCCGGTTAGACGCATCGCGTATCAACGAATGGTCGTTTACTACAGAGAGAAATGCATTTTGACTTCAAAACAGAATATATTCATATGTGATCAATTAATCACTGCAGATGGCCGCAACGAACTGTAGCTTCATACAATTTGCTAAGAGCCGGCTGCTAGCGAAGTACATATAATTATGTTGATATGATCAGCAGGGCCCTTCACTTCACACAGTGGCGCTTAGTCTCTCTAGGGGACAACATCTGAACATCAAGTACCAGAGGAAAAAGAGGTAAAAACGTTTACCGATATGAATCCACATCGGAGTCGAAATTGAAAGCAAATCTTTTAGGTAGGATCTCGTTCGTGAGACTTGAAAATGGGCGAGGAATTGCGAAAAGAAAATAGAAAAAAAATCCATACCTTTTTCCCCCACCGGTTTAGTTCGCCTTCGAACCAGCGCTGATTCCTTTCTCAGGAGCATTTTACCACGGTGGGCGCTTAACAAATCCTTGTTACAAATCCCTAACTGAGTTATCCACTTCGAGGAAATCGCTGACAGCAGAACGCACACGAAAGGCTCCCCAGAATCGATCCGGCGTTCGGCGCGAATAACGATTTCGACCCAGTAACCTAGAACAGTCCCTGGCCTTCTTCGTCTCCCCGCCCCCCAGGGCTCTCGTGCAACCTATATATTGCAAAGATATTAGCGGCGAAACGAACGATTGCTGCGGCGAACGACGGCGAGGAGTCCACATCCAAGCAAGCCTATGCGGCGCGATCGCGGTCAGCAAAAAAACACCCACGATTCGATTGCGATACCCGATACGAGACAGAACGCTCGGCAGTGTCGCGCTCTCTCGCGGAAATCTCTCCCAACGAGTGTGTGTGTGTGCGATGTCGGCGTCGAGGGCGATGCCCGTACTACCCCCAGCAGGCTACAGAACTGGCCGATATCCGCCCACGCATCGAGACGCGAGTTCATCCTGGCACCGTATCCTGCACTCGCCCGTTGTCCTTTGGCTGCTTGTTTGTGCCTAGATCCTGTGCATGCCGCGGTCGACACAGTCGAGAGCTTCGGTAACGTCGACAGAGTCTCGGCACTTCGCGAGTCCTAGACCGGACAGGATAGAACGGGAATCCAAGCGTGGCGCGCGGGACAGTAGCGGGTTTTGAAGGCAAATAAGCGAGCGGAAAACTTTCGAAATGTGTTTTGCACACAGACGCGCGCACACACGTACACACATACACGCAGAGCCAGGGGACACGCAGGCCATAATCGCGGGTAAACGAGACAACAATCGTGTCAAAAACAACACAATCAAAGGCGATCATGCTCATTGTCCTAGCGGATGGCCTGCTATGGTGGCGGTGAGCGCGTTCGAACTTGGGCCTTAAAAGCTGCCGACCTGAGGCGGCGTATTCAACGATCGACGATTTCTCGCATAGAAGCGCAATACTACTCGGTGGAAGTGGTTCAGACTTGAGTGAAGACCCGAGTCTTCAGCCACTGTACATAGGGGTGTAGGACGCGGCAGCAGCAGCAGCAGTAGCAGCAAGGTCGCTAATAAAAGAATTATCAACTCCCTCAAGAGTTGTAACCTTTACGACATTAAGGTAGCTACGAGAAGAATGCCTGCTGCTGACCTGCTCCGTTCACAAGATGCTTGGCCTGTCGGGCGGGAGCAGCGCATTGCGCAAGAGGATGCAAATGCACCAGCAAAAAAAAAACAATAAAACAACCTAGAACTGCGTCCGGGTGCAGTGCCAATAAACGCAAAATAGACAGATTCCCTTCTACGAACATAATGACAATCGTGCACCGCCGAGATACGCATACGCCGAACGAACAAAACAGCATTAAGCGATAATGAGCTCGAGGGATCGTGCATAGCACCACACATCGATGCTCGTAAAGTCGAAGCCGGAAAAGGAGTCTGCCGTCGGAGGTATCTCGTATGTGGACTGAAGGCGGCGAGACTTGGATATGAGTCAAATATGGACGTGCTCTCTCGTGTGTGGCCATCACATCATTTGGAGGGTGGGACCGTTGCAGCCTTTGGGCTGTTCGGTGACTACCAGTCGCCGGGGTGGAAATTTACGACGAATTACGTGTACGTGCACGATAGCACGACCGGTACCGATTATTATAATACGTTCATAGACGTCGTAGATACGTTCATAGACGTCGCAGGATCGTCTGTAGGCGTGATGTTCGTTGAACGCGTTGTGAATCTCGTTGCAAATCATAGGGGTGTCACCGAAAAGGATGGACATTTCTCGAGCTCTGACGACTCCCAGCTAACATCTGTATCATGTGTGGGCTTTCATTCGCAAGTGACAATTGAATCCACTGTTCGTTCTGCGCAACGTGCCCCACTTCGTCATCGTTCGGATTCGATTCCCTCACCGGCCGCTGTATCATCATCCGTCGATCATATGTAGCTACTAACCATTCGAGGGTGACAAACGCGTTCGTAGTAATAACAATAATAATAATCTTTGGCCTCGCCTTCGCAGTTGTTCAGTGACAGTCTTCAGAAGCTCGTCGTTTCTCGCGTCTTACCTCGCAGCTCACGTCGTCGCGACGTCCCATTTAACATCACCCCCAATATATATCTATATATATATATATATATATAGAGAGAGAGAGAGACGAATGTAGAGATCAGGTTGGATGGCGCCCCTGCTTCAACCACTGCCTCTGCCTGCGAGATCGGGCCGATCCCCAGTGTTAGCCATATGTGTTAGCCATAGGCACTCGCTCGCTCTTACTCCCTCGGTCTGTGTCTCTCCCTCCAGCTGTGGACGGGACTGCTATCGCAGTGGGGCTCACTCTGCGGTAGTTGCACTAGTCCTGCCCGCCATGCTTGGTCCTTCTCGCAACCTCCGCACGCACCCTCCGCTGCGGTACGCGGCGGTCAGAGCCCGAGCAGAATGGCGAGCAAGGGCGTAGAGAACCACGGGTAGACGGATCACGGGAACAGACAGACAGAGAGAGACAGAAGGAGAGAGAGGGAGAGGCGGGGACTACCTACCAAATGTTTTAAAATATAAAATAAACAGCTCGACCAGCCCCGCCGAGCCCCGTAGGCCTGCCACCCCGCTCCGTCTCGTTGGCCTGATCCAGCTTGCTTGCCCTTCTGGGCCCAAAAGCCCCTTCTAAACGGGCAGCTCATGCAGCCGGCCCCCCGATGGACCCCCGCCCCCGCCCCCCCACATCGAAACGACACAACCCCCGAGTTAGTGAGTAGTACCTTATGTGGCACGAAAGCAAACGTATGTATCTCCGTGTGCCCGCCAGATCTGAACACACCTAGAACAGAAAGGATGTCTGAAATACAGCGAGAGAGAGAGATAGAGGGGGGAAAAGACATATGGTTGTGGATGGAACAGGAGTAGACGGTAAAATCCAAAAGAACAAGAGCTTCACTTGATTGGCTCCCTCGCTGGCGACTACCGACGATGGACGGTACGCGTCGCACAGACGCGGCGGACCACTACAGGCAGCCGGAGGCAGCTACTGCCAGCAAAGAATATATATGTACATATATATATATATATATGTATATACCAACACTGCTAAAAGGTAGATGCCACCTCTGATGGCACGGCATTCGCCACAGACTGCGGTCTACATATAGTGAACGAGAGGGAGGGAGGGAGAGAGCGAGCGAGCGCGTAGGCCGACATCAGGCGCTGAGGGATTACTGGTTTATGGAGAAATGATCCCTCGTTTATAGACAATGTCAGCACTAGCCGCAGCGCGGTCGTCAGGACCAGCCGGCGGGCACCTCTGTCAAGCCGGTGGGACTCGCACATGGGTGCGGGTCAACGGTGTCTAGTAGTTGTGGTTGTCACGGAGGTGGCGAGGTGGTGACCAGGCCAACGAATTGGACGCGTGGACAGCGCTGGCACATGGGCACCGTTCGACGGCGGACAGGCCGAGATCGGACCTCCTGACCACTCGAAGCCTCCAACGCTCCGAAACGAACGTCGACGAGTTGATGCCGTCACAACTCACAATTGTTTCTCTTTTTTTCTGTTGGCGGCGCTCGGCGGATGCCGCAGGACGCTGCAGGAAGTGGGAGCGGGGCAGGTTAGCGTTGCCGAGGGTCGCTGAATAATAGTAATAATAATAATAATAATAATAATAATAATAGCGGATGCTCAGCGGCGAGACAAAAACGCGCCAACACCCTCGACCTAAAGTAAGCCCTAATGAGATCTCATGTACTCTATCACGGGGTGCAGCAATGGTAAGGGCACAGTGATGGGTGGAACAGTCGTGGCCTTTCGTCATGGGTGTACAGTATTTGTGCAATAGGTAGAACTGAACGATGAATGATCAGATTGCTATTATATGTATCACCAATGATGATTATTATTATTATCAATCATCGGTATAATAGTAAGTGAACATTACCAGCTGGCTCGACACGCGTATCTCAAGAGGCCAACTGATACGCGCTGTGATATCAGCGCGTTTGAAAATAGCCAAAGAGTCTCCTGATGCATGGTATTGCTGATAATCCCGGCGAAATTTGTTCGCTCTCCGGTCGAGAGATGTCCGAAACGCCATCCAAGTTTAACAACGAAAGCGAGCCATCAATGCAGAGTCCTATTCGTCTTGAACGCCCACTGCAGCTAAAATACGTGTGGTGTACCTCGAGCTTGGATACAAGCGTTCGGGGGACGTGCACACATCTACAACAGTATCGAAACCACAAAGGCGCTATGAGAGATCGCTAGATGGCGTGGTCGCCAGCCTCTTCTGCGACGCGTAACAGAATCCGGAGTAGAAATTTCGTTTAATTTATTACTAGTGACTTTTGCGCATTTCCCGTTGCCCTTGTTACTCTTGTCGTTCTTCGCAAATCAATGACACAGCCCCCGGGTGTTGGAACAGCCACGAGTGTCGGGTGGCCCACCGATACAGTTCGCTCAGCGGTAGGTGTAGTGCCACCTCCATCGAATCGGCCGTCGGCTGACCTCTGAGCCGCGTTTCGGAGTTCAGTGGAGCACAAACAGAGAGAAAAAGCCACCGGAGATAGAGAGGTTGGAGCTCCTCTCATATCATAAACAAGACCTCCTGATCAGGTCACCTCTCGGTGATCTCCCCGTTGTCCGATTTCGCCTGCAGCTTCGAGAACGTCGGACGTTGTTGTCGTCGACAGACAAAATGGGCCTGCTGTTGATGCCAAGTCTGCCATGTGGGTTCGGACTCCTTTACAAGCCGCGCGACAACCCCCGCGACGACGCACCGGGTGGTTGATCCACCTCGCCAGCGGCCTTCATAGACGGCCTATTTCTCCATCTTCCAGTTGAAAACTATGTGTATGTGTGTTAGCTAGCTACCCGAAAAAAAAAACAAAAACCGACAATCTTTTAAGTCGCTTCACCTTTGCCACCCTGTCCGCCGTCCGGTTTCACTTGAACGCGCTGTCGAGTTCATATTGTCATCGACTTCACTGGCTTTGATCGCGAGATCAGCTGGCGCCGCCCCCGCTACAACTTACAAACAATAAACACGAAGCTCAAAGTAGATCTATAAATACGCCGACATCGTCAGGGTGGCGCGGCATCAGTGGCGGCCTCACCTCGGGTTCGCTTCTTTCTTGCGCACTTGCAGCATAGGCCAATAGACAATGCGGATAGCCAGCATATACTATAAATACATATAATACAACCTTACGCAGACCTACCCACATCCTCGTTCGCAGATGCTCTCGAACATCTACACCCCCACTATCTCAGGGAGGCTTCACCGGTCGCCGGTCGAGCAGCGTGAGGACGCGAGCCTCGATAGCCCCCACCAACTTCCCTGGCGGTAGCAGGCCAGCGAGCCACCTTCACTGCTGAGGGGCTGAGATCCACGCAGCTCTGGCGAGCATCGCGGGTAGCGAGCGGTCGGCCAGTTCGACGATATTGATTCCCGTTTACATTTCGGATTTAGGCTTGACGCCGGCCCTGGCCGGCCTGCCCGCCGCCCGCTCGAGCAATCGCTGATGAGCCCCGACGAACGCCGATGCGACGCTGCTGCGACCGGTACTTACCATTGTACAACGACTGCTAAACGACTCTGGCCGCTACTCCCTCATACCGCTGAAAGGCGGAGGGTGTCGGCATTAACATCTCGCCTGCTCGTACAGACCCTAGGGGCGCTGGTGCGACGCAACCGACTATAATGTGTTGAGGCGAGCAAATCATTCGCATACATCCGTTGTACGACGACGACTGAGTGTCTCTGGCAATTCTGTGTACAGCAATCGAACGCTCTGCCCACGGACGTATCGGCGGCTGAGCGCGCGGCGAGTCCCACGACGCGGGGGTGTACTTGGCTATCGTACACCTCGACTACTGGCCACCTAGTTTTGGGTGAAGCATCTCACTACGAGTGTCTCTGGTCGACTGGTTGCCTAGACAAAGTTCCTAGAAGCAGTGGCCAGATGAGTCGAGGTGTGTCGACGACGATTTGCCGATTGAAATAATAATCATAAAGAACATCGAGTCAACAGAATACGGGGTTCGGAGGCCGACTCTGTATTGGCTGTGAGGTTTGAGAACCCCAAAAGTAGGCGCGGGGGAGGGCGGGCGAGGGGTTCAGGGGGAATCTTCGTGTGGCCCGGAAGCTTAAACTAGTTGGTGGACTATTTCGTTTGATGGATATTTGTACTTGGCCTTATGCGAGTCTGAGATAGATGGGTTTTTAGGCTGTGCAGTACATTGGGTGGGAACAATTACACGATAGCGTTTCGGTGTACTGCTCAATTCTATGTCACCGAGAGGCAGTCGGCAAGTCATCGACTAGGTATGTTTTTCAAGATCGAAACTAAGCTGAGCATTAGTAAGCTATTCTGAGTGGGTAAACAGTTCCGTTTATGAGCAAATTGTACCTTTATTCATACCTGACGATATAGGTAATTTCGAAAAAGTATCATCCTCTTCAACCGGCCCACTGATTCCTAGGGAGCCACGCTTACCTGAAACAAGCCGAATAGCACTAAGTGACCACGGATCATCTCTATGAAAAACCTTGTCTCCAATATGCGCCCTAGGGCATAAATTTCGCGCCCCTCAATATGTTATAGAATATATCACTGCAATCGCACTACTAATCTACTAATAAGCATGTCGTTCCCTATACATATACACGCATATATATATATATGTATGCCCATATGGCCCTCCCCCGATAAGCCTCAGGGCGTGCTGAGGTAAACCAGAAATCAAATCCGAGCAAACAGTCAAATGGCGTTAACACAATATATTACGCACCACCAACTGAAACCCTATCGACCAGACGTCGTTGGACCCGTTCCGCTCGCTGACGTGGTCAAGATTCAAGATTCAGACAATGGCTAGTCGACCACACATGCTGCATCTAGAAGAAGCAGAACTGATATCAGCCATATCTGTTTCATATTCCAGCTCGTATCCATCGATTGTAAGGATTCCCATGAGATTTGAGTCGAAGTGTTCCGCCTCTGCCCAGCGTCAGCCTTACACCTTACACAGCAGCCTGCGCTCCGCACTCCAATACATTCTAATACACGGCTTGTTCGATTCCCCTCCTCTCAGCGACCACTGCATCGTTATGCAGAGATCCCCGACACGGCGGCACCCGGTCCTCACTGCCACGGTTGTCCCATACTGTCCTAATGTTCACTTCTTTCCAGGGGATTAAGGCCTCTTCTTTCGACGATCCCTCTATCCCTTCCCGTTTCCAGCGGCAGCTCAAAACGATTAAGCTCTGTTAGCGCTGTTCGACCAATTGACGGCGCTGCGCGCGTTGTTTATGTCGCTCGATTGCTCGCCAGTGGCTGCTACTGCTTTTGCATCCGCTCCAGGCCTTTGTCGTCCTTTACCGGGCCTTGTTGTCCCTTGCGGACAGCAGCGGTATCATCGCGCGTTCGGGGACGCGACAGCTCTTCCCGTCGACGCCGAGGCGGCGGCGGCGGCCGCCAGCCATTCAACCCTTTGCAAGTAGTTCAAGAGCGGCGCCCTCATCCGGTCATCGGCCTAGCGATGTTTGCTGTTATGTCATGACACTATGTGATGGAGGACAGCGATCTCCACCGCGGGGTCGCGGCAGTTGCTGCTGCTGCCGCCGCCGCCTTCGCCCCTGCCGCCCGTGCCGTTATTGTGACCGTGACCTCCGTAGAACGTTGCGCGCGTTGCGACTGTCTGGACGGGAGAGCGTGAGAAAATATATGTTCCATATATATATATAAACATTCATTTATAATATATATATATATATATATATACATATATATGCTGAACTGAACGGTGTAGTTAATGCTTACGTTCTCGTTATACGGCAAAGGAGAGTCACAATGTACTGAACAATTACAACGTCAGTGATTGAAATATATACATTATGCAATAAACACAGAGAATAACACAGGGTACAATAAACATTGGAACATATCAACAGATCATTCTATCCACAGACATTGCTAACAGCTGAGAAGCCTGATGCGATACACACATAGAGCGAGAGAAAGAGAGAGAGAGAGAGAGAATCTGTTTACTGGCGCACGTTCGGTAGCGACAATGGTATAGGCAATGTCACCATTGTGGATATCAGTCTATGCAGAGGAGGCACGCGTTCACCACCAGCGTTAGCTAACTGTGCAGCGACTCGGTACCGCAAAACGCTATGAAATGATTCTGGTCTTTTGCGACGCTCTATTTGAGACTCGCACGCATCGACCCGATGATGCATACTGTGATGTTGAGTGCTGCAAACGCAAGCCGGGCTCGTACAAGCCAGCAGTCTGCTCAGCTCTGAACTAGGGGACTGGCATTAACTGGCATTAACTGGCATTGTCTGGCGCATCCAGCCGATTTCATCATAGATGTTCGAACAACTCAACGGAGAACAATGGCGATCAACGCCAATACGGCAGGAACGTACGACTTCATCACCTGCAGGCTCGAAGCGCTCATTGCTCATCGGATACGCCGCAAGAAACGAACACGCCACGAGGAGATGCACACGTGACTATGTGTTACCTTGAGTAACCACTGGCGAAGCGTGCCAGCATCGATTCGAGTACGGATTCAACTGAGTCGATTGTATCAGGCAGATACTGGAGGCAGATATATTTGTATATTCGAGTCGTCTCATCATCGCAACAACAACAAATCGTCGATGACGATGCAATAAGCGGGCCACTGAACCGTCCGTCCATCCGTTCATCCATCAATCAGCGTCCGCCTGACGCAATGAATACTCTGTCCCTGCTCCATGCTACCACTCAAGAATACCACCGTGATCTATAACAATAGAACAACAGCAGCAGCAGCAGCAGCAACAACAACAACAACAGTAACAACAAACAACAAACAAAGCTCAAAAACTCGCTCGATTTTCACGACGAGTTGCGCTCGAACCCGCTGGCTTAGACTGTCCGCATAGCCTTAATCGGTCATTGAGCCGTGGGCCTCGGCGCGCGGGACCGACAAGGGATAACAATGTCATAATGCCACAGCGTAACATTGTCCGCCGGAAGAGCGCACAGCGGACTCGTCGTCAGTGTGCGCTCGCGCGCGCGGGCGCGTTCCTGTACGAGCTAATCTCGTGGCGTTAACCCGTCGGCGCCACTCCGCACTGCCGCAGAGCGTCCGAAGGCGCTCGCATTGCATACGTGTACCGCTGGTGCCGTCGCGGCGTTGTTATTATTCCGTTGACGATTCGGCCGTCGCGAGAGTCGGCGGTTTACGTGACGGCCGCGTCATGGCGCCGGGCACTGGCCGTCGCTCATTCGCTATCGCGCTGGCGGCAGCAGTGAACGGGAAGCGTAAATAGGATCGCCTGAAATAGATCGCTTGCATAATGGCCTACCGATTGTGAGGGCCAGCCAGCCAGCCCCCTCCAGCCCCGGTGTAAATAATAGTAGCGGCGGGCCGCCGTTGAAATCGTCACTCTGCGGTGTGTCGGCACCCGCGAGGCGAAGCCAGTCTAACGGAAAGATTGTCGATGGAGTACAGCAGATTCGTATGCACTGCCGGGGTAATAATGCTGCCCAACAGACTGAGCAGCAGTGCGCGTAGGGCAGCGCGGCTCGTTTGCAACGAGCGCTAGAATGAGATATATATAGGTTAGATATAGAGAGGGCTGGCCGACCGAGAGCGGATACCCAGATGCGACACAAGGCGCTGTAAACAGCGCGAGGCGGAAACAAGGGACGCGAGATCTGCAGGTACAGGCGGACGCGTCAAAAATAACGTTGCGCTATATGTAGAATAGTAATAAATAAATAAACACGAGAGGCTAAAAATATACACGTGTATGTGTGGATGTGTGCTTAACGAGTTGAATGTGAGATGGGCTCAATGCTCAGAGCCTCTGGGTCTCTTCTCATTTGGAGTATATATATATATATAAAGAGAGAGAGATTCGCAGATACAATTGATAGAGAGATCGACGGTCAAACAAATACATAAAACTCAATATGACTGGACATAATCACGATCGAGTTGAGGGGTGTGGGGGTGAGGTAACGAAGCCCCAGTTGATCCTTCGTGTCTGTCGCGTGTTTTCGGATTTCCTGTACTCTTTGCAGCCTTGAACACGGTACAACGGTGTTCGGCATTGCTTCGCAGGACGGGGGGACCCCTTCTTAAATGATGAGAAACGAACTCGCCGTGTGCGAGCTTCAGGTTGCAAGACAGTTGCACCTGAATGCATTCGGGCTCGACCTCTACGCGACCTGGGGGCGGCCATGGACGGCCTCGTTCTTTATAAAGGCACTATACCACTACTTGTGTTTGTTCCAAGACTCGAGTCATTAAATCATAACGAACAGATAACGTCATCGTCGTTAGGGTTATCATAACAATGGGGATTTAATCAGAGCATTCACCATGTCCTTATTGCATTTTAGGCCTGCTGACCCAGGACAGATAAGAAAACAGCTTCGGGTTACCCTGCATGTTCCATCACCACCCATGACGTGACGCCATATTACATACGTTCAACAGTGACGTCCAACTGGCAGCAGGTATCGCTAGTTATCCATATCGAATAGCGAATAAGCCAGCATCCGGTATTCACTTAAAGATACGATCCGCGCTCGATTCCTCTGTCAAGTCGAAAGCCATCCTGCAGCAACAGCAGCAGCAGCAGCAGCCGTTCGCTCGCCAGGCTGACCGACTTAGTCGCGGTACAGGTGGAATTCCTATATGTAATATTATAAATACACAGCTGTCCGTAATCAAATCAGTACAGCCAGATCTCGAAATCGATGGCGTTTATCGCCGCCGCCGCCGCCGGATTCAGCTGAAACTGATTCGGAGAATCTGCCGGTTGCCGCCGTATTCTTCTCTCTTCTACGTGAGCAGTTAGTGAACAGCATTAGCTGATTAGGGACGCGGCGTGTTTCTATATATATATTTTTTCTCGATTTTATTAGTTTTCTATTTATTTGTTGGTTTGTGATTCGTCGTCGACGTCGTCGTCGTCGCCGCTACGTCTTCGTGTCAGCCTCCGCCGATCTGGCTCCACCGTCTGATGCATACCCACTGATAAGCCGGCGATGTCCCCACATGTTTGAGAGACTCAACCACAGCAACCACAGCAACAGCAGCAGCAACAGCAACAGCAATAGTCACACGGTGGCATGCGAGTCGGCTGCAACAGCCGTCTGAAGACCTCAGACGCCCTGTCCGTGCGCTGAACGAGCAACCACCGACGGACCAATGCGCGATATCACATCGACGTTGATACGTACGTACGCACGCATGTGACAGACGCTACGACATCGTCACATTTCTAGATAGTTAACGCTGCGTAAGAGGCGGCTCGCCGCGTCGACCAGACGCCTATCGCCGCGTTACCATGACACTAGCCGAAGCAGTGGCCAAACCGGCCGGTGTATCCTCCCCGAACTCCCTCCCGCCCTCGGTATCAGTGAAAAGAGAAGCACCCTGTTGTCGTTCGTGCTCCTTTATTGGGACTGCTTGCTGTCGTCTTGGCGCGTTGATGGCCAAGCGTAGCGCGCGGCCGCCACCGCCGCCGCAGCAGCCGCTGTAGGGTGGCCAGCAAAATCGTCGAGAAAATATTTAGGTCAGACATCTCGTGGTTATCTCGACTCCTCGCGGCGGCGGCCCGCTCACTGCTGCATCATTGCGTTGACGATCAGCGTTGGCTTGATGCGGCTCTCGCTGTCTGCTGGCAACACGCTACACCGCTGGACGGCGGACGGATGGCGCGGTGCATGGAATCTATGGCTCGTCATTTGATAGTGGATAAATTTACGATTGAAAAATCGATCGAATACATATATATATATATACATATATATATATATATGTATGTATAGAGATGCATCGTCACACAACATATATATATATATTATAGGGATTCATCGTCACACAGAAGCGGATTACGCGCTGGGGAGAGGAGCACACATGCCGGCTAGATCTGTGATCTGAGACAGCGGATCGGTGTGCAGTTAGTTAGGTAGTTGGTTAGCCAAAGGGGCGTCTCGAGCGACCAGCACGTCTCGTCTGTAACTTCACCCGTATGACTAACGAATATATGCAAGCCCTATGAGATAATAGGTAACGGCAAGAACAGGTTATCGTTCGAAACTCATCCGAGAGATGAAAATGATTTCGTATTCAACAATTGTATATCGAGTGTCGTGGCAACACCGAGGCAGTCCGTCCATCAACGAATCGAACGATGGACGCTTACAGCTAATGCCAATGACGTGCCACGAATGGGTGCGCAGCTCGATCGTACGGTGGAGCTGTGGCGGATTCGCTATTATGTCAACCGTTTGGCAATCGGAAACAGCCAGTTGCGTTGTTCACAGCAGATGAACAGCTCGCTAATTATGTCGAGCATATGTTGGCAAGCAAACTCCACCGCGGTATTTCAGGTCGTTTCGGGCTAACCGCGTAGAGCGTCACGGCGTTGCTCGATCGAGGATGACGCCACCAGCTGCCACCGTCGGTGTCCTACGCGGCCGCAACTGGAGACAAAGAGAGAGAGATGGAGAGAGCGAGAGATGGAGAGAGGGGGCTAAAACATTATCTGTTCAAGCAGCAGCGGGAATAATGCCACCGGCCCGGTGAACAAGTGGTCTCCAACTCACCGGGCTGTGGCGAACGGCCGCAGCGATAGTCACGGCAGATAGCCAAGGTGGAACTGAATCTCTCCTAGTTGAAAGGCTCCCCCAGCCGACGCCCCCCCACCCCGTTGCTGTCGTCGACGTGTGTCAGCTACACCACACGCCGCTTGGAGTTTGTTGACCCGCGTGAATACGTATGATTCCACCGGCCGACATAATGTTGTTGTATGCCGGCCCTGTGACCCTGGCGTTGCTGTTGAGGTTCCACGACGTGACATGGTCTGTACCGCTTCATGCTGCACCTTGACAAGCTAAATAACCTACCCAGGTAGGATTTGCGTTGGCACTTTCGTGATAAGCGACTTCTTCAGAACGAAGGCCTTATCGCTCTCTCCCTCTCTCTTTGATTCATCTCGACTTTGTTGCATCTCACCTAAAGACAGTTCACAGTCGGCAACGCGACATGGCGACTGTTGTTCCTATCACTGTCACTGTAAAACACGCCGGACTCGATAGCAGTCTGGCGATCTCTAACCAGCAGGCATACATGCAAGCAACATATATTTAGGCATGCACACATCACCAGCTATCATGAGCAGAGCCGTCGTTGTGACCACGTTCGAGACCACAGGAGAGTATAAGACGACGTGCGACGGACTCTCTCTCTCTCTCTCAATGCAGATAGGCCAGATAAGATGGTGAAATCAGTCGGGTCTGTTTGTGTCAGCGTGCTGGCCTGGCGCCATAGGCACACTTCTGATCGAAAGAAAGCTCTCTGTCAATAATCCCAGTAGCCAGGGTCGGCTATAAACGAACCGACGACACCCGGCTCGTTCTGCGGCATAGCAGCGCAGGCTGGCCGGTCGTTTGCTCATAGCCGACGCGGTATATCGATATGGTAGTATAGGCTAGAACAGCAAATCGGCGGACAGCAATGATAGATGATGGACTAGATACAATTGTAGATTCGAATGCAATCCTGTACGCTGATATACACTGGGCAGTGCGTGAATTGTGTGCGTCTCCGTGCGAGCGTGCGTGCGTGTTTATTTGTTTGTATCTGACCCTGCGACCCTCGGACTGTCTGTGCGAGTGTCCGCGTCGCGGCGCTGGTGGGCTGACTAATCTCGGAGCAATTGCTGTGCATTCGGCGGATCATTCATCAATCACTTGTGACTCAGGAATCGGATCCAGACGAACGCGTTCCGATCCTAGACGAACGCCGAATCCCGCTTCAGACGGAGAGAGCCAGTGTTGCGAGAGCCGCAGCAGCGACTATTACCGCTGCCATCCCTGACGACGATAGGTGTTATATAGGATAGGGGCGGGTAGGGGTGTCGTTGCAAATACAGGTCGGCTCTCTCGAGCTGCCGGGCCCGAATGGTTTTCGCTTCAAGGTCGCTGATTCTCGCTGAGCAGCCAGGATCAGCGAACTTCGGCGCGTGCCCGTGTTTTCGCCGAGATCCGAGTGCATTTCGCTGCCGTCGGGAGAACTGAATCAGCCAACTCGTCTGGCGCGGTCGCAGCTATACTATGAATTAGCCTACAGGTGATTACTTTAAGCTCATGAGAACCATGCCGTTGCAAGCTTCTGGATATGACAGCGTTCGTTTCGACACTACAACACAACTCAGGAGTTCACCTGAGGTCGTTCGCCCTCACAAAGCGTCACCTGCCTCTTCTTGTCAGACGTGGATGTGTCTAGTCAACACGTCTACAGTGCACTTACTCAGGCTGCGCGGGCGTGTCCAACAAACATCGTCATTCTAGACTTGATCTTCAGCGGGATACTGTTCTAAGTCCATTGTTGTCCCTAACTGGCTGCCTATATTTTGCCACGCATAGATCTGTCACTCGCGTTTCAACGTCCGAGATAGTTCCTATCTGTGTTGCTGTTCCCGAAACATTCACACTTTTCCGCTTCTCATATACTCGACTCGATTCTTCGATAGGTGCAGGCTACTTTCATTGAACGCCACCCAGCCACCGATCGAGACCATCGAAAAAAACATAGGCGTTTTTTTTGTCGTGTTTCAAGAGGTTAAGGTGTAAAAATGCCGGCAGGCCGCAGAGCAAGCCTCACCTCCGAGGTACCGTGTCTGGCGGCCACCTTGCTGAAGCTCCCGCGACGTCGCTAACTTCACTTGACCACTGGCCAGAATCATGGAGAACGATGGCATATCTATACGGGAAACCACGGGAAACTCTGTCAAATCCGAGGGTGCCTTTCTGCGCCAGACGGGCGGCCACGGGTATTCGAGCGTGAGGGGGAATACAGGCACAGCTAACAGACAAAACGACCAAACCAACGGAATGGTTTATGGCGCGAAGACGATCTTTAACTGTGGGGCCGCTGGCCTGCCAGCGCCGTCGGTGACCACTGTCGATGGAGCCGGCGCGCACAGCGCATTTGATATTCGTATATCCGTCTCCCTTTCGGGTGGATCGTACCACCAAACATCCATTCGGCCGTACAGTGGCTTGGACTGCGAGGTCAAGTCACTCGCTGCCAACGTGATCTGGCGGCCGAGGCTTCGAGCCCGCGAAGGAGGCATGGTTACCATTGTTGTGTAACGAGTTCAAGAAAACGCCTTTTTCGTACCAAAGAAAAGAAAAAAAACACCATTTCAAATCATTCTTCATTCAACGACGTTCCCTCGCATCGACAAGTGCGCCTCTCCCTTCAACACAACAGCAATAGCCATAAAACCAAATATTCCTTAGCGCCACCCCAGATTCCCCTTCGAAATCCCATTTGTTGGAAGATAACTCAGATATTAACGGCGTGCCACGTCGACAATAAAAACAGACAAAAGTAGGATCAGTGAATTTTCTCTGATTTGTTCTGGCGGTAACAGCGTGTTGACATCGGCCCCGCAGCCCGTTCATAATTCCCACTACACCATTCCATTGCCCCTGCCTGCAAGGTACCTGGAGAGCTACATCCGTCCAGCGGGATCTGCGTCGAGCGCTTAGAGGCAATGTTATCGCTATCAGCACCCGGTGTCCATAACGACAGTAGCTCGACATTAGCTGGGCGCGCTGGTCCCTTCGTTCGTCGGCGGGTGACGAACGGCCAACGGCATCGTGGATCTGGCCGCGGTAAAGTCGTTCCAGAATCACGGCGAGACAATTCGAAATGATGTGGCGGCGGCTGAACACCTGCTTCGCACCACCTCGGCGTCTGTCATCCCTGGACAGCCATCGTCCGCAGAAAGGTGTTTCTGCCTTTTAGCGCTTATGGTGTATCGCACCGAGGTTCATGGCTGACGCACATCCGTTGTCGTACAACGACAGCAACAACAACGCCATTGGCTTGCGGCAACCGCAGACCCATCGTACACGTTACGAGTCCGGCTGCTGATCCTATTGCTGCTGCTGCTGCTGCTGCCGCCCCCGACGCAGCCGCCACAGCAGGTCTCCTGGTGCCGGTTCCGTCGGCAGAACGTTAGCGGGACGCGGTAACGTCGTCGGTGGCTTGCTTGCTCGTTCGCGGACGCCATTGCAGCAACGTCGTTGAAGAAGCGCCATCCGACATCGCTCCCGGCCCCACGCACAGAAGGAGACCTATGGGCCGTGGGATGCCCTGGGTACCAGCGGCCAGGACGCCTGGTGGGATTGTGATTGGGGCTGCGTCGAGAAGGGAGCTGGGTAATATGTGGGGCTGTATTAGAGATTGGACGTCGTTGCGGAGGGGTGATCAGGGTCTGTCTGGGGGCAGGAGGCCAGAGCTCCCCCTGCACTGCTGTGATGTTTTAGCACCGCCGCCCCGGCCGCTACTGTTCCCAAGCGCGCCCGCTCGCTCGCTCTCTATGGAATGTTGGGAGGCGCCTAGTTTGAAATTACACCTCAAAGAACGAACGGCCGGTCGGTCGGCGTTCGGCTGCTGCTACTGCTACTGCCTGCCGGCTGCTGGCTAAAAAAGGGGCGGGACTTGGACTTCAGAGCGGCGCGCGGCTCCAAACGAAGGGTTGGCTGACACGACTCCCGCAGCTGCTGACGCTGATGCCGAGGCGCTGTCCGCTCTCAAAACCCTCTCGGCAACCCCAGCTATCACCCCGAGTAGCTAGCCAGCCGGAGGCCCAGCCAGCCAGCCAGCCAGGCTGGCTGCTTGCCTCACCAATGCTTTTTCTGCTGCTGCTGCTGCAGGCACTGTTTCTCTCTTTGGCGCTAACCACTCGGGCAAGGAACGAAGCAATGAGATGGGGCATTTCGCGTCCCCCAAACCATCCCAATCTCGAAGACTACCCCTAAACTCACTCATTCCTAAGATCCCTTCGGAGTCCCCGTGGTACCCGATTCTATACCCCCCCCCAACCCCCCGGCAAACGACGCCCGCCCACCGCCAGGGGGAGCTTAGTCTTCATCTCCACCCTCACGCTAAAAGGGACCTCCTCTTACAGTGCGTGCCCCATCAGCCCCGACGCCCATGGAGCGCCCCCGACAGTCGGATCTTGCTACCCTGTGGAGAGCACGGTCTGCTGGCACCACCGACGAAGCAGAATCTCTCTTCAACCCAACCCAACCGAATGGCCGCCCGCCCCTCAAACCCCACGCAGCAGTAGAGGCAAGCCCCGAAAGATTTCCTAAAAAAATTGTCCCCCATTTTTAATGAGGAAAAACTGTCATCCCGGATGACGACGACGGCTGCCGCCGCCGCTGCCGCCGCTGCCACTGCCGCCGCCGCCACTGTCCTGGCGTCCCTGGCCGCCGACCGACCGACCGACCGACCGATCGACCGCCCGCGTCAATGCTCCGGCCCCGTTCCTTTTTCAAGTCGGCGCTGCCGCTGCAGCCGCCGCCGCCCCCGAGGAGACCAAGCAAGCAAGCCATGCCCATCCAGCATTACCGGAGCCGGCGGGCAGGAGATGGCGAACTGAAAAGAAGGCGAACGAACTAACCGAGGCGAAGCAAAGCAAACCGAGCCGAGCTACGAACGAGTCGATAGGGACAGCGCTGCTGCATTCTACTGCCGATGAGGGCCCCACTGGGCCCCACTTGTCCCCCCCACCCCCGCCACTCTGCCGTGAGCAAGTGACATGTTTGTGCAGCAGGACCCAACGCGTCGCCGATGCTGGCGTTGACGCTCATACGGCGTACGAACACTGAATACCCTATGCCATGGCGAGCACTGGTGTAAACCCGGGGGGGGGGGCTGATATAGGAGTCCGCACGACGAGATGGGTTCGAGATTAATGCCGCTGTATGGACGGGACACGTTGAAGACGAACGGCGCCGAGGCCACCGCCACCGCGTATCGCCTCCTCTCGGCCTTCCACAAGAAGAGCTAGTGCTCGGCCATAGGCTTGCGCGTTAGTTACCAGTGGGATGGAGAGGACCCCTGCGGGGTCAACCAAAGAAAATCAACGGGAGACGAAGGGCGGTTCAATTCGATGCAGCGCGCGGACCCGATCTCGTCGGCTCATTAAGCTACTCAACGTGTACTCGCGTGAATGATACTTAAATCTCATTCGAATGCTTTCTCGCAATCTCTCCCCAGATCGGTGGTGTTCGACGTGAGGACGACCGCCCGTTCGAAACGACCCCATCGGGCGTCAAAATTTCATTGACATTCACGAATTAATGACGAATTTGTCTCGTTTGCTTTACATAGGCATGCTGCACGGTTGTTCGTAATATGCATAGTCATAATAATAGTAATAGATATCACTATGTGCCAAAACTTGGGGGTCATTGCGGGACCGCGCTCGGTGAATCCTGCAGTTGATCTTCACCATATTGTACTCCGAACAAATTTGTCACTGGGCATGATTGTGAATTCATCTCTGTGTGCGCAAATCTGATAGCTCGTAAAATCATTTCGAATTGATCACTAATTACCGTTTGTACCATGTTAACTCATTATTATTATTGTTATTATTATTACTGAGTAATATATAAATGAGGGAAAAATCTGGGTCTGATCTCAGCACGCCCCCGCGGCACCGCCAGCGAACGCTCCATGCTGTCGAACCATTTGGATTATTTCATGCTCATCATCAAATTTCGATGATGTGCCGTCCAACAACGAGATGTTGCCGTTTTCCGCCTTCGTAATCAATCATTGTAATTATTTATCATTATAACGAGCTCTCTTGGAAGTCGACAATCTTGAGATCGCTAAATTAACATGATGCCTGTCACAGCGCGAGTCACGATCATATAGATAAATCACAGACGCATGTGAAGAAATCGAATAGCACCGCAAAAAACTGGGTAGACACCAGCAGCAATTATCGTTGTATCCAATCATCCCGACGAGGCGAAATTCCTATAGATCCACAATCAATGCTATGCTATGTAACAAACCCCTCCTTCCTTACTTCATCACATGGACGACCCGTGTCCTGCATCCCGAGTCCCGGGACCCCTGTCCTGCGTCCTGTTCTCCGTTGGTTCTTCGCCGGCGTTGTTGGTTTATCACGCTCGGCTACTCATTATTACCACTCCTTCTCTCTCTCTCTCTCTCTCTATTCACCTCTGCCAGCTGGACCGTCCGCGTCTGTTAGCGAATGTTCGACAGGACAGACAAATGTGGCCTGGCAACGCCAGCGTATGCGGCTGCGCCTACGCCCGGCTTTGGCCCATTCGTCTATTCCTGCACAGATGTATACGCATATATATTTATATGTATGTATATATATATATATATATATATATATATGCGCGAGTAGATGTGTGTATGTATATGTGCCTGTGTGTGTGTGTGTGTGTGTGTCGAGGCGGCAACCAGCCATCGTTCAGTGTTGTACCGCCGTCGTGGAAGGGATCGGCAAGTGGGGGCCCTATCGAGTGCCTGGCCCTCGGTGAGGTGGGCGGGGCCTCTTCGGAACCCAGACGATTCTCTGGCATGCAGAGAATCCTGCATATAGGCCACTGGCAAGGGGAACACCGCGTTCGGCCCGCCACGACGGCCCACAGCACCATCCCTCCCGAGGGGTAGACATTCAGATAGAGAGGATGTTGTGTGTGTGCATGGCCTATGCTTTCCATGCAACCCCCGCCTGGCCCCAACGCCCCCCCCTCCTGCCGCGGCACAGCGCATAGCGGCGGAGTGGCCGTACAGGGCCGTTCTATGCACAACACACACCGATATTCCCGCCTCTCGCGGGGATTGCGTCCGGGGACGGCCCGTGGCGGGGGTTGTTCGGCGGGGGGGGCTCGACACTGAGGGTCCGTCGGGTACACACAGACAGAGGGACAGCGTGACAGGCGGGCGTAAGCAGCGCCGTCTGCATACCCAACAGCGCGAGTAGGGTCGGACAGAGCAAGACTTGCTATTGGCTGCTCTTTTCGCTCGTCTCGGACAAACCCTGCGTCGGCGGCCTATGCCAGACGACATAGGAGCGGGTCGGGCCTGGCCGGGCTGGCCCGAAGCCCAACGAACGAATGAATTTCCGAGCACAGCTGAAGCACCACCAGCAGCAGCAGCAGCAGCAGCAACAGTAGCAAGAATCGCGACGCCGTAGCAATAGAGCCAACCCAACGAAACCAATGCCATCCCTCAACGAGTGTCAGCCATGGGGAGCTCCCAGCCGGAAGAGAGAGAGAGAGAGGACTCGTACGCTCGTCCAGCAAGCAACCCCTATGCTCAATCGTCAGGGGGGCACGGCACCAGACCCCCGACGGCCCGTTGGAGCAGGCCAACCGACCTCGCCCTGGGCAGGGCCGCGCTGCGGTTGTCGATGTCGCGCCGGCCGAGCCAGGACCTTCCCACCGGCTCCATGCGGAGGCACGAGATCAAACGAATAGAACGAGGAGAGGGAATAGCAAACAATGGCCCCCCGACAGGCCAAACGAGGCCCACCCCGTCGGAGAAGCAGCGGGTTTGGCCTGCCCAGCCATGCATACCACAACCCCCCCGCAAGAGCTGCAGTCGCCACCGCCACTCCTGCTGCTGTTGCTGCTGCTGGTACGCCGCCCCCTAGGAATCTACTCACTCTAGTGGGGCTGGCTGAGACGTACCTCTCGGCCGCAGTGACGGCGGCCACGGCACCGTGGCGGTCAAATCCGACCATGGTCCCGTTGGAATACACAGCCGCCCGATGCATTGTGCCGTATTTGTTCTACCATGCGGTGCGACGAATACCGACAGCGCGCTACAGCTATATGTAGCTGTAGCGGCTCGCTGGCGGGTTAGAGGGCTTGCGTCGACACGGCACGAGTTCTGTCGGATTGACAGGTCGACTGTCGAGCAAGACAAGAGGCGGACAGAAAAATAGGGCCAGGACGTCATCAACGCAACACACGCAACCAAACAGCAACAGCAGCAACGAAAAAGACGCGACAAGCGCCGAGGCGACCGAGCAGGCGGCATCTGGTGCCAATGGAGTGGGGAGCATTGCGCATTCGCAGGACATCGGCCAGGAGGCTCGCAGGACATCGGCCAGGAGGCTCGCAGGACATCGGCTAGGAGGCTCCCAGGACGAGGACAGCGATGGCGGCGTTGGCCAGGAGATGTCGCCCGTAAGCAACTGAACCTAATTTGTGTTATTCGCTTGCTAGCACTGCAGGGTCACGCATCGAGCAGCGGTGGCAACAGAGAGGCTAGTGTTGGACAAACGGCGCTGTTGTTTCTGCCAACGGCACAGGCTGAGGAGAGGGGAGCGACAATCTGACAAGGGCTAGGCGTAGCAAAGGTCAGACGGCGTTATATTCGCTGGCAACGAGGGAAATTGCCGTTCGTGTCTGCGGACGAATGGGCCATCATGCATATGTATGCTGTAGTGCCTATGGGTTAGAGGATGATGATGGCGGCGATATATAAATATATATATATATATAATGGTGGACTCAGGATTTGCCTTGTTGCTTGTTGGGTGATCACATCAGGGCAGCTATGCTCCCTTCAACCAGCGAATCCTCCCAAGTTACACGGGACTCCTCTAGTTGGGAACGGAATGAAGCCTATCCACATTGATGTGGAAGGGAAAAAATAGCAATATACTAGAGACAAATACTAATAATAATAATTAACGACCTCATAAATCATCATCGCAAGGCATTTATAAGTGTATAAACAACATGTATAAGCAATTTGTTAGGTACCAAACAACAATCCAGAGCCGAGGAGTGTCTTGTCTTCATTTTCAAGAGATTGCCTACTGAACCACGTCAGCCCGCCTGGTAGGCTCTCAATCAATGACATAATTGACATTGCTGGTATTATAATTGTTAGTTATTATTATTATTATTATTATTATTATTATTATTATTATATTGCTATTATCTTGCTGTGAAATCGTTGCTGGGCAGCAATGCAACATAGTAGCTTGATTCGCCTTCCATCTCGGTGACCTCGATCGCCTGGCCGCTTGAGTTCGTCCGAAAATGTCGATCCGAGAAACGACGACGACGGGTGCTCACTTCACGTGAACCTCATTGCTTTCTTTATTTATGTCGCCCTATCTCGGATCTGACCTCACCCGCACGTTGGTTCAGCCAGACGAACAGCATACGTGTCGACGCAGTCGTATGCAGACGTGCAGCTTTCACACGTCGAGCTGCGGACGTGAACAAGCTCAGATCGTACAACGTAGTACTATGTAGGCAAACAAAAAGAAAAACGGGTGCGGTTGCGAGCAGCAGCAGCTCGAATCGCGCCAGGCCGAATGCGAGCGAACGCTCCGATAGCGAATCATGAGGAGATAACGTGAGGCGAGATTAGGCCAAAGATAGGCCAACGCTCACTTCACTGCGATAAAAGTGAAGGACACGAACGGGCCACTGCGGACAGGCCGAGCTCGTCTCGACCTCTCATGAACGGGTCATTACAACACGGCCAGGATAGGAGGAACAGCCAACGCATTAAGGGGACGCAACGGTGCCGACCACGACGCAGTGCGACGGACCCAGCGAACCACCTTCAACAAGCAGCCAAGCAAAAGAAACCAACCAATACTCGTAGATCTACCTAACTACGTATCTATCAGACTATCGTCTCGGACAACGGTAGCAAACGGTAGCGGCTGAGGCAGTAGAGGTCTTATCGGCTTCCGCTGTTACCGCCGCGCGCAATCAGCACTCCTGTGAACGGTTGTGTCGCTGGGACCCGGCCACCACGAGCAGATGGCCGATGGACGGCCTAGTATGCATCATATATATATATATATATATATATATATATATATATATATATGTGTGTGTGTATATGTGATATTGTTATACGATAGAGGCGTTATGTGATAGCAGATCGGGCGAATGGTGTCATTATAAGCGAGAAGTGACAATGAGCCGACGTAAACTGGCGTCAAGTAGGAAATGAGGTGCACCGGAGGATTCTGTCACTGTGGGGCAACTCAGTGACAAAATCGTATTCGTGTCGTAAGGTCAACAGGCCGAATCGTGGCTACCGATTGTCCGACGCTTTTTAAGTAGGCAAACTACGAAACGAGCCTGTAACAGCACAACTACCCCTTGTGTTCTCTCGTGAATATATATATATATATATAAAATTTAAAATATAGTGTAATCTCTGTATATATATATATATATATATATATATATTGTTCAAAATACAATAAAAGGTTAGAGTTGTCGTGTGCGAATGTAGTTAAAAGAACGATCTGTTTATAAGAGCATTAGTTCCCTTCACCCCAAGTGGTCACGGTACCCCATATATATATATACATATATCTGATAGCAGTAGCACATATATATATATGTGTGCCCTTTGGTGGATATGTCCACCTCGTACTATGCGACACAATGATATTCGCTCGTAATAATTTTCCATGCATCGTCCATACAGCGAATAGAATAAGAGAAGCAGTCATGCGAAATTCAGGAACGGTAGAGGCTCCTTGTTGGCTGGGGGCTTGGGGGCTCAAGGGATATGGCTGTTTCTTGTTCTGCCCGAGACCTGCTTGACTGTATTGGACTTGCTGAGAGAGATGATCATGTCGCACATTACTCCCTGTGATTAGCCGGATATCACTGCGTGTTATCGTATCGCAGTAGTATGTTTCAACCATATTTAGAATGCATTATAACAGTACGCATTACCCATTGCGTTTTGGGATTAACGAGACGTCGTCCGTCATCGACAGAAGTGAAGAGGTAATTCGACGTTTTGCGGTGATCTGTATCGCATGTTTGTCTATATGAAAATTATCATTGAAGTTCATACTCAGAGCGAAACGATAATCATATTGTACTTGGGTTCGGAGCTAATTGGGGATGGAAGTTTTAGATTGAGCTAGAAACTTAGTCCCCATCTGTAGTAAATGTATATATATATATATACTATAGATGGGGATGTGTATATATATATACACATCCTTTTTTACTTTGCTCATTTTCTAAGCATTCATATAAATTCTTATTTCCTTCTATTACTTTTCTCAACAGTATAGTGTATGTATACATTATACATACACCTTGTCCGCCGCGAATAATCCCAATGCATCGGGCCGTACACCCATGCTGGCTCTATCAACGCTAGCTGCGGTCAAAATAGCTCGAGATACATATATATGTATATATACCGCTAGTGTCAGCATTGCTACATTGTACAATAGCTTGTAGTAGTTTAAATTATATGAGCTAGCTATAATATAATTACGTAATTGCTACGCGTTTTCTTTCTCTCTCTCCCCTTCGCTATATCCCCATCCCGCTGCCTGATGCCACAATAATTCCGCGCCGGCCTGTGATATAATTCCATTGTACAATAATCGATAATGTAATCAATGAACAACGACAACAACAAGCAACATTTCCCTCTTCGTTAGAGCAGTAAGCGGCGAAAAAGTTCATATTCCGAGGCAGGGGTTTTTGTCCGCTACAACAATTCACTGTCTCAAAACTGGCTCAGCGATGCTCACTTTTCGAAGTCTGGCGAACAACTGACTCGCGCGCTCGCGGGGCGACCCCCGACCCTCGACGGTGGCGCCATCTCCCGGCTGCCCAGCGCGTCCCACTGCTGTCCCCCAAGACACCCCTTGATCGCTATCCGGCGCCCCCCTCCCCGCTGCGTCCGCCCCGCAGCAACTCCCGAAGCAGCCTGCACGCTGCTACCCCAATTGCTTTCGTTCCCACAACAACCGGTGCCCCCGTCGGCCACCTCGCCCCCGCCAAAGAAAAAAAACCGTCGCCTGTCGTCGTAGACTCTTACGACTACCCCCCCCCCACCCCACGCCCCCCCGGGCCACCCATATACCTCGACCGCCATAGCCTTTCCATGTGTCCCTATACAGCGTCTATAGGGCGGTCTCCCCAATCCGACGGCGGGAAGCCGGGGAGCGGTGGCAAGAGCGGAGCACACGTCACGGACGGAACAGCAGCGTCGGCGTATTTCTCCCCCTTGATATAATACAGCGGAGAACAATAGAGAACGATGGAAGGCCACCGAACGGCCGGGAGCGAAGGCAAATCGGCATATGCACTGGGGGGGGGGGGGGGCGCAGGGGGTCGGAGCGCCAGGAAACGAAACGACGAGGAAGAATGAAGACGAAGTCGCCCCCCTCCGAAGTAGCTACGAAACGGGTGGGGCAGGACCTCGGCAACGTAAGACCAGGACGTCGGGGACGAGTGGAGAAGGAGTCGTTGGAGAGGGCATGGATGGAGGCTAGCACTGTTGGCAGGGGGTGTATTGTTGCGGGCTGGCGGGGAGGAACGGCGATGGAACAGGCGACCCGAAGGGGAGACAGGGAAAATCCGTGGATGAATCTTGGCTCGGGGGAGAGAGGGCAACCCCCGAACGTCCGGGGGCAACGTGGTGGTCCAGCAACGAGACGGAGAGCGAGATCGCACCGTCGCTGCCGTTAGCTTGTTCGGAGTGAAACGGAATACGCTCACCAGGCTCGCGCAGAGGCTCTGGGACAGACTGCTCACCGACTAGCTGGATCGAGGGCGAGGTTTAAAGGCGCTACGTGTGTCTGGAACTTGGGGGGGGGGGCAGTGGGGAACCTTCGAGATGGAGCTCCTCACGAGGAGTGCCTTACAGAGACGGCTATGCCGTCACAGAAAAGGACGCGCAAGAGATGGAGAAGGGAAAAAAATAGCCTGAGACGGCCAACAGGAAAGGAACCCCGAGACTCGGCCTCGTGCCTGAAAAGGCCCTTCGAAGGCTGTTGAAGGAGGAGCGAAAGGGGGCCACGAGGAATATTCGACGTACGCTTCGTCCTGCGCCCTCCTTCTGCCTCGACAGCGCCATCCTATTTGGCTTACGGCGCCCGACTGAGTGCCTCGCACATCAACCACATATCCCTAGAACTGACTTCGTTCCTCCGTTAAAGCTTCCGGAGATATCGCTGGCACGGGTAAATCTGCTATGGCTGCCTCAGACGAAGGCCTGACTCCACTGGTCGTGGGTAGATCATATGTGTTGTGTAACACGATCGTTTGTTTAAGGTAACCTAGTGAGACCTTTTTGGAGTGCTTACTCACTCGCGTATTTATGCGAAAAGAGGTGGAGAATACGTGGCGTTTATTGGTTTGGGAGCATGATGAGTCCCTAAATAATATATTATTATTATTAGCTTATTTTTAGACTTCTAATTATTCTTCCTCTTGGAATTGCCACCTAATGAGCGGAACACTTATCGTGACTTGCCACAGAATATTTATAGCGGCCAAAGATTGGCGGGTCTCATTCGCTGAGTAGAAATCAAAACAACAAAGACATTATACAAACTCCTATTGTTTTTTTTTGATGCAATTATAATAGAAACACTACCATTTTCAGACATCGAGCCCAAAACTCGACACTTTGTACCCCCCCCCCACCCTCTCGTTCGCTCCTCCTCGAATTTACAGTATTTGTATATGTGTATGTACAAAACATGCCTGCATAATATTCACCATGCCACCAATCAAAAGAGCGATCCACATCACGACGCGCATTTTTTTTTCGATGCCAGCCTCTCCGCGCATATCCAATCTGTCCAATCTTCGTCGAGCTCATAATTACGCAGCGAGCGAGCAGGAGTGGTCCTGCCCCGAGAGACGAACTCTGCGCGCATAGCACAATTCGCGCATTCATCGCGTTACGATGTTGTGTACGCTGAGGCAACCCTTTCCCATTCCAAGGCCAGCAGAGAGCTCGGCTCGCTCGCCGCCGCCGCCGCCACAACCACCACTGCCGTTACACTGGGCGCCCTCCGCTCATTTAAATTTCGGGTGCCGCCGCGCCTTCCATTCTGCTTGCTGCTCTCGCAGCCAACCCTTCTAGGCGGCCCTTGCATATCGCTCGTCGAGAAGGCGCGGCGGCATGCTTGAACGGGAGCAGCGCGTCGAGGATGCGGGTGGTGCTGCTGTAGCTGCAGCCGCTCCTGCAACGGCAAGCGTTCGTCTGAGGTTTAGCTGGCAGCGGCCGCGGCGATGCGAATCTGTCCACCCAATGGCAATCAGTGACTGTGCCGCGGCTACGCACCTGAGGCGGCGCCGTACGTCCGGTAGGGCGCCGCCTACAGGGCTACATAGCTCGAGATAGCCTTGCTTGACAACATACTTGGTGGGTTTGCTGGGGGCTTGCGGATGTTGCTTGTGGACAAAAAAAAGAACAAGTCAAGATATGTGAAAGAGATGGCGCGCAACTTTGAACGCTATTTAGTATGGGATGACAACGGCGGAGGAGGCGGCGGAGGAGGCGGCGGCGGCAGCGGGTTGAACGCGCAGAGCAACCTAGCGCGCAAGGCGGACGTCCGTAGGTGGGACTATCGCGGTAGGGCATGATAGTTTGCCGAGTGGTGACGAGCCTTAGATAGGCAAGCGTCTCGTTGCGACAGCATTAATTATGCAGGCGATGAGCGACGATGATGAACGCGGAGCTCAACGAGAATGCCTGGCTGTTGCAGATGCCACAGTTATTCGATCGGCTGTGCTGCAACCTCAAAAGACGGACAACAAGCTTTTTCAATGTACATTTGTGCATTTAAATAGCTTGTTACAGCGGTGAGGAACGTATCATGTATACACAATGCTAACACAAGAGTCAGCCTGGATAACTAATCCCAGCGGAGTATGGACGGACATAACTCGATTCTTCATAGCCTCGTACAGCGGGTCCAGCGGCGGGCTGAGCATCTGCCCAGATCAACCACCACGAGGTCGCCGATCGTAACCATAGCTAGGCTGTGCCTCTCGTGGTTTGAAATGCTCAACCATACCTAACGCATATAAATGACCATATTACTGGCCGCTGCCAGCTCCATGACGGCATGGCGTGTCTCTGCCAACCACCGCAGTGCACAGTGTCCACGGGTCCAATCGCGACACGCTCAGGCATCTCGCCACATCTCGCGTACGATGAACTGGCGACTTGGATGTGCCAACTATGACCATTGTGGCCGCGATGACTGGTGCGATACGCGGATAGTATGAGCCAGCTACAGTGGCCAGTTACACCGACAGATAGGATAGGTGGACAGACGAATATCGAAACAGCCCCGACCTCCACTGGGACGGATAGTCCAAGAGGGCGGCTCGCGATCTCGCGAGAGTCGCCCGACTCAACGGTAGAGCCAACATTATCGGTAGCAAGGATGAGGTGGCGTCTATACTCCTCTCTCTCTCTCTCTCTCTCTCTCTCTATATATATATATATATATATATATATATTTCTCTCCATCGCGCGCTCTACTCATGGAGTGCGAGAGCTCCGAGCGAAGTCACGGGCTTCTGAAGAGCACCGAACGCCAAGAGCGGTTGCTCCGCTTCGCATAGCCGGCTTTGCTCAATGCTTTGTGTTTGGTAGAGGCTCTCTCTCTCTGGCTCGCTCGCGAGCGATCTGTGCCTTGTATTCGACCTGCAATTGGAGCCACACAGATTTCAGGGTGATGTGTAATGACAGGGTGTGTGACGTGATAGGTTCTTGATGCAATGCTGCACAGAGGGTACCGAGCTTTAAGAGAAAACCACTAATCTGTGTACCTGATATCTCGCTGTCGCTTTCGCTCAATGCCCGATACTGTAATGATCCGCGATGCATAGACTGTCCGCATTAGTGGATCTATACTGTTACAGTGAACTCCATGAATGTTATGCAATACGAATTATGATTGTCATAAGAGGGATAGGACTCGTTCGAACGGCTAGTGGACACAAGCATCAGGGGGACGAGCACCGCTTTACATTTGGCGTTGTTGCTTCCCATGAATTATACTGCATCTACTGCACCGAGCAATTACGTGCTTATAAGTATTCACATGTGAATTGGTCTTGTATTTTACAGCTGACTCTCTCTCTCTCCTTCAGCTACTCTACCCTGTGTGTCAGCAGGACTTGGAGCCACCTTTAAGTGGTATTATTTCAAGGACCTATCGTCCGATTGGTCCCGACACCGACCGGCCTAAGACTTCCTTATGCAACACGAGCTATGCGAAGGAAAAATAATGCAAGCAGCCCAACGCAAACCTTAACCGCCAGCTTCGTCTATGACAATATAGCAAACACTCGCCACACATTCGCGCTAATTGCCAATTCGTTCGTGTCCCAGTAGCAACAAGTATTGAGTATTGCCTCGCACAATTCCTCGACACGAATCGGCCGCGACCACCACCTCCTGCCATCGCTGCGGCCACTGTTAGGCTGGCGACTTCGACGCCTAACCTAACCTAACGGTGCTGCGATACCATCTCCTATGCGATTTCGCCTCCTCACCCAACAGCCGCATGGAGGAGCAGGGCGCGGGAGCGAGCACAAAGGAAGGGACATACTATTGGCGTGCACTGCGCGAGGACCGACCATCCAGTCGCCTGCGGGCCAACAGGACAATAAAAAAGACATAACTTTCGCTAGGCTTTTTCGGTTATGCACCAATTTCTATATGACTATGTGTGTCCGTTCGCTTTAGCGGGGGCTCCCGCTGATGCTGCTTGACATACGCCGCTGCTGCGCTTCGCGCATGGACCAGCGTGCGTCCAGTCTTCCACAGTCCTGCTCAACTGTTTGGTGCCAGTATATAAGTACATGTATATATATATATATATATATCTCGAACTATTTTGACCGCAGCTAGCGTTGATAGAGCCAAGCATGGATGAGCGGCCCGATGCATGGGGATTATTCGCGGCGGACGAGGCGACCTCGTTCTGCGTGCCACGCGATGCAGAGACCTTGCGACGTCGTGCAAGACTGTGGACCCAGTCCCCGCTGCTGAGTTAAGCCTCCGCTATGAGGCCCACTCGATCGAGTGAAAGTGACGCTAGCATGACCCGAGCTAGAATAGGTTAGGTTGGATGGTTAGCTTTTTGGGTTGGGTTGGGTCGAAGAGTTTTAGTTTTCGCGGGGTGGGTTTTCGTTCAAGGAGGTTGGTTTTTCTCCTTGCAGTTTTTTTTGTTTCCCTAACAGCCTGACTACCGGCGGACAGGACAACAGACCCGTCCGGGGGCTGCTCACTACCAAAGTTAGGGAGTGGTCTGAGCTAACAACGCAGCACGGATGTAGTGCTAGTAGTAGCAGTAGTAGTCGTTTGGTTGAATTGCTTAGTCATTCCTATGGGACTGGCGGAGGATTAGAATGGGGTCTTAGCAGGGGTGGGGTGGGATTGCAGGGGGTTCCTGCTCGGGGGGATAAAAGAACCCCACTCGTCGTATCCAGGATTGCAGGGTAGCAAGCCCTCTGTCAGTATTTCTCTCGCTCTCTCTCGAGAAAGAGAGAGTGAGAGAGAGAGATCTTCTCTTCTTTCTGCCCGTTGCTCCGAGCTGACCCTTGGCGCTCTCCGCAACACCAATCTCGCGTCAATATATATATATATATATATATCGAACGAAAACGCTGACGCATACGACGGCTCCCGTCATCCCACAGCCAGACAGCGCAGACATTGGGTAGGCCTAGAGACCGAGAGAGAGAGAAAAAGGAACAAGAAAAGGCATGGCCGAGCCCCCTACGGGATGAGCGGTCAGAGCAACCGGGCGGCCGGTTGGTCCGAGAGTCCGGGCGGGGTCCATATTTGCATGTTGATGTTCAGTGAACAGCAAAAAAAGTAGGCGACCCACGGCAGGCACACAGACAGACATCGGGAGAAAGACAGAGAGAGAGAGAGAGAGAGGATGTCCACCTGAAACCTGAACCACTGCGAGGATGAACAGAGAATCGAGACATAAAATCAGCTCGAACAGCGGGCCGCCGTTGAATGGGAACTGCGTCAGGGCATAGTCACCACAGTGGTGGTCCGCAATGGACGAACCCGCGTGGACACCCGAACGCGAACAGACGCCGGCGCATAATAACCAGAGACAAATGCATAATAACCCGCTGACAGGCTGAATTGCGACGGTCGCCGACTCGCCGCCTCTGCGAATGAGTACAGGTGGCTCGTGGTGTATCGTTACGGGAGAGTAGTGAACTGAGGAAGCTGAAGACGCCCAGGGAGGTCCAACTTCGGGTGCACGTTCAGCAAAGGGTTTGCTAAAACCCGAATTGAGCTGTGCCGCTCGATTCAAATTGTGTTCGAGCGCACTAGAAATTCGGTGTGATATCGTCGATTGTGGTCCGTGTTGTGCCGCAGGTGTTCGTGCAACGAGGAGAACAGTGGGTGGTTTGATGGCTGTACCGTCCTGGTGTCATTTATACGGTGGCACCGTACAAATACTCTGGTTTTGTTTGCAAATGTGTTATTTAATAATAATAATTATATAATAATAATAATAACTTAGACTAATTGACAGATGAATGGCGTCGCCCGTGCTAATGAAATCGATGCCGAGCGCTAAGGCTACCAAACCAGCCCGGTGTCTCAGGCCAAATCAGTAGTTGCTTCTATTGTGGGAGTTTTCTCACTGTTTCATATTCGGTCTACAATATGTCACATGAATAGACAATGTTCATCTGCGATATACACCGCGCAGACGTGTTTCGGTTTTTTTTTCTGTTGCCATAGATAAGCAGGCAAACACACACACACACACAGACGCATGGTATTTACGTGAAGAAATTGGGAGGAAGAGTTTCCGGGAGATCGAAGTGCTGTAACTGGCGTATTCTGTCCATAATAGTATCAGTAACAAAAGCAACAACAGCAGCAGCAGCAGCAGCAGCGGCGGCGGCGCGAACGCAGTGTGAATAGCCTCGGACATATGATGTTCCATATGCGAACGATGGCGTCAATAGGAGAACGGACATGTCTCATTAACAATACTCAGGCGAGCTGTTTACCCAGTCCGCTCTCTGTCTCCCCCCCTTCCTCTTTCTCTCTCATGAAGAAGATCCATCATTTTCCACTACGCACAGTCACTCTGCCGGTGGCCGCCGCTTTTGATTCATACATTATCAGGGAATACTGTTATCGAAGCGACTCATTTCGCTTCGAATGAAAATAAATATATATATATATATATATATATATATATATATATAATGTCTACCGATATCTGCCTGCTATTTCGTTGCGCCTCTCTGGAGACGAGCTAGCGGCGAGCGAGAGAGCATACAAACGCCTCGTGTCAAGTCGTGCCTTGAGATGATCGGTGTATGTGACCTGCTGTGTGATATGACATGCGTTGTTTTGGCTTGGGAGCGAAGCGCCTCGCGATGAGCAGGATACAGATAGACAAAGAAGTGTTTACAGGTTGAGTTTACATAGACGTCATTGGGTCGGTCGGCCGCCTGTTAGTTTCAATCTCAGGAAGGCATTTTTGCTTCGCAAGTGTTTGAAGTTAACTGGCACATAAACGTGTGACCCACGAATAGAATCTGGGGAGGGCTTTGACAGCAACATTTGCTAACTTATAGGTTTAGTAGTAGCCATTCTCATACCTTAACCACCTCTAGTGACTGCCGTTAGTCTGGGGCTCTCTCCCTAGGGAGATTCGGTCTCTCACCTGCGTTAAGAAATTTGCTTTCGAAAAAAAAGGGTAAACTTTTATTTGAATCAAATCCAGTAAATTTTTTTCAATACGACAACTTAAGCGTTGTAATATTTTGCGGTTCCGTCAATAAAGAAATAATTGAATTGAAATTGAATTGATCGGTACGGTCACGATATTGCATCGACAGTTAAGCGTCACTCCCATAGACCGGATACACGAGCCATCTAAGATATCTATATTTCCCAGTCTCGCATATGTATTGCTCTCATACGGCTAGTTTTTGATATTAATCCACACTGTCCGTCAAACACTGACCATACAGACTTGTCTAAGCTCAGCACCGCGACCGCTTTTTTTTTCGTTCGCTTGCCAATACGTGTCTCCCTACGAACCAAAACAGCAGCAGCAAGAACGACGCGATTCCGGCAAGAAACAACGACTGCACGGAACGGATGAAGTGGTGAGGTGCTGATGAGGTTCGTCGAGTCGTTCAACTTCAGGGTGCTCAAGTTCTCGTTCGTCGTTGTCGGGCCTATTTCGCGATGGCCTTTAGGAGAGAGAGACAAAAAAAGGCATTGTCGCTCGAGAGGGGAAGAGAATCTGTGGGTGAACTGAAACTACCTCATCCCCTACGCGAGGTAGTGGCGTGGCCTGCCGCTGCCGACGGTAGAGTGCCCAGGCCACAGCGGCGCTGAGTGTAGTCCTCGTAGGGATAGCTGGGAGCGGGTAGGGGTATCGAAGGGAGACGCTTGCGGCGTTGCCTTCTCTCTCTACCCGACGATGATGGGCGTGACCTCTTCGATGGCGAACGCAGTCGTTGATCTTGCATAGGCCCCACTTTGTCAACCTACGTTGTCATCGAGCTGATCGCAGCCGTGGAGCGGCGGCGGCGGCGGCCACCACAACAACGACTACTCGAACAGAAACGAAGCACAGCGAAATCTGGCCACCGCGCCTACATGTGCCCCTCGAACGACCCTCCCTCAGTATCGTCCTCCCCAGACCTCTTCAGAACTTTCACTGCGAGTCGTGCTCCGGGCTTTCTCCAGCTGAGCAGAGAGAGAGAGAGAGAGAGAGAGAGAGAGTCGTTCACGAAACTGCACGAGCCGTCATCGAGCTCTGACCGGATGCCTTTCACATTTCGCCTGCACTATATGCACCCGACCAATCTTCCCAGACTGCCCTTTTACATAGGCACATTCACGCACCTCCCTGGTCCTCAGCCAGGCTCTCGTTCGGATCGAACAAGAGCCCCCTCGAACGCGCCTCGAACGATTCGACTCTCAGCTCTCTCTCTCTCTCTCGCATTTTTCGGGTCGCAAAATATGCACACGCACCGATATACGATCGAATGTTAGCCTGAGCACGATGCCGATATGAGACCTGACGATGAGGCTCGTACGAAGGATTCCGCTCTCCCGGGCGTCTCATTCACGGCTATAGAGTGTACCTACACCACAGGAGACATTCTTCTCAGCGTTATTGCAATATCTCCTCTCTCTGTCTCTCTCTGTCTCTCTCTCTCTCTCTCTCTCTTTCCCGGCGGCTTCCTCAGTGTCACTCCTCTGCAGCCTAGGCCATTTTTGGCCAGTCCTATTTCTGCTGCTATTCTGGGCGCGCCGCTCTCCACAGAGTTCGATGCGACAGAGTTTCGCACCGCGATAACTGTCACCGTATGTGCTAGCACGCCGCTAGTCAGTACTGCCTCTTGGAGCCGTGCCATCAGAAAGCAGTTGTTGCTTAAAAAGCACAAAACAACGATTGTAGTAATGAACGACGCAGCCGGGATCGTTATAGGCCAAATGGATCTGGTCGAGCAGCTCCGTCGTCGTCGGCGGCATCAATGGGAATTAGCATCGGCGAGACCGAAATATCTGTCCTGCGTCCGCCTCGTCTGGCCTCTCGATCGTCAAGCGCCGCGCGTGTCATCTAAATCTCTGCTGGCCGGCAATAGCGCGCCGGTCGAGCCCCGACCCAATCCTCAGCGCTGGACAATACAGCCTCTGGACAGACTGGTCACTCGCTAGATCCGCTATTCAGAGGATGATCGCTTGTCACTGGCCGTGATCGGAGACTACCGCGCCCAAAGCGAGTTAGTTGGTTGACCTTGAATTCGACTCAGGGTGTTTCCCCCCAACGCGCCGCGCCTGGCCTAGCATCTCCACAATCTCAGCTACTGGATGCAAGGCAGCTTCAGCGGACGGGCGCGCGTCCGCCATCGCCTAGCCTAGAGTGCAGCAATGCACACGTTTGCTATAAAAGCCAGTAGTAGCCAGAAGGGAGAAATAGGGACAGTGGAAACTCTAAGCCGCGAACGGACACCGGCCAGCTCCCTTCATACGGCGATATTCCTGACTCGTCCGCCAGTCGCAATGCGATTGAGAAACAGAATTCAGCAGCTGTCAGAGATCCGGATCCGAGCACGAATTCGGATGAAGCATCCGGATCCAAACAAAAACGAAAGAGAGGAGGAAGGGAACGCCGCAGCGCCAGTCAGGGCCAAATCAGCAGAAGCTAACGAAAATCGATTGCTTTCGTATCCGCCGCCGCCGCCGGCGTCTGCAGATTATTAAGATTATTGCTCTGATCACCAGCACTGGCGTCCCTGCCGTCCCGAGAAAGTCTGTGAGGCGGGGTCCGCGCAGACGAGGGCGATCTCTCAGATCTAGACGAAGAAGTGATATGTTCAGCCCGTTCCGTGTGTCACGGGCAAGGTTAGGTGTTCTTTTTCCTATGATTTTGGTCAAATATCACAGCGCTAGCCGCGTTGGCAGAGAGAGTCGACCGACGGCTGGGACGAGTCCCTAACAACGTTCCGCATACGCAAGGTTTTGATGTGGCCCCCTACGCATGCAAAGCTATCTGTGTGTGTGTGTGTGTAATGCCTTACATTACGATGAACGGCGGTAAACGACTGAATGGTCGGTTGTATCAGATAGATTTTTCGCGGTAGTGTACACGGTGCCGGTGCCTGGGCCCGCTCGACCGGTCTGTTATTGAGACTGACTCTGCATGTCGCTGAGTTATAGCTCTCGAGTTCGGGACATTGGCTCGGTGGTGGGTTCAGCGGGCTGGAATCTGTTTCGAAGAAATGGTGCAATTGTTGCCAGAGACTATACAGCAATAGGTAACCGGTGGAGATCTGCTTTACTAACAAACACTGCGCAAAGCAGCTGAGTTCCCGACGTAAGGCTGCCCCTGCCCCCCCCCCCCCCCGCCCCAATAGTAATGGAAAGCGACGGGCGCATTCAGCTAGCTGTGAGCTGTCGCTTCGATTAGTGTACTTTCGCGCCACAATTATCTCGGCGCCATATTTCGGGCCGAGCCTAAAAGAACAATTCACATGATTATCGTTCGATGACACCACCTTCCGTTAATAATGCTTGATAAAACATTGCTATATATGCATATATATATTCTTTCGGATTAACAGATCGGCCATCCTTCAGGAAGACACAAACGCCTAAAGACCACGTAGTGTCTTTGCGACGAAATGTTGCTTTGGACCGAGCGCTATGCACTGGCTCGTTATGAGCGTTCAATATCGATGTCGTTACGTCATCGTCCGCTTCCTCGAAAAATTCTTTACGCAGCTCGCATTACCCGCATTTGCAAGCCGCGTGCAGTAGCGGGGTTTACCGCTGCGCACACTCTCCTCAGCTCAGAGAAGCGATGACAACTGTGTCGGTCTACCCCCCGGCAACAACGCCAATCTCGGGCATCGTCCCCGATGCAAAGGGTTGGCTGCAAGACCTACTACTCGCGCTGCAGCACGCGTCGTCCGAGGAGTGCACGCGCAGTGAACCAGCCGCTACGAACAGCACGCGCTGCCGAGATGCCCTCGATGAATCTTGTCAATGTTGCTGGCTGGCTGGCTTGCGATGTCGCCCATGATACACTGGCGCACCGTGCAGAGGTCCGTCCGGCCCAGCAATGCGTACAGCATTCGAGAAGAACGCGCCACCGCGATACAGAAGCCGACAGAGCCAACGCCTTTATTCATTCGCAGTCCTTGCCCCGAAGTAGTGCCCGGGCAGGCGTCTCGTAGATGGTGTTGTTCAGCCTTTGATACGCATCTCCTTGTGATGATTCCCCTCCGCCGGCACCCCACCGTTCAGAGTTCGCTGGGCCGCGAGCAGAGCTTCGCATGGCTTCGCTTCATGGGCCAATGAAACATTGTGAGCATGTGCGTCATCACAGCATAGAGAGAGAGAGAGGCATCGAACGACAGCGAGAGAGAGAGGGAGGAAGAAGGCTTTATAGGCTCCATTTAATTTGAAAGGATTCAACTACAGGGCGCCGGTACTATGGAGAAGCAGGTTGCGGCAACAGCAGCAGGAGTCCCGTGCCGTACCGCAAAGAGACATCGGCATCGAAGCTGGTGCCGAGCTCACCATGGATATGTAGTCCCATATAAGTCAGCCTTCAGATACGTTCAGACACTCAGCCGGGCTGGACCACTGAGTACGGCCATATGACCCGGCCGTCATAGACTCCCCCATGGGCGTGCGTGCATTGTATCACCATAGCACGCAACATTCAAACGATGCCTTGAATGTACGCCGGCCGCGTCCTCTGCTGTTTGCAAGGATACACCCACCCCTTCAAGATGACCTCCAACCCCGTCTGAGGCTGCCGCTGTCATCGTTGTCGACGACGAGTGTGTCACCAGCCTTTTGGTACGAAAGACTAGCCAAGCGTTTGAATTTGTATCCCATCTCGAGTTTCGTCCGCGGCTCGCCTACCATGCTCGATGATCCGCAGTCGCCGCTCGGATGACGGCTGTGATCTGATTATTTCGCTCTACTTAGTCAAAGTTCTCCCTACATGGCCCTATCTATCCATATCTATGCAGTTTCAACCTTACGCAACAGAAGCAACATAAATAACGACAACAACAGCAACAAACATTAAATGTCTCTCCGCGTCTAAAGGGTATCGGTGAGGGCAGATGGCGACGAAGGTTCACCGAGTTCACTTCATATCATTTTCAACGCCTCGTATGACCTGAACACGACAATTGTGTCCGCGCTACACTACGACTCTTAGTATGTATCAGATATTGTAATAATATGGGCTTCTCTTTGATAAACTATTGTATACACGTTCTGCGTACGTATGTAGTTCCCATTGGAAAATACTGAAGCATTAATATTGCATGTACTTGCATAGTAACATACATATACAATATATATATAAGAGAGCTTAAGCATTGTAAAATTGCAGCTCCTTTAATAAACCAATAAAACCTTTACCAATATATATATATATATATATTATTTTTTTTCTCCATTAATATACGAACAACCTATACACCCGACATCTAGCAGTCTGCGTCCCGTTGAGCTCTAAGGCGACACGGACCGCATAGCCAGACACGTTTACCGTGTTGACAAATGGGACAATTACAGCGCTCGTGATGCTTATCACCGCGCGGCCGAAAGATGTCGTCCTCAATGTTTACCTTGGACAACACGTGCTATGTATAGTGACTGCTGTATGACCCTGTCGCCGGGCGGGCGGCCTGTGAGCGTTCGGGCGCGCCAACGTGCCCGTGGTTAGATCTGATAACGTGGCCAACAGCGAGGCGAGTACGAACGCATGTGTATATGATGTCCGTTTGTGTTCGGAGACCAACGAGAACGGTTGAGATCAATTCACGGTTGCGGCTGCCCGCCTTTGGCAAGGGGGGTTCGCTGGCTATCGCTCTACCTAGCCGTCCCATTGCGCGCCTCGTGGTCAGTGCCAGCAACTGCCGCACCCGCGCCGTACGACGAGTGACCTCTGTCGATTCTACGTGCTCGAACCACACCGAGATCCGCATAGGCAGATTATCCGCCGGCGACCATGGACGGCTGGCGGTGATGAACTGTAGTGTTTAGTACAGAGAAAACGCCGCCAGCCGCTGCTGCGGCGACGGCAGCGGTGGTGGCCGAGGTGTGTATTATAAATAGAAACCGGTGTCTGGCGGAATCAGAGGTGAACGATGCTGTATGCACAGCTAATGGACAAGGTCGGTTGGACAGGTGCCGACGTTCCCTCTTCTATGCTCTGTCTGTCGCGATGAAACGGTGCGACCAATTAGCAATTAGCACAATTAGCAAGCAACGTCGCCATCATCACTTACCATCATTATTGCTAATAATATTATTATCATTGTTATTATCGTGTCTACGCTGCTACAAATGTATGAGGCAAACCCGTACCCCAGTGAATGAGATAGAGGAACCAATGCAGGGGCAGGCGGTGGCTGATGACGTGCAACGTCCGATAACCCCAACAAAGTCCGAGTTCAATTGATTCCGGACACCTCGTTGGTGGCGCGTCAACCGCCCCAATCAGTCCGCATGTGGACTGATGTTATTTTGTTTCTAATCAGAGTTTAGCTGATACTTCTTAAATTCAATACGCCGACAATATATTTATCATCGAATTGGCGACGTTTTTTGAGTTGTACAAAGAAGCGGATGCGCTATAATCGAAACGATCCGTGTTTACAATCGAATGTTTTCTCGCGCTGACTATCAGCCAACATTTAGGCATTCAGGGCATCGTTTCTGTGTTGCTGATTCGTAAGATGGACAACACCTTCAAATGCCAATAAGCAATCGTGGGCATCGTGGCCGTGTGTGCACCACCGGCCGCAGAGAAGGCAGGGCGGCACGAACGCGCCCACCACGCGACCGCCAAACCGAAATCCGCGCCTGGGTGCGTCTTGGCGTCGCCGAGGATTCGCTACGCCGGTGCCGCGCTCGGTTACGAGAACTGCCGGCACGAGTTCTCTGTTTACTTTTCAAATCTCCCTCTCCTATTCAAATTTCGTGTTGGCGGAAAATGCTGGCCATGTTTCCCCGGTTTGAAACGCCGCTAAAAACAAACGTCACTGCTACACTGCCACCCTACAGCCAGCCATCGCTACAATGAAATTGCCGGGCAAAATACTAAGTTAACAAGGGTCGTCGCCTCCGCCACCCCGCGTGTGTCTCTGCGCCGTCCCAGCAGCGCGTGCCGCTTTAGTTGTTGTTGCTGCTGCTGCTGTTGCTACTGTTGTTGTTGCTGTTGTTGTTGCTGTTGTTGTTGCTACTGTTGTCGCTGTTGTTGTTGCTGTTCTTGCTATTGTTGCTCTCGTCGTCGTCGTCGACGTCGCTAACGCCATGATGTCGTTTATCTCACGCGGTGCTCACACCTCCCCCCCCCCTGTGCGAATAGTACACATACAAACCTTCCCATAGGGTGCATGTCAGTCTGTTGGAGAGGCTGCTCGTTTCTTCATTCAGCCGCGCTCGGTTGCGATGTTTGAATTTCTGACAATATGCGCTCGCGCGCTCTGGTGCCGTGCAAGTTTCCCTAATGCAATGACCCCCCCCCCCCCCAATGGACGTCGTCATGTGATGTGCGTTATAATAATGGACGGTTTCATGCGACTCTCTCTCTCCCTCTCTCTATCCCTCGCTGTGTCTAACCATCAGAAACACATACGCAGAACACACAGACCGCAGACACATGGAGTCGCCATGGTTCGCTTTCCGTAAGAAGATCACGGGTCGGCTGAGGGGCACAAGCGTCAGCGAAACGCTTATGCGTTCTGGACAGATGACGCTTTCGAGACCGAGGAGAGGACAGAGAGGTGCGGAGAAGACGACCAAGCTCAGTCGCGTGTGACATGAGATCCGTTTGTTTCTGTATGGGCTGCCCGCGAAATTTCGCCGCCTGTGGGAGGCATCACCACAATGGGAGCCACAGACTACGAGAACGGCAGTAGTCCCCTTCGGGAAAGCGTCGTTCGGCGTGGTGCATATTATGTAGCACTTCGCTGCATATTATGTAGTAGTATCCGGCATGTATTTGGTGACGAGAGGTGAAATTCGCTCGCGATGAGTACACCGGGATACGGTGGAATTATCGCTGTTGGGTCGGGGGCCTTGGTGGTACGTCGTCGGTAGGATTGTTGACATGATGAACAAGAATGGGTTGGTGGGCAACACAATATAGCCGAAAGCTCGAATGATATCGATTCCGGCTAGTTGTACAAAGAAATTGATGACAATAGTAAGCAATATAAACAAGGCCACACATCTCTGTGCAACGTTAACAACGCAGCAAAGCTAGCAGCAGTTGGTCGACAAACGCATCTCACAACCCCCGCACCCCCGTGCTTCTATTGTTAAGCAGAGCAGGCTCTTTTCTTTTTCTTCTCCATCATCATCCGCGAATTGTGGTGAATCGCTCACACACGCATATATATATATATATATATATCCAGAGATGCATACATATATACCTATTGAAGTAGGTGAGGGCCTTGCTTGGTACTATCGCACGCCGGAGAGGTAGAACAGGCCAAGGGGGTGACACCAGCCAGATGTCTCCGCCACCGGCCAACATTCACCGCACTTACATGAACCCTTCAGAGTTGACCAACGATAAAGTACAGCAACAGACCACCAGCAGCAGCAGTAGCAGCAGCAGCAGCAGCAGATGTCTACGTAAACTGCTAAGCACACATTGTCGGCGGCCGCTCACGGCCACGTTGTCATCCACGAACAGCCCATGCGAAGCACTCGTCCACGACAGCAGCGGCAGCAGCAGTAGACGAAGGAGGAGAGACTACAACAACCGCAACAATAAGAGTAACGCCAACCAGCAGTCGAAGCAGTGCCACAAACGGCGGGGCACACTGCACCTGGATAGGCCCTTTCCCGTCAGGCCCAGCTGCGATAGGTCCAGCACGGGTCGCTGCCACCGCCGCCGCCGTGGCTGCTGCTGCTGCTGCTGCTGTTGGCTGTACTATTTGCCGTTATCATCAGCGCCGACGTCGCCGTCACCGTGAGCGCCGGCGTTGCCGCGGCGGCCGTCGACGAAAATCAAAAAACACTGCATAATATGGTACAGCTCCGCCGGAGGAGACGGGCAGAAAAAGCAGACGGGGACGCTGTTGGCGCCGTTTCTTTCTGGGTCTCTCTGCGCGTTCTCATCAGCATAATCCACTCCGGGAAACAGCCATGCCGCCGTGCTGGCGCTGCTGCGGCTGCTAACGCTGTTGTATCATTCGCCGCTGTTGGTGAAACGCAGAGCGGCTGGCTTCGTCTGCCAGGATTGCTGGGATTCGTGCCTTGCCGATTGGCCAGGCCCTTCCCAGCTTGGCCTAGCGTGGCCTGCCTGTGACGCGCACAGACGCAGCATATAGGAACGCACGCCGTGTGTGTTGCCTAGGCTTGGATACGTGGCCTTTTTTTTTTTCGTAACAAATGATATACGCGTGTGCTGCTCTCCCCGCATCGTCCAATCCTCTGCCGGCAGCGTTGGCCGGCGAGAGTGTACATTTGCTATTTCAGCGGTGGCGGCGACGGATGGAATCGGAGGAGTATACGCCTAGAACGTTGTCCTGTATCGGCTATAGACGAGCTACGGGGCAAACAAATCGTGACATCGCTTCCTCCGTACAGAAAAGATCGCCACCGGTGGACTGGTCCACTGACCACTGAGCTGGCCGATGAAAGATCAAGTCGTACACAACCTCACTGTTCATTGCGGGCCGAACAGGTCGAGCAGAGGACATAGGCGACCCAGAAGATCAGCGACATCAGCAGGCCACATGACGAGTATGCGAGAGCGACGACGAATGGCCGCGTCCGTTTTAGATGGCAGGCCTTCTTCTAATTGTTGGCAATGAGAGGGCGGAATCAGGACAAAAGTCCATGGAGATCCTGCAGGACAATTCGCTCGCATCAGTGACAAGGGCCAGCGCAGGCAGGGACGATTTCAAATCTGGCTTCATAACGTTACCTGGATGAATCCGATCGCGGCAACGCCTGCGAACATCAACAATCACCGAGGCAGGTGTCAGCTCTCCGTCGCGACGGAAGCACGCGCGATTCTCGCTGCATTGACATCTGGCCCTATTGACCACTGAATCAGACGACGTATACTATGAATCACTCGGCCGAGTTGAACGAATCAGCAGATGAAGTACAGCAAGAATACAGCTTAAACTGATTGTGAAACCGCACTTCAAGTCCGATTTTCGGCCGAGTCAAACCGGCAAGCAGGCTGTCACAAACCAACTAGAAACGCGGGTGTCTTTTCTATATATATATATATATATATATATATATATATAGATATACATACGTCCTTATTCCTCGCCCGGCGCCGATGCCTCCGTGTCGTCAGTAGCGGGATCGTGTGTCCGTTGTGTGACGCCGTAAAATTGACTTGGTCATGCAATCGGTTTGTTTGTCCGGCCCAAGCGACGCCGGCGGTATTCGCCTCGTCCGAGCATCATAAACATCAGCCTGAACCATCTACAACTTCTTCAGCTTCGGCTGTAGAGAGGCAGAAATTCAGCGAATCAGCGCAGTGCTCGCTCTTGGCTGAACAACGTGCGAACGTTCTCGCAACCCACAGCGTTCGTGCAGCGAAACTCTCAAGTTTTAAGTATAACTTAAAATAAATAGACTCGACCGAATCAGCGCCGACTGGACGCGAGGATCAACGAAAAATCTGAGATTCGTTGCCCGGTGGTGTCGCCCGCTTGGGCCCGTCGACGAGACGCGACTCGGCTAATGACTCAGCATCCGAGCGGTGTTGCTCATCGGGAACATTTCGACCCTCCGGCTCCTCTATATATAGGCTCCTCTCCATACGCATTTGCTGTTGTTGTTCGCGCGCCGGCTGCCTGCGCGGAGTCGACTGGCGCCGCGTTCACAGCCCCACAAGGAGACAAATTGGAAGCGGGCGTGTGAAAAGGAGCGAGCTACCGACTAACAAAACGAAGCGTTGAATTCACGCCAATGAACGTCTAATCTGTCTAGTCGAACGAAATGGTCGACAACAGATCGAAGAAAAGTAACACGAATGAAAAATCATAGATGGGGTGGGGGCGCAAGGGGGGTGCGGGGGGCGCGGAGCATACACACGGTGAATGTAACGCCGACGACACAAACAGGTGTATCATTCGGACCCGCGTCAAATCGGAATCGTATTCAGCCTCAGCTTGGCTACGTGGTGGCTAAGTGAACTGCGCTAAAACTTCACTGAACTGAACTAACTGAGCGGTGACCTTCTCGCTTTTGGGAAATACCCCATCATGGTCAGCACGGGTTGGCCGTTCGCGGCGGCGGCGGCGGCAGCGACCAGCAGAACAAATCGGTCCACGTTGATATTCGCATATTATAAAGGCGAAACGAAGCGCGTTCGAGCGCGTCTGATGGCGATTTTGAAATATGCCAGCAGTTCTAGTGACGGCCGCTCAACTTGAATAACTTGGCTAACTTGAGCTGCGTTCCAAGCTGCGAAGGGAGGGTATTGTTGTGATCTAGTGAATGTGGGTACACACGGTCGGCTGCGCGGCGCTATCCGCGGGGTAGACGCAGCCAACGTGTATCATCGAGAGAGTTGTATGCGAGCCTTGTCGATTCACGAAATTGACACAGATGCACATTAAAATTATATTCAAATATATAATAGTTTAATTAAAATTCATCATATTCGTTAGATCTCTTCTGAAAAAGCAAAACAGTGATCTTGGTAATGGTCCAAGCGGTTGACACCATTACCCCGGCAGTGTCAACACATTTTGTCAAAGTCGCGCAAGTTACCGTTGAGCCATTGAGCACTAATTGTGTGTTTGTCCTCTTCAACGCGGACGGCCGGACCAGCAGCAGCAGCAGCAACAACATGACACACGGAGCACAACTCCGCCCATGGAAGTAAACGCTGTCAATCACCGCTGATGGGTTGCATGGTCTCGAACGCAATCACTTGGCGCTGCGCAGACCAAATCAAACGCGGATGTCACCCCGAGCCGGTAGTTATGTCACTAGTATATATAGCATATGTATATTTGTATCACAAGTGGCGGCGTAGATCTCTCGCTCTCTCTGTCGCGCGCGCGCGGGAAGGGATTGTGCCTTGAATTCGTTTCGTATATTGATTCATATCTCAGTTTCCAATCGGGGCCGTCTGATGTATGATATGTCGCCGCGTTCGTGCACCGACTCGTGGGCTCTTACGGGCCTGGTCTACGGCCGCCTATGTCGGTAAGAGCACTCCCGACACAGATCCCCGCTCAGAGCCATATGCTACGGCAGCCGCTGACTGACCAGTCACCCATGGCCAATTCTTGCTGTGGGTGCCTCGCAGGGTCCTGCATCAACCGTCGTTCTTCGTTCGGCATGTGATGGCCGCCGTTGTCGTGGTTTAATTTGTCTCCCCTCACGGCTCTTGAGGCCCCAAGACACCGGTTATATGAAAAAGCTGTTGGGCGCTGTTCCGCTCGGGCCTGACGCACTTCAGGCCCAAGGAGAGGCGATCGTGAGCGGTGTGGCGGCGGCGGCGGCGGTGGTGGTCCGCCAGTCGGTGCGCCCGTTGTATCGACACAGCCCGAGAGCGCACTGCGGGGACAGGCTAGGCCGAAGGCGCGGGTCCTGAAAGGCGCGTGGGGCAACAGCGGGGATCCAGGACAAAAACTGGGGGCAGGTCATTACCATCCATATGGCCGCGCGCGCGCCACACCATACATCATAGATTTCTCTCCCTGCCAGACAGAGAGCACTACGCCTATGTACGAAGGGTGACATACACAAATACACATATCCATCGAGCGGGAAAATGGGACGAGGAAAAAATCTACAGCATAGATGGGGGGAAGAGGGCATCGCGGACTCGGAGAGGCCGCGGCCTGCCGTTCTCCTCGAAGACCGATCCACAGTTAGCTCCGAACCCCCCGACCAGGGCTAACCCCCGGACCCCAGTCGATCAGGGCTAACCGTGTCACTATTCGACTAGTATTAGTACCAGTGGTAGTAGTAATGCTTGGACCCAAGCACAAACGCCGCTCCCATGATGCTGTTCACTGTCCACTGTTGAAACAAGACTCGAACACGACGCTCGTACACCACACACACACGATACTGTCTGGCGATACTCACACAGAGGCAAGCATGGCAGGACGCATGCAGGATGCTTGGTGTAGGGCAGCCTGGTGCTAGCTGCCGAAGCTGCCGAATTGCGGGATAATTCTTCTGCGGGACCCCCAGAACAGGTTCCCCTTGGTCCTCGTAACGGCCACTGCAACAAGCTCCCGATCCCTGCCCGCTGCCGTATCCCCCCGCCCCCCCCCGTTCATAGTATTTGCCAGTCGCCCACTCGGCCGTCAACCTATCGAGGAAGGACGCTTAAAGGAAAGCCGACATCGAAATACAAGACATGACAGATATGTGACACGCAAAAGCCGTCACGCCACCGCTGTCGTGGTGGCGACGAATGCAGTGACAGTGGCTTGGCGATGCTTGGAAATGGAGATTTTTGTATAATTTGCCATATTTATTCTTGCTCGCTGCGGAGAGTGGGGTGAGTGCTGGGCACGGGCGACTCGGCACGGGTGTTGCATCGGCCAAGATGCTGTTAGGGGAGGGCTGGGCAGAGAAACTGGCGGAGGCGGACGACCTACAACTGAATCAGATCGCCCGTATATAACAGTGGTGAAATGCGAGGAAATCAAAGTCTATAATGATAGGCCGACTTGGGCAGGCGTGGAGATCGGTATTCTGGGCGACCCTTCGGTTACTTCGACGAGATAATGGAGCATACATGATGAATGCCCCCTGTAGGTGCTGGCACAGATGCATAAGGCGCCCAACTATTTCAACCCTCGAGAGGAGTGTTGACGCCAACCTCCGCTGATGGTGGTTTATGTACGGATGTTTGTTTAAGTACTTGAAATGGCCGTAAAACGGATAGGATTAAGCTTCTATCGACATTGGCTACGCCGCTTAACCGGCGATATGTACATAAACATATAAATAAATATATGCAAGTAGCTGTAGAAAGCTGCCTCTCCATTCCGCCCCCGATAACTTCGGGCTTCAATTCTCAGGGGGTTTGATTGCTACCCCCAAGTCTCAGATTCAACAGGAATAAATTCACAGGCGCAGTGAAGTCCGCAGCCGGAAAGGTGTGTGTGTTAATAGGATATTTGCATGGCGTTGCACACGATCTACGTCTCGTCGATTGTTGTGTACTTCATCTATCCCTTATAACAATCCTGAAGTGTCTCATAAACTACCCGCGCCCCACCCCCCGTAAATAATAAATTACCCCCTGTCGAAACGATACGTCCTGAATAAAGACTCCCCCACTCCCCTTCGCAGCGAAAGGCTGCGTAGAAAAAGCGAAGATTGTCCTCGTTCAACTCCACCCGTTGACTCACCTTGTTCAGAGCGGTGCGGTACATGAGACGCCTTCCCGTGGCGGGTCCGTTGTGAATCTTGTGCCAGCGATACTTGTGTCTAGGCCGGTTATTTCTGCTGCGGAGGAGTTTTCTCCGTTTAGTTGCAATGACTTGCCTTCGAAGGGGTCGCCCGAGATGGACGCGCCTGAAACTGCTTGCCACAAGCTTCTTCCGCCTTCTTCGAATGACCTGAACGATTCGACAACAATGCCCACGTGGAAATTGTTGCGTTTTGCTGCTGTGATTGATGTTTGAGTCGTTGCTGCGGGGTGGTGTATGACCCGAGTGTGGCTCTAGGGTGACAAGTCGAAATTTTAGGATGGTTGAGATGTAGTTCTTTCTCCTGAGTTCTTGGTTGAAGTCGGCGACTCGCATCAAGCGCCGGTCGGTCTCCTTCGACCAGCTAAGTCCGCCATCTGAAATGAAACGAAGAAGAAGACAATGAAGAAAAGAAGAAAAAAATATATATATATTACTGTTCATTGGTGGTCCCACAGCCTTGGAGCTTGAGAACGTGTGGCAATATATATATATATATATATTTTTTTTTTTTCTTTTTTAAATATAAGGGTTGCGCTCAATAATCACTCCGTGTGATAACTCCGTCACGAGTCGCTGTCAGGGTGACGTATCTGCGAACCGGACCCATCATTAAATCCCATCTGCATACCTAGCTGATGCTTGCCATGTTCCATCGACGTAATCGAGCGGCGGAGCAGCGTAGCGAGAAGGCTGAACAGAAGCCAGACAATCGACACAGCCAGACAAGCGTCGATCCTCATTAAGCAATTTCCGGCCTGTTTAATCTTCGGTTCGCCTCCCTCTCTCGCTCTCTCTCTGCCTCCAACGCCAACTGGCTGTTTGCTGCTATATGTATAGACGAACGTCGCCACTTGGGAAGGCACCAATTTCAAAAAAAGCAGGACAATAACGATTCCGTCCTAATTCGGTCCATGCAACCGTAACGATTGATCGTATCGCGGCGCCTCGGTCCTCGTTTCGCTGTCATCGTCGCTGATTCTAATGAAGACCTTTCGCTAACTAACGAGGAGTCGGCCGACATGTGCGCCTTGTTGCTCGGGTCCACCAAGCTCTCTCCCTGTCAGCGAACGTCTTGACGGGGTGTCCGCACATGTCACATTAGTAACATCAACTATAACCTCAAGAAGAAAGTCCACCTCGAATTGAGGCTGTCCACCCGTCTCTCCTCCCATTCCTGGCTGTCCAAACTCCGGTTTCGCCTCGTGTTTCGGTGGTTTGGCCTGAATACCGACTACGTTTAGCTGCAGGACCTGCAGACCTATCGAGAATAATCAGTGCCTACTTTTCATTCTCAAATAAAAGTCTCCATATTACTACTATTGCTGACAACGCTCCGAAGCAACGTCTACTGTTGCTGCCGCTGCCGCCGCTGCCGCCGCTCCCGCGCAGCCGAATCAGGATACCGATCAACATTGCTTTAGTGCTTGTAGCAGTCGCTGAGACCCTCTTTAGTAGCGTGGTATAGTCCACGATGTGCACGTGGTTGTAAAATCTCACTCGCTTCGCACTGCTCTTATCCGGGCGTCGCGCCGCTCGCGGACGATCTCAGCCACCTCGCCGGTGCCGGCGAACTGAATCGAAACTACTGGTCACAACAGCGTCGTGTGAAGATCAGATCTTGAAACAGAAACAGCCCCCACCAGCTATCGCTATCGTCCATCCAGCGGCTCATTGCTTCCCGCTCCTCCTGACAACAGCGGAAGCCGCCACCTCAGAAAGAGTAATCGTCGCTGCAGCAGTAAAGCGAGCCATCTTTACGTCAAAGCTTACGTTAGCTGATAATCGCTAGTAGTCCACCGTAGTCGCGGTCAGTTGAGTGGTGCAACCGCGCCCGCCCGCCAGCCAGCCAGAGTACCGCTGATTAGCGCTTCGTACGAGGTGTATTAACTGTCGCAGCAATCTCAGGCCCTCTGAGCAGAACAGAATCGTACGTTCATCCAGCTCGGCCCGACAACGGTAGCAGCAGGGATAGATTTCCACTGTTGTCAGTTGTACGGTAGGACCTCACACAACAACAACAGCAGCAACAACAGCAACCTTACAATCATCAGCGGCGTTCGAATTCGACAGCTGTGTGTGTGTGTGTGTGTGTTTGTGGGAAGAGAAGTCCAGCGATACAATGGGCTGGTGCTGCGGGTCGTACCGTTGTGGCGTTGGGTCGAGCCGGCGCGATTGAGTCGGGCGGACGGACTACTTGGGCGGCGGGCTCATGTAAATCTGCTGATGAGGACAGTACCCGGCGCTACAAGCGTCGAGAGTCGTCCCCGCTCATTATCGCATACTACAACACAACGTTCGCGCTAAGCATCTAGGGTGGTGTTAGGCTAAATTTAACGATATCTACCTCGCGTACGGTTATCAGCAGGCATGGTCAGCACGCATGAACGTTAACTGATTCTAACCGACGCTGAATGACTTCTGCCCGAGGCGCTGTGCCGCAGCAGCCTCGAGAGACCGGCTGGTGATGACGACAAGGACAAGAACGGAGACCGTGCGCACGTTGAGGGGTAAGCGGGCTGGCGGGGGGTTACCGGGGGGGCTTTGGGGGTGCGTCAAAAATAAAAGAGCGAAAGCTCCTTTGTTATGGGAGTCAATGGTGGGGATTGCTGTTCCGATGGTGTGCACTGGACGTCCATGAGGAAAGTTAGGATATTTTACGACACTGAACAACTCAACCGGAGTGAATAGTGTCTGCTCTCGAGTCGGAGCGGGCTACACAAATTGAAGTAGTCGCTTATGTATGATAGTATAACATGGACGAGGAGAACTCACGCGGTACGGATGCGACGGTTGACGCGATTTCTGCCGGGGGGGGAGGATATGCGCGTACTGACGCATTTGTATCGGAATCACACGCTGAGCCCGCTGGCTCGACGGCACTATCTGTTGTTTTACTGCGATTATCGTTATTGGTATTATAATATTATTATTATTGGTATTATGATTATATATATATTATTATAATCAACAAAGGTAAAGGTTTTATTGGTTTATTAAAGGAGCTGCAATTTTTCAGTGCTTAAGCTAATTGTAAAACAAATTGAATTGATAGAACATAGGTTACAATGTTCTATGAATTCAATCAGTTCGTTGTTGTCTGCCCGAGTTCGACGGGGTTCGTCCCACGAGCGCTCAGTTATACATATGTATATATACGTGACGCTCACCGTGAATACCATTCGTTCAGCATTCATTCTTCAGGTATCAATTATACTGATTAGATGAACGAGTAACAATATGCTGGCAAGACACTGACCATTTACCTTACGGACGTGCAACCTATATCGATTTCGATCCTGTTCTCGGGCCTCAATGCTAGACTACTTCATCTACAACAGCGACGATTACCGGGGGAGGATCATTTCTATGGGTGGACCCGCTCAGCGATGAAAGTCAACGCAATCGCGTATCACAGAAATTTCATCTGTCTAACGGCAATACCGCCCTTCACAGTGACAGACGCGCTTTGTCTTCCGGATGACGAGGTGGCGCGACGTCGACACTGGGAAGAGTGGAAAAATGTCCGTTTATCCTCATTGGCTACCTTCCGGTGAAGATGATGTGTATTGACATGGGTGAAAAGTGTATTAGTTAACGTGGACCAGGTCGCGGCAAATGTTTTACTGAAGAGTGCTCTCCGGGAACGGTGGTGCTGTTGAACATTGTCAAGAGTTCCGGAAGGCGGGGGTAGTTTCGGTGTTGACATGCATTTGCATGCCAACACCCCCATTCAATGAGGTGCGCCAAATTTGACATGTAATAATAATAATCATATTTTATTTATTATAGTTCAGACAAATCAGTTCTCTTCGACAGACGACTACTGAAATGTCCATATCTTTAGATATCTTCATTGAGTTCGTTCTTCTTCCCTGACTATTCATCTGAAGCTGTTGTCGTTAAACCCTTGGATCTGTTGAAACGCCCAGATTCTTCATATCCGCTTCAGATAGCCGCTCCGTGCGCATGTTACCTATTTAGAAGAATTGCAATTGGACGCGTTCGCGTGACACCCATACGCGAAATGTTCCCGTCATCTAGGTAATTGGTAGCGAACGTTGCATAGATGATATTGTTCACACAGTATCTTCATCGCAAAAAAAGGTTGACAGTCAACCGAGCAGCATTATTCCTCAGCCAAGGTAAACATCGTCGTCAAAAGCCAGTCATAATTTGAGGAGAGCGGCTCATCTCGTGTCGTTCATCTAACGACCCAGTAAGGAATATTAGACACGTAGAGTCTCTTTCTGTCTCTCTGTCTTCCCCGCTCTCAGCGGCCTGGTGCTTATGACGCCAGTATTTGCCAGTGGCGTATCCCTGGCCGGGTCCACTGCGCAGAGTAGCTAGGAAACTTCAAACGGAACTTCAATAGCACTGACAGCAGTCCCCTGTAAAGGCTATGGGACGAAGGTGATGAGTGCGGCGATCGTCCACCCGCCAATTCCCTCGTTGGCTAGAGTTGTCCGTCCAAATTGTGCCATCGTATCCATTTTCATTGCGGCCCTCCTACGTAGGTGTGGCCCTCTTGCAGGCCTAACCCACGAGACATTTCGTCCTCTAGGTACCATACTACTAATAACTCGGCAGGGAGAGTGGCTGGCTAGCGAGAGAACCTGCACAGTTGCTGTAGGCGCCCGTGTAGGTGAGTCGTTCCGTGCAGCACTGCCTCGGACACCCCTTGCTGTTCTGTGGCCTGAAGGCACAGTGTCCCTCCCCCGCCCACATCCGCTGGCCCCGTTGTCTACCGTCTCGCGCATCCCATCCTGCTGCCTGCCCATTGCAGGAACCGCGCGGTCAGTCTCTCTAGCCATATGCTCAGCCTGTGACGTACACACGACGCCATGATTCCGGAAGAGTGTGCAATATGAATAGCAGATGATATGGTGTGGCTGAGCACGTCGGCAGCGGCGGCAGACGATGGTCAGTCAACGGCAGACCAACGGAGAGTACTGGTCGGCCCGCCTGCAAGCCTCACCCATCGCTAGCCCGCACAGGACGACCGGGGCTGACAGCCTACGGTCGCAGCTTCTGCATGCCTCGGCCCCTTTCAGTGCTGCTTCCGTGGCAGCGGTTAAGGTCACAGCCGTCGTTAGGCATGCATCCATAACGATGGCGGTGCCCGGCAGAGCGCCAGATATACCGCTGACGTTATAGCGGAGTCCATGTGAGGCAAGCGGCATTATCTTCAAGGGAGGCGCTTTCCAGCCAAACAGCGGTTGTCGTATACGCTCCATGCAGAATGGATCGCTCCTGAGGAGCCTGCAAATCACAAGCAAGTCAGCCAGCCGCTCGGAGAGGTGTGGTGCACTGAGGTACAACCTGCATGGACTCAGCCGTCCGCGGCGTCTATCACACAGGCAAATGATGGCTTCACCCTTACACAACGCCATGCGCATGCATGGGGACGTGACCAAGTGAAGTCGCCGGTGAAGTCGTCACATCCCGGGCAGCAGCAGCAGCACCTCATTCTACTCCTCATCTCGTCGCTCGCTTGTCCTCCGGCATCAACGCATAGTAACAGTCATAGTACATATATGGCGCTCGGCCCAATGCGATGTCCAATGAGTGTCCGCTGACCGCCGAGCGAGCGAATGCCACCAGCGGTCGGACCGAGCTAGCAGTAACAATATACATAGAATAGAAGGAGATCAGTCCGAAGAGAACCTTATTAATATTAGAACAACCGTGGGGACACGACACCGAAGAAACGGATTCGGACGCTCGTATAACCACTGCAGGCAAAGGTCCACCTGTCAGACTGGATCGCCTGTTCTCGTGTTCGTTGCTGGTTGCAAGAGCGACACCACAAAGCAAATGTGATGCTGTCTAAGCTAAGTTACCGGGGGTCACTGGTGGAGGGGTCTCGGGCAGACGGGGAGACTAAACAAATGGCACAGGGGCAACGGATGGCGACAGCATGATGTGCCTATGCAATATAATAACATTGTGGAAACATGCAGATCTATTACTATTATTATTATTATTAATTATATGAATAAACACGTTTACACGATGTCGGTGTCATGGTCGACAATGGTCATCGTTGGCTCATCTTATGCGTGGGCAGCTAGGACCATGGCGGCAGACATATATCTGATGAATCGTTCCCGGTATCGGCCTGATAGGACATAGCAAGTTGCTGAAGAAATCTCGTCGAAATTCGTATAGGTCTTCCTTGAGGGACGCGTCACTCTGACGTCTCAGTGACGTCGTTCATGATCTCCGTCCGTAATCGGATCGCTGTGGCCTTATGCTCATCAACATAATGAAATGGCCGAACAAGGCCACCCCGTCAGTTCGCTGTTGTTTGAGTAACGCCGGCCGAATGCAGCGGCTCCCGGAGCGACCGGCCGACCAATACATGTTCGCAATAACAGATATCTCATTAATTAGCTAGACAAATAACTTCGGGGAGTCCTATTCAAACAACGAATTTCCAATCAGAGTCAAATATTAAAATTCGCCAGATCAATTAATTATGTAAAAATCGTTTCAGCGCGTGACTCATCCGAGGCTGCGATGGCAACAACAACTGCTGCATAACTCCGAGGATCGATACGCTGTCAATGCTAATTTCAATCATATTCTATTTCAATAATATGCCAACAAACAGACGTAACACGCACGCCGATCACAAGATGCACTGCGCGAGGTCGTCCACCGGAAATATCACTCGATATCCAATATTATTATTATTATTATTATTATTATTATTATTAGGTGCTATGATCTCATTGGCAAGTACCTCAAAACAAGTTATTTGAGCTCAAAACGCACCACACACGCAACACACACATCGTGATGAATTAATGACGCTCTACAGCTGAATAACCAACCAATCAAAATGCCAGCTGTCCCTTCGGTTAGACGTCAGCCGTGTTGCGGCTTGAGTCACTGTTAACCAGGAAGAAGACAAAGGAAGGTTTTTGCTCTTGGGTCTTGGTCTATTGGAACCTAAATCTTTTACAACGCTTAAGTCCCCTCGATAGGTTCTCACCAGGGCGCACCGGGGACACCTCGAACCTCCGCGGCCCCTCCTGCTTTTGTGCAGCGAGAGATATGTTGGCGTTCGTCGACGTCAAGCCACCTCCCGCGATGACAAATGGGGCCACCCATTAACAAATCGCTCCCTTGCAAATTACAACGCTTCCACACCGAAGAACTGCTGCCCGCCGTCACAGGCAGCGTTCGTATTGTTCACTATACATAATAATATACACGTTGAACACGAGCGATGTGTTGATTCCAAATTGTCGTTCGACATTCGGAGCCGTAGTTCGCTTCGGCGCCGAACCCAACACTGCCCCAGTGGACACCTCTCGACTCGTCTTATTGTGCCAGGCCATCTCGACAGCCGCATGAATAGTTACGTGCCCGCTCGAACATTGCTAGGATATTACTTCGAATATCGCCTCTGCGTGACGCCATCGGCAACACCAGTAGCAGATTACCCCAGGCCGCCGCCCCAGCCAGCTCCCTCCCCTTGCCAGCCATTAATTACACTACCGGTTTTACAATCAAGTCATACACGAATTTCACAGAGACCGGCTCCACTGCTGCCCCCATGAGCGTCGTCGGGCTACCGTTCCGTAACATGCATTGATTGGTTACAGATTGCGCTGATTTCTACGTCTCGGACCAGCCTTGCAGCCCGACGATCTATCTCTGATCGGGCGCCGATCCAAGTCACACCATAGCTCACCCGGCCCTCGGGAATCACCACCGTCTGGTCCCGCACAGCGCCCGCATTCACCAGTCAGCGGTGGCGGTGTTGGTTGGCACCGGGTGAGCTGGCCGATGTCAACAGTTCGTGTAGATAGACCTTGTGCGCAGATACCGAGTGCAGCAGCAGCAGCAGCAGCAGCGACTCGTGCGGCCGTCATTCGACAACTGCCGCCGCTGCCGCCGCCGCCGCCGTATTGTTACACACTGCGCGGTACTCCAACTACGCTAGTAGGCTTATTCGCGGCTCACGCGCGGGTAGACGTCGTCGAATTGAGATGGCCGTGGAAATCGGTGCCGGCACCGCCGCCCGCTCAGTCAGGAGTTGTCCCTGGGCTCGTTCAGGCGCGAGCGCAGGAGCGTGCGACCCGACCGCCCGCCGGTCGCTGGCTACCAGCATACGCTTCCATTGCTACCGCCGGCGCCGCCGCCGTTACAGCCAGTTACAAGTTTGACGAAGTGCAAGTTGACTCTAGTTGGCTGACACATATGCGTCGTCATCGGCGTAGCCACGATGATTTCAATAATTATCATTATTCGGCAGCTATATATGGCAGCGATATTAATGATCGTAATTACATATCGGAGACGGTGAGCACAGAGCGCATAATTGCGCATTGTGGATGGAACGCTCTCTCGGCGACGCTTCACAAAATGATGACGGCCCCGGACAGCGTGCACACTGTCGTGTAGGCAACGCGTGCGTGGCGGGAGAGCTGTTCTAGTAGGAACGGTAGCAGTTTCGCATTTGACAAAATCATTTTTACACTTCTTGTATATTTGTTTCGAAGTGAGGTGCCATTTTGTTGGCAACTCGTTCATTATTATTATTATTATTATTACTGTTATCAATATTTTTAATATTTATGAACAGTTATCAGCAGCAATTAAATTAACCCGGTGGATGGGTGTGATAATACGCACGTTTTCTTTCCTATGTGACAGACCGTGTAACCAGTATCCTGTAGACGCCATCACGTAATCTGCTAAACAGACAGTTGTTGATTCGTGATTCGTCGTGCGTGTTATACAGACTGGCCTCAACATGCCTTGCGCAATATTTATTATAAATCTTCCGAACCTTTACTTATTCTCATTCTATGGTCTCAGTAATTTAACATTATTATTACTATTGTTATTATTGTTATTATTATCATCATCATCATTATTAGTATGTTAGAATTTATTTCACTATAAAAGTGGGTAACAATTGAACATGACGCTAGAAGAGCGTGGGGAGCAGTGTGAAGAACAGCCTCTTCCAGAGATCGTCTAGAATCGAATATTTGAAACAAGGTAACCTCATTCACTTTCCCAGTCCGCTCAATATACCAGAATTGGGCTGCCCTCATGGACATCTAATCTAAGAAAATGTTTTCATTAAAAGTTCGATTGCACCGAGTGTTTCTCGTGTCGCCTGACGATGTCAACTTGTAATTATTCATAATTAGTGGTATGACAGCTATCCTACTGCAAATTTTCATTATTAATTCATCAACAACAACATTCGATCATTTCGATATTTTTTTATCTAATTAACCTTAACTAGTCAACGAGGAAATTGCTATTTTCCTTCGTTCCTTTAACATTATTTAACGTTCCCGCGATGTGACGATATAAGACAACTTAAGCATTGTAGAAATTGCAGTTCCTTAAATAAACCTTCAAACCTTCCAACCTTCAAACATACACGTGCTCTCGCCTGTGTCATGTGATAGTAATTTCCAAATCATTCTCGCTTGGCCTCGTCAAGAAATGGTACTCGAACGAAAATAGCGGTGCGCCGGTACATCAGTGTTCATGACCCCGCCATATCAACTTGTCAATCTGTCTGACCCGCGTTATACTGTAACACACTCGTCAATGTTTGCTTCTTCCACATGCGTTGCCTCGAGCCAAGGACCGATTTCGTGAACGTGGTAACACCGCCGCCGCCGCTGCTGTAGCCGCCGCCCCGACAGGTTTTTGCCAACCCTTTTCAACATCTGTCCAACGGTAGCATTTCGCGGTTCAAAGCTGACCAATCAGCCTCTTCCAGCTCGCTCAATGTCAGTCTCTCTGCGGAACCCGCGCGGGCTGTGTGCATGGGCCGGGTGCGCGTGAATCGCGGCCCGCGATCGGCCAACGGGCCCAAAGTCGCTTACGGTGTTGGCTTGGCACGCAGCGTTGGAATCGATCCGTTGCGCATGATTGCCGCCTTCGTTCGCGAGCAGCTGCCGCCTGCAGGAGCAGGCATGGCTGCACGCGTGCGTTTGTTTGCCCAGGTCATGCGAGGTCCTTCGGACGACATCGACTAGCGGGTGACTCGTGGACTGGATACATCATTGAAAGATAGGTTTGGGACCGCGCGTGAGAGCGTCTTTACACCCCCAGTGGCTGCGTGAGCCGTATCGTCAGCGTCTGTCAGCGTTTGTCTGGCAGGCCATCGTCCCTTTTGACACCCGGCCTTCGGCCTGCTTCGCTCTGCCCTGCCTTGCCGGTGACTGCTGGTACTGACCCCCTCTGAGAGATCTTCTTCGTGTGGCCCCACGTTTGTGGCAGGCCCACCATCATGGGTATGGCCTCACATGTATCTGTGGACTCCCTGTGGACGAATGCCCGTGGGCATTTCTTGCTATCGCTACTTGGTACGATGTCGATGCATCTGTCTGCGGGCATGTCCACCGAGGAGGGCCTACTTGGGCCGGGCCGTGGCGCGACCTGGCTTTCACTAGGCTTGCCTTGACTTAACCAGATGGTGTGGCAAGGGGAGGGAGGGCTTGAGTCGATCAGAGGGTCTTAGTTGGTAAGTAACAGTGTGTAGGGTGGCGATGAGTGTCACGAGGCCTTCCATGCATCTACAAGGGAAAACAGGCGACTAACGAACGGGGTAGCCGCACACGTGCGAAGGACTCAGGCCGAGAGAATGGACGGAGAATTAAAGGCGCGGTCAACAAACCGACGAATAAGGCCGATGTCCTAGAAGAGCGAGACCCTGCAGGCTCAGTCGGGCCAGCGGTCGACATCGAACTCATTCGTCAAATCGCTGCACTATTATAACCAGCCATAACGTTTGCGTGGATGTATCATACGTTGACAGACACGCTACTACGATGACAATGGTCGTTGGACGGACCCCAGCTATATGAACCAGGCGCCGAAATGGACGGCCGAAATGGTCCTGCAGGCACTCATGCAACGGCCAGAAAAATGGCGTCGTGGATACGCAGAAATCCCCTAAGTCGTCCGAGCTACCAGCCGCGCGTTATCAACTGCAACCGTTCGTATCATAATAATAATATAATAATATAATAATAATAATAATAATATAATATAATATAATATAATATAATATAATAATAATATATATAATAATAATATAATATATAATACTATTACATAATGCATAATAATAGTAATAAAATAATGCCTTAGGTCGACGAAAATGGTCGTCATAATAATGTCAATAATGAATGATATGCCCTGATGCAGGGCACGCCTCGTCGAACGAAGAACTTCCTCGCTGGTTTGGTGACCCAAAAATACAGCACATTCACGGCCATGAAAATTGTGTGAAAAAGTGCCGAGTCAGTCATAACAACGCGGAAAAATGTCTTCGAAATTCGCCGATTTTTACGACACTGTGTCGTTGAGTACGGCACCCTTGTCTCTGGCCACTCTCCTCTCCTCCCTCTGGGCGCAGGATCAAATAGGACATACTCAATACACGGCTGTGGTGTATCGTCGACGCATCACCGCGTCCCAGTGTGCGTGTCCTTGTGTTCTGTTACTCGCGTCCTCCTCGGTGGTATCCGCTGGTATCTCTGACGCGTTCATCCGGTTCGAGTGGCTTTTACCCGTTCGTTCGTGAACGCGTGTGGGTTTGGGTTAACTGCGACGCAGCGCCTATTGTGTGCTACGAGGAGAACATCGTCAGAGCCAGCTACGGCAATTTCCCTCTCTCGCCTTCTCTCTCTCTCTCTCTCTCTCTCTCTCTCTCGCTGTATATATATATATATATCTCGTGTCAGCTAACAGCATGCACAGCGCACGAGGAAACGGCGTCAGCTCTTCGTCGAACATTGCTACTTCTAGCCTCGAGCGTCATCGTCTGCGATCGTCGACTGCGGCGAGAACGAGTTAAGCCTCCGCCTCAGCGGATGGCAAGTGAACTAATTACTGTGCGTTACTGACTGAATACTATTATTACTATACATGATCGCCGCGTCAATATAGCCACAATATATATATATATATATATATGTATAGCTACAGGTCTGACCCGACTTCCACGGTTCCCCGCCTACCCGCTACGCATAACTCGATTACTCTGTTGAGCAGCGGAGCAGAGAGGCGGGCCTGGCTCAGAGTTCCTCGTCCGAGATCTGCGCGAGCAATGCACGCTTCCCAGTGCGTGCAGATGCATGCCGCGTGCACAGAGTGACCCCTTTCGTGGCTGTCAGGCAACCGCTAAGTTGGTACCGCTATCACAGTGATCGTGGACGGCGGCGGCGTCGTCGTCGACTTCCTCGTCCAATGCTGCCCTCCGTCCGCCGGCTGTTTGCGTCCGAGCGAACGAACGCTCGAGGGGAGAACCCGGCGGCAGGGCAACCACAACATGTACATATGTATGCAGTGATGATCGCGCATCTCGTGTTCGAATGTTCTGGCGTTCGCCGACCACTGAATCAGTTACTCTCGCAGGCGGAGTGAGTCCATGAAGTAGTCAATGTGCTGTTAAGTGCTCTGACTGATCGTCGGTTAGCGGCACAATATCTCTCTCTCTCTCTCTCTCTCTCTCTCTCTCTCTCTCTATATATATATATATATATGTATCTCAACCTCTTCTTTAGCCTTGCCAGAAAGATGGTCATCGAGTGCTCTGTGGCAGATCGTGCGTCTATCCGAATGTCAGTACGTCATGGTGTAGCAGTACTGCGCCAGGCGAACGCACTGCGATGATCAGTGCTGGCTATGGGCATATATATTATATATATATATATATATATGCCCATAGCCCACCTCTCTGTATATGTATATATATATATATATATATATATATATATATATATATATATATATATATATATATATATGTGTATATACAGAGAGAAAGCAACCGAGTTAGAAGGCGACGGCGAGGCGAACGAGCGCTGAGAGTAAAAACGGGGGGCGTCCATAGGGATCCTCGTCGACGTCGCCTCGATAGCGAGCAATAACGAATTGAGAGCGAGCGAGCGAGAGAACACGGCCGAACACACAGTCGTCACTGTGGCAATATTCCACGATGGCTTGTAGACGACGTTGGTTAGCAGCTCGCGCAACAGCCAACCAAGGAAGCAGTCAACCAACTCGTTGTGTGCGCGCGCGCCCCGGACACACAGGAGGGAACAGGGTTGGCGTAGCCCACTTCAGCCCCCCCCGCTCTGTAGTGCTGCTGCTGCTGCTGCAACTGATGCTGCCGCTGCCGCTCATAGTGAAATGAGAGAACGGGGAGAAGCCAGGAAGAGAATCGCACTGGCTAGCTACTGCTGTTGTTGTTGTTGCTGCTGCTGACGCCGCTGACGCCGCCGCCGGCGCCGCGCCGCTAGCAAACGAGAGGCCCTGCTCCTCTGAATAAATGTAACCACTACTACTACTGGCAAACAGGAAGTTTCTTCCGTAAGTCTCGTGTATTAGCTAGCACACGGCGGCGATGTGCGGTACTGGTCGGCGCGCCGCGACTGCTGCGGCCGGCTGGGCTCTCTCCTCGACCCAGCCGCACGTAGAGAGTCGACGCCAGCGAGCAAGCTGGAGAAGAATCGGGTCGGCTAGAGAGCGTCGAGTCGGCCGGCAAACGCTGCCCAACGAACAACTGAATGGTGGAGAATCAACGCCGAGCGCTGATAGCGACGTCGAGACGACACAGCAACCACTAGAGCTGCACTCGAGCAGATCGGCGGCGGCGGCGGCGTCGACGGCATCAGCATGCAGGCCAAGCCCGGCTCGACGATAACTATCTGTAATAGCTAGCAAGTCAGCAGTTAGCCAGCGCCACAGCACCTCTTCCGTTCGCATGAACTCCGTCCGCCACCGGGACTAACCACGGCGGTAGAGCTATACATAGGGCCACTACGGGCGCGGGCAACGAAAGCCAACGCTAGGCGCTTGTTTGCCTTGCCACAGTTGGCACGGCGAGTCGGCACAGAGCGGCGAGTGGTGAGCTCGTCATTTCGCCACCGTAAACCTCTACCAACGCAAGCGTCACACACGTTGGGATGCGTACGGCGGCTTGGTTTTTTTTTTGTTGCCGAGGCTGGAGAGCGCTGAGGTCGGTGGGTCGGCGGCCGCGGGGCGCCAGCCGACCTCGTCTGCCAGCGCCGTCAATGAGCTGCCCATCTGCTGGCATCGACGCGTATGACGAGTAAGCCATCCAGTCGTCGATCCCTGCCGAGCCGAATGGGTGAGTCGACGTTTTCGCATGAGGAGTCCGCTGCAGCATTGTCAACGTCCGGGTTCTGGACGTCGACATAAATGGCCCGTTGAAGAGGAGAAAGAACATGTAACGTCATTGGAGGTACTCCGACAGTGAGCCACGCAGAGCAAGGTGCCGTATCATCTCGTGCGGACGGTCGCTTGTGGCGACAGCTTTGGTGGAGGGAGGACGGTGTCCGTTCGCGCCCCAGATCTCAAACGGTCTCCAGCCGCGGCGACGACAACAGCAGGAACGGCAGGAACCCCGCTCGTAGTGATAGTATTGTTAGAAGCATAGACTGTGCCGCCGCTCGGACCCGATCGGCACATGAGTGTTTATGGCAAGGGCACCCACTAATCCCACGACTTATTGTTAGATCGCTTGGGTTCGCTCCACCCCGCTCCACTCTTGCCGTTCTGGGTTCCGTCACGGAACCAGCAGCGGATGGTCTGCCTGGCCTTCGTACTGCGGGCTGGCTTCCTCTCTATCTGTCGTAGCGGCCCAGATCGGGGCCACATGACCCCGATATCGCATGACGCCACGGATCATGGATGATACATAGTGTTTGGGCACTTGAATGAAAAAGGAAGCCAAAAAAAATCCTCTGGACGGGGGTTGTTGCTGGCGTTAGAGGAGTTTGACTGCTTCTGCTGCTGCTGGCACTCTACAAGTGCCAGGAGAAGAAGACAGATTCATCCGCCTGGCTTATGGGTTGCCTGGTCAACGGGTGCTTGCTTGAAAGTTTCGAAGGGGCGAATGCATTGGGGGTGGCACCGTCGTAGCATTGATTTGCACGAGGAAACGCCTCAGGCGGGGACAGGCGGCAGGTGGCAATAGTAGATGCAGCAAGAGCCGCTTATCAAAGATACAACCGTAAATGGTAAGTGTCTCCCTCGCTAAGGTGATCCTCCTGCTCACATCCTGCTCATATGCCCCTTCTGTGTTGCTTCTCAAAAGCACTGCGCTGTTAGCCGCAGCCACAACAGGTAGACCCAAGTAGACACCTGGTGTAATAATTGTTTTTCGAGCTCACCCTCAGCTGTTCCTCAATCTGACAGGCTTCAGCTGTCAACCTTAGGTATTACGATGAGGAGGACCTGTCGGGGCGCACCTTTGCTTATTCGCTTCCTTCCTCGTACCTGGCGAGAATCTTCAGATAAAGAGAGACGATAAAGAACTCCAACGATTCTACGCGCCCAACAGGATTTGAACCCGCGTCCCTCCGGTCTAGCACTCCAAGACGCTCCCAGACATCTGATGTATCCATCGCAAACACACAACGCATCAAATCGTGTATGGTCTGCTAAGAAGTGGACACAAACAGTTGCAATTACAATAAATACTCCACACTCGTCCATAATCGATCATTCAACGCGAGTTCTAACCTACGGCTGCCATACGAAGGCAGCCATTACGAGACCGCCCAAACCTCACAAGCAGTCGCCGCGCAATCTAACTCGTCTCCCCTTGCCCCCCCCCCCCCCCCCCTCTCTGACTCTCTATCTCCGTAGTACTGTTAGTTACCATCGACGACACGAAAGCCTAACCTTCAATCGCTTGAAAAATCTCCAGCCGATTGTAGCCTCGTTACAGTGATCCCTCTCGTTTGTAATCGTCCCTGCTCTTGTGGACGGGCGTCGTCAACAACCTGCCCCCCCCCTGCTCAACACGCTAGGCGCGGCGCATGAAGATGCAGGTCGCCGTGGCCGGCCACACCGCCGGCCGCACGTGTCTGCTGTGCGTCCCCTGCCGACGCGACAGGGCGGCTAACGAGAGATGGCGTTCGTGGGCAGCCAAGAACGAGCTGAGACGTCTCGTTGTGCGCGCGAGCGCCTCGTACAGCTTCGGGGGGCCGAGGGGGGAAGCAATAACGGCGTTGACGCCGATATCCAGCCATCACTGACCCAGATTCCCAGCCACTAGCTCAACTCGGGGCACACAGACACACGAACGTGGACAAACAAACAAACACGTAATACTGCACTTCGTGCTGGTCATGGACACGTCGTCGTATAGAATACACGCACACACACACGCCATATGGGTAGGTATTATATCTAGGCAAGCCGGCAAGGCCCTTGTGGTCGAGTCTATCGCGGAGGCCAATCTACATTTCGCTTCCGATTACGCCACGAGGATCATCGTAGGTCGTGCGAGCTAGCTAGCTAGCCAGCCAGCCAGCTAGCTCGCCTTTCCCTCGCCTTCTTTCTACCTAACCTAGCTGGGGGCCCTGCATGACAGAGACAACCCGACGATACCGCCGGCGTTTTTGCCCACGCCGATAGTCGTTGATCCGCTACAGCAGCCGCAACCGCTGCAGTGGAAATTGCCGTCCCAGCAGAGCGCAATCGGCCAGTAAAAACAGTGACTGCGAGAAAAACAACAACGTACCGACTTCTACGGGATGCCTACCCAACGATTGCAGGGCCCATTGACGCATTGGCCAATATGGGCGAATACGGCGGGACGAAGCGGACCCTTAAAAATGTTATGGATTAAGTAATAGGAGTAGCCCCTGCGATACCATTACACTAAGGCGGTATTACAGGAGCCGTGGAGCAGTGGACGCAGGGCAAGCGGCTGCACCCGTCCTTCGACAGTGACCCGTTCCGCAGCCGCCATCGGGAATGATAGTATCGCATATGATGATGGAATAGATCCAGATTGCTACAAGCAGGCGACCTGAAGAAAAGGCCCCAGGCCGGGTCCACGACGGCTGATGGCCTTCGCATTCGACGAGTGAACGAGCTGCTCGGCTGGAAACGGCGCCGTCGTTGTAATCCCGTTGTAGTCGTGCGCCGTCATTATCGTTGTTTTCAATTTTGCTAAAACTCAAGATGTCGGTAAACAGGTCGACGACGTGAACACGCTGCCACCGCATTACGATGAGACGATAATAACGCCTGGTGGCGGCTCTCTCATGTTACACATCGCGAACAGCAGCATTACGCGATGCGGCAGACGATTTCGTTGCTCTGGCTAGAGCCGGCACATAGGCGCTCTCTGGAGCGCGGACGTGAACGGCGCAGGGGGAGCTAAGGAGTGGACTTGTAAAGGCGGCAGCGCTGGTCAACGAGACCGGATGTTACCAAAGTGCAACCGAGAACCAATCGTAACGGGGCATCGTCGGTCGCTGGCTAAGAGAAGGCCATTGACGCTGACTATTTCTTGAAGATCGATATATATATATATATATATATATACATACCCTATAATATATATATAACATATCAAGACTTTACAAGCAGACGTGTGTCTCTCTAAATCAATTTGTATTGGCCCACTTCCAGCGCTGGTCGCCGCAGCCGCCACCATCGCTCAGCCAGCCAGCCAAACGACGGAAGAGACCGCAGCTGCATGTTGTGTTCCCCGGAGGGAGGCTGTTGACGAGCCCACCGGTTTATTTCCCACATATGCAGCTAGCTCGTGTCAATAACGCAACCAGGTGGAACAGCTCGTTGACCGATTACATCATGCAACGAGCATACACCGGCCATCTCGTTCTCTCGTGGCCCACCCGAGCGCCAACGATGCCTCGGAGGAAACTCAGCTTGGCAAAGTCATCGCTTTCGCAACGATGCTTGCAAGTTCGCCGCCGGCTCCAAGTCAAGACGTTGCACATGCGAGATGCTATGCACCACGGATACCCTCTGTCTCTCTCTCTGCCCCCCCGCCGCGCGTTCGCTGTCCACTTGGCACTTGGCTATTTTCGCGCACTTGTGCGCTCCCAACTCGTTTTCGTTAGTCGGGAGCGCCCCGGGGCGTTCAGGCCAACTTTTCACTGTTCACCACCACTTCAGCCACTATAATATACATTATTACCATTATACTATCCCCCGCCCCCCGCCTCCGTCGGCCAGCCACACAGCCGACGTATCATTGCGGTCGACATTTTCATTTCGCGGCACTAATTGATTGTGATCATATTTTTCCCTCTCGCTTCCTCATTTGTATTTATGAATTATTGCCCAACCGAGACGATGCTATTATTCACTGCGTATTTATTTCTTTCCTCTTTCTCTCTCTTTCTTTTTCTTTCTTTCCTTCTCCGACTCCTTTTCATGCTTCGGGAGGGAGGGAGGGAGGGAGGGGGGACTGCCGCCTTTCTAGCGAGTCGCCTTTTTCTCTTGGACTCGTCCGGGCTGGTGTTCTCCGTCGCTCGATCGCATCGTCTTGCTCTTCTTAATGGCCCCTAACCAATACGCGCGGCACGGTCGCCAGATCACGGGGAGTTCTTTAAAACCATTCGCTTGACAGACGACGATACTTTGGCAGAATTTCTTTGTAGCCATTATCAATATATATATATATATATATATATATATTCGCTTTTCGAATACGTGGCGATGGGAGAAGGCAGTAGTAGTTCGGCGCTCGTCTTCGCCTCGCTTCGAAATTAAGTCGAAACATTTCGTCTAAATCCAAAACTAAGGTTAATACATATATATATATATATATATATATATATATATATTTGCTGCTATTTCTCTTCGTACACCCGCTCAGCAGTTCAGTGTAAAGGCAGCTTTAAATTTTCTTTAAGCTCGTTGGCAGGCGGCGTATTGGCGCGGCGCGCGTTGAAGGTGGCCGACGCGATCATGCAGACGCTTAATGCCAAGGGACGCCCCGCCACCACCATCACCGGATGACGCGCGATAGCAATCGTCGGAAACAACGAACGCTCGGTCGCTCGCTCGCCCTGACGCTCGGCACAACAAACTAATACCGAGTCGATGGAACTTGCAGTGAAGCATTTTCATTAGGATTATGAACGAATCAATGAATAACAAAGACATGGTCAGAAGAAAGGCGATGGTTTTCCCCTCAGCGAACTGTTCAACGTGACGTGGGGTCTGGACGCCCGCCCCCCCACTAGACCACGCGAAGAGAACAGGTTCTCGCCGTTCTTCATATGAATACCGTTACGGAAAACACAACATCGAACGTATTGAACGCGAGTGGGCGGCGGCGGCGGCAGCTAGTATCAAGCAAATGTTTCCGGGCTGACTCTGCGTAGCCTTCAACGTTTAACTCAGTAGTCGACGGTTCAACTCGAACGACTGCTTTTGTCATTGCTCTTCAGTATTCACAAGACGGATAACCCTTTCCCCCCCAATAAATGCGAATGTCACACGATGAAGATCGAACCCGCTGTGTCGGTCGCCAGCCAGCTAGCTAGCCAGGTATCAAGGGGATTAGGTATTTTTTCATTGTTTTAACATTGCTCTGCATAATAATAATAATAATGATATCGATCTTAGCCGCCGCCGCCGTCATCGAACATCCAGTGTTATTCCCTGTTATTCGCCTCTGTTGTGGCGTAGGAACCTCTGTTGTGGGTTTATTCGCTGGCGTTCGTCGTCGCGCATTTGTAGACGCCTTTGGTTGGGTTCATGTTTCACTAACATAACAGCAAAATACAGGGAAAAAACAAAACGCAACGCTACAACACCAGCTTCGAAAATCGCCTGTGATGTTGCATCGGACACGGAAAGTTGTCCACGAAAACGACACGATGAATATTACTTGACCTGTTACGATGAGAATTGCAAACAACTCGAAAGTTCCTTTAATAAAACTTGCGAGAAAGTTTAGCTTTGAGTTCGCATCGTAGGTTTATGGTATGGTGCAATTTTGAAGCTGCTAAATACAATGGCTATCAACGGTTACACTTATAATACTTAATAGCATAATGTATAATGGATAGTTCACCATAATTAAAATGATGATAATAATTATAATAATAAAAATAATAATGAGATATTTCGTACATAACGTAAGCATTTTAAAATCGCCGTTTCGACAATATCAATTAATCCTTTAACTTTACACGGTCATCTCCTCTTATTACTACAATCCCATCCAAGTCCCTAGCCCCCCTTCCCCCCAGTATTCGGCCAGATTTTCAAACACGGCCGAACGCCGCTCTAGCACACGTTCATGCGTTCGTGCCTGCTTATGAGCGAACGGAGCCAGGCCTATCGTTCGCCAACCGTCCTGGACAGGCCTTGATTTTTCTCTTCTCGCCGTCACCCGCCGTTAGCTTTCGCCGTGTAGTAGCCTCTGTGAAAATTGTCACTTCTTCAATGTGTGTGTGTTTTTTTTTTTATTGTTGTTGTTGTCGTTGCTGTTGGTTGTTGCTGTTGTTGTTGTTTTTGCGCGCTCACTACTAGCAAATGCCGAGTAGATCTACTCGATTGCGAGCGATTGCCAGCGACCGTCGATCGGTCTGCCCGCCCGCTCTCGTGTCCCTGCCCGCTGGCGGACACTCTCGACTCGTTGCTAACTAGGCCAGCAAACGTGGCCTGCTCCCTTGCTCGACGATTCGATGGTTTGGTTCGACTCGAACGGCAGGGCCGATCTTCGGGTCCCGCTGCCGCGTTCTCCTCCGCGAATATAACTATTACTACTACCACTAGTACTACCGCTGCTGCTAGACGCTGGTACGAGTGCGGCTTCTACGGCGATCATTCTACAAAGACGTTCGATCGTGGCGGTGAGCCTTCGTGAGCCGGTCTACTCGGCCTTTTTTTTTGCCATAGCAGCCCAGTCAGTCAGTCCTGCCGCGCCGCCATCAGATCTGCGAGCAGTGGCCGCTAGATCCCTGTCCTGCCGTATGCTTACCTGCTGGCTATCGCCGTCGCGGAAGCTGGTAGGGACACAACAAACTTCTCCCGCTGTTCTTGACGCTGTAATATGCTACGCTTTCTCCCCCCCCCCCTCTCTATCGTTGGATGCAATGGGCAATTGCCGTTGTCGTCGTCGTCTGTTGTAGTCAACGCCGACAATATCGCGCGATATGGTCACCGCAGCCGCCGCCGCCGCCGGGGCCGATTCAAGAAACGTTCGTTCTTGCGTCAGGGCGGAACCTACTATTTCGTGCCACGGCCACAACTATTCTAATACCACCACCACCACCACCACCACTGGAACAATTAATGTCGCTGCCGGCGCAGCCGCTGCGGTGCTTACGATTGCTTCTTGTTCATACATGCGTCGGCGAACCATCTCGTCTGGTCGGCCGTCTTATCTAGGCCGGCGTATGTGGCCGCTGCTAAGTCAGTGGCCGTTGGAGTAGAAACAGTAGTAACGGCAGTCGAAAAGCAGTTATAATAGTAGTAGTATTTGTCATCGTGGCTCCATCGTGGAATCAGCCTCAGAGAGACCTGCATCAAGAGCGACACAGAGAGCCACACGAACGTCGAACGCCGATTCGTTCTTGGTGCCGACCACGAGGCCAAGTTATTCAACGCGAAACGCCCGCCCCGTGGCAAAGCCCGAAGCTGGTGACAGCCTCGGACGGAGTCAGCCTTGGCTGCGCCACCGCCGTCGCCACCGTTTGCCACGTCGACTAATTCTGTGGCCACATCTGGGATCTCTGCAGAGCGGTCGGCGAAACGCGGGGCGTAAAGACGTTCGTCTGTCCGTCGCTTGCTCTGCCAGCTCTATCGTAGGACGACTTGAGCGAGGATGAATCTCTCTCTCTCTCTCTCTCACTCTCTTTCTCTATGAGCCGAATCACGTCTCGCGAGGGCCTCTTATGTAAGGGGCCGGACGGCCATAGCGGCGCGGCAGCTACGAGCCCCTTAAGACGGCACCGCAAGGGCCCACACGGAGATAGAGCAATCGGGCAACGCGCTACACGCTGATGATAGGGCAAAATGTAACAGAAAAAAAGAAGCCGCACCGTTGGAGACCTGTGGGCACCTACGCTACATGGCGTGGCCGGGACCGGACTGGCCCGATAGCGTGGTACGCGCCGCCGCATCGAGGCGCTAGAACGACGGCGGGGCGACTAAGGATCGTGGTGGTGATGTGGCGACGATAGTGTCGAATCCGCATCTCGCTGCGGGACACGGACAGATAACATGAATACAATGAGCACGAGTTCGTCGGTGAGATCGCCGATGTTGGAACGAACAGGGCCTGACCCTGCCGAGCATTGGGGGAAGCGGCTGGACCGAGCGGACCAGCCGCTTCGAATCCTATAATGCCAGTTCAATGCATCGACAAACGCTGCATCCCTCGACATTGAAGGAAACTAGTGGACACACTGCCGCGCGGGTGAGGCGTGTTCAGAAGCTACGTTCGAACTATCATTGCCATTGTTGGCACGTTGAACAAGAGCGTGAGAGAGAGAGAGAGAGAGGCGTATTGTCACTAACCTGGGAGATTGTTGATCCTCCTCAGTCATGTGCTCCCGCTAATGGAACTTACAACGATCTAAGTCAACATATTCGCTAGCCAAGCCTCCTGGTCTGGCACACGAGCGTCGATACAGCAGCGACCAAAGTTGACACCCCCCCCTTCTCTCTCTCATCTACAATTTAACCAGATTCTAGATGACGCCCTTGGTAATGCATTAGACGGGACTCATTCAGTATATATGTATATATAAATCTAGCCGCAACCAGCCGCAAAACTCTTGAGAAACGTATAAATCAAGCAATTATTACGTGAACCCAAGTGGATGGATTACGTTACGTAACTAGAAAGGTCGGGCTCGACCCTCGCTAGCGGTCAAAGATTAAACGTACCTTAGAGACCGTGATCGCTTCAAAACACCTTTAAAAATACCGACGTTAAAAATACCGACGTTACACTGCCCGTCGGACGGATGACTCAGCAGGCAACTAGCCTTAGGTGTGACCTCCTTCAAATGACTTTTTCGATAATCTATCCTCTCTACTGTGTAAATAACGTAGGGAGCAGAGCGAGAGAAAGAGAGAGACAGAGAGAGAGAGATAGACTACGCTCGTAGACATCGTTTTCACAATTCCACGAGTGAAGCTATCAATTCGTTATCAATTATTCGAATCATTCATGGAGATGGGTAGCGCAAACCATTGACATGTCCTTGTTTTATCTTTAATTAGAAATCTGCTAATAAGTGAACTTTGACGACAAGCCAATTCCAATGAGTAAGCCGTATCACAAACGCAGCAAGGACCCCCTCCCTCCGCGCTAAGGCAGACGATTCTCGTAAACAAATGCTCGGCTGTTATTAGAAATACATTGGCACGAGACGCACCACCGAGCTGAACCGCACCACCGAGCGTTAACCATTCGAATGTGCTCGCCGTCAGCCGGCTCATGATGCAACAACATTACGGAGTATTGCAGATATCAGCGTCACAATCCGGCATTCCCCCCCCCCCCCGCCGACATCGCGGCGCCGACCGACTAGCCGGTGCCATTTCGGACTCATTTCAACATAAGACGAGTAAATCTTTCACGGTGTTCCTCGAAAATGGTGTGTTGCAAAAGGCACGCCGAGCGTCACACGTCAGGCCGGGGCGGCTGCGAGTCCATCGTATCCGAAGCCCGGCGACCTTCGTGAAGGCGCGGGAAGCAACGCCGGCCACGACGACGACAACGCACCACAGCGTCGACGCGGACCCCCGTTCGCAGTGCTGTGTGGTGGCATAGCAACAATATGGCGAACGTCTTCCCCGTAATCGCCACCCCTCGTACCAACCCGCTGTCCACCAGCCATGACCTATTTCTATAGCGTACTATCACCGTCGTAGACATCGAAATCATCTTCACCACCACCACTGTGAGCTTTTCGTGCTTATTGTTGCTATTGTTGCTGGTGCTGTTGCAGTTGTTGTTGCTCTTGCTGCTGCTGCTGCTGCTGTTGTTGTTCAGTGGCCGTTACGGTTGTACGTTTTGAGTAGGCCTGCGCGTTGGCCTTCGCCGGTCCTTCCGCCAGCGCTGGTGCGCCTGCCGTTCGCTTCATCTCTGCAGCAATAGCACGCACGAGACGTCACACTCGTGCCACCTTGATCGCCCGTTACGTGCGGACTTCAGGCAGAAGCAGCGGCGGCAAACCGAACAACTGACTTCTCGGAACTCAGAAAAATTTCTACGCTGACGCGAACATCGCCTCGGACCGGTCTGATTCGCTGTGGCCGCTGTAACAGCCCCACGAGGTGGACGATCACTGCCACCGACGGCGACTTCATCGACGGCGGCGGCGGCGGCGGAAGACCTCGCACCAGCGGCGCCCTTATGGCTATTCGCCACCCAACGATGCAGCTTCAGCGGCTTTTCGCCACATCGCTCTCACCTTCTCCCTATTCTCCGGTGCGCTCTTCTTCAATTCGCGCAATTGCGTCTGCTATATATATATATATATATATATATATGTATATATATCGACTGTTCGTTGCTTCCTGCCTGTTGTTGTTCTTCATTTTCGGCCTCATCTTCATTTCATCAGCCCCACGTGTTCACTAAGGCCCACACTGTTGCGATCTCGCCGTCCCACCCAGCTCTCTCTCTCTCTCTCTCTCTCTCTCTCTCTATATATATATATATATATATATATATATATTTATATCCACTGTCCACTCGCGGCATCTGTCTCAATTGCTATTCGTTGCTTGCTCCCTCATCAGAGTCGTTCAAGTGTCGTCTTCGTCAGTGCACTGCCGAACGGATCCGCGCTTCAAATGAAAGCCGCCCCGAAAACGCGGCGGCCACAGCAGTCAGCACGAGCTGACGAAGCAGCCGCAAAGAGAGCGTCCCTCTGCGCCAGCTCTCGCGTAGCGGCCTGAGCAGCAAGACAGTGCGCGCCGTCGCCGGCCGACTTCGTATTAATCTCGGATCGCTGCCGCTAGATCGCTGCCACAGTGGACCAGTGGGGCTGGCTGAGTCAGAGGGGCTCAGTTTCGCAGCCGTTCAGCTCCGCGTCCCTTGCCGCTCTCCCTCGTTCGTTCTTGCGACGGATCTCTCGTTCGCTTCCTTCCCTCGGTCGTCGTTGGCCGGAGGACATAAATCGGCATAAACGACACGGACCAAAGACATTACGACGAGCGCTCACCGACAGAAGCAGCGGCGTCTACGGGCAACAGAAAATCGCCTGAGCACGCGAGGCGCATCTACGTGGTTCGGGGTAATGGGGGCGAGGGAGGGAGGGAGGGAGGTGGGGTGTACGTGGGAAACGTGTAAAGTTGCCGCTAGACGAAGTCCACTATTGCGTGGCATTGTATTGTTATGATTGTATGTGCTGTAAGCGGGTCAGCGTCGAGGGTTTGCGACGGATGTTTGTTTCGGTGGTGGACAACGTGGAGAAACGCTAGATGTGCTGTATCACGCAGGGGAATCCGCTAAGTCCGCTATGAGTTGCGATTCGCGATTTCGATGTACCGCAAATGTCCAGGGGTCACGTTGAGGGGTGTGGATGGCACCAAGGTCGGGCAAAGGCGTTGGGCAGCGACAGGTCGCCAACGTCGGCTGCTTATGTATTAAGGGGTCGATCTGTTGGCAGGCGGCCGGACCCGCAGTTTATCGCAGGCTGATCGACGACTAATCGCCGAACTCAGGTACGAGTTAGAGGGAAACAGTGAGAGATAGAGAGAGAGAGAACACAAATAATGCTATACGATCATAGCTACTTCGAACCGATTAGAAAAAAAAAGCCCACTGAAACACGTTCTGCGGAAGATCTCGTCAGCCGGGCGTCGCCGCAGCCGCAGTGACGCGAGATGGACAACGATTTCGAGCTACGAAAGTCGCGAGACAAATTACCCCTGGCTCGGTCCGAGTTCGGGGTAAGACCCCCTCGCCTCCCCCCGAACCGTTAGCGAGCGGGCTGAATCGAGTAGAAATGCAGCGAGCGGGCTGAATCGAGTAGAAATGCAGCGAGCGCGAACCGCCAATCGTCGGGCATAAATAACGAATATCTTTTGAATCTGGGAATAGCGAGCATCTTGGATTAGACCGAGGGGGAGCACTTCGTCAGATTCCGTCAGATTATCATGTGACGTCTGACCAAAGGCCGTGCCGTCTATAAAGTTTGACGGCGAATAGGTAGGCGGCATTGTTACGGTTATTGAATTGAGGTTACCATGATGGTCCAGGCAGCGGGGGCAGGGGGTTTGAGGGTTAGGTTGAGCTATGTCTGCTGACTGAAGGCCATACTGGTATTGGGAGAAAATTATGTTTTCTTGATAATTGCCATGTGAAAATAATTAGCATGCCACCTGAATTTACGGACCTCGAATAATTAACATGCTAACACATTTAGTGAGGAAAAATGTTTGTTCACTATAATCAAGCCTTTATTGACCTGTATTCCATATTGTTGCGTGTCTTAACATCATTAAGATAATCTCGGTAATAATAATGATAATAAAACGGTGTAACAGGATAGCGAGATAATGAGATACTCCACTTCGGAATAGAGAAGCACAATGTTCGCCGTCGGGTCAGCCGCGTCATGTTCGACAACACAAAGGTACAGGGTCCGATGCCCGCCGTTGTACATTTGTTTTTCAAAAAGGGGTTGTTCGTCTTCTGAAGCAATGCCGCAAGGACTTCCGTGGACGTTCAATGTCGACTGAAAGTGAGCTCGGAAAATGTATTTATTTATTATAAATCACCGATATCACCCAGACGTCGGTGAATTTTACACCTTTGCCATTACAATTGGTGCCGCTTAGAAAGTCAGGCAACCATCACGTTATTGTTTGACCTGATTCACTAAGCAAACAACACGGTATATCCCTATTCGACATGAGCAACTTGACCCCTAAGCCATACCCGCTGGTATGCCTGTCGTGAACCTCTAATATCTCAAGGGTCAAGTTCTGCTCGTGGCTGCCCGCCACACACACACACGCACACATCATAGACATTCAGGCCGTTCGCCAGACATCTATCTAGACACGGGCAGCGATCGCGGCGCAGGACACAGGCCACGGGCCATAGGCCAGCCATGTTCCGTCCTCCTTCGTCTCCTGCTGCTGCTGTGGGTAGGCGATATCCCAGGAGACGCCATCCATCAACAGGACGACAGGACCTGACCACCCGTCACCCTCAGAGCTAGGTGATCGCTGTAGCTGCTGCTGCCGCCGCTGCTGCTGCTTGTTCTGCTGCTGATGCAGGCCCTTCGGGCGGCATGCGCATAACTACACCGGCATACCAAACCGCTTACAGCGATTACCTAAATAGCCGACCAGTCGAACGAACCGATAACAGACCGACACGCGGGCACACACGGCCTGAACGCAGGCCCAGGCGCGCGTAGGCCCAGCCACACACATCGGCAGGCTCGCTGGCTACTGCTGCGGCGGGGGCAGGAGCTGCTCAACGCAAACCTCAACGGGCGTTAGTTAAGACCGGGAGACATTTAATCGATCAATATTACTCGCATCCTGCAGGCCCGTCGGCATGTCAGCCACTGAAGCAACAACAATAGCAGCAACAACAACAGCAGATGACTGCAGTAGCAGCAGCAATCGACAACGGTGGGTCGGGCAAATCACTAGGTGATGCTCAGACCAATCGATGCATATGCGTATGTTTCTATATATGTATATATATATATATATATATATGTATATATATATATATATACCTGGATGTGCGTGTACCCAGCTCGAACGAGCAGAAGCACGAGCTGGCTCACATGGACCATGGATATTGCTGAGTGGGCTGAGGTGTTTTATCCTGCGATGGCTAATTAGCTGGCTTGGACAGCTTGATTGAGTTGTGCAGCTACACTTGTTAGGCAGGTTTGATAATTGGAAATTGCTTCGACGAGCAGACAGCGGGAGATATTAGAATAAATGCACGAATGGGTTGGTGAAGCAGATTTGAATACATCAAATGTGTTACATCTATTACGCTATTTTTGTGGCCAACTGCGGCACTGCGATATTTTGGTAAAATTGCCCCCGAGGCGTTTTGTGATCGGGGGTGCGGCAGGTCTCGAAGGAGCCAAGGACGAATCACGACGTGGCCTTGCGTTTTATGCCGTATATCAGTTCGATATACGACACGCGATTGCATTCGAGTCGAAGATTATCGTGTGAACCACAATGATCATTCGGTTCGCCCCGGCCACAAGCAGACGGCACGAAAGTGCCAACGTATAATTTACCCGCTGCTATACCAAGCATTATGCTATGCTGCGCGCAGGCAAGAGGATCCTGGACGACCCAGGCCCCCGCTTTGCACGAGTGTCCGTCAGTCGCAGGTGGCGATTTCCAGCCTTTCGAAGTCGAGGAAGTCGCAAAATCGGGTACATATGTACACATGGATAGATAAAGATTTCTTTTTTTTTTAGATAGTGAGCGAAAGTGAGAGGTCTACATACAAGAAAAAAAATGCTTCGCAAATCGAAGGCTTTAGGTCGATAGCCAAACGGGCTAAAAAAAGAGGTCGAAAATGCCGCACAGGCACGGGGTCTCCTCCGGTGTCATCGAGGAGCACGCGGTGAACACCACTTCTCCGAGTCGAGTTGACTCGGCCCGGCTCGAGTTGGGTCTTGGCAAGCCAGTGTATGCCTTGTAGGCTCATAGCCTTCGCTTGCTGCAGCAACTTGTGCTGTGGACTGAGCAGACCTCCCCCCCCAGATGCCCCGCACCGTTCACTACACGGACCCCGCGCGAGTTCTCTCATCGCGTCGGCATCACCATCGTCATCAGCAACATCTTTGAATACAGGGGGACGGTGGAGACCCGCTGGTACAAAAAGGCTGCTTTTTTCCCTTACAGTAGGGTTATTTGCCCTGTGGTAAGCGAAGTGTACGATGGATCTCGCGAAGAGCCCAAGCGGAGCGCGAAGGCGAGTGACTCTCTCTCTCTCTCTATTTTTCTCTCGCTTCTCTATCTCTCTCTGTCTCTCTCTCCCTTTCTCTCATGGGGCTGTATGTATGAAGACGCGGTTCATGACCACCGCCAACGAAATCTTGATAGGGGGCCCTATATACGATTTCGAGGCAGCACCTCGTAATCGAGCGCACCTTCTCCGTGCATCCGCTATGGCATTTTTTCCCTTGTCCCCCGCCAGCCAGCATCCAGCCAGCATCGTCTAATGCGATTGCGCGCAGCGCCGTGCTCCTTCGGAACGATTCGGAATGAGGTCGAATCACGGTTGGTGACGGCGCCCCCGCCGTCGGCAAGAAGAGGACCCCCACGATGATAGACTCGCTCGGCGCCGGCACGCGCCATTTGTCAACAGAGGAACGAGAGAGCAAGCACAATGCACGGGTAATGCAGCAAGGCTCAGCTTGCTGGGTGCTCGAAAGAGTGAAAGCCGGGAGGACCCTGAGGTCGTCGCACGTTGTGCTGGGCTGAATTCACAACGAACTCGCGCATCGGGGCAAGGTGATCCAAGAGCGAGATTTGAACAACAACAACAACAACAAACAGCAATAGATGTGCTGTGAGCAGCAATTTTCGGCTGGATTATCTGGCTTTGTCAGATGAGCCTTAATCTGAATTCGGTATTTTGTAAAGAGACTGCTGAACCAAACAATAACAGGTCAGTCATCCCAGGCGAAGAGGAAAGAAACAGACAATAGGCTAGATAGTGCCGCAAGGAGCATTTCGTTGTTCGGTCGGCGTACGCTTCCACGTTTCCTCGCATGTGCCCGTCACATTTGGCTCCACCAGATAAAATAAGATCTATTAATGCACATTATATATATATATATATATATATATATATATATATGATTTTTGACCTCGGACGTGTTGGCGTTGCTTGGACCACGACTCGGAACTACTACTGCTACTGGTGTAAATCAGTGCAATCAGAACAAGCAAAAGGGTAACACTACTCTAAATGGCCCCCTTCCACTACCCCCACCTACAAGTGCTAACAAGCCACGCAGCAGGGGTGCGACACCGCCCGCTGGGCCGACACAGCGGTGTTGGTCAGGCCCCTTTGGACCCGTCCACCGCGCGGCCTACAGTCGACCGACCGACCGACCTATGCAACCTTCCCGTGCACCTGATCCACGCCCAAGCAAGTGACACGGACATTACAACGGCAGTTGCGCCCATCAGCAGCGGGAGCAGCCGCACACCGTCCCTCCATAGGACGTGTTCATTAGCACAGAGTCACGCGCAAAGCTTGCACGACGCCGATAGCCAGGCTTTCAGACAACAACCGCAATAACGATGACAGAGGCCGCGGTAGCAGCCGCCCTGTATTCTAGATAGGATTTATTAACTGCCGGCACCGCTGTTGCATAGCCATCGGTTCGTACTCGTCACCGCCGTTATTGTCCATCCGTTTCGACGTCCGTCCGAAGGGGAGGGCGGTTGACAACGGAGGTCGTTGAATGCCCCCATGTGCGTATGCTGCAGCCGAGACATTCGTACAATAGCACCCACGTAACGGGTGTGAATGCCGCTGCTCGAGGAGGGCCTTTTGTCGAGGACGGGGTTACGGTGTGATGATTGAATGATGAATAGCGTGGCTATCGATAACGGAAGTGCTGTCTGGTAGGCCGGCTCGGGTGGCCGGGGAGCCAGGCGGGCAGTAACGAACGAATTCGCGTGGCCCGCCAACCGGATACAGAGTCAGGCATATGCCGTTGGGGAAACTAGACTAGATTTCAAGGTCTGGGGCGAAGTGCCCGTGACAATGCAAACAGCACTAGCATATGGACGATGAAGGGCCTCTCGAGGGTCGTCATTCAGCTGCAGACGGCGGGTCATCGGCTGAACCGCATCAGTGTCTAGCGCCGTCAGTGACTCGCTAAAAGCAATCAGTGGCTACTGATTCGATTGTACTGCAGCTGAACGTTCGGGTGGCGGCATTATAATAATTAGTATGAGAGGTCGCTTGCGATGAGGCGGTTAGCGCTTGATATCTTCATCAATCGGTCAAGTGATGTTTTCCCAAGAACTGCTATGATATCGATGATACATCGTGTCTGAGTGTCTGTATAGAGGTTGTTGACGAACCCCAGAAGGAGCCATGGTGGTCGTCAACATTCGACGACGTCACAATCAGATCATCAGGAGGAAGCTGTAAGAGCCGATGATGATAGTATACAATACATATAGGTACAGGGTAGACTAACCCATTCGTTTCGCTTGCTGGTCCCCGCAGTAACAATCGAAGAGCTTGTCAGAGCTCACTAGGTGCTGATATATGTATATATATATATATATTTTTCTTTATGGGAGGTTTCACGAAAGTTAGATGCACATGCGTCACTCAGCTGTAGTGAGTGATTCGTGTGGGACTCACAAAGACAATAAACCCCAGGTAGCCCCCGCACCCCAGGGGTTCAGGAACTGCTAGGCATTACTTCGATAGGTCGATGATGTTGTCAAAGGATGACACGACTCACCGTAACCCACTGACCTTTTCAACGTTGATCTCCATATCGTGGTTGGTCACCAGTTCTATCGTTTTCCTGCAATGAAACCAAAGGAACAAAGCGACATTGAATAGATTGACGGGACTCTCATATGACCCCCGACCACCACCGTAACTATCAACGTCCGACCGCTGCGTCGGTGCCCTTAAAATGTCCTATTTTACCCCCACACTACTGTGCCGGCTTCGTCTCCATTGGCGATCCGTTTCTAGCACACATATAAAAGCGAGTACATGTTGTCTGGCCACGTGGTGCGATGGTAGATGACAGTGGACGACTTAAGTGGTTACTAACCGCTGCTTAGCAACGCTGGAGAGGCTTCTCCGCTTACCCCTATAATGCCGATAGGTACCGCCCACCAAGCCCTCCCGCTTGATATAGGTGGGTGAGGACAGCAAAGGAACCGAGCGATCGGCTCATTGAGGGCATTGACAGAACAATGAGGCAAGCACGAGAGGTAGACTAGCCCCCCGGAGCAGCAGCAGTAAAGTATCGGTGAAGTGGGTGCCAACTGAGACTGCGGTGGCCGGGGGAAGGCGAACTTAACGAGCAGCCTCGGGGAGCCAGCCCCTTCGAGCTACGCAGCGCCCTAATGAGGGTCAGGGGGTCAGGGGGGGTGGTGCATCTGTGAGCCGGCTGGCGAGGTGCCGTTCACAGTTCAGGGGTTATTTCTCTTCCTGCTTCGAGCCTATCAATCCCGGCTGCCGTCTGGTAACGTCGTGCCATTGGGCGTCATGGCGGGTCTCAAAGGAAGTGGCAAAGTTCACCCCCGACTACCCCCGCGCGCACACCGGCGCCAACGGAGTCGAAGAGGCCATGGTAGTAGGCGCATGTCAGCGCGCTAATTGCAAGAGAACAAAGCCTCATTGTCACGTTCCCTCGTCAGCCTCTTCGTAAGCGGCTCGTGCCGACCACAGGCGTAATGGCATTACTCTACTAATTTATCTCTATGCATGCTGGTCAGTCACATCTGATTGATTGATTGATTCATCCAGCACTAAATTAACAACCGGCGTCCTATTTCTGATCACCCTCACGAATCGGTTCGCTCAGCGGTCCCTCTCAACAACTCTTCGTATCGCGTTGACGACCTCGTCGCCTCCCGTACTGAGCGTCTCTTTCTTCAAATCTTCGACGATTTTTTTAACAACAAACAAAAATCGCATCTATGCTTTCTGTTTCTATAACAGATGCTTCAGCAGTCCGTTAGATTTCACAGGACGACAGCTTAGATGAGCCCGTGTTTGATTATGCGGTAATTCGGACGTCCGCTCGCGCAATCCCTGCATGTGAAGGCAACGTAATTCTACTGTCAGCGCCGGACAAGCCGCCACTGCTGCCGTAACGGCTATCGCTCCCCGTTGAAAGCGTATTAAGGTCATTAGCATTCGATGATGAGCGCTCCGACGCCATGACGTCGGACTTCCGTGCGAGCCAGGGCCACCGTTACGCCGCACGACGTGTGTGTGTGTGTGTGTGTGTTTATACGTATATCCGATGCATGTACGATAAGAGTTCGGGGAATCGGTCAAGGTCATCAGACTGATCCGACACCGCACACACAGACACACAGCACGCTGTACGAAGTACAGATCAACCGGCAGACACCCGTTCATCCCCGTTCGCCGACCGCAACTCCAGAAAATCGGCGCACGCTGTCTCCACTCGTCGGCCGTCTGTTGCTGCGATCCGAGGCGGCCGACTTCGCCTGTCTTCGTCGCCTTCCAGACGACCACGACGAAGATCACCGAAGAACGGCCCCCCCCCCCACCCAGAAGATGGAAGAAAGTGCCAGCGGCTTCGGGAGACCGCGGCGGCGATAAGAGCGACGAGGAATACAGATCGCCGTGGGCCCAGAAGACGAGGGCCAAGCGAGCACCTCTCAAGATTCCGAGGAATGCAATACAATATGTAGTAACAGCGGCAATAAAAGAAATATATAAAATAATCAGAATATTCGGAAGCCGAAAAACTGTCCGCGTCATCGGCCCGATCTCACTTTCGACGGTGGGCGAAAGTGAGTCAAGCTTTCCATTACGAACGGTGAAGAGGAGGAGATCTGTCATTGATTTGCGCTGATTCGACCCGAAGAGTTCGTATAACGGCTGCGGCCATTATGTCGAACGGCCTCGGGTGAACTGGGTTTGATGATATGAGCGACGGAGAGCGACGGTAGATTCACCTGATTCGTAAACCCGGTGAATCTACCGCTCGCTAAGGACGGCCAAGGCGACGCCAAGCTCGTGTTTTTTCTCGTTTGTTCTTAGTTAGGCGCAAGTGGTCACGTGTCGGCGCCGAGACGCGTCGTGTATCAATGGAAATGTCAATGGGCATGTCCATAGAAATGATCCATGTTCACCAAGGGAACCAATATCACACACACGAAACGATGCTGCTACATTGTGTATGAAGCTTAGTAGAATAAAGCTTAATGACGAGGTTTACGGTGCATACCTGAATAGCGGTCCGCTAACGTGAACATATTGACGAACGAGTCGAAATCTTGTGTTTTCGTAACTCAAATAATTATTATTATGGTAATAATTATTATTATTATTATTACAATTATATAACGTAATACCACCGTTAATCAAGACGAGTGGTGGGTCACGTAATCATGTTCCGTTCTCCCTTGTATACGCCTCAGTGAATCAAATTGAATATGTCTGTTGGCCTGCCGTTACAAAACAACTCTCGGTGCAGGACCAAACGGAGCTGGCCACCCTGACTCTCGCCGTGTCCTGGGTCGTCACCCCCGTCATCGTCGTGGCCCCCTCCCGTGAATACCGAGGTAACTGCCTGGGGTTGACCAACAGCCAGGGTGCTGCTGGGGTGACATTGGCGTAGAGCGAGTAGGGAGCGGGCCAAGGGCTCGTTCGCTGTCAACTCGTATTATCGCCACGTTGTCCACCGACACACACACACACCACAATCTCCTTTGATTTCGTGTGTCGTTCTCGGCTGTCCGATTGCATGCAAACGTGCTCTGTCGTCAGGCATCGGGCCTGCCCGCCTCCCATGCAAGGCCTCATCGGCCTTCCCGCCACTGTTGGCCTATTCGTGTTAAATGGGCCGAACGCAGAGTGTCGCCGCATAGACGTGCCGGTATGCAGGCCGTGCAATATACGAGACGACGAGAGTTCGGTACTACACGAGCGTGTGCCCCACACGGCCACGAGCCGCTACCCCCCATTCTCGCATGGCCTATTCGCTCATCGCGAACTCTCCCCGTCATGGGGTGCGGGTCGTTCTAGGCTATCCGGGGGGGGGGGTTCCCGAGCGAAATCGAGGTTGTCGTCCTCGTCGCGGTCGTGTTTACCACAGGTCAGTGCCTGTGGCACGCACCAACCTGCCAATAAGTTGATGTCGCGTTGCCCACATCGCGCCAAACAACGACGAGCGCCCAGGGACACTCGGGCTATCGGAAACTGTCGGATCAGCCGAATTTGTCCGGGCAGTCCGCCAGCCAGCCCGGACACAAATTTTCGAATGCGGCCGAACAGAGACGTCGATCTGTCTCAGTCGTTGGGGAGGATGTATTCACACTGCTCGAGGGTACTCGCCGCTGTCAGCGGCGAGGTCGGCGATTCCGCACGGGGGCGCACGGGATCTGCCACGTCGGCACCCTGACATTTTGCGTACAGTGAGTGAGCGGGTGTTGATGAGTTCGAGAGTGAAATTTCGGACGGCCATTCGAAGGGGACGTGCTGCTTGTCGTCGACAGACGGTTGCAGGTGATTTGTCCCTTGTGAGACTGTGATCTTGTGCGCTCACCCGCTGACCCGCCGCCTCAGCTCGACTTTATGCGGAGAAAATGATGTCGTCTGTTTTTTTGTCTCTTTTCGTCATCTCCCTCCCTCCTATACAGTATATATATATATATATATATATATATGTATATATATATATATGTATATATATGAGGTGAGCGCCATCACGACATTTGCTTTTTTTTTGGCGCTGCACGCATACTCGATAATCCTTCGCGCACATTAAATCCCAAGCTACTACCAGGGATCTTTTTGGCCGAGCGCCCACATCCGTCCAGAGCTCCAGCTCTTCTATTTGTTAACTTGTTTTTGAACCGAAAACCCCTGGGCTCCACGTCCATGGCGTAATCCCCGCGCCATCCCCTGGCTCTTCTAACCAAAACATCCACGAAACCCTTTCGTATTACTCTATAAGATTGCAACTAGTACTACTAAACCTTGTCTGTCGGTCGATCCTTGATGTTTTCCCACACGATTCCCAAATCGGGTTCAGTCGGAACCGACACCTCTGTATCGGCTGATATACCCTCGTCCACGGCCGGTGCCAAGGTGCTGTCGGAGGCACAGTTCGTATGCATGAGAGGGCCGGTCCGCGATCGGGCCATTGGCCCTCTGTGTCTGCTGCCGGTAGCTGCCAATGCTGCCCCTTCCCAACAGCGTACGTCGAGTATGCTTCAAGTAGGTTGATGTCTACATGCTGATGTGTGTGCGGCGAGTAGCGTTTGACGGGAGGCATCGGACGGGCGGGCGGCCGGCCGGGAGTGGAGGCGATTCGGCCCGTCAGAGTCCCGCAGCGCGATACTAAGAAGTACAATAGTTGTAGCTGTAGTAGTGCTTGCAGACCGAGGCAGCGAGGCGGCGAGGGGGCGGCCGATGCTACTGCTACGTGGCCACCCTTGCACGGATTTGCCGTGTTGAGGAGATGGAAGTGGCCAACGTGCAACGGCCGAGGCTGCCATGCCAAGACTACGGTACGTGGTCTATGGACATAGCGGGAGGAGGGGAAGAGCCCTTGACCTCGTGTTGGAGCAGAGGCTCCGATTACAACTCCCACCAGCCAAGTGGGATGCTCGCACATGTATATATATATATATATATATATATATAGTGTAGGATAGCATTTGGGGTCGTGGATGTTCGGAGACCTCCGGGCCGAGACCTTTGGGTCACCCGGGGACGGATACCGGCAGGCATTGCCTCTCCGTCGGCCGTATGCCGCTGTTCATATGAAGACGTCCGGAGGAGCGCTCTGGCAGGAGCTGGGGGTCGAGAGCGGCATCGAGTGGTCGCCGGGCCGAGCCACTGCACTACTTTGGCATGGAAGCCAAAGGGGCACTACCGAACTCGTCGCGAGTGAGGAGCGCTGCGGCGGCGGTGGCGGCGACAGACAGTCAGACGAAGCGACTGAGCTCTCATCGTCTTCATCGGAGGGGAGCAGCCCCGTCTTCCTTTTTCCTTCTGAACCCCCACGAGAAGCGAGCACGAGCCGCTCGTTCTCGTGGGGGTTCGGAAAGCAAACGAAGATGGATGACATGGATGACCCTCAAGACCGCCAGCGTTTGGCTCCGGCCGACCCTAGTCGACCCCCGCCGTCAGCACTTGGACGCTCGCTTGCTCCGGCATTTGCTGCTGGTGGTGGTGGCGGTGGCGGTGGTGGTGCTCCTGCTCCTCCTAGTGTTTGGCCGTTTCCATCTGACGATTCGGCGTCGGCCACTTGCTGACTGCCAGTAGCCACTTGCCTACGAGAAGAAACTCTGACTGGGAGGAAACGATTGCCGGCAGCAAACACGCAGGCATAGGTAGACACAGGCGCCGATGGGTGCAGCCAGCGTTTCCCTCAAGCGGGACATCGAAGCAAGTGGTCCCTGACGTCGCTCGATCTCGTTGGCCGGGAGAGACACGCGGGGCATATGGGCACCGCAACGGAGCGCCGCATATGCACATGAACGAAGAGCTCTCCCCAGGAAACCCGAAGCAGGGGGACGTCGGCAGTCCGCGGGAAAACACGGGACCCCATAATAGTATAAGCGCTGTGGCAATAGTGATCGTGATAGCAGCAGTAGCGGAGAGTTGAGCAAATCAGGCAAATCACTGACGATGAATGGGCCCGACGAGCCGATTGGTAGAGGAGGTGCCTAGTAACTGTTTAGAGAAAACCCGACGAGGAGATGACTCCTGTGAGGAGATTGCTGACTGCAATGACAACTGGAAAGAAAGTCTTTTCCGTTTTTTTTTTTATGTGTTTTCAGATCGAAGCTGTTTTTTGTTGCTCATTCGATTGTTCCATGCTGCTTCTTGTTGAATGGGAACAGACCAATTCCATAGGAAGTATCCACATTTTGGAAAGAACGGCAGAATTGCACCAACACGTCACCGAAATGTTGATGACACTCGATTCGTGGTGAGCCGGGCGTGTCTCTAGGAGGCATTCTAATGCGAAGAGCTTCCAATAATCAATTAGCATGCTCGAGGATGTATCGTCCACCGCCGTCACTGTATCGTCCATGCTACCAATCTGTGCCGTCACCAGCAGAAGGTGTACGGGGTCATGTATTCGAGTTGTACTTCACTACAAAGTAGAATATGTGAGCAAGTGAGTAATGGGATATTGTTTGCATCATCTCCAATATTTCATTGTAACCTCCGTCTTAGCCTTACCTCCGTCTCCATATAGCATATCCCGGAGCGTGAGGGGCCAAGGAATCCATGCATCTATATGTACTCCTGAATGATTGCTACCACCCCCCCCCAACTCCCGGAGTATCCTGATAATGAAACCGTTACCCATATTGCTTGAGCATGATGCCAGAACTGGATATCGTGGCGTCACCAGTGTACGCATATGTCAAGCGTATCCGTATGATTGTGCCTTTGCCGTTCGTCGCCGAAGACGAACATCCCACCAACGCTAACACGAGCGAAGCGAGGATCCGATCTCCGGCCCTTGAGCAAACCAACTCTGGACGAGCGATCGAGTCGTGGTAAAACGTCTTGATTAGGGAGTAGTATTGCAGCCAGCAGCCGTGGTCGCCGCCGCCGCCGCCGCCGCAGCGCTCGCAGGCCAAGGCAGACCACACACTTCCACTGAACGAACTCTGCTTCGCGGGTCTGTGGCGAGCCCCGACTCTTTGGCTAGTTGAGTTAGCCGCCCTCGGTTGGGAAGAGGCCCGATCCATCTCCACTCTTGGACGCGCCTGTCAGCGCGCGTGTGCCATGCTAAGCTTGAATCCCCTCCACAACGGCCATGACAGCCTTACCGACGAAGCATTGCAAGAGGCCTTCGCATGATAGCTTATTTTATCCTGACCACTGGGTCGTTCCTGACCCCCCGACGCAACCATATGCCCTATGCACATATGGTAAGGTTCGACTTCTGGTATTAGAGAAATGTCGAGACACTTGCACGGACGTTTTTTCAAGTTCATAACGAGCCACTTATTCTTCTGAGCTACCGCGCGGGAAACGACGATGATTTTTATTCATAATAAATAGACTATTTGTAGAGATAATAACGCCAAGGTAATTCAGTCATTAGTCAAGCGGTACACAGAGCAGTAAGCCCGGGGTTACTTGAAATCCCCGTGAGGGGGCGATCCGCTTCATTCTCGTATATAACCCCATACACACACACACGTCTTTGCGCGCACACCTTCCTTCTGCAGGTGTCCGTGTACGAACGACTTACTCCACGATGCAAGCCTACCCCATTGAATGTGATATGGCTCCCTCCCGGGTCGCCTTTTCATAGGTGGCCACGAACAGATACAAGACATATGAGTCTATGGGGACGCGACATTTGCCGCACGAATAGTCTACGCGAGTCTATTTGTCCTGCCTTCGTACAGGGGACATACGATCCCTCTCCGCCTTGCCGTGGAGTCATGACAGACAAGTGTAGGCAGAGCTGGATATTTCGCGGACGGCGAATAGCTCCAGCTGCCAGCCATATGCAACCACACCGCCTTGCATAGAGGGGGGGACAGTGAAGCTCGCAAAGCTGCTTGAGACTTCGGTGTAGCTGGATGGGGTATACATACAAATGCACCGCCCCTCGTCTGGAACCGACCGACCGCCCTGGTGGCCGACTAGTCTCGTCTTCGGATCATACACACTCTTGTCTTGTTCCTCGCACGTGAGCGATGCCTCGGCGTTAGGCCACCTTTGTATGTATCACCATTGCTACGCTTACGAGACACGCGAAGAATAATGACCAAGGAATCAGTGGACGGCCATGAGGTGGACGTTGGTTGACTCGTGATTGACGCAATGTAAATGAACATGTCCGTAAGGTCTATCTCAATCTCTGTCGTCTCGCCGCTCTGCTCTCAGACAGTGCGCCCTGTCTATGGGCGAATCACACGGTACGTGTAAACGACGATGATAACACGCTTATGTGACCTTCGAAGATTATACGAAGTACGAGATTCCCCCCCGTGCAATAGATAAAATACCTGAAATAGCCAGCCAGCATGATTCACCATGATTAGCCAATCTAGATACGTATTGATGTGACGGCCGGCTAACAGAACTACAACGAATCATTCGTTGATCGACGTGAGATGTTACAGATTGGCAAACTCCACCCTTTCACTCCGAATCAAACAAGAGTAAGAATTCTGCCCTGGACCACACCTACGCCAACATTTCGATTTGCCACCGTCACTTGTGTGAGATTATATATTGCTGAGTTACAGCTCCTCTATAGCCGCCCGCTGCTGGATCTCGGACGGCTAAGGCCAGCTGTGCTGCCGAGACAAACGCCGTTCATGTTAGCGCATTAGCATCATGCGCAGTCTTTGTCCCTTGGCCGAATGCAAATTGAAATTTGTGTAGAAGGATGATTCCGGCCTCCCCCCAGCGCGAAAGATCACAGGCAGACGCAGAGGTCGACGTTATGAGAGCGACTTCAGGAACTTGAAAAACTTGAGTACCCCACTCTCTCCCGCTCTCTCTCTCGCTAACGTTCTATCTCTCTCTCTCCCTCCCTCTCTCTATTCTTCTGTTGTTTCTCATTGTGCAATACAACGCCAACCGCCGACCACACACATGGCACGGGTTCTATTTATATAGAAACCAGTGGACGTACACACGGCTCCCGCGACAAACAAACATTGCCAGCCGGCCACCAACAGGCAACCGCGAGCCGCGCAGTCTTCGTGCACAGACCCGGCCGTCGTGGTGTCGGGGTGAACCCTGCCTTCGAAATTAGAGGTAATTAGATAACAAACGCGCCACTAGCTATATCGTGTCAGGAATAGATCGTTGTTGTTGCTGTTGTTGTTGTTACTGTTGTTCTTGCAATTGCCGTTGTTACTGTTGTTGTTGTTATTGTCATCGGCGCCGTCCAGCAAACACCTACAGCGCGTGGTCAGTCCCAGGGCCGTGTCAAAGACAGGCTAGCAGCTCGTCTCCGCAGAATTGTCGCACTCACGCGGCCTCCAGTCCGCGCGGTCTGCTCACTCGCACAAACTCGGTGTAGTTCGTAAGGGGCCGAGATACGGCACGAAGACTCGCAGCAGCAGCACCACTGCCGCATCAGGCAGGGCAGCGAGCATAACGAAACACGTTGAAATGTGACCACTGTCCGCTCCGGCGGCGGCGGCGACGGCGGCGGCGACGCGGCGACGACAAAAATGACGAGCAGCTCCTGTGAATCGCCAACGCGCGCAGTGTGAATCGGGCGCGTTCATGCATCCCGTCCCAATCACAGGCGGACGGCTACCGCGCATAGAGGTGCCGGGACCCGGGGTGACAACAACAGATTTGTGTATAGATAGCGCACAAGTTGCTTGGGGTAATAGCGCCGGTGGTAATAATTGCCACAACAATTAGAATATGAGAACGAGACGAGACGAGACCAGAGAGATAGAGCGAGAGAGAGAGAGAGAGAGAGAGAAAGAGAAGCTGTGATTTGGCTAAATTTGCTTCTAGATATCCCTGGCCAGATATGCTGTCTGCACAGACATGGTGGATACGCTCCGCTCCGCCGTTGGCTTTCAGGTTTTGTTCGCTCGTAATTTGCCTCCCGCGTGGTTGGCGGGCCACCACCGGCTATGAACACCCATTTGAAGGGCGATTTTTCAACGTTGGCTGTTCTGCCCTCGAGACATCGTATCGCGCGACGGCGCGGGCCGGTGGCGTTTCGTCGGAGCGGACAATTGTGTGAATGAAGCCAGCGAGGAGAATTTGCATTACCACCACCAGCAGCACGTGGAAGACAACAATTGTGTTATAGACATTAGACATAGTGGCAACGTTTACAAAAGAGCACAGGGTAATGGTTAGATTGAATTGTGCAATTATGTAGCGGCAGAAGTAGAAGAAGTAGCAGTATCGGAATGGATTTCAATTATTAGTGTAAGCGCGATCATTAGTGCGATAACTGGTGGTATAGTAGAGGTTGAAATTTGACAGTAAACTCTCTGTTTTTCGTCCTGAAGCCACAGGGGGAACCCCCGGCGGAGGAGTGTGAAACACACGATGGAATCCAGGCAACGAAAACGATTTGGTGACTCTGACAGCTGACTCATATATATATATATACATATATATATATATATATATATATATATATATATATATATATATATATATATATATATATATATATATATATATGAGTATTATGTCGATAGACAAAAATATGAAAGCTCTGCTCCACTATTCACGAGGCAGTCAGGGCCTGCGTCGACTCACGTCCTGCGCATTAAGCTTTCAGCGTCGGTTGCTTGGTCCGTCGGCGGCCGGTTGCTCTGTTCATCCGTCCATCTACATCCATCTGCCTTCGCGAACAAACGCACGCGACTAATCTCTTTGAGTAGTGGCACCACACCCGTCAATTCTCGATTCGTTCTCTCCCGCCGCTCCCGTCTCTCTCTCTCGTTCGCTGTCTCTCTCTGACTGTCTGGCTAGCCGTCGTATCGTCGCGGCTTCCTCTGCATGAGCGTCCTCAGGCACGCACGGGTCCGGAAGGCCGAGAGGTGACGCGACGTCGGGCATCGATTCACAGTGCAATTTCATGCACGACCCAGGCGCGAGCGCGAGCGAATTGGCCCGCGACCCAGCAAGCGGCTCAGCCAGCGACCCAGCTATCGTGCCGAGCTGGGTCATGATGATGTGGGGGGGTGCGTCACCTAAAAACCTGTGGAGCCACGGGACGAACGGCGCGGCCGGTCGCCTGGACGACCCCCACTGTCACCAGCACCGGCTCCGGCGCTGGTAGCCTCCATGGCTAACTTGCATGGGCCAAATTAGCCGGGCTTAGTATCGTGTAGTGCGGGATCGTGTGTAAACTCGCATAGTGATTACTTCGGCTGGCCCGACGACTGCGGTCCGGTGCGGAGCAGAGCTTGGCAGCGGGGCACATTGGCGAGATCACCCCCAAGCTCCCGGTACCGTTACCAGGTACGAGGATCGGGCTCGAGGCAGACGGAGCGGCGGGGCCAAGCGTCAGAGACCCAACGCCAGACTAACTGCAATCCTATCACACTCGCGTACAGCGATCCGGAGGACCCGTCAAGGGACGGAAGGATAGAAAGACAAGGGGAGCTATTCGGGGGCCTAGCGAGCTGGCTGGTTGGCCAGCCATTATAACAGGATACTGATGAGCCACTCTGTAGCGGCAGTAGGATTTCACGTGCTGTCGTGTATATAGCACCCGCAGCTATTTTTGTTACGCAGTCGTCTGATCCGAGGCGACCACAGGAGAGCAGGGTGGAAGAGAGAGAGAGAGAAAAGCGATTTCGAGACGAGCTGACCCGGACTACACATTCACTGCGGTTAGCTGAACGCACGATATAATACTATACATACACATAGCTATGAATTGTATGAATCGTAGCACGCGGACCGACAGCTCGACAGTGGTTCGACAATACTGATTCGAGTAGCTTTTTGGACGGACGGGCAGGGTTATTCGGGAATTCGCGTTTGGTCATGAGAGAGAAAGTGGTTTGTAAAACGAGTTTAAATTGTGACTATGTTAGTCCTGTATTGTATAATATAAACATGGTGGAGTAACCGACCTCCAGCGGTCGCTCCCAGGATGCCGTCTCACTCAGAGGTTGTCCCTCGAGCTTGTCGGCTCCCCTCTCACGGACGAGGCCATCCGGCCGCTATTGGACCGTTGCCTCGAGAGGACGGCCGTGATGCTCGACCGACTGCCCCTGTTATCGGCTCACCAGGGGCTGTTCCTCCTTCGGTCCTGTTTCTCGGCGGCACGCATGCAGCACTTGCTTAGGACATGCCCGGCCGGCACTGAGGCTTCAGCCCTTCACGAGTATGACGACTTGGTGTTGGACGCGCTGACGACGATCCTGAACCTCCAGCTCCCTCCGGAAGCGGCGTCGCAGGCTACCCTTCCAGTCCGCTTCGGGGGCCTCGGCATCCTCAGTGCTCGCCGCTTGGCCGACGTTTGCTACGCCGCGTCGCTTACGGCGGTTGCCGACATGGTCGCTACAGTCCTCCCCCCCGAAGCGCTCGCCCACTTCTCCGCCTCCCAGGAAGCTGCTCTTGACCAGACGGGTGCCCGCGCTCGGGTCCCTCCGGACAAACAGAGCAAGCAGCGGGCATGGTCCGATGCCCTGCACCAGGAGCTGCGGGACTCCCTCCTGGCCTCTGCGCCACACGCTGCTGACCAAGCTCGCCTCCGGGCTGTCGACAGGCCTGGTGCGGGGGCGTGGCTCCACGCGCTGCCCTCCTCGTCCCTTGGTACTGCTCTAGACGATCGCTCCCTCCGCTTCTGTGTGGGCCTTCGCCTCGGGGCCCCTGTAGTTGCGGCCCACAGCTGCGAGCGTTGTGGGGACCCCGTCGCAACGAATGGCCATCACGGTCTCTCGTGCGAACGCAGCGCCGGTCGCCATCCGCGACACACGATGCTTAATGACACGCTCGTGAGGGCCCTCCACTCCGCCGGTATTCCTTGCACAAGGGAGCCACAGGGCCTCGACACCTCTGACGGGCGCCGCCCTGACGGCCTCACCCTTGTCCCCTTCCATCGAGGGCAGCACCTGGTTTGGGACGGCACTGTGGTTGACACTCTAGCACCCTCTTATGTCAACCACTGTGCAACCATCCCCGGTTACGCAGTAGCGCGTGCGGAGCGGGCAAAGCTGAGGAAGTACGCCGCACTCCAAGCAACGCACCTGTTTTCCCCCCTCGCCTTTGAGACCCTGGGCGGGCACGGCCCTCTCACGGCGAACTTCCTCGAGGGGGTCTACCACAGGTTGATCCGCGCCACCGGGGACAAGCGCGCTGGCTCTTTCCTCCTGCAGCGCCTGTCCCTCGCTGTGCAGAGAGGCAATGCCATCGCCTTCCTCGGGACGTTGTCGTCCTCACCCCCCCCCCCACCCCCATAATCCCTAGAAATTCCGACCTACTGTAACGTTTAATATATTATAATAAATATATATAATGGTGGAGTAAATGATGGCCAAGCGAAAATCAAGTACCACCCACGTTTGGCTACGTAATTATATAATATCTAATTTGTTGTTCATATATAATATATACATATATATAGTCCACGACGAAATTTCATAAATAATTTGTATATGATATGTGATCGCGCATGCAGGCGTCCCCAGTACCCGCTAACAGCAGCACCAGCAGTCTTCGTACGCGGCGCCCCCGGTGACGGCTGAGCGTCCGGGAACTGCATCTCACCTTATACCCTTGTTTGTTTATTTACTTGGTAGGCTGAAGGAAAGGTCGAGAACCAGCCGGGAGCTAATTAGGTGGCACAAGCAGCAGCACCAATAGAAGCAGGATCGCCGCCACTTCATTGATTTGTTCATTTAGCGTGGCGTCCATCAACCTTCGGACTCTGCTACCGCTCCGTTCTCTATGGCAGAGAGTCCATGGCCCGTCGCAGACGGGCGATTTTTGCCGCAAGCGGCCAGCAAGCCGATGCGATACCCGGCTCGTTCGGCCGCGCCATCATCGAGGCGAACATCAGCGGCCAACGCAGACAAATGAGATTTTCCGAGGTGTGTATTACCCCAAGTGCAACTGGTACAACAGCAACAACGTGATTCGCATGGCCTCATGCCACAAGCGGCAGCGGCGGGCCGCGACGCTGCCCGAACGAGGTGCGCGGTACCGCAGAGTTTAGCCAGTTTTAGCGTATTGGCGGGGCAGACAGGCAGGCAGTCAGCCTGCCTGCCCGCCAGCCAACGGCAATATTAATAATGGTAATACACATGGTTATAAGAATAACAATGCTAGAGGAAGATGGGTGGGGGAAGAATAATATTGCACATTGTACATTGAGACAAGCGGAGGGAATCAGCAGTGCTGCCAGCGCAGGTAGAGCAACACGCGCTGTAACAAAAAATAATGAAATACGCTCTGCCCGTGATCAGCTTAGGATCGCAGCAGTAGCAGCAGCAGCAATGAGAAGAGGAGTCGCGCGTGATAGTCCAGCCGGTTGCTGGATTTGCTGGATTTCCTCGAGCAGCGAGAAAGCTCGAGACGGGCAGTGGCCGCGCAGTGGCCGCCTTCGACTTCTGCGTGCGCCACCGTCGAACGAGAACGCGCGTTGTTTCTGACTAATAATATTACTCGCATTTTTCTTATACCCCGCGCGAATCTAGCATATATCGCACAGCGCCGGATCGAGGTGGCCAACGGTCGGGGCGGACGGCCGGCCAGTGGGCAACACGGCACGAGCGCCCTTCAACGGGAGGACCTGTACATGTGTGCAGAGCGTGGACGTCGAATCGTGGCTGTGGACGTCATTAGCACCAGCGTCGCTAACTGGCGTCAGGCCGCTCCGTTCAACGAGCGAGAGGTCCGGAGCACGGCCCGGTGCAGCAGGGCCCCGGTTGCCGCAGGGCCAAGGCAGGGCTTGGCGCGCCGATGGACAGAGCTCTAGGGCTCCAGACAAGGCGAGAGCCGGGCTCGACTTCGCTGGTCGCTATGCAGCTAGCTTGCCACAGTTGCTGTGACCACCGCGGTGTTATTCAGTGTCTCGGCGTACGCGTCCGTCGCGCTCGTGATTGCGCCAGTGCACCAGGCAGTCCCTCGACCGTTCAGACGGGAACGGTCCCATGGAGGCGGCTGGCTGGCTGGCAGGCAGACGGCAACGACTGTAGCCGCTCACCATCGCGTATTGGTGATCCTCCTGTTGCCGGGGCCGGGGCCGCCGCCGCTGTCGACGCTGATGGTGTTATTGCGGATGCTGCTGTTGCTGTAGTTATGTTCATTGCGGAGCGCTGGTATGGTGGTGGCGTTGCTTCTCGATGATACATACTCGCTACACAGCATACGGCGGCAGCGGCAGCAGCGAAGCTGACAATGAGGGCGACTGTGAGGAGTGCTTGTTGTTGCTGTAGGCTGCCGAGCTGCCGAGGGCGAGCCGTGGCCAGCCGCCTCGAGCGTAGCGAGGGGCCCTGTATTAACATTTAATAATAAAATCCAACCAGCCGACCGACCGACCGACCGATCACGGCGAACAGCGACGACGCTGCTGGTGGCAACGACAACAGGCGCGGAGCACGCCGCACGCTACACAGATGCGCTGCAGTTTGCCTGGCATACACACGTACAGACAAACACCCAGCGGCAGCAACAGCAACAGCAGGATCATCAACAGCTGAATCGGACGAACGGGAAGCGATCGGGTGGAACGGCGCAGCATCGTGGAGAGAGGAACTCGAGGCTCGTTTTCCTATGTACGACCGGCTCGGATACGTAAATACGTACAGGGAGAGTGGTTCGGGCCGGCTGTTCGACGTCGACGACGTCTCGGGACGTCATCGGAACTCGGCTGGGCAGCAGAGTGCATATATATATATATATATATATATATATATATGTATATGGATGCTGAGTAGAGATGGAGGTAAAGGTTTATTGGTTTATTAAAGGAACTGCAATCTTAGCAATGCTTAAGTTCTCTTATTATCTGTCGTCACCAGGTCGCGGGGCTTGAAGCAGTGGCCTCCAGCTTTTTATTATAGCCAGAGACGTAATCGTCCAAAACACCACGCTGATGGAAATGTCTATCATTATATGATTGTAGTTATTATAGTATCCGGCTGAATGGCTCGTCATCATCTATGCCGGCTAGTGTACGCCAATGACGTGACGCTAGTCTCAAAGATATGCTCCGCAGGTAAGGTTAGGCCGGGTTTCTGCAGGTCGCGAGTATAAACAACGAGAGAAATATATTAATTTCATAATTCATAAATGACTCTCACTCGAGAAGTTCATATTGTTAGCGAAAAGACTTATTTCATATATAAGGTAGCTAGTCCATTCGGCCCAGAGACAAGCGCCGGTGGCCAAGCCAGCCAGCACGGCGATGGCAGTCATTGGTTAATTAAAGAAACAGTGCAATTTTTCGCAGCGCTCAAGTTCTGTTCCTATTAAAAGTCATATATCACAAGGTCGCGGTACGACTCGAACCTCGGCGGCCTTCGGAGTTCCGCAGCCAGAGGACAACCTAACCGCCTCCCCCCGCGTTGACAGAAGATGAAAGCCATAACGGGGACCAGATGCTCTGTTTTATCGGTCATCATTTCGCTGTAAATCTCAGGCCATGAAGCAGAACACAGCAACAACAACCGCTGAGACGATAAATAGGGCAAAAGTGGCGCTAACGAAGTCATTTCTAGCGTTGTTATAGATATCGTCGTCTGTGTCTACGTGCCTGTATTGTTTCCGAATGTTGAGCTTCCGTTCGTTCCATTATTCGCCCTTCTCGATCCAGTCCCCGTTCAGAAGTTGCGTGTGGAAAACATCTGTGATGTAACGTGATTTATTATTATTATTATTATTACTATAACTAATTCGATGATTCGTATCACAGGTGATTCGGATGCATAACTCCGTGCCGCCGGCCCTGTTACACCGCTGAATGACCAGCAGATCCTGTTGAGCCGTAGAGTAAAATTTCAGGCTTACAGCTCAACGGCAACTTACCTAAAATAATTGCTTTTTTCAAGCTGTTCCCCTATGTGATAGGTCTCAGCTCTTAACCTTTAGGTATTACTATGAGAACCTGTCGGGGCCACCTTTGCTTTTCTCTCTTCCACTCGAACCTGGCGAGAATCTTCAGATAAAGAAAGATGATAAAGAACTCCAAAGATTCTCCCCGTCTGACAGGATTCGTCCCTCCGGTCTAGCAAACAAGACGCTCACCACTAGACCATGCACGGGACTACGGCAACTTACCTTATGCTGTTGCATGACATATAAGAGAACTTAAGCATTCTATGCAGTTCCTTTAATAAATCAATAAAGCCCTACCCCCTTTACCCTTTACCTGTAAAGCATGAAACGTGTCATGTGATTGTCATTGTCGTCGAAGCTGTTAGAAAGACATGTGGGTGTAAAGCGGACACCAACGAGCAGCCCACGGACCAAATCATTTGCGTTGCCGCAATCATGCGGGCCTAAGCGCTCGATCTTACGCCGGGTGTCTTACGTTCGATGCGCAAATGCGACGCTGTGAAATTCGATGTCACACTATGATCCCGTGTCCATTTCATCACAGATGAACTGGCCAAGTTGTCCGTCGGAAGCGGTAGCCGCTCGCCCTCTCTCGTCAACCGCAGGGCGGCGATAGTTCATCTCGGCCATTTATCGCGCCGAGATGCGTACACAGATATATGAATACAGTTCGCGCGTTTGCTGCCCTTACTGCTGTTCTTGTCACCATTGTTCTTGTCGGTGTACTTGTTATTACTGCTGTTGCTGCTGCTGTTGTTATCATCGTCGTCGACGTCGTTTACTCGTCGAACGATCCAGGAGCGGCATCCATATGTGGCTCCCGTGGATGGCCTATTCTATGGACAACAGGCCAGCATCCTCTCTCCTCCCCGCCAATTAGGCCCCCGCGCGGGCGACTTCACGGTGGCATGCACCATTTCCTCTGCTGCTGAGTTCTCGTCATTTATGTCAGCTTGCCTGTCTGCCTGCCTGCCTGCGTGCATAGTCTCTTGTACGACACGATCACATGCTGCACCATCAATGCCCGGTATACATAGATCGAATGCACAGCGGCCGTACGCCGCGTGCTCGCACGAACCCGACCAGCCCCAACTGGAGCGCGTCTCAACCGCCTACCGAGTAGCTGACGAGTAGCTGACGCGCTCATTCACTCCGCCATTGGCTCGTCCAATTGAGGGAGAAGGCCTAAATTGCTGCTTGCTGAAGTCTCGCCCTGCCGGCTTCATCGGTTTATTGCTGTCACCGACCGGCGACTCCGACGCCGGCAGTCGACGCCGGCAAGCCGCCTCGTTCATCAGTCGAGCACATGTGTCTAGCACACGGGTACATGTGTACATGGTTCTTTGGCTCATCGTGACTACCATTCGCTCGGGAACCCCTGTCGTATTTCAGGGTTCAGCTGGTTCAGGAGGAAGGTGGCGTTCGAGCCGGGCGAGCGATGGGGGGAGGGAGAGAGAGATTCTGGTTGTTGGGGCTTGCTGCAACAATTATACGTATGTAGCCGTTCGTTCGGCGAGTGACACTCGGTTTTGTGGTTGGATTTCGCACGAAGCTCCGTAAATTGATACTGCTAACAGGCCTTCCCTACGGCTGGTCGACGTCGAAGCAAACCCCTGTAACGCTGGGCATTGGGCTGGCTGCTTTTCTCGGCTTAGAGCGGGTACTGTAAATGCTTACTGCTTTATATGTAAACGCAAAGTGCCACACTATAATGAGTGTGTATGATATTATAAGTCAATTAGCCGACGCTTTGGTGGGAGTCATAGTGTTGCATGGCAACTTACCCGGGTTGGGACGATTTATCACGAAATCGAATGACGCTTTAAAAACAAGCCACGACGCCGTCGCACGTGAATTTCTACACATGGCATAGCGCTATCGTATTCCATACTAAATACATGGCTTGTCTGCTTAGTCGTCGTGGTCCTATCGGGAACTTTACCAGGCTGAGTTTACGGAACTCCTCGCAGCAACAAACCACTTTTGTTGAGACTGTTCTCGATGTGAGAGGCTCTATTAATAAAGAGCAAAATGTCACGGTAACCATTTGCAGCTTCGTCGCCTACGTTCGATGCCGAATGCTCGCCCAAGGAACTCTGTTCGCGGACAGTGTTGTATTCGCGGCAACATGCGAATACGGTCACTGGTACTCTCAACACTCTCGTGGTGAACCGTGTAACACGCTCACGTAGATGCTATTGTGGATTGTGATAACGACTGAACCGTTCCGTCCGGGACATACGTCGCTCCGCTTTCCGTAGCTCGCTTCCGTCGTCGCCTCTCGATGACTGACTAGACATTACCCCCGTTGAGCTGTTGAACGTGGTTCGGTTCGCCGGGGCGGAGGGGAATTCGTATTTTGGCTGAAAAACGCGTGACGCTGTGCCGGCGTCATTCGGGTCCAAGTTGAGTCTCTGATGAGCGACAGATGTCAGCTAATGCGTCGATGCCTTCAGCATCAGCAGCAGTAACTACATATTTTGTAACTCTGTGTGCTGGTCTAGCCCTGCGATTGGCGGATTGTCGACGTTGGCTCATTAGGAGCTCGCTGATTCATTCACTCCGGATGGCAGACGAGGCCGGAGTAGGTAGAACGAGGCCTGTGAGTAGAGAAGGCCTTTGGGTAGAGAGGGCTTTTGGAGAGAGAAGGCCTTTGGACAGAATAGGCCTTTGGACCTAGAAGGCCTTCGGGTAGAGAAGACCTTTGGATAGAGAAGGCTTTTGGACAGAGGAGGCCTTTGGACATGGAAGGCCTTCGGGTAGAGAAGGCCTTCGGGTAGAGAGGGCCCTTGGACAGAGAAGGCCTTCGGGTAGAGCACGACAGAGAATGTTGCCGGGGAGTGGGGAGGAAGGGAGGCCGGATAATTACGGAGATATCCATCGTAATCCCTGCCGCGTTCTACCGTCGGACTAATTCACTTGAATCGGCCGAGTATGTGAAGTTGACGAAGTTGACTAATGCATTGGTGAGGAGAGATGAACATTTGACAGCATTTTGCGTAACTAACTCGAGTAAGAAATGCAAATAGGGGCACTGGCACAGACATTATTATCACTATTGTGGCGTGTTATACATATTAGTTTGACGAGAGCAAACGAGGTCATCGTCACCGTCGCTTCGGCAAGTTGTAATATTATTCGCATAGCCGAAATCATCTGTGTTCTTCAATCGACAAATGCCGTAATATACTCAACGTATCGAAAATGAATAGAGGGACTCTCTTCTATGGGACATACAATACATGAAGCTTTTGAGAAGACAAGCGCAGCACGAACGGCTGGGCCCGACCAGCGGGTATCGCTGGTTAATTTTCATAATTATTGTATTAATTTCTTTTCCTATTACTATTATTATTATTATTAACGTTTAAGTCATGCGTCGTATGGACGCAGGACACATATATACATACAGCGTCGAACGCCAGCCTCATATCATCCCCGTCATCCACGAATTCGAACAGACGTATTTTCTCTTTTCAATATCCTCGTCAAGCAAAAATATATTTTTACGGCCCTCGAAAGAGGCCTCCGACGAGGTTAATGACTTAGATTCACCTGGCGTCTAATGAGATCGATGCCGAAACTGTCTCTTCGGCAGCGATACTAACGATCGACGGCGACGCCGACGGTGCTGCATAACGGCTGATCTGTCCGGACACATTTACTTAGGTCTGAATGCCGGCATCGGTACATCTCGCATCGATGTATCGCGCACAGCGTTAAGGTGGTTTGCTTTCGACGATTTCGACCGCTCGAATCGACGGGGTGGCATGACTGAGGCGAACTGCTCATTCGCTGCAGAGAGCCGAATTTACGTGAGGTCCTTAACCTTCGAAGGAACATCTGTTGGCGAAACACTTAGTTAGCAGACGTTGATCGGATCAAATCGAATCTAGAAGGACTCGACGTTTAATAAACCAATAAACCTGTACCTTTATTTCAATTCGGATTTGAGCAAAATTGGCTGAACTTCTCGCCTAGGCGGTCGGTAGTGCCATGACGCTGTCGCCTTGTGATAATTGCTGGTCGTGGTCGTCGTCGTCCTCGTGCAAGCATTGTATAATGATCAGCCTCTCGCACCCGCTGGGCGGCATTGTCCCGGGTGTCGTGTCGGAGTGCCGCGGATCCCCTGAACGTGGCGTCCGGTCAGAAGGTCGTCGCGGGCCTAACGATCACGGGCTTGAGGAGGCACACGCAGCCACTAACCAAATTCATCGTCATCGAACTCAGTTATATCTATCAGCCACAGCGAATTTGCATCAGTGGCATCTTATCAGCAGGGTACTGGTGGGGCGTACTTTGCTATCAGTAGTCGATTTCCAAAGAAGCCCAAGAGACAGCTGATGTCATCAACATCTCCTACGACCACTACGCCACCCCCGTCACCCTGACTCAACTACAATTGTCATGGCGTTACGAGCAGCTAACTGTCACCGAGTGTCAGCGGCATTAACAAGCATCAGCAACAACGATGCCAGAATCTCGAAGTATGTGTACACATACTTCGAGATTCTGGCATCGTTGTTGCTGATGATCAGATGACGCTCGTCGTCGCGAGCGACCAAGACGTTGTTCCATCGACGTCACATCGGCGGGATGCCCCGCAGCCGCGTCTTGTCCGTTACTGATACACGGGAGGAAGGGGCTGAGGCGTCAATGGACGGCCAGTCAGTCCGTCGGACGATGAACACCCGCTCGCTCGCTCGCCCGCTCTGCCGTCGAATGCATATCTACGCGATCACACGGCTGCTCGCGGCAACAAAGCGACGACGGCCCCTGTGTCTGGTCCTCTGGCGCTTTCCCTCCACTCATCTCCCTCTGCTGCTCCTGTGTCAAGACAGGAGACGCGGGCGCAATTAAGTTTCACAGCTTCATATGCACGCATTTATATTAGTGGCTCTCGCGCCCGCTCATCATCGTCATTGCCTATGGTCATTCTACCGGCAGCGTCGCCGCCGCCGCCGCCGGGGCCGGGCTGCCCCCCGCTCGGGACGGCGTCCGCTACGCGCGACGGCGGCGGCGGTGGAGTCACAGACGTTTTGCTTGAGTTGTTTTGATTTTGAGATTCTGGAGAAAGGGATCTCTCCACCACAGAGGCGCTGAGATAGCGGTGGCGTTCATCTGACACGAATTGCCGCTAGCGCGATACGACGCCGCGGCGGTCGGTGTAGTGCTCGCGTAGTGATGTCTTCGGGTCGACATGAAGTTGCCCCATTCCAGCCATCCAGCTTTCGGGTCCGTCGGAGCCGGCAGATGGACAAACATACAAATAGACAGATGAAATCATTGTATCGTCTCTCGGCCGCCGGTGCCGCCGCCGCCGCTGCTCGGCAGAGAGTAGGGTATGTCTTGTGGCAGCGTCGCCTGCAGTCATTATTGTGTCTAATTGAAATTAATGCGGTCATTACGAGAGGAACGGTAGCGGCGGTGGCGGCCGCGTCGGAGTCAGCGGGCCGTCGGCAGAAAGCGCGAGAGAAAAAGCATTGTAGCTGGCGGCTGAATCTGCCCGCGATCGTCCCGAAGAAAAACGCATTGGCGCACTCACTGACACATACATACACGCACACATATATATATATATATATATATATATATGAAACAATGGAAAGCAATAAAAGACGAAGCCGAAGTCGGCACTGAAACGCAAATACACACCGGCACGCAGGCGCGGCGGCCGCGATGGGTCTCGGTGGCAAGGTGCGAGCGCCGAGGTCTCGAGGCGCGACGCAAAGCATGAAAACCCATCAGATATATCGGAGCAAAGGCACCAGCAGCAGCAGCGAACAGCACGACGAGAACAGGGGGGGACCCACGTTGCACTCTCAAGACGACACTGCGACGTAAGCCCATAGACGCCGTCGTACCTAGCGGGGGTCCAGTTGGGTGGGGTAGCAGTTCTGGTGGGGTAGCAGTGGGGTAGCAGTTCTACCGCGTGCGATACCGCCCATATGAATATTGCCGTTTCGTCAACGTGACGCAGATGACGCCGCGACGTCATCTGCCACCAGACGTTACGCTGCTATGATCGTATACGGAGTGACCGACAACCGTGAGTGAATAAGTGAGCGATTCTGTCATCCTCGAGCACACGGAGTCCTCTATACGCTGCTATTGCTGGATGGGGCTATATGGCGGCCGCTGCTGTTGCGGCAACAGCGGTAATTGAATCTTGGGACGCGCGCACCGAACAGGTAATTAGCTCGGCGCCCGTCGCCGGCGGAGGCGCCAGACGCCGAAATTCGCTTCTGGTAGCGTCGCTAACGCTGCTGCTGCTGCTGGGAAATCACAAGTTGTGCTTTCATTTTGCTACTACATATATATATATGTGTGTGACAGTGGTAGTCGTCGGTTGAGACGCTAGACAAAACGATGTTATCTCTTAACGCCTCCGTGTAGATATGACACAGGTGAGATTGGAGGGAGAGACACGAATGCGAGCCGGAATGAGCAGTAAATCTGTCTGTGGGGCAGAAACGCTCCATGCAAATGTCTCGATGGCGGTAGAGGTGTCTTGAGCCAACAGGGCAGAGCAAATACACAGTTTGCACAATATTTCAGGAGGATAATCGCTTAACCCGCTCTTGTTGTCGGAGCGGGGCGTGCAGCAGAGGAGGCGCTGCGAAAACGCAACGGAAAGGGCTTTGAAAGCTTTATGGATCGTAATCGCACGGGTATCCGTAGAATTCGTGTGGTATTGTGCTAACAATAGCCGTCTCACGGGCGACTGATAGCTTAATTTGTCATGTTATATATATATATATATATATATATATATATAACATACAGATTTACGGCCAGTTTTAGAAGGCAATGCCGAAAACGGTGGTACAGTGGACGTCAAATGTTTACGTGTGTGGTTCAGCCTTAAAAAATTACAATTGCAAACCATGAATTTGTTTAATAAATAGTTGACTCATAGCCTCTCGTATCACCACGACCACCACCACAACGCCACCTAAGTGGCTGACCACTGTAACTCGTCAACGGCAATGGACACCCTGTGTCCATCCCGTACTGTGTGATTAGCTTAATGTCACCGAAACAGCAGAGGGTTTGATACAGGTGGCTTTGTCGCTTATACGTTGAATTGCCCCGCGAGCTGTTTCCTCGGCACTTAAATCGCCCAGTTGAATACGCCCTTAGCAGCGTGATGAACTTGTCCCATGTCGCGCGCGAAGCGAGCCATCCGCTGGCAGATGTTCCGACACGAACGACACAACGACGCTAACGAACGCACGATTCAAGTTCCTCCTGAGCTGAGCATCGAGAGGGAGTAGGTGCATTTATGACGAAGGACCTCCTCTCAAATTGTCCTCACGACCAGGCCCGAGATACAGAGACAGGAGAGCGAGAGAGAGATCAGACCGCCGCGATGCGGGGACGCTCCTGTCCAGCGAAGATAAGAACAACGTTCAGGACACGGAAAGATCGGCCTAACTATCTGATTGGCGTAGCCTCAATGGGTATAGCTTCTGGCGAAGAGTATTGCACGAACAGGTATTGAAAATGTGACTCGACCCAGCACGTTGCTATAACGAGATCGAAGCGACTCACTACAACGGGAACAAGTGCGGTCCACGTTAACGAACGATGAACCGATGAACTGTGTCCAGGTGAACGATACAGACTGTGCCCTAATCCCCCATTGCTCGTACGCTTCGACTTCCTTCGGGCTGAAGATGGCATATACATATGCGCTAGATATATATATATATATATATATATCAAGTTTCAAAATCAAGTTTATTTTCCGAACTGCAATACAATACGCTTTAGTTCTCGATAAAATAAAAATAAATAAAAGAGATAAACATAAAATAAAAGGGGGGTGTTTTTTTTTATATATACATATATATATATATACAGCGCATTATATTTCCACGGTTGGACAATTCGGAGAGTCAATATGTTTTGCTTACTGACCCTTTGTAAAAGTGACGGGGCCTCTAATACACTGCGATATTGAGCGAGCCTCGATCTCATCTCGTCGAGCTTCTTACAAGCCCTCGTGACGAACTGATGTACATACATAGGTATGCATTAACATCCGCAGTCGCCCCTCAGGCTCATTTCGCTCGCCACGACACCGTCACTCTTCACCTCGCATAAGAACAAGAGCCATATGCTAATGATGTAATTGATTGCCGTCGTTGTCGTCGTCGTCGCCGCCGCCGGTACCGCCGTCATTATTCTGCTATCCAGTGATTTGTACCGCCGCACCTTCCTTGTTCGCTGCTCGCGGCCGGCTCTCATCGCGGGGACCTCGTGTTCGATGTTTTGCGGTCGCCGCCAACCCGATGATCTGTCTCCCCTATTCCACCGCAAGTGGCGATCCGAGATCTAGCCCACGAACAGCACAATGTCGAAAAATCGCCTGGTGGCCTTGCCCCGCTCGCCGCTGGCCACTCATGTAGCTGGTGGCTGACGGCCGGCCGACGGGTTGACCACACCAACGAAGCAGTAACTATACCTTCGGTGCAAATGGGCGATTTCGCTGTACGAGCTACCTGACTCGCGCTGCCGGGCCTAAAGTGGCAGACATGTTGTCCTAAAGTGTCCTATTCTAGCGCAGCACGCGCGTCTTACACATATTCATCATTCCTGCATTAGCGAGTGTCACTAGCTAGCAGCCTTCGACCTCGCGACCGCTTTGTCGCTCATGATATCGCTCGCTGATCTCCAATCAGCGCACGGGGAACAACATCTGCGCCACCTTGGAACATCAAGCCAGCCTTGGACATCAGCCTCCATCCATGACATCAGCCTCTATCCTGCTGATATCTGCGGGGCTTGCTGCTACTGCGACTGCTGCTGCTGCTGTTGCTGCCATTGGCTTTAGGTTCGAGCGCAGAAAACCGCGCGTGAGCGGGTGTGTGTTCCATTGTTGTTGTCAAATAGCCTCTTCTCGCCATCCGCCATTCGCGGGAGGTAATATCATTATTATTAACAACAAGACCAACAACATCATCAGCAGCAGCACCAGCAGCATCATCAAGACCACACGCTATCATCATTCGATGTCAGGCTGTCGCTACCACCGCCGCCACCAATTATCCATGATACTGTCATCATTCACACATAACAGTTTGTACGCGCAGCGGAACGGCCGCATGAGAAGTGCTATCAGACGGTACCAGGTTGGTGAGATTCCCGGTTCGGTCGCCGCCGCCGCCGCCGCCGCCACTGCCGCCCCCAGAAGCCTCAGCATGGCCTCAGCATGGCCTCAGCATTTTGGTCGGGTGTACTCACACTCATGCGTGTACCCGCTATGTGCCGGTCCAAGTGCTATCTTCGTCGGCGGCTCGTTCTCCCATAGCTGATTTGGCATGCACGAGTGCTCGCGCGCATCCAACTACTGCTGCTGCTGCTGCTGTTACGGCCACAGCTACAAAGTGCTGCAGAGAACGGCTGAAAGAGCATGGAGCATCATGGGTGCTCCGGCACGCCCCCCTCGCCCGCCCTGGTGTGCTCGTCCGATTAACTGTTGTGGGCGGTATCGCGAGACGGCTGTGGTGGTGGTGGTGGTGGTGGTGCTTGAACGGCCGCAATGTCGGCTACCGAACCGGACTCCTCACGGACTGCTGATCCCGTCGGTAACTGACTCGGGTATTGACTGTCTGGCAAGCGAGGTCCGCTTCCGTGTCCCGGATCGTGGTCCTCGGATCTCGACGCCGTAACTGGGATTGGCACGCGAAACGCACCAACCGATGACCCCGCTGCATGACTCGCCCGGAGCACTAACCACCAGGAGGAGTGAGGGCAGCATTCAAACAGTGATAATCAGGTAACCTCAGACAGCGCTGTTCGTTGATTTCCGAGCTCGCTGGCATCATCTCCTTCTGTGCTGGTCGCTGGGCACGCGCGCGCGCGCGCTACCAACGGCGACAAATGACGGGCGCGTCAATCTGCTGATCGTTCATTTGTGGTCGCCAATCTCGCTCGCCCACGGCGGTTCAGCTTGGCGATGTCAAGATCGCGTCGGTCACCATCGAGCGTCCGGCGCTCCTCGGCGGCCTGCAGCGCCGTCACCGATGCGCGACAAACCTCGAATAGCTGACGATTGTGTCGATGCTCCTAAACGGGGAGTGCTCACGATGGGATTCGTGCCGATCGCCATTGCCGTGCTGGACTATCGTCGAAACGGGGAGAAAGCTGGGAGACGGGCAGGTGAGGTGGGAATCATCCTCAATCGAGACTTCAATGTCGGTCCAGCGCACGGGGGTCCGTGAGGGCGGGGCCGAGGTTCAAGATCCAAGATCCAAGGCAGAAGCAGAGTGCGGCGAAGCGGACCGCAACTTGAGGATGGGAACGTGGCAGGGTCGGATCTAGTCCGATGATCGGGATTCTCGAGGGCTACACTTGGGGGGAGAGAGGGGTAACACGGACAACCCGCTTCTCGTTGATGGATGCTGGTAGGCGTCGATAAATGGCATACATAGTATGAGACAATCTGGGGGAAGCAAATTCTCTGATCATCCATTTATATAAATATATAAAGGGGAATAGGTGGGCTTAAGTAGGCTCATATCCATGCGACGATGTCGTTCATTGCCACCAGAATGAGGAAACTCGTATTTTCAGTTTCTTTCCATCGAAGCCTAAGTCTGGTGCTTAGAACTTCGTGTGTTTATTGACTTAAAAAAGAGACGCTTCTTCACTTGCGCAGATCTCGCAAATCAAAAATTCAAACATTTTATTACGCTGTTTGCACCTTCTAGAAAACCCCCATCGATGAACCAGACGTTGTAACCCAAATCACAAAACACACGCCCACCACCCAACCGCGATGACCCACTTCACTATGTACCCATCAGGGGACTGCCTTCAAACTTTCGACTTCGTGACACCCCGCTCCGCACTACTGTCCCGCGTCGATTTTCTCTGTTACTCTCATTTGGCTTATTAGCAAAATGTACCTGCTCATTTTCTATTATTAGTTACCTGCGCTGTCTCATCCTTCATCTGCGCCGAAGCTCCGTGAAGCTGATCTCATCTGATGAATGCGCATTGCCCCATCTCTGTTGTTCTCTTACGACGACAGCCGCGTGATCTCTTTGTTTGCATTTGTCCATTCGCTTTACTCTGTCGACGGATGAGGGCCTATCCCTTATCCCCCCCCACCCCTCCCTCTCATTCGTTAGATCCGAACGCTCCTGGGAGCCTAAGTCTGCCCCACGGACGGCTGAGGCATCCTGCGCTCGTTCCGGTCCACACAAACCTCTTGCCCTCTCGGGCCGACAGCAAGCATAATACGCCTAGCGGGGGTGCCTAATACCCAGACACGCGTTTGACGAACTGAGCTCTACCGAGCCCGGCACTGCCCTAACCAGCGACCTGCTCAGTGACTCACTGGATGACGGAACCCTCAGTCAATCTGGCGGCCCTTGAAAACTCGCCCGGTGCACCGCCGCTAATCACATTCGAACGGGCAGACGCCACCGGACGAAGTCACCCTTAAGTTAGCTTCTCGTCTCCCTCTCTCTATCTTTTGTCGCTGACCACAAAATGTACGCGGTCGAGTTAAAAATCTACACCGGGACAGTGTCAGGGCTAGACACGCACGAAGAGCATCTACTTCTCACTCTTACGAGTCGCTCTCTTCAGCGGCATCAGGTCGACGGCAAACCAGCCACAACCACGGCTCGCACGGCACTCGGGCTAATTGTTACAAAGCTGTTTCGGGCCGAGTGTTGCTGTCTCGTAACGACAACTCGACGAAACAAAATTCAAACGCACCCTGCCGGCTAGTTGGTTAATGGCCGCTGAAGAGGCGGCGGCGGCGGAGGATCGTCGGCCAGATTTAGCCGACGATTACACAGCACTAACCGCTGTGCATTTGACGAGTTGGCACCGTAGACATCGTTTATCTATTATACTATTATTATACATTAGGAGTGCGGCTACTTAAGGAGCCTTCTGCACGTGCTTGTCTACGTGTGATCGTCGCGGACGGTCGCCTCGTTCGCCGGCACAGTGGTTTACATGTTTGTCTAGTTACTGTTTGGTGGTGTCGTCCAGATGTTGCGTATACATATATATACATAGTAGTTAGCTAAAAAGTTGTTGCTTTTGCAGTCCTGGTGACGCCCCGGATGACGGAACGTCCATGCGTCGCTGGCTATGCACGCACGCCAGCCCCCTCTACACAACTATCCATGTACTTTAGCTTCGCGGTTACGTGAGGAAAATGCGATTAAGTTGTTCATCTGCTCTGAAGCAGTGGAGTCGCCGCCGCCGCCGCCGCCGCACGCGTTATGCTAACACGTCGACAGGCGGCGGTGTGGCGGGGAAGGGTCTGCGGGAAGCGGTCGTCGGAGGAAGACAACGCGTTTTTGGTCTTGCATCCCGCCCATGTGCAGGGAAGCAGAGCGTTTGGCAGCCCTAATTAGCATCCGTCTAGCTAATTAGCTTCTTCGTTTGTTCTGTGCATGTGTATTTGTTTTTCGCTAATGATTCGACACCGGTTGGTCCGAACTAGACCTCACTTGCGGTGTTGTGCCTGTGGCAAGTGTCGATGTGAACGCCTTAACTAGGGAATCCGATGCAAGGAGATGGAACATCGATATAATGCATACCGAATAATGCATACTTCAATAAATCTTCACCTTTCACCCTGTCCCTCACGATGTTAACACTGGTCTATTCATAAACGCAACAGGTAGGCACTCATTTGCGTGCTATATCATGCTTAACAGACACATGGCAACATTTACAGGATTATAAGTGTAGCGTAGACGTCAAACTGTTGACTGTGCCTCATCCCGGAAATTCGTCCCATGCAGCACATAGAGGTGTGTGTGTGTGTATACAGAACAGTGGCGGAATCTATCGATGTGAGACGACGCGGTTCGTCTAGGCGTATTTCAAGCCTGCACATCGAACGCGTGACATTACGTACGACTAAAGTTCATACGTTACGTAATGACGACAAACACCCCTTGCTCTGAATCTTTCAGCATTGCCCGTGATTCCGCCCCGAAGGTCATCAGCATCTCCGCATCGTACCTGCCTGCCTCAGCCTATTTCGCTGTGGTGATCCGACGTCTTGGTAATAACAGCTGCAGCGAATAATCACCGTCAGTTCGAATTTCGCCTGCAGCGAAGTCAAGTCTGGGTGATCCCGAGCTGGGCGAAACTCGCTAAAATGTCTAGGGCCCACCACGAGGCGAAAAAGCACGTTCCAAGGTCCATCATCATCGCCGGTGTTTCGAAGCCACAACGACGACGACAACAGCAAAGACTCTCTCTCTCGCTCTCTCTCGCGCGCGCGCTTCTCTGCCGTCATAATTCGTAATCATATTTCACCGAGGATCGCGGTGACACACTTGGTTGCAGTTCACTTCGGAGGACTAGTTCGCTAGCCCTTGTCGTTGTCAGCTCAGACGACGGCGGCGACGTCCGCGCCGGTGCATGCAGGTACCAAGGCGTATCTCGTACTGGCTGAGGCGCTGCATCGATGATGACGAGCGAGCGAACGAACGGACAAACTACAACAGCAGACCAGCCCATGGCGAGTGTCACGGCGGCCGGCGAACCCGACAGCTCGAACAGTCAGCGATTACAAAGTGACCCATATATACACGCACACACACAGACAGACACAAACACAGAAATACGCGGCCCGTTCGGCAGACGGGAGCGGATATTCCGGTTGGCCGCGCAAATTTGAATTGTCTATGGACCCGCCTCCCCGATTCGCCTTCGGTGGCCGCGCGTAGTGCGTTGAGCAACGCGTAATCGCTCGACTCTCGGGCCGCCGTTGCCGCGAAGGCGTCAAGCTGCAGAAGACGCCCCAGAGGAAACAAACCTCACCAGTTATAGTCGTCACACGGGTGGCGCGCCGGGGATAAGTGGCGACAAATTGTCAACGTTGTAGTCGGTCTGTCTCGGTGTTGAGGTGTGGTGGCGGGGACGACGGCCGCCACTGCCTGTCTACCTGTAATGCGCATTCTCGATGAAGCGGAGGGCAGTGTTCGTCAAGTCAATCACAATCGGCTGCCGTTCGCCGGTACAGCTGTTGTATGAGCGTGAGACGTTACGCGGCATCAGCAGTAGTAGCCATACCAGCCCTGATATATATATATATATATATATGTTTTTTTTTTTCTAATATATATTGAAGACAGGCTCTCAGCGACGCTCGCGCAGACGAAGCCGACCGAATCAGCCGACTGATGAATGCTTAATGGCGGTGGACGTCACATGTACATGAAATGCCTGCGTCTTTGTGTATGTAAATGCATGAACAGATCGCATAGAGCTGGGGGACAGATTAGTAGCAAACGTATTCGTCGAGGGTTGCGATTGGCGACACCCAGACAACTTGGACAGCGAGGTCCGACAGCGACGATGACTGATGGATGCTGAATGAGAGTTTAATTTCTGCGCTGCCTCTTGCTGCCTCCTCCCATTCAGATTTGGTTTTGTCCTGTTTTTTTTGTCAGTGCGCGTTGCCTTTTTTGTCGCCCGTCCCCTGCGCCCATGGTAGTTCCCTATTCAGCCGGCTCACGTCTCCAATTCGGTCCTGGCGGGCCGTGTTCCATAATCAGCATACGAATTAGAACTATGGCATAGGTCAGCGAGCAGTCCAAGGCGGAAGGAGGGGCAGCGGCCTGATCATCAGCAGCGGCGTCTTTTTTTTTTGTTGTTGAACGTCAAACTGCCGTCTCTTCTTCCCATATGTGTGTGCGTCACAGGTCGCATACGAATTGTATCGTGGTGCTCGCGGTGAAGCAGGACATTATCACATGACCACGATGGGTGTCCCTAACGTCCGCAACTTGCGGGCTGCGGCGTTTCGATGTGAGCCAGCCCTTCGGAGGCTAATTACTGCTGATGCTAGACGCTGTATAGCGATACACGCGTAGAAATCCGCGTTCCAGGCCCTGGCGTGCGAATTCGTGCGCAAGTGATATATGATATATTTCCCTTTCACGGGAAACGCTATATGATGATACAGAATATAGTACATGGCTGGCTATTTGCCGAGACGAAACAGCAGCAAAAGGCAGCAAAATCTTTTTCACGAAAACAAACAAAGCTACGCAGCCACGCAGCGAAGGGCACGCCTGTCTCCGGGTCGACCACTGGGACCACTGCCGGTGACCGACGGAATAGGCGACCCCCGCCCCACTCCACCCCACCCCACCCTTCTCCGTACACGTGGCCGGTGTCCTGGTAATTTCCACCAGTCGCCGCCGCCGCCGCCGCCGCTTCTGCTGCTGTTACCGGCGGTAATGACAATCTCGTTAGTCCTGCCCGGTTCGAGTGCGATGATGTTGGGACGCCTCAAGATGACTACCCGCAGCTCCTCACCGTCGAATCGTTGGACTGCCGTAAACGCCATAACGACTCGTTACCGTCGTCGTCCAAATTCATAATGGTGACGGATTTCGACAAACAGCACAGGATCACTCGGGTGTCGGCGAAATCGCCGCTAAACGAAGCCTGCTTTCCTTGTCTCTGGCACTCGGCCTCAGCAGCAGCGGTAAGCAGGCTGTTTACATATGTCACCATACGGCGGCCACCACACGGCCTTGCTAACGTGGTACGTCACCGTATCTTTCGCTTAACAGCCAGTTACCCGGGGTAATTTCACGACGAGAACGCGACGAGTGAGAAGAAATGACAGAGTGAATCAGAGCGCTTCTGAACGCCCGTTCATCATCGTGGATATGCGCGGGACCTGTTGAATAAACAAGGGCTAAATATCAGATGAGTTTGGTGTGGCACCGAGCTGGACATATACATATATATATATATATATATATATATTAAGCTAAGTGAAGTTTATCAGTGGGATTATCGTACGTGATGACGGATATCAGGTGCAAGGCCGAATGAAAGCGACTAAATGTGGATTTGGTTTAGGCGATCTTGGAGACAGGTTCTAAAAGGGTAAACTAGAATGATATCTACCTATTTGTATTATATTGTGATATAGGAAGGACGACGACGACACACAACAACAACACACACACACACACAACAACAACAACAACAATGCGCATCAAAATGAGTCAAAATTCGCAATTAATGTATTTAGCGTTTTCGTCGAACCAGACGTGTCGGCTACTGAAGAAGAATACGGCTGCTGTGAAATGACAACGAACACAGTGTGAACAGGACAGTGTGACCCTGCGCAAATGATGTCATTCGTCGAAAAATCGACAGATATAACAGCCGTCCCTGTTTTACGCAGCCGTGTGTGCGTGTGTAGGGCCATTCGGGCCAGCCGCTCCACTGAACACATGAGCGACTACGATATGGTCGCTATTATCCGGGCACACAGCAACGACGGCTGTATACCTTTATGCAGTTTCAATTTTCAACTTCAAAATCAAGCTTATTTTCGGAACTGCGAATATACATACGCTTTAGTTTTCGACAAAAAAAAATATAAAAATAAACGGGGATTTTTTCTGCACCTCAGTTCGCACTGATAATAAAAACATTACACATATAAATGTACGAAAATACCGAAATGAAATCACACAATTGATGATATCGCAACAAACAAACATATATATACACACAATATAATACCATTTCAACATTACAGTGCCAGCAGTACGTGTAGCCGTTGAACACCTTATCACAATGATTTCACAGTGATCATAAAACATCCCACCTCTTGCCACCTCTTTTTGCTTCAGTTGCGAGTAGTCGCAGTCCTCGTGCAACTGACCGTTGTGTGCTTTGTTAATGACGATTGTATGATCGCTTGTTGCCTTTTGACAGCTGTGTCCAGTGTGGACTATTCGGATTGATGGAAAAACTACGTGCGGTGAGACAACCTGCTAACCTATGCTAAGGAAAGACGCACGTCTTATCCGTACGATCGGCGGGAGACGTTATGACAATTCGTTCGGCGCGGTCATATATATATATATATATATATATATAATACCTGTCCCTTCAAAGGTTATCGGGTCGAATGTTGAGATATTTTAAACATTAACATCTGGCTGGTTTCGAAAGTGTGTTAGTTACATAGTCTCAATTTTATAGATTGTCATTTACGCTGCAGCGTTGCGCAGGTTTACAGTTGGTGCTAGATTTGTGTTGTTTACTCTGAAGTTACGCCTCCGTATATATATATATATATATATATATAGTACAGGCGTAATTACACAACCTATTTGTATAAATCTCTCCTGTGGTGATTTCCACGGTGGACGCTACAGCATAGCCACTGAGCATTGCTTCATATTCATCGAGTAAAAAGTGGACGAACCCCCCCGAGCATTCACACGGCTGCTGCTGCTGCTGAACATTGAAATTTATTCACCAGCCATTAACCCGGCGGACAGCCAAAAGCCATCAACAGCCCTAACAACGGCAGCAGCAGAAACAACAGCAACAGCAGCAACAGTGACAATATCAACAACAACAGCAACAACAGCGGCGAAGCTCGAATATTAACAGCAGCAGCAGCAGCAACAACAGACGTAGTCTCAACGAAAAAAGGAGTCATAAGCCACTTCTGTAATTACTTCACACGCGCGCTCTGAATCACGGCCAGACCAGCCGGATAAGCTTGGTGGCGAGACGGCCACCTCGAGATTGCTCTTGTTCAGCAGCACATCACAGACGGACACAGATAAACGTAACATATAGGCAGACGGCGGTTTAGCTTACTCAAGCAAAAGATCGCATATGATATATATATATATATATATATATATATTCTTACAGCGCCGCTGTTCTTCCTGCTTTAGCTGTGTGGACGATGACGCGGCGGCGCTCGGATCCAGACACTTCGGCGGAGTCCGCCGACACCGCTCGTTGCGCTGCTGTAATGAGTTCGGCGGGCTCAATGCCGCCGAAGACTGTCGTTGTTCCTCGGCTGAACGACGCTGAAACGCCGCGGTAGCGCGGGCCAGGCCAGGCCACAGCAGGCCACACCACACCATCATCATATCTCGAGTAGGCGCGCCGACAGGCGACGCAGCAATAACACTCAGCCGCACTCAAGACGTCGTTCCAACGCCTCACCACGTTTATGCCCCATAAAGACCATAAATGCTCTGGTGATCACACGGCAGCAACTGCTCGTGCTGCAGCTGCTGCTGCTGCGGCTGACGATGAGCAGTGTCATAAGCGAGACGACGATGATGATGCCGTCAATGAGGCAGCCTTTGCGGTTGGCTACAATGATGAACGTGGTGACCGCGTGGAGATGTGTTGCGGGCGAACTGCTGTAATTAGCCAGGGGAGCGTCGCCGGGCTGTCTGGGAGAGCATGGCCGCTCTGGCAGTTGCTAGTTCGGCTCGTTCGGCTGTTTGTCGTCCGCGTGCTATCCATGTGGATTGCGTATTCAAGCGCACTTTTGTACAGGCATCAAGAGTGGCGGCGGATCGCGCTTTGGCCGAGCCGCCACATCCCACAAAAGCTACGATATCCCTGCCGGTCGTAGGGTAATGCTTTACATACAGGCCTACCCTCGTTTCGAGCCATCCGCCTGAGCATATTGCTCGGAAAATATATTGTATTGCTCATATATATATATATATATATATATATATATCGTTGTCTACCAGGATGGACCTTCAACCATTGGCTCTCTAGTTCGAATCCCACATGGCACATACGAATCGATGCGATGACACTTGCCGATCGGTCAATAAAGTTATTAAAAATCAACACCAAGAGAAGGCACACGTGAGAAGCTCGATATGCGTTCACGGGCCGGCGCCAGATTTTCCCTCCACAGTTACGCCTCCGGACTCCAGACGCGAGTTTTACAGACGCGGGTCAAGTTGCCTTATTGTCGGCTAAACCTTGCACAGTCGGCCAACTTCCAGTTCCCCGCACGACCAGAAAACAATCATCCCCATATCTGCTGTTGTCTATTTTGTTGTAAACTATGATCTTATATTTCTTATTGTGTTCACCGTTTTTCTATGCTTTCGTGCTGCTGTGAGAACTGTGAGTGTCAGCTAACGTCTTCGCTATTCAGATGTTTATCGCATGCATTTCATTGTCATTACGCCGCCGTGCAGCAATTATATTTGGATTCTTTACTACTCTGTGTGTGTGTGTGTCTGTAACACAAAAGTATGCACCTGCGCGACAATTATAAGCATTACATGCTATTATGGGGGCGTTTTTTGCTTGTTTATGCCCTGGGCACGCTAACGCAACGCAGGCTTCGTGGATATATATATATGGACAATATTACATATATGGCGGGAATATCATAGGACTCTCTCACGACATAACGTGAATTAATGTGCTTATTGCATACAGGGAAGCCCATCCGCACCCATCCGCGGCTTCGTCGACATCGACAAAGCTTTTGATTCGTGGTCGTTATTTTTTCCCTCTTTGGAAGCTTAAAATATCGCCTTATCGGAAAAGCACCACGTGCTACGAGAGCTGACAGGCTGGCGACTCATGCAAATGTCGACGTGTTCAAGTCAATTCAAGTTGAAAAAGGCCGCACCGATATGCCCATCTTAGCACACGTTCCTTGCTCAGTTTCATATTTTCAAGCAAACGGAAAATAGTTTTCCTTATCAAGATGGCTAATTGAAAAAAGAAAAACTATGTCAAATATATATATATATATATATATATATATATATATTGCCAAAAACGACGTAGCGCTCAAGAATACGCGTATTTTTTTCCTTAATGCAATTGCCGGCGGAGGCGAGAGCATCCCCGCCACCACTAAGCGCATAAGGACGCGATCACATTTCGGCGTCCGTTGCTTATGGGTAAGACCTGTAGCCGTGCCAACCACCGAAATTGCAGCATCGTGTAATTTGGCCACGGCCAAGATCTCACTGGCCCAAGTGTGCGGCACTACGAATTAATACTATAACTATCACTAAATGCTAATTAATGCTCATCCGATTCAGGTAATTAGCAATGGGGGTATTATCGGGCGGCGTTCGCAATGTGGATATTACCTCGTCACATATACATATAGTATGGTGAGCAGCATAAAACACAAACGGTCACCCGACCACGAGAGAACCGATAATGTGCCGCTGTAGCCAACGGCCACTCGAATGAGCCAACTGCTTTTTCTGAGCCGCTTGAGCACGGCACACACCGAACCACTCAGACAGCCTTTATATATATATATATATATATATCATACGCGATCAGCGTATCCGTCGCGCCAGAGAGGCCCGCCATAACGACTGAATGAAGCAAATCATTTACATTTAGATTAGCGAATTTGTCAACGTCGTCTCGAGAGCCCTCGGACGCAAGCCCGAAAAGGGTCCGCAAGGTTCCAAGCTCGTCCCTAACGAAGCAGTCCGAGAGAGCGAGATTGAGCGAAAGAGAGAGAGAGAGAGAGAGAGAGAGAGAGACAAGATCAAGATGAGTTTCGAGCGGCATATTAGCCTAAATCTAATAATCATATTAATAAGTATACATATATGTGCTATAAGCAGAAGCCGCAGGAGGGCACCATTTTGTGTGACGTAGGATTCTCTCTTGTTGCTGCTGTTGTTTTCTTCCTGTCCTCCTCGGGCAGAACAGTGACCCTAGCGATATGGAACAAGGGAGACGGACAGATCTTATAGAGAGCATACATATAATCTTGTGAACGGAACGCTTGCCGAAGGTTCATTTGCATCGAGTCAAGGAGCTGGCAGATGAAATGATTATGGCAGTTGGACGTTTCAGGCGGGCGGACATTTCCTATCTGCTCGGCTGTGTCGTTAACTAAATAATGGTAAATGAGAATGCTCGCGTCTGGCTGTTGTCTCCTTCGGAGTACATGAGCATGCGTAGTAAATAGACTTCTGAAAATTTCTTCTGAATTCCGGATCTGAAGGGGGCGGGGTTTGCTGTTTCGTCTGGGTTAGAAACACAGATATAACCTAACACTGAACAGCCTATGCTGCTGCTAAGGATGCCGAGCTGCTAATTGGTGAACATTGCTTGTGAGCGATTGGAGTGCTGTTTTGCGAACTGCACATCATGGTCAGATACTCCCGTCCGCCGTTCGCCAATGTGTGCACCATTACTTCGTAGCAAGTCATGTAGTTCAGACACTTTGTAGCGGATACTCCGTCTTTGGATAGCAGGGCGAGACAGGAATGACGGAAAATAGTCCTCGCACCGAAAAACGGTCGCGTAGTCGCTACATGCAATCCAATTGATGGTGTGAGAATTAATTACCTTCGTTAATGATCTTCTCCGAGCTGTTGTACCGCGCGCTTATTCATACCTTCGTGGTCGTCCAGCCAGCGATGTTTGGCAACGTTTTTCTTTTCGAAATTATAGCGCACGTTCAGCTCATTATGTAATTAACTAACTAGCTAGATGGCCGACCAACCGGAATTTTAGGAAAATTAGTGGTAGGAGTAGTGATATGGGTTAAAGGTTTGCCGAGAGTCAGTCTGGAAAAGGTTTAATTTCATTTTGGTGATAGTAGCATTGAATTTGATTTGTTGTTCAGAGTTCCGAGTCCTGTCACATAAGGCGTAACACAGCTGAGACTCAGCTCAAATAGTGCTTTAGTGCCTATAGCAGTGTCGGACAGGTCTGGTGGAGAAGGCTGAGCAGATAAGAAAGTCCATCATGGCCGGGAAGGTAAAGGTAAACGTTTTATTGGTTTATTAAAGGAGCTGCAATTTTACAATGCTTAAGCTCTATTATATGTCACGCAGCGGGGCTCGAACCCGCGAATGACAGATCCTTGACCTGTAATACTGCTACACATCGGAACCGCAACTTGTCTGGCAGACAGGTAGACAGCCGAGAGTCAGCTATAGGAAAAATAAGTATTGTCAACACTTGTTAATAGTTTGGTTCGTTGTGTCTTTGACAAACACAACAAGAGGCACAACACAAAAACATCAATGCGATGCAATATTCGTAATGTGTTTAGTTATATAATAACGCACATTAAACATATGCGCATACACTCCATGAAAATACATCCTCCCGCCGATATCTCTACCCGATCTACGCAGGGGTTGATCACAACAATCCCTTGTAAATGGCGGCGTATCGCGCTTCGATGAAGTTGCAACTAATCAGGTGGTGCCGCTGCACACAACGCGATTGAGCTAATTAGTCTAGCCGGTCCGGTGTCTACGGGGAGACAACCCTAACTCCTGCCGTGTGACAAATAAGAGAGCTTAAGCATTGTAAAATTGCAGCTCCTTCAATAAACCAATAAACATTTACCTTTACCATTTACGATCTGGAACTTCACCCAGTTAGTGTCGTATTCAAGACACTCAACGTCGCTGCTCGTTGGCGGAATGGCGGACTACTGCAAACTCTACCAGATTCAATGGCCCGAAAGGATTCGTCCTCGCCGAGTCCGACAAGACTCACGGCGAGGTAAGTGAGTTCAGACGCAGCCGAAGCCGCCACGACAATTCGGCGCCGTCACCGAGGAGCACCAAGATCACAGCGATTACCTGCACGCTCCCGCGCTCCAGTAGCTAACTCGGTTACCGTGCGGCACCGGCGCACCAGACTCGCAGGCCGCAAGCGAAACCAACGTACGCAGATCGCGCGGTGCAAATCGCACCACGTATCGCTTTGTCCCCGCCGTGCCACCGGTACCTGAGCCGTGATCGACCTGCTTATCAAGCAATGCTCGGCAGCTTTCGTTTTGCCGGGTGGCGCGGCGCACGGGACGCGACGCCGGGCGCGATTCGCGCGCAGCTCAACACGTTCGAAACTAAGACTACCATTACTATTACTACTGGCGCTAAGCGGGTCTGGGCAACTAGAGGTAGCTATAGTCGCTGATAAAACTGCAGAGCAAGAACTCTTAGCTGTTCTGCGGCGGCGGCGGCGGTGGTGGCCGCAGATGGCCGCCGGAGGACGGGGCCGTGTTGGATGTATTTTTTGTCATAGCGAACAACCCGAGAAGCGCTGGCTTCGTTAGTTCCATTTCTTTATCGACCACGGTGATTTTTCGAGTCCCTCTTCTGCCCCGCCTGCTGCGTCTTCGTCGACAAGCGCACACTGCCGGTGCAGCTGTTACAAAAGCGGCGATATTCTGCAAAGATTGACCCCGTATCGCCGCTTCGAAGACACGATACAACACGTACGCCCTGAGTTGCGCCTTGTATTCCTGCCTGCATCGCGAGTGTCAAGCCGCAGTCAGCTTCGCTTAGCCGCCAACGGCATTCATTCGTACTAAGCGTATCCAATCGTATCGCCAGTAATAGTGGGGTAGTATGCGCCAGGGAACCCGACGAGGTTTTTCCAACACAGTAAACCATTGGTTCTCCTCGCCCCCCCCCCCCCCCCCTTGCTCTGTGTCGCTTCCGCCGGGTGGTTAGAACCGCTAACGAGCCAGCCAGCGCCAGGGTTCATCCCCGGTAAAGCTAGTGGATCTATCGACGCCGGGGTAACGCTCTTCTGTATCCCTGTGCGTGCGTGTGTGTGTATATTACGAGCGACAGTACAGCTGGTCGAATTGAGAGCAGCCGATATGGAGATGATCGCCGCCGACGACAACTAACGGCAGATCGTCATCCGTCTTTACCAAGCAAGCGAAGGCTAAGCAGGGCCAGACAATGTGATAAGAGTGTACGTGTATATATATATATATATATATATATACCTAACCACTGATTAGGGACTGGTTTTCGTTCGCTCAGCTCGTCGTCTTCGATGTTGCTGGCGCAAATATTAGAGCAGACAGTATTCCTGCGATACCTACCTGCTATGTATAAAATAAATAGACGCGCGCTTCCGTGAACGCCATCACGTTTACTGACGGATTGGAAATACGAATTTCAAGATACATTATTTCGAGACGTTTTGTGGTTCATGTTGCTGCTGTTGTATAGCACTACACAAAGGTAGACGGAGCGGACAGGCGCACAATCGTTTCGAAGTTTGTTGCACTTGTTGTTGTTGCTATTTTTTTTGCAGGAAATTCGTGCCGTCATCACGTATGAACCGTGTAGCCATCCATCGTCAACTGTTGTCAGCTCTAGTTGACTCTCCGGTTGGAATCTGCAATTGACTGCAGATCGAACCGGAGACCGTCGAGGGTTCCAACTCCTGTTCCGTGAGGGATCATGCCATCCCGCTGAACAGGTCGAGCAGGTTGCCGTCGTGGTTCATCGAGCTATTTTGTCTCAGCGTGTCCACAATACCCGAGCATCGGGACCCAAGAACGAACGTACCGGTGCGAGCGTGAAAGGACTAACAGCCCTAGTTGACGGCCATCGAGTGACAGCCAGCGCAAGCACTGGCGCCAAACGCCTGATCATAAAATGAGGTTCAGCATCTCGTCCTATATATATATATATATATATATATGTATATTATAACACTGCGACCTCGGACATATATCTCTGTCCGGGTGGAGATACCTGCACCAGATAGTTCGCATATACACCTATCGCTGTTCACTGCATTTGTCTACGTAGAGATACCCCAGCGTAGACGAGTCAGAAGTACTCGGCTCGCCGAGAAGGAAAACACAAAGGGACAAACAACTTCTGCACAAGAGAGAGAGAGAGAGAGAGAGAGAAACCTCAGCATCAGCAGCCGACCAGAAGCAGACCTCAGCATGCGTATGCTAAACAGGATGACGCCGCTGTCTATGATGACGGTACCGCAGCGGCTGACGGCGATGAAGGCCAATGAAAATGCAAATAAGCTCGCCGTCCCCCCCCCAACGTCACTGCGCCCGGCGACACGATCAGTTGAGCATCCCCTGAGCGACGCCACACCGGTGACACGATGATATTCAATGGTTGGCTGCGGACGTCGGGGGGCGGGGGTCAGAGCTCAGAACTTAGCGATGCCGACACCAGGCACCCCAAGTCGCCCCCCCCCCCCCGCCCCCCCAAGCACACGCAACCATCACACAGAGTGGCTTCGACAGATTTTGCGGACGCCAGCCTAGAAGCGACCTGGCAGCAAGAGTGCCACTCAGAGCGGCGGATCGTTCTTTGCACTGCTCGTTAGATCTGTTCCGTTTCGTCGTTCCGTTGCTCGTGATGTCGCCCGACGTCGCGGGGATACAACAGCGACCTAAGCTATTGACATCAGACATTTCGTCGACGATAAGAAACTCATGCCGACGACAGCAGCAGCAGTTTCTGCTACTGCGGCTGCTGCTACCGTTGGCCAGCGCGCCCCTCGTGAGCCCGAGCGGTTGTACGATTGACTACGATGAATGGCCGCAGCGGCACTGGTTGACGCGCTCATCGCCGAGGGCCGAGGGCCGAGGCTGAGCGTCGCCGCCGAAGCCGCTGGCCAGATCGCGACACATATGCAGATGTAGGTATGTTTGATGTTGTACTTGTATCGTTGACTATCTCGTTCACACAGAAACGTTCGCAAACAGGCTGCGCCGGCTGACGAATGACAGCCTATCTGCAAGCTAAAATATTGTACGAATGGAAGCTAGCCACTGGCAGAGTGCCGACACAGCCAGCCCCGTAGATGTCTCCGTTGGGATCAGGTCATCCCTAACCGGCCCGACACGCTCTAGTGAGCTGGCTACTGCTGCTGCGGTTCGTGTTATTGCTGCTGCTGTGGTTATTGTTGCTGTTGTTGCTGTGCTTATGGTTGCTGTTGTTATTGCTGTGGTTATTGTTGTTGTTGTATCAACTAGCTGGAGAGTTAAAAAAGCGCACGTGAAACTGAAAGAACTATGCGCGACTAGCTGCTCCCAGCAGCGCCAGGACGATGGCAGACCACCGCACCCTGTGACTTGGCTATGTTTGTGAGGGCGACGACGACAACGACGAATTTGGTCGAAGCCAGACAGCCCGCGAGCAGCAAGCTGAGCCGGCGCAGATCGTGCAGGGGAAAGCCTACAGTAATAATAGCATCAGCAGCAGCAGCAGCAACCACAACGGTAGGGAAGGCCACAAAGGCGAACAGCTGGACCCACTTTGGATCAACTATGATCTCTATTAGAATATGCTCTAATATGCGAATATGTAGCGGTGTTGTCATCCGCCGCCCCGTTGCCCGTTCTGGATGCGGCCGGCTATCCACGTTCGTCCACGGGGGTCGCGATCAACAGCGACGTCGTAGTGACGCTGTCAGCGATGTGGCGAGCGTTCAATGAGGAGGACGATCTATTTCGTCGCGTTGAACAAGCATTGGTATAGCGTATTGAGGAATATGTGAGAATTCAGCGGCGGGCACAGGGGTCGGGTGACGGCGGGTCGACGTCGAGGCCATCGGCGACGGCGGTGGTAAAACGCGATCGGACCATTTCGGACCAGGTATAATAATAGCTGCTACAGGCGCAGGGTCGCTAACCAACCTCGTTGGTGACCATATCCGTATCACAGGGTGTTTACTCACCATTTGCTCGATGACGCGAACGTCGAGCAAAATGGCGAGATATTCTATTATTTACGGATAGATGTACACAGGCAGAATGTGGTTCTAGTCAAATCATCGAGTCAACATTCGCGAACTAGAGAGCGAGCGATCTCGTTGCGAATGACCAAGCATATGCTGCTGCCGCTGCCGGCGTGCGTGCGTGGGCTGAAAAACGCGTGACCACTAGGAACAAACGCGGCTGGTTGGTATTTAATGTTCACAGATGTGGTCGTCGATTTGTCGGGGTCAAACAATGCCATCGAGGTCGATCTCTCTGTCTCTCTCTCTCTCTCTCTGAAGCGGAGAGAGGAGAGAGTAGGGTGGTTGGAGGGATCGACGAGTTCGTTCCGCGGAACGCTATTCTGATAAGTATATATATATATATTAGTATTATAATTATCAGTATAATTACTACATTTAGCACAACGTTATGCATCCTGCATCCTCTGCTGTCCTGCATCCTGCATCCAATGCTTTCATGACCGCCGTTGTGAGCTGGCCATATACTCGGTCTTCGCGCATCTCCCATAAGATACGAAGCCCATGAAGCTGGCGAGTGATCTGCTAGCCTCCGGCGACTTTGTTCCACCATCTGCGTTTTGGCTCAGCGCATTCCCTCACGCTACACGCGTGTCACGTACGTTGCCGCAATGGATAAACTATGTTGAGGACGACAGAGGATGGAAAGAGAGAGAGAGAAATATATATATATAATATATATATATATAGCGGGAGAGAGAGGATCCCTTGTCCTTTATGGCAAGGATAGCCAGGCTGACCCAGCCCAGCTGACTCCTGTCTGCCAGGTAGATGGCAACAATCCCAGCTATTATCACGTCCCGGCTTGCCCGCCCCTCTGGTTCTGCATTCATTGCAAGTTCGCTTAACCAAACAACGCTCACTCCGGCCCGCCGGTGCCGAGTGCCTCGACCATGAAGGACTTCCGCAAAGTTCGTTCGTTTTCTTCAATGCCTTTTGTCGGTCAAGTGTGTCTCGGCACACGCGCCTACCCGCCACCGCCGCCCCCGCCGCGCCCCCCCAAACCTCATCCTCCCCAGAGTGTTTTTCCTGGTGGCTGCATCACGCTGCATACGGGATCAGCGGTGGTGGAGAGTTGTTTGTGCTATCAGCGCGGAACGCCCACGCTCGGCAAGGAGGGAGAAAAAAACGCGCATCGTGGCTGCATTTCTCCACTCCTGTGTCCCCGGCTGGCCGGGTTGAGCCGTGCAAAGCCGGCGCTCTCTAACGCCGTCCCTAGCACGGAGCTACCAATCTCAACGCCTCAGCCCGCCACCAAGTTTGTCCATTTCCCCCGGCATCCAATCCGTTTCGTTGTCCACTTCCTCGGATAGAACGACGTCACAGTGGTGGTTATCGTGGTGGCGCTGTAGGCGGGGAACAGTACGAGACTCTGCATGGACGACTATGTCGCGTGGCGTGGCCGCGTGCGTCGCCCGCAGACAAAGACGAATCCCGGCGACGGGGAGAGAAAGAGAACAGGGGGGGGCAGGGTGGTCAGGCACGGAACGCAGGAAGCTGGCCTAGCAAAAAGCAGGATCCGCTCCGATCCGATCCCGTCCGAGAGCCGGCGCCGTTGCCGCCGCCGCCGCAAAGCGGTATACTCGTTTAGCACTCAGCATTCAAGCCATGTCTATTTTCGCCGTGCCTCGCGTAGAGCTGCTGACCGCCGACTACAATCTCGAATCAGGGAAAAAAGCCACCCGCCGACGGTAAGAAAAGAAGTTGTCGACAGCAGGCAAAAAATCCGGCAGGGCGGCTGGCCGCGTTGCGTCCAAAAACCTCGCTACCACGAGGGACTAGCGCTGCGAGGCAGACGGCAGATGACGGCGTACGCCGTTGTACTCGGTCTCTCTATCTTTCTCTCACTCGATCGCATACGACATCGGCAGAAGCAGCAGCAGCAGAAGGAGACACAAACATTTGGGAAGGCTGCAAAAGTGGACAATCAGCCCACTTCTGCCTGAACCCCTCGAAGCCCTCCCCCCCCCCCCCGCAACTTGGCGGTTAGCCACGGGTGGCTGGCTTGGCCTGAATGGCAAATTCACATAAAGGTGGCAGAGGGAGGCGTTATTTTTTTAGAAACAAGAAGCAGAAGTCTGTCTCAGAGGCAGAACGCGACAGAGCACTGGGACGCATGCGTTGGTGGAGGTGGGGGGAGGGGGGTATATGGTTCTTAGGGGCCGGATTGCACTCCAAGAGACCGCCCCGTCGGAGGGACTGGGCAACACCAGCCGTCTCTGACGAGGGAAGGCAGCAAGCGCCCCCTTCAATTGCGACTCTGATTAATACGTCAGATGAATTAATCCTGAAGGAGTCGCTCACACAAAGATGCGTGCATAGACGCTGCTCGTTCTGAGAGATACGGGCGGGGGATCTCTTAGCGCATTTACATTCTAATTCGACATGGACTAGATACGTCAAAATCGTACACGGAATAAATGTCTTGGACTGGCTTGTTGTTACGGCAGATATCTTCCTTGCTGGGCCAAGAATGGAGGAGTCCGTGATACAAGAGGCGCAATTCTATTTAATTATTCTTCTTGATAATTCTTCTTGTTCGTTTGCAATTATCATCGTCCTCGATCCTGTTCAATTACCGCATCAATAGCGACACATCCAACCTCAATAGAACAACAGATCTTCACACCCGTTAGTATTAATATTATATTTTGTTTTATTATTATTATTATTATTACTGCTTTACTAATTATACTAAAGATTTAATTAAGTTCAATCGAACCCTAACACAGCAACACACATTGTCGTGTCGTTTACCCTCCACTATTTCACACACTTGCTTTTCAACTTGCTCAACCCTATCCGAATGCAACTGGCCCCGCCATCCGCGCAGCGTCGACCATCCGTCTGCATCAGGGAACGTGCGCAGGGGAGTAGGGCCACTGTACCGCGTCAGCTCGGCAGCTCAGGAGCAGGCAAGGAGCCGAAATAATGGCTCCTCATATTGTCTCTTCGCTGACCGTTTGCTATTTGGCCTCTGGCCTTCGGCACGCGCCACCGTCCCCCCCCTGTCGTGTTGCTCGCGCACGCTGTCACGCCATCGCCTCGCTGTCAAGAGCTCCCCGACGTACGAACACAAACGTCGAAATATACGTCGACGTGAACGCTGGCGACATATCGTACGCCTGACTACTAGTGGCGCACACCCGCCAACGCCGACGAGCGGACGCCGAGTCCGCGCTGACGCAAGAAGACACCGTGTGGGTGAGCGACGGCGAAGTGTACAGCGAGCCCACCTCTTCGGTGCGAGGAGCGCCGCATGTAAATACAATATATGGACGACGACTGGCTCGGTCGGTGACGTTCCATACGGCAGGAACGCCGTGAGACCAGAACGGGACCAGGGAGACGCTGTCGTTGTCGGGCGTTGTACCGGCCGGCGAACGGGGGCACAGGAAATGTTGGGCAGGGGAGAAGGGGTTCTGGAGGTTGCCTGGGGAGTTGGGGCTGACATAGAGGTCGCAGGCTGCAGGCAACTCGTCGTATGATCGCGCCCCCCCCCACATATGTGGCCGTACGGGCAATGCGGCAATGGTCCGTCAGCGACGACGGTGCTGGTAAAGAGCGAAGGAGCAGCGTTGGAGAGCATCACGAGAGTGGGTCGTTGTAGTCAGGAGTGTGGCGTGCAATATTTCGGCTGTAGTGGATGCAGACACAGCGTGAACACTCGGCACGGAAGCAGGGACGGGAGATGCACCGTTCCGAACGAAGCGGAGTGGAGCAGACCCAAGTCGTCCCTAGCCGTCCCGCACCAAGAAGTGTCGGGCCATCGCCCGGGGTGCCGCGATACGGCATGGCGGGCAGTATGCTCTCTCAATGAGGACTTCAGGGATAGACGACGCCGGGGCAGGGCAGTCACCCTGTAGTGGCACTGTAGATTGGCAAAAGCAGAGAGTGTGGCAAGCAGTTCTTGCCTCTCTGAGACTCTCGTACACGGCAGCGAGTGGAACAGAGCAGGGCAGGGCAGGGCAGCTGTCCTCGAATTCAGCAGCAGGCGGCGTTTCCTCCAACGGGTATGATGACCTGGCCACGTATGGTCAACTCCTTTGATGCCGCTTGTCCGCCAACAGCCCTCGGCTCCGACAGCGGCCGGCACTCTGACACCACTGCGTCGTCGCAGTGTTAGCCACACCCGCTGCTAGCTTTGGCCGACAATCGCGACCGGTGGCCGTCAGAGAGCATACACAGAGCATCTATCTATGTACAGCCTTCGTGGCGTTTCGTATGGAAAACGCGTCCCTCCCATCTCGGCCCAGGGTACTGCGTTTGCGCTTCCTCTATGAAACGCCGTTGCCACGAAGGGCAACGGCGCTCTCCCTTGTCACTGCCTCCGGCAAATAGCCTACCTTCGCATGGGGGCGCCGGATGAGTGAGCGCGCTCACTCTGATCTACCTGCCCCCGCGACATGGCCAGTTCGCGTATCGCGGACAGCTTCGCAAGTCACCCACGGAATGGCGACTGAACCTGCTAGGTCTTAGGGCTGGCTGTCAGCGTTAAGTGTTTAATGTCGATGGTATGCATTTGCATTGCTTCGTATGACGGATTCGTACCGATTTAAACGAAAATGTGCAATGGACGGGATCGAACCCGCCGTGTGTACATCTTTCGTTGCAAGGGAGATGTGCACGCATGCGTACGAACGCCACCGGGCTCGATCGAATGGTGGTAATGGCTACAACCGGTGGAAGAACTGGAAATGAAGTCACCTGTTGTTCCTCTAACAGTCCCCTCGGCTACCGCAAGCGCACGATCACATGTGTGAGGTAGGCCCATTTCAAACAGCACGTGCCTCAGGAGGCTGGCACTTTGCGACGTGTCGAGACCTTCGAGATTTGCGGGACACGTGTGGATAAGGCATCCAGGGTATTTATTAGATTTATAGATGGCATTTGTTATAAATTACTGCTCGTTTGTCGTACACCGCATATCGAGCGGTATTCACATTGAAATAGTGTATCATATGCATACGATGCATTACACTACATCATATTCACAATTGACCAGCTGGTCTTACCTGACCGGACGCCAGCCGTCTTGTCGAGGCCATTACAAAGTCCGACCGGGGGTAACCGCAGTGGCCGTAGTGAGCGTACTGCGGGATCCACAACAATGTAATGCAATGCAGCGCTTCCCTTCGATTCGCAACAAACCGTATGAGCTGAATGCTATCATACATACGATACGCCATAGTCACACGTTTTTCTGCCGGCGCACGACGACCTTCTCTCCTTATTTCTCTATCAGTCTCCCCCTCCCTTGATCGAAGCCACCGCTTCTGCGCGGACCTCAACGCGTTGCCATCTCGTTCGATCGTCCAGGCCCCGACAACGAAACGAACAAACCTCAGTGGCGGGCTCTCACTGGTCGGTGCTCGTGCCGGCGCCGGCGCCGCCAAACAGCCGCGAACTGCAATAGCCAGCGCATGCTCATCAATCTTGGGGACCCCCCGTCAAGTTCAAGAGGCAGCTTCAACTAGGCGAAACGCCAGCGACAACTCGAGCAGGTTATGGAGCAGGCGAGCAGTAACGGTCAGCGCCGAGATTCTCTCCTGGGAAGACATTCACCAATGGACAGAGCCATGTACATATGTAGATCGATAGATCGATAAATTCGATTTTCGCAATGTAATCAACCGTCATGTTCTGTTACATTTATAATAACAGCATTCACATTTACACACACACAATTCGGGGTTCCTGCGTGGCTTTGTCGGGAATGCTGCGAAATTTGTATTACTCTCTACGATCATATATCGGCTCGTGGGGCATTATCGCAATAGCATGAGTATATCGGCCAGTTTGGGGCAATGCTGAAAGCAGTACCGTGGACATTGTGA